>OY288267.1:60134146-61439973 GCA_958450335.1 Hibiscus tridactylites | reverse complement strand
CAGGGCGGGTTCATTTCGGGTCGGGTTCTTTTCAGGTCGGGTCAAAACGGTTAATTGACGAGTTAATTCGGGTTCGGGTATACTTTAGGTCATGTTCATTTCAGGTCGGGTTCATTTCAGGTCTCGGGTTCATTTCAGGTTTTGAATTCGTATTAAGTCTGAGTTTGGTACAAATAGTCGATAGACTTTAGGTTCTTCAACAAGTTCGAGCTAATTATCCAACGCCTTTCAAGAATACGAATCACATTAAAAATATTAGAGCAAATTATAAAAAAATAGGGTCGATTTGGAAAAAAATAAATTTTTGAGGACTAGAATGAACAAAGATAATTAAATTAAAAATATAAACATTATACTAAATTACAAAAAAAGATAGGGTTTGATTTGGAATAAAAACAAAATTTTAGGAGTACAATGAACAAAGATAATTAAATTAAAATTATAAACATTAGACTAAATTACAAACAAAAAAAAAGGATATGGTCGATTTGGAATAAAAATAAAGTTTTAGGGACTAGAATGGACAAAAATATTAAATTAAAATTATAAACATTGGACTAAATTAAAAAAAAGAATAGGGGTCAATTTAGATTAAAAATAAATTTTTAAAAACTATAATGAATAAATATATTAAATTAAAATTTAAACATTAGACTAAATTAGAAAAAATAAAAGTCAATTTGAACTAAAAATAATATACATATAGATAAGTTTTACTATATATATATATATATATATATATATATATATATATATATATATATATATATATATATATATATATATGTATGTGTGTGTGTTACGTATATATTATATATATTCATTAATATATATTATATATATACATATTATGTAGGGAAAACTACACCGGTGGTCCCCAAACTATTACCATTTTCCTATTTTGGTCCTCAAACTATGTTTTTCGGCAAAATCGTCCCTTCTGTTACATAGTTCTCCTGTTTTAGTCCCCAACGTTAAATAGCTAATGGTTTTGCTGACGTGGCATTTTTTAAGAGGAGAGATAAATGATTAAAAAATATTTAAAAAATGCCACGTCAGCAAAACCGTTAGCTATTTAACGTCGGGGGACCAAAACAGGAGAACTATGTAACAGAAGGGACGGTTTTGCCGAAAAACATAGTTTAGGGACCAAAATAGAAAAACGGTAATAGTTTGGGGACCACTGGTGTAGTTTTCCCTATTATGTATTACTATATTATATATTAAATATATATATATATATTAATATATATTGCCATATATATATATATATATTAATATATATATTAATACATATTATATATATACATTTATATTATATATAATTATATATATATATATAATATGTGTGTAAATTGTAAAGTATGTTATGTGTATGTATGTATAATGTGTTGACATCATGTTGAATTCTTGATGTATGTCATTATCATGTATGTATAATTAATATATATATATATATGATAGGATAGGATAGGATAGGATAGGATCGATTTACACAGTATAAAACTCTTTAAGTTTTACACATTTTTTGGACCGCTGGATGAGTGAAACGAATGAATGAGATTAACAGTAAATATTTGAAGATTATCACTTGGAAAAAAAGAGTGAGTTAATCTGAGCCATCCATTCCCCTCATCTAACGATCCAGAAAACGTGTAAAACTTAAATTTTTTTACATTGTGTAAGTTGATCCTAACTCTCTCTCTCTATATATACGTATGTTTGTTTGTGTATTATAATTAACATATGTAATTACTGAAGATTGAATATTTACAAAAAAGTAAATTTGACTCGTTTTCTCTGCTTCTGGCAGTTTTTTCTCTAATCCCTGACAGATTTTCTCTGCTTCTGGCAGCGTTCTCATCTCCATTCTTTTTCTCTTTATTTCAATAGGGGGTGTGGATGATTTTTTAGCGGGTCTTACTTTTGGAGAAGCGGAGGATGAGGAAATTCTTCTACATGATGATGATGTGGCCCCGGTGGTTTCTTATGATCTGTGCTTTGTGGACTCTTTTCTTTCTTCTTCGTCGATTCATTTTCAGTCAATGAGGACCACACTGGCAAATGTTTGGCATCCGATCGGTGGGATCTCAATCTATGACTTGGGCTCGGATTGTTTCTTATTTCGTTTATATTATGCCATTGATGTTGATCGGATAGAAGCGGAAGGACCGTGGTATTTCAACGCTCATCTTTTGGTCCTCCATCGGTTGAAACCCGGAGATAATCCATTGTTGGTCCCATTAACACATACGGGTTTTGGGGTTCTGATTCATGACCTTCCTCCGGGCTGTGTGACGGCTAACGTTGCTAAACAGTTAGGTAATTTCATAGGTGAGTTTTTGGATTATGACAGCAAGGCTATCTCCTTGGGATGTAAAGGTTCTATGTGGATCAGAGTTTGGTTAGACGTGCGACAACCTCTAAAGCGTCGAAAGAAAATTGCTTTAAAATCTGGTTCCGTGGTTTATGTTTGGTTTCAGTTGAAAAGCTCAAGTTGTTCTGTTTTTTATGTGGTCGTCTTGGCCATGCAGAGTCCTTCTGTCCTTTGCGTGTTTTACAAGAGAAGAAAGAGTTGATTTTTGAATGGGACGCTTCCCTGCGTGCTCCGGTTAGAAGGAACGCGTTGCCGACTAGTAGGTGGCTAGTCGATGACACAATCTCGGGCCTATAGCCGAGCATTAACGCCAATGGCAACATTTTCGGAAATGCTAAAAATCTGCGCCCTGATTCAATTGGTCAAAAGGATCAGATTTATTCAAATCCCTTAATTGGTGCTCATTCAAAGTTTCCAATTTCTGGTACTGGAAACAATTCTTCTGGAAAGTTTGGTGGATCTACAATTACTGTTTCTGACCTCTTCAGGGGCGTCGGGCCTATTCTAGGCCCAGCTGGACCTCATCTTTTGAAAACAGGTCAATTGGAGGCTATGGATACTAGTGAGGTCGAGGAGGTTCCTATTGAGCAAGTTGACAGTATAAAACGGCTACGTCTTTTCTCTACAAACTCGGGCGTTTCCTCTAACCATGGGGATTCAAGCGAGGACACTAATAATATATCGGCAGCCCATGCTCAGCGGGCTGACCGGTCACAATGAAGCTCTTAAGTTGGAATGTCCGAGGCCTGGGGCAACCTCGGACAGTTGGTCGTCTCCGACGTGTGCTGCGAGAATTAAGCATGTCGGTAGTTTTTCTCATTAAAACGAAGCTACCGGAATTTAAGATGGCTAAAGTTAGACGTAATTGTGGATACCCTAATGGAATTGATGTTAGTGCAAGAGGTTGTAGTGGTGGCCTATCATTGGGTTGGAAAAGCGATGTCTCTATAAGTCTTTTATCGTTCTCCGTGAGGCATATTGATGTGGAGATTGATGACGTTGAGAGGGGTTTCAAATGGCGTTTTACTGGTTTCTACGGGGCTCCTGAGGAAAGAAATCGGGCTGAAGCTTGGGACTTACTTCGACATCTCAGCTCACTGAACAACTTGCCTTGGGTGGTTTTAGGCAACTTCAATAAAATACTGTATTCTTTTGAGAAAGAGTGAGGCCTTCCACGTAGTGAGCGGAAGATGGAGGGCTTTCAAAAAGCTTTATCGGATTGTGCGTTGGAGGATATGGGTTTTTCGGGCCCTTGGTTCACTTGGGAAAAGGGTTGTTTCGCTTTGTCTAATATTCGAGAGCGTCTTGATAAAGGGGTTGCTATTGAGGATTGGCTAAACCTTTTCCAGTTGTTCAAGCTTGAGCATCTTGTGCGTTCGTTTTCAGACCATTGTCCGCTGTTATTATCTACTTCAAGCCCGATTTCGGCTACTGGCCCACGTAAATTCCGATTTGAGGCTGCTTGGCTGTTAGAGGATTCCTGTGCAGATATTGTTGTCCATTTGTGGGCTTCTGCAGATGGCCCACTTCCAAGCAAGCTGGCGAAAGTAGCAGATGGCCTGCTGAATTGGTACCAAGGCATTTTTCGGGCGAAAAAGGCTCACTTAAAGTCATTACAAAAACGGCTTGATCAACTTAGTGAGAAACCTGTATCTGATGAGGTGTTGGGGGAGATATTGGGTATCAAAGCTGATATCAACACTGAAGTTGATAAGGAAGAAGTGTTCTGGGAACAACGTGCGAGGGTTAATTGGTTACAACATGGAGACCGCAATACTCCTTTTTTTCATCGTCAAGCATCCTAACGCCGGAAATTTAACAGAGTCGAAAGTCTTGTCAATGATGAGGATAGACTTGTCTCGACTGAAAACGAGCTCTTCGATCTTGCCACCAGTTATTTTGTGGATCTCTTTACAACCCAGGGGTCTACCGTGGTGAGAGATGTTTTTGATCATATTCAGCTCGTTATAACACAAGACATGAACGACACTCTTTTGCAGCCGTTCACGAAGAAGGAGTGGGTTGCCCTTCAAAATATGCAGCCATTAAAAGCTTGTGGGGAAGACGGTTTTGGAGCAGTTTTCTTCCAAAAATTCTGGAATATAGTGGGCGATGAGGTATTTCATTATTGTATTTCTCTTCTCAAGGGTGAGTCCTCGATGGCAGAAATCAACTCCACCCGGATTGTGCTTGTTCCAAAGGTTAGTAAGCCGTCTCGCATAAATCAGTTTAGGCCAATAAGCCTGTGCAATATTATTTACAAAATAGTTGCAAAAATGATCGTGAACCGATTTCAAGAGGTTCTTCACTTGTGTATTGATGAAGCGCAGAGCGCTTTCGTTCCTGAGCGACTAATTTCTGATAATGTGTTAACAACATATGAAATTCTTCATGCTTTTAAGAACAGGAGACGAGGAAAGGTGGGTTTTTTTGCTTTAAAATTGGACATGAGTAAAGCTTACGACAGAGTCGAATGGGGCTTTCTCATTGCAATTCTTCAACGGTTGGGTTTCGCGGCAGAATGGATCGAACTCCTTATGACGTGTGTCCACGGTGTCTTACGCAGTTGTTATGAATGGTGTTTCGGGTGATGTTTTTCTACCGTCAAGGGGCCTTCGGCAAGGGGACCCGCTTAGCCCTTATCTTTTTCTCATATGTAGTGAGGGTTTATCTGCTTTATTACGATCAAGGGTTCATATGGGCCTGCTAAAGGGTGCTAAGATCTCTAGACATGCTCCTTTGATAACCCATTTGCTCTTTGCAGACGACTGTTTATTATTTGGGGATGCTACAGCCGCTGGGGCTACTGCTTTGAGAGATTTATTATCTTTATACTCATCAGCATCGGGGCAACTTATTAATTTTGACAAATCGGGGGTCTACTTTAGTGGTAATGTGATTGATTCCAATAGAGCAGATGTTTGCCAGATATTGAACGTTAATGGCACCAGCAACCTTGAACGCTACTTAGGCCTCCCCCCAATTGTCGGACAAAATAAGAGAGCTGCGTTTTCGGAGATGTATGGGAAGGTCCTTAACCGTAGTGACCACTTGAGTAATCGCCTTCTATCCGTAGGTGGTAAGGAAGTATTTATTAAAACGGTTTTACAGGCAATGCCGATCTACGCTATGTCTTGTTTCCTTCTTCCAATTACTTTTTACAGAAAATTGGAAAGTATTCTAAGTCGTTTCTGGTGGCAGAAATCGTCAGCTAAGAGAGGAATACACTGGTGCTCTTGGCAGTCTCTATGCGAGTTAAAAGAGATGGTGGTTTGGGTTTTAGGGACATGGTGAAGTTCAACGTCGCGTTGTTAGCTAAGCAAGGGTGGCGTTTGATTAACAATCCTGAGTCCCTCTTAGCTCATACTCTCCGGGCGAAATACTATCCCCAAGGCTCTTTTCTTACCGCTTCGCTCGGTTCTAATCCTAGTTACACATGGCGTAGTATTTGGTCGTCACGGGCGTTGCTCGAAAAAGGCCTCTGTTGGCGCATTGGTTCAGGGAGAGATGTTTCAATTTGGAACTCTTTTTGGTTGCCAAGCTATCCTCCTCATCTTGTGATGTCCCCTCCGGTTCATGGATTGAACCAGGTATCGGATCTCATTATTTCCAACCCGAGACTATGGAACCATCAGCTCCTAAATGAGCATTTTACTCAGAACGACATTAAGTTAATCCTAAGTATTCCGCTGTCTAATCTGGATCAAGAGGACTTACTTGTTTGGGGTGGTGAAACGAGGGGCGTTTATTCGGTGCGTAGTGGTTACCGGCTATTGTTAGCTTCGAATGACATTACTGACCCTCCTATACCAATCTATAAGCTACTTTGGAATACTCTCTGTCCTGCTAAAATTCAGATTTTAATTTGGCGTTTCCTACAAAATTATGTCCCTACTTTTCAGAATCTTTACTTTAAGCGAGTCGCACGATCTGCAACATGTCCTAGATGTTCTCAAGCAGCTGAAACTATAGAACATTTAACTCGTGATTGTGAGTTTGCGAAAAAAGTTTGGTCCCTTGCGGGCAGGGCCTGGCCACCTAGTCTAAACCAGGAGAGTTTCTTCGAATGGTTTTGTTGGCTATTTTCGAATGCATCAATTCATACAAGAAAGGAAATATTAATTATTTTATGGGCTTTGTGGTATGCTAGAAATAAATTAGTTCATGAACAAATCATACATAGGGCATTCGATCTCATTACCTTCAGCAGAGGTTACATGCGAGAGCTGGAGAAGGTCTTTGCATCGATTTCACTCCCTCGGACGGTTTCTTCGGAGAAATGGGCTCCTCCAGTTGACCCTCTCGTTAAAGTTAATATCGACGCCGCCTTCAATTCTCTCTTCCAAAGCTCGTGTTCAGGTGTGATTGTGAGAGATTCTGACGGTCAGGTGCTAGGTTCGTGTATCCGATTGAGATCGAATATTCCATCAGCGTTTGCGGCGGAGGCTCAAGCCGTTCTGGATGGGCTTCAATTTTCTTCGGAGTTGGGTTGCATGCAGGTGTTGCTGGAGAGCGATGCTCGAAGCGTTATCCTAAAAATCTAGTCTCCGGTTGAAGATTTTTCAGTTCTCCGACCGTATATTGCTGACGCGAAGGCGTGGTCTCGGCGGTTTTCAACATGCTGCTTCGTCTTCTCCGGCAGGGAAGGCAACACGGTGGCCCACGAATTGGCTCGTCTGGATAAGGATTTCTCAGAAGACACATCATGGGTAGAGGACGCGCCGCCACAAATTCTGGGTAAACTCCAGGCCGATCGAGATTTGTTGAGCTCTACTTGAAGGTGTCGGCCATGGAATTCGAGGGTTCCCTTTTGTTTTATGTTTTTCTCTGGTTTAGTTTTCTTTTCTCTCTGCTATCAGGAGTTCTAGAGTCTTCTTTCCCGGCTTTTGAGCTTTCTTGTCTCGTATTTTGTGTCTGTAACTTTATGTTTTATTATCCATTATTAATAAAGTCTACCGGGATCATTTATTCAAAAAAAATTAATATATGTAATTATATATATATATATATATTAATATATGTATGTATGTATAACGATATATGTATATATACATGTATGTATGTGTATTAGGTTTAGGGTTTAGAATGTAATTTTTAGAGTTTTAGTATGTATATATACTTTTAGGGTTTAGAATGTAATTTTTACACACTCACAAATAAGCAATAGATTTAAAATAAACATCAAGTCTAAAAAAGTCTCAACATAAACATACAAAATAACAAGCACATTGAGCAGCATTTGATGTTGGTTGCAAATGATGTCTGGTTTTAAAAAAGTCTAAAAAATAAACATCAAGTCTAAAAAGGTCTCAACATAAATAACAGTTTAAAACAAGTTTCAAGAATCCTAAAGTATAGGATAGCAAATGATGTTGGTTGCTTCTAATTTTAAAACAAACACAAAATTGTCAAAATAGCAATTGAGCAGCACTAACAAATGAGCATACAACACAAAATAAATATATTAGTAAGACCACCAAAATAAATATACAACACAAAATAACAATTCTTAAGTCTAATGTTCAAAATGTTTAAAATAAGCATACTAGTTACTAAAAATCTACATGAGATTCAAAATAAACATCAAGTCTAAAAGAGTTTCAACAACACAAAATAACAAATAGTAAGACCACCAATTACTTTAAAGTTCTAAGGTCCAAACTTTAAAAATCATCCAAAGTATTAATTGTTTCATCAATTATGATGTCCGGTTGCTCCAAAGTTAGATTCTTCATGCCTACAACACAATGAATTAAAATAAAATAAAGTTAAAATAAACATTTATGTTTAAATATTAAATAAACAAAAAAATAAAACAATTAAAACTAAACTAACCTTCTTCCAATTCTTCCAAGGCAAGTAAATTTTCTTCTATTATAAGAGGCGACTGACAAGTGCGTAACTAATCTTGAGTGCAAACAAGTGCTTCAACCATTTTTAGAGTCAATGAAGTATGAAAAGAAACAAGAACGCGACCTCCTGTACTAAAAGCCGACTCGGAAGCTACGGTCGAAATGTGTATGACAAGCACATCTTTAGCCATCTTATAAAGAATGGGGTATCTCTTTGCTTGATCTCTCCACCATTGCAAGATTTTAAAACTTGAAACATGTGGTTCACAAGCATCTTCTAAATACTTCTCTAACTCATTTTTGTTGGCATTAGTTAATGAACAACTCGTATCCCTTTGATATTTTGAAGCCATGAGTTGTTGAAGGTCAACTTTACGCCCACTTTGAGTCCCACTTTGAGTGAAAGTGGAGAAAGAGGTAGAAGTGGAGGAAGAAGTGCCACTTGTCTTTGAACAAGGCATTGAGGAAGCATATGAGTCAAACAAATATTGCAAAACCATCTTAATGTTGAGACACAGAAGATTGGCTTTTGTTTCATCATAAGAATCTCGCACAATCCATTCAACATAATTCAACTTGTGCCTAGGGTCGAGGATCACAGCCACAAACATAAAAACATTGATATTATCAATGTTCCCATAGTATTTTTCATATTTAGACATCATTTGGGCTGTCATTTTCTTAACACCTTCATCATCATCATTCATGTTATTTGAAATCATGAATCTAGTCCCACAAATCTCGTGTGCATATGAGTTGTAAGTGACATAACGGGAACCACATAACCTCAATGTTGCATCATAAAAAACACTCAAGAAAGGTAAAAAACTGATCACCCTCATCCAGTCATCTTCATTGGGACCACCACCAAGCTTTCTAAGTTCCTTGAAACAAGAAGAATCTTTCATGTATAAACTAGCAAATGCCTTTTTAAATTTGATAGCAGACTCAAGCATTAAAAAGGTCGAATTCCATCTTGTCTCAACATCCAAAACAACAAGACTTTTGCTATGCTCTTTCTCCTCTTCTATACAAGTTTTAAACTTTTGAAGCCTAGCGGGAGAAGACCTAACATACCTCACAAGAGCCCAGACTTTCATAATCGATAGATCAAGTTCTTTCAAACCCTCTTGTACGATCAAATTCAAAATACGAGATGCACATCTCATATGCAAATATTTACCCCCAATAAACTAGACTCCCAAATGTTAAGTCTTCTCCTCAAGTAATCAACTGCCAAATCATTAGAGCTAGCATTGTCTACAGTCACAGTCATAATGTTCTTCAATCCCCATTCATTCAAGCATTTTTCAACCGCTCTACCAATAAGTTGCCCGGAATGACCAGCAATTAGACAAAAGTTGATTATTCTTTTATGTAAATTCCAACCATCACCAATAAAATGAGCAGTCAAACACATATAGCTTAAATTTTGACATGATGTCCAAGTGTGTGTTGTTAGAGAAACCCTAGAATTCAAGCTCTTAAAAGAATTTTTTAACTGGTTCCTTTGTTCGATGAAGAGAGCATAACAATCTCTAGTAGCAGTGGTACGAGAAGGAACACTAAAGAGGGGATTTAATGCCTGACAGAATTCAATGAAGCCTCCACATTCAACAAAAGAAAAAGCTAATTCATCCACAATAAGCATTTTAGCAAGCTTCTTCCAACAAATGTCTTGATCAAATTCCCATGATTTTGGAACACTAACTGTTTTAGTATTTCCATCTTCAATTACTAGTGTTTTAGTCTCAAAATCAATCAACTTTTGCTTCTTATCTAAATTTGGGGGATATTTTTTGTACCTACTAATGTGATTTGCTAAGGGAGTAGTGTCATTTTTAGTTTGACAACCAATAAGTTGTTGACAATACTTACAAGAAGCAAAATCGGGATCCTTCTCATTATCAATGAAATGAGCCCACCACTTGGATCTCCTATTCTTTTTCTCATTGGTTGTTATTGCTCGACTTTTCTTCTCCTTTTTTTCTCTTTTTAGATGTTTGTCTTTCTTCCTTTTCAGAATCTTCCATCATCAAATAAAAAATACAGAATCATTGTATTCATTTTCATCAAGAGACGATAAAATATTCTGTAAGCAAGCAAAAAAATAAGATTCATTTATGTAAAGTAATAAAAAAAATCAGGTTCGTTTGTAACACTCGGGTTTGGGGGTCGGTGAAAATAAAATACTAAAATAATGTTTCGGGTTTTCCCTTTTCATTTTAAAATTCATTTAATATGTTGCACTCGGTTTTGATTTAAAGCCCAAATTCCATGGATTTTAGAATGTTGGAAGATGGCCATTTTCCATTAATGGTAGTCTTGTAATTACAAGGTCTTTGTAAAATAAAATCCTTTTTATTTCAAGAACCCAATTTACTATCATCTTTTACCTCCAAATATTTCCAATGTGAACTCCTCCCCTCCATTGAAGTTACTATTCTATCACCTCCTTCCTTCATCCTTGATGATTTTTGAAAGGTAATAACATTTTTGAGTTGTCTTCATCTTCCTCATTCTCTACATGTTTTTAGTTTCATGGAAACCCATTACCTTTTGTTTTGAGTTTTTGAGCTTAAAGAATAAAAATCCAAACTTTATTGTCCACAGTTAAAGCTTTTGATTTCTTATCATTAGATATGTTATTGGTAGCCCAAATGGTCCAACATATGTGATTTTTACTTGGTTTTATAAGGATTTCCGGATATGGGTTTATTGGGGGTTTTAGAGGGGTTTAAAGATGAGTTTTGGGGCTGTTTTGTGTTGGAAATTGATGGCTGATGGTTGTTTGATGTTTAAGGGTCTTTTTGGAAGCTATTAGGTGTGTTAAAAGTGTTGGAATCAATGGTTTTTGGATGTGCAAGTGGGCTGCTCGAAAATGGGGGTTTTGAGAGTGTCTTGGCTTGATTTTGATGCTTGAGTGGTGCTTTGAGTTTACAGCAGTGGTTTGTGTTTGTTTTGGTGATTAATAGAGTGTGTTTGATTGTTTAGAAACAAGGAACTTTGTTGGTGAAGCCTCGCATTCGAATCCGGAACCGTTGGGAGCTTGATCGGGTGTTTGCTTGTGTTTGGAAATTCCGGTGAGTGGTTCTTTGGTCTTAAATTGGTTTTCAAATGTTGGTTCGAGCATGTGGACCTAGGTCGGGCTTGGTAAACCCACCTAGAGTTGGGATTAGATTGGTAGTCTAATCTCAAGCTTTAGTTAGAGACCTATGGTTGAACTTATGAATATTGTGTAATTATGCCTCTTGTTTCATATTTATTGTGATCGATGTTGTTATGTATATTGTGATATACATGTGTGTTGAGGCATGATGTATTATGCATTGCGATATGCATGTAATTGTTGGAATGTGGATGCATGATGGTGGATCATGGTGAGTACGTGCTAAGCATGGAAATTGGTAAGAATGTTGTGTGGTTGAGCTATGAAATGAGTTAGTATTGGCACTAGTATGCTTGGGTACAAATGATCGATCATTAGGATGTTTAGTGTGCACATGAGTGTCGAAATGCGCGCGTGGTCTTGGTGATGGTAGTCATCAAGATGGAGTACGGGTACGCCCGAAAATCTTCATTTATATGTTAGTCGGTGATGAGTGGAATCTCATCGACGGGGCGTGAGGATGAGTGGAATCCTCTCCGCATGAATGGTGATGAGTGTAATCCCACCGTAAGGTAATGGTTGAGTTGTTAGATGTGAGTTCCAACGGTTGTTATCTGCATATTCAGGTCATAGCTAGGTGCCAATACGTTTGTTAAATGTGTTTCCATATGGTTGAATTGTGGACAGGTTGAGCATGCCATGATGATTGATGATATGTTCATGCATTTTAAATATTGACTCATGTGGCTTCGAAGGTAAGAAAATATGCATTCTTCCTTGGTTTGTTGCTCATGCTTGGACCCTGCATTGTCGAGGTTTGTTTTATGAGCTTACTCTCACTAAGCTTTATGCTTACGCTCTCTTTTGTTCGACAATGCAGATCCTTAGTTCGTCGGTAGCTTGTGCAAGGAGAGGGCCTCCAAGTGTGCTATTTGTGCTTTTGCTAACATCAAGTATGGACTTTTAAGTAATTGATGTAATAGTTAAGCAATGGGGATTTGAGTTGTTGTTTTATGTTAGGAGCTTGTTTAGACTCCTTGATATGTTGACGTTTTGTTTATGGCTTGCTTATGCCATGTATGTTGGCCTTGTGCCCTTATCCTTATGCTTATGTGTATGTTTGGTTCTAAGGCATGAACCTTGAAATGCTATGTATGCCTCTTTTGGTGAATGCATGATCCATTTAAATGTATGGCTTTTACATGAATGTTGTGTGTTGAGCATGTTTGTAATAGGGTGTATGCCTCTAGAGTTGTGTATGCATGTTGTGTCTTGCTTCTTGAAGTCGTTTGGGATCATTTAGAGATGTTTAAATCTGGTTTTGGAAACTCACTAGTTGCAGGCATTTTAGAACGGTTCAGGCTGTTTCAGAACGAGTGTGGTTCCAGGGACACCCGTATCGGAACGCGTTCCGGTACGGTTTGGCTACTGTGAACCCCTGTTTCGATACGAGTTTTGAAACATTTTGGCTACTGTGAGAGCCTGTTCCGAAACGGGTTTCGGAACGTCTAGGCAAAATGGACCCCTGTTCCAAAACAGGGTGGATGCGTTTCGGTACGGGTGGTTGGCTTTTAAACTAGGGCACGCATTTTGAAACGGGCAAGCTTGTTTCGAAACACAGGCCTAAAATGTGGGCTTTTGACATCTCTAAAGGTTCTCAAGGGTTGGGCTTAGGCCCTGTTTGATGTTAGTCTTCTTGTAATTCTTGTTCGTACGTGCTTATGTGTGTTTGGGTCGCGTGTGCAAGGAATCAACCTAACTTGAATACATGGTAAGTTTAAATCAAATTGCGTGCCGTTTGTATGGTTTAGTCTTGTTTTCCGCTGTCGCTTCTTGTAGAACTAAGTGTTTTGATATAATATTTGAAAAATGTTTTGGACTAAATTGAAAAGAATTTAAAATGTGTTTTTAGTCAAAAACAACTTGAAAATATGTTTAAGGGTTTTACAAGGCTTTGGAACAATTTAAAGTACATTTAAAGTAGTCAAAACCAAGAATTTCAGGTGTTCGTACCGATACGGTCTTGGACCGTACCGATACGCCTTAGGGTTTCAACTACATGAACTTTCCAGTAGCCAAAACCCGTACCGATACGCTTAGCCGTATCGATACGGTGTGTTTTGAAATAGCCCAACGGCTAGTCGCGTATCGATACGTGTGTATCGCGTACCAATACGACTAACTACCCCAACGGTCATTTTCCCAACGGTCTTTTAATTTGCAGGACTGTACCGATACGCTAGGTAAGCGTATCGATACGCATCAGCTGAAGAAGCCCAACGACTAATTCCTCATCGGGACCGTATCGATACAGTTTGAAAGGTATCAATACGCCAAGCTGCAGAACTGCATTTATGGTGGGAAATAAAGGCTCCAACGGCTCCAATCCAATCCCAACGGCTAGTAACGGCCACAAACTCATCAAGGAGTATAAAGGGGACCTCTAAGCATCTTGTAATGGTTAATGCTTCAATTGTTACAACATTATGATGTCAAAATTTGTCTAGAGCTTAAATTGTATATTTCTTTCTTAGACAACACTTGTGAGCTTAACATTGTTAAATTTGCTCAAGTGTTTAGGTTTTGGGTGAGTGCTTAGTATTGCAAACACATACCTATTAGAGGGATTTCTAGTTTGCTAAGTCTTTCTCTTGTAAGAGAGTGTTTGATCAAGCTTTGGGTAGAATGCTTGATCGTTGTAACGGTTTCCTCTCAATCCGAGAAAAGGGGACGAAATTCTTATTGAATTTGTTTGGAAATCCTTAGTGGGAAGCTAAGGTAGTGGATGTAGACCTTGGTTAGAAGGTTGAACCACTATAAATCCTTGTGTAAATTGTCTAATTTTTCCTTCCCACAATTTCACCCAAATTATCCAACTTCTCCACACTTGGCGAGAAAGAACATTTGAAGGAATCGAGCCCCCTAAATCTCAACACTTCTCACATAGGTCTAAATGAATTCATCTAGACAAGATAATTAAAGAAAAAGTTTTCTCGGGTTGTTAACCGAAGTGGGGCCTTAACGGATTTATCCTCGGTTTTCCCCGTGTAGCCCACTCGGACCGGTCAAGCGTCCGGACCAGGACGAGGGGGTTACATCGTTTATGCAAAGCAATAAAAAAATCATATTCTTTTATGGCTAACAATAAAAGAACATATTCATCTCTATAAAGCTGTAAAAAAAATATTTATGGCTAAAAGAAAGATGATATTCGAGTTAAGTTGAAATTATAATTATAACAAATTTTAATAAACAAATTTAGACATGAAATATTATCCATAAACTAATTAAATAAACAAATGATTGGCTGTAGAAACCCTTTGATTAAGTTCTCAGATAATGGTTCAGAATTATAAATGGAAATAATTATGAAATTTGTAGTGTTGTTTGTGAGCATTTGGAGCAACATTTTAAAATAACAAGCTTGCTGCTAGTTGTTTTGCAGTTCAACAAAACCTATCATTAATGCCAAAGCCTACTTCCTACTTCCTTCCTGGTACATCAAATTAGAAATAGCTGTAGACCAAAAACGAAACTGTTTTCTTTCTATTTAAGCACTCAAAAGCTTTACCTTTCCTGAAAGACATGCAAAAGGAGCCGAAAATTCAATTTGTACAAAAACAGCACTCATCCACTCATCTCCACTTTCATATTTGATTAAGCATTTGTGTTCAGGCTCAGTCAGTTAACTCTTTGCATTACCTTTCGTGGCTCACTAATTGATCGGAAGTATTTATCGACCACAAATCAAGTTTACATTGGAAGCAACTTAAAAAAAAGGTGTTAAAACTTGCCAATGAACACATATTTTTCATCTTATCTGCATGTTAAATTTTGCAGGGTCTTTATACCCGCATAAGTTCAATGAATGTGGAACTTGCCAATACTTACAATAAGCATTTGTTTATTCATCTCTATAAAGCAGTCCCTAATGTCTCTGTATTCATTTAGATTGCATTTTCAAAACTGATTTTCTGCATTTATCTAAACTGCGTTTTCATGAATTCCATAAAATACTAAGCACATTTCAAGGTTTACCAAATTGTGATTCTGCAAACCAGAACTATAATAAATATTGGAAGAAATTGTTATAAAGTACAGTGAACTTACCCGAGAATGGAGTGGAGTTTGATGTGGATTTTGATTCGCCATAGATCGAGACTTTTCATGGAAGATGATGTTTGATTTTCTGTCAATGTGATCAGAAATAGATGAAGACATTAATATATATGTTTGTGAGCAAATTTCCATTCAAACAAATTGCAAAAAGTAAAAACAAAAAAGTTAACAAATTCGGATGACTAATTGATTCAACACTAAATTCATGATTGCTACCATCACCCAAACACCATCCGAAAAAGTAGGAGTACCTAGGGAAATTCTCCATTCCTCCTATCACCAAAATTTCAAGCTTCCGAGCTTAATTTGATTCAATTAACAATTTATTAATTCAAGTTTATCAAACTTGGCATCTCTAATCTACCGTAATATGAAAACCAAATAAAGTGCAAAGAGAAACAAGCATATAATTAAAAGACAAGGGGAATAAGGTAGGGGCGGGAGATGGATACTTACGGCAAGGGCAATACTAAAGAGGAGTTCACTCGAAGCTTGGCCACTCAAAAGTTTCTTCAAAGCATCAGAAGTTAAGGGGAAATGAGGTCTACCAGATAACACTTCACCAAAGCGAAGGAATGACACCACTAGACTATACATCAACAATACAATCACAGATAAAAAATGAGAGGAGTGGAGTAGATCAGAGTTAGAGATGAGGGTTGAGGGCTCGAGACTAGGGTAAATTTTTTAGAACTGACCAAAGGGGAAGATACGTTTAGGGAGAAAATTCTCGTGAAAGGGCTAATGGATGGGATTTAGGAAAGTTTCCTGTCACAGATACTTAGATAGGGGCCTAGGGCTAATGGTCCATTTATTTTTTCAGATATTCGGATAATCCGAAATTGATATTTTCATGATCCGTATTCGATCCGAATATCCAATTTTTACAGAATATTCGATCTGAATTATCCGAAAAAAATCAGATTGGGTGTCCGAAAATTCGGATCGGATCACCGGATCAGATCGTTCGGATCGGATATTTTTTAACACCCCTACACACACGCACACACGTACACACACACACACACACACACACACACACACACACACACATATATATATATATATATATATATATATATATATATATATATATATATATATATATATATACGCAGATCTGAAAGGGTTTATATATATGCGGATCTAAAAGGGTTTAGGGTTTAGGGATTATACATACATTGTATACATATATGTATATGGATTATAGATTTTTGGTTCATGGTTTAGGGTTTATGGTTTAGCATTCATGGGTTAAGGTTTAGGTTTTAGGGTTTATATTCGAGGGATTATGGTATATACATACATACTTATATACGTTGTATACATAGATGTATATGGATTATGGATTTATAATTTAGGGTTTAGAGTTTAGGGTTTATATTCATACATACTTATATACAATGTATACATATATGTATATGGATTATGGATTTTTGGTTTAGGGTTAATGTTTAGAGTTTAGGGTTTAGGGTTTAAAGTTTAGGGTTTAGGGTATCTACTTTTATACATACATATATGCTAATATATACTCTAAAATAAAAAAAACATTAAACCCTAATGATAACCCTAAACCCTAAACCAAAAAAATGAACCATAAACCCCAAACACTAATTCAAAAAACATAAAGTGAAACAAAACCCCTAAATCCCTAAACTTAAACCATAAATTGAAACCCATAAAATCAAAACCCTAAATCATGTGTTATCATAACATTACGCCCTAAGCCTTATACCTAAACTCTAACACTAAACACTAAACCCTAAATCTTACAAACTTAACCCTCGGGCTAACCTTAGTTCATTAAACCATAAACCCTAAATCAAAACCTTAAAACCCTAAAACTATAAAACCTAAAAATTAAATGCTAAACCCTAAAAACCTTTAACCGTAAACCTTTAAAACCCATAATTCAAAGCCATAAACCCTAAACCCTATTAAATAATAAATGAAAACCTTAAACCCTAAAACCTAAAAATAAAATATATTAACCCTAATACAATTCACTAAACCCTTAATTTAAACCCTAAATTAAAACCCCAAACCCCAAATTAAACCATAACCCTAAACCTTAAAAATGAATTAAGGACGAAATTGAAAATAAAACAAAGCTTTAAACTCAATTTCACAAAAAAAGGATGAAATTGAAAGAAATCAAAGTAGGAGTGCTTGCGGAGCAAGACCCGAATAATAACCCCCCACCCATTTCAAAACACGCGAATCTTATGACCCGATTTGAGGCCTATATATAGAGCCTCACCCCTCAGCCTTTTAGCACATTTCTCTTCTCCTTACTGTTACTCTGCCGAAATATACTCTCAAATTCTCTCTCATCCACAAACACCAAATTCCTAGAATTTCTTCCATTTTTCGATCTAAATATTTGTTTTAAACCAATTTCATCCTTGTTCTTTCAAAAAATCTTCCCAGATCCTCTACAAACACAAAAATCCTCCTCAAACTTGTTTACCTTCGATCAAAACCCAAACTTTTCTCAAGAACAGCCTCGTGTTCTTGAGAATTCCTCTCTTCAATCTTTCAAAACCCTAAACCCAACTTCAATTCTATTTTACCATAAACCCCAATTCATTCTTAACCATAACCCTAAACCATAAACAATATTCCTTAACCATTAATCCCTAAACCTTTAATCTATAAACTATAAAATCCTTTAACCCTAAACCCTAATTCCCAAACCCTAACCTCTAATCCCTACACCCCAATCCTTAATCCTAAAATCCTTTCATATTCTCATCTTACCTCTTTAGATTCTGACCCTTCACTTTCCAGTTTCTAAATACATTAACCTTCTATGCATTTCCATTTCTTGGAGCTGATCTTCTCTGCCTTTCCAGTTTCTAGTTTCGGTAAGTTTGATCTTCTATTCTCTCATTTTTTATTTAATATTTTTTTGTTCGTTTAATATTTAGTTTCTATTTTTTACTAACTATTCACCTTTGTATCTCAAAAAGGTTTATGGCTTCTGTCAGACTGTTCATCTTTCACGTGGGTTTGTTTCTCAGGAAGGTTGCATGTATATTTCTGTTTGCCTTTTCATTCGGTTGCATGTTTATTTCTGTTTGCCTTTATTGTTTTTGGTTGCATGTATATTTATGTTTGCATGTATCATTTTTTGTTGCCTTTATAGTTTTGCATGTATATTTCTGTTTTTGTATATATGGTTGTATATATGCATGTATGTATGGTTTTGTATATATGGTTTCTGTATGTATCTATGTATGGTTTTGTATATATGGTTTCTATATGTATCTATGGTTTCATTTTGTATATATGTTGTAATGTATGTATATGTATGGTTTTGTATATATGGTTTCTATTAGTTTCTATGGTTTCTGATTTGAAATATGTGTTGTAATGTATATATTTATTTATGTATATGTTTTAATGTTTCTGCTTATGTTATGTATATGTTTATGTTTATATGTTTGTCTATATATGTTATGGATTTTGTTATGTATGTTTATCTATAGATGGTTTAACTTGTTTACTTTATTTTGAGTGTTAAGATGTTTAAGGTTCTTTGATTCTGGTTTGGTTTATTATGCATGCTTTACAGTTGAGTGTTTAGTTGTTTAGGGCTAGGGTTTCCTTGGTTTAATCCGAGTGTTTAGGCTGGACTACCCATCCTGCGGGGCTACTGGTGCCAAATGGGGTTTTTAAAGGACCCTATGAACAGGTTTAGCAACGCCACGTACAAGGATTAAACTGAAACCACTCAGATTGTCTAGTTTAGGGTTTTACTTTGTGTCATTAGTTGTATATATATCTCTCTGGTTTTTAGGTTCTTTGACATGCATTCTTTAATTATGTTTTTAGTTGTTTGTTTCGTTTTTGGAATTTCACAGTGTTCTCTTTTCATCATTTAGCACAGCTATACATATGGATGATATTTACTATGAGTTGGAGTTTCCTGTTCAAAGAGGTATACTCTTTTGTCTTTTTTTTTATTTTTAGAAGTTTTTGTTATTATTTTATCAATCCCTAATTCTTTTTGGTTTCTGTTTTGTTTGAAGCGGATGTAAATGACCAAGCCTCTGAAGTTGTTCCTCCCTCTAAAAGGAGGGCTTCAACAGCTGCATCTTCAATAGAGTTTAGGAGAAGAACTTTTCCTGTTTGGGACCATTATTGCTTCGTTAAGGAACATGATGGTCTTTTTGCTGAATGTAAGTATTGCAAAACAAAAAGGTATAAAGCTGATTCTTATATTGGTACCTCTAACCCTTAAAGGCATATTGAAAAATGCCAAGCCTACAAGAACTTCCTTGCAACTAATCTCAATAGTTGTATAGGAAGTTCTTTTGATCAGAAAACTTATTGTGATTTGTTTGTTGAAGCTATTCTGTGTCATGGTTATGCTTTAAGCATGGTTGAGCATGATAAAATTAGGGTTTTACATCATTATCTTAATCCTAATGTCAAGGATATCTCTAGGTATATTGTTACTAAGCATTGCATGTTAAAGCATGAGAAGCATAAAAAATTGTTACTTGATTCAATGCATTCTGTTTTAAGTCGTATCTGTTTTACATGTGATGGATGGTCCGCTTGCACTTCACATTCATATTTTTCTCTGATTACACATTATGTTGATAATAATTGGAAACTCCAGTAAAAAATACTGAACTTTTGTCGTTTTCCCCACCCTATGACGGTGAGTCTATTTATAAATTTGTGAAAAAAATGATTTGTGAGTGGGGTCTTGAGAAGAAAATTTTTACTATTACCCTTGATAATGCTTCTGCAAATGAGAGAATGGTTAAGCGTCTCAAAGACGATTTGTATGCTATTTCTCCCCTTCCTTGCAATGGTAAGTACTTTCACATTAGGTGTGCTGCCCATATTCTAAACTTGATAGTTCAAAAAGGGTTGAAGGTAATTGATTCTTCTGTTGTTAAGTTGCGTGAAATTGTTAAATTTATTGACTCTTCTGATTCTAGATTTTGTAGCTTTGATTCGGCTGTTAGAGATTGTGTTTCTGGTTTTTCTGATAAGTTGGTATTGGATGTTTCTACTTGATGAAACTCCAGTTACTTGATGCTACGTAAGGCTATTGATGCTAAGTTAGCTATCAATTTGTTTGTCAATAGAGAAAATGACTTGGATATTATATTAGAGGATGAGTGGGAAACTGCTCAATTAATCTGTGATTTTCTTGAGCCTTTCTTTGAAATTACTACTCTGTTCTTAGGATCTAAGTATCCTACTGCTAATTTGTATTTGGCTAATGTTGTAGCCAATGAGAAGCTGTTGTGTGATGCTCACAATGATCCTTGTGAAGGCATTTCTGTAATGGCGGGACCTATGCTTGAGTTGTACGAGAAATACTGGTCTAAACACTCGACCATTCTGTCTTTTGTTGTTTTGCTTGATCCTCGTTATAAGTTGTAACTTCTGAAGGAGTTGTATAGTGTCTTCTATGTTGATGATGAGGTTGAAAGAAGGGTAAGTCTTGTTTACAATGAGTTTGTTAATTTGTATATCTATTATTCTAGATATGTTCTTTCTTCTTCCTCTTCTAATTATTATGTCCAAAGTAATTCATCTCAAAGTACAAGTTTGTCGAGTTCATATCAGCCTCGGACATTCAAAAAATCAAACATGTTTCAGGTCAGTGTTATTTAGGCTACTGTTTTCACTTTTAATTTTTTTCATTTACAGTTTGCTAACTCTTTTTCTGTTTTTATTGTAGAACTTTGATGCTAATTTGACTGCTTCTAGGAGTGGTAAATTTGATGTTGACTCCTACATTTCTTTGCTCATTCTCCTTCGCACCGATGATTCTGAGTTTGATATTTTAGATTATTGGAAAACACAATCTGTGTCTTTTCCTATACTTTCACTCATGGCTAGAGATGTTTTAGCCATTCCAATCACTTCAGTTGCTTTCGAATCATCATTTAGCGTGGGGATCGAATTTTGAACAAGTTGAGGGCTAAACTTTTGCCTAAAATGTTGAGATTTTTGTTACAACCCGTAACTAGTTGTACGGTTTTGAACCTGAGGACAAGGATGAAAAATATCGTTCTGTTGTGAATGATTCTTCACTATCTGATGTTGTTGTTGAAGATCCCCTTCTTGAATAAGGTATTCTTCTCTCTTTTCTTATGTTAGTGTTTCTTCTTCTTTTTAATCTTGCTTGTTCTTTTAAAATGGTTACTAATGGTTCTATTTTTTGTAGGGTTCCTTAACAGCAATCAAGAAAGCACTTTAATGCTTAGGGGTCTACTAAGTAGTGACTTAAGATGTAAATTTAAGTATTCTTCTCTCATTTCTTTCGTTTGTCTTTCTGTTCTGTTTTATATTTCTAATAGTAGTTTTTCTGTTAGTCTTAATGACACGCGTCGTATAGTGTCAAAAATAAAACCTTAAACTCAAATAAACAAGATTTAAAATAATATAGCAAGAGTAAGGGTCGATCCGCAGGGAATAGGAACTCTAACACCTTTCTTCTGATTTAGACCAATAACCTGTAGAAAATAAAGGGGGATTTTAGAATAGTGATTTGAATGAGAAAAATAGTAAAAACGTAAAAATAATGTTGAGAATGAATTATGGATAGAAATAGCCTCAAGCCACGCTTTTCCACGACATCTTCGATCACTGAAGTTGATTTTTCTTCGACTTTCCTGCAGGTTACAGTCTACAAGGCCCAACCCTTGTAACTTACTTCTCGTTGGTAGATTCGACTCCCAGGGCAATCCTTAAAGTCAAACTTTAGTGAATTAGCCACGGCAATCGATGCTAACTCAAATCTAAGTTAGTGCTGGAGAAGCCCGTGCTCGGATATTCGTCTCGATGAGAATTGTTTCCGATTTTGATTCCCCTTAGTGGACCGCCACTAAGTTTGTTCTTAGGGAGTTGAATTGGCTACAAGCCTTTCCTCGTCCCCAACGATGGATCTAAACCACTTCAAGCCGATGCGCGCTCTCGGAATGAAACAATTGCGATGCCTAAATATTAGGCCGATTGCCTAATCAATTTTACAGAGAACCTAAAAAGGAGTTGTTGAAGGATTGAAGTATTTTCCTAATCTCACGAGGTTTGTCGGGTTTTGGCGTTGCTTTTGGCTAAAGGGAATTTAGTTAAGCATGGTTTGTGAAAAAACCATACTTAATAAAATAAATAAAGAAAATGGAGAAAAGAAATGGAGAAAAATGGAGAGCTTTATTACTCAAGGAAGAAGAGAACAAATGAAAATGTTTGATGAATAATTCACCCCCAAAGTGGGGTATTTATAGTAGTTGAAAAACCCTAAAAATCTAAGATGATAAATCCTAAAAATTTAAATAAAATTACAAAAGATAAATATCAAAGTTTTGAATTTAAAAGATAAAATTCGGATGATAGGCTATCTTGATAAGTGGACTGATAAGTTATCAAGCTTGCTGACGTCATCTTCTAGAAGGTGCTGATGTGGCGCCCAGTCAGCATTCATGCCCTGGTTCATGCCCATGAATCTGCCCACGAATTCAGTTTTTCTGCAGCACTTCAACTCGTTTCTGGCATTACGTAACCTGCACGAGAACAACACAAAAACAGCCCAATTAAGTCCCTCAAACATATATTTCGATCAAAACAAGGACTAAAAACATAACCAAAATAAACACTTATCAAATTCCCCCTCACTTATCCGATGCTTGTCCTCAAGTATCTCAAAATTAAATAATCTTAAGTTCAAGTTTTCATCCTTAATTTCACGAAGTCTCAAAAATTCTCAATATGATTAAGCATCTAAATATGAGAGAAAACTAAGGAGCAAAAATAGATAAATGGCAAGACTAATAATTTAAAGCTAAGACGACATTCTAAAAACTCTACTAACATCAATGATGCAAACCAAGTACCCTCACAAGGAATCGCTCATGTCACTCAAAGTGTTTAAGGGTAGAGAAAAATCACTCGAGCCAAAGCTAATTAGAGCATAACCATAAGCTTGTGTTTAAATCTAATCTCCACTACTAACATGAATATGATGCAAAAATCAAGAGGTCTAAAATAAGGGTTGTAATGGGGCTAAGGTAAGGGTAGGATAAAGGCTGAAAATAAGGGCTAAAACTCAAGACAAAAAATCATCTCAAAAAATATATTCGAAACTGTTTTTTTTTCATTCGAACCAAAACTGCTTGACAGTGTACCTTTTTTCGGACTACACTGTTTTTTTTTGCTGGTTTTATTTTTCTGCAGACTCGAACAATTTCCTGCACTGTATATTCGAATCAATTCTGCACAGTTTTTTTTTCTTTCTGCATAGTGTTTTTAGCTATTGCACTGCACTTATTCGAATCTGTTTTTTTTTTTTGAAGACGATTTTTGTCTTGAAAAAGGGAACAAAAGTGATGGATTTGAGAAGAAATTGGATTAGGCTTAAAATGTGGTAATTTCCAAGAAAAAGGCTAAGGCTCAAAGATTGTTTCACTAGGGGAAATTAATTAAAGGGTAGGTGTTTTATTTGGGAAGAGAAGTGGTTAAAACCTAGTGCCTCTATCATATTAAAGCATCATAATCAATCAATGTAATCTCAAAAAGAATTTAAAAACAAGTTCTAGAATGCAACTAATTTAGCTAGGCACACTCAAAGAAACAAAGAGCAAATATCATGCATGCTCATTTGGCTCAAAAACTCACAAATATGTCTTGTGTACTTAGGTAAGTATCATGTGGATTAATAGAGAAATAAAATGTCATGTAAAAGATTAAAAATTAATCATGCCAAAAATCTACCATGCAACCTAGAGTTTTCTAACAAGATAGATACAAAACCATGTGAAAACAGTGAGACAAGGCGAAATTAAGGATTTAAACAAAGAACTTAAATTAATAAAACCAAGATTTCAAGCGAACAATCAAAACGGATAAGCAAGATAAAAATTGATAAGCATATCTCCCTCCCCCTCACTTAGATGCATTTTGTCCCAAAATGAAAAATTAAAATAAAAGAGAGGAAAGGAGAGACTCCCCTAATCAATTGCGGCCACGACCGCGGCCACGTCGTCCGCGGGAAGTGCCGGGGCGAAGATAGGATAAGATCTCGGCCAAGTTGGTCTCGATGTAATGGAGGCGCTCATCCATATCTCTTTGGGGTTGGTCGTCCTGTGTTGGTTGTGATTGGGCGCGTCTACGAAACACTCGTTCTCGACGAGTTGGGAGAGTGCCCAGGGGAGCAATATAAGGTGCATCAGGGGTGCCTGCAAGTAGGCCCATTGCATCTAGGCATCTCTCATCTAGAGCACTCATAGAAAACGCATAAGTAAACTGAGATGGATCAAAAGTAGCAGGAAAAATACGCAAGGCTAAATGGGTAATATAAGGGCCCAGAATTAATGGTCGTGACCTAGAGGTTCGGGGGACACGATGAAATGTGTGAGCCAACCAAAAACCAAGATTTACCTTAAGATTTACCTGCATACACCATAGAAAGAATAACTCAGATCTACTCACGGTTGATGGAGTGTCGTTTCTTCCAGACAAGTTGTAAACAAGGAAGCGATGGATATATCGTAAAGCAGGGCTATGAATAGTGTGGTCCTTAGTTTTTTTCGGATTGTACTGCACACCTGCTAAACCTGTCAAAGTCTCGAGAGAAATGTCATTATCGAAATCTTTCGAGATGTCTAAAAGTGCAGATTGATAGTTAGGGTCCGAAACATTAGTGACGAAACCCATATAAACATTAAACTCAGTAATGGACAACCGAAAGTATTGACCCAATAAGCGAAAAGATATTACATTTGGTGTATCAAGAGACCTAGCGCGACTACGATCAAACGAAAAAGTAGAATAAAATTCAAGAACTAATTCGTAGTACGTGTCACAAGTAATAATATGAAATCGACGCCATCCAATATTATCAAAATGTGCTAGGACCGACTCACGTATATGCAAACGATCTAAAGTATGATCGGGAATGTACTTACAGACCGGAAGTGGGCGATGTCGAATATGATTAAACATATCGAGTTCGTCTCCAGTAAATTGTAAAAACCCTTTCAAGTTGTCATCGTTGGGTGTCGTAAATCGTTGGCTACGTCGTGGATGTTCTTCATGGTCCGATGGAATATCATTGTGTTCGTGAGGCGGTGATTCCGGTTGAGCAGCGTCCGAGGGATTTTGGGCAGCAAAATTAGCATGCATGTGATCTGCATAGTAAGAGGTAGGGTTAATAACAAATAATGGTGGAAAAAATTCAGAACTTACCTCATCGGCTGCCGAATAGTTATCCGAGTGCCCGGACGTGTTGGTGTGCATGTGATAGGAGTGCACATGGGTTGGGGACTGCATGGGCATGTGATGACGCTGTGAGGAGCCACCAGCCGCATTGGACGCCAAGGGGTGGTAAGGGGAAGGTGGCGGCGATGGTGGACGTGATGAACGGTGGAGTGGTGACGGTGGCGTTTCGCCACTGCCGGTGACACGAGCAGTGCGGCCGGTGCTGGTCTGTCCGGATCTGTGTGTGGGAGTGTCCCTCGCCATGGTCGGATCGTTGTGGTGCGAGGGAGATGAGCGGTGCGTACAGTCAGTGGCGGTATGCATGGACGTGGTCGGCGTTGCAAGGGGGTGGAAGGAGGGGGATGGGGGTGACGGTGGTCGCTGCGGTGGGTGGTGCGGTGGTGCATGGTCGACGGGATGGGGGTGGTGATGGGAGGTTCGGGAGATGGGATGGTGGTGTGGTGCGGCTGTGGGTGCTCGGAGTCGCTGCTGAGGGCGACGTACTGCGGTGGCTGGAAACGCCGGCGGCCACCGATGACGAGCGGTGGCTGCTGTGGAAGCCGGCGAGCCTGATTCCTGGTGCGAGGCATGGTGGTGTGTAGGGTGTTTCGGGTGGTTGGTAAAAGAAATAAAGAAAGGAGGTAGGGTTTATTTGTGGGTCTGGTGAAGAAGTAAAGAGAGGGTAGGGGTTTTGGGAATATGCGGCTGGTGTTTGGTGAGGAAACATATATAAAGGGAAATAAAGATATGGGTTTAATGGGGGGCCCACGGGATTTAATTGGGTGAAAGTGTAGGTGAGGGAATATATATATATAAAAGGAAAACGAAAGCTGCGGCTAGGGGGAGGTTTAATTGGGTGTTTGACCGGTTGGGGTCCACGAATGGTGATTGGGTTGAAATAGGAGTCTTGCCCGGTGGTGGATAAGGTATATAAGGTGATGTGTGTGTTTAAGATTTGGACGGGTGATAACAAATAATACCATTTAAAGATTGGGTCCACCGAATCTTGTTGATAGCTTCTCATCTTTTATTCGACCTAACTTATCTGCAAAAATAAGGAAGAGATTAGATAAAATAAAATTCAAAATAAAAATAAAATGATGAGATAATAAATTCGAAAAGATAGATAAAATGAGATAAAAATAAATTTAAAAGTAGATAAGAAAATAAAAATAAAATAAAATAACAAATATTAAAGATAATGAAAATAAATTTGATAAAAGATAAAATCAAAATTAAAAAATCTTTAAACAGATTAGTTGATTTCGATTCTTCTCTTTATTTATTATTATTTTATTTATTTATTTTTTATTTTTATTTATTCATTTTTTTTTATTTTTATATATTATTATTATTTTTTTATAAAAAGAAAATTTAAATAACATTAAAAATAAAGAAAATTGAAAATAAAAAGAAATGGGTTGTCTCCCATCTAGCGCTTGTTTATCGTCGCTAGCTTGACGACCTTATTTATGCATTCGGTTCCTCGAAATAAATTTCTTCAACCAAACCAACTGGAACATTTTCAAAAAATTGTTTTAACCGTTGTCCATTAACTTTAAAGCTATGTCCTTCGGTGTCTTGAATTTCTACCGCTCCATGTGGAAAAGATTGAACAACAGTGAACGGTCCGAGCCATTTGGAACGCAATTTTCCTGCAAATAGTTTGAATTTAGAATTAAATAATAGAACCTTTTGACCAACGGAAAAATATTTAAATGAAATATTTTTATCATGAAAATCCTTTGTTTTTTCTTTAAAAATTTGTGCACTATCGTAGGCATGTTTCCGGATTTCCTCGAGCTCTTGAATATGTAACTTGCGTTCCCTTCCAACCGCATCCATTTCCATGTTACATTGCTGAATTGCCCAAAATGCGCGATGTTCCAGCTCGACTGGTAAGTGACAGGGTTTACCGTAAACTAGACGGTAAGGTGACATCCCTATGGGACCTTTGTACGCAGTACGGTATGCCCATAACGCATCGGATAGCTTAATGCTCCAATCTTTGCGATCCGGCTTCACGATTTTTTCGAGTATGGTCTTTATCTCTCGATTCGACACCTCCGCTTGACCATTCGTTTGCGGATGGTAAGATGTTGAAATCCGGTAAGTGACACCGAACTTTTTCATGAGAGTATCAATCACTCGGTTAATGAAATGCTTCCCTCGGTCGCTTATTATCGCTCGCGGTGTGCCAAACCTGCAAAAGATAGATTCCTTTAGAAACTTAACGGTGGTTTTAGCATCATTATTTCGGGTTGCTCTAGCTTCAACCCATTTAGAAACATAATCTACCGCAAGAATTATATAAAAGTTACCGAATGAAGAAACAAAGGGACCCATATAATCTAATCCCCAAACATCGAATATCTCACATACAGTAATGGGATTAAGCGGCATCTCGTTTCGTCGACTCAAATTACCAACCCTTTGACACTTTTCACAAGATTTACAAAATAAATATGCATCACGAAAAAATGTTGGGCCAGAAGAAACCACACTCAAGAATTTTATGTGCAGTACGTTTAGGCCCGAAGTGACCACCGCAAGAATAAGAATGACAAAAATTTAGGATAGAGTTTACCTCGCTTTCTGCTACACATCGTCTAATTACCTCATCCGAACAATGTTTCCAAAGATAGGGATCATCCCAAATGAAGAACCGAGACTCCCTTTTTATTCGTTTCACTTTCGCTCTCGGTAAATCTTGTGGCATCTTACCTGTGGCTAAGTAATTCACCATGTCTGCGAACCATGGAACGTTAAGCTGAGCTGCCATCAATCCTTCGTCAGGGAATTCCTCTCTAACCGGTGGATCCGACATAGATAATGGGATACGACTCAAATGATCGGCAACAAGGTTTTCGCATCCCTTCTTATCTTTAATTTCTAGGTTAAATTCCTGGAGCAATAGTATCCACCGGATCAGTCTCGGTTTTGCCTCCTTTTTGCTCATCAGAAAGCGTAAAGCTGCATGATCAGAAAAGACAATGATTTTAGTACCGAGTAAATAAGATCTAAACTTTTCTAAGGCAAAAACGATAGCAAAGAGTTCTTTTTTTGTTGTTGAATAATTTTTCTGCGCAGGATCCAAGGTACGTGATGCATAGGCTATAACATGCGGTTCCTTGTCGATTCTTTGACCCAACACTGCTCCAACGCTAAAATCGGAAGCATCGCACATTAATTCGAATGGGTGGTTCCAATTTGGTGGTTGGACAATAGGCGCGTTTACAAGCTTTTCCTTGAGTATGTCAAATGCCTCCTTGCATTTTTCGTCAAAATTGAAGGGTTGATCCTTTTGTAATAGACTGCAGAGGGGTTGCGCCAACTTTGAAAAATCCTTAATAAACCTGCGGTAAAACCCTGCATGGCCAAGAAATGATCGAATATCCCTCACAGTTGTGGGGTACGAGAGTGAGCGTATAACATATCTTTTAGCCTTATCAACAGTAATACCTTTTGAGGAAACTATATGTCCTAGAATTAACCCTTTATCTACCATGAAATGACATTTTTCATAATTTAAAACAAGGTTGAATTCAAGGCATCTTTTTAGCACATTTGTTAAGTTTAATAAACATTCTCCAAAGGAATTACCGTAAACTGTAAAGTCATCCATGAATACCTCTATACCTTTTTCGATGAAATCTGAGAAAATGCTCACCATGCATCTTTGGAATGTGGCTGGCGCATTACAAAGCCCGAATGGAATTCGACGATAGGCGAACGTTCCAAAAGGACATGTAAAGGTTGTCTTCTCTTGATCCTCGGGCGCCACAGGAATTTGGAAAAAACCTGAAAATCCGTCAAGACAACAGTAGTGAGTTTTACCGGCTAATCTTTCAATCATTTGGTCTATAAAAGGAAGTGGAAAATGATCTTTTCGAGTTAGAGAGTTCAACTTCCTGTAGTCTATACAGACTCGCCAACCATTTTGGACTCTTGTTGGAACCAATTCACCTTCTGCGTTTTTAACCACCGTGACTCCGGTTTTCTTAGGGACTACATGGATCGGGCTTACCCAGTCACTATCCGAAATTGGATAGATTATATCCGCATCTAGAAGCTTTTGTATTTCTTCTTTAACTACGTCCATCATAGGTTGATTCAAGCGGCGTTGTCCTTGTCGAGATGGCTTAGCCCCATCTTCGGTTTTTACCTTATGCATGCAAGTGGAGGGACTAAGGCCCTTGATGTCTGCAACGGTCCACCCAATGGCTTCCTTATGTGCTCGCAATACTGTTAGCAAGTCCTCCTCTTCTTCGTTTGATAGCTTGGTTGAGATAATAACCGGCAAGGTCTCTCTTTCCCCTAAAAATGCATACTTTAGATGCTCGGGTAATTGTTTAAGTTCGATCTTGGGTGCCTACAATACAGAAGGTAAAGGTTTAGTCTTAGATGCAGTAAGTATTAAGTCTTTATTTATCGAACAAAGATTTTCAAACTCCCTGTCTTATTCGTCGGAATCCGCGATTTCTCTGTACAAATCATCCATGAAGTCAGTAAAACTAGTGTCAAAGAAATCATTTATGGCAGGTTCAATGACATCAACAAAATTTAAACTAGCAACATTTTCAGGATGTCTCATAGCTTTGTAAACGTCAAATTTTACTACCTCACCATCGAATTCCATTGTAAGGATCCCACTTCTTACATCGATTTTTGTGTTTGCAGTGCTCAAAAATGGGTGGCCAAGGAGGATCTCAGAAGAGTTGTTTGCTCGGTTGTTTTCCATGTCAATGACATAGAAATCCGCTGGGAAGATTAAATCATTTACCTTTACGAGAACGTTTTCCAGTAATCCTTCCGGGTAGATTATGGATATGTCCGCCAGTTGTATTGTTACCCTCGTATCCTTCAAAGGCTCAGCAGAAAGTGAGTTATAAAATGAAAGGGGCATAACATTAATAGATGCGCCTAAATCACACATTGCTCGTTTAATACCCACTTTACCTATTTTGCAGGGAATGGCGAACATACCTTGGTCCTTCAATTTTGGTGGTAACTTACGCTGGAAGACCGCCGATACATGTTCTCCTAGATTAACCTTTTCAACTCCAATAAGACGACGTTTATTAGTACATAAATCTTTAAGGAACTTAGCATACCTTGGAATTTTTCGGATTACGTCGAGGAGCGGAATGTTGATCTCTACTTTCTGGAACACATCTAGGATTTCCTTTTCTTCTGCTTGTTTGTCTCTTTTCATCAATCTCGACGGGAAGGGTGGTTGGACAGCATAAGGGGATGGTTTAGGGGTTGGATTTGATGTATCTTTTTCGACTGGTAGAGTTGGTTTATCTTTTTGGGTGTTTTCCTCTGAGGTTTTGGGTTCTATCACGGTGCCACTTCTAAGGGTGATGGCATTAACATTTTCTTTTGGGTTTATCTCTGTTTGCGAAGGGAGTTTACCTTTGGATTCAAGACGACTTATTGTTTGGGCTAGCTGGCTCATTTGCTTGTCTAACTCTTGTAAGTGGATTTCGGTACGGTTCTGGAACTTCTCTTGGGATATCACTAGTCGTTCAACCAAGGTTTCTAGAGACGTCTTTTGTTGTGGGTAGGGTTGTCTTTGTTGGTACGGTTGATTTGGCCTTTGGTTGTTTGCGTACCCATAATTTGATTGGTTCCTCCACCCAGAATTATAAGCATTCCCTATGGCGTTGGCTTGGGCGACATCATCTTCTTGAATCATCGGACAACAGTCTGTCGGATGTTCTGGGCTGGTACAGATTCCACAAAGTCTAGCTGTTTTTCTCTTATCTGCAACAAGAGTTTGCACTATTTCAGCTAATTTATCGATTTTGTTTTCTAATGAAACTGTATTTACCTCGCGAACCCTTCGAGATGGTTCGTTAGACTGATTGAATCTTTGAGAGTTGGCGGCCATGGTTAATATCAGTGTTTTAGCCGTCGTTGGTGTCATGTTGACTAGAGCTCCGCCACTAGCTGCATCTATCACTTTCATGTCCATAGGCGTCAATCCTTCGTAAAAATATTGGAGGAGGGTTTGTTCCGACAACCCATGTTGTGGATAATTTGCACACAACTTTTTAAACCTCTCCCAATATTCATACAAGGATTCAACTTCTTTTTGTTGAATGCTTAGGATGCTGCGCCTGATTTCGCTTGCTTTCGCTGCAGGGAAGAACCTGTCAAGAAAAAGTTTAGCCATGTCAGTCCATGTTGTAACAGAATTAGGGGGTAAATCAAATAACCAATCTTTCGCTATATCAGCTAAGGAAAATGGAAATGCTCTAAGTTTGATTTGGTCATCGGATACTCCCTGTGGCTTTGTAGTTAGACAAACCATGTGAAATTCCTTCAAATGTTTATGAGGATTTTCTGTCGGTAAGCCGTGAAAGGTAGGCAAGAGATGGATCAAACCCGTTTTTAGCACGAACGGTGTTTCGCCATTCGGGAAAGTTATGCACATAGGTTGTTGGCCATCGGGCGCCGCATTAAGTTGGCGAATGGTTTGATTTTCGTCTCCCATCGGATTGGGCTCGTAACTTGATTCTGCTTCGGATGTGATTTCTAGATCGCGTTCGAGTCTCTGTTGGCGTCTTTTGTTTTTCTTTTCCCGAAGTGTTTGTGCGTTCAACTTTCGGGCTAGTGCTTCGATTTCCGGGATGAGATCAAATTGTTCTCCCGGATTGCTCTTGGTCATAAATCAAATAAAACGATATTAGTAATTTGCTGTAGTCCCCGGCAACGGCGCCAATTTTGACACGCGTCGTATAGTGTCAAAAATAAAACCTTAAACTCAAATAAACAAGATTTAAAATAATATAGCAAGAGTAAGGGTCGATCCGCAGGGAATAGGAACTCTAACACCTTTCTTATGATTTAGACCAATAACCTGTAGAAAATAAAGGGGGATTTTAGAATAGTGATTTGAATGAGAAAAATAGTAAAAACGTAAAAATAAATGTTGAGAATGAATTGTGGATAGAAATAGCCTCAAGCCACGCTTTGCCACGACATCTTCGATCACTGAAGTTGATTTTTCTTCGACTTTCCTGCAGGTTACAGTCTACAAGGCCCAACCCTTGTAACTTACTTCTCGTTGGTAGATTCGACTCCCAGGGCAATCCTTGAAGTCAAACTTTAGTGAATTAGCCACGGCAATCGATGCTAACTCAAATCTAAGTTAGTGCTGGAGAAGCCCGTGCTCGGATATTCGTCTCGATGAGAATTGTTTCCGATTTTGATTCCCCTTAGTGGACCGCCACTAAGTTTGTTCTTAGGGAGTTGAGTTGGCTACAAGCTTTTCCTCGTCCCCAACGATGGATCTAAACCACTTCAAGCCGATGCGCGCTCTCGGAATGAAACAATTGCGATGCCTAAATATTAGGTCGATTGCCTAATCAATTTTACAGAGAATCTAAAAAGGAGTTGTTGAAGGATTGAAGTATTTTCCTAATCTCACGAGGTTTGTCGGGTTTTAGCGTTGCTTTTGGCTAAAGGGAATTTAGTTAAGCATGGTTTGTGAAAAAACCATACTTAATAAAATAAATAAAGAAAATGGAGAAAAGAAATGGAGAAAAATGGAGAGCTTTATTACTCAAGGAAGAAGAGAACAAATGAACATGTTTGATGAATAATTCACCCCCAAAGTGGGGTATTTATAGTAGTTGAAAAACCCTAAAAACCTAAGATGATAAATCCTAAAAATTTAAATAAAATTACAAAAGATAAATATCAAAGTTTTGAATTTAAAAGATAAAATTCGGATGATAGGCTATCTTGATAAGTGGACTGATAAGTTATCAAGCTTGCTGATGTCATCTTCTAGAAGGTGCTGATGTGGCGCCCAGTCAGCATTCATGCCCTGGTTCATGCCCATGAATCTGCCCACGAATTCAGTATTTTCTACAGCACTTCAACTCGTTTCTGGCATTACGTAACCTCCACGAGAACAACACAAAAACAGCCCAAATTAAGTCCCTCAAACATATATATTCGATCAAAACAAGGACTAAAAACATAACCAAAATAAACAATTGTCACTTAATGGTATTTTTTAAATGCTTAGTGTTGTTGCTGCTGGTTGTGACTTAGTGTTGGTGGTTGCTTGTTGGTTTCTGGTTCTGTTTTGACTGGTGGTTGGTACTTGATGGTTGTTGGTTTCTGGTTTACTTGGTAGTTTTTCACTCTTGTGTAAGTAGTTTAAATACTTGTTTGAATACTTGATTATGTTTATGTTTTGTTTTCTTATTATTTTTTTAAATGCTTAGTGTTGTTGTTGTTGATTATGACTTAGTGTTGGTGGTTACTGGTTGCTAGTTACTTCTGTTTTGATTGGTGGTTGGTGCTTCCTAGTTGCTGGTTGCTGGTTTATTTGGTAGTTTTTCACTCTTATCTAAGTAGTTGCTCAGGTTTAGTTATGTTGGTTTTTTATGCAAGTTACCCATAACTTAACTTGATGGTAGCATTTAGATTTGTTAGCTTGATGAAGACTTTTCTGGTAGCAAAGTGTAGCTTTTAGGGTTGTTAAACTTTGCTATAAGATCTGAGAGCTAAGATATCACCCATCAAACTTGTATTTCTAAATTTTTCAGTTTGTAGAATTGTAAGTTTAAAGAATACTAACTTGAATTATGTTGTAATACATTTATGTTTATTTTCATTTGTACTTGTAGTTCCAATGAAATTTTTAAGTTTATTATCGAGTGTTAAACAAATACGCAAACACATTAAAACTTTAACTTGTTTGAATTATCTAATGGTTAGTTAACAAAAATCAATAATTTTGCACAACTTATAAAAAAAATTCTGTTTTAACTTAACAAATACTTTTGCACAACTTGTAATCAATATAAGTTCATTGAGTTATTGAAATAATTTCGTTTAAATCAAACATTGTTTTTAACTTGATAAGAAAAAAATTCGTTTGAATTTAAATGTTAAGTTACAAGTTTATTTTTTTTAAAATTTGTTAAAAATCAATTAGACTGGAAGTATAAATATGTATAATATTTTAAGTTAATAAAAAATCAAGTTTATATTTTAAGTTGGTGAAAAAACAATTAAATTTGAAGTATAATATTATGTATAATATTTTAAGTTAGTTAAAAATCAATTTAACTTTTAAGTTGGTTAAAAATCAAGTAGGTTTGAAGTATAATAATATGTATAATATTTTAAGTTAATTAAAATTTAATATATATCATATTTATGTATATTGTATATGTTATGTGATTATGTATATAATATGTAATATATGCATATTATATGTATTATGTATATGTTATATATATTATGTATCATGATTTATGTATGTGTATGTGTATGTGTATGTGTATATATATTAATATATATGTATATGTACTTATGTGTGTATGCATGTATTTATGTATTATGTGCCATGTGTGCATATATATATATATATATATATATATATATATATATATATATATATATATATATATATATATATATATATATATATATATATCATATCATATCATATCATATGTACATTTATGGAATTTTTTAATTCATTAAGTCATGGATTTCGGGTCAATATCAGTTCAGTTTAACAACAGTTCGGGTTCAAAGTAGGTCGGATTCAAAACAAGTCGAGTAAAATCGGATCTCGGGTCAATTCAGTCGGGTAATATCAGGTAATTTGCCAGGCCAGTCTTGGGTTTAGGTTCGTTTCAGTTGGATGCAGGTCGGGTTTCAGGTCAAAATTAACAGGTCAAATTCGGGTTCGTGTCGTTTTCAGTCGGACGCAGATCGGGTTCGGTTGCTATAGTAACATGTTCATTTTGGGTTCGGGTCAACAACAGTCGGTTACAGATCGAGTTCGAATCATCAAATCTTCGGATCAAACCAAATTCTGACTCGAGCAGGTTTTAATCGGATTTTCAGGTCGGATCAACTTTTTACATCACTAATGTAAACTCTCTCCTTAAAAATATAGCACGTCCTATCACTACACTAAATCACATACATGTTACCGATAATTATAATAATTTCTCTTTATTTTTGTTACACATCTTAAAAGTAAATAAATGAACGCCGATTAAAAAATGAACCGTTGAAATCTGAAATCATTTTGAACTTTTGGCCTTTGGGATTGTTTTTATGATATGTAACCATTGAAAACACATTTTATTTGAGCCAAATATGCCGACAATTTAGTCTTCCTTAATTCATGCCTTTGATTTTCCACTCTATTTTTTATCGAAATATGTTGTTATCGCATGGGTTTGTAGAACAATTTAAATAAATAATTAATTATATGAGTTATATTTTAATACATAAATAATGTAAAAAATATTACAGGACACTTCTTAATGTTTGGTGAATGACTTTCTTTGAAATTATTTGGTCCATGTAGTTGTTCAAAAACGACATTGTGTTTAATGGTGCTTGCATTGACGAAAATTAATTATGTGATTTAGTGGTGGATTCAAGATTTTTATATAGTGGGATTAGAGTAGACTTTAAGGTATGAGGATTCCCATACCACTACAATATAAATGTTATTGACCCCATACCCAAACAAATCAAGTGGGGTCAATTCTAATATTTCCATGAAAAAATTTATACTAACACCTTGAAAATTCCATTTAACTCTTTGAATATCTCATACCATAAGAAATCAAGTGGGGTCAATTGACCCATCTAAACTACATGTGAGTTGTGACTCTGCCACTGATGTGATCTCACGTTATATGATTGGCTAGGGTTGTAAATGAGACGAGATAGATCACGAGCTACTCGAGTTTGACTCGGTCAAAACTCGACTCGAGTTCTTAACGAGCCGAGATGAGCTACTCGTTACCCGACTCGAAAAGCTTGCGAGCTACTCAAAAATATAATATATTATATTACATTGGTTAATTAAAATTTAATTATGGGTTTTGGGGCTAATTTAGGGTTTAGAGCATGGGTTTGATATTTAGGGTTAGATTAGGTTAACAATGATTGATAGGTATTGGCGAATAAGGGTTAGAAAATTAGGGTTTAGTTGGAGCTCGAACTTCAATTTTTGTTTTCGAGCTTGATAACTTTGAGCACGCGAACTTTCGAGCCAAGCTTAGTCTTGATCATTTTGAGTTCAATTCGAGCTTAACGATATTCGAGTTCGACTCGGCTCGTTTACACTCTTAAGATTGGCTGGTAGTGCAACGGTAAAAGACCACAATTTTATCCTTCAGTGTCTCATTTTATTTTGTGTCCGTCTGTTAGGGTTAAGTGTTGGTGCAAATTTAATTGGATCAACTACAGTCTCGTGGTCTCCTCCAAAGGAAGGTACTCTGAGAGTGATTTCGTTCTACTTCAAGGTTCCTGGTATTTTGGGTGTTCCTAGTTCCTACACGACAGAATTCTGGTAATATGTAAGGGTGTTACTCTACCGCTTATGCTGCACTGGTTGGCTAAATTTTTGTTCTTGTTTTAGGTGTAACATGCATATGTATAATCTTCGGGAACATGTGTAAATTTTTTGGATCGCAATAATAAAACCGGAATACTCTTTTTCCCTTCTACTGATCGAGTTTCAACTTTCTTTCGAACCTGATTATAAAGAGGGTTTTAATGATGCCAAATTTTCTTGTAAAAATATATATAACACGTGAGCTCACAAATTATTACTTAAGTAGATTTGAACCCGATGAATATATATATAGATGGGATCTAGTTACACTATGTATATCTCAACTAGTTTTACACTACTCCATGACTATTGGATGAGTGAAAAGGATGGATCAGATTAGAAGTACAATATATGAAGATTATCATTTGGAAAAAAAGTAAGGAGTTAATCTTATCCATCCATTTCGCCCATCTAATGGCCATGAATTAGTGTAAAACTAGTTGTTTTGCATAGTTAAGTGGATTCTAAGCCATATATATATATCATAAACACTGGCGGTTCAATTTCTACAATCGTCTTAGTTTTAGGGTTTAAGGTCTTAGTTTAGGGTGTATGGTGTAGGAGTTTAGAATTTAGGGATGATTGTTAGAATTTAGGGTTTAGGTTTAAGGTTTAGAGGTTGGGATTTTGTTTTTAGGATAATATGATTATGATTTAGGTTTTAACTTATAGACCCTATTATAACCTTAAACTTTAAATTCTTACCACTATCCTTAAGTTCTAAACCTATAAACCTTAAACTCTAAAATTAAGGCGCTTGTGAAAACTTTTAGTTTCTACCGCGAGTGTATAGAATAATAATAATCCTCTCTCTTTATATATATATATAACGAAAAAAATGGTTTCACTACAGCAAATTAGGCTTTTAGCGGCGTTTTTAGTGCCGCTAAAAGCCCCCCGACGCTAAAAAAAGCACCGCAAAAACTAGCGCCGCAAATAGTAACGGCGTTTGTGTACGAGAAACGCCGCAAAAGATCGTGTTCTATAGCGGCGTTTGTATTTCAAAATACCGCTAAAAAAATATGTTTTAGTGTCGTTTTTATTTTGAAACGCCGCTAAATGTTGAGTTATAGTGGCGTTTTTCGTTAAAACGCCGCTAAATTTGATGAGATATTGTGATATTTAGTGGCGTTTTTTTGTCACAAACGCCACAAATTTGTTTTTGGCAATTACTATTTTTGTTATAGATTACTATTTTTTATTTCAAAATGACATAGCACAACAATTTTAACAACATTGATAATTAAAATTGAATTTTTAAATCTAAATGTAAAAAGACTAAAATTTAAATGTGAAAAAGTATATAAATTTAGAATATATTTGAACCAATTTCCAAATAGTAGACAATCATGTGTCACCGAATTCTTTAATTTTAAGTTTTGAGTTTCAGGCATACCAAACAAACAAAATTAGAGTATGGCAGCATGAAAAAAATACAATGACAACAACAAAAATTTTGATAACGATTATGATTGTTGCATGCTCAATGTTCAAAGCTTATTCATCTACTTCAACTTTTTGGTTGGTTGCATCGCATAATTGTTGATCTTTTTCTGAATCAAGTCCTATAATACTGACCATAGCATTCTTTGCAGGATATGTAGTTTCTTAAAGACAGAAAGAATGACAATTATCAACGGGATTTATAAGTTCTACACACCAGTTAAAAAACTAAAATAAAATTCCAACAAGCAACACCTTCAATGAAAGCATGTTAGCAATGTGGGAGGCAAATTGAACTGAAAGGAAGCTAAAACAATAAATCCTAGATGTGTGTGTATATTTAAAAAAGATCTTTTTTATATATAAAAAAGGACAGACACTTAAGATATTTTTTAAGCTTTAGGAATCAACAAAACTTATACTTACGTTTAAAGATAGTTCCAAGAATATAGCTTGACTTACTTATCTTTGTATTGTTGAATTTCACACTTAAAAATTTCCTTAGGCAGGAAAAGCTCAACAACAGAAATAGATGGAAGACCAATTTGCTTCAATGGCTTCTTCTTTCTCATGTGGATTACAGAACATAATATTGTCAAACTCTCAACTGAACATCGTCAATAATGACACAACTAACACAAGCTAGAAGAAGGTACTCACTTGCTTTTATTTTTCTTCTTTTTTTTTTTTGTAACTTTTGCTAAAAAAAATTTAAAAATGCAAACAAGGAAATATATTAGCAACAAAAAGTGAAAATGTATTTTTTCTAGAAACCGGAAGTTAGAACCGAAATCATTAGATTAATCTTACCACTAATAAGATGGTCCATGTGTTACTTAGGTGAGCCAAATATACACAAAATTTAGAAGAGTAAATATAGCTAAGTTTCTAGACTATGAACCCATTTTGCAAATAAAAACAATCCTCTTTCAAAATTACATAAAAACAATCCCATAAAAAACGCTTAAATATTAACATATATTGATCAAAAAACTATATTATTTCAAATCTAGTGTAAGTGTCAAACACGAGTATGTATCAAATACAGATATGACTAGATATTTCTAAGTTTTTTTCTATATAATTGAAGGATCTTTGGGGATCTTATTCTCATATCCAACATTTAAATTTTATCAGAATATTCATAAAAGTTGACTTAAAAAAGCAAAGAAATTAAAATAGATTAGAACATATATTTTTTTGCGCAAAATCACTATCAAAGTTAATTCAATACCTAAAAAAGGTGTAAGGGTTCAGGGCTAGAAGTAAACAACCATGTATTTTCAGCCATCAGATATATTATCTAAATGCATATGGATTGTGGGTAAATAACCCAGTTGCAGCTCCCCATGGCTCATTCACCAACATGTATATGGACTGGAAAGAACTCATAAAACTACATATATGCTCAGTCAGACTATCTAAATGCAAATGATACCAGAAGTAGTTAGAAACATCTTCATCTTTAAATGTATTATCAGCTGGAAAAGTCAGGTAAATCTGTTTAGAAGCCGAGTTAGCCTTTTCTGCCAATCCCATTGTCAAAAACTCATTCATATCAGATCGGCCTGGAACAAAGTTACAAATTTCTTCATCCAACATCAATGCAGCAGCTCTGGAACACCACAATGTGACAAATGAAAAGGATTTAAATGTAGCACAAAGGAAAAATATGTCGATAACCATGCTAGTAAATAAAAAATGTATGTGCTAAGGAAAACTTAAATTAATGAACTCTATGCATCAAGTCAACGAAAACGAAGACATGAGCTAAATAGATGTATTCACTATTCATCTAGAAAGTGCAAACCACAAACAAAAATAAAAATGCTTAAAAGAAACCACCTCATAGTAATAGATCCACAAAAGTGACGCCAAATAGATAATATTAGATAAATAAATTCCTATCAAAATTTATGCAAAACCATAGCAAAGCCTTGTTGTGAATTTAATATCCATAGTCACCAGTAAAAGCGCAAGGTTAGAAAAAAATTATGACACACCATAAAATAGCCCAAAAAAATTAAACTTTATTTTTGTTAGAATCCTGCAAAATCATGTTTTTGTAAAGGTATATGCAAGCTCTTTTTCTCTTTTCTTAGAATCCTGAAAAATTATATTTTTGTAGAGGTACATGCAAGCTTTATTGATTCTATTTCCTCTAAAAAAATCCTATCAAAATTTATGCAAAATCATAACAAAGCCTCGAGTTAAAACTACCTTTTCCCTTCCTTTAAGATCAGCTTCCCAAGCTGCAAGTTCCTTTTCTCTTTTATTGAAATCCTGCAATTAACAAAATCAATAAACCAAAGTAACGATCATCCCTCAAGTATTCATGCTATAGAAATGTAAAGAAAACATAAACTTCAATACATTCATTTCATTTTATCCAGAGGTATATCTACAGTAGCATCATGTTTTTGCCCAAAATCCAGAGGCTCGGATGCCAATGGTCGTGCAGGAGCACCACCACCACCATTCCTTTTACATTAAAGTATCTTATTTTTTATGGGAGCGTTAGCGTCCGTCATGATGGTGGTGACAGAGCAGGAAAAGATAAAATGAATAACATTGAATCTTTCGATTGCGAAACAAAAGGAAAAACTAAGAAATAGACTAGAAAAATACCCTTGTATTTGACTCTTCTGAAGCAACGATTAAACCGGTTTTCATTCTATATTTGACTCTTCTGATTTTGAAGTTGTGGGGAAAGCAAGGAAAAATAGCCATGAACAAGTGCCTTTATCAGACCAGACACCTTTGGGCAGAGAGTGAGGCGGAGTGAGGGGCAGCAAAATATCAGCGACGATGTCATCTGACCGGTGGAGATGAGGGAGTGAGAGGCGTTTGGAAGCATGAGAAAATTAGGGATTGGGTTTGATTTAGGGACCGAGGCAAAGGATAGTGTTTGATAATTGATAGTGAGTGGGTTATTCAGAAAAGGACGGGCGTTTTATTAAAACACATAGCGGCGTTTTTTATACAAACGCCCCCTAGACATAAATCTATTGCGGTGTTTTTATTTTCAAACGCCACTAAAGTACAAGTATTTGTGGCATTTTTAATCTGAACGCTGTTAATTTTATCGGTTTGTGGTGTTTTTTCTATAAATGTCGTGATATGTTCAAAATTAACGGTGTTTACTCAAAAATGCCGCTAAAAGTGCCGCAATATGCCAGAGTTGGTGTAGTGATAATATCTCTCCGTTTAATAAAAAAATATATTTGAAACTTTGTATTAAATTTAAATCCATACTTAAAACACAAATAATAGAATAAATTAAACATGGAATTTACAATTACATTTACATATAAACAAAATTTAATTAAGAGATTGAATATTTATCAAAAATTCAATGCGGTTTTGGATATGTGCAAGCGACTGCACAAGGCCTCCAAGAAAAGAAGACCCAGACAAATGTAATTAAATATTTATAGAAGAAAACAAAAAAATGGTTTAATAAATTAAAATAAAAAATGACATTAAAGATGGCTCATAATATATTTTTTTACTAGGATAATATTTTTACAAAAATTCATATGTATTTTTGTTTGAAATGCTCAAGGTTGTAGGAGCCGTAAATTTATCCGTGTGCCTAAGCAGTATGTTCATGATTATCATCATGATGCTTGTGTCTTCGTGGAGACCCGTGTGAGTAAGAAAAAAGATGATAAGGTCATTGCTTCGCTTGCTTTTCCTAACTCATACCGTATAAAAGCTCTCGGCTTCTCGGGAGGTATTTGGTTGTGCTAGTTTGATCATATTCACATTTCAATTCTTACTTGCCACTTTCAATTCCTTCACTGCAGCATCTCCTCTGACAATGCGACAGGGTCTTTCCTTGCCACTTTTGTTTACATTAGCCCGACTTTTAGCTTGCGCCGTGATATTTGGAATCATCTTGCTAGTTTGTCATCTTCGATCGGTCAGCCGTGAATTATTCTTGGGGACTTCAACACCACTCTTTCCCTTGCTGATCGCCAAGGTTGCTCGTGTAGTTCTCCGGAGACATCCATCCAAGACATGGTTTTCAATTGTGGTTTGTAGGACCTTGGTTATTCAAGGCCTTATTTTACATGGTACCGTGGTAATTCCTCAGTTCGCCTGGATCGTTGCTTTGGCAATGCAGCTTGGTTTGACCACTTCCCGAGATCATCACTCCATCACCTACTTCGGATGAAGTCCGATCATAGGCCTATTTTATTAGACCCCAATGATCAACCAAAATCTCAGCGAACTACTTCATTTAAATACTTTTCTGGATGGTCCCTTCACCGTGATTTTAAGAGCATTGTCCAAGAAAATTGGGACTTTTCCCTCCCCATCTCAGAGGCAATACAAGCCTTTACACATGCGGCTACAAAATGGAATTATGAATTTTTTGGTGCCATTGGTCGAAATAAAAAAAATCATTATGGCCCGCCTCCGAGGTGTCCAGCGCTGCTTAGATCAACGATGCACAAGTAATATGGTCAAACTTGAATCGAAACTACTTCAAGAGCTTGAGTAGATTCTCGACCAAGAAAAGCTTCTTTGGAAGAAAAAATCAAGAGTTGACTGTTTAATTTTGGCGACCGCAACACTAGCTATTTTCATTCCAAAGCTAAGGCGCACAAAAGGAAAAAAGCTATTTGTTTTTTGAAGCTTGATGGTGAATGGTGCGAGGATCATGATCTCTTAAGGGATGTTGCCTCTACTTTTTTTGCTTCCTTTTTTTCTACAGACAATACGCCACCCCCGAAACTTCCCTACTCAAGCATGTTTCCTCCTATAGCTGAGACCCTTCTCAATTCTTTGGTCATTACACTATATGATACAGAGATAAAGGAAGCCCTCTTCGACATGTCCCCATTAAAAGCTCCAGGCCTTGACGGCCTACACACCTAATTCTACCAATTAAATTGGGATACGGTGGGCCCCTCTGTCTGTCATATGATCAAATTAGTCTTCAACGGTGTAGATATCGATGCAGCACTTAATTGTACGGGTATTGTCCTGATTCCTAAAGTAGCACATCCGGAGACCTTTGCGGATTTCAGGCAAATCAACCTTTGCTCTATGCGTTACAAGATTATCACCAAAATCGTCATCAAAAGGCTACAACCTATTTTCCATTGTATCATTGGTCCTTACCAAACAAGTTTTCTGAAGGGACACAACATCACTGAAAAAGTTATTATTAACCAAGAGATTATTCATTCCATGAGTCAAAAGAGAGGCAACGTTGGTTGGATGGCAATCAAAGTCGACTCATAAAAGGAATTTGATCGCCTCTGGTGGGAATTTATTGAGGATACATTGATTGATGCTAATTTCCCCCAGCCCATTATCTTCTTAATTATGCATTGTATCACCACGACCACTTTTCAGGTTCAATGGAACGGGATCTACAATGCTGATTTCAAGCCATTGAAGGGCATTCGACAAGGGGATCCCTTATCACCCTATCTCTTCAATTTGACAATGGAAAGGCTGAACCACATCATTTTCTATAAAGTCTCCTCTAGAGAATGGCCGGCTTTCAAACTCGCGTGAAACGGGACTTCTATCTCTCATCTTTTTTTTCACCGACGACCTGGTTTTATATGTGAAAGTGACCCTAGAGAATGTTGCGCCTATTAAAGACACTCTTGACCTATCTGGTTCCTGCTCGGGCTACATTGTCAACAAGCAAAAAAACAAATGTTTTCTTTTCCCCCAACACGTGCCCTGATTTACATGCTTCCATATGTTCTAGGCTTGGCTATCAGGAAATGACTGATATGGGTTCTTATCTAGGTGTTCCTGTCCGGCACACTAATGTGACCAGTGGGATATTTAATTTCATCATTGGCAAAGTGCAGCATAAACTTGATGGGTGGTCGGCTCGGTCACTTTCTTTTGCTGGCCGGCTCACTCTCGCCAAATCCATGATCTTAAGCATACCTTCATACATAATGTAATCTTGTAAACTCCCAGCTTGAATTTGTGACCAGGTTGAAACACTGGCTAGACGTTTCATTTGGGGCTCAGACTCTTCAACCAAGAGAATTTCACTTGTTAAATGGAGCACGTTGTGCCAACCCTTGCAAAATGGTGGTCTCGGCATTCGTAGCATGAATAGAGCCAACACTGCTTTTCTCATGAAGGTATGTTTGGCCCTTATCAACAACAAAGATGGACTTTGGGTGTCTCTTATACGTGAGAAATATCACGTGTCCGAGGCTTGTCCCGCCTCTATCACACAGGTTAATTGTTCCTCCTTGTGGCGCACTCTTACAGCAGTTTGGCTGACGTTCCATGACGCCCTAGCCTAGGCCGTTGGGAATGGCCGTTCCATATCCTTTTAGTCTGATAAGTGGGTTCCAGAGTTAGGGCCCTTGATACACTGAAAGAATCTGACTATGCCTGCTGACTCATATTTGAAAGTTTGTTCGATCGTTCTCCATGATGGCTCTTGGAATTGGGTTCTACTTAATGATATTCCATCCGCATGCTCTTGGCTATCTTGCCAACATCGTCCCACCCCACCCCTCTCTAGGCGATGATTGCTGCTATTGGTTTGGAGCGAGCCAACAGACTTTCTCAATTAAAAGTGCTTACTCTCTCATCTCCAAGCATTGTTGGGATACTTCGGATCCTTACTGTAAACTTATTTGGAAGCTCCAAGTCTCTAAACGACTAAGGATTTTTTTATGGCTTGTCATGAGAGATAAAATTCTCTCTAATCACAACCGTTGTCGACGACATCTCTCCCATGAATCCTCTTGTGTTGTTTGTGATGAGGTGGGCGAGACCACTCTCCACATACTTCACGACTGCCCTGGTGTTCATAATGTTTGGTCCTCAATTATTTCCCACCGCCACCCTGCTACTTTCTTCATCTCTCCATTGGTTGATTGGATCGCCATGAATCTTGGTTGCAATGCACCTCTCTACGCCGATTGCCCTTGGAATATTCTCTTCACTTCAATTGTTTGGCAGGCCTGAAAATGACGGAACAACTTTATTTTTCAAGGTGACTTTCTCGACTTGTCTTCGTTTCTTAATCACAACGTGTCTTGGGCTCAGGTTTACCATTAATCAACTGTTTTGAATGTGAGATTCAACTCTCATTCTGCTGAACTCGTCCAATGGTCACCTCCTCAACGAGGTTAGGTTTGTCTTAACACAGATGGATCTGTCTCCAATTTCACGAAACATGGAGCCATTGGCGGCGTCTTCCGAGATCATAATGGTAATTTTATGCTAGCTTTCCATTGTCCCTTAAGGATTACTTCTGTAATTCACGCTGAATTTTGGGGTGTTTACGAAGGATTGCGTTTAGCATGGACTCGGGGTTATAAGCATATTTTGGTGCAAACGGATAATTCCGACGCCTACGACCTTCTCTCCCCCCATCTTTAGAGAGCTCGTCCACGCTGGTACACAATATTGCGATGCTTTGTTCCAATGACCGGAATGTTGATTTCTCTAATGTTCACAGAGAAGCGAACTTCTCAGCAGATTACATGGCCAAAATTGGTGGCCAAGGGCACATCTTCGACACTCCACCGGCTTCCTTGAGAGATATCATGTATCGTGATATCCATGGTCCACCACATGTTCGCATGAACACTTAATGTCTCAGCCTCGACCTCATTTCCATTCGAAAAAAAGAGCTTGGTCTTAATAAATTGCACAGACCTCGTAAACCTTTAAACCGCGATCAGTGAAATCCAACTTAAATCTTAAAAATAAATATTTCGATTGAGCTTGAGATCAAACCTGGAATATGAAGTTGTCGGTTTTAGAACCTATATTAGGACATAAGTGATTTGTTTCTTACATTACAATTGCAATTTGAGGACTTTGACAAATGACAGCTAAGACATAAACACGTTGGTGAGAATTTTGTCATATTGGAAAGGAGTGGGACCCAACGTGATTCTCTACATTGATGTCGATAATTATAAAATAATAAGACTAAACTATAAAATAAATGCTCAAAATATGTCTTTTTCTTGTAATAGGTGCCTAAAGTAGTTTTTTAGTTCAAATAGGTGCCTAAACTTTTATTTTGGCTGAAATAGGTGCCTAAACTATTTTTTGGCTGAAATAGGTGTCTAAACTTTCACTTTTGGCTTATTTTGAAGTCAATTTTGGCACCTACTTGGGCACCTATTTCAGCCAAAAACGAAACTTGAGACACCTATTTCAGCCAAAAAATACTTTAGGCTTTGTAGTTAAGTCAAATAATAATTATACTTTTTTAGTTTAATCATTATTATTCGATTCATTAGTTGGGAAGAGATCCAACACGGAAACGACATTTTCAATTTAGTTTTCTCTATTCACACTGTTAAAATTTGAATCTTTGATCTTGTTTAAAAAACTAACAACTCATCTTATTAGACGAATATATTAAGGGTAATTGTTCTATACACAAGCGCTTGTGGAAACTTTTTTACACAAGCGCCTTAGTTTTAGGGGTTAGGGACTTCGTTTAGGGTTTAAAATTTAGGGGTATAAGTGTAGTAGTTTTGAATTTAGGGATTGTTGATAGAATTTTGGGTTTAGTGTTAAAATTTAGGGTTTATAGGTTAAAACCTAAATCTCCACCCATATTACCCTAAAACTAAACCCTAACCCTAAACCCTAAATTTTAACCTTAATTCCTAAATTCTAAACATAAACCCTAAATTCTAAACTTTTACACTAGAACCCCTAAACTCTAAACCCTAAACACTAACCCTAAACCCTATAATTGAGGCGCTTGTGGAAATAAAAACTTTCCACCGCCAGTGTATATGATATTAATCCATATATTAATACTCCGTCTGTCACAATAAAATTTATCACTTTTGTGTTTTAAAATTGTCTCACTTAAATTGTCACTTTGAAAAACTTAACAACTTTTATGACACAAATTTACTTTTTTTTTTATCCTTCTTTAGTCTTCCAACAAAAATAAAAGTTAACTTTTTAAGGACAAGTTTGTCATTTAAATTATTTTACACCACATAATTTTTTTCTTTTTAAAACTCCATCAAAAGTAAATATAAGTTAGACGAATAATTCTACAGTAAATGATATGTACCGTAATGTACCACTATTCATATGTACCGCAATGTACCATTAACTATTTTAATTTGTTTTGAAATCTCAAGGACCGAAAGTGCTATTATCCCTTTTTTAAAATAAAATCTTAAAAAATAATTTTTATATTATTTTTTTAGATTTTCTTTTATTTCTTAATTCAAAAAATAATTAAACTTTTATTACTATAATAATTCCTACCTTCAATTTAATTTAAGGGTAAAATTCAATTGGTCACTAAACTTTGATCAATTATTCAATTTGGTAACTGAACTTCTAATTGCTTCAATGTTACCATTAAACTTTCAGTTTTGTTTCAATTTGACCACTGACCCCTTCAACAGTATGGAGAGGCATTACAAAAAAACCTGTTTAGAGAGGAAGTAGACCACTGGATGAACAAAGCTGCCTTCAAGTGGAAATTGGGTGATGGGAAAGCAATATTATTCTGGGAAGACTGGTAGATTGGAGATAATCCACTAAGAACCAAATACTCGCGTCTATATCGATTGTGCAACAGGAAATGAATTACAATCTCCTTATTTGTAGGATCAACTGCTTTCCATATAGAGAAATGGATGTGTTAGATAATCTGAAAGCTGGTGTTTTGGGAGAATCAATCAAGCACGATATACCATATAGAATCATTTGGATACATGACAGATCTAAGAGTTTCACAGTGAAGAAACTGACATAATTGATGGAAAATATAGATGTCGAAGCCACTCAATTTGACTATAACAACATATGAAGAATCAAAGTCCCTTCTAAGGTGAAATTTTTTCTATGGATGCTAAAGATCAATAAAATCTCAACAAAGGGTTTCCTGCTGGGAGGCCTAAAACTAGACAACTTCAAGAAGGGATGCCCATGGTGTGAGCTAAGTTTAGAAACATCAAACCACCTATTTGTGGAATGTAAGGTAGCACAATATTTCTGGTTCAGTTTCTGCGGTTGGTGGACTATTAGATGATCTCTTTGGTTTCTGTTTTGGAAACCATGGAATTGAGATAGTACAAATAGTGCGGCTCATCAAAATAGCAGCTGCTCTTTGGAGTTTATGGGTGGCCCGAAATTAAAACGTTTTCAAGGACAAAAAAAATCCTTTAAAGGATATGTTGTTCTACTAAAAAATGAGAGCATTTATTTGGATAAAGGCAGTGAATGAAAGCATCATACTTAACGAGAAAAATTGGTGAGAAAATCCAATCAACTGCATCATGATAAACAAGAACAACCTCGAATGGCAAGCTTGGATTCCCCCACGGCAGATACTGTTAAATTTAACGTTGATGGTGCTTTAAAAGAAGATGATGAAGGGTGTGGTGGAGTTCTTAGGAATGAAAGTGGGGATGTGATGGCAATATTTTCTGGACCGAGATATAGGATCTGATTTCTCTGAAAACTCATTGCAATAAGTACAACCCTGAAAGTATTTCTGGAAGCAGGTTTGCAACAAAAATTACTCTTGAAATTGAATCCGACTCACAGGTTATTTTAAACAGGATTGCCTCCCCGCTGTTGAGACCATGGCGCTGGTGGGATTTGATTGATGAAATAGATACGTTATCCAGGGACATAGCAAAGGTGAAGTATTCCTACGTTCCTAGGTGCCTTAACTCGATGGCTGATCACTTGGCAAAGGAAGGAATGCAAAGGAGTAACCTATTCAAAGCATGGCGGTGAACTGCACTTCAGATTATGCATTTCGAATGAATGATGTATCCATAGGAGAGCCTTGTGCTGTGAGAAAGGGACTTCAAAGGTGTAAACATTACCTAGTTGAGTAGTACTCTTTTCCTCCATCTAGATTTAGGGGGTTTTAATGAGGCTCTCAACTATGGTTTTCCATAATAATAATAACAAATTATTCTGCTGAGCAAAAAAAAAAAACGTTAACACATTCAAACAATTTAGTCATAATTCAAAAGGAATAATAAATTTAATTCTCACTATTTCAAGGCTTAACAATCAAATAAGTGCCCAAACTATACTCTTTTTTTCTAGATATATGCCCGAACTATATTTTGGACCAAATAGGTGTCTAACATTTTCAGCGTTATCCAAATAGGTGATCTACCGTTAATATTAGTTAATTTTCATCATTAATTTTTATCATCTTCTTAAGTTTTTGAAGTTATATTTGAAAATAAATAAAATTATAAAACAAAAAAAAATAATTAACCCACTTCTTCAACCAACCTTTTCTTCCTCAACCATCCCCAACCATAAACCCTAACTATCCCTTTCTTTTCTTCTTCAACCATCCCAACAAAATAAAATCGAGTTCATCTCTGTTTTTAGGGCAAGAATAATCCTAGTAATCACAAAGCCAACAGTTTCGGTTTGAAATTTCACTACTAACGATTGATGTGTGATCAATGTTTTATAGATTCTGCAACAGATTGAACATTCTTGGTGATGATTGCTTACCAATATTTTTATTGTATTTTTTGGACATGCAGATTCATATTCCCAGTCATTTTCTGGAAGTTTTAGAACAACAATTTGTTTATCTGTATAGTTCATTTGTTGGACATGGAGTAGTTAGAATGCATTGTAGATAAACTAAAATTTTATTACTATTATTATTTAACTAAATATTTCTAACACATTTACGTTAATGGTAATGGGGATTTTTTTGGGGGGGAATCTTGGATTTTTGTGCGGGAGATTTTGGTGAGAACTTTTTTTTGGTTGTAAGAAAATTTAGTGTTAGGCAGGGAAAATAGTTTCGAAAATATTTTTCAATTTTAATAAAACTATTAAATTATTTTTAAATAAAATTATGATTAAATTATTTTTAATCCAATGACCCTTTGTAAATTTTAACCAATTATTATAGTAATAAAATTTTAATTATTATTTAAACTAAAAATTAAAAGAAAATTTAGAAAAATAATATAAAATTTATTTTTCAAGATTTTATTTTAAAAGTGGATAATAACACTTTCGGTCTTTAGAATTTCAAAACTAATTAAAATAATTAATGGTACATTGTGATACATATTATTTACCGTAAAATTATCCTAAGTGAAACAGATGAATAATAATAATAATAATAAATAAAGAAATTAGTGCGTGTGATCACGTTGATCATGTAGTGAGTACGACCAAAGTCTACCTGCTTTTTGCTTTTGCTTCACTGTCTCCTTCTGTTTCGTTTCATCTCTTTCTTTATTTACTCTTTCCAAATTTCCTATTATTCAATGCTACAATCTTTTACGAATTAATGCATCGTAAATAGGATTCAATTTTAGAAATATATTTAATTATGAAAATAATTAAATTTGTAAATAAACGGAACGTGGGAGCTGGGTATCTGATTTCTCTTTATATTCTCCCCTTCCCTTCCCTCCATTTTGTTATCTCCATTTTGAAAAGCTAAGATTTTGTTGGTGGAAATGAGTAATAACGCAGGCCAATTTGGAGACACCACATTAACCAAAGTATTCGTGGGAGGTTTAGCTTGGGAAACTCCTCAAGAAGCCATGAGACACCATTTCCAGAAATACGGCCACATCCTCGAAGCCGTCATTATTTCTGATAAACTCACCGGCCGATCCAAAGGCTATGGATTCGTAACTTCCTTTTCTTTTCTTTTCTCTTTCATTCATCTCTACCGCTTTTTAATTCTTCTTTTCATTCTTCAAAAAGGTTACATTCAAGGATGCCGAAGCTGCTAACAAAGCCTGCGAGGACCCCACTCCCATCATTAACGGCCGCCGTGCCAACTGTAACATCGCCTCCCTCGGTGCTCGTCGCCCGAGGTCTGCCTCGGCGGCTCCTCCGCCACAACAAGGTCTTTCTTTTGTGGCAAATTCTGATTTATCGTTTAAGTATTTAATTATAATTTTAATAAGAGAAATTTGAAATAAAATGTATCTAGACCGTAGTTGATACACATAAATCATTTTTTACTATAATTGTTTTATATAGTATTAAAGTATATGAGTAAATGTTTAGAAAAATAGAGTGATGTCATTTTTGTGAATATGAGCATCATGGGGGTTTTCGATCGTGAAGGGTCCAAGTCCAAGGTCGGACCGAGAGCCACGTCAGTTGCACCAGCCAATCATGTGCAATGGTATTATCCGACGGGAACATCAGCTCCGGTGTTTCATCAGGCCGTTCCTTTTTACGGGTTTGTTGTTTGATACGTTCTTTATTATTGATGTTGCATGGTAAGAAATGTAGAGTTTTCCGTAACCTGTACTTTCCCTTTTTCCAACTAGTTTCAGGTACTCTCCTACCTATATGGCCACAAATATCAACTACAATCATGTAAGTGCAAATTAACAATCAGATGATCTAACCAGATTATGTGTTAAATTAGATTATATAATGAATATTTGGATTATTTTATTCAAGTTAAACTAAAACATTTGGTGCGACGTGATTGGTGCAAACAGAAGGTGAACTACATGAGTGGGCATTTGGCTCAAGCATATCCAGCAGCGCGGGCTACCGTAGGTGGCAACACATTGGTGCCAATGTACCCTTATTATCACTACCATCAATCACAAACATCGGGATTTCCGTCGGCCACCCACGTCTTCCCTTCCGCGACAGCTTGGCCCATCAGCAATTGCTCCTGATTCAGGTAACACACATTGATCCTGCATGATGCTGACTCACATGGTAACATGGAAACTAAATCATTGTGTCATGTGAAAAAAAAAACCCTAATTTGAATCAGGACCCCACTGCCAAACTGGCTCCATGTGCGTTTCGGGGGTATTATTGTGTCCAACCAAATCGTTTCATCATCTAAATGTTTGTCTTAATGAATATGCAAGTATATACGGCTGTATTTAGGCTCGGAGTCAGACAATTCAGATTGTAGTGTCAAAATTTTATGAAAAGTGGGTGAAGTTAAATGGGTGTCGATTTTTTTTTTTTTAAAAAATAACAATTACTTTTTAACTCAAAAGTTTTGTGGAGTCAACTTACACTCATTGTCCCAGCTGGTTTCGTCAATGACCGTATTTCATGTTTTTTTTTCCCAATCATATATCAATCAATACAACTTATATTGTAATAACTAATGATGTATCTTGATAAAATGATTTGGGGTTTAAATAAAATTTTTAAAAATATCATTAAATTTAATAATTTTTTGAAAACGCTTTATTAATTTTAACTCTAAATCTTGAACATTAATTTTATTTTGAAACAGATGAACGTGTTAAGAAGGTTGGCTGAAGAATGATGGGAAGCAGCTCAGAGCAACATTATTATCTGATTTAAGAAAAAAAATTCTATTCTTAGATGTTTTATTAAATTCTTTCATTCTCAATTTATCTCTTTTAACATCCAAGCTTTAGCCCTTTGAGCCATTAGAGAAAAAGAAAGTAATAAAATCATGTATTTTAATTTGCCCATTTCGTATGGGTTGATTAATGATTAGTGGACTAAATGTTCTTCAATAATCTCTCTCAATTTAGCATTATTATTTTTTCAACAATATTGTGTTTCAATATTCTAAATCCAAAATAAATAACAATGCGTATAATTATAAAATGTAAAACTTACTGAGAACAATTTATGCATTTTCGTCAAAAAAAAAAACTTTATTTTTAATTTTCGTTGTTGTACTTTTTATTTAAAGTTTTGATTTAAATTTGAAGAATGAAACGAAACTACTTAAAACGTAAGATTACTTAACACATTACTGATCCTTCTCAATCCAAACATATGGATGTAATATTGTGGTATAAAATTATAGTTCCTATTTTTTATAACTAGAGGTGGCAAATGGGTCATTCAATTCGAGTTCGGTTCGAGTCATTTCGGTTCTGACTACATTCGGTTTGAGTTTGGTTCAGGTCTGGTTCGATTTTAGTTCGAGTCTATGGTGATTTCGGTTCGGGTATCAAGTCAGGGCGCCAGGTCGGTTGGTTTCTGATCGAGTAAATATCGGGTTAATAGGAGATCAATTAGTTTTAGTCGGGTTTTTATGCTCAGTTAGGTTTTTCCACCCTATATATGACTTTATATAGCATGTATGTTTGAGTTTTTGGTGAGTTGTGCGACAGTTCACATCTCATCTGTATTTATTTTAATATACTTTCTTTATTTCGGGTTGCCTTCGGTTCGGGTTGCTTTCGGTTTGGGTGAAATCGGTTATGTTCCATACGGTACGGTTGAAAATTGGTTCGAGTCTATTCAGTTCGGTTGAAAATAGGTTCGGGTCCATTTTCAGTTCAATTGAAATATGGTTATTTCGACTTTCGAATCAAATGAGCCATCATGTTTAGGTCGATTTTGGGTCTTAATTCGGATAAACCGGTTCGATTTTCGGATCAAATTTACCCGATCTACCTATAACATGGTGAGGGATTATTAAATAATTATTTAAATAATTTTATTATATAACCATTTATCTTTTAGTGAGAGCATCCGCAGCGAGAGGATTAGTCACTGCTATTGGCGGTGGATACTATTGGTTTTAATAATCCGAGTAGTCAATCAATCAACCGAGTAGCCAAGAGGGGGTGAATTGGTTTTAAGGTGATAGTGGTGGAAGCAATGTAATTTAAAATTTGGACACAAGAATTTATAGTGTTTCAAGCTTCTAACCAAGCTCTACATCCACTACCTTAGCTTCCCACTAAGGATTACCTCAAATTCACTAAGAATTTCTTCCCTTTTCCTAGGCTCAAGAGGAAACTTTTACACACTCAAAGCTTCTACCCCAAAGCTTTGAGGGAACTCTCTTTTACAAGAATAAAAACGAATAACAAACTAGAAAACCCTCACAAGATACAATGTTTGCACAATTAAGCTCTCACCCAAAACCAACACTTGAGCATATATAACAATTAAGCTCACAAGTGTGTTCTACAAAGAAATATAATTTTTTTTAACTTAAACACAATTTCTCATCATTGAATGTTGATAATATGTTTCTTGTTCTTCCATAGCTGCTTGAAGAGGTCTTTTAAAATCTCTAATGGGTTTGTAGCCGTTACTAGCCGTTAAGATTAGTTTGGAGCCGTTGGGAACTTTATTTCCAGCATTAAATGCACTTCTAAGCTTGTCGGTATCGGTACGCGATGACTGGTATAGGTACCTGCCTTATGAAAATATAGTCGTTTTAGCATTTTTTACAAAAGGTATCAATACTCGATACATGTGTATCAGTACAGACCCATCCATATCGGTACAGTCTAAGCCGTATCGATACTCATTTTGGCTACTGAAAATCGAAGTTTTGAGGAAACAAAGGGGCGTATCGATACGGGTAAAATGGGTATCGATACAGCTAATCAGGTTTCGATACTTGGTTACGGGCATCGATACTCACAACATGTTTTTGACACTTTGGCTATTTTGAAAGCATTTAAACATGTCAAAAACCCTTTAAAACATTTCAAACATATTTTTCAAGTACATGGACTTTTGAAATATTTTTGCAAATTAGTTTAAGTCCAAGAACATTTTTCTTTAAGTTATATCCAAATCATATATCTCAACAATCTCCCCTTTTTGATATAACGAAACCACTTGAAAAATTGTTTTTGTGAAAACTCCCCCTTAGGAAAATAATTTTAGAAAAAGAGATTTTTTTTTTGAAAATATTTAAAACTCCCCCTTTTTCTTTTTGAAAGTGATTTTTTCAAACCTATATCTCCCCTTTTTGTTATATCAAAAATAAATCAAAGCAAAGTTTAAAATCACTTTAAAGCACGATAACAATGAAGAGTAAAAAAAGTTTGACAAATGAAAGAATTTAGATAGAAAGGCTCCCCTTACTCAAGCAACAAGTAAATTCTTAGTCCAACAATTCAAGATAAATAAAATTGAATTTCAAATAAATCAAATAAATACAAGAAATTCAATTGAACATGCTATATATCAAAATATATCAATATGCACACAAATCATGGAAAAAAGGAGACAAAAATATCCCTTTTTGATTGTGCCTACTGGTACAGAGGATACCGTATCAGTACATAGTTGAAGGCCGTATCATTACGGTATGGGTGGTACCAGTACCGAAGACACGAAATGGTGAAAATAAGCAACAAAATCAACTCAACAAGCCTTACAACTTAGTCTTAAGTTCATACAAAGGCTTGAGGAGATCCTAGATGCTTTTCTTCCTCCTTTTTGATATACTCAGCACTGTATCTACAGTACTTACAGAAATCATGGATGTACTGCTCAATCAGTTGTCCGCCTTAATTGAAGAGGAGAAAGATACTTCGCCTCTCAGCGAGATAAAACTCATTGATGTACTTCTTACGAAATTCTTTAAGGAAGAACTCCCAAGTCACAGTGTCCTCGGAGACCGTCAATGTAGTAGTCTCCTACCAATGAAATGCTTCGTTAGCCAGCAACGCGAGGGCACACTCGAGCTTGTGCTCGTCCGAGCACTGCAACTGCTTATTCAGAATTCACAGAGTGTTGTCCAACCAATACTCAGCAATTTCAGGATTATCATCATCCTTGCCGGTAAAAGGTATAAGCTCGATACTGGGATAACTTGTCAATAGGGGCTCAAGTATGTTGTACAGCGGGAGCAATGGGTTGCACAATTTGCTCAGCCTTCATAGCAGTCATAAACTACTTGAACATGTCGGCCATGTTCTTATAACATTCAGCCTGAGCAGTAGGTGCTACATGCTCGGTATTCTGAACAGAAGGATCCTGTAGATTTGGTGGATTCGGAGGATTTCCTTCTCTTATCTCCTCGCCATAAGTCGAGGAGCCGGTGGCAAGCTCGTCAATGTGAGCTTCATTTATTTTAGACATATCTATATAAAAGATCAGATTAGTCGACAAGTTACAATATACACAATATATAACTCTTAGGTGTCAAAGTAACATAATAACAATGCTATGAGCTTTGGTTTAATCCTAGAATCGACTAAACTCTAGCTCTGATACCACAAATGTAAAACCCTTCCCGGCCTGGTCGAGAACCGGGTCGGAGAGTGTTACCAATGAATAGTACGATGATCGGTGCGATAAAATTTCATTTCATAATCAACATATGATAAATGTTAAACTAATAAAACTCTATCGAACATATATCTTAGTCCAATGTATTCATTATGAAGCGAGAATTAATCATTTAGGACCAATTCTTAACTATTGCAAGTTTTAGGAACTAAACCGTAAATCTGATAAATTAGCTGTCCTTCGATGCAATTGATTATCCTACAATGAAATTCAATGCAATATTAGTAAGTCTATAAATTTTCACACAATTTGGAGTTCATTTACTCATCCAATGGATTCATCCTAAATTCAATGACCAATATGTGAACATTATAAACTTCCAGATTATGCCTTTTTAACTAACTTAACTAACCCTGTATCGAAACACCTTGATGTTGTTTCGATACGGTTGTACGATGGTCAACCTGAATTGACTTTTCCCTTTACCCCGTATCGATACGGGCAAGCCCTATATCGGTACATGTTGACTTCCATTAACCTTGATTTTGACCTGTTTCGATACATGTTAGACCCATATCGAAAAAATGATTCCAGTAGCAAAATGTTTCGATAAAACTCCAAATTGTATCGATACTCCCCGCTCTTTGGGTTCAATTATTCTTAACCGTATCAATATGCCATTACCCTGTATCGATACGGCCTGACCTGTAATGATAGATTCTTGCTGGTTTTTAATCGAATCAACCTACCAAACAACGTCCAAATGCAATGAAACTTTACATGAAATATTCAATACTATAAACTACTGACATGCCAAATTTCATGTTCATACGACTAAGTTTAATAGATTTTTACCTATGTGAGCCTTATATGCCATTTTTACCAACTTTTAGCCAAATCAAAAGTCACTTTAGGGCCTTAAAAGCATTACAACATGTTTACATTACAACCATACCAAAATGGGAACAAAAGACTAGTTCAACTACTTTGCCACCTTTCTAGGAGTTCATAAAGTCAAAATACATTACTTTGGCTTGTAGTGACTTGTCTTGCCTTGACTTTTCCGATCTTCAAAAGGGGTCGATTCCTTAACCTGAAATGCATAAGATGAGGCACGTTAGGCGCACATTGCCTAGTGAGGTAGTCACAAACAATGTAAATAACAATGTATGATGCATATACGTAATCTCATGCTTATCAATGTCAATGCTATGTTTCAATATACAATGTTTAACATATCAAATTCATTATTAACCCTTGGATTGAATCAAGATAGTGGAGACGCGAATTCCTACGCCTCGTCAAATCAATAAATGGACTAGTCCCCCCGCCTCGTCAATATGACAAATCCCAAAACACATCCCTCCGCCTCGCCAAATCAATATAGGTCATAGCCTTAGGATCGTAGTCCACCCGTACACTGAGCTCATGAATTATATGGCATGCCAATTGTATCCAAAGTTCGTTCAAATCTAAGGTTCAATATTATCATCAAATCAATGTCCAATGATCGATACGATGTCCAATGCTTACAATGTTTTAATTTCAATAGCTATGTCCAATAGAAATATTCAATGACCATGACAACAACAATAGATGCTCAATATTCACATCATAATGACTATGATCAATGAATTCATTTTCTATATTTCAATAACAATAACTACATTAGTTTCGATACACAATAGCCATGACAATATCAATGATCGATGCACAATGCTTTACTTACCAATACTTACCCAATGCTTCCGATCAATAATTCGACACAATATCCTTGGAAACGATGTTAGTTATTTTAATCGAAATCAATACCATGAATTCAGGAAGGCTCTTAGCCTAATCCCGAGACTCTGAATACACTCACCTTGATAATCCGAAGCTTTCAAGGCTCTCGGATGATAACTCCCTTGTTCCTAGCCTTCGACGAATTCGATGGATACTCCTTTTCGTTATCTTGAGCTAGAAAATCAATAGGGGGATTATTAGGATAGATATTACGACATTAAAATCAATACAACGATATCGAAATTGATATCTGAACTCAACATAGCTATTAATAAAGAATTTCCATGGATGGCCAAAACCTAACATTGAGATTATTCTCATAAACTCTATGGATTTCTGTTGAGTGGATCGCAAGATCGATATTGACCAAGAGGGGGGGGGGGGTGAATTGGAAATTTAAAGGTTTTGAGGTGGAAATTGCAAATTGAAAATAATTGACAAGAGATTTAGAGTGGTTCAAGTTCCAAATGAACTCTACATCCACTACCATAGCCTCACTAAGGATTTGCAACAATTCCACTAAATTGATCTTCCCCTTTTCTAGGACAAGAAGGCAACCCTTTACAATTTCGGTTGATTTTTCTACCAAAAAATCAACCCAATCCTCACACAAGTGAACAAAGAAATTTGATGGCTAAAAGGTATCTCTCAATACAAATAATAGCCCCAATACAAGCACTCAACCCAATTGAACAAAATATGAATGAAGATTACAATTGGGATTTTTACACAAAATGGGATTTTTGCACAATTGCTTGAATTTGATGTTTGGATGTTTGCTTTAGGATCAATAGTTGTTGATGATGCTTTTGGATGTCTCTTTTATACCTTCTCATTGATTTCTAGCCGTTTGGGTGGTTGGGAACATAAATGGAGCCGTTGGAACCCTCTCTTACCACCATAAATGCAGTCTGCACCAACCCGTTTCGAAACGCGGGGTACCTGTTTCGGAATGGACTAAAATAGAAAGAGCCGTTGGGGTGCATTTAAGAGCCCGTTTCGAAACGCCTTAGGTCCGTTTCGAAACACTTTTGCCACTGTCAAGGGTCGTTTCGAAACGGCCTTAGCCCGTTTCGAAACACCTTAACGATTTTCAGAAAGTTAGTTAAAAACACTATAACGGTCATGTTTTCAAATTAAACTTAAGACCTGTTTCGAAACGTTTTGGATTCGTTTCGAAACGGATTTGCTACTGTCAAGGGTCGTTTCGGAACGGCCTTAATCCGTTTCGAAACACCCCTTTTTATCTTTAAAAAATCAGCAAAAATATTGCAACCGTTAGCTTTTTCAAATCAAATATGAAGAACAGTTTCGAAACGAGTGATACCGTTTCGAAACGGGGTCAAGTGTTTCGATACACGTTTCGGAACGGTGGTCGACAGTGATGAAAACGTTCCGAAACGCCTGAGGGCCGTTTCGAAACAGGAGCTTGAAAATCACTGTTTTGACTTGAAACACTTAGAAAAATATTTGAAAAAATTTTGTTTTTAACTTGGGCATAATCTTAAAATTATATGGGGATATTTTGAGGACTTAAAATTCGTTTTGACATTTTCAATTTAGTCCTTAGGTTTTTAGTTATATCAAAATTAAAATATTTGTTTCACAATCTCCCCCTTTTTGATATAACAAAACCAAAGTTAGAATTCTTAAGAATTTTGAAAGTTTTGAAAATATTCTAACTCCCCCTTAATTTAAGATAGGTTTTTAAAGTTAAAAGAAATTTTTGATTTGAAATCCAAGTTGTAAACCTTTAAAAAAACCTTTTAAAATTTAAAACGAATTTTAGTTAGTGTGGCTCTTAAATTTCTTCTCCCCCTTTTTGTTAGATCAAAAAGAACAATGAAAGCTCATAGAGAAGATAAAGGATTAGTACCAATAAGCATTAATAAGCAACATAATATTAATTCATAATATCAAAATATCCAAAACATAAACCAACATTAAGTTCAACATAAAATCCCAAATAAAAAGCCAGAAGCATAGGTTCCTAAAACATGAGAAAACATAAAGATGCAATCTTAATCCTAAAATGCATAGATAATATGATATGATATGAAGATCCTAGGCCTCGTCATCATCATCCGAAGTATCATCATCGCTCTTGGCTTGAGAACGGTGAAACTTCATCCATTGCCCATAAAGCGTAGAGAAGGATAGATCCAAGTTTGAGTGGGAAGTCTCAAGAGTATGAGGACGATCCTCGACATTCTTCAAACGAGTGTCCATAGATTCAAAACCCGAAGCAATGCGAGTATCCAAAGCATTGAACCGCTCGGTAATGAGAGCCGTGAGGGCTTCATTGTTTGCAACTAGAACTTGCGGTGGAGGAGCAACGGGAGGAGGAACGACTTCTCTATCAATTCTTTCCCAAACATCATTCACATAAGTAAACCCGGACTTGTGAAGGGATGACTCACCAATCTTGGTCTTGCGAGGTTCCAGAGAGTCGTAGGAACAATCGATGCCAAGATCATGAAAGATGTAGCTCAAGAGTATGCCATATGTAAAAGACTTCAACTCTTTTGTGTCAATAAGCTTGATATTATTGACTATCTCGGAAAAAATTATCTTAGGCACATTTGGGCGCTCACCCTTACGGAAACACTCTAGCCAAAAATGATCAGTTTGACGGATGTGAGAGTATTTACCTCCGGAAGGTCGAATGAACCAAGAAACCATCAAGTGAAGAACGCGATCGTGCACATCCAAAGTAAGTGCCTTACCGGTGGAAGTGCCAAAGTGACGTTCATCCTCAATACCCTCATCCTTAAGTTTTAAAAATAGACTCCAAAAGAGCAACATTAACAACAAACTTTTTGCCCAATAAGGATGATTCAATTCCTATAATCTCGGTTTTGGTCTCATCATAAATAAAACGAGCATTAGAGTAAAAAAGGAGTACCATGTGTTTGTAGCGAATATCAGGAATACTCAAGAACAAGATGAGATTCCACTCACTCAAACGGTCGAGATAACGGAATAGGAATCGCTCGGAATTGAGGAAATCAAGATCAATGACACGTTCCTTGCGAATTTCGAAATCCTTGACATAAGAGAATCGAGCACGCATCTCCGAAGTTTTGAGGGTTTTCTGAAAAAGCAGAGGAAGATTCGGACGAACGCTCGAATCACCGGTTTGAACGGTCTTGCGCTTTTTGTTAGCTTGATCCGCCATCTAAAAACATTAAGCAAGTATATTTTAAAATTAAGTGTATGCATTGATATTTAAAATCAATCCAATAAGAAATCCCACTTAGGTTTTTGAAACAAAATTAAAATAAAATAAAACAGTAAAGAAAAAGACGACTGAAAAATTTTATATTCGAATAAAAAATTTTGAGATTTGGAAATTTTTTTACAAGATATGGAAAACCCACAAAGAAAAACATATAATTTATACAAAATTAAAATTTTCTAACATAAGATTCGAACATAAATTGAAAGAAAAAGAAAAAAAAGAAAAATTACCTTAGTTTGGGATTTTGGATGATTTGATTAAAATCCTTGCACAAGGTTGATGAAACTTGCTTAGACTTGAGTTTTAGAGTAAAACCCCTCACAATTTTGTGAAAAACAATGAGTTTGAGAGGGTATTTATAGAGAGGGAGGCGGTTTAGGGTTTTAAGAGTTTGATAAAAAGTGAACTTTATCATTAAAAGCCCTAAATAAAGCAGTCCGCGATGCCGTTTCGGAACGGTCACGACCCGTTTCGAAACGGTACGACTAGGGTTTGACCGTCTTGAGACCATAGACTGACCGTTTCGATACGGTGTTGACCGTATCGAAACCCTGTTGACTCGTATCGAAACACGTTCCGATACACCCCTTGGCAGTAGCAAAAACGTTTCGGAACGCTTTTGAGGCGTTTCAAAACGCCCTTCTCTCAGAACAGGATTTAAGGTATCCGTATCGAAACAGGGTCACCCGTTTCGATACACCTGGGCCTGGAAGTGCAGAAAAGGCTCTAAAAGTGCAGAAAAATGAAGTTTTAAGAGGCCTAACATGCATAAATGTTATGAATGAGCAGGCAAAACACATTTAAGCATAAACATACTCCCCCTAACTATAGGCATGGATGAAATTAGGAGTTTAAACACATCAACATGGCATTTCACAAAATCAAGCATATTTAAGCACAAAAGAGGTCCTAAAAGGTCAAGATAGGCTAGCTAGACCTAACTCTCTCCTAAGGGACCAAAAACGCTCTTTGTCTAAGGGTTTTGTAAATATGTCCGCTAATTGATTCAAGGTGTCTACATACTCTATAACCACATCTTCCTTAAGGACATGATCTCTAATGAAATGATGCCTTATTTCTATATGTTTGGTTCTAGAGTGTTGGATGGGATTTTTAGTTAAACATATTGCACTAGTGTTGTCACATTTTAGGGGTATGGTTCCAACTTTAATTCCATAATCTAAGAGTTGTTGCTTCATCCAAAGGACTTGAGCACAACAACTCCCTAAGGATATGTACTCGGCTTCGGTGGTAGATAAGGCTACACTATTTTGTTTCTTAGAGAACCAAGATATGAGCATACTACCTAAGAATTGACAAGTTCCCGAAGTACTTTTCCTATCGATTTTGCAACCCCCATAATCTGCATCCGAGTAAGCATGAAGGTTGAAGGTAGAGTCTCTAGGATACCAAAGACCTAAACAAGGAGTGTCTTTAAGGTATCTAAAGATTCTCTTAACGGCTATAAGGTGAGACTCTCTAGGACTAGCTTGAAACCTAGCACACAAGCAAACACTAAACAAGATATCCGGTCTACTTGCGGTAAGGTAAAGCAAAGATCCAATCATAGAACGATAAAGTTTAGAGTCAACACACTTACCTCCTTCATTTTTGTCAAGCTTTGTAGATGAGCTCATAGGAGTGGCTTGAGGCTTTGCATTCTCCAAGCCAAACTTCTTGAGCATATCCTTTATGTATTTTGCTTGGTTGATGAAGGTGCCATCCTTCTTTTGCTTGATTTGGAGTCCCAAAAAGAATGAGAGCTCCCCCATCATGCTCATCTCAAATTCACCTTGCATTAACTTAGCAAACTCTTGACAATGACATTCATTAGTAGAACCAAAAATAATATCATCAACATAAATTTGAACTACTAAGATGTCATTTTTATACATTTTTATAAAAAGTGTAGTGTCCACCTTACCTTTTTCAAATCCTTTTTCAATCAAAAAATTTGAAAGCCTTTCATACCAAGCTCTAGGAGCTTGTTTTAAACCATAAAGAGCTTTGGTAAGTTTGAAAACATGATTTGGAAATTTTGAATCTTCAAAACCCGGTGGTTGTTCCACATACACTTCTTCATTTATAAAACCATTTAAAAATGCGCTTTTAACATCCATTTGAAAAAGCTTGAAATTATGATAACATGCATATGCAAGCAACATCCTAATGGCTTCCATTCTAGCTACGGGTGCATAGGTTTCATCAAAATCTATTCCCTCTTCTTGAGTGTAACCTTGTGCTACAAGTCTAGCTTTATTTCTCACAATGTTACCACTCTCATCTAGTTTGTTCCTAAAGACCCATTTAGTTCCTATTGTAGATTGATTACTAGGCCTATCAACTAATGTCCAAACATTACTTCTCTCAAATTGATTTAACTCTTCTTGCATAGCCATAATCCAAAAATCATCTTTCAATGCTTCTTTTATATTTTTAGGCTCTATGCATGAGATAAATGCAACATGGTTCATTAATTTAAGAGAAGAACGAGTGGTTACCCCCTTGGATGGATCACCCAAGATTTCACCATCTTTGACATAGTTCAACTCCCTTGGGTAGCTCACTTCCTTTTCCTCAATAGCCAAGTCCTTCAAGGCTTCAAGAGGTGGATCTTGTGTATCTTCTTCTTTTGTTGGAATCTCATCCTCCTTTGAAGTTTGACCTCCATCAAAGGCATTTATGATCCCTACATCATCATCATCACAAGAATCCTTCCTAGGAAGGAGGTTATCATCGAATACAACATGAATAGATTCTTCTACTACTAAAGTTCTTTTGTTAAATACTCGATAGGCTTTAGAGGTTAAAGAGTAACCTATAAAAATGGCTTCATCACTTTTTGCATCAAATTTACCTAAGTTATTTTTTCCATTATTTAAAACAAAACACTTGCACCCAAAAGGGTGGAAATAGCTAATGTTAGGCTTTTTAGATTTTAAAATCTCATAAGGTGTCTTCTTTAAAATTGGCCTAATCATTACTCGATTTACAATATAACAAGCGGTGTTTGTGGCTTCTGCCCAAAAATATTTAGGTAAATTGTTTTCACAAAGCATAGTTCTAGCCATTTCTTGTAAAGTTCTATTTTTCCTCTCAACTACCCCATTTTGTTGAGGAGTTCGAGGAGCCGAAAAATTATGGCTAATACCATTTTCATTCAAAAATTCTTCAAACCCTAAAATTTGAAACTCGGTTCCATGATCACTTCTAATATGTGAAATTCTAAGTTCAAGATCATTTTGGGTTAATTTTGAAAATGTGATGAATTTTTCCAAAGCCTCATCTTTAGTACTTAAAAAGAGAACCCAAGTAAATCTAGAAAAATCATCAACTAGCACAAAAGCATAAGATTTACCACCCAAGCTTATAGTCCTAATTGGCCCAAATAAATCCATGTGAATTAATTGTAAGCATCTACTAGTAGAGACATCATTAATGGATTTAAAGGAAGACCTATGTTGTTTACCCTTTGAGCATGCATCACAAATTTTATCATTTGAAAATTTTATTTTGGGTAAACCTCTAACTAGATTTAGAGAGACTAGTTTTTCCAAAACACTTATGCTAGCATGTCCTAGCTTCCTATGCCACAACCATGCATCATTTTCATTTTGAGCAACCAAGCATGCATGAGATGTATGTATGTCATCTAAATGCACCATGTATATGTTTCCTATGCGATGACCTATGAGCATAATATTGTTAGATTTAATGTCTACAATTTTGCATCTATTTTTATCAAATAAAACATTAAATCCTTTATCACACAATTGACTTATGCTCAATAAATTGTGTTTAAGACCATCGACATATAAGACATTTTCAATGAGAATAGTAGAGTGATTACCTATGGAGCCAATACCTTTAATGTGGCCTTTGGAGTTGTCACCAAATGTTACTACTCCTCCACTTTTTGGCTTTAAATCAATAAATCGACTCTTGTCCCCGGTCATGTGTCTCGAGCATCCACTATCAAGGTACCATGAGTTTTGACTTTGTGCCTTGGCCTTGTAGCAATGCTCCCCCTACAAACAAAGATATTAAACTTTGGTTTTTGGTACCCAAATCATTTTGGGTCCATGAGTGTTAGCTCCCAAAACCTTGGTTCCCTTAGGAATCCAAGATGACATAGCAATAATATTATTAGATTTTACAAGTTCCTTAGGAACCCATACACTTCTAATTCTTTTAGCTCTACTATGTCTAGGGTAGCTACCTTGTTTAAAGTAATTAGTCTTTTTCTTAGGTTGGTGTGTTCTAGAGGATTCTCCTACTTCATGCTTGACACTACCAACATTTTTTAAAGACTTTTTGAGCTCATTTAGCTCACCCAACACCTTTTGGTGTTCACTATTACATTGAGATAAAAGGTTATTAAGATCAACATTTTCATCTTGAAAGAACTTTAGCTCATCTTTTAATCCTAATATCTTTTTCTCAAATTTTGAATTAGCTTGAGTGAGTGAGTCATTTTTCTCATTTAGTTCTAAAATGATTTTCTTGTTTTTAATGACCGACTCTTTAAACTTCTCAACTAATTCATCATATACCTCTTGTAACTCATCATATGCATCATTTAACTCTTCATATGAAAAATCTAAAGTAGATGAGTTAGAGGTTACCAAGGAGGAATCTTCCTCAAGTGCCATGAGACAAAGATTAGCCACTTCTTGTTCGTCATCCTCCGATGACTCCTCATCACTCCAAGTAGCAAGCTTGGCTTTGAGTCTCTTCTTCTTCTCAAAGCCCTTCTTCTTGAGTTAAGGGCACTCCGAACGGATGTGGCCGGGTTGTTTGCACTCAAAGCAAATGATAGGATCCTTTCCTTCTTCTTTGTTCTTCCCTTTGAAGTCCATCTTTCTTTGGATTTTTCTTCCCCGGTTGGACCTCATGAAGCGTGAGAACCGTTTGGCAATCATAGCCAATTCTTCAAGTTCATCCTCCTCACAAGATGAACTCTCATCATGTTGTGAAGCTTTAGCCTTGAGAGCTATTCCCATCTTCTTCTTCTTCTCAACCTCAACCTTCTCTACCCTTTTCTCTTCTTTCTTCTTCTCATCTTCCCTTCCTTGCTTCATGATCTCATGAGTAAGGAGAGAACCCACAAGCTCATCAAGCTTCAACGTTTTCAAGTTCTTTGCTTCGATGATAGCGGTTCTCTTCCCATCCCAAGACTCGGGAAGTGAATAGAGTAGCTTTCGGACAAGCTTGTCTTCCGGTATGATCTCTCCAAAGCCCTTTAGACCATTGACAATCGTGGAGAATCGATCAAACATCTTTGACACCGTCTCATCGGGCTCCATCTTGAAATTTTCATAACTAAGATTGAGAATTCCAATCTTAGTTTCTTTAACATCATTGGTGCCTTCATAAGTGGTCTCAAGGGTGTCCCACACTTCCTTGGCACTTTCAATTGATGAGACCTTTGAGTAGATGTCCGGACCGAAAGCACAAAATAGCATGTGGAGAGCTTTATCATTGACTTGAATCTTTTTCCTCTCCTCTTCACTCATTTCCACTTTCTTCTTCAACACCATCTTGCGTTCACCATCTTGCTTCAATGGAATGTATGGCCCATCCTCAATGACATCCCACACAAGATAGTCACTTGACTTGATGAATAGACGCATTCTATTCTTCCAAAAGGAATAGTTATCACCGTTGAAGAAGAGAGGCTTTGTGGTCGATTGTGACTCGTACATGCCGGAACCGGAGGTTGAAGCCATCTCTTGATATTTTGATGATCACACTCTTCCAAGGATCTCCTCTTGTGGTTGTTAATCCTCAAAGAGTTAAGCTCTGATACCAATTGTTAAGTGGATCGCAAGATCGATATTGACCAAGAGGGGGGGGGGTGAATTGGAAATTTAAAGGTTTTGAGGTGGAAATTGCAAATTGAAAATAATTGACAAGAGATTTAGAGTGGTTCAAGTTCCAAATGAACTCTACATCCACTACCATAGCCTCACTAAGGATTTGCAACAATTCCACTAAATTGATCTTCCCCTTTTCTAGGACAAGAAGGCAACCCTTTACAATTTCGGTTGATTTTTCTACCAAAAAATCAACCCAATCCTCACACAAGTGAACAAAGAAATTTGATGGCTAAAAGGTATCTCTCAATACAAATAATAGCCCCAATACAAGCACTCAACCCAATTGAACAAAATATGAATGAAGATTACAATTGGGATTTTTACACAAAATGGAATTTTTGCACAATTGCTTGAATTTGATGTTTGGATGTTTGCTTTAGGATCAATAGTTGTTGATGATGCTTTTGGATGTCTCTTTTATACCTTCTCATTGATTTCTAGCCGTTTGGGTGGTTGGGAACATAAATGGAGCCGTTGGAACCCTCTCTTACCACCATAAATGCAGTCTGCACCAACCCGTTTCGAAACGCGGGGTACCTGTTTCGGAACGGACTAAAATAGAAAGAGCCGTTGGGGTGCATTTAAGAGCCCGTTTCGAAACGCCTTAGGGCCATTTCGAAACACTTTTGCCACTGTCAAGGGTCGTTTCGAAACGGCCTTAGCCCGTTTTGAAACACCTTAACGATTTTCAGAAAGTTAGTTAAAAACACTATAACAGACATATTTTCAAATTAAACTTAAGGCCTGTTTCGAAACGTTTTGGATTCGTTTCGAAATGGATTTGCTACTGTCAAGGGTCGTTTCGGAACGGCCTTAATCCGTTTCGAAACACCCCTTTTTATCTTTAAAAAATCAGCAAAAATATTGCAACCGTTAGCTTTTTCAAATCAAATATGAAGAACAGTTTCGAAACGAGTGATACCGTTTCGAAACGGGGTCAAGTGTTTCGATACACGTTTCGGAACGGTGGTCGACAATGATGAAAACGTTTCGAAACGGCTGAGGGCCGTTTCGAAACAGGAGCTTGAAAATCACTGTTTTGACTTGAAACACTTAGAAAAATATTTGAAAAAACTTTGTTTTTAACTTGGGCATAATCTTAAAATTATATGGGGATATTTTGAGGACTTAAAATTCGTTTTGACATTTTCAATTTAGTCCTTAGGTTTTTAATTATATCAAAATTAAAATATTTGTTTCACAATCTCCCCCTTTTTGATATAACAAAACCAAAGTTAGAATTTTTAAGAATTTTGAAAGTTTTGAAAATATTCTAACTCCCCCTTAATTTAAGATAGGTTTTTAAAGTTAAAAGAAATTTTTGATTTGAAATCCAAGTTGTAAACCTTTAAAAAACCTTTTAAAATTTAAAACGAATTTTAGTTAGTGTGGCTCTTAAATTTCTTCTCCCCCTTTTTGTTAGATCAAAAAGAACAATGAAAGCTCATAGAGAAGATAAAGGATTAGTACCAATAAGCATTAATAAGCAACATAATATTAATTCATAATATCAAAATATCCAAAACATAAACCAACATTAAGTTCAACATAAAATCCCAAATAAAAAGCCAAAAGCATAGGTTCCTAAAACATGAGAAAACATAAAGATGCAATCTTAATCCTAAAATGCATAGATAATATGATATGATATGAAGATCCTAGGCCTCGTCATCATCATCCGAAGTATCATCATCGCTCTTGGCTTGAGAACGGTGAAACTTCGTCCATTGCCCATAAAGCGTAGAGAAGGATAGATCCAAGTTTGAGTGGGAAGTCTCAAGAGTATGAAGACGATCCTCGACATTCTTCAAACGAGTGTCCATAGATTCAAAACCCGAAGCAATGCGAGTATCCAAAGCATTGAACCGCTCGGTAATGAGAGCCATGAGGGCTTCATTGTTTGCAACTAGAACTTGCGGTGGAGGAGCAACGGGAGGAGGAACGGCTTCTCTATCAATTCTTTCCCAATCACTAGCAATGATTCAATAGCAATAAAATAAAAGAAAACAAAGCTTGAAGCTAGCTCCAATAGAGGTGCTTGCTTAGGTAGGAGACGATGAAGATGAAGAGATAGAGAGGTGCTTGCTTGGCTTAAAATCGGGTAAGTCTCACTTTTCTATTCCTCTCTTTTATTTCTTTCTATCATAATATCTAACCGATGGCTTTCCTTCAATTGAAAGAAAGCTCTCAAATTAATCCACGTATGTGGAATTATGATTGAGTAGGGGCTAATCACAAGGTTAGTCCTTCAACTCCTAATACTTTATAGGTTTGCCCTCGAACTTTCAAATAACTATAATTTAGTCACGTATTAGGTTTCGATATCATTCGATATGGTCCAATGACAATGATTTAACTCAATTAGAGTCCAATATCAATTAATTAACAAGTCAATACAACATTTGGACTTAATCGGTAGGAGATTTCCGATCACCGGAACCCAATTCCGATTAGACTAGATTTTGGAGTGTTACAACTCTCCCCCTTAAAAAAAATTCGTCCTCGAATTTATAGTTGAACCGAAGAGATGTGAATATTGATGTTTCATGATCTATTCAGGTTCCCAAGCAGCTTCTTCAATAGTGTGGCTCCTTCAGAGCACTTTAACTAACGATACAATTTTGTTGCGAAGCCTCTTGACTTCTCTTGCAAGAATCTGTACCGGTTCTTCCTCGTAGGACAAATTTGGTTGAATTTCTATAGATTCAGGTTCGAAAATGTGTGAAGGATTAGAACGATACTTTCGGAGCATTGATACATGGAAAACATCGTGAATTTTACTCAACTCAGAGGGTAGCAATAATCGATATGCCAAATGGCCAACTCTTTCAATAACTTCAAAGGGTATAATAAATCGGGGACTCAATTTTCCATTCTTGCCGAATCTCAAAACATTCTTCCATGGTAACACTTTAAGAAGGTCTTTTTCACCAACTTCATACTCAATATTCCTTCTTTTGAGGTCAGCATAGGCCTTCTGTTGATCAAAGGCAGCATTTAAGTGATCGTGGATGATGGAAACCCATTCTTCGGTTTCCCGAAGTAAGTTAGGGCCCAACATTTTACCTTTACCAAGTTCAGACCAACATAATGAAGTCCGACATCGTCCGCCATACAATGCCTCATACGGAGCCATTTGGATTGAAGTCTGATAACTATTATTGTAGGCAAATTCAACAAGGGGTAAGGATTTCTCCCAAGTTCCACCAAAGTCGATGATACATGCTCAAAGCATATGTTTCAATATTTTTATAGGAAGGTTCAATAACAATATGGATTTCCAATAGTTCAATGGAAGAGTCTTTCGATAATTACCTGAGTTACCCTTTCTGACTGGCCGTTAGATTGTGGGTGAAAGGTTGTGCTAAGATTAACTCTGGTGCCCAGAGCTCCTTGTAAGGTTCTCCAGAACCGTGATGCAAAACGGGGATCTCGATTGGAGATAATAGACTTGGGGTACTCCGTGGAGTCGAATTACTTTCTTGATGTACAAGTCAGCTAATTTAGGGAGACCGTAGTCTATTCTAACCGGTATGAAATGAGCTGACTTGGTGAAACGATCTACAATGACCCATATGACATCATATTTCACTAGAGTTAAAGGTAGACCACTAACAAAATCCATAGTAATCTTCTCCCACTTCTATTGCGGTGGACCAATGGGTTGCAATAATCCAGTAGGAGCACAATGTTTTGCTTTAACACGTTGACACATGAGATCTTTAGATATGTAATCGATATAGCCTGCTTCATGCCCGGGCACCAATAGAGTTCACAAAGGTCTTTATACATCTTCACAAACCCATGATGATTAGAAAAAGAACTTGAATGAGCTTCTACAAGGATGTCGGTACGAAGAGATTCATCGTTAGGTACACGAACCCGATCATGGAAACATAAGAGCCATTCAAAATTAATTCTGAAGTCGGGGTTGTCCGATAGCTTAGAAACAGTGGATTGAAGCTCAGGATCTTGCTCTTGCAAAACCTTGATTCGCGAAACAATGGTAGACTAAACTTGAAGTTCAACTACAAGACAACGATGCTTCCGAAGCCGGAAGTGAGCATTAATTGCTTGAGGGGCTACAAGATAGCGACATTACAACGAGTTAATGTGCCATACAATACATATAACTCTATATTCACTGTCAATACTTACCAGGCAAAGGTTTGCGGCTGAGTGCATCAACTACAAAGTTGGCCTTGCCCAGATGATAATCAATGACAAGATCGTAATCTTTAAGGAGTTCCATCCACCTTCGTTGTCAAAGATTCAACTTCTTTTGGGTCAATAGGTACTTAAGGCTTTTATGATTGTGAAGAGGTAACATTTTTCTTCGTAGAGGTAATGTCTCCAGATTTTCAATGCAAAGACAACTGCAACCAACTCAAGGTCATGAGTAGGTTAATTCATTTTGTACGGCTTATGTTGTCTCGAAGCATAATCGATGACTTTGGCTTCTTGCATCAATACACATCCTAACCCGAGATGTGATGCATCACTGTAAACTGTGTGGTCCTTTCCGGACTCAGGTTGGGTTAGGACTGGTGCGTGAGTCAATACTTGTTTTAATTGGTTGAAACTCCGTTGTTGATCCTCTGTCCAAACAAAAGGAGCTTCTTTCCTCAACAACTTGGTCAAAGAAGCGGCTATCATAGAGAACCCCTTTACGAATCTCCTATAATAGCCAGCAAGCCCAAAAAAGCTTCTACTTCGCCAATGTTCTTCAGTGGGTGCTAATCTACGATAGCTTGGATTTTCTTTGGGTCCACCTGAATACCTAAAGCCGACACAATATGTCCAAGAAAAGCAACTTCGTTGAGCTAAAACTCACACAATTTTGCGAACAACTGCTTCTCCCGTAAGGTTTGAAGCACGATACGAAAATGATCTCGATGTTCCGCAACATTCTTGGAATAGATTAATATGTCATCTATAAACACCATTACGAATTTATCAAGATAGGGTCTAAAGACCTGATTCATCAAATCCATAAAAGTTGTCGGCACAATGGTTAACTCAAAGTGCATCACCAAGAATTCGTAGTGTTCTTATCTTGTACAGAAAGCAGCCTTCGGTACATCACATTCTTTAACTCTCATTTTGTAATAGCTCAAACTTAAAGCGATCTTGGAAAACACATAGGCAACTTTTAATTGATCGAACATGTCATTTATTCTAGGCAATGGATACTTGTTCTTGATGGTTACCTTGTTCAACTGTCGGTAGTTAATACACAATCACATAGAACCATCTTTCTTCTTAACAAAGAGAACCGGTGATCCCCAAGGCAAAGAGCTCGGTTGAATAAAGTCTTTGCTTAAGAATTCTTGAATTTGAGCTTTGAACTCCTTTAATTCAACATCTTCCATACGATATGGTGCAATGGAAACTGGAGTAGTCCCAGGTTGCACCTCGATGCCAAACTCCACTTCACGGGTTGGGGGCAATCCCGGAAGTTCATCAGGGAAGACATTAGGGAATTCACATACAATGTTAATGTTCCGCAATTGAGATTCATCTTTGGCTTAAAATGCCAAAGCACACAATGAAGGGTTCTTTGCATCATCAATACTACGCTTTCCTTACCAAGACCCCGAAGGTACAACTACCTTTTACAACAATCTACCCAGGCTTGATGCTCACTAAGCTAATCTAAACCTAGAATGACATCAAACTCGTGGATTGGTAAAGCCAACATATTGGTCGGGAAAGGAATCCTTTGAATTAGTAAAGGGAAATTCTTGCACACTACCCTTACGGTGACACAATCTCCTAAGGGATTGGTTACAGAAATTCTCGATGCTATTGGTTCGGAAAGCATGCTATACTTCTAAACTATGATGGTGCTTATAAAAGAGTGAGTAGAACCAGGATCAATCAATGCATATAAAGGATGTGAATATAAGTCAATGGTACCTGCAATGACATCAGGTTCGTCCTCCTCATCCCTACTCCTCACATGATACATTTGGGAAGAGGCCTTAGAATCTTACTTATTTAATGGTCTCCCCGAACCACTCGATCTTCCATAGGTTCCCATTGATCCTTTCTTTGATCCCTTACCTTGAAAGAATTGTACATGAGAGGCAACAGTAGTTGCGGTAACTATAGACTTGGTTGCATTCAATGGGCAGTCACGAATAAAGTGACCCTGCTCACCACAGTAATAACAAGCTCCAGTCTGTTTGTGCCATTGACCCGCTGGGTGCCTATTCTGATAGTAATTACAAAATGGATGTTGGTTGCTTCGATTCGAACCTCCGGTGCTATCAACATATGCTGCCTTAGCAAAGGACTATGTCACAGATTGAGGTCTATCAATGTTTCCAGAACGAGAGGGCTGTGGATACACATTCTGCTTAGGGCCTTGATATCTTCCTTTCTTGTTCCATTTTGGAGGTTGAGAATCATCCCTAAACCTCTTTTCAAATTTACCAGACCCATCGGCTCGTTGAGCTTTCTGTGCAGCTTCAGCGGCTTTGACTCGGTTCACAAGGTCATGAAAATCAACGATGCTCAATGCATTAAACATATGGCGTAACTCATCATTGAGCCCTGCAATGAACATTCGACACTTCTTTTCCTTCTTCTTGATATACTCAGCACCATATCTACAGTACTTATAGAAATCATGAATGTACTACTCAATGGTTCATCCGCCTTGTTTGATGTGGAGAAAGATACTTCGCCTCTCAGCGAGATAGAACTCACTGATGTACTTCTTACGAAATTATTTAAGGAAGAACTCACAAGTCACAGTGTTCTCGGAGACTGTCAATGTAGTAGTTTCCTACCAATGAAGTGCCTCGTCAGCCAGCAACGCGAGGGTACACTCGAGCTTGTGCTCGTTCGAGCACTGCAACTGCTTATTCAGAATTTGCAGAGTGTTGTCCAACCGATACTCAGCAATTTTAGGATTATCATCATTCTAGCCAGTAAAGGTATAAGCTCGATACTGGGATAGCTTTTCAATATGGGCTCGAGTATGTTGGACAGCGGGAGCAATGGGTTGCACAATTTGCTCAGGCTTCATAGCAGTCATAAACTGCTTGAACATGTCAGCCATGTTCTTATAACATTCAACCTGAGCAGTAGGTGCTACAGGCTCGGTATTCTGAACAAGAGGATCCTGCAGATTCGGTGGATTCGGAGGATTTCCTCCTCTTATCTCCTCGTCATGAGTCGATGAGCCAGTGGCAAGCTCGTTAATGCGAGGTTCATTTGTTTCAAACATAACTAAATAAAAGATCAGATTAGTTGACAAGTCACAATATACACAATATATAACTCATAGGTGCCAAAGTAACATAATAAAAAGGCTATGAGCTTCTGTTTAGTCCTAGAATCGACTAAACTCTAGCTTTGATACCACAAATGTAACACCCCCTTCCCGGCCTGGTCGAAAACCAGGTCGGAGAGTGTTACTAATGAACAGTACGATGATCGATGTGATAAAATTTCATTTCATATTCGACATATGATCAATGTTAAACTAATAAAACTCTATCGAACATATATCTTAGTCCAGTGTATCCACTATGAAGCGATAATTAGTCATTTAGGATCAATTCTTAACTATTACACGTTTTAGGGACTAAACTGTAAATCTAATAAATTAGAAGTCTTTCGATGCTATTGATTATCCTACAATGAAATTCAATACAATATTAGCAAGTCTGTAAATTTTCATACAATTTGGAGTTCATTTACTCATCCAATTGATTCATCCTAAATTCAATGACCAATTTGTGAACATTGTAAACTTCCAGATTATGCCTTTTTTAACCAACTTAACTAACCATGTATAGAAATGCCTTGATGATGTTTCGATACGGTTGTACGATGGTCAACCTGAATTGACTTTGCCCTTTACCCCGCATCGATACGGGTAAGTCCTGTATCGGTACGAGTTGACTTCCATTGACCTTGAATTTGACCTGTTTCGATACAGGTTAGACCCGTATCGAAAAAAGGATTCCAGTAGCAAAATGTTTCGATACAAATCCAAACCGTATCGATACTAGCTGCTCTTTGGGTTCAATTATGCTTAACGTACCGATACGCCATTATCCCGTATCAGTACGGCCTGACCTGTAATGACAGTTTTTTGCTGGTTTTTAATCGATATGACCTAACAAACAAAGCTCAAATGCAACGAAACGTACATGCAATATTTAAATAATATAAACTACTGGCATTCTAAATTTCATGATCATGCGACTACGTTTACTAGATTTTCATCTATGTGTGCCATATATGTCATTTTACCAACTTTTAACCAAATCAAAAGTCACTTTAGGGCCTTAAAAAGCATTACAACATAAACACATTACAAGCATACCAAAATGGGCTCAAAAGACTTGCAACTACTTTGCCACCTTCATAGGAGTTCATAAAGTCAAAATACATTACTTTAGCTTGTAGTGACTTATCTTGCCTTGACTTTTCCGATCTTCAAAATGGGTCGACTCCTTAACCTGAAATGCATCAGATGAGACACGTTAGGCGCACACTGCCTAGTGAGGTAGTCACAAACAATGTAAATAACAATGTATGATGCATATACGTAATCTCATGCTTATCAATGTCAATGTTATGTTTCAATATACAATGTTTAACATATCAAATTCATTATTAACCCTTGGAATCAAGATAGTGGATACACGAATTCCTACGCCTTGCCAAATCAATAAATGGTCTAGTCCCTCCGCCTCGCCAATATCAACAATGCCAAAACACATCCCTCCGCCTCACCAAATCAATATAGGCCATAGCCTTAGGACCGTAATCCACCCGTAAACTGAGCTCATGAATTCTATGGCATGCCAATTGTATCCAAAGTCCTTTCAAAACCAAGGTTCGATATTAACATCAAATCAATGTCCAATGATTAATACAATGTCCAATGCTTACAATTTTTTAATTTCAATAGCAATGTCAAATAACAATGTTCAATGACTATGGCAACAACAATAGATGCTCAATATTCATATCATCAACGACAATGATCAATGAATTCATTTTCTATATTTCAATAACAATAAATACATTAGTTCTGATACACAATAGCCATGAAAATATCAATGATCGATGTACAATGCTTTATTTACCAATACTTACCCAATGCTCCCGATCAATAATCCGACACAATATCCTTACAAACGATGTTAGTTATTTTAATCGAAATCAATACCAATGAATTCGGGAAGGCTCCTTGCCTAATCTCGAGACTTCGACTACACTCACCTTGATAATCTGAAGCTTTCAAGGCTCTCGGGTGATAACTCCCTTGTTCCTAGCCTTCGGTGAATTCGATGAATACTTTTTTTCATTTTCTTGAGCTAGGAAATCAATAGGGAGATTATTAGGGTCTATATTACGACTTCAAAATCATTACAACGATATCGAAATCGATATCTAAACTCAACATAGCTATTAATCAAGAATTTCCATGGATGACCAAAACCTAACATTGAGATTATTCTCATAAACTCCATGGATTTCTAATAATAGTTTGAGGGGAATAGCTTGCCCAATCACTAGTAATGATTTGATATCAATAAAACGAAAGAAAACAAAGCTTGAAGCTAGCTCCAATGGAGGTGTTTGCTTAGGTAGGAGACGATGAAGATTAAGAGATAAAGAGGTGCTTGCTTGGTTTAAAATCGGGTAAGTCTCACTTTTCTATTCCTCTCTTTTATTTCTTTCTATCATAATATCTAACCGATGGCTTTCCTTCAATTGAAAGAAAGCTCTCAAATTAATCCATGTATGTGGAATTATGATTGAGTAGGGGCTAATCGCAAGGTTAGTCCCTCAACTCCTAATTCTTTATAGGTTTGCCCTTGAACTTTCCAATAACTATAATTTAGTCACAAATTATGTTTCGATATCATTCGATAGGGTCCAATGACAATGATTTAACTCAGTTAGTGGGAGATTTCCTATCACCAGAACCCAATTCCGACTAGACCGAATTTTAGGGTGTTACAATCCTTCCTTCTTTGTGTGTCATGAGCATAAAAAATTTGACTTTTCTCATAAATGGCTTAAACATGCCTTAAAAAGACAATCAAGTAATTTTTGGTATCCAAATTGTTTTGGATCTAATGGCGTTAGTCCCAAATAACTTAGTCCCCTTAGGGATACATTTTTCAATGTCTTCCTTTTTGTTTGAACCAATTAGTCTCTTAGGGACCCAAATGTTTTTAACCATTTTGCCTTTGAAAAATCTATGGGAACTAGATTGTCTTTTGTAAAAGTTTGATTTTACAAAATTATTTTTGGAGCATTCTCCATTTTTCTTTTAAAATCTTTATAAATCAAAACCTTTTCCTTTCTAAGATCAACCAACTCCTTTTGATGATATTTTTGAATTTGTTGAAGCAAATTTTGTGAATCAACATTCTTTTGTTCAAACTCCTTGAGTTTTGCTTCAAGTTCATCTTTGGTTATGGAAATCAAATCATTTTGAACTTTTAAATTTGAAACCAATTTCTTGTTTTTCAAAATGTGATTTTTAAACTCTAAAACCAAATCGTCATATGCATCTTGTAGTTCATCAAAAGAATATGGAATTGAAGTAGATGAATTAGAAGTTACCCTTGAATCTTCTTTGATGGACATGAGACAAAGGTGAGCTACCTCATTTTTCGTGGAGTCCTCTTCATCACTCCATGTAGCCACAAATGCTTTCTTCTTATGGCCTATTCTTGTTGAAAGGAGGGCAATCATACTTGGTGTGCCCCAGCTTCTTACACTCAAAGCATATGATGGAATCCTTCATCTTCATTCTCAATTCATGTCTTGATTCTTCCTTTTCTTGCTTCATGAATCGGGTGAATTTCTTGAAGAGCTTGACCATCTCTCCTTCTTCATCTTCACTCTCTTCTTCACTTGATTTTTCTTGGATTCTTGAGGAGGTTTTGAGAGCAACAACATTCAAGTCTTCAATGCCTTACTCTACTATCTTCTTCTTCCCCTTTGACATCATCATCTCATGGGTGAGCAAAGATCCCATAAGCTCGTCAAGCTTGAGCTCCTTCAAATTCTTTGCTTCTATGATTGCGGTCTTCTTGGAATCTCATGAGTCGAGAAGTGAGTAAATCAACTTCCTTACAAGCTTGTCCGCCATAATCATCTCTCCAAATCATTTAAGCTCATTCACAATGGTGGAGAACCGATCGAACATATCTTTGATGTCTTCATCCGGATCCATATAACGCTTCGTTTTGGCCTAGATGTTTTCGAGATGGTTTTAGGGTATGTTGGACCGAGACTAGAGATTCGGGTTAGTTTCGAGATGAGTTCAGGGAAAACCTAGTTCGGAAGGTGATAAAAATATGGAAAATTAGCTAAAATCCTTTTTTAAATATATATATATATATATATATAAGGGTTTTGTGAAATCAATTAATTTTGTTTTTGGAAAAGTTTTTCTATTAGGCATACTCTAATTTTTCCTAAATACTTCGTCAAGCGAGAGCTGGCACAATACGCCTATTGCCTCCTAATATCTTAACAGACTATGGTTGGCGACGATTAAGTTGTTGAATACTTGGGAGAGAAACTTCGAGAGAAGTTGTTCAAGTAGATGAACTTACTTCGGAAGTGAAATCTACCCCCTCAAATATAGATTGGTTCTAATCAAATTGGTTTAAGAAAAACATACACTATAGAGATATATGGATTTTTACTTGGCCAATTTAGGGCAATGACCATCGAGAGAGGCTTTGCTAATGTTGAATATGCTTGGCAAACAATGCCAAGACAGTTTTGCCAATGAAGGCTGGCATGAGCCATGTTGAGTCTAGGCATTCCCTGCCAACAATCATCACTAATTTAGAAACACCTTATTTGCCAACAATTTACTTCATTGTATTTCTCTTTTCTTTAGTTTTAAAACAACTTTCAAAACAAATATCTTTTCTTCCAAAGCAAGTAACAATTAAACAATTGAATTCAAGTCAATCTCCATGGGATCGATAACTCAGCTTACCAAGCTGTATTACTTGCAGATCATGTATATTTGCACGCAAAAGACTCTTGGCATAACCTGCCCAATACATATTGTTTATACCTTTTGCCAGTATCCATTTTACACATCTTCTACAGAGTCTACAAGAGGTTGTTGAATATGCCATGTTTGGTTGAGAATTGATATTTGGAAATGTTGTACACATGTGAGAAGCATATTTAGGTGGTTTGTGTAATTGTGTTGCATTAAAGAGTAAAAGCCCAGCAAAATGAGACATTACAGGCCCAAGTGTATCGACATGCCTAAGGCTATATCGATACGGTGAGTCTGAAATTGGCATGGCGTTTCGGTACAGTGCTTGGTGTATCGAAACATGCTTGGTTAATTTGGTTACCAGAATTCCGTTTATCGATACGCTTAAAAGACCGTTTCGGTACAGGTTCATGTATCGAAACACCCAGAGCTATTTCGGTACAGGGCATATCGATACAAGTTTGAGTGTATTGATACGCTAAGCAATTATTTAGTTATTTGGAATCTTCTGAAGTTCTGTTTCTTTACGTTTTAGTCCTTAAATGTTGTGGATGCAATTAAAAGAGTTTGAGTGATCGAATTGAGCTGAGATTTGACACAATAACATGAAACATGACTAATTAAAGGATTTAAAATTAAATTAAGTCCCTATAGTTTGTTAAAATTACAAAATGGTCCCTATTTCATGTTCTTAATCAATTGAATGCCAAATCGATGCATGATTGGATTGATGTTTCTTCCGCGGCGAGTCTTATCACTTAGGATGATAATGTGCATCTACACAAGATAAAAAGAAAAAAATAGGGTCGTTTATTGATTAAACCTTCCCGGTTTACTTCAATATTCCCCGTGTAACTCGTTTGGTTCGATCTCGCGTCTAGGCTGGGTCGAAGGGGTTACAGTCCATCTTAAAGTTCTCGTTCTCAAGGTTGAGAAGACCAATCTTGGTCTCCTTTACTTCATTGGTTCCTTCATGAGTGACTTCAAGCTTGTCCCAAATTTTCTTAGCACTTTCGTGAGAGGATACTTTGGCATATTCTTTCGGGCCAAGTGCACAAAAGAGAATGTACAAATCCGTTTAACTCTATCTTCTTGCGATCATCCGCACTCCATTCCTCTTTACTTCATCGTGGAACGAACGGGCCATCAAGAACGATATCCCAAAGACGATAATTTTTTGCTCTCATGAAGTACATCATCCTATTATTCTAATAGGAGTAGTTGGTCCCGTCGAATTAAGGAGGCCTATCGATGGATTGCGCCATAAACTCCGGTTGATGTAGAAAGGTGTATCACCTTAAGTAATGACTCTAGGATGTTAATCCGACGTAGAGACGAAGCTCTGATACAAGTTGTTAGGATGATCGATCGAAGTGATTTGGCCAAGAGGGGGTGAATTGGTAATTTATAAATTGAAGGGAATCAAATAGAAAGATAAAAATTGAGACACAAGAGATTTATAGTGGTTCAACCTTCTAACAAGGTCTACATCCACTACCTTAGCTTCCCACTAAGGATTTTCACAAATTCACTATAAATTTCTTCCCCCTTTTTCGGCTAAGGAGGCAACCCTTTACACAATTAAAGCTTTTTAACCCAAAGCTTTAATCAAACGCTCTCTTTTACAAGAAATTGAATAGAAAACTGAAAATCCTCTCAAAGGTAGTTTGTTTGCCCAATTACAAGTTCACTCAACTCAAAAATTTGAATAAAATGATTACAAGAAAGATTACTCAAGTGGGTTACAAGGATTTAACTCTAACAGGCTCAAGAATGTTGGATTTGTGCTTGAATGCTTAAGACTTGTTCAATAGTTGTTGTAGCTTTGGAGACTTTTTTATATACCCCTCATAACACCCCGAAAACCGGTCTAGTCGGAATTAGGTTCCGACGATCTAAAATCCTACATCGAAAAAAGCTTAAGCATTTCATTTACATTAAGACTTATGATCTCTTTCATTGATAAAGATCTTAGAGAGTCTAAACTTTTATTTTGGATTACTTTTGAAAGCATAAAATGATGTTTTTGAGCTAGGCGTTTTGATACAGTCAGACCCATACCAAAACGGCCTAAGTAAGGCGTTTCGAAACATTTATAGGTGTTCCGATACGATTCCAACGGTATTAACTAACTTTTGGGCTTTTGCTTGACCGTTTCAATACAATTTCAATCGTTTCGAAATGGGTCCCCTGTTTCGAATATGTTTGAAGAATAAAATTGATAGGAAATGATTAGGTGGTGACTCACCAGCTTGCATATCACCTTTTCTCACATGAATGATCAGAAAAGATGACTTATAGCCATATATGTCTAATTTGGGAAAGGGTAAAGAAAGGATAAATAATATTCTTTTATAGTTACCCTTGGATGAAGGAAACCTTTCTATTGGCTATATAAGAGGTGGGTAATGATTAAGGTTATAATTTCCATAAAATGAATTGGAGAAAAGAGAGCTCTCATCTTTGTATTGTTTCACTGAGATCCATTTCCATCTTTTATCTTGAAAATATTAAGCACACACCTCCATTGTCATCTTCTCCATCAAGCTCAAGCACACACCTCTCCATTTGTGAACCTTAAGCTTAGGCTTTCCTTGAGTTAAGATCATCAATTTATAGCTATCGATCGGGTAAGTGGAAGCCCCAAGTCAAACATCGATTCTCTTGATTATTAGATGATTAATTGCATGCTTTAAGATAAGCTTTGTCTATAGCTAATGGCTATTCAAGTATCGATATTTTCATATTGATTCTAATAACTCCTTATTGCTCTTCCTAGTTCAAGAAGTGGAAAAGATTAACCCATCGCCTCCATCGAAAGCTAGGGATAAGGGTATCGCCACCCGAGAGCCTTAGAAGCTTCAGATTATCGAGGTGAGTGTAGTCGGAGTCTCAAGAGTGGCTAGGTGCCATCTCGAATCATTGTTTATTGATTTACTAACCATTGATTTTAAGGGATTTGTATGAAGCATTATTGTAAGCCATGTTGGTAAGTTTTGGTAAGTATTGCATCGATTCATTGTCCATAGCATTGCTATCATTGTCATGGAAATCATTGAAGCATTGACATGTAGAATCATTGACATGATTTTATTACTATTGCTTATTGCTATGATTAAATGATTATTGAAATATTTTCAATGAATCATGGATATTGAACTATTGATTATTGGACCTTGGATTTTAAGTATTGGATACAATTGGCACGCCATATAATTTATGAGCTCAGTGTACGGGTGGACTACGGTCCTAGGGCTACGACCTATATTGATTTGGCGAGGCAGAGAGATGTATTGAGTATTGGTCTTATTGGCGATTTTGGCGAGTTGACCATTCATTGATTTGGCGATGGGGTGGAATTTGTGTATCCATATACCATGAATCGATCCAAGGGGACTATTGTTATTGATTATGTTTTGCAATGAAATCATGATATTGCCATTGATGACATGATACTATGTTTTCATTATGAATAAGAAGCATGGCATGTTTATTGCATAATTAATGTTATGATTATCATTGAAGCATGTTATATGTCATACCATGTTCATCCATTGTAATTGTGACTACCTCACTAGGCAAAGTATGCCTAATGCATTCCATTGCATCCATTTCAGGTTAGTCAAGTTGTGGGATCGAGATCGGAAGAGTTGAAGCATTGCACAAGTCACAATCAAGCTCTAAGTAATGTATATTGACCCTTTTAAACTCCTAGTTGGTGGCAAGGTCTATGTATAAGTCTATTAAGTCTCTTTTGATGTGCCTATGTTATGATTAAGTGTTATAAGTGTGATATGTTTAAGATGAGTCTTCTATTTAGTGAGAAATGGCCTTAAATGCATGTTTTGGGACTAAAAGGTAAAAACTTGGTAAATGGATTCATATAGCTCTAAAATTTGACATGCAAGTAGATTTTATGGTTATAATATTGAGTGTAAAGTTTCATTGCATTTGGACATTGTTTGATTAGTTAAATTGAATAAAAACGAGTAAGAATCTGTCATTACAGGCCATGCCGTATTGAAATGGGTGATGGCGTTTCGATACGGATAATCATAATTGAACATAAGAAAATAGGGCGTATCGAAATGGGTTAGGGACGTTTCGGAACATTTTGCTACTGGAATTCCTTGTTTCAATACGAGTTCATAGCGTATCGAAGTAGGTCAAAGTCAAAGGAAGTCAACCCGTACCGATACATGGCTTGCCCGTACCGATACGGTCAAAAGGGAAAAGTCAACAAGGTTGACCATCATCCACCCGTATCGAAACGACTCTGAGCGTTTCGATATAGGGTTAGTTAAAGTGGTTAAAAAGCTTAATCTGAAGGTCTGTATTGTTTACAGTTTAGTCACTAAGTTTTGGATGACTAAATTGGATGAGTAAACGATCACCGTTTTGCATGAAAATTTACAGACCTGCTAATTTTGTTTTAAATTTCATTGTGGTATAGTCTATTGTATCGAAGGATTTCTAATTTGTAAGGTTTACAAAGTAGTCCCTAAAACTTGTAATAACTACGAATTGGACCTAAATGGTTAATTGTTGCCTTCTTATGAGTGAATTGGACTAAGACGTACATCCAGTAAAGTTTTGTTGTGTGATGTTGTTTAAGTGTTGAAATTAAAATGAAATTTTATTGCACCGATCACTGTATCGCTCACCGGTAACACGCTCTGACCCGGTTCTCGACCAAGTCGGGAAGGGGATGTTACACCCCCTCATTGATTTCTAACTATTTTGGTGGTTGAGATATTGAATATAGCCATTAGGGTGCAATTTTCCCGCAATAAATGATGTCTATCAACCCTCGGTATCGGTATACGGGCTGCCATATCGGTACATGTCAAAAGAATAAATAGCCATTGTAAAAATGGGTATCGATACGTGGGAGGACGTATCGGTACGAGAAATCAATTTTACAAAGGCGTATTGGTACGAGTCGTACCATATCGGTACTGGTTTTACTCAGTGGAATCTGAGAAGTTTAAGAGCATAAAAGTGTATCGGTACGATATAACTAAATTTTAAAGTTTATGATTCAAATAAATTGACAAGGTAACGGTCAAAAATTAATTGCAAAGATTTTCAAAATCTTAACACCCCGTATTGGTACGAGTAAAGTCGTATCGATACTCAAAGCTTATTTGGTTTCCATGAATGAATGGCATGCCGATATAGCTATACGTGTATCGGTACCCAATAGCCTTTGTGTAGAAAACTTTTTGCAATAGCTAAGACTCGTATCGGTACGGCCAAGGGCGTATCGGTACTCCTAGACCAAAATCAGCTATTTGAGTACAAAAAGACTTAGACAATATTTGGGCTTTTAGTTTTTGACTTAAAAACATTTTTAATTCGAATCCTTGTCATTTTGTGAGTATTTTTTAGTACTTAAAAATTATTCAAATTTACAATTTTGGTCCTTTAAAATCATTTTTATATCAAAATAAAATATTTGTTTTACAGATATCTTGGCTCAAACAAAAAAATAATATTTTAAATGAAATTCTGTAAACTAGATCTTGAACGGTATACTCAGCACCTTACCATGCCTCAAACACGTGTAATCCAAAAAAACACGTCCCTAACTTCAAATCTCAACCGTTGATAGAACAAATTCATAAAATACTATCTAAACCCTAAAATTAAACTATATAAAGGCAATTAAATAATAGAGTTAGGGTTTCGCTTTTGCACACTAGCCGGCTCTTCCCAACGTGTTTAATCTTTTACATTCAGATTTTCGTCTTAGTAAAGTTGATATTTGTAACACCCTCAACCCGATTTAAAAGAAAACCGGAAATCGAGGATGTTACCGCAAACAAGACATAGAAATCAAAAGTGAACTTCTGATTGACTCAAGAGGCTTACAAAAATTTCTCATAACCACTTAAGAGTTTATACTTAATTCATAAGGATTAAATCACATCTTCAACTTTCAATGGTAATTGATTCAAGCTTAATCTAAATTTTATGGTTCAAATACATCATTGCAAGCTTACTATGTTGTTCAAACAAACATTTACATTGCCAAATAACACGATCATATGATAACTAATTTTAAATTTCATTATCATCTAACAGTTCATGATTGGAACACAGTTTAGCTTCACTTATTTATCATGCAAGAGATCTTTATCTTAAGAGTTAGAAAATATGGTTCAAATATAATTACACAAGTAGATCGAGGCATATTACAATATATAATCATTTCAAAGATATAACTTATTCTAGCGTTCCATTAAATTCAAACATAGCCATTTAACTTAATCAGAACTATAGTATAGTCTAAAGTTCAAATAGATTCCAAGTAACTACAAACAATTAACTTAACATAACATTTATCAAGAATTCTTCCGATTATATCCATTTACGTGTGACACATAAGAGAAAATTTACATATAAGCATTGGTGACTAAACCCTTAATTATGAAACAAACTAATCTAAGTACTCCTACATCATGCATAACACATATCACAGGCAAGGTGATGATCCAATCAACATTCCATCATACAAAATCAAGTTTTCACATTCAAGCATTCAAAGCCATTAGATTATCTAAGATTCAACCATCATGGATTATTCTTAAGTTATACATGCCAAAATAGAGAAAACCATATGCATACACATAGACATAGTGCCACAATTCTATGAGTTTAAGATACATCTTAGACAACTACAAAATCTTTACCGTGTGACTTGCAACCTCCCAACACGATCAACATAAGGATAATCACAAGACCTGCATATGCATGAAAATGAATGCATTAGGCTTATATAGCCTAAGTGAGGTAGTAACATCAAAATATCGAAGAACAATGTCATTAATTTTGAATGGAAATTCAAGGATACAAGCATAGGTTAACATTTGATTCTTATACTAAAATCTTAACTTAACATACTTGTTTATAGGAGGCTTTATTGGGTTCATATTCTTGCAAATTTTTACTGAATATCTTTCAGAGTTTTTAACTAAATTTCATCGAATTTATTATCGATCTTATCAGAATACTAATTAGAGCTTATCTAAATTCATAACTTTACTCATCAAAGTTTCATTTCAAAGCTTGATATTTGAGTTTACATCTTTTAATCATTTTCCTTGGAACACTTTAGACATATTTAACATTGGTCTGTGTTTGACCGTATTGGCCCGTGTTACACATAGCACAAAGCACAAAGCAATGGTTAGTGTCTGAACATAACAATCCTAACTCCTCAACTATCCAACCAAACTGTCGCCAATCTCCTTATCATCTCCCCATTACCTCCTACTGTCGCCAATATATCACATATAATGGGTCGGCACCTGAGTCATAGTTCATGGACCGTAGTCCCTGAATTATACCATGTACTATGTTAAAGTGTCGAAGGGCTTCATTGAATAGGCAACTTAAGTATTTTACACCTTTAAGGTTAGTGTTAGGCTTGTTGCACGCTCGAATCGATCACCGAAATCAATCAAGAGGGTTGATTTTGCTCCTTGAATGAATTGGCTAAAAACTGACATAAAGATGGACAATCTTCACAAGGATTTTAGAGTGGTTCGACTACCCAACCGAGTCTACATCTACTACCTTAGCACACCACTAAGGGTTTCCCAATTAACTAAGAATTCGTCCCCTTTTCAAGGCTTAGGAGGAAACCTTTACAACCCTATCTTTTATACGACTAAGATAGAACCACTCTAGTTTTTGTCTAAGGCTAAACTAGAACATCTCCTTTTACAAGGGATTTGTTTGGTACTTAATACCTCACAAGGTGGGTGTTTACACAAATTTAAGCTCACAAGAGTACGAGGATTTACAATAAAGCTCACTCTCTAAAGACTATTTACAAGAGAAATGAAGATATAAGAATTTGACTCAATTTCTCTTGAACATGTTGCTTGGATGTTGTCTGTCTCTTTCTTCTAGTGTTCCAGCCTTCATAATATAGTTAGGAACAAGCTTGTTGTCGTTGGAGACCGTTGGGGATGATTTGGAGCCGTTGTGGCATTTATTTCCCGCGATAAATACAGTTCTAGTTATGTCCGTTTCGATATGCTCGAAGCCGTATCAGAACGCCTTCTTCAGAACTAGTCGTTGGAGTCTGATGCAGTGTGCCTTATCGAAACATGTCAGGGCCATATCAGAACGCCCGTATCGAAACACTTTGTGTTTTATCGAAACGTCCTGCAATTCAAATGACTGTTGGGAAATAGTTGTTTGGGGTTTTGACCGTTGGGACGTATGCCACGTAGGCGTATCGAAACACCAAAGTGTGTTTCGAAACAACACCTATTCGTATCGAAACAGGTAAGCCATGTATCGAAACGAGTTTTGGCAGTTTCAAAACGTATCGATATAGATTGTGCATTTATCGAAACGAGTACATTAAAAGCCTTGTATCGAAACTGTTACATTTTTCATTGAGTTATATCAAAAATAAATATCTCAAGAATCTCCCCCTTTTTAGATATAACGAAACCACTTGCAAAAATTGTTTTTGAAATCCCCCCCCCCCTTAAAAAATAATATTAGAAAAAGAGAATATTTTGAGAAAATATTAAAGCTCCCCTTTTTTCTTTTTGAAATTTAAAAATTCAAACTTATCTGTCCCCTTTTTGTTATATAAAAAATAATTCAAAATCATTTAAGGTTCAAAATAACAATGGAGAGTAAGCAATTTTTTAAACAAAATCTCCCCTTAATAAGTGCATTCCACTTTAAATTTTAGCTTAAAATACTTTGACACTTAAGAAAATCATTGAATTTCAATAAAAATTTCAAGTTTTAAAATCCATGAAATTCAATTTATCTAAGTCTTTTTAGAGTTCATGCAAAAATAAGAATGAGTATGTTAAACACACTTATGCATAAAAAACTTTTTCAATGGCATGCATTTAAAAAATTAACAATTAAAAATATGCACAAGCTTTAACCAAATAATCAAAGATATTAAGCTTAGAGGTTACCCATCTTTAATGTGTGAGCATGCCGCCTTTGCAAATGAGAGGAAAATGGTTCATCTTGATTCCTTGAGCTTGATGTCGAACAAATTAACTCTTCAAGGTCGGTTGAATGTAGAAATAGATCGAGCACTCCTAGGATCTTCTCAATGGTTGTTAGACTGTCGATTTGAGTCCCGCTCTGATACCAATTGTTAGGCTCGATGTCTTCAACCGAAATTAGCATCGATGAAGGGTGTAGAGGTTTCTTTTGAAATTGGGAGAACAAAAACCGAAAAAGAAATAAAATTTTGACACATTCGATTTTAGAGTGCTTCAACCTTCTAACTGAGGTCTACATCCACTATCTTAGCATCCACACCAATGACTTCCCAATTCACTAACAATGAATTCTTCCCCTTTTATAGTCTAAGGAGGCAACATTTACATCCCTATCTTTTCACGGGCTAAGATAGAACCCTCTCCCTAGTTTTAATAAGGATCAACTAAAATCTATCCCTCAACAATGAGGTCTTGACATTGTAAACTGATTACCTCTCTAGGTGGGTGTTTACACATTTTTGGCTCACTACGATTGGACTAAAGAAATACAAGAGATTACAAGAAATAGACGTTAAAATTCTACTCTCTTGATCTTTAAGCTTGGATGTCCATCCTTTCCATTCTTCAAGTGTCATTGGCTTGTATATATAGAGTGTAATGAAAAACTAGCCGTCGAAAAAATAGCCGTTAGAAAACTAGTCATTGGAAAACTAGTCGTTAGAAAACTAGCCGTTGGAAACATTTAAAATACTTAAAAATATTTGTTTGAGTGAAGAACACTTTTCAAAACCTTTCAAATATATTTTTCAAGATGAATGAACTTTGAATTAATTTTGCAATATATTTTCAAGTCCAAAAACATTTTTCATTGAGTTATATCAAAATAAATATCTCAACGGTTAGGAGACATCTTATGATATAAGTTATCTTTCTTACTTCCTTTCTCAATAACTTATAGCTTAAGAAGGACTTTTAGTTCCTTAAGGTACATAAGTTCTTATAACTTTAAAGCTTGTGGTTGTTTCTTTTATATCATACTTATAAAGAGTTTAGAGTTTGATACTTGAATTTTAATCAAAGTTCACATATGTATGTATGTACTTTAATTCAATAGTCTCGAAACATCACAACATAGCATACAATACGTCGAAGATGCATATGCAATGCATATCTTAACCATGGTTTTTAATATTTCAAAATGAATGTAACCCAACCCATGTGCTCTAATTGATCCCTATGCGGAGATGAATACCTTTCAAACTTAACACATCATATAACATAGACTAGGGCAACACCGTGTTTGCCCGAATATAAAAACTACACTCACCTGTTATCCCAAAGTTATGGGATACATGAATCCACAATTTCCCTTAGCTCCCACAAACTCAATCAGCTATTCTTCCTTACCATGACATGTACATCAATCCAATTAATAAATTATTAAAGCAGTCTCAATTATATGTATACACAAATACACAACAAAATCATTCCAACAAACATCTATTTTAATGGCAAATCAATCCCTAACTTGTAAATCAGTCCCCATACTCATTCTTAAAGCATCTCTACTGTTTTGATTATTCAAAATAGTCCACTAGACTTCATAACAATGCAATACAACCTTTATCATACATTTTGTCATATATAAGCATATAAAATAATCCATTAACTTTCTCATCCATGCAAGACAGTCCACAACAACCTCAAAAAGTCAAAAACAGTCCAATAATTCATATTTTTATACATTTATACACAAAACAATCCTGCATGAATTCTTATACGTAAAATAGTCCTTTAAATTTTCAAATTATAAAACAATGTAAAAACAACCCATTGTCATGCTTTCAATGTACAAAACAGTCTTTAAGGAGCACTAACAGCCCCTTCCTTGTTTCATTTTAATCCATTAACATGGTAGCCATGTAAGGCAATCCATTTCATAATCAATTCAGGTTATTACAACTTTCATTCTAATCTTCTTTAATTTTAATAAACTAGTTTATAAATCCATCATACATGTAGGTTTACCATCAGTTTCAAAAATATATAATATTAGCATAACAATGTATCAACCAGCATTACAAATTCAAATTTCATATACATTCCTTCAAGCTTTCAATGATATTTAAAGTCACCTATATAGTTGCTGCCAGGCAGACTGTGCACTACTCGATTAAAAATTCATGTCTTTCATTTTGTATGTTAGAGTTTCAAACTGTTTACACCATTAGTAAGCTGACTCAAATACCTCTCTAACCATATAATCCTTGTATTTTTTACTCTTTATGAATTAATACAGAAATTAGTTAAAAGGCACGGCCAGTTCTGCCACCTGGAAGATTACACTATCCCTAAAGATTCATCTCTATAAACTGTTCTATAACTCAAAATTCAGTTTCGTTTGTTTTAAATGAAACTAGACATGATAGGCTTTTTAACCATATAAATTTTAGCTTCCAATTCAACTAGTACTATTTATAGCAAATTTTCAAAGTTAATGCTAATGCAGATTTTTAAAACTAGTTTTGACCTCCCGTGATTTTAGCTCATTAAATCTACTCCTTAAACATTCACGAATCAGTCATTTATAAATTCTTATCTATTCATAAAAATCAAAATTTCATGTATCTTCATATCAGTCCACTCATGCCTTCAAATGTACAAACACAACAACCTCTTTAACAACCTATACACACTAAACCTGGCACTTAGAGATATCCATTCATATATATATTCATTAAGGCAGCCTTAAATCTATCGAATCAATCTCTTAACAACTTAAGGATCATGAAAATTGTCCCTCCTCTGAATTTAATTCTACAAAACATATTTAAGGTAATTTTCCATTAGTAAAACAATCCATTTCTCTCTATTTAAACAATCCAAAACAGTTTCTAATTCACACGCATATATATATATTCATCAAACAACCCCCAATGGAATGTACAACAAGCAATGTAATTAACTTCTAGCTCCAACTCAACTATAAGATCAAATAATGATCCATTCAAAAACTTGAATTATTTCAATCGAATTAGAATTCATTGCCAAACAATCTATCATCTTAAACAGTTTGCATAAACACATAGCATAGTAATTTAAGCATGTTTAACATTCAGATGCCTAAGAATTTCACTATGAGCATATAATCGAGGCTCAAAGAAAGAATATACATAGTTTCTTTTCTCCAATTACATGCATGATTCAAACTTAATACATGAATCATTCAAATTATCTAGAGATGGTTTCTAACATGGATGGATCATTCAAAACACACTCAAGACATAACACATGAGAGATTGACAACCAATTTCGAATTTAATTTTAAAATTTGAAGGAAGGAAGAGTTGGCTTACCTCTTCCTTAGGATTTCTAATCAAGGTTTAAAAGGGCTTGAATCGCTTAACTAAACCATCAATTTTCCATGAAATAGATCGAGCTCTCTTTCTCTCTTTCTACATGAGAAGTTCGGTGGTGGAAGAAGAAGATGAAGTGGAGATTCTTTGTTCTTTTCTTCAAGGCCGACACCTTACCTATTTGTCCCCCACGAGTGCACACATTTCCTAGTCCTTAAAATTACTTCTTGTTTAGCATACAAACATTAGATTTTTCATAGTATTCGGTTAGGCCCCTTATAAAGTAGCTATTTAATTTTATTTTGTTTCAAAATGATCCTAAATTTCTTAATTAGTCTATAAGATGACTATTCTATAGTAAATTTTACAAATGATCAATTGTAACTTACTCCTAAGCCAAGTATTGGGGTATTACAATTCCTCTCTCCTTAAAAGAAATTCATCCTCGAATTTCTCATTACCTAAGAAATTGAGTTCACTATTCAATAAAATAACTATTACTAGTACTTGCAACAATTTCGTAATATCAAACTCAGAATGTTTCCATATATTCTTAATGTCAAAACAGAGTAAACATATCGTGTTAGTTGCAAGTCACCAATACTGAACAAAAATTTAAACTCCTAGGTGGCATATGAAGTATGCGAACACACAATAAGCTTCAATTTAGTTCAGATATGACTAAACTCTAGCTTTAATACCAAATTGTAACACCCTCAACCCGGTTTAGAAGAAAACCAGAATCTAGGATGTTACCACAAACAAGACATAGAAATCAAAAGGGAACTTCTGATTAACTCAAGAGGCTTACAAAATTTTTCATAACCACTTAAGAGTTTATACTTAATTCATAAGGATTAAATCACATCCTCAACTTCCAGTGGTAATTGGTTTAAGCTTAATCTAAATTATGTGGTCCAAATACATCATTGCAAGTTTACTATGTTGTTTAACAAACATTTACATTGCCAAATAACATGATCATATAATAACTAATTTTAAATTTTATTATCATCTTACAGTTCATGATCGAAATATAATTTAGCTTCACTTATTTATCATGCAAGAGATCTTATCTTAAGAGTTAGGAAATGTGGTTCAATTATAATTACACAAGCAGATCGAGGCATATTACAATATAGAATCATTTCAAAGATATAACTAATTCCAGCGTTCCATTAAATTCAAACATAGCCATTTAACTTAATCCAAACTATAGTACAATCCAATGTTCATATAGATTCCAAATAACTACAAACAGTTAACTTAACATGACCTTTATCAAGCATTCTTCCGATTATATCCATTTACGTGAGACACATAAGAGAAAATTTACATATAAGCTTTGGTGACTAAACCCTTAATTATCAAACAAATTAATCTAAGTACTCCTACCTCATGCATATAACATATCAAAAGCAAGGTGATGATCCAAACAACATTCCGTCATGCAAAATTAAGTTTTCACATTCAAGCATTCAAAGCCATTAGATTACCTAAGATTCAGCCATCACCTTCCAGTGCAAACAACCATTCGAACATATGCATAATTATTTACAGGCATGGATTATTCTTAAGTTATACATGCCAAAATAGAAAAAACCATATGCATACACATAGACATAGTGCCGCCATTCTAGGATTTTAAGATACATCTTAGACAACTACAAAATCTTTACGGTGTGACTTGCAACCTCCCAACACGATCAACATAGGAATAATCATAAGACCTGCATATGCATGAAAATGAATGCAATAGGCTTATATAGCCTGGGTGAGATAGTAACATCAAAATATCAAAGCACAATGTCATTAATTTCGAATGAAAATTCAAGGATACAAGCATAGGTTAGCATTTTATTCTTATACTAAAATCTTAACTTAACACACTTGTTTATAGGAGGCTTTATTGGGTTCATATTCTTGCAAAACTTTACTGAATATCTTTCAGAGTTTTAACTAAATTTCATCAAATTTCTTATCGATCTTATCAGAATACTAATTAGAGCTTATCTGAATTCATAACTTTACTCATCCAAGTTTCATTTCAAAGCTTGATATTTGAGCTTACATCTTTTAATCATTTGCCTTGGAACACTTTAGACATATGTACAAAGCAATGACTAGTTTCTGAACATAAGAATCCCTACTCCTCAACTATCCAACCAAACTGTCGTCAATCTCCTTATCATCTCCCCCTTTACCTCTTACTGTCGCCAATATATCACATATAATGGGTTATCACCCAAGCCGTAGCTCATGGACCGTAGTCCCTGAATTATACCATGTACCATGTCAAAGTGTCCAAGGGCTTCTATTATATATGCAACTTAAGTATTTACACCTTGAAGGTTATAAGACATCTTATGATATAAGTAGTCTTTCTTGCTTCCTTTCTTAATAACTTATAGCTTAAGAAGGAATTTTAGTTCCTTAAGGTACATAAGTTCTTATAACTTTAAAGCTTGTGGTTGTTTCTTTTATAACATACTTGAATTTTAAGCAAAGTTCACATATGTATGTATGTATGTACTTTAATTCAATAGTCTCGAAACATCAAAACATAGCATACAATACGTCCATGATGTATATGCAATGCATATCTTAACCACGATGTTTAATATTTCAAAATGAATGTAACTCAACCCATGTGCTCTAATTGAGCCTTATGCGAAGATGAATGTCGTTCAAACTTAACACATCATATAACATAAATTAGGGCGACAACGTACTCATTCTTCATGAATCAACAATTTCCCTTAGCTTCCACTAACTCAATCTGCTATTCTTCCTTACCATGACATGTACCTCATTCCAATTAACAAATTATTAAAATAGTCACATTTATATGTATACACAAATACACAACAAAATCATTTCAACCAACATCTATTTTAATGGAAAATCAGTTTGCATACTCATTCTTAAAGCATTCCTATTGTTTTGATTATTCAAAATAGTCCACTAGACTTCATAACAATGCAATACAACCTTTATCATACATTTTGTCACATATAAGCATATAGAACAGTCCATTAACTTTCTCATCCATGCAAGACAGTCCACAACAACCTCAAATAGTCAAAACAATCCAATAATTCATATATTTACACATTAATACACAAAACAATCTTGCGTGAATTCTTATACGTAAAACAGTCCTTTAAATTTCTAGATTATAAAATAGTGTAAAAACAGTCCATTGTCATGCTTTCAATATACAAAACAATCTTTAGGGAGTACTAACAGCCCCTTCCTTGTTTCATTTGAATCCATTAACATGGTAGCCAGGTAAGGTAATCCATTTCATAATCAATTCAGGATATTACATCTTCCATTCTAATCTTCTTCAATTTTAATAAACTAACTTATAAATTCATCATACATTTAGGTTTACCATCAGTTCAAAATTGTATAATATTAGCATAACAAAGTATCAACCAGCATTAAAAATTCAAATTTCATATACATTGCTTTAAGCTTTCAATGATATTTAAAGTCACATATAGAGCTACTGCCAGGCAGACTGTGCACTACTCAATTAAAAATCCATATCTTTCATGTAACCCCCTCGTCCCGGTCCGGACGCTTGACCGGTCCGAGCGGGTTACATGGGGATAACCGAGGTGAAACTCGTTAAGGCTCCACTTCGGTTAACAATCTGAGAAAACTTTTTCATTTATTATTATCTTGTTTAGATGCTTTAATACATCCTATGTGAAACGACGACAACGGAAGCAACAAGCGAGGCGAACAACCAAACAACAATTCAAAAACAACCCATTTTAGCTTAAACTACAGACCGTATCGATACGCTCAAAGAGGGTATCGATACGCCTTGACTAGGTCAACTGGCCAAAGTCAACTCGAGGAGACCGTATCGATACGCTGGTTGGCCGTACCGATACGTCCTCACTCGGTCAACTTCTCGTGGTCAACGTCTACAAGACCGTTTCGATACACCTAAGCCCGTTTCGATACCCTCAATTTCTCGTCAAAATCTAAAATTTCCAGTAGCAAAATGGTATCGAAACGCCTTCCCACGTATCGAAATGCTTGGCTTGAAACAAGAGGGTCGTATCGATACGGGTCCAACCGTATCGATACCCCTGCTTCGATCACACAGGTTTTAGCTGGTTAAGGCACAAAGGCTGCCTCAAAGACACCAACTAAGACCTCCAGCAAGCATGCATTAACTCTAGAGGCAAAACGCCCTACAACAAGCATGTACAACACCCAATACATGAAAGGCCATACATATAAAGAAATCATCATTCACCATATAAGTGGCATACAAAGCATATTAAGGTTTCATGCTTAAGACAAAACATTCACATAAGCATTCATGAAAAGGGCACAAGGCCAACATACAAGGCATAAGCAAGCCATAAAAAAACGTCAACATATCAAAGGAGTCTAAACAAGCTCCTAACACAAAAACAACAACACATATCCCATTGCTTATCTATTACATCTCATAACTTAAAAGTTCATACTTGAGGATAGCAAAAGCACAAATAGCACACTTGGAGGCCTTCTCCTTGCACAAGCAACCAACGAACTACGGATCTACATTGTCGAACAAAAGAGAGCGTAAGCGTAAAGCTTAGTAAGGGTAAGCTCATAAAACAAACCTCGACAATGCAGGGTCCAAGAACGAGAAACACAACTAAAGAAGAATGCATGTTTTCTTACCTTCGAAGCCAAAAGAGTCAAATATATATGATGCATGAACAAAATATCGTTATCATGCCATGCTCAACAAGTCCATAAACACAACCATATGGAACACATATATCAAACGTATTGGCACCTAGCTATGACCCGAATACGCGGATAACAACCGTTGGATCTCACATCCAACAACTCAACCATTACCTTACAGTGGGATTACACTCATCACCGTTTCACGCGGAGGAGATTCCACTCATCCTCACGCCCCGTCGATGGGATTCCACTCATCACCGACTAACATATAAAAGAAGATTTCCGGGCGTACCCGAACTCCATCTTGATGACTACCATTACCAAGACCACACACACATTTCGACACTCTTGTGCACAGTAAACATCCTAATGATCGATCATTTGTACCCAAGCATACTAGTGCCAATACTAACTCATTTCACAATCTTTCATAACACAAAGTTCTTACCATTTCCCGTGCCTGGCACGTAGCCACCATGATTTACAATCATGTATTCACATTACATCAACCACATGCATATCACAATGCATAAACAAATCATCATGCCTCAATAACACACATAGCCACAATGTGCATAGCAACATTAATCACAGTTAACATACGAGGCATAAACACAATATTCAAAGTTCAACCAAAGGTCTCTAACTAAAGCTTTGGATTAGACTACCAATCTAATCCCAACTCTAGGCGGGTCTACCAAGCCCGACCTAGGTCTACATGCTCGAACCACATTTGAAAACCAATTTAAAACCAAAGAGCCACTCACCGGACTTTCCAAACACAAGCAAACAACTGATCAAGCTCCCAACAGTTCCGGATTCGAAAGCAAAGCTTCACCAACACAATTCTTTGTCTCTAAATAATCAAACACACTCTATTAATCACCAAAACAATCACAAACCACTGATGTGACTCATAACACCAATTAAGCATCAAATTCAAGCCAAAACACCCTAAAAACCCTTATTTTCGAGCAGCCCAATAGCACAGTCAAAAACCATCGATTCCAACACTTTTAACACACCTAATAGCTTCCAAAAATAATCCCTAACTATCATACAATCACCAGCCTACAATTTCCAACACCAAACAGCCCCAAAACTCAACTTTAAAGCACTCTAAAACCTCCCTAAAACCCAAATCCGTGAATCGTTATAAAACCTTGTAAAAATTAGGTATGTTGGACCTTTTAGATAGTAAATTACTTATCTAACAACAACAAATAAAAAGCTCAACTAAAAGCTATCAAAGTTAACATTTTTAATTCAAAACCCCAAAACTTCAATATTCAATATACTTGGCTTTATTGAAAACTAATGGTATAGGAATGGAGAGGAAGGTGAGGATAAGTCAAAAACACAATTACCTTTCGAAAATCACCAAGGATGAAGGAAGGGGGAGATGGAATAGTAAACTTCCATGGGAAGGGGAAGTTCACGTTGGAAAAGCTTTTGGAGGTAGAAGATGATAGTAAATTGGGTCTTTTGAAATAAAAGGGGTTTTTATTTTACAAGACCAAGTATTTACAAAACTACCATTAATGAAAAATGGTCTTCATCCAATATTCTAAAATCCATAGAATTTGGACTTTAAATCAAAATCGGGTCCAACATATTAAATGAGTTTAAAAAAGAAAAGGGAAGACCTGAAACATTATTTTAATATTTAATTCACCCGACCCCCAAACCCGGGTGTTACAACTCTCCCCCACCTAAGGAATTTCGTCCCCGAAATTATCTGGCAGAAACAAGTACGGAAACTGCTCAAACATATCTTCTTTCCTCTCCCACGTGGCCTCTTCCACACCTCTATGTCTCTACAACACCTTGACCAACTCTATGGTCTTGCCACGCAACACTTTGCTATCCGAAGCAAGTATCTCAACCGGTTCTTCATTGTAAGACAAATCCAGATTCAGCTCTATCTCCTCAACGGGCATAACATGAGACGGATCCGATCTATATCTCCTAAGCATCGACACATGGAAGACATCGTGGATCTTCTCTAACTCTAAAGGCAATCTCAAATGGTAAGCTACTGGCCCAATCCGCTCAACTATCTCATACGGACCGATAAACCTTGGACTCAATTTGCCTTTCTGGCCAAAACACATTACCTTCTTCCACGGAGATACTTTCAGAAACACCTTCTCACCCACTGAAAACTCAATCTCTTTTCTCTTCAAATCTGCGTAAGATTTCTGACGATTGGAAGTTGCTTTCAAACGGTCACAAATCAACTTCACTTTATCAGTAGTCCCCTTAAGAAAATCTGGCATAGGTAACAACTTCTGACCTGTTTCAGCCCAACAGATTGGAGTCCTACATCGCCTACATATAATTCCTCATAAGGAGCCATCTGTATACTAGCTTGATAAGTGTTGTTGTAAGCAAACTCAACTAAGGGTAAATGCTTCTCCCAAGAACCTTGGAAGTCAATCACACAACAACGGAGCATATCCTCTAATACTTGTATCACTTGCTCTGACTGGCCATCTGACTGCGGATGATATGAGGTACTGAAATGCAAACGACTACCTAGGGCACTATGCAAACAACCCCAGAACCTCGATGTGAATCTCGGATCTCTGTTTTATACAATAGACTTCGGAACTCAATGCAACCTCACAATCTCGCGGATGTACAAATCTGCCAACTTGTCTAAAGAATCTGTGGTGTTCACTGCTAAGAAATGATCACACTTAGTGAATCTATCAACTATCACCCAAACAAAATTCTTCTTCGAAGGACGGAGCGATAACCCTGACACAAAATCCATAGTGATTCTTTCCCATTTCCATTCCGGAATTTTCAAAGGCTGTAACAAACCTGAAGGAACCTGATGTTCTGCCTTTACTCTCTGACAAACCATGCAACGGCTCACATACTTGGTTACATCCTTCTTCAAACCAACCCAAAAATAATCATTCTTCAGATCTCGGTACATCTTAGTACTGCCCGGATGCATAGAAAAAAGGACTCGAATGTGCTTCGCTCAGAATCATACGTCTCAACTCAACATCTTCAGGTACAACCACTCTGTCTCTGAAACACAACACATTCTCATCACTGAAACTGTACTCTGTCGGTCTACCTTTTGCAATGTCCTGAACATGAGAAACTAAAGATACGTCTTGCAACTGTTTCTCTCTAATCATCTAAATCAATGAAGGCTTCACTTGCAACTCTGTAATCAAACCACCATCCCATGATACACTCAGTCTAGCAAACATAGCTCGCAACTCAACTGCAACCTTTCTGCTCAACGCATCGGCCACTACATTTGCCTTACCCGGATGGTACTCAATAGTCAAATCATAGTCTTTCAACGGTTCAAGCCATCTTCTCTGTCTCAAGTTCAACTCTCTCTGAGTCATCAAATACTATAAGCTTTTATGATCAGTGTAAACCGTGCACTTCTCACCATACAAGTAGTGACGCCAAATCTTCAACGCAAACACAACTGCGGCTAACTCAATATCGTGCGTAGGGTAGTTCTTCTCGTGCACCTTCAACTGTCTCGAAGCATAAGCAACAACTCTCCTTTCTTGCATCAGAACACAACCTAAACCTACGTAGGAAGCATCGCTATAGATCACGAACTCTTTCCCTAAAACTGGTTGTACTAACACTGGAGCATTTGTCAAAGCCTCTTTTAATTTCTCAAAAGCCTTCTGTCTCGCATCTGACCACTCAAACTTCACTCCTTTTTTGCAACAATTTAGTCAACGAAGCAGCTACTCTAGAGAAATCATCAACGAACCTCCTATAGTAACCAGCTAATCCTAGGAAAATCCTAATCTTTGTAACACCCCAATTTTGGGCTTGGAAGTTTCGGGTCTGAACCGGACCGGTCTAAATTTCGGTTTGAATATAAAAGGTGGTTTTAGGAAAAGCCTAGTTCGGGATGCATTAAAAATATGGAAAAATATCTAAAAATCCTCTTTTAATATATATAAGAGAGTGGTGAAATCAATTTTACAAAATGAGGCTTGGAAATATGACATTTCGAGTTAGTGACTAAAATGTAATTTTTGAAAAGTTCGTGACTGTTTTGAAATGATTGAAACTTTGAATCTTTAAGGAGCTAATTTACCCAAGGGAGGATTTCTCCAGATTTTTATTGATTTTTAAAGACTCATTTAATGTTTAATTAATAAAAGGAAAAGAGGGAAAAACCATATTTTAGTTTCATAACTAACTTTTGCTAAATTTTTCCCATTTCATTTTCTCTCAAAATTCCCTCAGCCAAACACATTTCCACAACAAATTTTCTTTTGATTTTCACACCTAATGATGAGATTTCAATCCCCAAATGATTCCTAATCATTTCTACATCAAATCTTCTTCATTTGCTTATTGAATTTTCAAGGATTTTGGCTCTAAACAAGGAGAAATCCACATTTAGAGGTATGAACGTCCTTCTCCTCTAAATACTCAGTTCTTTACTGAAATTCCCAAGTTCTCAATCCTTAAATTAAGTTTTATTAAATGTTTTAATGATATGATCTTGATTTTGGCTTAAAACTTGAGATTTTGATCAAATCTTGAAGAATTTCGTGGAGGTTGTTTGGGATCTGTTTTGAGATGCCTTTTTAATGTATTTTGAATGTTTAAATGATGTGAAATGGAGGTTTAATCAATGCAATCCCGAATAGGTTGATTTTCCTAAGTTTTTACTTGTGAAAATGGTGGTTTTTGGGGTGATTTTGGTGTTCTGCTATAGCTGGAGGTATAAGGACGTGATTAGGTTCTTTTTGGATGTTAATTTTTGTCTAAGAATGTTTAGAAGTGATGGATCTTGGCTGGGTAATGTTGTGGAAGTGTTTGGATGAGTTTTCAGTTGTGTTTGGTAGCCGAAATGTGAGTTTTGATGAGAGCAGCGAGTTTAGGTGTTTTGGCTGAAGATTTTAATGCATGATGATGCATTAATCCTCTGCTTTGATGTGTTTAAAACAAGGGAGACAACTTCGGATTCTTGTGGTGTTGATTCGGAGGTTTGAACGGCGTTTCGGCAAGCTTGCAAAACGAGATTGGTGAGTGAAGTTTGGTTTTCAGCTTTGAAACCAATGTTTGAAGGTTTTGGGAGCTTAGTTTAAGTCTAAGCAACTTAACTAAGCTCAAGAGTAAGTTTTCAGAGAAACTCTCTCTTTGATGAACCATGAAATGGTTGGATGCAACGTGTTTAATTTGCATGTTTAAATTATGTTTTTAAAGCATGTTTAATGCTGGTTTTGAAAGCCATGTGTTGAAGGATGCTCAAGGTAAGAGATCCTTGGTTTGATGTTGATAAATGTGGTTTTGATGCATAGTGATGCATGATGGTTTAATGGCTTTGTTTAATGCTTTAAAACAGTGAATTGATGATGGTAAATGATGTATATTGGCAAGTGATGTGTTGGTTTAAAAGTACTTGAATCGGATATAGTTAGCCGGCTATAGGATTGGGTGCACCGTGAATAAAGTCGCCTTGGGTGTTGAGGGGTTGTAATGGTACCGTAAACTCCATCCAAGTACACTAACGAGATGTCTAAGATCGTAATGGTGGTTAAAATGCCATGTGTAGATCTTGTGTTGTGTGTCCCGTGTTCTCGTTAGTGATGTTATACAACTACCAATGAGTGATGTGGAGGGGTTGTGATTGTACCGTTAAACTCCATCACGGGTGTTGAGGGGTTGAGATTGTACCGGTAAACTCCACCTTATGTGTTTGGTAGTGTGTATGAAGCGTATGGGACAACGCTTGTAATCCGCGTATCCGATTGTGTTTTGTGTTGAAAAATGGTTATGGAATCACTTGAAAGCCAATATGACATGTTGATATAATGAAGCATGTGATGCTTGTTGTGTATGCATTGTTGCATGAGTAATGATGTTTATGAATTTAAAAGCCTTGTAAGGTGTTTTATTAAGTGCATTATTGTGTTGTTTCATTAAAGCATGCCTCACTAAGCATATGTGCTTACGCTCTCTTTCTTGTACCGATAATGCAGAGAATTGAAGTGCTTAAAGGGCAGCAAGGAGGTCAAGAATCCAAGAGAAAGACTAAGCTCATGTATGGTGACTATTTTTACAACACTATTAGTTTTTGGTATTTGGCAATGGGAATCTAGTTTGTGTTTTTGGGAGATGTTTTGGACTCCCTAAGTTTGGCATGATGCCTATGATGTTTTGGATATGTAATTGGCCATTTTTGGTGTTTGCTATGTTGGTTTGATGTTTGTTGGTTTTGGGTAATAGGATGCATGCCTATAGATTGAGGTTTTCCCTAATTGATGCCATGAATATGTTTTGTTGATGCAAATAAGTTCCTTAATTGTATGATGACTTGTTGGCATGATTTGGGGGTCACAGGGATGCGTTTGATGGGTCGAATGTATATTAAACCAGATAATTTCTGCATTTCTGGGCAGCCCGTATCGAAACGGGTGCTACTGTTTCGAAACAGGGGTCTGAAATGGCCTTGGTGTTTCGAAACGGGTAGAGCCGTTCCGAAACACTTTTGCTACTGCCAAGCCCTGTTTCGGAACAGGTTTCGAAACGGTCCCGCGTTTCGGAACGGTCAATCACCATTTCGTAACACTTGACCGTTAGGCACTGAATTATATGGTTTTATGTTTCGAAATCTTCATATTTTAGTCCTGAACTTTGTTTATGCAATTGCTTGAGTTTGGGATGTCCGTTTGAGGTGAAATTTGGCATAGAAGCTTGAAATGTGACTAATTTCATAATGGTATCTTAAAAATTGGTAAAGTCCTCTTAATTTCCAGAATTTACAATTTGGTCCTTAAATTCGTATGTTGTGCAATTGAGTACCTTCTTGCTTTCCGATTGCTGTGATTTTTGAGTATGCTTATATCAAGGGTACGCATAGGGTTAATATGCATTTAGACAATATTAAAAAGAAAAAAAGGGTTGTTAATCAATGTTGACTTTCGGGTTGACTTTGGTTTTCCCCGTGTAATCTTCGTAGTTCGGGTCAACCGTCTAGGCCGGGCTAAGGGGGTTACAATCTCAGTCACTAACTTAGGTTGTTTCCAGTCAACAATGGCTTCAATCTTCGTCGGATCAACACATATACCTTTAGTTGATACAATGTGGCCAAGAAACATAACCTCTCTAATCCAGAACTCACATTTACTTAGTTTAGCATACAACTGATTACTCATCAATCTCTGCAAAACAAGTCTCAAGTGCTCATCATGTTCTTCTTCTGATCTTGAGTACACAAGGATGTCGTCTATGAAAACAACTACAAATTGGTCTAGATAGTCTCGGAAAACTCTGTTCATCATGTCCATGAAAGCTGCTGGTGCATTCGTGAGCCCAAACGGCATCACAAGGAACTCATAATGACCGTATCTAGTCCTAAAAGTTGTCTTCGGAACATCACACTCATTTACCTTCAACTAATAGTACCCTGATCTCAAATCTATCTTCGAAAACACTGAGACACCCCTCAACTGATCAAACAGATCATCTATACGAGGCAACGGATACTTGTTCTTTACTGTCAACTGGTTCAACTGTCTATAGTTGATACACATCCTCAAACTGCCATCTTTCTTCTTCACAAACAACACGGGAGCACCCCAAGGCGAACTACAAGGCCTAATAAAACCTCGGTCTAACAACTCCTGAAGCTGACTTTTTAACTCTTTCGGAGCCATATGGTACAGAGCAATAGAAACTGGAGTAGACCCTGAAACAGTCTCAATAACAAACTCTACATCTCTGTCAGGAGGCAAACCCGGTAACTCTTCTGGAAACACATCCGGATAATCACAAACTGTCCTGGTATCTTTCGGTCTAACCTCACTCATATTCAGATTCATCACATACGCTAAATAAGCCCCACAACCGGAGTCCATCAACATATGAGCCTCTAAAGCTGACACAACGTTTGACAAGAACTTAACGTTCTCGCCTACTACCACTACCTCGTAGCTATCGGAAAGCTTCAACGAAATTCTCTTTGTCTCAAAATCCACACTAGCTCTGTGCTCAACCAACCAATCCATACCCAAAATGATATCAAAACCATAGAACGGAAGCTCCATCATATCAATAGGAAACACATGACCCTGAATCTTCAGCGGACACCTCCTATACATCCGTCTAACTACAACTGTCTCACCAAAGGAACTAGTCACATGCATCCCTACGTCTAAAATCTCAACAGGTATGTCTAACTTCTTTGCATGCTCACTCAAAATGTAAGAAGACGTGGAACCTGAATCAACTAAGGAAAGCAAAGACATGGACTGTAACTCAAAATTACTTGCTATCACATATGTGTCATTCCATGCCTCTCTCTGTGCGTAGACTCTAGCTGGTCCACCGGCCTCTGGCTGAACTGCCACTACATGGGCAAGATTCCTCGGTGCCTCTATCTTAGGTGCATCAGCCCTCGGCTGGAAGTAACCACGACCGCGCCCACGGCCTCTCTGATCGTCGGTCGCTCTCGCAGGAGCCTATGCCTGAATCGGTGCATGTGCCGCCTGATGCGGACACTCTCTCCTGAAGTGGTCTTTCGATCCACAGTTCCAGCAAGCATGATTGTTTCCCCAACACTCTCCTGAATGATGTCTCCCACATCGGGCACACTCGGGCAAACACCCCCCAACTCTCTGGCCCTGATGGCCTCTACCATGGTGGCCACCGCCACGCCTATGATCAAACTGATGTCCACTGCCTCGATGCCTCTTGGCATCACCACGATCAAAGTTGTTGTGCCTCTTCCCTAAACTGGATCCTCCCGAACGCTTGGTCAGCCCAAAGCTATGCTCGATGTCCTTGGCCCTAGCGACCAAGACATCAAATTAGAATAATCTGAAGCGAAGGTGTACCTCTTGACTTCCTCATGAAGTCCATACCTGAACCGATCACAACGGCCCCTCTTAGTAGGAACCAACTCCGGAGCATACTGACTCAGTCGGACAAAGCGGATCTCATAATCTGTCACTGAGGTGTCTCCCTGAACAAGAGCCATGAACTCCAGCTTCTTCTCATCTAAATATCTCGAGCCTAAATACCTCTTTCTGAAGGCAGTCTCAAAGAAATTCCAACTGATCTCAGCCTCAGGCACGCTGGTAGTAATGGTGACCCACCAGGTGTAGGCATCACCCTGAAGCAACGAAACTACACAACCCAACTTACGAGCTCCAACACATCCCATCTGAGCTATACGGACTGTCTTCTCTAGCCACAACTCTGATCTCTCAGATGTAGATCCCCTGAACTCATCCGCTCCGAGGCTACAGAGCCTCTCTAAGGACCTTGGCCACCCTGGCTAACCTGAGGTCCCGCTCCCTCAGCTCCAGCCTTGCCTTCCACATCAGGCTGAGGAGGTGGTGGTGGTGGAGGAGCTCCAACTCCAACAGCAGGCTCTTCCACAGGAGCCTCTATTCCAACCATCGGCTCATTAACATGAGCCGCAACACGGGGTTCCTGACGAACCAACCTCGGTCTACCTCTAGGCCTCGACATAACCGCTCACAAATAACAACTACAACAACAACAACACACAAGATAGGGTTAGCAAGGGCAAGGGTCCAAGTGGCTCAAATATGTTTCCCTCACTTAAAAATCCTTTTTTCGATGTAATAGAAGCAATGTGACTCTACTCAACATGCTTCAAACAGCACACACATATGATCAATCAAGCAAACATCAAAGCATACTTGATAAACAAGCAAACATGCTTACGTGGCAAGCAAACACCGTGCAATTGTAATACAAGAATTTAACTTACCTCACTTACCTGCCCGAGGTCTCGGAAACCTCATGCTCTGATACCAACACGTGTAACCCCTCATCCCGGTCCGGGCGATTTCCCGGTCCGAGCGGGCTACATGGGGATAACCGAGACAAAACTCGTTAAGGCTCCACTGCGGTTAACAACCCGAGAAAACTTTTTCATTTATTTATCTCGTCTAGATGGATTTAATTAAACCTATGTGTGAAGAGGCAACAAAAAACAAGACTCTCAAGAAGCCTAACCTCAAACAGGGCCTAAGCCCAACACTTGAGAACCTTTAGAGAAGTCAAAAGCCCATTTTTCAGGCATGTGTTTCGAAACAGGCTAGCCCGTTTCGAAACACGGGCTCAATTTAAAAAGCCAGACCAACTGTTCCGATACGCATCCACCTCCTTTTGGAACAAGGGTCCATTTCGCCTAGACGTTCCGAAACACGTTCCAGAACAGGCAATCACAGTAGCCAAAATGTTTCGAACCTCGTATCGAAACAGGGGTTTAGAGTAGCCAAACCGTTCCGGAACGCGTTCCGATACGGGTGTCCCTGGAGCCACACCCGTTCCTAAACGACTGCAGTCTGTGAGTTTCCAAAACCAGCTTTAATCATCTCTAAACGATCCCAAACGTCCCCAACGACTTCAAGAAGCAAACACAACATGCACACGTAAACTCTAGAGGCATGCACCCTATTACAAACACGCTCAAAACACATAACATGTAAGATAAGGGCATACATTCATAAGGGATCAAGCATTCACCATAAAAGAGACAGACATTGCATTTTAAGGTTTCATGCTTTAGACAAAACATTCACATAAGCATTCATGAAAAGGGCACAAGGCCAACATACAAGGCATAAGTAAGCCATAAACAAAACTTCAACATATAAAAGGAGTCTAAACAAGCTCCTAACACAAAAACAACAACACATATCCCATTTCTTATCTATTACATCTCATAACTTAAAAGTTCATACTTGAGGATAGCAAAAGCACAAATAGCACACTTGGAGGCCTTCTCCTTGCACAAGCAACCCACGAACTACGAATCTGCATTGTCGAACAAAAGAGAGCGTAAGCGTAAAGCTTAGTAAGGGTAAGCTCATAAAACAAACCTCGACAATACAGGTGTTGCGTGTAAAATAGTCTATCGCAATTATAGTGCAAGTATACACGACGCAAGTAGTAAAGTGATACTAAGTATCGGATATCGTCTCCACAGGGATTGGGCTAATGACTCCACCTAAATTCACTGCACGAAGTAAAGAGAAATATTTAAGAGAATTGTCACGAATATTAAAGTAAAAACGTAAATAAAAGATTGAGATATCAAGAGAGAGAGAATGGGCTGGTATTGAGTTGCTCAGTAGTGTAGGTATTGAATTGTTTAGGATCTCCAGTTCTGTCGTCGCACCCGCCGCCGACAGCACCTGTCGCGGCGTCTGTCCGTTAGCTGTCGCGGCAGCGAACACTAACTCCGTACTTCAAGCTTGGCAAGAATCCCAGATCTGCCTTGCCCTATCCCTAGGCACAAGTCTGTCGATGATCACGTCTTTGATGATACCTCCCGGCGTGAATCGAAGGATGAACACCGATGTGTATGAATTCTTCCTTAGCCACTTAACCTCGCCCTATCCCTAGGCACGAGATGGTTCAACTATAAACTAGAGAACGCGCTTTTACCTCTTTCGTATACTTAACTCTCCCGATGCTAAGTAAATAGATAACCTCACAATGCTCTCCCGATGCTCTTGCAAGATATTAAAACCAAGATAAAAGAACTTGAAGTTTATTTTATTGAACTTAAAAAATCCTAAAACAAAGCAACCCTTGCAACTACTTTACAAAACAACCCGTGGCCCTAGGGGGAATTTAGAACATATCGGTGACAGGTAAACGGCAGGGTTTTGGTTTCGGTTATGGGGGAGTCGGCTATGCCCTAGGTTTAATCTATGCCCTTTATATAAGCTTTGGGCTCAAGTTATCTAAGGTAACAAGGATTACAACTTTAATTAAAAGTAAGATTCTAATAAAGATTAAATCTCTAAGGATTCCTACTTTTCAGCCTCCTCCTTGTTTCATGGAAATTCCTCTCCTTGAACTTTGGCTTGACATATCTTTTGATCCGGGGCTTGGAAAAATATTTGGCTTCCACACGACAGACGAGCAGATTTTTCTCTATCTATCGAGGTCCACTTCACTTTTCCTCTTCATAAATCTGCTGTGCCCATGCTGTCACGACAGGTCCGTGACAGGTTCGTCTTCTTCAGCTGCTTGTCCAGTTCAGCTCTCCTGCTTATCTGCCCTGCGCCTGCCTTCGACATCTACTGTGACAGATACCTGCAAAAATAGCCATCTTTCAGTAGAATCCGTGCCTTTTATATAATTGTGATGTTTTATTAAAAACTAACCTAAATGCAATGCAATGATGCTTGAATGCAGCAGAAATATGGGTTTAAAAAGGTGTAAATGATAGAACTTTTACACACTCAACACACCCCCAAACTCAAGTTTTTGCTTGCCCTCAAGCAATGAAGACTTAAAAGAAAACTGAAAATTTTTGTGTTGGCCTTCAAACAGTGAACTGTCCCTTACCTGTCGCTCATTCTCTATGGCGGCAGCAACCTGTTGGAAGGGTTAGGATCTGTCCGGAATCTCCCTATAGCTCTCGTGCAGTGTGTGCATGCTTGTGAACAGTTATATGCTAAGACTCTCTTAGTTTCACTAGAATATTCAACTCCTTAACTTGAATTTTATGCCAAAGTTTACTTTCTTTTAGAAGGCACATTTTCATGCTTTTTCTTCTATTTTCAAGCTAAGTTTTCTAGAGCCAGTTTTGGGCACCTCTAGTTAGCTTCCTAGAGCCGGTTTCGGGCACCTCTAGGTTTTTGATTTTCTTTTGCTAAACTTCTTTCCTAGAGCCAGTGTTAGGCACCTCTAGGGGCTATCCAAGTTCTAAGCTTCCTATTCTAGTTTGGCTAAAAGAAGTCTAAGCAATATAACAGTCACAAAAGTGTTTAAGTTTTCAGAACTATAGAAAGGCTCTAAACTTTTCCTTAACCTGTCCTAAAGATGCTGCCACGACAGAGCCGTCATGACAGGTAAGTTATCATCACAGTTTTAAGCCAACAGTTTAGATTTTCTTATTTTTCTGTTTTTTTTAAAGAACTTAACTAATAAGACACAACAATTAAACAAAAGATGTGCTAAAGACTCCATTAAATATGGAGGGTTGCCACCCCCAAACTCGAGGGTTGCATTGCCCTCAATGCAAAATGACATAAAAACAAAGAAAGAAAAACATGATAAATAAAAGTACATCACAAATATATAAGGGCAGGCAGCAATAAGAGGAGTAAAAGAAATAAAAACTTAAATTTTATTCGCTGTCCTCGCTGCTACTGCTGACGCGGATCTGATGGTAGCGTCTGCGTTGGGGAGGTGGCTGGGCAGGTTCCGGAGCAGGTTGATCAACAGGTTCATCAGCCTGTTGAGGTGCAGGTTCTTCCTCCGGTTGGGGGACAGGGTCGTCAGCAGGTTGAAGGGCAGGTGGCTCCACTAGTCGGACATCAGAACTGCTGCTGCTGTCCCAGCTGCCACTCGTGATGGCTTTGGACAGCATTCTCTTGTTGGCCACATGCTTAATTCTTTTCACCCGCGTGAAGGCGCTGTCCAAGTTCCTCCGGACAAGAGGGCTGTCATCAGTGGCAGCTCGCTTGGTGCCTCTAGGGGAAGTGTCCGCCGGTGGGCTGCCGGCTGCTGTCGGGGAAGGTGTGGAGGAGGCAGATTCTTCGTGGGGAGAGACCGGTGGTGTGGGAGTGGGGGAGGGGATATTGAAATAATGGGCAGGGAAGGTGGGGAAAATGACATCCGGAAAATTCAAATTATTGGTAATGAAATTTACCGTTGCATTGGAGAAGTCGCGGATGAATGTCATCAAACCCATCTGGCGCTCCTCTATCCTCAAGATGGCAGCTAAGATGTGGGCGTTCTGATCTGCCGGAGCGGTGTTGGTCGCAGCTTCTGGGGCAGGTTCGGTGGTAGGTTCATCATCAGACTCAGCAGGTGGGGCGTTTGGATCGAAGGCGTTGAGGGGCGATACGACGATGATCTCCATGAGGCTGGAGATGTTGCTGTCGGTCCAGCCGCTGCCCTTCTTGATTTTGTCTGAAGGGTCCTCCGGTACGGCAGCGCATCGGCAGAGGGCAGTAATGGTGAAGGGCAGGCATAGTCGTGAATCTGACCGGAAAGCACAATCGAGAATGCTGTCTCGCATGTACCTGCCCACATTGATGGGCCTGTCATGCATGATAGAGTGGATGAGGGCCAACCGCTGCCTGTTGACTGTCGTATGGTGTGACGAGGGCATGATACGCCTTTTGATAAAAGCATTCCATAATTTTGCCTCGGGGAGTAGCTCTGCCCTGTTGACGGAGTTGGGGTTCTTCTTGCTGGTGCTCCAGGTCGTGCCCTCCTCTGTCAACTCCCTCATGACAGCATCATGTCCGGCAGCATCGAGGGTGTCCCAAAACTGTTGATGAGCATCGTCAGTGGGGCCAAAGAAGAGGCCGAATACATGGTTGATGCTGCTGGCGGTGAAAGGAACTGTCACTCCTCGGACGACGACAGATGTCGCCGTCTTACTTTCGATCGCCTCGTAAAATTCCCTGACCAGAGTGTCGTTAAGCTCTGCCGGCTGCTCGGCAAAGTCCTCCCAAAGTTGTGCCGTAATGGCCTTCATAATGAACGGCCGGAGTCCAAAAAGAGGGGCATCTCTGTTATAGATGAAGCTCCGTTCCTCCCATAGTTCTTTGTTAGCAAACGGAGATGCTGCTGCTGAAGAAGAAGCGGCAGCAGCATTCTGACGGGTTTGTCGTGAAGACATTTTGGTTGCAAGGGCTGAAAAAAGAAAGAAAGTAGATAAAACTAGAAGGGAATAACAAGAGAGAAAATCAGAAGTGATGAAAAATGAAAAGGGGAAGGGGTTTATATAGCGGTCGAGTAGCTGCCCATTTAATGCCGCAACGGCAGGCGGGAAAAACGGGGCGGCAGATTGGATATTGCGTGTCTGACGCGTCTGACACGCATTAATGCGTCTGATGTGCGTCTGCCGCACGCTTCTTCGTCTGCTGTGCGTCTGCTGACAGCCTGTCAAATTCGTCTGCGCCGGCAGCTGAAACGACAGGTTATCATAAATGGGCTTTATTGGGCTGATGTATGGGCGGTGGGCTTGGGCCACTTCTTCTTTCTCACTTGACTCCTTTATTTCCTAAAAACTGAAATTATAAAAACAAAACATTATTAAAATAAATCTAATTCCTAATAAATAATAATAAATAATTAAAATAAAAATAAAAGTTAGGTTAAATTAGGGATGCCTTGTGGGGCATCACCTATGATAACCACTTCCTGTATTCCTGGGGCTTCAGTCCCCTGATAATGCTTGAGGCGTTGTCCATTGACTTTGAATTGGTGCCCGTCCTTTAATGATTGAATTGTAATGGCACCATGGGGAAAAACTTGAACCACTTGGAACGGGCCAGACCATCTAGATTTAAGCTTTCCTGGGAAGAGTTTCAACCTAGAATTAAACATCAATACAAGCTGTCCTGGGCAGAACTGACGTGGCAGCAACTTCTTGTCATGCCACTTCTTTGTTTTCTCCTTGTATATACTTGCGTTGTCGTAGGCCATCGTCCGTATTTCATCGATCTCATTCAAATCTAACAGCCTTTTCTGGCCTGCCTTGTCCAAGTCCATGTTTACTGCCTTGATTGCCCAATATGCCTTGTGCTCTATCTCGACAGGCAGGTGGCAGGTTTTCCCATAGATCAATCGGAATGGAGACATGCCCAATGGAGTTTTGAAAGCTGTCCTGTATGCCCATAATGCATCATTCAGAAGTAGAGACCAATCTTTCCTAGTTGGTTTAACCATCTTTTCAAGAATGTTCTTCACTTCCCTGTTGGAAATCTCAGCCTGTCCATTGGTCTGTGGGTGGTATGCTGTCGCGATCCTGTGCTTGACACCATATTTTCTCAAGGCGGCAGCAATTACCCTATTGTCAAAATGTCTCCCTTCATCACTGATAATCGCCCTCGGGATGCCAAATCTAGAAAAGATGTTTTTGTGCAAAAACTTTTGGACCGTTTTGGCATCATTCTTTTGAGTTGCGATTGCTTCTACCCACTTGGAGACATAATCTACTGCTAGGAGGATGTAAAGATTTCCACACGAAGATGGAAAAGGTCCCATAAAATCAATCCCCCAAACGTCGAAGATTTCGACTTCTAAAATATTCTGCAGTGGCATCTCGTTTCTCCTCGAGATATTACCTGTCCGCTGGCACCTGTCACAGTTTTTGTAAAATTCCTGTGCGTCCTTGTACAGTGTCGGCCAGTAGAACCCTGACTGCAGCACCTTGGCAGCAGTTTTATTGCCTCCTAAGTGTCCTCCATATTGTGAAGCATGACAGTGATGGAGAATGTCTTCTTGTTCTTCTTGTGGTACACATCTCCTTATAACCTGATCTGCGCACATCTTGAAAAGAAGAGGTTCGTCCCAATAATAATGTTTAACATCATTTTGAAACCTCTTCCTGGCTTGATAAGTAAGATCAGAAGGTAATATTCCGCTAACTATATAATTAACGAAATCAGCATACCAGGGAAGGTTAGAAGACTTACCTGCCGCCATGGCTGTCGCGACAGCTATTGCGGCAGCAAAGAGCTGCTCATCTGGGAAGGTCTCTAGTATGTGTGTCTCATCTACAGGTAGACTCTGTCCCATGTCCAGCCTCGACAAGTGATCTGCCACCTGATTTTCTGTCCCCTTTTTGTCTTTGATTTCAAGGTCGAATTCTTGTAATAGCAAGATCCATCGTATCAACCTAGGCTTTGCATCCTTCTTTGCGAACAAGTACTTAAGGGCAGAATGATCGGTGTGCACTATTACCTTCGTTCCAAGTATGTAAGAACGAAACTTGTCGATGGAGAACACCACAGCTAACAGCTCCTTTTCTGTGGTAGTATAGTTTACTTGGGCATCATTCAATGTTTTGCTGGCATAATATATGACATGAAACAGCCTGTCCTTCCGCTGCCCAAGTGCTGCCCCGACAGCATAGTCACTAGCATCACACATAATTTCAAACGGTTGCGTCCAGTCTGGTGGCTGTACTATGGGGGCTGTCACTAGCTTTTCCTTCAGAACCTTGAATGCTTCAGTACATTCTTCATTAAAGTCAAAGGGTCGGTTCTGCTCTAAGAGGTGACATAGGGGTTTCGTGATTTTTGAGAAATTTGCAATAAATCTCCTATAAAAACCAGCATGCCCTAAAAAACTCCTAATTCCCTTGACTGTGGTTGGCGGCGGCAGCTTCTCTATGACCTCTATTTTTGCCCTGTCGACTTCTATCCCACGGCAGCTAATCTTATGGCCTAAAACTATTCCTTCATCTACCATAAAATGGCATTTTTCCCAATTAAGAACAAGATTAGCTTTTTCACATCTTTCAAGTACCTTTTGAAGGTTGCCGAGGCAGCTTTCAAAATCGTCTCCAAAGACAGAAAAATCATCCATGAAGATCTCAAGGAAGTCTTCAACCATGTCGGAGAATATAGCCATCATGCACCTTTGGAAGGTGGCAGGTGCGTTACAGAGTCCAAACGGCATCCTCCTAAATGCATATGTTCCGTAGGGGCATGTGAAAGTCGTTTTCTCTTGATCCTCTGGTGCAATAGCGATTTGGTTATAACCTGAGTAACCATCAAGAAAACAATAGTAAGGTTTACCCGCTAATCTATCAAGCATTTGATCAATAAAGGGTAAAGGAAAGTGGTCTTTTCGGGTAGCTTTGTTAAGCTTCCGATAGTCCATACAAACCCTCCAACCGGTCACAGTCCTGGTTGGGATTAACTCATTGTTTTCGTTGGTTATCACGGTCATGCCTCCTTTCTTGGGAACACATTGCACCGGGCTTACCCATTTGCTATCGGAGATGGCGTAAATAATACCAGCATCTAACCATTTAATTATTTCTTTACGCACTACCTCCTTCATTGCAAGGTTTAACCGCCGTTGGGCATCAATAGTCGGCTTATGATCTTCCTCTAGGAGGATTTTGTGCATACAGATTGCCGGACTAATGCCCTGAATGTCTGCTATAGTCCATCCTATCGCCCTTTTATGCTGCCTCAACATGTCGATCAGCTGTCGTTCCTGTTCCTGCGGCAGCTTAGCAGAGATGATTACGGGCAGTGTTTTATCACAACCAAGATAAGCATATTTGAGCTGCCCTGGCAGGGGCTTAAGTTCTAAGACAGGTGGTTCAACAGTAGATGGCTTTTGGATTAAATGGTTATCCGAAGTGTAATTCAAGGGTTCGAATAACTTACCTGGGCGATGTTCTAACCAGTCTACCTCCTCATGACCTTCAGTATCAGATGTATCGGATTCAGAGGAGTCGCTGTCGTCGGTGCTGTCATCGTTGCTGTCGTGACAGGCTTGTAAATGGCTGTCGCAGCAGTGACCAAATTTTATATCCTGGCAGCCCGTCCTGATGCAGGGTTGATCAAAGGTCACCTCAATGATGGCCTTGCATTCTTCATCCACATCAGCATGTTTCATTGCTTGGAGAACATTCAACTTAATTTCTTGATCGTTTACGCGCATGGTGAGTTCTCCTTTCTCCACATCAATCAATGATCTTCCCGTGGCTAAGAAGGGTCGCCCTAGGATGACTGGTGCGTTCTCATCTGCCTCACAATCTAAAATAAGAAAGTCAGCAGGAAAAATAAGTTTATCCACTCTTACCAAGATGTCTTCAATTTTTCCCTCGGGGTGAACGTAAGAGCGGTCGGCTAGCTGTAGGGTAACTGTCGTGGGTCGCGCCTTGCCAATACCTAATTTCTGAAAAACAGATTTGGGCATTAGATTAACACTAGCACCAAGATCACATAATGCCTTACCCACAAATTTATCGCCGATTACGCAAGGTATGAGGAAGCTCCCCGGATCCTTCTTTTTCTGGGGTGGTTGTCGATGAAGAATACTCATGCAACCTTCTTGCATCCTTACCGTTTCAAATTCCCCAAGTTTAGATTTTTTAGACATGACATCCTTGAGAAATTTAGCATAACCGGGCATTTCCCTAACAGCATCTAACAACGGAATGTTAATATGAACCTGTTTAAAAATATCATAAATTTTTTTAAGTTGAGATTCATGCTTAGCTTGCTGTATTCGTTGCGGAAAAGGTGGTGGAGGACGGTAATCAGCAATGCGTCCTTCCCACTGCATGCGAATCTGAGGACGATATTCATCTTTTTTCTCCTCTGTCGCTTCTGCTGTCGTAACAGGCTCATCGGCAGCAGTCTGTTTATCACCTGTCGGGGCAGCTTCCTCGGCAGGCTTATCCAAGGCAGGTTCCTTTTCTGTTTCAGCTTCTTTTTCCGGCCCTGGTAACTTTTTCCCACTCCTAGTAGTAATCGCCTTACATTGCTCGTGTGGGGGCGGTTTAGCATTTTCAGTATTGCTAGGGAAACCTCCATTCTGCCTTGGCTTAATATGCTGCGACACCTGACCCATTTGTGTCTCTAGAGATTTCAAGGTGGCCTCATGGTTTGTCATTCTCACTTAGTTTCATCCATAAAGTCTTCTGTTTTCTTGACAAACTTATTGATGTTCTCCATATACGTACCAGTCTGAGACATAAAGGTGGCCAGAGTCTGCTCCAATATACTACTCGTGGCAGGTGGTGGCTGCTGTTGTTGCTGAGGCGGCAGGTTCTGCGGCTGCGGCTGCTGTCGCGTCAACAATCTAGGACCCCCCTGATTCTGATTATATGCTTGCGGATTTAGGGCATTGTTAGGGTTACTCCAGGAAAATTTGGGATCTTTCCTCCAATTAGGGTTGTAATTGTTGGAATTGTAGTTTGGCTTGTAATTTCCAACATATTTTCCTTCTTCTATATTTATAGGGCACTCATCCCTACTATGATTTACCTCACATGTAGCACAAACTTCCTCGACAGCAAACCCTCGTACTTCCTCTTCACTCAATAAGTGTTTCATGGCTTTAGTGAGGAATGCTACCTGTGATTTCATAGTGCTGTCGGCCTCATAATCCTTGACAGCAAGTACCCGTTTACCCCCTCTTCTAGCGGTTGGAAACTGCTCCTCATTCTTAGCCAGATGTTTCAAAACTTGCAGGGCCTCGTCCGGATCTTTATCCAATAATAGTCCATTCGCTGCAGAATCAATTCGAATGCGAGTTTGTAAGTTAGCAGCATTATAAAACTTAGTTACCTGATTCCAGACGGGGAATCCATGCATTGGGCAGTTTCGTAGAAGAGTTGTGAATCTGTCCCAGGCCTCGTGCATTGGCTCGTCATCTTCCTGTTGAAAAGTAGCAATTTCATTACGTAATCGCTCAGCTAAATGTGAAGGATTAAAATGAGACAAAAATTCACGAGTTAAATCTGCCCAAGTCATAATAGAACCCGGTGTAAGTTTATTCCACCAAGTTTTAGCTCTGTCCCTCAATGAATGGGGGAATAACCGAAGCCTCAGTATCTCCGGACTAACTCCTGGTAGTCTAAACGAACCACAGATCTCCTGGAACGTTTTGAGATGCTCCCTAGCATCTTCTGTCGCAGAACCACCAAACTGCCCGGCATTGTTGATCATACTAAACATGACAGGTTTAAGCTCGAAGTTGTCAACATCAATATCCGGCAGCGTGGTCTCCAGTTCTACATGATCGTTCAGCATGTAGTCACGACATGACCGTCGTCTACCTGCCGCGGGCGGGTCACCGACAGGCGGGATTTCTTCACCGACAGGCTGATTACGGGCCATCTGCTCTAGCTGTTCTTCAAGGTATTCGTTTCGGTCTAAAAGGTGGCGAATCTGTTTCTTGAGATTAAAGGAACGTTCAATCTCCGGATCTAATTTATACTCAGGATCTTCACCTCTTTTCGATCTGCGCATAAACAGGAAAACCTTGTGAAAAGCAAGAGTTTAAAACACAAAAGAAAAATTAAAGAAAAGTAAAAATAAAAACAAAAACAAAAACGAAAATAAAAACAAAAAGTGCAAGGAAAGAAAGGTGTAGTTATGTTGCCAATCCCCGGCAACGGCGCCAAAAACTTGTTGCGTGTAAAATAGTCTATCGCAATTATAGTGCAAGTATACACGACGCAAGTAGTAAAGTGATACTAAGTATCGGATATCGTCTCCACAGGGATTGGGCTAATGACTCCACCTAAATTCACTGCACGAAGTAAAGAGAAATATTTAAGAGAATTGTCACGAATATTAAAGTAAAAACGTAAATAAAAGATTGAGATATCAAGAGAGAGAGAATGGGCTGGTATTGAGTTGCTCAGTAGTGTAGGTATTGAATTGTTTAGGATCTCCAGTTCTGTCGTCGCACCCGTCGCCGACAGCACCTGTCGCGGCGTCTGTCCGTTAGCTGTCGCGGCAGCGAACACTAACTCCGTACTTCAAGCTTGGCAAGAATCCCAGATCTGCCTTGCCCTATCCCTAGGCACAAGTCTGTCGATGATCACGTCTTTGATGATACCTCCCGGCGTGAATCGAAGGATGAACACCGATGTGTATGAATTCTTCCTTAGCCACTTAACCTCGCCCTATCCCTAGGCACGAGATGGTTCAACTATAAACTAGAGAACGCGCTTTTACCTCTTTCGTATACTTAACTCTCCCGATGCTAAGTAAATAGATAACCTCACAATGCTCTCCCAATGCTCTTGCAAGATATTAAAACCAAGATAAAAGAACTTGAAGTTTATTTTATTGAACTTAAAAAATCCTAAAACAAAGCAACCCTTGCAACTACTTTACAAAACAACCCGTGGCCCTAGGGGGAATTTAGAACATATCGGTGACAGGTAAACGACAGGGTTTTGGTTTCGGTTATGGGGGAGTCGGCTATGCCCTAGGTTTAATCTATGCCCTTTATATAAGCTTTGGGCTCAAGTTATCTAAGGTAACAAGGATTACAACTTTAATTAAAAGTAAGATTCTAATAAAGACTAAATCTCTAAGGATTCCTACTTTTCAGCCGCCTCCTTGTTTCATGGAAATTCCTCTCCTTGAACTTTGGCTTGACATATCTTTTGATCCGGGGCTTGGAAAAATATTTGGCTTCCACACGACAGACGAGCAGATTTTTCTCTATCTATCGAGGTCCACTTCACTTTTCCTCTTCATAAATCTGCTGTGCCCATGCTGTCACGACAGGTCCGTGACAGGTTCGTCTTCTTCAGATGCTTGTCCAGTTCAGCTCTCCTGCTTATCTACCCTGCGCCTGCCTTCGACATCTACTGTGACAGATACCTGCAAAAATAGCCATCTTTCAGTAGAATCCGTGCCTTTTATATAATTGTGATGTTTTATTAAAAACTAACCTAAATGCAATGCAATGATGCTTGAATGCAGCAGAAATATGGGTTTAAAAGGTGTAAATGATAGAACTTTTACACACTCAACAACAGGGTCCAAGCACAAGCAACACAACCAAGGAAGAATGCATGTTTTCTTACCTTTGAAGCCACAAGAGTCAAATATATATGATGTATGAACATAATATCGTTATCATGCCATGCTCAACAAGCCCATAAACACAACCATATGGAACACATGTATCAAACGTATTGGCACCTAGCTATGACCCGAATACGCGGATAACAACCGTTGGAACTCATATCCAACAACTCAACCATTACCTTACGGTGGGATTACACTTATCATCGTTTCACGCTGAGGGGATTCCACTCATCCTCACGCTCCGTCGATGGGATTCCACTCATCACCGACTAACATATAAAAGAAGATTTCCGGGCGTACCCGTACTCCATCTTGATGACTACCATCACCAAGACCACGCGCGCATTTCGGCACTCGTGTGCACACTAAACATCCTAATGATCGATCATTTGTACCCAAGCATACTAGTGCCAATACTAACTCATTTCACAATCTTTCATAACACAAAGTTCTTACCATTTCCCGTGCCTAGCACGTAGCCACCATGATTTACAATCATGTATTCACATTACATCAACCACATGCATATCACAATGCATAAACAAATCATCATGCCTCAATAACACACATAGCCACAATGTGCATAGCAACATTAATCACAATTAATATACAAGGCATAAACACAATATTCAAAGTTCAACCAAAGGTCTCTAACTAAAGCTTGGGATTAGACTACCAATCTAATCTCAACTCTAGGCGGGTCTACCAAGCCTGACCTAGGTCTACATGCTCGAACCACATTTGAAAACCAATTTAAAACCAAAGAACTACTCACCGGACTTTCCAAACACAAGCAAACAAGCGATCAAGCTCCCAACGGTTCCAGATTCGAAAGCGAAGTTTCACCAACAAATTCCTTGTCTCTAAACAATCAAACACACTCTATTAATTACCAAAACAACCACAAACCACTGTTGTAACTCATAACACCAATTAAGCATCAAATTCAAGCCAAAAACACCCTCAAAACCCTCATTTTCGAGCAGCCCAATAGCACAACCAAAAACCATCGATTTCAACACTTTTAACACACCTAATAGCTTCCAAAATAATCCCTAACTATCATACAATCATCAGCCATCAATTTCCAACACCAAACAGACCCAAAACTCAACTTTAAAGCACTCTAAAACCTCCTTAAAACCCAAATTCGTTAATCATTATAAAATCTTGTAAAAATTAGGTATGTTGGACCTTTTAGATAGTAAATAACTTATCTAACAACAACAAATCAAAAGCTCAACTAAAAGCTATCAAAGTTAACATTTTTAATTCAAAACCCCAAAACTTCAAAATGCAATATACTTGGTTTTATTGAAAACTAAAGGTATAGGAATAGAGAGGAAGGTGAGGACAAGTCAAAAACACAATTTCCTTTCGAAAATCACCAAGGATGAAGGAAGGAGGAGATGGAATAGTAAACTTCCATGGGAAGGGGAAGTTCACGTTGGAAAAGCTTTTGGAGGTAGAAGATGATAGTAAATTGGGTCTTTTGAAATAAAAGGGGTTTTTATTTTACAAGACCAAGTATTTACAAAACTGCCATTAATGAAAAATGGCCTTCATCCAATATTCTAAAATCCATGGAATTTGGGCTTTAAATCAAAATCGGGTCCAACATATTAAATGAGTTTTAAAAAGAAAAGGGAAGACCCGAAACATTATTTTAATTATTTAATTCACCCGACCCCAAAACCCGTGTGTTACATTTCATTTCGTATGTCGAAATTTCAAACTATTTACACCGTTAGAAATTTGACTCAAATACCTTTCTAACCATATAAGTCTTGTATTTTTACTTTTTATGAATTAATACAGAATTTAGTTAAAAGGCACGCCTAGTTCTGCCATCAGGCAGATTACACTATCTCTAAAGAGTCATCTCTATAAATGGTTCTATAGCTTGAAATTTAATTTTGTTTGTTTTAAATGAAACTAGACACGATAAGCTTTCTAACCATATAAACTTTAACTTCCAATTCAACCAGTACAGTTTATATCAAATTTTCAAAGTTAATGTTAATGCAAATTTTTAAAACAATTTTAAATACCAGTTTTGACCTCCCCTGATTTTAACTCATTAAATCTACCCCTTAAACATTCACGAATCAGTCCTTTATAAATTCTTATATATTCATAACTATCAAATTTTCTTGTATATTCATATCAGTTCACTCATGCCTTCAAATCTACCCCTCTTACAAGAAACCAAGTCGTTATAAAATTTGTTAAAGAAAACTTTGAGCGGAAGAAATTCGGAAAGAAATCAAGTGACTAGGCGTTGTTTATTGAGGCGAGGAAAGCACTTGATTTAGGTAAGAAATTTAGGGTGCAAATTGTTGGTAATGAAGATGAAGTCATGGAAGAAATGGTTAGACTTAAATTAATGAAAAATTAATAGCTTTTGGTGGCGGGATCTCTGTCTGGTCTGAGTGTTTTTATACAGCTCCTTCTTTGGCTCCTTAAATTTTAGAACATATTTGGATGGTCTGGTCGTTTTGAGGGGTTAGTATGTAAAATGCTTTCGAATTATGTTTATTCTACTTAGGTTGGTCTTCCATTTGGTAACTGTGATTTTTCTTTGGGAAACATTGCTTTGTTGTTTTCGGTTTAAGTTTCCTACTTGAAGAATGATGGCATTAAGGGATTGTTCCATTGGTGTTCAAGGTGATTTGGTCATTATAATCAACTAATTTAGAGTTTTGGTTCTTGAGTTCCGTTGCGATTAGTTGTGAATCAATGCCTTTAAGGTCCAATGTGCAATTACTTTGTTTTGCTTGAATGGTGAAAGAATCTTGTCTTCGTAGGTTTAATGGGGGCTTTTTCACTCGGTGGATGTTGGTATTTTTGTTAGGCTTTTTAATTATGTTTTTCAAGGGAGATGAGTAGGGATTTCATGGGATATATGGGTGATGCTATGCGACCATTAGTTGAGTTAGGTGATGTGTGTTTTTAGCGGGTATGTTTCGGTTGTGATATTTTTTAGTAGTGTGTACTCTTTTCCTCTATATTAAGTTTAGCTCAGTTTTTAATGAGACACACTACGTAGGATCTAATTTTATTAACTTTCAATAAAATACCTTTTGCTGAGCAAAAAAAAACATTCAGATGCCTAAGAATTTCACTATGAGCACATAATCAAGGCTCAAAGAAAGAATATACATAGTTTCTTTTCTCCAATTACATGCGTGATTCAAACTTAATACATGAATCATTCCAATTATCTAGAGATGATTTCTAACATGGATAGATCATTCGAAACACACTCAAGACATAACATATGTGACATTGACAACCAATTTCGAATTTAATTCTAAAATTAGAAGGAAGGAAGAGTTGACTTACCTCTTTCTTAAAAATTTTGATCAAGGTTTAAAAGGGCTTGAATCACTTAACTAAACCATCAATTTTTCATGAAATAGATCGAGCTCTCTTTTTCTCTTTCTACAAGAGAAGTTTGGTGGAGGAAGAAGAAGATGGAGTGAAAATTTCTTTATTCTTTTCTTTAAGGCCGACATCCCATACATTTGTTCCCCACCAATGCACACATGTCTTAGTCCTTAAAATTACTTCTTGTTTAACATTCAAACATTATATTTTTCATAGTCTTCGGTTAGGCTCCTTCTAAAGCAGCTATTTAATTTTATTTTGTTTCAAAATATCCTAAATTTCTTAATTACATGTTTGGCTAATTGAAGAAGGAAAGAGAAGCTTAAGCGAAAACATGGGAAAGAGAGGAAGAGGGGGTAATGGAGATAGCAGAGGCGTGAAAACTTCTACAAACACGCCGTCGAAGATCTACTGGTTACCTTTGGTTTGTATGTGAGACGATTCTTCAGCCTGGCTCTAATTGAAAAGAACCGAGAAAATGCAAGGCATAGACGTGAAATTGTTGAGATGATTGTGATAAGTGCACCTGCAATGGCTGCTGCTGAAAATCCGAGCACAGATGCTCATGTGACTCCACTTAGATTTGAAAGGAACAAATCCGATGACAACGGATGCACAAAATTCACTTAATGCTACCTTTTTTATTATTATTATTAAATGTGTATTTGAATTCGATAAGATCTAATTGATAATTAAAATCCATCGAAAATTGTTTGAAATCGATTATTTTATTTATTTATAAGTGGATAAATAGTCAATTATTGTTGGATAATGAACCGAGTAATGGTTTGTCCAGAAGCAACCAAGAGTTGAGATTTTTTGGTCAAAATCTATTGGTTTATTTATACATTTATATATTTCAAAAAATATATATTTATACATTTATAATTCGTTTACTTCCCTTCAAACCAACGAAACATTTGTTTTTATATATATTCGGGAAATATTCAATTATTAAAAGTAAATTCCAGTCATATTAATTTGATCCGAGCTTTTCTAAGACATCTCAGATTCCATTTACATCCCCCCTGTGTTCCAGCTAGATTTGGATAACAAATATTCTTTTTAACAGCATGTATTCGATTCGTTATTCAATTAATTTAAATTAAATTTTGTAGAGACTTAATATGAGACGACCCTCTCAATCTAGTTTTTTCATTTACAAATAATTTATTTATCTGTAATTAATTAGGTTTGATTAATTAGATTCATTATTTTGCTATTTAACTGCACGAAAATGAGTAATATATATAATATCTTTTAAAACCCAAAACAATCCTGAATTCATATGAGTAAGTTACACTAGAGGTCATTTAGTTATAGGTTTAGTAATAAAAATGTTGTTTTTTTTCTAAAAGTAACAATTGGGTCACTTAATTATAGGTTTAGAACAAACAAGTTACTTTTCTTCTAAAAGTAACAATTCAACCACTTAATTGCATGTTTTTTTTTGAAATGTGTCGGGCCTCGTTAAAAATAGGTTACTCAATTCAGCCACTCAATTGCATGTTTATGAACAAATAGGTTACTCAATAAAAATTTTGTGACAAACAAGTAAATCTATCATTAAAATTGAAAAAAAGGGCTAGGTATATTAACAACTTTATTCCTCGAAACTTATACATTATATTAATTTGGTCATAATTCAATAAACTTAATCCTTCATATTTAAAGTTTCCATTAGTGAAGTGATTGTGTCTACTAGCAAGCGACATTAAGGTCATAATGCATCAATTTTATTAGTCTATCACCTATCCAATAATGAAATGGTTGCGTCTGTCGAGCTATCACATATGTTGATTATCGGACTGATGGACAATATAATGGAGTGTGATAAGTGGCCGAACGATGAGTCGAGATGATGCATTGTCAAAAATTTTAAATACGTAGGGTTAAGTTTATTGAATTATTTTGAATTAAGACCAAATTAATATAATACATAAATTTTGGGGACTAAAATTGTTATTATACCATGCCCTTGTTTCAAATTTAATGGTAGGGTGACTTGTTTGTCAGAAAAGTTTAATTGAGTGATGTTTGTTCTTAGAGCCATATATGAGTGACTGAATTGTTATTTTTAAAAGAAGAGTGATATGTTTGTGTTATTAAATCTATAACTAAGTGACCCCTAGTGTATTTTACCCAATTTAAATTCAGCAATATAAGCAAGTGGGTAATTCTAAAACGAGCGATACATACAGTTAGTTATACACCACTATTATTTTAATTTTGTACAATTACATTATCAATATTCATTATTTACCCATTCTATCAATTTAATTATCATTATTTATACATTCAACCAATTTGATCCTACTTCTAAACAATTCAACTAATTTAACCCTAGGTATTTAAAAAAAGCTATTAATTTGGTCACAATATTAATAGAACTTTGTACATATCAGTTCTTTTATTGAGCAAATGAAACATCGTGCTATTGAATATTGATCAACATAGAAAAGGTTTATTTTTCCCCTTAACCAATTGTCATAAACACGGCTTGTAACTTTTTGGATTCTTAATTATATGCATGTTTTCTCTAGATTTATTTGGATTCTTAATTATATGCATGTTTTCTCTAGATTTATTTGGATTCTTAATTATATGCATGTTTTCTCTAGTTTTATTTGGATTCTTAATTATATGCATGTTTTCTCTAGATTTATTTTTATTTGTCTCTGTCTAGGCCTGTTCAGTTAATGTTTTATCTGGCCAGAGCACACAAGTCTGGCTGCTTTAACATGGAAATAAAAAGGTAAGTTTCTGAATATGATATTTGATCAGCAAAGATCCGAAACCGGCAATGCAGTATGATATAAATCTAACATTCATCCATCTCATCAACAAATGCAAAACTCACTCATTCATCATAAAGATCAACATCTACGTTTGACATGGGAAAAGTTCGAAAACTTAAATTGAAACTCAAATATGATGCTAGTAAGTAAAGATAAATGGATTCAAAAACAGATTCTTGTCTGAAAGATGTCATCCTACACCTTGATGGCATACTTCCTCATTGGGAAGTACATTTCCTTCTTCTTCTCACGTTCCGTCTTCAACGATGCCTGGGGCAAGCAAGAAAACCAACATTCAGATACAACAAGATAAGTTTTGAACAAAAGAAATTAATATCTTAATTGGACCAATCATCCTTAGAACTCGGGCATGAAAACACATTTCATTAAAAGTTATATGCGTTCAAGATGGATAAAAGCAGCATGACATCTGAAATGAGATGTTTTAGGGTTAATTAGTCCTCTGTTATTCCGATCTCAGACTTGTCATTTTTCTTCTATTTCTCTTAAAGTACCTATGTTTATCATGCGTATCCCACACATTCTGAATATAAACCAGCCCAGTACATGGAAAAACTTGAAAAGGTTCGAATATAGCTATGTTGGACACAAATACATATCTGAAACTCATGCTCGAATCCGAGTAAAATAGACATATTCAACAAAAGCTCAAAAGATGCATCCGGCATTGTCAAAAGAGTGTCTATACCTGATGCTTGGTAAGTCTTCTCCTAATGGCTCTGGTCTTCTTCGGGCGGAGATCAAGGGGTAAGAACTTCTTCTTCTTATATGCCTCCCTCAGTGCAGCCTTCTGCTTCTGTGAGATCACTGTCAAAACCTGAGCAATAGACAACCTCACCACCTTTCTGCATCCATACGAACAAGAGACTCAGAACAACATACAAAAACCAAATCAACAATGTTCAACTAAACACATTCAATAAGCTGAGAAAGCAGTCACTACAAAATGTACAGTTTTCATACCAATATATACATCAAGTCCTAAAGAGTTATTGGAAATCTCAACCTGACAATGAAATGATATTTATTTCGCTTCTCAAATAATTAACAAATGTTCAAATTTGAGGGGAAAAGGCATATGGCTAAAATAAACAACTCAAACATATTTTTCCATGTATAAAAGTAGAATCATTTAGCATCTTCAGGAAAAAATACATTTCTTTGCACTCATCAAAACAATTTCTGTTCAACATTTTATAGATCAAAACACATTTTGACAAATATATCATAAGAAACATATTGTTTCAGAGATAGAAATTCAATCTCAAAACATAGCAAAAACAATAAACAAAAGCTACAACAAAAAAAGAAACCCTTTTGTTGAAACAAAGGAATACACGTTTCCCTAAACAAACTAAGAAATCAAGTACACAATTAACCATAAACTTAAGATCCAGAGCTAACATACAAAAAAGGATAAAAAACAATACAGAGAGTGAGAGAGAGAATTACATCTTGGAAAGCTTGTTTGGTGCACCGCCGGTAACTTTAGCAACACGAAGAAGAGCAAGTTCAGCTTTGAGATCTTTCAGTTGGGCTAAAAGATCAACTTTTGATTTCTGCCTCAACTCATGGACCTTGATTCTTGCTGTTTTTTGAGTGATTTACAAACAAAAACATGAAACAAAGATTAAAAGACATGAAACATCCATCTTTAGTGTCTTTTTATTTCAAATCAAAAGAGGAAATGTAAGAAAAACATAAGCACTTTTAATGCATTGGAAGAGTTACCCATTGCTTCTTTTGATGTTCTTTAGCAGTGGCTGCTTCTCTATGTGACGAAACCCTAATATGAAAAGAAGACTAGGGTTACAAAGAATTGGGTTTAAACCGGTTTATTTTGTAGTGTTTTGTTGGGCTTTAACCATGGGCTTTCAAGCGTGGGTTTTGTTTGGATTAAGACTAACGAGGAAATAAGGAATTCAGCTTTTTTAAAGAAGGCTTATATTATAAATAAATACTTAAAATATATCAACTTTTTCATTTAGGTACTTAAAGTATATTTTTTTGAACAAAATAGGCATTTAAAGTATTTTTTGGAATTACATTAGACACATTTAATTTGAGATAATTTTCTGTAAAATCAATGTTTGATTTTGATATAAAAATATAATCTAAGGATTAAATTGCAAAGTAAATAAATTTTTTAAGTACTCAAAATATTCACATTTGACAAGTAAATTTTAGACTTAAAATGTTTTGAAGTTAAAACTTAAACCCCATAAAATTTTCTAAGTGTTTCAAAGTCAAAATACTCAAAATCACCAAGCGTTTTGAAACACCCCTAAAGTGTTTCGATGCGGTTTGACACTAGAAACGGCCGTTTCGATACAGAATAATCTGTTTCGAGACAAGGGTTTCAAAACGGGCTTGCCCATTTCAATACAGCCTTCATCTGGCTTTTGTTTTTTTAAGTGTCGTTTCGAAACGACTTATACCCATTTCGATACAGGGGTTAAGTATTTTCAAAATAGAGCATTAAATGAACTAGTAATTACTTGTCAAAATTGAATTTTTGAAAATTGGTTAAGTGTTTCGATACACCCCTTAGGTGCTTGAAAATGACATTTTACAGTTTCAAAATGTTTCGATACACCCTTTTGTTGTTTCGAAACGACCCTTTTACAGTTTCAAACTGTTTCGATACAGCCTATAGCCGTTTCGATACGGTCTCTTTTTACACATAACGGCTCTTTCATTTTTTAGTGTTTGTTTCGGTATAGAGCCACATGTTCCGATATGGGTAGTTGCAGAACTGCATTTATGAAGGGAAGAGAGAGCCCCAACGGCTCTATTAATGATCTCAATCATCCAAACGACTAGAAATCAATGAGAATGTATAAAAGCAAGCCTCAAAGCACTAGAAACAACTATTGAACCTCAAAGCAACATCAAAGCAATCAAATCCATTTGGGCTATATTTATCTTATGAGAGATCAATTGTAATAGACAACATCTTTGTAAAGTGAGAGTCTTGTGGTTCAGTCTTTGGGTAGAAAGATTGAACATTTGTAAAGGTTGCCTCCTTAGCTTAGAAAAAGGGAAGAGCAAATTAGTGGAGAGTTTGTTAAAAATCCTTAGTGGGAGATAAGGTAGTGGATGTAGAGCTTGTTTAGAAGCTTGAACCACTATAATTGACTTGTCTATCATTTTTAATTGTTCCCAAAGCTCCCTTCATTTTTTAAAGTGCCAATTCACCCCATCTTGATCATATTGGTTAGTTTGATCCACTCAACAATTGGTATCAGACCCTACCTCTTTGAAGGCTTCACAACCACAAAAGAAGATCCTAAAATAGTGTTGATCAATTTCCAACCATGACATCTACCTCCGGGCCAAGCATGTACGAGTTACAATCTATCACCAAACCACCCTTCTTCAATGTGAATAACTATCCTTATTAGAAAAACCGAATGCGCCTCTTCATAAATTCAAATGATTACACCATATGGGATGTGGTAAAAGATGGGCCAATCATTCCCATGAAAAGAGATGAGGAAGGAAGGCTTGTTCCGAAGAAAAAGGTGAAGATGAGTGAAGAGGATAGGAAGATATTTCAAATGAATGACAAAGCCTTGCACATGTTATTTTGCTCGCTCGAACCAAACATCTACTCCAAAGTGTCCTCGATCACAAGTGCCAAAGAAGTGTGGGACACTTTTGAGACCACTTACGAAAGAACAAGCGATGTAAAAGAGACGAAGATCGAGATCCCCAATCTTAGTTACGAGAACTTCAAGATGGAGGCCAGTGAGACCGTAACGAAGATGTTTGATCGCTTCTCCGTCATCGTGATTGGTTTAAAGGGCTTCGGAGAGATCATCCCCAAAGACAAGCTAGTCTGGAAGCTACTCTATTCACTTCCCGAATCATGGGATGAGAAGAGAATAACAATCATCGAGGCAAAGAATTTGAAGACCTTGAAGCTCGATGAGTTAGTAGGATCTCTCCTTACTCATGAGATCATGAAACAGGGGAGAGAAAAAGAGAAGAGAAAAGAAGAGAGAAGAGTAGTCAAACAAGAGGTAGAGAAGAAGAAACAAGGAGTTGCTCTCAAAGTCTCTCTACCACAAGAGGAAAGCAATTCTATTGGGGAAGAAGAGTTTGAATAATTGGCTATGATAGCCAAAATACTCTCAAGGTTCATGAAGTCTAATTGTGGTAGAAAGTTCTCAAGAAGAAAAGACTTCAAGAACAAGAACAAAGAAGAAGAGAAAGACCAACTCAACTCATTTGCTATGTGTAGAACTAATGTTTTGATATAATAATTGAAAAATGTTTTGGACTAATCTGAAAAGAATTTAAAACTTGTTTTTAAGTCCAAACAACTTGGAATTATGTTTGAGGTATTTTAAGAGGTTTTTGGCAAAGATTTTTCATGTTTTTAATAGCCAAACTTGTATTTTCAACGTACCCGTATCGATACGGTTTCACCCGTACCGATACCTTTTTGCCCAAGTTTGGTCACTGCCAAAACCCGTACTGAAACAGGCTTGGCCGTTTCGATACGGATCGGGATCGTTTCGATACGCCAGGTAAGCGTACCGATCCCATTTCAACCACCCCAACGGCTATTTCCCAACGGCCTTTTAAAAGTGAACCTGCACCGATACGCCCTCAAGCGTATCGTTACGCCCAGGCTGACAAGAGCCCAACGGCTAGTTTCTGATGAAGGCCGTACCGATACGGTTCCACGCGTATCGATACGAATTGCTGCAGAACAGCATTAATGAAGGGAAATAAAGTCTTCAATGGCTCCAAATCATCCCCAACGGCTAGCAACGGCTACAAACTCAATTGGGAGTATAAAAGGGACCTCCAAGCATCTTGTAATGGTAAATTCTTCAATTGCAAAGCGGAATGGAGTGCCGACGATCGCAAGAAGATGGAGCTTAATTGCAAAGCCTTGCACATGCTCTTTTGTGCATTTGGCCCAACCATCTATGAGAAGATGTCTTCTTGTGAGAGTGCCAAGGAAGTATGAGACAAGCTTGAAGTCACATACGAGGGAACCAATGAAGTCAAAGAGACCAAGATTGGGCTCCTAACCTTATAGTATGAGAACTTCAAGATGGATCCGGAAGAGAACATCGAGAAGATGTTTGATAGGTTCTCCACTATCACCAATGGTCTTAAAGGTTATGGAGAAGCCATCCCGGAAGAGAAGCTTGTCCGAAAGCTCATCTACTCCCTTCCCGAGTCATGGGACTCAAAAAGGACCGCCATCATCGAAGCCAAGAATCTCAAAACCTTGAAGCTTGATGAACTCATGGGGTCTCTTCTCACTCATCAAATAATGAAGAAAAACAAAGAAGAGGAGAAGAAGAAGGAAGAGATTAGAGCGATGGGGAAGAAGAAGATCATGGAGCTAGGCATCAATGCTAGTGCCATAGCTCTCAAATCCTCCACATGCCATCATGTAGATTCAAGTGAGGAGGAAAGTGAAGATGAAGAGATGGCCTATCTCTTCAACAAATTTGCCCGGTTCATGAAGAGCAAAATTGAAAAATCCAAGCATGAATCGATGAAGAAGATGAAGGACTCTCACAAATCCAAAAAGAAGGGATCATCTTCAAAACAAGCATATGTGGCCACATGGAGTGATGAAGACTCCACCGATGATGAAGTGGCCCACCTATGCTTGATGGCCTTCAATGAGGGGGAGGTAACTTCTAACTCATCTATTTCAAATTCTTATACATTTGATGAGTTACAAGATGCCTGTGATGATTTGCTTTTGGAATTCAAGGCATCATTTTCCAAGAACAAAAAGTTGATTTCAAAAATAAAAATTGAAAATGATTTGCTTTCCAAAACAAATCTTGAACTTGAAGCAAAATTGAAAGATTTTGAACAAAAATATTTTGATTTACAAAATTTGCTTCTCAAAGTTCAAAAGGAAAAAGATTTGATTTCCAATGAACTTGAAAAAAAATAGTTTTGGAAAATCAAATTTTTATGTAAGACAATCTAGTGCCCCTAGATTTGTGAATGGAAAATGTTTTAGAAGTGTTTGGGTCCCTAAAGGACTAACCACTTCAACTAAAAAGGATGAAATTGAAAAATGGGTTCCTAAGGGGACTAAACTTTGTGCTACTAATGTCTATGGATCCAAAGCAATTTGGATACAAAAAATTACTTGATTGTCTTTTGCAAGGTGTGATGGAGAGTGATCAACAAGTCAAACTTTGAGGGGGAGCTCCATGCACACATAGGAAGAACACTTGAAGAAGGAAGGCTTCACATCCTCCCTTGAGTTCAAGTGTGGTAAAATCTAGTTGCTTTTTCTTTTATTTGATTATTTTTCATTTATGTCAACTAGATAATCATATATGTTGAACTAACATTCTTATGATGTTTTGAGTAAGGGGGAGCCAATTTTAAACCAAAATTTTAAGTATGTCAAATTTCTTTTACCTCTATTGTTATTTTGAAACTTAATGTTTTAAATTCTTTTTGATATAACAAAAAGGGGGAGAAATGGTTTGAAAAATTGAAAGAATTTTCAAAATGAATAAGGGGGAGCTTTATTTGATTTCATATCTTTAATCTCTTATTCACATTTTTAAAGTTAAAGGGGGAGAATCCCAAACAATTTTTCAAGTGAGTTTTATTATATCAAAAAGGGGGAGATTGTAGAACTAATGTTTTGATATAATAATTGAAAAATGTTTTGGACTAATCTGAAAAGAATTTAAAACTTGTTTTTAAGTCCAAACAACTTAAAATTATGTTTGAGGTATTTTAAGAGGTTTTTGGCAAAGATTTTTCATGTTTTTAATAGCCAAACTTGTATTTTCAACGTACCCGTATCGATACGGTTGCACCCGTACCGATACCTTTTTGCCCAAGTTTGGTCACTGCCAAAACCCGTATCGAAACAGGCTTGGCCGTTTCGATACGGATCGGGATCGTTTCGATACGCCAGGTAAGCGTACCGATCCCCTTTCAACCACCCCAACGGCTATTTCCCAACGGCCTTTTAAAAGTGAACCCGTACCGATATGCCCTCAAGCGTATCGTTACGCCCAGGCTGACAAGAGCCCAACGGCTAGTTTCTGATGAAGGCCGTACCGATACGGTTCCACGCGTATCGATACGAATTGCTGCAGAACAGCATTAATGAAGGGAAATAAAGTCTTCAATGGCTCCAAATCATCCCCAACGGCTAGCAACGGCTACAAACTCAATTGGGAGTATAAAAGGGACCTCCAAGCATCTTGTAATGGTAAATTCTTCAATTGTTACAACATTATGATGTCAAAATTTGTCTAGAGCTTAAATTGTTTATTTCTTGCTTAGACAACACTTGTGAGCTTACATTGTTAAATTTGCTCAAGTGTTTAGGTTTTGGGTGAGTGCTTAGAATTGCAAACAAACACCTTTTAGAGGGATTTCTAGTTTGCTAAGTCTTTCTTTGTAAAGAGAGTGTTCCTTCAAGCTTTGGGTAGAAAGCTTTGAGGGTTGTAACGGTTTCCTCCTAATCCTAGAAAAGGGGACGAAATTCTTAGTGAATTTGTTGGAAATCCTTAGTGGGGAGCTAAGGTAGTGGATGTAGACCTTGGTTAGAAGGTTGAACCACTATAAATCCTTGTGTCAAATTGCCAATTTTTCACCTCCCACTAAATCACCCAATTATCCAACTTCTCCACACTTGGCGAGCAAGAACGGTTGATCGAATCGAGCCCCTAAAATCTCAACACTATGAGTGCAAGAAGCTGGGTCACATTCGCATTGATTGTCTTCAACTAAATAAGAAGAGCTTTGAGAAGAAAAATAAGCTCAAGGCTCAAATAGCAACTTGGAGTGATGATAAGCCATCATCCGAGGATGAGAAGCATGAAGTGGCCAACCTTTTCCTCATGGCCCTTGAGAAGGAATCTGTGGCAAACTCTAACTCATCATCTCTTACTTATGATGAACTTTATGATGCCTATGATGAGTTGCAAGAAGTTTACGATGAATTGGTTGAGAAATATAAAGAGTATTTTGAAAAACAAGAAAAATATTTCTGATTTGAAATCTCAAAATGAATCTCTTTCAAAAACCAATTTCGAATTGGAAAAGAATGTTTTATACTTGATAAATCTTTCAAATGAGTTTAAAAAGAAAAATCTTGATGTTGAAAAACTTCTTTCTGATCTCTAAGATTATCACACTAAGGAAGTAGATAATCTTAAAACTTCTCTTGCTATTAGGAAAATGGTTTTAACAAGGGGAGTTCTTCAAAAACAAAATATGTAAAGAGAAAGGATTTTAACTACAAACAAAGTGGCTCTCAAAGGCATTCTAGAGGTAAGAGGATTAGAAGTGTATAGGTTCCTAAGGAACTTGTAGCTTATAATAATATTGTTGTTATTTCATCTTGGATTCCTAAGGGAACCAAGTTTTGGGGAGCTAACACTTATGGACCCAAAATGGTTTGGGTACCCAAATCAAAGAACTAATCTTTGTTTGTAGGGGGAGCATTGCTACAAGGCCAAAGCATCAATCAAAACACATGGTACCTTGATAGTGGATGCTCAAGACATATGACCGAAGACAAGAGTAGATTCATAGAGCTCAAGCCAAAGCATGGTGGAGTGGTAACTTTCGGTGACAACTCCAAAGGCCATATTGAGGGCATTGGTTCTATTGGTAATCTCTCATCCATTCTTATTGAAAATGTTTTACTTGTCAATGGTCTTAAACATTGTAACACCCCTTTCCCCGGGTTAGTTGTAACCCGGTTCAAGAGTATTACCAAGATAAGACAAGGTAAACATCAATATAAACACAGCATACTTGGCAAGGAAACAACATGATTTACAAGACAAACAAACCAAATAGGTGATCCATTTAAACTTTTCCATTAACAAATACTACAACATGGCATTCAAACAACTTAGATATATCCTAGAGGTTTCATTCAAGTTGTTTCTTTAATTCAAGCATAGAAATACATTGAATCCATAGTTATACATGAATAACATTTATCTCAATTCATTCCATTCAATATTAGCATTAAGACATGTTCTCATTGCTTCAATCGAACTATACAAAACCATATATACACACAAGAGATAAACATGCCTCAATGCAAGCTAACGATTGTCATTTCTTACCATTGGTAGCCATAATGCAGAGTATATACAAAATTTCTCAAACAATACAATCCAAAACTTTCATGCTCCAGATTCAAGACACTCAAACAACAAGGATAGCATAATTTGATAATTTAATTTTTCTTTTCAGTTTCAATAACATCATATGCGCAACGTCTAATTCCATTCAAACATAGCTTATAATATTTATAATCCAAGTTATAGATAACAGATTCAATTACATGATAGGTCATGTTCGAAACTTGGTTATACAAAACATTCCACCTACAATGCAATGATAGATCTCCTAAATATATATAACTAGTGCAACCCCTCTAGAAGACTACAAAAGACAAACAAAATCATACTTTTAAGCCTTTCTTGTGAGATTGCTTCAAGGATCAAGCTAGCCACTTCAGGATCAATTTAACTTTCAAGGTCCTTAACCTGTTTGGGGGAAGGATGAAAAGCCAGAGTGATAAGTACAAAAAATGTACTTAGTGAGGTAACCCTTAAATCTATCCAATTTCAAGTTTATTAAGCCATTATCAAATCAACCTAACTAAGGTTTACAAAGGTAGAATCAAATGATAGACCTGGAAGCATGTATCATTCTTATCTCCTATTCGAATACAATGGAAACATAACATCACATGAATCACATTTCAATTGTTTACATGGCAGCAAAGAATATATATTTATATAGTAAATCATCAATTCATTCGATTAGAGGCATGTATACAAAGTATCAAGTTATCATATCGAGTATCAAACAATGTTTTCATCAACCAATTCATACTTATATAGCAAGAAATCGTTCCAAACATAGTCAAAGTTCAATTGTTCAAGGGAGTCATGCTTTTATAACAAGAAATCTACAAGTCATGGCATTCAATTCCAAGAACAATCATATCATGGCTTCCTTGACAAGCAACATACAATACAAGTTTTAATATTGCAGTTATTATCATTTAAAACAACCTCTTGGTACATAGTTAGCTAGATAATCGAATCTCCAACCAACTGTCGCCACAATGTGCACCGTAGTGTTGGTCAACCCTTCTACTGTCGCCAAAGACCATATACGTACTCTCCGTCTGTCGCCAATTAGAAGCCTTAGTCCAAGACCGTAGTCCACCCATACACATGAGCTCTAGATTCTAAGGCATGCCCTTCTACCTAATCCAACTAGCTACCAAGGTTGTTCGATTATAGCCTTTATACATTTAATTCAGGTTACATGTGACAAGCTTGAAATGAACATTATCTTGCTCAAGAATTCATTCAATAATCATGGAAATATCATGTACATAATAGACCCTTAGGCCAAGATCCTTATTTCTCCATTTCAAGCATCAAGGAGCATCCAATATGCTAGCATATCATATCATTACTTTACAAGTAGCGTGTTAATCAATATACCATAGTTATCAACTTCAATGAGTCAAATATACTTGCTAGCATTCGAAATAGAGATCAAACAATCATCAATGGTATATCATGCATTCATTTTAGCATCATACTTCCCCATTTACCAGTAACATACTCATACAGTTATGCATGATTCATCAAGTATTTATGCAAACAATGATGGTTAGGACTTAGTCCTAACCCTACAGTTAGTTACACACATTGAACATCCAAGCTTAATTCTTGTCTTGAATACGTATCCATTTGTTTTTTAGCCCTTGAATGCTCCTCCCTTTCCACATCCACAGAATTAATACCTTGTTCTAAAACATTACACAAGCAAATTCATATCAAAACAAATCTCACATGCTCATTCAATTCCGGTAACAAGTTATTTCAATGTACATATATATCCAATCAACCAACATTCCAATTAGGCAAACAAGACAAGATTTAACTATCCTAAACGATTATAAAATATTTGCCTTAACTGTGATTTAAAACAGTTTCCAACTAGCTAAGTTGCTACTGCTTGGCAGCTTGCACACTACATACTTAATTGTACATAACTTTTGTTTTGTAGCTCATAATTTCAATTAATTCACACCGTTTTAAAGCTTATTTAATCCTCTTTCTAATGGTATAGAGCTGGCAGTCTCATGTCGAGCCAATTAATATATTTTATTGTTTGAATACAGGGTATTCGTAGTCTTTAGACAATTTGCATTGTCTAGTGTTTTCTAGTTACGGTTTCCAGCACATAATCCGAAATTTAACTCTGCTTTCTTCTAATGAAAATAGACATATTAAAGTACTATCCATTAAATTTTCAGCCTTAAATTCCATCTATAAAATTTATGGTGAATTTTTAAAGTTGTTGCCCAGAACATAGCATTCTAGGCAGAATTGCACTAGGTCACTTTCAACATTCTTACATTCATTTCGGCTAGCATTTTAGCTTATGATACAGTTTACAAGCATTCCTATACATCTTTAGGCAGTCTAATTATGTTTATATAGGTAATTTAAATAGGGCATAATGATCAATTCATCCAATTTATCATGTTTACACATTTTTATCTATCCAAACAATTTAAATTTAAACCATTCTAATTCATGCTTCTAATTCCTCATTTCCAGCAAGTAGTATAATGGTTTGGACATGTATAACAATTTAAACATGTTACCAAAGCATGTATAAACTCAAGTTCATTAATCATATAGATCAATTTCATGTTCCCACATCTTAATTCTTTTAACAACAATTCATTCCTTAATTTCGAGCAACATAATACTTCATCTAACATATATAAACTATCTAATCAGAAATTCAAGCATAATATAGGATGAAACAATATGTGATTACCTTACTTATGATGTTGGCTAATTTAATTTGGTGCCAAATCAAGTTCTAACTTCATAATCTCAAGCTTTCTCACTCAAGCTCACCTTTTCTCTCTTTTTCTTAGTTGAATCGGGTAGAATGAATGAGAATGAGGTTGACTGATGGTTTATCTCCTTTTCCCCTAATGGAAGGACCATTTTGTCTTTAATTTATCCATTAATCATGGATTTATCAAGGACAATTAAAGGATATTGGGATTCTGGCATGCAATCTTTGAATTTTCCACTTCTTTCGGTTTAGTCACCTTAATTTGATCACTCCTTTCATCCGTTCTTCCAATTAGGTTCCTATTCAATTGCTAACTCAATTTTCTCTTAAATTCAGCCCCTAATTTCGATGGTTTTGCAATTTAATTCCCTAATCAATTTTATTTTAGCATGATAGATTAACTATTTAGAGATTTCTAAATAGTAGTACATTCCTAGGCCCAGTTTTAGGGTGTTTCAAACATAATCTATTGAGAATTAGTCAACTCTGTGACAAAGGTTTTGATGTTCATTTTGATAAAAATAGGTGTAAAATTGTGAACATTAAAACAAATAAAGTAATGCTCATTGGGCATCGCATAGGAAACATTTATATGGTGCATTTAGATGACATACATTCATCCCATGCATGTTTAGTTGCACATGATGAGAATGATGCATGGTTGTGACATAGGAAACTAGGGCATGCTAGCATAAGTGTTTTAGAAAAGTTGGTTTCCCAAAATCTAGTTAGAGGTTTACCCAAGCTAAAATTTTCATTAGATAAAATATGTGATGCTTGTGCTAAGAGTAAACATAAGAGAACCTCATTTAAACTTATTAATGATGTTTCAACTAGTAGGGTGTTACAATTATGCACATGGATTTATTTGGGCCTATTCGAACTATGAGCTTGGGTTGTAAGTCATATGCATTTGTATTGGTAGATGACTTTTCTAGATACACTTGAGTTCTATTCTTAAGAACTAAGGATGAGGCTTTAGAAAATTTTATCACATTTACAAAAATTACCCAAAATGATCTTGATCTTAAAATCTCACATATTAGAAGTGATCATGGAACCGAGTTTCGAAATACGGGTTTTGAAGACTTTTGTAATGAAAATGGTATTAGCCATAATTTTTTGGCTCCTCGCACTCCTCAACAAAATGGGGTAGTTGAGAGGAAAAATAGAACTTTAGAAGAGATTGTTTTGATATAATAATTGAAAAATATTTTGGACTGATTTAAAAAGAATTCAAAACTATTTCCAAAGTCCAAATAACTTGAAACTATGTTTATGGGATGTTTTTAAAGGTTTTTACATGTTTTTAAAGCCAAACTAAACAAAACCATCCAGGTGTATCGAAACACCCTTAGGCGTTATGATACGAGGTCTTCCAATGTCAAAACGTTTCGATACGGGTATCGAAACGAGTCTTTTCTGGATGAGGATTTTACCCAGTGTTTCGATACGGGCTATACCGTTTCGATACGCCTACGTGGCATCGACCACAACGGTCATAAACCCCAACATCTATTTCCCAACTAACTTTTAAATGTAGATCGTTTCGATACGGTACTAGGCGTTTCGATACGGCCATCATCGTTTTGATACGGGTGTTGCAATGACTCTTTCTACTTGAGGAGCATATTGAAACGGGTTCGAGCGTTTCGATACCGGTAGCAGCAGAACTGTATTTATGGTGGGAATTAAAATCCTTAACGGCTCCAATTCAACCCCAACAACTAGTAACGGCTATAAACTCATTAAGGAGTATAAAAGGGACCTCCAAGCATCAAGATATGGTTAATGCTTTAATTTTCAATCAACAAATGATCAAGAATTGTCTTTGTACTTAAATTGTCATTTCTTTGTATAGACAAACACTAGTGAGACAAAATTGTCAAATTTGCTCAAGTGTTTTAGGTTTTGGGTGAGAGCTTATTTGTGCAAACAATCACCTATTAGAGGGATTTAAGTTTTCTTATCTTTTCTCTTTGTAAAAAGGGTTTGATCAAGGCTTTGGGTAGAAAGCTTGATCGGTGTATAAGGGTTTCCTCCTAAGCCTAGAAAAGGGGACGAATCAATAGTTGATTGATTGGAAATCCTTAGTGGGATGCTAAGGTAGTGGATGTAGACCTTGGTTAAAAGGTTGAACCACTCTAAAATCATTGTCTTTTATATTTTAGCTTCCACACCACATCCACCCAAAATTCCACCTCTCCATCACTTGGTGAGCAAGATCGTTTGAAGGAATCGAGCACCCTAAAACTCAACAATTAGTATCAGAGCTTGGCTCAATCGAAGAGGATTAACATCATATTGAGAAGATCCGGCAAGCTCGATCATCATTTCACACAACCGGCTCAATGGCGCAATCCATCGACAAACTGCCATTCTTTGACGGAACTCACTATGCCCATTGGAAGATAAAGATGAAGTTATTCATCAAGTCAAGAGACTACAAGCTATGGGACATAGTTGAAGATGGTTCGTTCGTGCCTCAACGAAGCAAAGCGGAGTGGAGTGCCGACGATCGCAAGAAGATGGAGCTTAATTGCAAAGCCTTGCACATCCTCTTTTGTGCATTTGGCCCAACCATCTATGAGAAGATGTCTTATTGTGAGAGTGCCAAGAAGGTATGTGACAAGCTTGAAGTCACATACGAGGGAACCGATGAAGTTAAGGAGACCAAGATTGGGCTCCTCACCTTAGAGTATGAGAACTTCACGATGGATCCGGAAGAGAACATCGAGAAGATGTTTGATAGGTTCTCCACTATCACCAATGGTCTCAAAGGCTATGAAGAAGCCATCATAGAGGAAAAGCTTGTCCGAAAGCTCATCTATTCACTTTCCGAGTCTTGGGACTCAAAGAGGATCACCATCATCGAAGCCAAGAACTTAAAGACCTTGAAGCTTGATGAACTCATGGGGTCACTCCTCACTCATCAAATTATGAAGAAAAACAAAGAAGATGAGAAGAAGAGGGAAGAAATTAGAGCTATGGGGGAGAAGAAGATAAAAGGGCTTGGCATCAACACAAATGCCATTGCTCTCAAGTCCTCCACTTGTCATCATGTAGTTTCTAGTGAGGAGGAAAGTGAAGATGAAGAGATGACCTATCTCTTCAACAAATTTGCCCGATTCATGAAGAGCGAAATGGAAAATTCCAAGCATGAATTGAGGAAGAAGATGAAGAATTCCCACAAGTCCAACAAGAGGGGATTATCTTCAAAGCAAGCATATGTGGCCACATGGAGTGATGAAGACTCCACCGATGATGAAGTAACCCACCTATGCTTGATTGCCCTCAATGAGGGGGAGGTAACTTCTAACTCATCTATTTCAAATTCATATACATTTGATGAGTTGCAAGATGCCTATGATGATTTGCTTTTGGAATTCAAGGCATCATTTTCAAAGAACAAAAAGTTGATTTCAAAAATAAAAATTGAGAATGATTTGCTTTCCAAAACAAATCTTGAACTTGAAGCAAAATTGAAATATTTTGAACACAAATGTTTTGATTTACAAAATTTGCTTCTTCAAGTTCAAAAAGAAAAAGATTTGATTTCCAATGAACTTAAAAAGAAAAATGATTTTGGAAAATCAAATTTTTATGTAAGACAATCTAGTGCCCCCTAGATTTGTAAATGGTAAATGTTTTAGAAGTGTTTGGGTCCCAAAAGAACTAACCACTTCAACTAAAAAGGATGACATTGAAAAATGGATTCCTAAGGGGACTAAGTTTTGTGCCACTAACGTTTATGGATCCAAAGCAATTTGGATACCAAAAATCACTTGATTGTCTTTTATTAGGTGTGATGGAGAGTGTTCAACAAGTCAAACTTTGAGGGGGAGCTCCATGCACACTAAGGAAAAATACTTGAAGAAGGAAGGCTTCACATCCACCCTTGAGTTTAATTGTGGTAAAATCTAGTTGCTTTTGTTTTATTTGATTTTATTTTTATTTATGTCAACTAGATGATATATATGTTGGACTAACACTTTATTGATGCTTTGAGTAAGGGGGAACCATTTTAAAACCAAATTCTTACTTTTGTCAATCTTTTCTCTCTATAGTTATTTTGAACTTAATGTTTTAAATTCTTTTTTATATAACAAAAAGGGGGAGAAATGTGGTTCGAAAAATTGAATTTTCAAATGAATAAGGGGGAGCTTTATTTGATTTCATATCTTTAATCTCTTATTCATATTTTTAAACTTAAAGGGGGAGAATCCCAAACAATTTTTCAAGTTAGTTTTATTATATCAAAAAAGGGGAGATTGTAGAACTAATGTTTTGATATAATAATTGAAAAATATTTTGGACTGATTTAAAAAGAATTCAAAACTATTTCCAAAGTCCAAATAACTTGAAAGTATGTTTATGGGATGTTTTTAAAGGTTTTTACATGTTTTCAAGGCCAAACTAAACAAAACCATCCAGGTGTATCGAAACACCCTTAGGCGTTTCGGTACGGGGTCTTCTAGTGTCAAAACGTTTCGATACTCGTATCGAAATGAGTCTTTTCTGGATGAGGATTTTGCCCGACATTTCGATACGGGCTATACCATTTCGATACGCCTACGTGGCATTGACCACAACGATCATAAACCCCAACAGCTATTTCCCAACTAACTTTTAATTGTAGATCGTTTCGATACGGTACTAGGCGTTTCGATACGGCCATCAGCGTTTCGATACGGGTGTTGCAACAGCTCTTTCTACTTGAGGAGCGTATAGAAACGAGTTCGAGCGTTTCGATACGGGTAGCAGCAGAACTGCATTTATGGTGGGAATTAAAGTCTTCAACGGCTCCAATTCAACCCCAACAACTAGTAACGACTATAAACTCATTAAGGAGTATAAAAGGGACCTCCAAGCATCAAGATATGGTTAATGCTTCAATTGTCAATCAACAAATGATCAAGAATTGTCTTTGTACTTAAATTGTCATTTCTTTGTATAGACAAACACTAGTGAGCCAAAATTGTCAAATTTGCTCAAGTGTTTTAGGTTTTGGGTGAGAGCTTATTTGTGCAAACAATCACCTATTAGAGGAATTTAAGTTTGCTTATCTTTTCTCTTTGTAAAAAGGGTTTGATCAAGGCTTTGGGTAGAAAGCTTGATCGGTGTATAAGGGTTTCCTCCTAAGCCTAGAAAAGGGGACGAATCAATAGTGAAGTGATTGGAAATCCTTAGTGGGAAGCTAAGGTAGTGGATGTAGACCTTGGTTAGAAGGTTGAACCACTCTAAAATCATTGTGTCTTTTATATTTTAGCTTCCACACCACATCCACCCAAAATTCCACCTCTCCACCACTTGGTGAGCAAGATCGGTTGAAGGAATCGAGCACCCTAAAACTCAACAGAGATGGCTAGGACCATGCTTTGTGAAAACAATTTACCTAATTATTTTTGGACGGAAGCCACTAATACGGCTTGTTATATTATTAATAGAGTAATGATTAGGCCTATTTTAAAGAAAACACCTTATGAGATTTTGAAATCCAAAAAGCCTAACATTAGATATTTCCACCCTTTTGGTTGTAAATTTTTTGTTTTAAACAATGGAAAAGACAACTTAGGTAAATTTGATGCTAAAAGTGATGAAGCAATATTTTTGGTTTATTCCCTAAATTGTAAAGCCTGCCGGGTATTTAATAAAAGAACTTTGGTTGTTGAAGAGTCTATACATGTTGTTATTTTATGATAACCTCCTTCCGTGGAAGGAATCTTGTGATGATGATGATGTAGGGATCATTGAAGCCATTGATGGAGGACAAACATCAAAGGTGGATGAGATTCCAACTAAAAAAGAGGAAGCACAAGATCCACCTCTTGAAGCCTTGAAGGACTTGGCTCTTGAGGAAAAGGAGGTGACATACCCAAGGGAGTTCAACTATGTCAAAGGTGGTGAAATCTTGGGTGATCCATCCAAGGGGTAACTACTAGATCCTCTCTCAAACTTATGAATCATGTTGCATTCATCTCATGCATAAAGCCTAAAAATATCAAAGAAGCATTAAAAGATGATTTTTGGATATTGGCTATGCAAGAGGAACTTAATCAATTTGAGAGAAGTAGAGTATTGACATTAGTTGATAGGCCTAGTAATCAATCTACTATATGAACTAAGTGGGTGTTTAGAAACAAGCTAGATGAGAGTGGTAACATAGTGAGAAGCAAGACTAGGGTTGTTGCTCAAGGTTACACTCAAGAAGAGGGAATTGATTTTGATGAAACATATGCACCCATAGCTAGAATGGAAGCTATTAGAATTCTTCTTGCATTTACATGCTATCATGATTTCAATCTTTTTCAAATGGATGTGAAAAGCATTTTTCTAAATGGTTTTATAAATGAAGAAGTGTATGTTGAACAACCACCGGGTTTTAAAGATCCATAATTTCCAAATCATGTTTTCAAACTAACTAAAGCTCCTTATGGTTTAAAACAAGCTCCTAAAGCTTGGTATAAAAGGCTTTTAAACTTTTTGATTCAAAAAGGTTTTGAAAAAGGCAAGGTGGATACTACACTTTTCATTAAAAGATATGACAATGACATCTTAGTAGTTCAAATATATGTTGACGATATTATTTTTGATTCTACTAATGAATTTTATTTCCAAGAATTTTCTAAGCTAATGCAAGGTGAATTTGAGATGAGCATGATAGGGGAGCTCTCATTTTTCTTGGGGCTCCAAATCAAGCAAAGGAAAGATGACACCTTCATCAATCAAGAAAAATACATAAAGGACATGCTCAAGAAGTTTTTCTTGGAGAACGTAAAGCCTCAAGCCACTCCAATGAGCTCATTAATAAAGCTTGACAAAGATGAGGGAGGTAAGTGTGCCGATTCTAAGCTTTATAGATCTACGATTGGCTCTTTGCTTTACCTTACCGCAAGTAGACCAGATATTATGTTTAGTGTTTGCTTGTGTGCTGGGTTTCAAGCTAGCCCTAGAGAATCACACCTAGTTGCCATTAAGAGAATTTTTAGAAACATTAGAGATACACCTAATTTAGGTCTTTGGTATCCTAGGGATTCATCCTTTGACCTTCATGCTTTCTCCGATGCGGATTATGGGGAACGTAAGATAGATAGGAAATGTACCTCCAGAACATGTCAATTCTTAGGTAGTATGCTCGTATCTTGGTTCTCTAAGAAACAAAATAGCGTAGCCTTATCTGCCACCGAAGCGGAGTACATATCCTTAGGGAGTTGTTGTGCTCAAGTTCTTTGGATGAAGCAACAACTCTTAGATTATGGTGTTCAAGTAGATACCATACCCCTTAAGTGTGACAACACTAGTGCCATTTGTCTCACTAAGAATCCCATCCAACACTCTAAAACCAAACATATAGAAATTAAACATCATTTCATTAGAGATCATATCTTGAAAAATGATATAGTTCTAGAATATGTTGATACATTGAACCAATTAGCGGACATATTTACCAAACCTTTAGATAAAGAATGTTTTTGGACCCTTAGGAGAGAGTTAGGTTTAACCAGTCTTTCTTGACCCTTTTAGGTTCCAAATGACCAAAAATGTTCTTGAAATTATTTGATGATCATGCTTGTGTTGATTTGCCTCCTTTTTGCATCTATGCTTGTTGTTTGGGGGAGTATGCAACTGTTTTAGTTCATATATCATTTACATGCATTTATGCCCGATCTAAGTCAGCTTTTTGGACTTCAAACTGCCCAAAATGCATCTTCTGACAAAGGTGTATCGAAACAGGTGCATCTGTTTCAATACGGGCTCGATCTAAGTTGGTTACTATAATAGGGTGTATCGAAACAGGCTCTTCGCGTTTTGATACGGGTTCGCGGTGTTGTTTTGAAATGGCTATTACCTGTATCAAAACAGGTCTTGTATCAAAACGGCTCAGATGCATTTCGATCCCCCCGTTCCGATACGCCAAGTGGCATATCGATACGCATTTGCGTAGATTGTTTTAAATAACCTTAAATGAGTATCCAACTTTAATTAAAACTCAAACTCTCTTTTTCTCTCAAACCCTAGCCGAAAACCCCTATATAAACTCCTCAAATCTCTTGATTTTTCACGTCAAAACTTAAAATTTTTTGAGGGTTTTCAATCTACACATCAAGGCTAAGGCTTTGTAAGCAATTTGGTGCATTAATCATCCTTCATTCATCCAATTTCCTATATCAAGGTATAAACCCTTTTCTTTTCTTTATAAATTTCCGTTTGATTTTCTTCAACGTTTTTACTCAATTTTGTATAAAATATATACTTATAGTATGGGTTAAGAAGTTTTTGCAAAAAATCTTTAAAACTCGAATTTTTTATTCGAATATAAAATTTATATTGTATATTTTTTTACAGTTTTTCGAAAATATTTTTACCAAAAATTCATTTTATATTTATATATGTTTTTAAACTATATTGTATAGATTTTTTTTATCAATACCTTGACTATTGGATTAACTATTGGATTGAATTTGGTTGATTTACGTATACATGTGTTTTGTACCTTGATTTGTTTTCAATTTTCGATGCGGGTTCTAGGAAGAGAGTATGAACCGATGAGGCTAGGGGAAGTTCTAACATTGATGACGATTCCTCTCGTCCCAACCTTACTTTACTCTATCAAAAGAGTCTTCGAAACAAAGACGCTTATACCAACTTCAAACTCTTTCAAGATCATGAAATCCGACGTGAGCGTGTTATTTCTATACCCTTTTTGGATTCCAAACGATTTCAATTTCGTTGTCTCCATTTATTGAGGCGTTGGAGTTTCTTACCGTTTTTGAGCTTACATGGTACTTTGTACCGTAACATGGTTCTTCTCTTTTATGCCAATGCGCGATGTATTTCCAATCCTAATCATTCTCAAGTAATTTTCATTGAATCCTACCTCATAGGGAAGAAGTTTTGGGTTGATCCTCAAACCATGGTCAATGTTTTTGGGTTTGAAGATGTGGGTATTTCAAATGAAAACTCTTTGGGACATACTCTTGGTGGCTCCGTTATGGTTCATGATGCTCATGATCGCATCCTTCATCTCATGGTCTATTGGTGGTTTTGTCCATCCGGAGGAAAGTTCTCCCACATTCGCCAAGTCGATGATTTTTGGATTCGTTGTTTTCGTGAGGAACGTCGACCAAATCTTTGCCAAATTATGTTTGCTGAGATGGCGCATCTTGTTCAAAATCGTAACTTGGATGTTGTCACTTCCTTCACCCATGGAACCTCTTTGAGTTACTTGTTCTCAAAATTGGGGATCGATTGCTCTCTTGATTTTCTGGAATCTCTCAAGGATCCCATCGATGATCGCACTCTTCTCTGTTGCAAGTTTCACTTCATTGATGGAGATTGGATTCATGTTGAACATCCTTCTCAAGTTGCGACCCCCGAACCTCAACCTCAATGTAACACCCGAGTTTAGGGGTTAGGTGAAAATAATATTTTTATATTATTTGGGTTCAGTTTTATGATTTAAATAATGGTTCGGGTTTGGTTTTCAAATTAATTAATTTGATGATAGACTATGCTTTGAAATTAAACCCCAAATAGCCATGGATTTTATGTCCTTGTGAATATTTCATTTCATTAAGGGCAAAAGGGTCATTGGGCTTTTAACTAAAACAAAACAAATAAAAGACCCAAAATTTCACTCATCTTCTCCCTCTCTCCACAAAACTCACGACATACTCTCATCACCATTGAAGAACACTGTTTCATCACCTCTCTTCTTCATTTCAACTCCGTTTTGAAAGGTAATAGCATTTTTGACTTCCCCTCATCTCCCCTTCATAAAAGTACTCTTCTTTTTCATTTTCATGAAGTTTTTAGAAAATGGAGGTTTTGAATATTTTGATTAAAAATGGTGCCTTTGTGTAGCTAAACCTAATATTTCGATTTATTATGGTTAGTTATGGAATATAGGAGCCAAATGATGCTACATATGTAAATTTCAAATGATTTTAATCAATTTTCGGAATTGGGTTTTGAGAGGGTTTTTGGAGGGTTTTAAAGTGGGATTTGGGGCTGTTTAAGGTTGGATTTTGGGGGTTGTGGGTAGTATGATATAGGAGGATCATTTTGGGTGTAATTGATGCTTGTTTGGGTGCTTGAAATGGGAGAATTCGGTGGGTGTTAAGGGCTGCTCGAATTTCTGATTTTGGGGTTGATTTTGAGTGTTGGATGCTTGGTAATGTTAATCCGGGTTAGTTTCAATGATAAAATATTGATTGTGGATGTTTTGTTTGTATTTGGGATTGATTAGAATCAAGTTTGGGCATCGGTGAAGCATCGAAAGTGAATCCGGAAAGTTGAAGGTCGTTGCTTGCTTGGTCTTGAGCTCGGAAGCTTAGGTGAGTGGTTGTTTGCTTTTAAAGGTTTTAAAATAGTTGGTTCGAGTATAAGGACTAGGTTGGGCTTGGTAGACCCACCTAGAGTTAGGGTTAGGGTGGTAGCCTAATCCTAAACTTGATCTAGAGCCATTGGATGAACTCATTATATTGTTGAGTATGTCTCGTATGAAATGTGGCATGAATGCTTGTGTATATTGTATTATACATGTGGGTTGAGATAAGACTTGTGATGCTTGAGACATGCATGATGATGGTTGTTGGTGAGTACGTGCTAAGCACGAGTTTGATTGAAATGAGTAATGGGAAGTGAGTAAATATTGGCACTAGTTTACTTGAATACAAATGATCGATCATTAGGATGTTAGTGTGTACACATGAGTCTAAAGTCGCGCGTGGCCTTGGTGGCGTTGAGTCACCAAGGAGGAGTACGGGTTCGCCCGGAATTGTATTTAAATGTAGTCGATGATGAGTGGAATCCCATCGACGGGGCGTGAGGATGAGTGGAATCCCCTCCGCGAGACCGGTGATGAGTGAAATCCCACCGTGAGGTAATGTGGTTGTTGGATGTGAGTTCCAACATGTCTATCAGCGTATTCGGGTCTTAGCTAGGCGCCAATGTTGTTTGATGTGTATATCAAAATGTTGATGTTTATGATCGTTGATGAGATGCTTGAATGTGTTTACATGTAATGTGGAGTTAAGCTTATGATCATGACATTATAATGTACATTGCTCATGCATTTTATTCTCATGACTCTTGTGGAACCTTGGCATGTTTGTGAAATGTCTTGGCTAGATCGTGCTCGGACCCTGCAATGTTACCGAGACCTTGGGCAGGTAAGTGAGGTAAGTTTAAGTTTTTAAATTGAAATGTACGGTGTTTGCTTGTTTTGCAAGAATGATTGCTTGGGTGACAAGTATGTTGATTGTTTTATTTTAAAGCATGTGTGTGTGGGTCCCATTGCTACTATTACATTGGAAAAATGATTTTTAAGTGAGGGAACGTACTTGAACACTTGGAAGCCTTGCCTTGCTAACCCAGCTTGTATGTCTTGTTGTTGTGGTTGTAGTTGATATCTGTGAGAGCGATGTCTAGACCGAGAGGTAGACCGAGGTTGGTTCGTCAGGAACCACGAGTTGCGGCTCCTGTTGAGCCGGCAGTTGGTGTGGAGGCTCACCTTGAAGGGCCGGTGGCCGCGGGAGTTGGCGCTCCTCCACCACCTCTACCACCACCACCTCCTCCACCTGGAGCTGGGGGCGAGGATGGAGCCGGAGGAGAGGGACCTCAAGGTGGCCAAGGTGGCCAAGGTCCAGCTGGAATTGACATGACTCCGCTTGTGCAAGCAATAGCGGGAGCATTCCAGGCCGCAGTTGCGGGAGCTCAGGCTGCAGCTCAGCCTAGGTGTGATGATGCTAGTCTACCTTTGGAGAGGCTCCGTAGCTTAGGGGCCGAGGAGTTTAGAGGATCTACTCCAGAGAGGTCGGAGTTATGGTTGGAGAAGACAGTTCGTATCTTGGCTCAGATGGGTTGTGCGGGCACACGTAGATTGGGTTGTGTGATCTTGTTGCTTCAGGGTGATGCCTACACCTGGTGGGTCACCATTACTACCGGGGTTCCAGAGGCAGAGATTGATTGGGAGTTCTTTGAGTCTGCTTTCCGGAAGAGGTACTTGGGACCGAGGTACCTAGATGAGAAGAAGAGAGTTCATGGCTCTCACTCAGGGAGATGCTTCTGTGACTGATTATGAGATTCGTTTCGTTCGTCTGAGTCAGTATGCTCCGGAGTTAGTGCCTACTGAGAGGTCCCGATGTGATCGCTTCAGATACGGACTTCATGAGGAAGTTAAGAGGTATACCTTAGCTTCTGATTATTCTGACTTTGATGTCTTGGTTGCTAGAGCCAAGGACATTGAGCACAGCTTGGAGTTGGCCAAGCGTTCTGGGGGATCTAGTTCTGGTAAGAGGCACAACAACTTTGATAGTAGAGATGCTAAGAGGCACAAAGGTGGCGGACATCAGTTTGACCATAGACGTGGCGGTGGCCACCATGGTAGGGGCCATCAGGGCTATAGAGGAGGAGGGTGTTTGCCCGAGTGTACCCGTTGTGGGAGACAGCATGCTGGTGAGTGTTGGGGTAATTTCCACGCCTGCTAGAACTGCGGTTCGAGGGACCACTTTAGGAGGGATTGTCCGCATCAGGCGGCTCAGGCACCGAACATTGCTCAGGCTCCTGCGAGAGCTAATGATTTCCAGAGAGGCCGTGGGCGCGGTCGTGGCTACTTCCAGCCTAGGGCTGATGCACCTAGGGTAGATGCTCAGAGGAACCTTGCTCATGTTGTGGCTGTGCAGCCAGAGGCAGGAGGACCAGCGAGGGTCTATGCTCAGAAAGAGGCCGGGAACGACACCGATGTGATAGCAGGTAATTTCGAGTTACAGTCTATGTCTTTGCTTTCTTTGGTTGATTCGGGTTCTACACATTCCTACATTTTGAGTGAGCATGCACAGAAGTTAGATATTCCTGTTGAGATCTTAGATGTAGGCATGTATGTTACTAGTTCTTTTGGTGAGACAGTTGTGGTTAGACGTATGTATAGGAGGTGTCCACTGAAGATTCAGGGTCATGTGTTCTCAGTTGATATGATGGAACTTCCATTCTATGGTTTTGATATTATTTTGGGTATGGACTGGTTGGTTGAGCATCGGGCTAGTGTAGATTTTGAGACAAAGAGAATTTCTCTGAAGCTTTCTGATGACTACGAGGTAGTGGTAGTGGGCGAGAACATTAAGTTCTTGTCTAACGTGGTGTCAGCTTTAGAGGCTCATAGGTTGATGGACTCTGGATGTGGGGCCTATTTAGCTTATGTTATGAATCCGGACATGAGTGAAGCTAGACCGAAGGATATCAGAACAATGTGTGACTTTCCAGATGTGTTTCCTGAAGAGTTGCCGGGTTTGCCTCCTAACAGAGATGTTGAGTTTGTGATTGAGACAGTTTCAGGGTCTAGTCCAGTTTCGATAGCTCCGTATCGTATGGCTCCGAAAGAGTTGAAAGAATTGAAGAGTCAGTTGCAAGAATTATTGGACCGTGGTTTCATTAGGCCTAGTAGTTCTCCGTGGGGTGCTCCAGTGTTGTTTGTGAAAAAGAAAGATGGTAGCATGCGCATGTGTATTGACTATAGACAGTTGAATCAGTTGACTGTGAAGAACAAGTATCCGTTGCCTCGTATAGATGATTTGTTTGATCAGTTGAGAGGTGCTTCAGTGTTCTCGAAGATAGATTTGAGATCCGGGTACTATCAGTTGAAGGTGAAAGAGTGTGATGTCCCGAAGACAGCTTTTAGGACTAGATATAGTCACTATGAGTTTCTTGTGATGCCATTCGGGCTCACGAATGCACCAGCAGCATTCATGGACATGATGAACAGAATTTTCAGAGACTATTTAGACCGGTTTGTGGTTGTCTTCATTGATGATATACTTGTGTACTCGAAGACAGAAGAAGAGCATGATGAGCACTTGAGGTTTGTTTTACAGAGGTTGTTGAGCAATCAGTTGTATGCGAAGCTTAGTAAATGTGAGTTCTTGATTCGAGAGGTTGTATTTCTTGGCCATGTTGTTTCGGCCGAAGGTATCCGAGTTGATCCATCGAAGATTGAGGCTATTGTTGAGTGGAAACAACCTAAGTCCGTAACTGAGATTAGGAGTTTCCTAGGACTAGCCGGTTACTATAGGAGACTTGTTGATGGCTTCTCTAGAGTAGCTGCTCCCTTGACTAAGTTGTTGCAAAAGGGAGTCAAGTTTGAATGGTCAGATGCAAGACAAAAGGCTTTTGAGAAATTGAAAGAAGCTTTGACGAATGCTCCAGTGTTAGTGCAACCTGTTTCAGGTAAGGAGTTTGTGATTTACAGTGATGCTTCCTACGTAGGTTTAGGATGTGTTTTGATGCAAGATAGGAGAGTTGTTGCTTATGCTTCTAGACAGTTGAAGATTCATGAGAAGAACTATCCTACTCATGATATAGAGTTGGCCGCAGTTGTTTTTGCATTGAAGATTTGGCGTCATTACTTGTATGGTGAGAAGTGTATTGTCTACACCGATCACAAGAGCTTGAAGTACTTGATGACACAGAAAGAGTTGAACTTGAGACAGAGAAGGTGGCTAGAGTTGTTAAAAGACTATGATTTGACCATTGAGTACCATCCGGGTAAAGCAAACGTAGTAGCCGATGCTTTGAGTAGAAAAGTGGCCGTTGAGCTGAGAGCTATGTTTGCTAGATTGAGTGTGTCCGATGATGGTGGTTTGATCAGCGAGTTGCAAGTGAAGCCTTCTTTGATTCAGTTGATTAGAGAGAAGCAGTTGAAAGATGCGAGCCTAGTTCCTCATGTTCAGGACATAGCCGAAGGAAGACCGACTGAGTATAGTTTCAGTGGTGAGAGCTTGTTGTGCTTTAGGGATAGAATTGTTGTACCGGAAGATGTTGAGCTGAGACGTCAGATTTTGAGTGAAGCACATTCGAGTCCCTTTTCTATGCATCCGGGTAGTACCAAGATGTACCGAGATTTGAAGAATGATTACTACTGGGTTGGTTTGAAGAGAGATGTAGCCGAGTATGTGAGCCGTTGCATGGTTTGTCAGAGAGTGAAGGCAGAATATCAGGTTCCTTCAGGTTTGCTACAGCCCTTGAAGATTCCAGAATGGAAATGGGAGAGGATCACCATGGATTTTGTGTCGGGGTTGCCTTTGTCTCCTTCGAAGAAGAATTCGGTTTGGGTGATTGTCGATAGGTTCACTAAGTGTGCTCACTTCTTAGCAGTGAACACTACGGATTCCTTAGACAAGTTGGCAAACTTGTACATTCGTGAGATTGTGAGACTTCATGGAGTTCCGAAGTCTATTGTTTCAGATAGGGATCCTAGATTTACTTCGAGGTTCTAGGGTTGCTTGCATAGTGCTTTGGGTAGCCGTTTGCATTTCAGCACATCTTATCATCCGCAGTCCGATGGGCAGTCAGAGCGAGTGATATAGATTCTAGAGGATATGCTTCGTTGTTGTGTGATCGATTTTTAGGGTTCTTGGGAGAAGCACTTACCGTTGGTTGAGTTTGCTTACAACAACAGTTATCAGTCTAGTATCCAGATGGCACCTTATGAGGCTTTGTATGGTAGACGATGTAGGACTCCGATTTGTTGGGTTGAGACAGGTCAGAGGTTGTTACCTATGCCAGACTTGCTTAAGGGAACCACGGAAAAAGTGAAGTTGATTTGTGACCGTTTGAAAGCAGCTTCCGATCGTCAGAAGTCTTATGCAGATTTGAAGAGGAAAGAGATTGAGTACTCAGTGGGTGAGAAAGTGTTTCTGAAAGTATCTCCGTGGAAGAAGGTGATGAGATTTGGCCGGAAGGGCAAGTTGAGTCCGAGGTTCATTGGTCCATATGAGATAGTTGAGCGGATTGGGCCTGTAGCTTATCGTTTGAGGTTACCTTCTGAGTTAGAGAAGATCCATGATGTCTTTCATGTGTCTATGCTTAGCAGATATAGGTCGGATCCTTCTCATGTGATGCCCGTTGAAGAAATAGAGTTAAATCTGGATTTTTCTTATAATGAAGAGCCCGCTGAGATACTTGCTTCTGATAGCAAGGTGTTGCGTGGCAAGACCATAGAGTTGGTCAAAGTGTTGTGGAGGCATAGAGGTGTGGAAGAGGCCACGTGGGAGAGGAAGGCGGATATGGTTGAGCAGTTTCCGTATTTGTTTCCACAAGGTAATTTCGGGGACGAAATTTCCTTAAGTGGGGGAGAGTTGTAACACCCGGGTTTAGGGGTTAGGTGAAAATAATATTTTTATATTATTTGGGTTCAGTTTTATGATTTAAATAATGGTTCGGGTTTGGTTTTCAAATTAATTAATTTGATGATAGACTATGCTTTGAAATTAAACCCCAAATAGCCATGGATTTTATGTCCTTGTGAATATTTCATTTCATTAAGGGCAAAAGGGTCATTGGGCTTTTAACTAAAACAAAACAAATAAAAGACCCAAAATTTCACTCATCTTCTCCCTCTCTCCACAAAACTCACGACATACTCTCCTCACCATTGAAGAACACTGTTTCATCACCTCTCTTCTTCATTTCAACTCCGTTTTGAAAGGTAATAGCATTTTTGACTTCCCCTCATCTCCCCCTTCATAAAAGTACTCTTCTTTTTCATTTTCATGAAGTTTTTAGAAAATGGAGGTTTTGAATATTTTGATTAAAAATGGTGCCTTTGTGTAGCTAAACCTAATATTTCGATTTATTATGGTTAGTTATGGAATATAGGAGCCAAATGATGCTACATATGTAAATTTCAAATGATTTTAATCAATTTTCGGAATTGGGTTTTGAGAGGGTTTTTGGAGGGTTTTAAAGTGGGATTTGGGGCTGTTTAAGGTTGGATTTTGGGGGCTGTGGGTAGTATGATATATGAGGATCATTTTGGGTGTAATTGATGCTTGTTTGGGTGCTTGAAATGGGAGAATTCAGTGGGTGTTAAGGGCTGCTCGAAATTTTGATTTTGGGGTTGATTTTGAGTGTTGGATGCTTGGTAATGTTAATCCGGGTTAGTTTCAATGATAAAATATTGATTGTGGATGTTTTGTTTGTATTTGGGATTGATTAGAATCAAGTTTGGGCATCGGTGAAGCATCGGAAGTGAATCCGGAAAGTTGAAGGTCGTTGCTTGCTTGGTCTTGAGCTCGGAAGCTTAGGTGAGTGGTTGTTTGCTTTTAAAGGTTTTAAAATAGTTGGTTCGAGTATAAGGACTAGGTTGGGCTTGGTAGACCCACCTAGAGTTAGGGTTAGGGTGGTAGCCTAATCCTAAACTTGATCTAGAGCCATTGGATGAACTCATTATATTGTTGAGTATGTCTCGTATGAAATGTGGCATGAATGCTTGTGTATATTGTATTATACATGTGGGTTGAGATAAGACTTGTGATGCTTGAGACATGCATGATGATGGTTGTTGGTGAGTACGTGCTAAGCACGAGTTTGATTGAAATGAGTAATGGGAAGTGAGTAAATATTGGCACTAGTTTACTTGAATACAAATGATCGATCATTAGGATGTTAGTGTGTACACATGAGTCTAAAGTCGCGCGTGGCCTTGGTGGCGTTGAGTCACCAAGGAGGAGTACGGGTTCGCCCGAAATTGTATTTAAATGTAGTCGGTGATGAGTGGAATCCCATCGACGGGGCGTGAGGATGAGTGGAATCCCCTCCGCGAGACCGGTGATGAGTGAAATCCCACCGTGAGGTAATGTGGTTGTTGGATGTGAGTTCCAACATGTCTATCCGCGTATTCGGGTCTTAGCTAGGTGCCAATGTTGTTTGATGTGTATATCAAAATGTTGATGTTTATGATCGTTGATGAGATGCTTGAATGTGTTTACATGTAATGTGGAGTTAAGCTTATGATCATGACATTATAATGTACATTGCTCATGCATTTTATTCTCATGACTCTTGTGGAACCTTGGCATGTTTGTGAAATGTCTTGGCTAGATCGTGCTCGGACCCTGCAATGTTGAGGTTTGTTTTTAGAGCTTACCCTCACTAAGCATCATTGCTTACGCTCTCTTTGTTCAACATTGCAGATCCTTAGTTCGTGGGTTGCTCGGGCAAGTGGAGGGCCTCCAAGTGTGGTTTTTGGCTTGAGTTCATCAAGTATGGATTTTTAATGTTAGACATGTAATAGTTTGAGCAATGGGACATGTATGGTTTTGTTGGATAGTTGTTGGTTGTTTAGGAGCATGTATAGGCTCCCTCATATCTTGCTTTTGCATGGTTGTGTTGCCATGATGAATGTTAACTCATGCCTAATTGCTTATTTTGAATGTTAGTTAAATGCCTTAGAGGCCATCCTTATGTTTGAATGATGATTGAATGAGTGTATGTTGTGGGTGTTGTCTTAGTGTTAGACTTATCTAAATCTTGTTGAAGCATGCTAGTATGGTTGGTATACCTTGTGTTTAATTTGCTTGGTGTTGTGAGGTGTTTTGGAGGTGTTTTAGGGCACCCTTGTGCCTTAAAACAGCCAAATCGTGTCTGCAGACAGGGGCCGTTTCGGAACGGGTCCCCCTGTTCCGGAACGGGTCCTTTGCAAATGGCTTGCCGTTTCGAAACGGATGAGGGTCGTTTCAGAACATTTTTGCTACTGGAATTTTGAGAAATTGACGAGATGAAGGCTTTCCGAAACGGGCCTTTTATGTTTCGAAACGGTCAAATCTCGTTGACCACGAGATTTTGACCGTCAAGGTCGTTCCGATACGGGTCACCCCTGTTTCGGAACGGTCACCTTATGGTTGACCCAGGCCCGTTGACTAGGTCAAGGCGTTTCGGAACACCCTAAGGTCGTTTCGAAACGGCCTGCTGTAAAACATTAAAATGAGCTGTTTAATGCTTGGTTGGTTGTTGTATGTTGCAAATGTTCGTATTCCCGCTGCTGTGCCTTATGTAGGATTAATTTATGCATATAGACAAGATAAAACAAAAAGAAAATTTTAGGGTCGTTAACCGAGGGGAAATCTTAACGGATTTCGCTTCGGTTTTCCCCGTGTGGCCCACTCGGACCGGTCATCCGACCAGACCGGGATGAGGGGGTTACACTCAAGTTGTTCAACCTAACAATGAAGCTCTCATGGCTTTTCTTACCGAGCAATTCAATGGCTTGCGAACTAACATGAACTCTGGTTTTGCCGCTATTGACACTCGCTTCACTTCCTTGGGGGAACGTGTCCAAGAATCGACTCACTTCGGTTGAAACTCAACAAGCATCGATGGACATGTCTTTTACCGGCTTTTATTGCGAGTGGAGGCAATTTAGGAGGAGCAACGCCAATGATGAAGATGAAGATGAAGATGACGATGAGCCTTGGATCTTTGCATCTCATTGCATATTATCTAGTTTAGGTTTTTTATGCACCTATAGTAAAACCTCTATAAATTAATACTCTTTAAATTAATAAACTCTATTAAATAATAAATTTCTCCGGTCCCGACTTGGGCCAATGTAAAAAATCATCAAATTCGATAAGATAATAATATAATATTTTTTTGGAGATCCCCTTTAAAAATATAAAGGTCCCATCAAAACTATAAATTAATAATTCATAAATATTACAATTACTACTTTGGTAACTTGCTAAAATATGAATCTATTGTAATCTGTTTCTTTTTAAAATTCAAATCTATTTCAATTTCATCTCTAACTTTTCTAATTCCACCCACAAGTTCCGGCGTTGAGGTCTCCAACTGCAATAAAAAGTTGTAAAGAGTTGTTGCCGCATTCAATGCTTCCTTTCGCGTGACTAGTTCAAGTGGCGTTGAATAATCTTCAACATCATCATTAGTAGAACTTTCAACAATATTTGCTGAATTGAGAAATTTTCTTTTAATTAATAAATTATTAATTTATTGATATATTAATATCTCTTTAAATTAATAAAATTTCATGGTCCCAAGGGTATTAATTTATAGAGGTTTTACTGTATCTATGTTTTGTTTTAGGACCTATGCTTTGCTCTATTGTCTTTAGGTATTAAGTTTGGATATTTTAGAACTTTTGTTTTGGTTTATTATGCTTAATGATATTATGTTGCCTTAATTATGCTTTTTCTTGTGCTATTTTGCTTTATATCTTGGTTTCATTCTTTATTCCTTCATTGATTTTGATCTAACAAAAAGAGGGAGTAGGGTTAAGCTAAAAATTTTAAAATCTTTTTCAAAAAAGGGGGAGTTTACTTAAAAATTTACTTTGGTTTTGTAATATAAAAAAGGGGGAGATTGTAAAATCAATGTTTGATTTTGATATAACAAATAATCTAAGGACCAAATTGCAAAGTAAATAAATTTTTAAGTACTCAAAAGACTCACATTTGACAAGTAAATTTTAGACTTAAAATGTTTTGAAGTCAAAACTTAAACACCATAAAATTTTCTAAGTGTTTCAAAGCTAAAATACTCAAAGTCACCTAGGCGTTTCAAAACACACTTAAAGTGTTTCGATACGGTTTGACACTGGAAACGTCTGTTTCAATACTGACTAATTTGTTTCGAGACAAGGGTTTCGAAACGGGCTTGCCCGTTTTGGTACAACCTTCATCCGGGCTTTTGTTTTTTAAGTGTCATTTCGAAATGGCTTATACTCATTTCGATACAGCGGTTAAGTATTTTCAAAATAGATCATTAAATGAACTAGCCGTTACTTGTCAGAACTGAATTTTTGAAAATTGGTTAAGTGTTTCGATACACCCCTTAGGTGTTTCGAAATGACATTTTACAGTTTCAAAAACGTTTCGATACACCCTTTTGTTGTTTCGAAACGACCTTTTTACAGTTTCAAACTATTTCGGTACGACCTATAGCCGTTTTAATATAGTCCCCTTTTACACATAACAACTCTTTCTTTTTTTAGTGTCTATTTCGATACATGGCCACGTGTTTCGATACGGGTAGTTGCAGAACTGCATTTATGGAGGGAAGAGGGAGCCCCAACGGCTCTATTGATGATCTCAACCACCCAAATGGCTAGAAATCAATGAGAATGTATAAAAGCAAGCCTCAAAAGCACTAGAAACAACTATTGAAACTCAAAGCAACATCCAAGCAATCAAATCCAATCCCTAGCACTTATTGTCAAATTCTTGTACCCAACTCTTAGAGTTCTTAGTGTAAATCAAATTTGAGAGTTTGGGGAGTGCTTGTAATCTATTTGGGCTATATTTATTTTGTGAGAGATCAATTGTAATAGCCAACATATTCTTTGTAAAGTGAGAGTCTTGTGGTTCAATCTTTGGGTAGAAAGATTGAACATTTGTAAAGGTTGTCTCATTAGCCTACAAAAGAGGAAGAATAAATTAGTGGAGAGTTTGTTGAAAATCCTTAGTGGGAGCTAAGGTAGTGGATGTAGAGCTTGTTTAGAAGCTTGAACCACTATAATTGCCTTATCTATCATTTTTAATTGTTCCTTTTGCTCCCTTCATTTTTTTTAAAGTTCCAATTCACCCTTCTCTTGGCCATATCGGTTAATTTGATCCACTCAACATTTTCTAATAATATATTGTAACACCCTCGACCCGAATGTCACAATTGGGCCTCAAGCCCAAACTAAAACCATGAAATTTCTCAAATTGGTTTAGCCCAACAAGGTATTTCTCGAAAACATTTAAAGCTCATAGTTAAAAATATAGTTAAATAAACAAAATGGTACAAAGAGGCTCGAATTTAAATTTAAAATATTTAAACATACGACTTGATTAATACAATTTCAGAAATAAGAATTACAGACTCCACCAAGTAAGGTCCTATGAATATGTAGTCCACTAAACACAAGTATCGTACTCTAGAGATCACCACATGGTACAATCCCGTGCTAATAGTGCTCCTCGATCCCACGATCTGACGATCAACCTACGCACGTAAACAACGATTCTAAGCGCTGAGCTTATAAAGCTCAGTGGTACACATCTACTCCACTATACTTCATGTTAATCATAAACATAAGCATGCAAGCAAGTACAAGCAATAAGTAAAGATAAATAAATATGTGGAGCTACCATTGGTCGCCTAAACACATGCTCTCATCAAGCAAAGCATCATACATGGCACACAAGGCCCAACCATACTCGGAATCCCACTGGATCATCCGAGCAAAAGACACAATGTCATCATCACAAACCTGGAGTGGGGCCTGGTGTCACGAAGCCTCGGGAACCTACACTCTCTCTAGGAGTGAGGCTCGGTGTCACAGCCTCAGGAACGTACACCCATACTCAGTATCTCTCCTCGAGTATCATCGAATGAGGCTCGGTGTCACACAAAGTCGGGAACGTACATTCATCATCTCTAACCATGGTGTTGCAATACTCTTTCTCTGGGCTTCCGGATCCCATCAACGAAGAAGACTCAACCAATCAAATGTCTATCCGACATACAAGCAACGTGATCCCAGGGATCCCCTTATTGTTGCTAATCATCATAACATCATTTATTTTGCATTATCGAGTTGTTAATACATTATGGAGAAGTATACAATTAATCTCATTTATTAAGGCATAATTAAATTATTAATATACACATCAACTTTCACCCTTAATTTACCTTTATTGGTTATTTAACGTATCGGGTACCGATATTCGAACATGAGTATCAGTATGGCATTCTCGGGTATCAGTACTCACATGCGTACCGATACTAAAACTACTTACTAGAAATCCTCAATTCTCACAAGTACCGATACGGGTCGACCCATACTAATATGACCCCCAATCACGTACTGATACGACCAAAGCTCGTACTGATACCATATTCGCGGGTTCATACAAGTTCCTCGAATTACGATGTTACAACACTTATTCCATCCCTAAAGCTTATTAAAGTCATTAGGGTTTGTTTACTAACACATTCATTCTATTAATATTAATTACTAACTTCATAATCATTAAATTGAGCATTTATCTTTTAAGCATAATTCTTATTGAATTACGTCAATTCATTTCAAATAAACATATCAGACATCAAAATTATATCAATCAACCAACCAATCATCAAGTAATCATACGAGCATCCTAAATGACCTTACACGGTCTCTAAAGCCTCTATGAGTCTAATCATATTTGTAATATCATCATGCATCTCATAAATATCGAGTCTCATACTATCAGTCTCGACATATGCATTTTCATCATCTACCTAATTTGCAGATACTAACACGCAAAGTAATCATATTTATGGTGCTCATGAATCAATAAGAGTTCGAGGTGTACTAACCTCAAGAATTAGCGATAAATCCTCATATAAGCTTCCCGATTACTCCACTTGGTCTCATATCAAATTCCAAATAATCCTCGTATAAAAAAGAATACGAAAATACATTAATTTCATACGTCCCCTAATCAAATCACAAGGTCAAACACATAAAAACAATTTACCGTGTTTGAATTTGGAAAAACAGACTGCGCCAACGGATTCAAAACATCGAGAAACCCCCAAGTAGGGTCCTTGAAAAAAAAGTCAACGGTCGGTCAACGACCTAGTTAACAGTCTGATGATCTAATGCAACGTGGTGCATGGTAAGCTTGGTGCACCCCCAAGCACATGATCCAGTGCGCGGAGGTGCATGGGGAGGATGGTGCGCTATAGGGCTCACTCCTATACAGACAGGTGTACGTGCACTAGGGTGTGCCCGATTCAGTGTGGCGTGGGTGTATGGGAGCTCTGTGAACCCGACTACTACTGCGCACGTCCACCCTCGGTGCGCTCTTTTTTTGGATAAGTAATTGTTTCCATTTATCTCAAAGCAAAATTCTTGCTATAAACTACAGTTTTAAAGTCTAAAAATCATACTAACCCCAAGCTATACAAAGAGAAGAATTAACAAATACAAACTTAGTTTTACCCATATGTGCAACCTTTACACGAAAATTCTTCTTAATTACATCAAGAACCTAATCTAAAGATCGAGAGTGGCCACGAAAACACCTACGGTTTCGTCGCCAACATGCCAACAGCTCATCACTTCTCGTCAACTCTTTTTTTGTCAGAACTTAGTTGTGTCATTGTCCCCACTTGCTTCCCAACCTTGGTGCTTCCTTGCTCATCGTTTTAAACCCTCATTGCTGCCCGCTGTAAGTTCTCTCTAGCCTTCTCGTATTTAAGGTTACTGAGAAACAAGCAAAGCTTTTCCTCACTCAGCCAGGGATAAGTTCGCCCAAATTGAAAACCAAAACCCTTGTTGCTTTCCCTCACTCAGCCATCAGCCCATCATCCACCGCCAACAGGCCAATAGCTCATCACTGTCTGTCAACTCTTGCTTTGTGAAAACTCGGTTGTGTCGTCATCCCCACTTGCTTCCCAACCTTGGTTCTTCCTAGCTCATCGTTTTATGCCCTCATCCCCGCTCGATGTAAGTTCTATCTAGCCTTCTCACATTGAAGGTTACTGAGAAAATAGTAAAGCTTTTCCTCACTCAACCATCTGCCCATCATCATTCATCAACATGCCAACAGCTCATCGCTGCCAGTCAAAACTCGGTTGCGTTGTCGTCCCCACTTGCTTCCCAACCTTGGTGCTTCCTTGCTCATCGTTTTATACCATTGTCGTTGCCCACTATAAGTTCTATCTGGCCTTCTCATATTTAAGGTTATTGAGAAACAAACAACGCTTTTCCTCACTCAGCTAGGGATAAGTTCGTCCAAATTGAAAACCAAAACCTTCGTCGCTTTCCCTCACTCAGCCATTTGCCCATCGTCATTCACCAATAGGCCAACAGCTCATCGATGCCCATAACTCTTGTATTGTCGAAACTCAGTTGTGTTGTCTTCCCAACTTGCTTCCCAACCTTGGTGCTTCTTTGCTCATCGTTTTATACCCTCGTCGCTGCCCATTGTAAGTTCTCTTTAGCCTTCTCACATTTAAGGTTACTTCGAAACAAGCAAAGCTTTTCCTCACTCATCCAGGGATAAGTTCCTCCAAATTTAAAACCAAACCCTCATTACTTTCCCTTACTCAACCATTTGCCCATCGTCCATCGCCAACAGGCCAACAACTCATCGTTGCCCGTCAACTCTTGTTCAGTCAAAACTCGGTTGCGTCGTCGTCCCTACTTGCTTCCCAACCTTGGTGCTTCCTTGCTCATCGTTTTATGCCCTCGTCCCTGCCCGCTGTAAGTTCTCTTTGGCCTTCTCGTATTTAAGGTTACTAAGAAACATACAAAGCTTTTCCTAACTCAGCCATTTGCCCATCGTCATTCACCAATAAGCCAATAGCTCATCGCTGCCCATCAACTCTTACTTTTTTGAAACACGGTTGCGTTGTCTTCTCCACCTGCTTCCCAACCTTGGTGCTTCCTTACTCATCTTTTTATACCCTCGTCGCTGCCCATTGTAAGTTCTTTCTAGCCATCTCACATTTAAGGTTACTTTAAAACAAGAAAAGCTTTTTCTCACTCATCCAGGGATAAGTTCACCAAAATTGAAAACCAAAACCCTCATCGCTTTCCCTCACTCAGCTATTTTCCCATCATCCACCGCTAACAAACCAACAGCTCATCGCTGCCCGTCAACTCTTGCTTTGTAAAAACTCAGTTGCGTCGTCATCCCCACTTGCTTCCCAACCTTGGTTCTTCCTTGCTCATCGTTTTATGCCCTCATCACCGCCTGCTGTAAGTTCTCTCTAGCCTTCTCACATTGAAGGTTATTGAGAAACAAGTAAAGCTTTTCCTCACTCAGCCATCTGCCCATCGTCATTCACCAACATGCCAACGACTCATCATTGCTCGTCAACTCTTGCTTTGTCAAAACTCAGTTGCGTTGTCGTCCCCACTTGCTTCCCAACCTTGGTGCTTTCTTGCTCATCGTTTTATGCCCTCATCGCTGCCCACTATAAGTTCTCTCTGGCCTTCTCATATTTAAGGTTACTGAGAAACAAGCAAAGCTTTTCCTCACACAACCAAGGATAAGTTCGTCCAAATTGAAAACCAAAACCCGCGTCGCTTTCCCTCACTCAGCCATTTGCCCATCGTCCGTCGTCAACAGGCCAACAACTCATCGCTGCCCGTCAACTTTTGCTTTGTCGAAACTAGGTTGCGTTGTCGTCCCCACTTGCTTCCCAACCTTGGTGCTTCCTTGCTCATTGTTTTATGCCCTCATCCCTGCCCGTTGTAAGTTCTATCTAGCCTTCTGACATTGAAGGTTACTGAGAAACAAGTAAAGCTTTTCCTCACTCAGCCATCTGCCCATCGTCATTCACCAACAGGCCAACAGCTCATCGTTGCACGTCAACTCTTGCTTTGTCAAAACTCGGTTGCGTTGTCGTCCCCACTTGCTTCCCAACCTTGGTGCTTCCTTGCTCATCGTTTTATACCCTTGTCGCTGCCCTCTATAAGTTCTCTCTGGCCTTCTCACATTTAAGGTTACTGAGAAACAAGCAACGCTTTTCCTCACTCAGTTAGGGATAAGTTCGTCCAAATTGAAAACCAAAACCCTCGCCGCTTTCCCTCACTTAGCCATTTGCCCATCTTCATTCACCAATAGGCCAATAGCTCATCGATGCCCATCAACTCTTGCTTTGTCGAAACTCGGTTGCGTTTTCTTCCCCACTTGCTTCCCAACCTTGGTGCTTCCTTGCTCATCATTTTATACCCTCGTCGCTGCCCATTGTAAGTTCTCTCTAGCCTTCTCACATTTAAGGTTACTTCGAAACAAGGAAAGCTTTTCCTCACTCTTCCAGGGATAAGTTCATCCAAATAGAAAACCAAAACCCTGGTCACATTCCTTCACTCAGCCATTTGCCCATCGTCCGTCGCCAACAGGCCAACAGCTCATCGTTGCCCGTCAACTCTTGCTCTGTCTAAACTCGGTTGCGCCGTCGTCCCTACTTGCTTCCCAACCTTGGTGCTTCCTTGCTCATCGTTTTATGCCCTCGTCCCTGCCCGCTGTAAGTTCTCTTTGGCCTTCTCGTATTTAAGGTTACTGAGAAACAAGCAAAGCTTTTCTGCACTCAGCTATTTGCCCATCGTCATTCACCAATAGGCCAACAACTCATCGCTACCCATCAACTCTTGCTTTGTCGAAACACGGTTGCGTTGTCTTCCCCACTTGCTCCCAACCTTGGTGCTTTCTTACTCATCGTTTTATACCCTCGTCGCTGCCTATTGTAAGTTCTTTCTAGCCTTCTCACATTTAAGGTTACTTTGAAACAAGCAAAGCTTTTCTTCACTCAGCCAGGGATAAGTTCACCCAAATTGAAAACCAAAACCCTCATTGTTTTCCCTCACTCAGCCATCTGCCCATCATCTACCGCTGACAGGCCAATAGCTCATCGATGCCTGTCAACTCTTGCTTTTTAAAAACTCGGTTGCGTCGTCATCCTCACTTGCTTCCCAACCTTGGTTCTTCCTTGCTCATCGTTTTATCCCCTCATCCCCGCCCGCTGTAAGTTCTCTCTAGCCTTCTCACATTGAAGGTTACTGAGAAACAAGTAAAGCTTTTCCTCACTCAGCCATTTGCCCATCGTCATTCACCAACAGGCCAATAGCTCATCACTGCATGTCAACTCTTGCTTTGTTGAAACTCGGTTGTGTTGTCGTCCCCACTTGCTTCCCAACCTTGGTGTTTCCTTGCTCATCGTTTTATGCCCTCGTCGCTGCCCACTGTGAGTTCTCTCTGGCCTTCTCATATTTAAGGTTACTGAGAAACAAGCAAAGCTTTTCCTCACTCAACCAAGGATAAATTCATCCAAATTGCAAACCAAAATCCTCGTCGCTTTCTCTCACTCAGCCATTTGCCCATCGTCCGTCGCCAACAGGCCAACAACTCATCGCTGCCCGTCAACTTTTGCTTTGTCGAAACTTGGTTGCGGTGTCGTCCCCACTTGCTTCCCAACCTTGGTGCTTCCTTGTTCATCGTTTTATGCTCTCGTCGCCTCCCGCTGTAAGTTCTCTCGCCTTCTCGCATTTAAGGTTACTGAGAATCAAGCAAAGTTTTTCCTCACTCAGTAAGAGAGAACTTTGCCCAAATTGAAAACCAAAACCCTTTTTGCTTTCCTCAATCAGCCATTTTCTCATCATCTGTCGCCAACAAGCCAACAGCTCATCCCTGCTCATCAACTCTTGCTTTGTCGGAACTCGTTTGATTTTGGTTTAAGATAGAGTTGTTTCGATGCGTCAAGTAAGTTTCATTGTAGTTTAGTTTGAGCAGATCAACATGTTGGATTGTATTAACTGATGTGAGTTCCATACATGGGGTGATTTAGATATGTGGCTCATGTTTTATGGTCTATACTATAGTTGCTTTGGGATCGTTAACATCAACTGTTGATTTATGTAGTGGTGATTGGGATGTCTAGGTTTGTGGCTATCCATGCTCCGAAAATCTGTCTTGATGCCAAAAACAGCTATGACTTTTATCATTGCTGCATCTGTCGGCTTAGATTCAAAGCAGTTAGGTTTCCATCATTTAGACATTGTATCCTTTGTTGAACTAGACATTGTATCTTGTGATGGCACAAACACATTTCTTCATACACGGTGCTATTGTTTATGTTTAGGGTGTAATGTTTTCAAGTTTTATTCTGTTTAAAAAACAAGCTTGGTTTTCATGACTCAAAATCAAATCGTGTTACAAGAGCATTCAAAACAAATATATTATAAGTCAATAATTTCTACAACAAGTAGTTAACAGTTTTCTGTTGATATTTTTTTCTTCCCCTAAGTTGTGGGTTCTAGACCTATTAGGAACAAATTTCTTCTTCCCCACCCTAAGTAAAAATTGTTCCAAAAATATTTCTGAAAGATTAATCTTGAGGCCATTCTAGTGAAAGACCAAGCATGAATGATCTGGTCTGGTAACCTCATTAGATCAAATTGTCAAATGTGAATTAATCTTGACGTAAAAATTCATCAAAATGAGGGGTGTATCTGAAAATTAAGATTGTTTATATTAGTATACGATTCATACTTTTCAAACATTTTGTTTGGAAACTTTACACAAATATGATACTTAATTTTTTTTGGTTCTTGTTTTCTATTTCCAAAAATATACCACTTTCTATCGTGAAACTGAAGTCGGAGGGAACACACTTAGGGTGAGGGTTCGATCAAGTCGAGTCAGAAAATTTTGAGTTAACGCGTCATATTTTACAACTCAAATATTATTTGATTTTTTTATTCGATTCCAGTTTAAAAAATTTGAGTCGAGTTCGCGTTTTCGAGTTCCTACACAAATTTAATTATAATTATTTATCATTTTATAGTACATTTTGATTCCAATTTAAACGTCTTTCTCTAATCATATATATATATATATATATGGGAAAATTGACGACTCGAACTTAAAATCATTACAATAATACTAAAATTTTGAGTTATTCGAATTACCATTTTACAACTCAAACTTTATTTGAAATTTTTTCGAGTCGGGTCGAGTTTATGAAATTTCGAGTCGATTTTTTTCGCCTTGAGTCGAGTCAAAAAATTTGGTTTTTTCGAGTTAGTTTTGCTCACCCTACACACATCGTCTTTGAACAATGAATGATTTTTTCAGTTAAAAAATTGAAATCAGAGGGAACACACACCGTCTTTGAACAATATTTTACATTAAAGTCGGATTGTAGGTCTACCGTCTTCAACATATTTTAATTTTAAAATAAAGATGCAAAGTAAAAAATATGCAATTTCCCCATTTTGTTTCTTTTGTTTTTGCTTTGGCTCCTACCAACTGATTGAAACAGATTGTAACTCCTGCATTATTCCATTTTCATTTGCTTTAGAGTCAAAACCACGATATGCTTCGGATGATATTTGTTAGTCATTGTCTAAATGAATAATTAGAAAAACAATTCAAATTATACAAAAATATGTTTTTTACTCATTTAATGAGCGTAATCATTAATGTAGGTTGCAAAGTAGCATTAACGAGACTTTTTTTATAAAAAAAAATAAAACGTAATTAAATCTATGTACAAACTGAAAATTTTTAAAATTAGAATTAAAAACCAAGAAGGATAACTTGGTTCTAAAACAATAATCTCGTAACAGAAACTTGGTAAAATAATCAAAAATGATTATATAACGGAAGTAGGTGCTCTTAAAGAGACCCAAAAAATAATTAATCATAAAATTTTAGAGGAGATTTGAATATATGAAAAAATAAAAATAAAAGATTTTAATAAATTATATCACTACAAGAAAATGATTCGGAATTAGAAAATTCTACAACGGGTGATAAACACCGTTGAACACTACTAACGCTGAACACCGCTGAACATCATTAAATTAATTAATAAAGAATAAAAATCTCAAGGACTCGATATTCAATTAATAATTATTTAAAATAAAATTTTAATTAAATTCTTTTTCAAATATATATTCTATTTTTAATCTTTATTTTAAATAATTGAATCAAATATCAACCATAATCAATCCTTAAATTAAAAAACCCTAAATCCTTTTCTCCTCCTTGCCATTCCAGCTGCCGCCGTTAGCCACTGTCCGCCAGCGAGATTGTCGCCGTCGCACCTCCATCACTGCTGCAAACGACCGTCGTTCCCCTATTGAACTACACCTTGATAACAACTTTCTCAGTTGCAGGGTACCCTCATGGTTGTTTTCTCTTTCATCTTTAGTTGGGGATCGGTAATAATAGGCTTACTGGTCTTATTGACCGGTTCGACAAGGTTGCTCCCTCGGAGGCTGTTCATTTTTCGAATAATGAGATACAAGGTCCGATTCCTGGCCCGATTTCTGAACTTGTAAACCTTGCACTTCTTGATCTTTCTACAAATAATCTGAGTAGCAGTTTTGAGTTGGATAAACTATCAAAGTTCAGCAAACTTAAGCAACTGTCTCTCTCGGGTAACATTTTTCTATCATTGACCAGTGCAAGGTTAAACAATGTTGGTTACTCTTTGCCTGGTCTTTGGAGATTAAACCTTTCTTCTTGCAACACAAGTGAGTTTTCAAATTTTGTAAGAAATCTGCCAAGTTTGACAGAGTTAGACCTTTCTTACAATAGAATTCGTGTCGTCGAGGTAAATATGTTTGTAAAGCTCAAAAGCCTTGAATATCTGGATCTTTCACACAACATTCCACTATCCCTCAGCAACATTAATGATCTTACTCATGTCTTGTAACGTCCAGGGTTTAGGGCGGGAAGTTACCGAATCGAGTTGAGGGTCGAAACGAATCTGTTGGTCGGGTTAGACTAGTTTCGGGTCTATTTACTTTAACAAAAAGGGTTATGTCTTGAGATGAAAGTATTTTAAAATGGGGGTAAAAAGGTAAATTCTTTTTAAAGGGGGTTTTTAATTACAACAAAAGGTTTTATTTTTAAGTTGTCATCTTTTTGGAGAGAAGATCATATTATTTTTCCCCCAAAACTAGTGTTCTCATTTCCTCTTCAACCAAACAACATCTTCATTGAAGATTATTGAAGGTAATCTCTTTTTTGCTTTGTTTTTCTTCCATTGAACTCTTTTTGTTGGATTCTCTTCAAAACTCAAATGATTTTTCCATTTTTCTCAAAGGTCATTGTTTGAAAATAATGGGTTTTTGGGGGATTTTCGTATGGATTGATGTTGATGTGTTTTGGGTTGGTTAAGAGCAATGTTTTGAGTGTTAAATGATGTGGAGATGTTGGTTCAATCATAAAATCTCGAAACTAGGTAAGTGGGTAGTTGTAAAGGTTGAAATACTAGAGTTTTTGGCTTGGTTTTGGGTTGAAACGACCCCTGATGATTTTGTAGCTTTGGAATGATGTTTTCGGAGTAAATGTATGTGTTTTGGATGATTATATTGCTGGGTTTTGGTTAGAGCTGATGTGGTGATAATTTTGGATAACTGCGGCTACGAATCGATGATCGAATGTTCTTGAATATTGTGTTTGTTACTTTCAGTGGGTATGTATGTTGAAAAGGGTATTAATTCTCTGTTTTGGATTGTTAGAAGCAGCGGAAACAGATTTGGGTACTTCGGGCGCGATACCCAGTGTTACGGAAGCTTGAAATCGGTGTTTCGGCTATCGTTCGGGTTGTACTGGTGAGTGGTAACATTTTAAAGCTTTGAAATGCTTCAAAGAGGTTTTCTTGGGGTTTGGGTTGAGCCTTAGGGGCCAACCTAAACTCAAGTGTAAGTTTATCTAATATTGTCTTATTTTGTAAAGTGTTGAAGAATGGGATTATATGTGTTGTTAGGTGAAATACTATTTGCTTTTGCATCCCTCGAATATTTTGTTGTTGTTGTTGTTGTCAAAGCCTCACGTGATGGTTAGTAGGAAGGGTGTTGTTGAATACGGTGATGTGTAGTCTCGCCGTAGGTTGACTAGTAGATGAGTACGGTGAGGTGTAGTCCCGCCGAAAATATGCTAGTTGTTTGGGGAACGGTGATGTGTAGTCCCACTGAAAATATGCTAGTTGTTTGATGAGCGGTGATGTGTAGTCCCACCGAGAATGGTTGTACATGTGCACTCCATGAACTATTCTTATGCTTTCGGTTTACTATATTCCACTCTTTATGGTGTTGTCCTTCAAATAGATATATGTTTTGCAACTACATTGATGTTGTTGTGATTTTGAGCTCCCATCACTAGGCTCTCAAGCTTACGCTTTCTTTTCCAACAATGCATATTGTTAGTGGCTACGGGAGGCAAGTGGGGCAAAAGAGGAACCTTGGAGTTCTTTTGCTGGCTCAAGTATGGTTTTTCATGGTTGTAATAATACTTAGGCAATGGGAATGCTAGACTTTTGTGTTGAGGAATTGGTGTCCAAACCCCCATGTGGTTGTTATTGTTGCTAACATGTTTTAAATGTTGAGACCATGATATGTGGAAGGTTGTTATGCTTTACGAATGCATGCCTTATGTTTTGGTTAGTTTATGCTTATGATGAAGTGTTTTCCTTTAGCCTTTTGTCCATATGTCCAATTTGCGTATGTATGCATGGTTGATGCTGGTTTAAGGGTGCCTTGCCTCTAGTTTCCTTGTTTATCGTGTTGCCATGTTGCTTGGCGTATGTTGGGGTGAGTTTGGGAATGTTTGGGGAAGCCAAAACAACTTTTTGAAACCCATATGTGCCGAGGTGTTTCAAAACACCTGGTACAGTTTTGAAACGGCCAAGCTTTTGGGGCACCTGTATCGAAACGGGGGTGGTGCCGTTTCGGTACGTTTTCCCTCTGAAGACTCCTGTTTCGAAACCGAGAGAGACCATTTCGGAATGGACTGGTGTTGATTTTTGCTGGGAGCCCGTGTTTTGAAACGGGCATCCCCAGTTTCGAAACACATATGGTTTAAGTGGGAAAACGGTATCTTTGAATGTTTCTGAATGTTGTGTTTTGGTCTCTAATGCTCGTAGGCTTTCTTAATGAGTTCTCTTGCCTATTTTTGAGTTGGTTTTGCTTCGTGTGATTGGATTTTGGCTAATAGTTTTTTGCTAAGGTCAAAATTACATTTTTGTCCCTATTTTGTGTGTTTTTACGAAATGGTCTGTTGTGATTGTTTTGGTCCCAATTGGACATCCGATTGATGTCCGACTGAGACATTGTTTCTTCAACTGTGTCCCTTAACACCATAGGAACTCTAAAATGCATTTAAACAAGATAAATTGAAACCTAGGGTTGTTAAGCGGAGGGAAATTTTCAGATTTTTCTCCGGTTATCCCTGTGCAACTCTCCCGATTCGGTTTTGCGACTAGACCTGGCCGAGAGGGTTATATTTGGTGATATTAAAGCCTCGGTTTCGAGGTCTTTCGGGAAGGAAATTCAGGTAAGTTGATTTGTTTAGTTTGTTTCTGTTGCATGGTGTGTGAAAGCATGATTTCTCGTTCTTGTTGTTGGTTGAAGAGTAGTCGAGCGTCCCCATTGCTAAGTATTGTTATTGGAAAATGGTTTTGGTTAAAAGAGCTTGAGCACTTGGATCTTTGCCCTTGTTGACCCAATGTTTTCTTGCGTGTTTTGTTTGTTGTTTTAGATTTTATCTTCTTGATGGTGAGACCGAGAAGACGACCTAGAGTGGGTGACCTAGCACCCGAGGATATCCCTCATGTTCCTCCTTCTCCCGATGGTAATGGGGCGAATGTCGGAGGTAATGTACCTCAAGCTGGTGCGAATATTAGAGGTGGTGGTAATGGACCTCAGGTTGGCCAGGGTCAGGCTGGTGCGAACATGACTCATTTGATTAAGACTATAGCTGGGGCTTTTCAGACAACTTTAGCCGGCATACATACTGCAGCACCACCTCAGGGTGCGGGAACTGGTTTACCCCTTCAGAGACTTCGTAGTTTGGGCGGGGTCGAGTTTCGTGGTTTGACTCCCAAGGGTTCAAAGGCTTGGCTCGAGAGCACTACATGAATCTTAGGTCAGATGGAATGCTCAGACACTCGTAAGTTGGGTTGTGTTGTCTCCTTACTTTAGAGAGATGTGTATACTTGGTGGACTACAGTTATTCCGGGTGTGTCGGAGGCGGATGTAACTTGGAAATTCTTCAGAATAGCCTTCAGAAAGAAGTACCTTGGAGCTCGATATCATGATGAAAAGAAGAATAAATTTATGGCTTTGGTTCAGGGTGGTAAGATGGTGTCGGAGTATGAGGTACAGTTTGTGAGGTTGAGCCAATATGCTCCCGAGTTGGTTCCCAATGAGACAGAATAGTGTGAGCGCTTCCGTTATGGTTTGACTAGGGATGTGAAGACATATATGCTTGCTTCTGATTACACCGAGTTTGATGTTTTGGTCTCTAGGGCCAAGGATATTGAGTAGAGTTTAGGCTTCAACACTTGTGCTAGTGGGTCCAATTCAGAGAAACGACATACGGAATGGGACAGAGAGCATGCTAAGAGGCACAAAGATAAGAGATATCAGTCTGACTTGAGACGTAGAAACAATAACCACGGACGTGGCCATCAGGGCCAAGGGGTTGTTTTCCACACTCCCGAGTGCACTAGATGTGGGAGACGCCATCCGGATGAGTGTATGGGTACCTATGTTGGAACTGTGGATCCCGAGATCATTTGAGGCGTAACTGTCCTCACCTAGTAGGGGGCGGACATGCCCTAGTTCGAGGTTTTGAGCATCATGGAGGCCGTGGGCGCGGTCGAGGTAACTTTCAGCCAAGGAATGATTGTCAGAGAAATGTAGCTCATGTGGTAGCAGTTTAGCCCGGGGGTGGAGGACCTGCTAGGCGGCGTGTGGTAGAAGGTATGGCGGCAGGGCTCTTGTTCGTGCCACGCGGCGGCTGGATTCGACTGGGTGTAGGTCGTTTTGTTGGTGCTTCTGGCTCAGGTTCAGATCCTCCACCTTGAGGCTCGATTGTTGCGGCTAGCCGCTTTCTCTTCCTTGCTGCTTTGGCCAGTTCGTCGTCGAAAGAGTCAGATATCTCCATTTCTGAGTCCTCGACTTCTTTGGCAGCTGTCTTCTTTGCTGCTAGGGAAGCAGCGGTCGTCTCCTCCTCTTTCTCCGACTCTGATGAGGAGGTGAGTTCGTACGGCTGGATAGGAGTGGGTGAGGTCCTTCGCGAGAGGCTGGGAATGGCACAAATGTCATCGAAGGTAATTTCTTGTTATGGTCTTTACCCTTGCTTTCGTTGATAGATTCGGGGTCGACATATTCATACATTTTAGTTGAGCATGCAAGATCTTTAGATTTATCGTATGTGTGGTTAGAGGTAGGTGTAAATGTTACTAGTTCTTTTGGTGAGACCGTGGTAGCTAGGAAAATGTACAAGAGGTGCCCTTTGATGATTCAGGGTCACGTGTTTCTGGTCGATATGAGGAGATTGCCGTTCTATGGTTTCGATGTGATTTTGGGCATGGATTGGCTCGTAGAGCTTAGAGCTAGAGTAGACTTTGAGACCAAGAGAATCTCCTTGAGACTAGCAGATGATTATGAGGTTGTAGTAGTTGGCGAGAATATTAAGTTCTTGTCTAACGTTGTTTCTACTTTAGAAGCTTAGAGATTGATGGATTTGGGTTGAAAAACATATTTGGCCTACGTGATGAATTCAAACATGAGTGAAGTTAGACCGCAAGACATCAGAACAATTTGTTATTTTTCGAGTGTCTTTCCAGAAGAGTTGTCGGGTTTGCCTCCAGACAAGGATGTTGAGTATGCTATTGAGACGTATTCAGATTCTGCTCCTGTATCTATTGCTCTGTATAGAATAGCACCTAAAGAGTTGAAAGAGTTGAAGTCATAGCTTCAGAAGCTGTCGGATAGAGGTTTCATTAGGCTTAGTATTTCTCCGTGGGGTGCTCCGGTCTTTTTTGTGAAGAAAAAAGATGGCAGTATGAGGATGTGCATAGATTATAGGCAGTTGAACAAGGTAACAGTAAAGAACAAGTATCCTTTGCCGCAGATCGACGATTTTCTTGATCAGTTGAAAGGTGCTACAGTATTTTCGAAGATTGATTTGAGATCCAACTATTATCAGTTGAAGGTGAAAGATGAGGATATACCGAAAACACCTTTTCGTAGACGATATGGGCACTACGAGTTCTTGGTAATGCCTTTCAGTTTGACTAATGCCCTAGTTGCATTTATGGACATGATGAACATAGTGTTTCACGATAGATTTGTAGTAGTGTTCATATATGACATTTTAGTGTACTCCAAGACCGAGGAAGAACATGATGAGCATTTGCGGTTGGTACTAAAGACCTTACTTGAAAATTAGTTGTATGCCAAGTTGAGTAAATGTGAGTTTTGGATTATGAAAGTAGACTTTCTAGGTCATGTGATCTTGGCCGATGGGATTAATGTGGATTCCAAGAAGATAGAAGTAATAGTGAATTGGAAACAACCGAAGTCAGTGACCGAAATTCATAGTTTTCTAGGCTTGGCGGGGTATTATAGAAGGTTTGTTGAGGGATTCTTGAAGATTGCCGCACCTTTGACTAAACTACTTTAGAAAGAGGTTCGGTATGAGTGGATAGATGCAAGGCAGCAAGCATTTGAGAAGTTGAAGAAAGCATTGACGGAAGCTCCTATTTTGATTCAGCCTGAATCAGGGAAAGAGTTCGTAATCTACAGTGATGCATCGTATGTGGGTTTAGGTTGTGTGCTTATGCAAGAAGGAAGAGTTGTAGCTTATGCTTCGAGACAGTTGAAGGTTCACGAGAAGAATTACCCCACTCATGACATAGAGTTAGCGGATGTGGTTTTTGCCTTGAAGATTTGGAGACACTATATTTACGGTGAGAAGTGCACAATGTACACCGATCATAAGAGTTTGAAGTACCTTATGACACAAAGAGAGTTGAATCTTAGATATCGTAGGTGGTTAGAGCTTCTTAAAGACTATAACCTCACGATAGAGTACCATACGGGTAAGGCAAACGTAGAGGCCGATGCTTTGAGTAGAAAAATGGCAGTTGAGTTACGAGATATGTTTTCTAGATGGTGGTTTGACAGCCGAGCTACAAGTTAAACCTTCGTTAGTCCATTTGATTCGAGAGAAACAATTGCAAGAAAGATCTTTGGCACCTCACGTGCAAGATATAGCCGAGGGTAAACTCACAGATTTCTGCTTTGGTGAGAATGGGATCATATGTTTCAAGGATAAGGTAATTGTTCTAGAAGATGTCGAGTTGTGGCGTACTATCTTGAATAAAGCTCATGATAGCCCTTTTGCTATGCATCCGGGTAGTACGAAGATGTACCGCGGGTTGAAAGATGAGTACTTCTGGATTGGGTTAAAGAAAGATGTGGCCGAGTATGTGAGTAGATGTATGGTTTGCCAGTGTGTTAAGGCCAAGCATCGGTTTCCTTCAGGTTTGTTACAGCTGTTGAAGATTCCAGAATGGAAGTGGGAACGAATTACTATGGATTTGTGTCAGGTTTGCCGTTGACTTCTTCAAAGAAGAATTCAGTATGTGTAATAGTTGATAGATTCACTAAGTGTGCCCACTTCATACCTGATTATACTACTTATACCTTGGACAAGTTGGCCAAGTTGTATATCAGTGAGATCGTGAGACTGCATGGTGTACCGAAGTCTATTGTGTCAGACCGAGATCCGAGATTTACAGCTAGATTTTATGAGTGTTTGCATCGTGCTTTGGGAACTTGGTTGAACTTTAGTACTTCGTATCACCCACAGTCAGATGGTCAGTCAGAGAGAGTTATTCAGATGTTAGAGGACATGTTGAGATGTTGCATTATCGACTTTCAGGGCTCATGGGAGAAACATTTGCCGCTAGTAGAGTTTGCGTACAATAACAGTTATCAGGCTAGCATTCAAATGGCACCGTATGAAGCTTTGTATGGGAGGAAATGTTGAACACTTGTTTGTTAGGCCGAAGCCGGACGAGAGCTTGTACCTATGCCAGACTTTCTTAAAGGCACTACCGATAAGGTAAAACTGATTTATGATCGCTTGAAGGCAGCTTTAGATAGACAGAAATCGTATGCCGACTTGAAAAGAAGAGAGATATAGTATGTTGTGGACGACAAAGTATTCTTGAAGGTTTCCCCGTAGAAGAAGGTAATGAGGTTTGGTAAAAAGTGGAAGCTAAGTCCGAGATTTATTGGTCAATACGAGGTAGTTGAGAGGATTGGTCCTATAGCATATAGGTTGAGATTGCCATCCGAACTTGAGAAGATTCATGATGTGTTCCATGTTTTGATGCTTCGAAAATATAGATCAGATCTCTCTCATGTGATGCTAGTGGAAGAGAACGAGCTAAATCTAGACTTGTCGTATGATGAAGAACCAATTGAAATTCTTGATACGGATAGTAAAGTTTTGCATGGGAGGACCATTGAGTTAGTCAAGGTTTTGTGGAGACATCGGGGTGTGGAGGAAGCTACTTGGGAGAGGAAGGATGACATGAGGAGATAGTTTTCGTATCTTTTTCCATCAGGTAAATTTTATGGACGAAATTCCTTAAGTGGGGGAGAGTTGTAACGCCCAGAGTTTAGGGCCGGAAGTTACCGAATTGAGTTGAGGGTCGAACCGAATTCGTTGGCCGGGTTAGACTAGTTTTGGGTCTATTTACTTTAACAAAAAGGGTTATGTCTTGAGATGAAAGTATTTTAAAAATGGGGTTTTTAATTATAACAAAAGGTTTTATTTTTAAGTTGTCATCTTTTTTGAGAGAATATCATATTATTTTTCCCCAAAACTAGTGTTCTCATTTCCTCTTCAACCAAACACCATCTCCATTGAAGAATTTTGAAGGTAATCTCTTATTTGCTTTGTTTTCCTCCATTGAACTCTTTTTGTTGGATTCTCTTCAAAACCCAAATAATTTTTCCATTTTTCTCAATGTTCATTGTTTGAAAATAATGGGGTTTTGGGGGGTTTTCGTATGGATTGATGTTGTAGTATTTTGGGTTGGTTAAGAGAAATGTTTTGAGTGTTAAATGATGTGGAGATGTTGGTTCAATCATAAAATCCCGAAACTAGGTAAGTGGGTAGTTTTAAAGGTTGAAATACTAGATTTTTTGGCTTGATTTTGGGTTGAAACGACCCCTGATGGTTTTGTAGCTTTGGAATGATGTTTTTGGAGTAAATATATGTATTTTGGATGATTATATTGCTGGGTTTTGGTTAGAGCTGATGTGGTGATAATTTCGGATAATTTCAGCTACGAATCAATGAGCGAATGTTGTGTTTGTGAATTTCAGTGGGTATGTATGTTGAAAAGGGTATTAATTCTCTGTTTTGGATTGTTAGAAGCAGTTGAAACGGATTTGAGTACTTAGGGCGCGATACCCGGTGTTGCGGAGGCTTGAAATCGGTGTTTCGACTATCGTTAGGGTTGTGCTGGTGAGTGGTAACGTTTTAAAGCTTTGAAATACTTCAAAGAGGTTTTCTTGGGGTTTGGGTTGAGCCTTAGGGGCTGACCTAAACTCAAGTGTAAGTTTATCTAATGTTGTCTTATTTAGTAAAGTGTTGAAGAATGGGATTATATGTGTTATTGGGTGAAATACTATTTGGTTTTGTATCCCTTGAATGTTGTTATGTTGTTGTTGTCAAAGCCTCACGTGATGGTTAGTAGGAAGGGTGTTGTTGAATACGGTGATGTGTAGTCCCACCAGAGGTTGACTAGTTGATGAGTACAGTGATGTGTAGTCCCACCGAAAATATGCTAGTTGTTTGGGGAACGGTGATGTGTAGTCCCATCGAGAATGGTTGTGCATGTGCACTCCATGAACTTGTTCTTATGCTTTCAGTTTACTATATTCCAATCTTTATGGTATCCTTAAAATAGATATATGTTTTGAAATTGCATTGTTGTTGTTGCGATTTTGAGCTCCGCTCACTAAGCTCTCAAGCTTACGCTCTCTTTCCAACAATGCAGATCTTTAGTGGCTACGGGAGGCAAGTGGGGCAAAGGAGGAACCTTGGAGTTCTTTTGCTAGCTCAAGTATAGTTTTTCATGGTTGTAATAATACTTAGGCAATAGGAATGCGAGACTTTTGTGTTAAGGAGTTGGTGTCCAAACCCCCATGTGGTTGTTATTGTTGCTAATATGTTTTAAATGTTGAGACCATGATGTGTGGAAGGTTGTTATGCTTTATGAATGCATGCCTTATGTTTTGGTTAGTTTATGCTTATGATGAAGAGTTTTCCTTTAGCCTTTTGTCCATATGTCTAATTTGCGTATGTATGCATGTTTGATGCTGGTTTTAGGGTGCATTGCCTCTAGTTTCCTTGTTTATTATGTTGCCATGTTGTTTGACGTATGTTGGGGTGAGTTTGGGAATGTTTGGGGATGCCAAAACAACTTTTTGAAACCCATATGTGCCCAGGTGTTTTGAAACACCTGGTATGGTTTCGTAACAGCCAGGTTTTTGGGGCACCTGTATCGAAACGAGGGTGGTGCCGTTTCGGTACGTTTTGCCTCTAGAGACCCCCATTTCAAAACCAAGAGAGATCGTTTCGGTACATTTTGCCTCTGGAGACTCCCGGTTCGAAACCGAGAGAGACCATTTCGGAATGGCATGGTGTTGCTTTTTGCTGGGAGCCCGTTTTTCGAAACGGGCAACCCCTGTTTCGAAACACATGTGGTTTAAGTGGGAAATGACATCTTTGAATGTTTCCGAATGTTGTGTTTTGGTCCCTAATGCTTGTAGGCTTTCTTAATGAGTTGTGTTGCCCTATTGTTGAGTTGATTTTGCTTCGTGTGATTGGATTTTGGCTAATAACTTTTTGGTTAGGTTAAAATTACCTTTTGGCCCCGTTTAGTGTGTTTTTACGAAATGGTCTGTCGTGACTGTTTTGGTCCCAATGGAACATCCGATTGATGTTCGACTGAGACGTTGTTTCTTCAGTTGTGTCCCTTAACACCATGGGAACTCTAAAATGCATTTAGAAAAGATAAATTGAAATCTAGGGTTGTTAATCGGAGGAAAATTTTAAAATTTTTCTCTGGTTATCCCCGTGTAACTCTCCGAATTCGGTCTTGCGACTAGACCAGGCCGAGGGGTTACATGTCTCGCCTGATCTTACTACATTATACATGTCTTCTTGTAATATAACCCAACTTTCAAACTTCTTGACAACTCAAGAGAGTTTGACTTGTTTTGATCTTTCAAAAACAAAATTCAGGGTCGGATTATAGAACAAGAAAACAACTGGGGAAGCAACCTACAAGTCCTTGATCTTTCTATCAACTTGTTGACAACTATAGAGTTTTATCCATGGAAGAATATCGAACTCTTAATCTTGCCTCCAACAGATTGATTGGGGAATTCCATCTGCAGTATGCAATATTGGGTTCGATTCTAATGTTCTTGACTTGTCTTATAACTTGAGTGGAGCAATTTCAAAATGTTTTGCATATGCAAAACTTTCTCTTCTATATTTGCATATGAATCATTTTTATGAAAACATCACTGATTTTTGTGTCGATGATTACAGTTTAAGCACACTTAACCTCAACAACAATGATTTTGAAGGGACATTACCTAAATCCTTGGTTAATTGTGGGTATTTGGAAGTGTTGAATGTTGGAAACAAGATAAATGACACTTTTCCCCGCTAGTTAGGCTCTCTTCCTCAGCTACAGGTTCTTGCCTTGCGTGCCAACTATTTCCATGGTCAAATAATCCTTTCAGAAAATGGATCGCACTTGTCGACTTTGCGAATCTTGGACGTCTCCGATAATGAGTTCTTCCAACAATCTACTTCAAAAGGGGATACATGAATTCGTGTGGAGATTGAGCTTAAGAGAATTCTCACTATTTTTACAACCATCGTTATGTCAAGCAACTGATTCGAAGGAACAATTTCAAAAGCAGTTGGAAACCTTATTTTCTCATAACCACTTAATTGGCCATATTCCTTCCTCATTAGTGAATTTGGCAACACTTGAGTCGTTAGATCTCTCCTACAACAAGCTTGTTGGGAAAATTCCTTCACAGTTGACTAGCTTGAATTTTCTTGCGGTGTTATACCTGTTTGAGAACCAGCTTGTTGGCCCCATTCCTCAGGGAAAACAATTCAATACCTTTCTGAATGATTCTTACATCAGCAATTTTGGACTCTATGGATTTCCAGTTTCAAAATGTTGGGGCCCCAGTGAACCAGCAACATCAACTTTTGATGAACAAGAAGTTGATTCTGCATTCGGATTGGATTGGGTTACCGACTGTAGGACATATCATGATGCCAATTGAGAAACAAAGCAGGCAACAAAGTTTTGAGGACATTCAAGAACAAATATCATTGTGGAAGATGGATAATTTCTCATCAGTTCCTACTTGTATTCTGTTTTTAAAAGTTTCTTACTTGTTTGTATTCTGTTGTCCATGTGAGTTTTTATGTTATAAGAATTTTCTTATCCAAATTAAAAACAGAAGTTAAATTTGGGTAAACCTCAAAATCAACTTCCTCCTTGTTGCCATCTCAAGCATGATTATTATCCTAAGTTTCACATTATTTTAAAATAAAAATAGAGCTTATGCCCAAAAAGCTTTCTTCATTCATATCAAACTAATATCTACATTAAACTTACAACTAATGTGTTATATTCTGGAATCATAAATCGAATTATCTGCATTTGGGTATTATCAAGACATTTATTAACATGATTCTAATATAGAACTAGTACCAGCAAATTGTCTAACAAGTAGTGCACACTGCAGATGAGAAACAAATAAGGAAAAAAAAGAATGAAACATGAGCTAGAGCGGGTTACAGTTTACAAACCTTGAATGTAATATCTCCGAGTGACACCATAGACACGGCGGTCAGTTTGCAGTAGGGACGGAGGCGCGACGGCGACAATCTCGTCAGTGGACGGTGGCTAACGGCGGCGGCACTGGAATGACAAGGAGGAGGAAAGGATTTAGGGTTTTTTAATTTAGGGGTTAATTATGGTTTATATTTGATCTAAGTATTTGAAAATAAAGATTAAAAAATAGAATATATATGAAAAATAATTTAATTAAAATTTATTTTAAATAATTATTAATAATATGTTGACTCCTTGAGATTTTTAATCTTTATTAATTAATTTAATAGTGTTCAGCGGTGTTCAACGTTAGTGGTGTTCAGCGGTATTCGTCGCACGTGGTGGACTCATCCTTCGGAATTTATCCATGAAGGTTTTGAATATCAAATTCAAATTTGGCAGAGTAACGGTAAGAGATGAATAATGAAAACTGAGGGGGTGAGGGTCTATTTATAAGCATTATTCCGGGTCAAAAGATTCGCGTGTTATTATACGGGTCGCGCCTTTTAATACGGGTCTTGCTCCGCAAGCACTCGTAGTTTTATTTCTTTCATTTTGGTCCTTTTTTCTGTGAAATTGAGCTGACAATTTTGTTTTATTTTCAATTTGGTCATTATTCTAGTCTTAAGGTTTAGGGTTTGTGTTTAATTTAGGGTTTGGGGTTATAATTTAGGGGTTTCCCTTTTAATGTTTAAATTTAATATTTCATTTTTAGGGTTTAGGGTTATGTTTAAGTATTCTTGTTTTGATCAGGGTTTCAATTTTAAGGTTTAGGGTTTAATTTAATGATTTATTTTTTAGATTTAAAGTTTGATGTTTTGATTTAGGGTTTCATTTTTAGGGTTTAAGGTTTTAATCTAGGGTTTAGGATTTATAATTTATGGTTGTTATGCTTTGTTTTTAGGGTTTAAGGATTTTATTTAGTGTTTTGTTTTATGGTTTATGGTTTTAAATTAGGGCTTTGTTTTAATTGTTTATGGTTTTAGGGTTTAGTATTTAAGTTTTAGATTTAGGGTTTACATGTTTAAGGTTTAAAGTTTTAAGGTTTAAGGGTCCAGGGTTAGTGTTTCGAATAAATGTTTTATTTTTAGTGATCTAAGCTTATCTTTATGGTTTAGGGTTTATTTTAAGGGTTTAGGGTTCATGGCTTAGTGTTTAGTGTTTTGATTTATGGTTTTAGTTTATGGTTTTCTTTTATGGATTTAGGGTTTAGGGTTTCTTTTTATTAGTTTAGGGTTTTTGTTTTAGTTTAGTGTTTTGAATTATGGTTTAGGTTTCATTATTAGTGAACTAAGCTTACTATTAGGGTTTAGTGCTTAGGGTTTATTGTTAGGGTTTAGGGGTTTACTTTTAATTGCTTTTATTTTGGGTTTTCTTTTTATGGGTTTAGGGTTTTTGTTTTACTTTAGTGCTTTGAATTAGGGTTTGGGGTTTAGGTTTCATTATTAGTGAATTAAGCTTACCTTTAAGGTTTAGTGCTTAGGGATTATGGGTTTCCTTTTTATTGACTTTATTTGGGGTTTTCATATTATGAGTTTAGGGTTTCTTTTTATGGGTCTAGCGCTTAGGGTTTCTTTTTATTGTTTTAGGGTTTTATTTTAGTTTAGTGTTTCGAATTAGGGTTATAGGTTTAGGTTTCGTTTTTTGTTTAGGGTTTAAGGTTTTGATTATGGTTTTATTTTAGAATATATGTATAATATATTAGTATATTATATATATATGTATGTACAATGTATTTATGTATGTATAAACCTTAAACCCTAAACCCTAAACCCTAAAAATAAAAACCTCAATCCATATATGTATATATATAATGCATGTAAGTATGTATGTATATATGTATGTATCAATTTATGAACCCTAAACCCTACAAATAAAAACCCTAATCCATATATGTGTATATATATAATGCATGTAAGTATGTATGTATTAATTTATGAATCCTAAACCTTAAACCATAATCTATAATCCTTAAACCTTAAACTCTAAACCCTAAAAACAAAAACCATAATCCATATATATATGTATATATAATGCATGTAATTATGTATGTATAGATGTATGTATCAATTTATGAACCTTAAACCCTAAACCCTAAAAATAAAAACCGTAATCCATATATGTATGTGTATATATATAATGCATGTAAGAATGTATGTATCAATTTATGAACCCTAAATCATAATCCTTAAACCCTAAACCCTAATCCATATATGTTTGTATATATGTATAATGATTGAAAGTATGTATGTATCAATGTATGAACCTTAAACTCTAAACAATAAACCCTAAACCCTAACCTTAACTCTAATTCCTTTTTGTGATATGTATGTATGTATGTATGTATGTATGTATGTATGTATGTATGTATGTATGTATGTATGTATGTATGTATGTATGTATGTATGTATGTATGTATGTATGTATGTATGTATGTATGTATGTATGTATGTATGTATGTATGTATGTATGTATGTATGTATGTATGTATGTATGTATGTATGTATGTATGTATGTATGTATGTATGTATGTATGTATGTATGTATGTATGTATGTATGTATGTATGTATGTATGTATGTATGTATGTATGTATGTATGTATGTATGTATGTATGTATGTATGTATGTATGTATGTATGTATGTATGTATGTATGTATGTATGTATGTATGTATGTATGTATGTATGTATGTATGTATGTATGTATGTATGTATGTATGTATGTATGTATGTATGTATGTATGTATGTATGTATGTATGTATGTATGTATGTATGTATGTATGTATGTATGTATGTATGTATGTATGTATGTATGTATGTATGTATGTATGTATGTATGTATGTATGTATGTATGTATGTATGTATGTATGTATGTATGTATGTATGTATGTATGTATGTATGTATGTATGTATGTATGTATGTATGTATGTATGTATGTATGTATGTATGTATGTATGTATGTATGTATGTATGTATGTATGTATGTATGTATGTATGTATGTATGTATGTATGTATGTATGTATGTATGTATGTATGTATGTATGTATGTATGTATGTATGTATGTATGTATGTATGTATGTATGTATGTATGTATGTATGTATGTATGTATGTATGTATGTATGTATGTATGTATGTATGTATGTATGTATGTATGTATGTATGTATGTATGTATGTATGTATGTATGTATGTATGTATGTATGTATGTATGTATGTATGTATGTATGTATGTATGTATGTATGTATGTATGTATGTATGTATGTATGTATGTATGTATGTATGTATGTATGTATGTATGTATGTATGTATGTATGTATGTATGTATGTATGTATGTATGTATGTATGTATGTATGTATGTATGTATGTATGTATGTATGTATGTATGTATGTATGTATGTATGTATGTATGTATGTATGTATGTATGTATGTATGTATGTATGTATGTATGTATGTATGTATGTATGTATGTATGTATGTATGTATGTATGTATGTATGTATGTATGTATGTATGTATGTATGTATGTATGTATGTATGTATGTATGTATGTATGTATGTATGTATGTATGTATGTATGTATGTATGTATGTATGTATGTATGTATGTATGTATGTATGTATGTATGTATGTATGTATGTATGTATGTATGTATGTATGTATGTATGTATGTATGTATGTATGTATGTATGTATGTATGTATGTATGTATGTATGTATGTATGTATGTATGTATGTATGTATGTATGTATGTATGTATGTATGTATGTATGTATGTATGTATGTATGTATGTATGTATGTATGTATGTATGTATGTATGTATGTATGTATGTATGTATGTATGTATGTATGTATGTATGTATGTATGTATGTATGTATGTATGTATGTATGTATGTATGTATGTATGTATGTATGTATGTATGTATGTATGTATGTATGTATGTATGTATGTATGTATGTATGTATGTATGTATGTATGTATGTATGTATGTATGTATGTATGTATGTATGTATGTATGTATGTATGTATGTATGTATGTATGTATGTATGTATGTATGTATGTATGTATGTATGTATGTATGTATGTATGTATGTATGTATGTATGTATGTATGTATGTATGTATGTATGTATGTATGTATGTATGTATGTATGTATGTATGTATGTATGTATGTATGTATGTATGTATGTATGTATGTATGTATGTATGTATGTATGTATGTATGTATGTATGTATGTATGTATGTATGTATGTATGTATGTATGTATGTATGTATGTATGTATGTATGTATGTATGTATGTATGTATGTATGTATGTATGTATGTATGTATGTATGTATGTATGTATGTATGTATGTATGTATGTATGTATGTATGTATGTATGTATGTATGTATGTATGTATGTATGTATGTATGTATGTATGTATGTATGTATGTATGTATGTATGTATGTATGTATGTATGTATGTATGTATGTATGTATGTATGTATGTATGTATGTATGTATGTATGTATGTATGTATGTATGTATGTATGTATGTATGTATGTATGTATGTATGTATGTATGTATGTATGTATGTATGTATGTATGTATGTATGTATGTATGTATGTATGTATGTATGTATGTATGTATGTATGTATGTATGTATGTATGTATGTATGTATGTATGTATGTATGTATGTATGTATGTATGTATGTATGTATGTATGTATGTATGTATGTATGTATGTATGTATGTATGTATGTATGTATGTATGTATGTATGTATGTATGTATGTATGTATGTATGTATGTATGTATGTATGTATGTATGTATGTATGTATGTATGTATGTATGTATGTATGTATGTATGTATGTATGTATGTATGTATGTATGTATGTATGTATGTATGTATGTATGTATGTATGTATGTATGTATGTATGTATGTATGTATGTATGTATGTATGTATGTATGTATGTATGTATGTATGTATGTATGTATGTATGTATGTATGTATGTATGTATGTATGTATGTATGTATGTATGTATGTATGTATGTATGTATGTATGTATGTATGTATGTATGTATGTATGTATGTATGTATGTATGTATGTATGTATGTATGTATGTATGTATGTATGTATGTATGTATGTATGTATGTATGTATGTATGTATGTATGTATGTATGTATGTATGTATGTATGTATGTATGTATGTATGTATGTATGTATGTATGTATGTATGTATGTATGTATGTATGTATGTATGTATGTATGTATGTATGTATGTATGTATGTATGTATGTATGTATGTATGTATGTATGTATGTATGTATGTATGTATGTATGTATGTATGTATGTATGTATGTATGTATGTATGTATGTATGTATGTATGTATGTATGTATGTATGTATGTATGTATGTATGTATGTATGTATGTATGTATGTATGTATGTATGTATGTATGTATGTATGTATGTATGTATGTATGTATGTATGTATGTATGTATGTATGTATGTATGTATGTATGTATGTATGTATGTATGTATGTATGTATGTATGTATGTATGTATGTATGTATGTATGTATGTATGTATGTATGTATGTATGTATGTATGTATGTATGTATGTATGTATGTATGTATGTATGTATGTATGTATGTATGTATGTATGTATGTATGTATGTATGTATGTATGTATGTATGTATGTATGTATGTATGTATGTATGTATGTATGTATGTATGTATGTATGTATGTATGTATGTATGTATGTATGTATGTATGTATGTATGTATGTATGTATGTATGTATGTATGTATGTATGTATGTATGTATGTATGTATGTATGTATGTATGTATGTATGTATGTATGTATGTATGTATGTATGTATGTATGTATGTATGTATGTATGTATGTATGTATGTATGTATGTATGTATGTATGTATGTATGTATGTATGTATGTATGTATGTATGTACGTGAAATGCTAAACCCTTAACACTTAACCCTAACCCTAAATCATATAAACATATGTATAATGTACATATGTACCAATGTATAAACCCTAAACCCTACCCCTACCCTCAAACATTAAACCTTAAACCCCAAAACATTAAACCATAATTCATATATATATGTACGTATAATGTATTAATATTATGTATGTTAAATCCTAATCCCTACACAATAAACTCTAAACCCGAATGAACCGAACCTGAAAGGAAACCGACCTAAAATTACCCGAACTAAAATGAACCCGATCTGAAACGAAACCGACCTGAAATGAATCCGACTTGAAACGAAATCGACCTGAAATAAACCCGAACTGAAATTAACCCGTCAATTAACCGTTTTGGTCCGACCTGAATTGAACCTGGCCTAAAATGACCCGACCCAAAATAAACCCAAACCCAAACCGAATTGAATCAAAACAAAAAACGACCTGAAATCACATGTTTTTACATCCCTAGATATATGTGGTGATGATGACGACAATGGTTACCAAAAACTGAATCTTATGGGTCTATAATCTCCGTACATGAAAATAAGGGAGATGAAGAAGAAATGGAATTAGAAAAATAAAGGGGGAGAGAAAATAAACAAAATTTATTGGAGATTTTTAATTATTAATATTTAATCATTAATTATAGTATTTTATTATATATTTGAAATTTAAATTTTGAAAAAACTATGATAATAATTTTACATTTCTTAAATAATTTATTTAATTATATTATATGAATTACACAAAATAAGAAAATATTTTTGGATAAATTATTTTCTGGTCCTTAAAAGTAGTTCAATTGTTCCAAAGCTCCTTGACTTTTTTGCAACAAAGTGTCATGTGACAACATATGAGTGATCCACGTGTCTTCCTAAAAAAATGAGTGATCCATGTATTCTATCAATGTCAACTGTTAGACTAAAAAACATAGTAAAAAATGAAATATATATACGAAGGACATATTAAATATTTTGAAAGTTTCGCTGAAGTATGGGGCAACGACACTATTTATTCCATTGTAAAATTGCCTTTATATTTTTTAACAACATTTCTATAAAGAACAATGGTGGGGGAATGGCTTTTTTTCTTCTATGTTTTCATGCTTTTTTGTTCCTCCACCATATGTTTTGCTTTAGATAATGATACCTTATGCTTAAAGAATAAGGTTGTTACTTTGAACGTCAACATGAAAAGAATTCAAATGGGTAATGTTCAATGATCCTAATGATTATATTTGTTCATACAATTTACAAAATCATTTTATTACGGACCATTCCTTTTTAGATGTCGGACTCTTGTTGGAGTCCAAATTTGGATTTTTTTTAACCTTTACTTTTATTTTGATACTTAAATGTAAAATAAAAATTATACAATCCTTCCCATTTATATTATAAATTTAAAATTTAAAGAGTAATTATTTTATACACATGCACTTGTGTAAACAAAATGTATGAAATTTTTTAAAAGGACAAACAAATAATTTCGTATTATTTATGAGATTTATGGAAATTTTCACATAGATTAATATTTAATACATTGTCAGTATAAAAAAAAGTTCACAAAAGCATGCTTACTTTCAAGCTTAAATCTAAAATTTAAATTTCAAACCTTAAAACCCTAAAAATCTAACCACAAACCCTAAATCTTAAATTCTAACAATAAATCCTAAATTCTAAATCATACAACCTAAACCCCTCACTTCTAAACTCTCTGAAATGCCTCCTCGACAAAAGGATTTTCACCCTTCTTAATATATATATGTTGAATTCAAACGTTCAAAGTTTTGAATGAAACTGCAGGGCATATAAAAGCATTGATTTTGCATTCTCATGTTCATATATAAAAAAAAAAAAACCAGCAATTTTCCTATTTCTTGCAAATACGTTGCCAAAATATTAGTCCCTAAAAGAGATTATTGATTCTCATATACCCAATTCTCATATTATTGATTCTAATATATTAAAAAATTATAAATTGATTTTTATGTTTTCTAAGAGATTGATTTTGTTAGAGTTTAGAAAAATTGGGTATATTTGATTCTAACCTATTAAAAAATATTATAAAATAACTATTAAATTTGATTTCTATTTTTTAAGAGATAATTTTAATTATAATTTTAGTCCTTTAGATTTTTAAAATTTTTAAAAAAATTAATGGTGTTCATCGGTGTTCATCGTTAGTGGTGTTCATCAATGTTCGTCGCCCGTTGTAGAATTTTTCATTTTGTTATTAATAATAGTGTGATTATCCTGATAATTTACCCTAACTTTTTATGAGAAAATTTTGATGCACGTGTAAAACTGCTTGTCAAATTTAGGGATTGTTTAGAATTTTTAGTGTAAGGGTTTAAGGTTTAAGGTTAGAATTTAGGGTGTTAAAATTACATATTTAGGTTTAAAATTGTGAAAAAAAATTGTGTAATTTTTTTTACATGTGTCGTGTATCAAAATATAATTTATATCTTATATACACATATGATGATGGCAATTTTGAAGGAAAAAAAATACAATGGGCGATTAAACTCAATAAAATTGAGGTATTGTTAGTTTGAAACATTGTTGGGGAGACGTATATTGGTTATGGCCAAATTAGCAGATAGCTGATAGTTAATAGCGAATTACATTAGATGATAACATTAATTGATTTGACTAGCAGATAATATTAGTTGATTGTATAGAAGTGTTTGGTAAAATTAACTTATATCTGATAGCTGTTTTATTATTTGAATAAACAAAATGACATATAAAGACATGATTATATTCGATACTTGTTTGATTAATTTATTAGTTATAAATATTTTGTATATGTTAATATTAATTAGATTATAAAAATTATTTTTTTTAATATAATTACTAAGCGTATATAAAGGATGTATATATATATATATATATTTAATTTTTATTTGTGAAATTATCTTTTTATTATAATTTTAATAATTATTAAATTTAAATATCTATATTAATTTTTTATTTATGAATTTATATTTTGAATATAATTTTATTAATTATGAAATTTATATGTATATATTAATTTTTTATTTATGATTTTTTTAATTTTATTAGTTATTCAAATTTATGTTATTTAGAAAAAATTTATAATTATCAAGGAAAATGGAGTCTTTACAAGTCTTGTTCAAAACTCTAACTCAAAAAGCTCCTAAAAGAAGTTTTTTTTAAAAAAAAAATTAGAGGTTTCATCTAAATCCGTTATTATAATCCTCTATTTACCAAATATCTAAATTAACGGATTTGACTGGTCAAACTTCTAAAAATACTTCAAACCTCTAATTTTGACTTAAAAATGTTTACCAAACAGTGTCATTATATTATATTATATTATATTATATTATATTATATTATATTATATTATATTATATTATATTATATTAGTAGTTTGTAAAAATAAAGAGAGATGAGAAAAAAAGCAAAGGGCAGGGCAATTGTCATATAGTAAGATAAAGAGGCAGAAGAAAGAATGGAATAGGAATAATCTTTCTACATGCTTCTTGTGTGCATACAACCATCAGAAAAAATCCAATGGGAACATATACCAACAGAGCCTGGATCAAGTAAAAGTAAAAAAAAGAAAAGAAAAAAAAGAATGGAAATAGCAGCTACAAAATTACAAACAAAAGAGAATAACTCGGTAAAACCAACGGGGGAAAAGCTGCAATTGCAAACAAAAGGGAAGCTTGCTTTTTTTTTTTTCTTTGCTTGTGCAAAATGGTAATTTACTTATTGTTTTCTTAATATACTATGTGATTATATGATAAGTATATATTTATATTTTTTCTTAATTATTTGACAATATATTTAAATGCGAGCCTCCTAAGATAAATATTACTAATTTTTTCAATGAAATCACCCGTTGAGTTATTTAAGGTTGAGTTATAAATTCAAACCAATGAATACAAGTATTGTTAAGAATTTATTTTTTAAATGAATTTTTAATAGAAAAAATATGTATTAGTTATGTATTCTTTTTACGTGTGGAATCCTTGTGTCAGTTCAGCTTCTTCTTTTTTTGGAGACATTTCCTTTGTTTCTTTCTTCCTACACATTCTATCTTCTATTTTTTTTGGGTTCCCAAGCGCACTCGTATTTTTTTAATTTAAAATATAAATATATTTAACGATTGATTTAATTGGATTGAGTTAATAAAATATTTAATCAAATTTTAAGTCTTATTAAAAAAATAATTGTAGAACTAATGTTTTGATATAATAATTGAAAAATATTTTGGACTAATTTCAAAAGTAATTAAAACAATTTTCAAAGTCCAAATAACTTGAAACTATATTTAGGGATATTTTCAAAGGGTTTTGCATGTTTTAAAAGTCAAATTTCACAAAACCTTCCAGGCGTTTCGAAACACCTTAGGGCATTTTGATATTGGTATCGAAACGAGCTTTTCCTGGATGAGGATTTTGCCCAGCGTTTCGAAACGGGCTATGCCGTTTCGATATGCCCACGTGGCATCGACCACAACGGTCATAAACCCCAACGGCTATTTCCCAACTAACATTTAAATGCAGGTTGTTTCGATACGGGGACAGACGTTTCAAAACGGACTAGAGCGTTTCGATACGGATCCTACGTTAGACTACAACGGCTCTTTCTACTTAAAGGGTGTTTCGAAACGGGTTCGAGTGTTTCGAAACGGTGAGCTGCATAACTGCATTTTATGGTGGGAATTAAAGTCCTCAACGGCTCCAATTCAATCCCAACGGTTAGTAACGGCTACAAACTCATCAAGGAGTATAAAAGGGACCTCCAAGCATCAAGTAAAGGCTAATGCTCATATTGTCAATCAACAAATGATCAAGAATTGTCTTAGAGCTTAAATTGTCATTTATTGTATAGACAAACACTAGTGAGCCAAAATTGTCAAATTTGCTCAAGTGTTTTAAGTTTTGGGTGAGTGCTAAATTGTGCAAACAAATACCTATTAGAGGGATTTAAGTTTGCTTATTGTTTCTCTTTGTAAAAGAGGGTTTGATCAAGGCTTTGGGTAGAAAGCTTGATCGGTGTATAAGAGTTACTTCCTAAGCCTAGAAAAGGGGACGAATCAATAGTGGTTTGATTGAAAATCCTTAGTGGGGAGCTAAGGTAGTGGATGTAGACTTTGGTTAGAAGGTTGAACCACTATAAATAATTGTGTCAATTTATATTTTAGCTTCCACACCACTTCCACCCAAAAATCCACCTCTCCACCACTTGGTGAGCCACATCGGTTGAACGAATCGAGCTCCTCACAACTCAACAATTGGTATCAGAGCTTGGCTCAATCGAAGGGGATTCGCATCCTATTGAAAGATCCGGCAAGCTCGATCACTATTTCATCAACCGGCTCAAATGGAACAATCAATCGACAAACCACCTTTCTTTGATGGAACCCATTATACCCATTGGAAGACAAAGATGAAGTTCTTCATCAAATCAAGAGACTACAAGCTATGTGATATAGTTGAAGATGGTCCGTTCGTGCATCAAAGAAGTAAAGCGGAGTGGAGTGCCGACAATCGTAAGAAGATGAAGCTTAATTGCAAAGCCTTGCACATATTGTTTTGTGCTTTTGGCCCAACCATCTATGAGAATATGTCTTCTTGTGAGAGTGCCAAGGAGGTATGAGACAAGCTTGAAGTCACATACGAGGGAACCGATAAAGTCAAGGAGACCAAGATTGGGCTCCTAACCTTAGAGTATGAGAAATTCAAGATGGATCCGGAAGAAAACATTGAGAAGATGTTTGATAGGTTCTCCACAATCATAAATGGTCTCAAGGGCTATGGAGAAGCCATTCCGGAGAAGAAACTTGTCCGAAAGCTCATCTACTCACTTCTCGAGTCTTGAGACTCAAAGTGGACCGCCATCATCGAAGCAAAGAATTTGAAGACTTTGAAGCTTGATGAACTCATGAGGTCACTCCTTACTCATCAAATCATGAAGAAGAATAAAGAAGATGAGAAGAAGAGGGAAGAAATTAGAGCTACGGGAGAGAAGAAAATCAAAGGGCTAGGAATCAATGCAAGTGCCATGGCTCTCAAATCCTCCACTTGTCATCATGTCTACTCAAGTGAAGAGGAGGATGAAGATGAAGAGATAGTTCATCTTTTCAAGAAGTGTGCCTCGTTCATGAAGAAATCTTTGAGAGAGCTTGAACGAGATTCCAAGAAAAAGGAGAGGGCAAGCACTTCAAGCCATAAGAAGAAGGCACATGTGGCTACTTGGAGTGATGAGGACTCCACCGACGATGAACAAGCCAACCTTTGCCTTATGGCCATCGAAGAAGATTCGAGGGTAACTTCTAATTCATCTACGTCATGTTCTTACTCTTTTGATGAATTACAAGATGCCTGTGATGATTTGGTTTTAGACTTTAAAAATCACATCTTGAAAAACAATAAATTGATTTCAAAGTTGAAAATTCAAAATGACTTGATTTCTAAAACCAAACTTGAACTTGAAGCAAAACTCGAAGAGTTTGAATTAAAATGTTTTGATTTACAAAATTTGCTTCAAAAAGTTCAAGAAGAAAAAGATTTGATTTCCAAAGAGCTTGAAAAGAAAAATAATTTTGGAAAATCAAATTTTTATGTAAGACAATCTAGTGCCCCTAGATTTGTAAAAGGAAAATGTTTTAGAAGTGTTTGGGTCCCAAAAGGACTAACCACTTCAATTAAAAAGGATGGCATTGAAAAATGGATTCTTAAAAGGACTAAAATTTGTGCTACTAACGTCTATGGATCCAAAGCAATTTGGATACCAAAAATCACTTGATTGTTTTTTGCTAGGTGTGATGGAGATGCTCAACAAGTCAAACATTGAGGGGGAGCTCCATGCACACTAAGAAAGAACACTTGAAGAAGGAAGGCTTCACATCCTACCTTGAGTAAGGGGGAGCCATTTTAAAACAAATTCTTATTTTTGTCAATTTTTACCTCTATTGTTATTTTGAACTTAATGTTTTATATTCTTTTTTTTTTTGATGAAAGCTAAAGTGATTACAAGTAGTATCTGTTTTAAATATACTCACAACCATTTGACAATGAACGCTCAATCACCATGCTGCAGCTGCTGGTGCTCGAACCCACGACTTCTAGGAACAACAATCGTTCCCTTAACCACCGAGTCAAATTAGTTCGTGCTTTAAATTCTTTTTTATTTAACAAAAAAGGAAGAAATGGTTTGAAAAAATGAATTTTCAAATGAATAAGGGGGAACTTTATTTGAATTCAAAATCTTTAATCTCTTATTCACATTTTTAAAGTTAAAGGGGGAGAATCCAAAAAAAATTTCAAGATAGTTTTATTATATAAAAAGGGGGAGATTGTAGAACTAATGTTTTGATATAATAATTGAAAAATATTTTGGACTGATTTAAAAAGTATTTAAAACAATTTCCAAAGTCCAAATAACTTGAAACTATGTTTAGGGATATTTTCAAAGGGTTTTTCATGTTTTCAAAGTCAAAATTCACAAAACCTTCAAGGCGTTTCGAAACATCTTAGGGCGTTTCGATACGGTATATTCCAATAGCTAAAACATTTCGATACTGGTATCGAAACGGGCTTTTCCTGGATGAGGATTTTGCCCAGCGTTTCGAAACGGGCTATGCCGTTTCGATACGCCCACGTGGCATCAACCACAACGGTCATAAACCCCAACAGCTATTTCCCAACTAACATTTAAATGCAGGTCGTTTCGATACGGGGACAGGCGTTTCAAAACAGACTAGAGCGTTTCGAAACGGACTAGAGCGTTTTGATACGGATCCTACGTCAGACTGCAACGACTCTTTCTACTTAAAGGGTGTTTTGAAACGGGTTCGAGTGTTTTGAAATGGTGAGCTGCAGAACTGCATTTATGGTGGGAATTAAAGTCCTCAACAGCTCCAATTCAATCTCAACGGCTAGTAACGGCTACAAACTCATCAAGGAGTATAAAAGGGACCTCCAAGCATCAAGTAAAGGCTAATGCTCATATTGTCAATCAACAAATGATCAATAATTGTCTTAGAGCTTAAATTGTCATTTATTGTATAGACAAACACTAGTGAGCCAAAATTGTCAAATTTGTTCAAGTGTTTTAGGTTTTGGGTGAGTGCTAAATTGTGCAAACAAATACCTATTAGAGAGATTTAAGTTTGCTTATTGTTTCTCTTTGTAAAAGAGGGTTTGAAGGCTTTGGGTAGAAAGCTTGATCGGTGTATAAGGGTTACTTCCTAAGCCTAGAAAAGGGGACGAATCAATAGTGGTTTGATTGGAAATCCTTAGTGGGGAGCTAAGGTAGTGGATGTAGACCTTAGTTAGAAGGTTGAACCACTATAAATCATTGTGTCAATTTACATTTTAGCTTCCACACCACCTCCATTCAAAAATCCACCTCTCCACCACTTGGTGAGCCACATCGGCGGAACGAATCGAGCTCTTTACAACTCAACAATAACACATTATCTAACTAGACCAATTTATAATTAATAAAATTTAAATATTTTTAAACAGTAATCGTATATTCATCCATTAAATTAAGGATTACTTATTTATTAATTCTGAAATAAAAGTTTTCGGTTAATCGATTGTTTTCATTAAATTCAAAAAATACAATAGTCACATTTTTCATTAGTTGGCGATTCCCTAAAATGAAGTTGAAATATAACTTTCCTTAGAAATAATACAGATAGTTTAATATCTTTGGTTGCTCCCCGGTTCAGCTGGGTTTTGTCATTATTAATTCGGACCAACGCGATGCATCTGATTTTAATGGATGATTTTTTCAGCGAAAATTTTCTACATACATAATATTTTAAACTCGAAACTTGCTAAAGCGATATCAAGCTGCTTACGACTGAACTAATCTCATTGTAGATAAATTATTATTTTTAAATTCAATAAAAGTATAGTATTAAATAAATTATTTATTCTCAAAATCATACGGAGTAATATGTTATTAACGAGTATTTTGATCCTATGTATATTTTACTTAAAGATTCAATCGTCAAAAAATTAATTACTCGGTATTCTCTATTGTATGAGAATAAAAAATTGATTGCAAATATTTTTTAAGAAGTTGCAACTTCCAGCCTAATTACTCCGAATTTACACCAACAACCAGTTGGTCTAGAGAGATGAGACACTAAATCCCTTAATCAAGGTCAGTGACTCAAATTCTAACGTTGTGAATGGGAAAAAAAAATAGATTGGGAGGATCGTCCCATAACAAGTCTCTACAAAATTTGATCTGAACTAGTCTACTAGTGAGTCAGAAACCAATAATTAAACAAAAAAATCTCCAAACTTCACCCCAAATCAAAATCTCAATTCGTTTAATATATTTGGTTATCACCTTTCTAAAATGCAATTACATGAAATAATTTGATTAAATCCCAATTCGTTTAACATATTTGGTATTAATTTAGCATTTGCACATGATTTTCTTAAAACATATAAACTCTAAACCAGAAAAAACAAAAGTTTTCTAACATTATATATACAGAGCTTACATCACATGTAAATCAATACCATGGAATTAGGTAGAACAATACCATGGAAAATATAGATCCAAAAAACATACTGTCGAAGGAGGATCCCAGTTTCATTAGGAACTTAATCAATTAGCAATATAAAAAGATGATGGCATGACAAAAGTTAAAGTTGTAATAATTATATTTTTATGAAAAGAATAAAAAAGATGATAGATTATTTTTATATGTTTTTCTTTCTTTTTCAAATGGGGGAATCCATGTCTTTCCAACAACTTTAAGACAAAAAATGAGGCTCAGAATTGAAAAGCAACCTTTGCTTTAAGACCTTGAAAAATGAGATTTCAAACCTAAGGTTAGCTTAGGAATTTGCTTGCTTCATAACCTAACCCACCACTCCTCTTTATTCTCTCTTTATGACATAAAAACCATTATCACAATGAGCAGTGTCGTCTCACAGACTTTTAGGGCCCGAACGAATATTAAAAATAGATTTTTATATAATAAAGGTATATTTCACTACGAATAAAAAAAATTTCTGCCGCTATTTACGTCCCAACAACAAAAGTTAGGTTTAAAGTTTAGAGTTATGGTTTAAGGTTATGATTTAAGATTAGAGTTTAATGTATTAGGTGTAGAGTTTAGGATTTAGTATTTAAAAATTAGGCTAATGACTTAGAATTTAATTTTTTTAGTATTGGACATAAAAATGGCACCGAAAAGGGGTGGAGAACTTTTATTCATTTCATTATTTTGAACAATTAATTTAATATTTCAAACACATTATTTTCATTGTTAGATTAATTAATTTATTTTATTTAGGAAAGAGAATTGTTTTTTACCATTAAATTAATTTATTTATTTGATAAACTAAAAAAAGAATCGAAAAAATAGATAATTAAATTTTAGGGGTCCTAGATTGATTGGGGCCCCAGGTTGGTTGAGGGCCTGAGCGGTCGCTCAAGGTGCTCCTCTTTATAATTGCCCTGACAATGAGATTCACTAATTGGTCGAGTGGTAAAAAATACTCATATTATCTTATTTTGTATGAATTCGAATAACAAAAATTGTTTTAAGAATATATATACATCCATAAAAAACATTAACATAATACGGACATATAAGTTATTAAATACCGAATCCTAATCCCTCCCTCCTTGCTTTTGGTGTCTATATTTAGGGGGCAAAGTTTGGGCAGGGTTCAACTTCAACCCCCAAATCTCCCTTCTTTCCCTCCCTAAGGAAAGAAAAGGACCCACAAATTTAAGGTCACCCCTCCCCTCTGCCCTAACTTTTCAGCCACTTTTTGTTCATTGTTTTATGGCAATTCAAAGGATTTTATTTGAAAGAAAAGAAAACCCACCATTTATTTCCCTTTCCGTATCCCTCTCCTTATTATTTGATTATGACATTGAAGCATGTTTTTGGGTTGAGATTTCTCCATAAATACCTCCCTCTCCCTTTCTCTCCTCCACTCACTTATCCACCAACGCAATATTTGTAATCTTTGGGTAAACCAGATAAGAAGAAGATGATGATGGTGATGCTCGGCATCATCATCCCCAAAGCATTACCCTCTTCATGCATTGCATTTCATTCAAAACATAATACCATGCATGACATGCAACCACACATACATGTTTCATCAGCAGCAGCATGACATCCATGTATGTATGTGCCTGGCTCCCTGTATGCCATTTGCAGAGCCCATTGAACTTCGATAGCCTCCGTGAATGGCGTATGAGGAGCCATGCATGTACTCCATGTATTCCATATCTCTCTCTATGTGTATATGCATGCATGTATGTATGTATGTATCCATGAATATTCTTCTATTGCAGGCTTTTCTCTTCTTCTTTACTTGCCTTCCAGGCTCAAGGACACCATTTTTCAGGTTTTCCCCCTCTCTTCTTTGTTCCCATTTCTCTAAAGACTAAAAAGGTAATTCCTTCTCCTCCAATCATTTACATCAAATTTTAGGGTTTTTTAGTTGCCTTCCATGTTCCCGAGATTTTGTATTGACTAAATTCGAATCAACCCACGTCGCACATAATTTTAGTAGGTATTTTCTGCATACACAAAGTCTCAAATTCAAAGCCTACTTAAATGATACAAATTTGTTTACCCCTTGGACCAACTGATTTATAAGTTTTTTTTTCTTTTTCACATTTTTTCAAAATTTTTGCAGAGAGAATAAACATATTAAATATATATAAAAAAACATATTAAAGACTTAATCTTTTGGAAGGATTTTGATTTCGCCTTTTCTTCATTAATTACCTAGTTTAAAATTACACTCTTATTATATAGAAAATATGAAATAACACCACTATTTTAAAATAGGAAATCTGTAGCTTAACTGTTCCTGACAGCATAGAAGATTAGAAGTTACATAAAACATTACATAAGCTGTCTTATCATTCTTGTAAATTGTTATTTAGTACTCTACTCTTGTCTGAACTATCTTTCATTTGACCTCAAGGTAATAACACCACTATTTTAGTTCTTTTTTTTTTAAAAAAAATTAATATATTTATAGATAAATATTACTAGTTAAAATATTATTATTATTTTAAAAAATAGTGTATTGTTTTATATTTATTTTATGAATATCACCTTGATAAATATATTTTCCCTTAAACAATTTAAGCTTACCTAATTATAAACGTTAAAAAGGGAAAATGTGATATATTTTCTGAGATAAAAAATAGGTTTATTAATAAATTTATTTTGGCCGAGAAATATATATTATATATAAAATGGTTAACATACTTATACCTTTAACTAAAAGTTGAACTCATTTTCTAAAACATTCATTTGACATAATGAACAAAGATATATTACTAACCTAATTGGTTTATAAGTTTATGGGCTCAAACCCAAAAGTCTGCAATCCCATTTTTTAATCTCAAATAAGTATATTATAAATATAATTATATTTAAAGCCTTTTAACACTGATTATCAGTTGATTAGCTGGTTGATGTATTAGGTCCCTTAAATAAAATTAAAAAAATTAAATTGTGAATGAAAAATACTGAATTGAGAGGGTTATCTTCATAAAGAGTCTCTACAATATTAGAATGAATCGAATACCGATAATTATACCAAAAGTTTTTTTAAGCCTTTAAAACAAAGTTGGTTCCAGCCATTTGATCACTATCCTGATGTTGGAAAAGGCCTAAAAGAGAGAAACAACCTTTTATTTTTTTGGAAAATAAAATAATTTCAAAGTAGAAAGAAGTAAATGTGCAAATCTATTACTATTATTATCATTATTCCAATCTTTTTGGTTACTTTTCAAACAAGAAATGTACAAGACAAAGTAATTGTTTATTTTTTGTAATAATAGATACAGTGTTTAATGTCTGACCAAGAAAAAGAAACAAAAATAATGGACGTTCTAGGGTTTTGCAAAGTTATCGTTTTATAAAAAAGCAAGTTCATAGCATTATGATTATGATCATGGTATTAGTAAAAGGAATCTTATAAATAAAATAAATGGACCATCCCATCATTATTAAATAGTAACTTATTTACATATATTCATATATTGCATTTATATATTCTGTAATTACATTTTAATTATTATATATATATATATATATATGAAAATATTTTGATATATAAACTTGTGTATACTTTAGTTTACACAAGCTTTTTAATTTTAGACTTTAAGGTTTTAGGTTAAGGTTTAAGAGTTTAGTGTGTAGTGTGTAAAATTTAAAATTTATAATTAGAATTTAGAGATTAGGGTTTAGAATTCAAGGTTTAGGTTTTAAGGTACTAGAATTTGAGAATTATGTTTTAAAATTTACAGAAGGGTTATATAATTTTTTTTTTACACAGCTTGTGTATCAAAATATACTCTCCACACACACACACACACACATATATATATATATATATATATATATATATATATTTATACATATATTATTTTATGTTTTTAAGCCTATTCCAAAGTGTTTGTTTTGTGATTGGTGGATAGGGAATATAAAGCTACACTGTCAAAGTGAGTCAAAAGAGAGATTTGGGCCAGGCATGCATGATATAAGGGGGGACCATGATAAACAGTTCTCCATTGCTTACATATTTTATTCTAACATATTCCTTTTTTTAATAATACTTTAAATTTTAAGAGATTTTTAGTGAATTGTCCCCATTTTTTATGTATTTTAATTGTATTATTTTTTATAATAATTAATAAAATTCAGATGTTATTATTAAAAAAATAATACTTTAAAATTTAATAATTATATTTAAATTAATCTAAACTAGATATTATAAAAAATTAACATAAAGACGATCATTTGAATTCAGGTTGATTCATTTATAGTATAAAAATTTGAATCACAATCTTAATAAATCTAACATTTTTACCTATTAAATCGTCTAATAGTTGATAAAATTAGAATTAGATATAATGTCATGAAAAGTAGAATTAGATGGCATTTCCTAAGCTTTTACTTTGTCAGGGGCATATATAATTGGCTGTCATATCAATAATTGGGGAACTCAACATGAATAGGTCAAAAAGCATTGTTTTAATTTTAATCTATTTTTTGAATAAAAAAAATTAATATACTCTTTGAATCCTTTTTGTTGTATTTAATTATATATTTTTAAAGTAAATACATCTAACCGGTTGGTTAAATTATTTATTTTTATTTTTTTAAGTTATGAGTTCAAGACTCAATATAAAAGCTCACTTTCTTCCTAAAGTTTTAATTCCCTTTCTTTTTAAGTAAGATTAAGATAGATAAAAAATATTATTTTCTTCATTTGTTCACATGCTCATAATTTTTATCTCATCTTAAACAGTGCAAGGCAGGGAAGTTTGGTATGGACTTTTTTTTTGTTTGAGCTAAGATATCTATCACCGATAGCAGTATTCTTTTCATGTGCTCTCACTAAGAGATAAACAGATAACCATCAAAATAAGTGCCAACTTTTACTTTACATGATATGTACACATATTTTTTTTCATTTTTATTAATTATATTTATTTCATATAAAAATAATTTAAATATATAAATAAAATATTTGAAATTTTAAATAAATTTAAATCATAGTCGAGTAATTTTACAACATTACAATTTATTATCTCAATAGTTGTATGAGTACAATTATCAAGAAGTGTCATATTGACTATAATTAGTTGGTTAAAGTAAATTTTACATAAATGCTACAAAAAAACCCCACTAATTTTAATTTTATCCCATTTTTTTTAATATTCGAGTCTATTTTTTTTCTCAATCACACTTTTTTATATATACGAGGCATTGTTATTTTTTTAAATTATAATATAATTTGTCATCTCTTTAAAAGTTCTTATTATTGTTGTTGTTTTTTTCGTAAAGTTCACAAATGGTCATTAAACTTTGATCAATTATTCAATTTGATAATAAAATTTTTAATTACTTCAATGCTATCATTAAACTTTGTGTTTTGCTTCAATTTGACCATTGAGCTCTTAACGAGCGTTAAGAGAGTGACGTGGTTGTTAAAATATTTTTTATAATAACATATTTAGTCCTCCACATTTACACATTCAAACAGTTTAGTCCTAATTCAAAAAATAATACCAAATTTAACCCTCATTATTTACACATTATTTCAATTTGGCCCTAGTATTAGTTAAAAATAACTTAACCCTAAAACTGAAACCTTAAACCCTAAACTCAAAGCTTTAAAACCTTAAACTCTTAAACCCTAAACCTCCCTCACAACTCCCCTATACATTTGTAACACCCGTGTTTTGGGGCTAGGAGTTAGTCGGGTTTGTAGTCCGAGTCAATAAAATTAAATTAAAACAATTCAACCTAAATTGTGATGTAATTAAGCTTTAATAAAGAGGGGAGGGACCTACATTGCAATTTTCCCCAAAAGATTTTAAAAGGATGACAACTTTTGAAAGTTGTCATCTTCTCCCCCTTTTCTCATTTTTCCAAAGTGGAAATACTCAACCCATCTTCAAACTCTCTCTAACTTTCAAGCTACTATTCCATTTGATTACAACTTCATTTCAAGGGAGTTTTGAAAGGTAAAATCATATTCTAACTCTCCTCTCTATTACCTATCCATACATGGTCTTAGATTTTAAAGATATGAACTTTTGAAAATTAGGGTTTGATTTAAAGTTTGGGTTTTTAAGGGGTTTTCCATTTTGTTTTGATAAATTAAGTTGGGGCTTTGTTTAATCATGTTAAAATACACAATATATGTTAATTTGGTTGAATTTTAATGAAAATCCGAAGTGGGTTCTTAGACCCATTTTTAAGGTGTCAAAAAGTTGATTTTTGGTGGGTTTTAAGGTGTAATTAGAGAGCTGATGGTATATGTATGCTAGGGGGATGTTTTGGGACCATTTAGATGTCATTTGGGTGTTTGAAAATGGAATTTTCTGCTGGGTAAAACAGGAGTACGAAAATGGGAATTTTGGTGATTGTTTGGGTTGGAAATTGTTGGAACTTGGCTTGCACCTATGGGTTGATGTTGTGGTTGGATTTAGCGATCATTTGTGAGTATAAAATGTGTTGGAAACTTGAGTTTTGGTCAAGGTTTATGGGATGCTCGAATTTGATAAAGTTGGGGTTTGATCATGACTTGAAATGTTGGGTTTGATGTTTAAATTGAATTCCGGGTTAGCCACTTTGATGTTTGAGTTGATTTGAGGTTGTTTTGCTTGTGTTGAGGTGATTAGAAGCGAGGTTTTGGGTTGGTGAAGCCTTGGGAGCAAATCCGGAAATTGAAGACCATGGTTGCTTAGTACTTGAGCTTGGAGGTAGAGGTGAGTGGTTAATGTTTTTAAATTGGTTTTTAAGTGGTTGGTTCAAGCATGTGGACTAGGTTGGGCTTGGTAGACCCACCTAGAGTTAGGATTAGGGTGGTAGCCTAATCCTAAGCTTTAGTTAAAGACCTTGGATGTACTCTTTAATTATTGTTATGCCTCGTGATATTTAGTATAATGTGATACACATGTATGTGGAAGTATGACTTAATGTATTGGTTACATGTATGTTGATGACAAAAATAATGTGGATATATGATGTGTTAATTGTTTGGATGATATACATGTGATGTTGGTTTGTGAAATGAGGTTATGAGGTAATTGCATGATTTTGGAGAATCATGGTGAGTACGTGCTAGGCACGGAATTTATATTGAAATTGATAGTGTAAAAAGTTGTGGAATTTGATTTATATTGGCACTAGTATGCTTGGGTACAATGATCGATCATTAGGGTGAGTGTGCACACAAATTGAGTCAAAACGTACGTGGCCTTGGTGGCGTTAAGGCACCAAGGAGGAGTACGGTGATGTAATATTCCACCGGAAGCTTTTATATATTTCTACGTGATGATGAGTGGAATCCCATCCGTAGGGCATGTGGTGATGAGTGGAATCCCGCCCATGCAAGGACCGGTGATGAGTGGAATCCCACTGAGGTAATGTTGTTGTTGGAAATGCGTTCCAACGGGTTATCCGCGTATTCGAGTCATAGCTAGGTGCCAATATGAGGTTGTATGTGTATACCAATATGAGATTATGTATATATGCTTATATGATGTGAAATGTGATGCCCTTTATGAATTGATATATGATGTGGTTAATGCATTGAGTTATGTATCTTGTACGTTGAGCTTATGGGTTGTTGAGCATGGCATAATGTTGATTATATGTCCATGCATCATGGTCATTTGGCTTATGCGGATCGGAGGTAAGAACATGTATTTCATTATGGAAATTGCTCGTGCTTGGACCCTGCATTGTCGAAGGTTTGTTTTATGAGCCTACCCTCACTAAGCTTTTATGCTTACGCTCTCTTTTGTTCGACAATGCAGATAAATAACTTGTGGGTGGCAAAGGCAAGGAAAGGTCTCCAAGTGTTGCTTTTGGTGAGCTCAATGTATGAATTTTAAGTGCTAGAATGTAATAGTTAAGCAATGGGATAGGTGTTTTTGATTTGAGTTTTGATGTATGTCGTTGTTGGCTTGGTTCGTGGATGCCTTGTTTGATTGTAAATATTGCTTATGTTACATGCCTTGAATGTCTACATGTTTTGGTTGCTAAGGCATGAAATCTTGAGTGCTTGTATGACCATATATGCATAAATTGCCCTTTTGTATGAATGCTATGTATGGATGTCTTGCTATTAGTTTGATTGCTTCCTATGGCTTTAATATGATTGCTTAAATGTTGGTACGTGTATAGGAGAGTCCAAAAATGCATCTAGAGTCGTGTTTGGGGTCGTCAAGTCGATATTTGTGGAATTGCAGTGCAGGGCGTATCGATACGCCTCAGGGCTGTATCGATACGGTCTTGCCTAAAGGCCACGAATTTTGCCTGGCGTACCGATACCCTAAGGGTATCGATACCCTCCAAAGTTACTGGAATTTGGAATTTTGGGTGAGAGTAGAGCGTACCGATACGGGGTTCACGAGTATCGATACGAGTCTACTCTGTTGACCAAGAAGGGTTGACCGAGGAGGGCGTATCGATACGCTCAAGGGCTGTATCGATACGGTCTTCCCGGAGTTGACTCCTTGGGTTGACCTGGTCAGGGCATATCGATACCCCTGGTTAGGGTACCGATACGGTCTGCCCTGTAACTTAAAAATGAACTAAGTATGAATGGCCGTGGTTCGAATGTGATTTTCCTTTGAATTTTTTCCGCTGACGTGATCACTTAGGACTTAATGTTCCTCTAGACAAGATTAATATAAAAAGAAAAAAATAGGGTTGCTAACCGAAGGGAACCTTCACGGGTTTCACTCAGTTTTCCCCGTGTGGCCCACTCGGACCGGTCATCCGGCCAGACCGGGACGAGGGGATTACAACATTGGTCTATAAACATCAATATTCAAAGTGGAACTACAACAAAGAAATTAAATAAAAACCATGTTAAAATCTTTATGTGTGTGCAATGGAGGAATTAAACTAAGTATGAGTGATAGACAATTCTTCATTAGAGCATGTAACACCCGAGTTTGGGGGTCGGGTGGAAATAATATTTAAATAATATTTTGGGTCTCGGTTTATGATTAAATAATATTATATATTATTTGGACCTTGTGTCCTTCTTTATTTTCAAAATAAACATATTATGTTGGGACTAAATTGAAATGAAACTAAAATGTCATGGATTTTAAAGTAAGGGAGAGTTGCCATCTCATTAATGGCACTATTGTAATTTCAAGCCCTTGGAAATTAAAAACGCCTTTTTAATTTAAAACACCAAAAATTTCTCTTCTTCCCTCTTCCTTCTTCATTTCTCACGACAAAGAGGGGAAGCTTCTCCAAGTTCTATCCAACCTTCTTTTCTCCTTCATTTTGGCTCGAAATTGAAAGGTAAATACATCCCCATCTTGCTCTCATCTTCCTGTACTTGGAAGTACAAATAGATTTCATTTTCATCAACGTTTTAGAATTTGGGTTTTTCAAAGTTTTGGTTAAAGGTTGTGACTTTATGAGTTTTTATCAAGGCTTTTGGTTTATTTATGTTAGATATGTTGTTTGTGAATCAAATAGTCCAACATATATGATTTTTAGAGTATTTTAAATGAATTCCCGAATTTGGGTATAAATGGGGTTTTTGGAGGGTTTTGGGTGAGTTTTGGGGGTTGTTTTAGGTGGGAATTGATAGCCCAATGGTAGTGCTATGGTTAGGGGTTGATTTGGGCCATTTGTGGGTGCAATGGATGTTGGAAACATGGATTTTGGAAGGGGTAAGTGGGCTGTCCGAGATTGCAAAATAAGGGGTTTGGTCATGGCTTGCAACATTATAAATTGTACTTGAATTGTGTTCCGGGTTGGTCTTTTGATGTTGGGCTGATTTGAGATTGTTTGAATGGTATTGAGGTTGTCTAGAAGCGAGCATTTGCGTTGGAGAAGCTTCGGGAAGAAATCTGGAAACTTGAAGGTGTTGCTTGCTTGGTAGTTAAGCTTGGAGGTGGATGTGAGTGGTTAAATATTTTTAAAATGGTTTTGAGTATTTGGTTCAAGCATGTGAACCTAGGATGAGCTTGGTAAACCCACCTAGAGTTGGGATTAGAGTGGTAGCCTAATTCCAAGCTTTGATTAGAGACTTTGGTTGCACTCTTTAATGGTTGTATATGTCTCGTGTTAAATTGTGATGGTGTTGATTATGTATATGTTGTATACATGTATGTTGAGGCATGTTTGATGCATTGTTATATGCATGTTGATGATAGATATGATATGGTTTTACACATGTGTAAAATATGATGTGATATGGTTGTTAATGATGTACATGTGGTGTTGACGTGTGAAATGATATTATGAGGTGGTTGCATGATCTGAGGATCATGGTGAGTACATGCTAGGCATAGAAATGTGGTTTGTGCATGACGGTAAGTCATGGTGAGTACGTGCTAAGCACGAAAGTGTTATGAATTGATATTGAGAAAGATTAGTAAAATGTGTAGTATTGGCACTAGTATGCTTGGGTACAAATGATCGATCATTAGGATGTTTAGTGTGCACACGTGAGTCAAAATGCGCGCGTGGTCTTGATAATGGTAGTCATCAAGATGGAGTACGAGTTCGCCCAGAAATCTTCTTATATATAATAGTCGGTGATGAGTGGAATCCCATCGACGGGTGTGAGGATGAGTGGAATCCCCTCCGCGTGAGATGAGGCATGAGGATGAGTGGAATCCCCTCCGCGTGAACGGTGATGAGTGTAATCCCACCGTCAGGTAATGGTTGTGTTGTTGGATGTGAGTTCCAATGGTTATCCGCGTATTCGAGTCATAGCTAGGTGCCAATATGGATTGTAGTTTATGTTGCCAATATGTGGTTAATTGTGAGCCAATGTGATTTGGGATGTGTTGCTAACATGGTTTAATATATGTGATCCCATATGTTGTGGATTTAAACATGTTGAGCATGACATGATATTGAATATAGGTTCATGCATCATTTATAATTATGGCTTGTGTGGATCGGAGGTAAGATCATGCATTTTATCTTGGTTGTAGCTCGTGCTTGGACCCTGCATTATCGAGGTTTGTTTTACGAGCTTACCCTAACTAAGCTTTCATGCTTACGCTCTCTTCTGTTTGACAATGCAGATAAATAGCTTGTGGGTGGCAAGGGCAAGGAAAGGTCTCCAAGCGTTGCTTACGGTTAGCTCAAGTATGATAGTTAAATTTAAAGATTGTAATAGTGAAGCAATGGGATAGGTGTTGTTGATTTGTGCTTTTGTTGGTTGTTTAGGAGCATGTTTAGACTCCTTAATTATGTCGTTTTAATTGGCTCGGTGATGCCATGTTTGGATTGTAATCCATGCCTAAATTGCTTATTATGAATGTTAGCCATGTGCCTCTTGAGGTTGCCTTTGTGTTTAAACCTTGAAGTATGTGACTTGAATGCTTAAATGTCATCTTTGATTCAATTGCATGTCTTCCTTGGTGTATGTACATGTTGGGTGGTTGTATGGCTAAATAATGTCCTGTAAATGTTGTATGAATGCATGACTTGTGATGTCTTGCCTTGGTGTTTAGACTCGTCTTAATAATGTTGAAGCATGCTAATATAGTCGGGTTGCCTTAGGTTTAATTGTTATAGAGTTGTAGGGTGTTTTGGTGGTGTTTTGGGGCACCCTTGTGCCTTAAAACAACCAAAATGGAGTCTGCAGACAGGGGTGTATCGAAACGGGTCACCCTGTTTCGATACGGTCCCTTTGCATTTGGCCAGCCGTTTCGGAACGGATAGGGGCTGTTTCGGTACGTTTTTGCTACTGGAATTTTGAGAAATTGACGAGATCTAGGCGTACCGAAACGGGGCCTTGGTGTTTCGAAACGGTCAAATCTCGTTGACCACGAGAAGTTGACCGTTAGGGTCGTTTCGATACGGGCCACCCCTGTTTCGAAACGGTCACCCTATGGTTGACCCTGGCCTATTGAATAAGTCAAGGCGTATCGAAACACCCTAAGGGCGTTTCGATACGGCCTGCTGTTAGGGGCTAAAATGAGCTGTTTAATGTATCGTTTGATTGGTCGATGTTAAATTGTTTGCATTTTCCGCTGTTGTGCTTCACATAGGATTTAATTATGCCTATAGACAAGATAAAGTAAAAAGGAAATTTTCTGGGTCGTTAACCGAGGGGGAACCTTAACGGGTTTCGCTTCGGTTTTCCCCGTGTGGCCCACTCGGATCGGTCATCCGACCAGACCGGGACGAGGGGGTTACAGAGCACATGAGAACAACATGTTTGTAACCCCCTTAACCCGGCCTAGACGGTTGACCCGAATTAAGAAAGTCACACGGGGAAAACCAAAGTCAACCCGAAAGTCAACCTTGATTAACGACCTTTTTTTTTTTCTTTTTAAACTTGTCTAGATGCACTTTAACCCTAATTGTGTTCACACAAACAACATACTCAAAGATCACAAACATCAGAGATCAAACAGGGACCCAATTGAACAAAATACAACTTTAGGGACCAAATTGTAATTTCTGATAATTAAACGGACTTAACCCAAATTAATCTTACCAACTTGAAATTAGTCAGGTTTCATGCTTCTCTGTGAAATTTCAGCTCAAAAGGACTTCCCAAGCTCAAGCAATTGAACAAACAAGATCCAGGACCAAAATGCAAACATTTCAAAACATATAACCGCCCATGTCAGCCCCCAACGGTCGACCGTTCCGAAACAGGTTGACCCCGTTCCGAAACACGGGCCGTTCCGCAACCAGTACCGCAACGGGGGTCTGGCAGAGGCCAAACCGTTTCGAAACGGTGCATACCGTTTCGGACCCCTGGGTTCATTCCAGACACCCGTTCCGAAACGGTGCGCACTGTTCCGAAACGCCCTGCACAGATTTGCTCCAAATGCATTCCAAAACATGCAATTGATCTTTCAAACATGCTCCAAATGCTACCAAACTTTACCAGCATGCAATTCAACATATATAGGACATACTTGCATCATCAATTCATCAAAACAACATCACAAGCAAAAAGCCCCAATTCTATAGGCATGCTTCCTACACAAGCTAGCTATTCAAGCACAAACTTCCACAACAAGCATATAATGATCCAATCCAAAAACCAGCATTCATAACAACATTCAACATACTTAGGGAGTTCCAAACACCTCCCAAAACGTACACATTGGTCCCCCATTGCCAAATTACCCAAAAGCTAAAAAGTGCTTATAAAACCTTCCATACATTGAGCTTTACTTGAACTAGAATGCTTGCCCTCCTTGCTGCCCCTCAAGGTTCTTTAATGCTCTGCATTATTGAATTAAGAAAACGAGAGAGCGTAAGCAAAAGCTTAGTGAGGAATATTCTTAAAAACCATTCAATAATGCAATTAAAAACATTTACAAATCATGCTTATAATCAACCTTTGCACATGCTCAAAAGCATACTTTAAACAAGCAATCTCATGCTTCAACATAGACATAACATGTCATATTGGCTCAAGTGACAATTTCCATTTTCTTAAAACAAGTTCATCAACTTCCCAAGGACTTTTAAACACCTTGGCCCCAAGGACTTTTAAACACCTTGGCCATGGACTTTTAAACACCACGAATGAGGACCACACAAGGACTTTTAACCACCTTTGTGTCCATAACTTGAATCACCCCAAGGACTTTTAAACACCTTGGTCCCAAGGACTTTTAAACACCTTGGTCCCAAGGACTTTTAAACACCTTGGCCCCATGGACTTTTAAACACCATGGAAAGGATCACCTAAGGACTTTTAACCACCTTAGTGTCCGCAACAAGAATCATCCAAGGACTTTTAACCACCTTGATGTTCTTAAGTAACAAGGCTCACTCAAGGACTTTTAACCACCTTAGTGACCTTAACATTTTTAAAACATCACTTGCCAATATACATCTTTTTCATCATATAATCCACTGTTTTAAAGCATTAAACCAAGCCATATTCAACATGCATTTCAAAGCATCAAACCACATTATTTCAATGTATAAAATCAAGGAACTCCTACCTAGAGTTACCTTCAACATATGGCTTACAACATCAGCAAAAACCATGCTAAAACATGCTTTCAAAACAGTAAATAAAACATGCAAATAACCATTTTGCATCACAACAAAATCATGGCCACCACTAGAGAGAAATTCCGAAAACTTACACTTGAGCTTAGCAAAGTTGTTTAGACTTAGACTAAGCTCCCAAAACCTTCAAACCTTGGTTTTAAAATCTGAAAACCCAACTTCACTCACCGATTTCCACTTTGCTTCAAGCCAAAGCACCAAATCAAGCTTCCGAATCAACAACTCTTGGATTCAAGGACGCCTCCCCTATTTCAACACATCAAAGCAGAGGATTAATGCATCATCATGCATTAATTGCTTCAATGAAAGCACCTAAACTCGCTGCTCTCATCCAACCTCCATTTTCGGCCACCAAACACAACCGAAAATGCATCCAAACCACTTCTAAACAAAGCCCAGCCATAAACCAGCAAAACCACACTTCCATAAACATCATATTACATCTAAAAACAACCTATTAACAACCTTATACCTCCAGCAACATCAGATCACCAAGATCACCTCAAAAAAACAACCTTGAAACACAAGCTAAACTTAGGAAACTCAACCTATCCGGGATTGCATCAATCAAAACTCAATTCCTTATCAATTTAGAGTTCATTTAACATCAAAAACACATCTCAAATCACAGATTACTCAGATCTAACGAAAATCATGAAAATTCATCAAATCTTGCATTATAAGCCAAGATCCATTTCACCACTTTAAAACCTTTAATTAAACATCAATTTAGGATTGAAAACTTAGGAATTTCAGTAAAGAACTGATAGTTTAGAGGAGAAGGACGTTCTTACCTCCAAACTTGAGTTTCTCCTCTTTTTGGAATCAAAATCCTTGTTGAAACAAGTAGCAATTGAAGAGGTTTTGAAGATATGTTGATTAGGAATCAAATGAGAGTTGAAAGGAGGGATTTAGGTGAAGAAATCAGAAGCAATTCTCTGGAAATGGAGTGTTTGGGTTGAGAGAAAATGAGAGAAAGAAAATTAGGAAAAGTTGGTTACAAAAATCTAAAATAGCCAAATGGCTTTCCCTCCACTTTTAATATCATTTAAAATCAGATTTTAGACTTAAAATATCTTAGAAAAATCTGGAGAAACTCCCTTTGGGTAAATAGCTCCTTAAAGATTCAAAGTTTCAACCCTTTATAAAACAACCACCAAACTTGCGAAAATTACATTTTGGTCACTAGCCAAAATGTCGCCCTTCCAAAACTCATTTTCCAAAATTGATTTCACAGTTCACTTAATTATATTAAAAGATGATTTTAGAACATTTTTCCATATTTTTAATGCAACCCGAACTAGGCTTTCCTAAATTCACCCTTTAGATTCGAACAACACTTTGACCGAACCGGTCAACGCCCAAGACTTCTAAGCCCAAAACCGGGGCGTTACAACTCTCCCCCCCTTAAGAAATTTCGTCCTCGAAATTTACCTGAAGGAAAGAGATAAGGAAACTGCTTCAGCATGTCTTCCTTCCGCTCCCACGTGGCTTCCTCAGCACCTCGATGCTTCCACAACACCTTCACCAACTCAATGGTCTTGCCACGAAGAACCTTGCTATCCGAATCCAGAACCTTCACCGGTTCCTCATCATAGGTCAAATCCGGATTCAATTCCACTTCCTCCACAGGCATCACATGCGAAGGATCAGATCTATACTCCCGGAGCATAGAAACATGAAACACATCATGAATCTTCTCCAGCTCCTGAGGTAACCTCAACCGATACGCAACAGGACCCACACGCTCAACAACCTCATACGGTCCAATGTATCTAGGGCTCAACTTACCCTTCCGACCAAACCTCATCACCTTCTTCCAAGGCGAAACCTTCAAGAACACACGGTCACCCACCGCATACTCTATCTCCTTACGCTTCAAATCCGCGTAAGATTTCTGCCGGTCAGAAGCAGCCTTCAACCGCTCACAAATGAACTTCACCTTCTCGGTGGTCCCTTTCAACAAAGCCGGCATCGAAACCAACTTTTGACCAGTTTCAGCCCAACAAAGAGGAGTCCTACACTTCCTCCCATACAGAGCCTCATAAGGTGCCATCTGTATACTCGCCTGATAACTATTGTTATAAGCGAACTCAACCAAAGGCAGATGCTTTTCCCAAGAACCTTGGAACTCAATCACGCAACATCTCAACATATCCTCCAAAATCTGAATAACTCGCTCAGACTGACCATCCGACTGAGGATGATAGGATGTACTGAAATGCAACCTTGTACCCAAAGCTTGATGCAAACACTGCCAGAAACGCGATGTGAACCTCGGATCCCTATCCGATACAATCGACTTAGGCACACCATGCAACCTCACAATCTCAGCAATGTACAGCTCTGCCAGCTTATCCAAAGAGAACGTAGTATGCACAGGCAAGAAATGCGCACACTTCGTCAGGCGATCCACAATCACCCAAACAGAATTCTTCTTTGATGGAGATAAAGGTAAACCAGATACAAAATCCATGGTAACCCTCTCCCACTTCCATTCAGGGATTTTCAACGGTTGCAACAAACCAGAAGGAACCTGATGTTCAGCCTTAACTCGCTGACACACCAAACACTTGCTCACGAACTCTGCAACATCCTTCTTCAAACCCACCCAATAGTACTCATCACGAAGATCACGATACATCTTAGTACTACCAGGGTGCATAGCAAAAGGACTACTATGACCTTCAGTCAGAATAGCACGCCTCAACTCAGCATCATCAGGCACTACTATTCGACTCCCAAAACACAACACTCCATCATCATTAAAACAGAAATCCGAAGGCCTACCCTCCGCGATATCCTGAACATGAGACACCAAGGAATCATCCAGCAACTGCTTATCCTTGATCAACTGTACCAAAGATGGTTTCACCTGCAACTCAGCAACAAGACCACCATCTCGCGATATGCTCAAGCTAGCAAACATAGCTCTCAGCTCAACAGCTACCTTCCTACTCAAGGCATCCGCAACAACATTAGCCTTTCCAGGATGATACTCTATCGTCAGATCATAATCCTTGAGCAACTCCAACCAACGCCGCTGCCTAAGATTCAACTCCTTCTGCGACATCAGATACCTCAAACTCTTGTGATCCGTGTACACAATACACTTCTCACCATATAGATAATGCCTCCAGATCTTCAGAGCAAAAACCACTGCTGCCAGCTCAATATCATGCGTAGGATAATTGCGCTCATGCACCTTCAACTGCCGCGATGCATAAGCCACAACCTTACCCTCTTGCATCAGCACACACCCAAACCAACATAGGATGCATCACTGTAGACCACAAACTCTTTCCCTGATATAGGCTGAACCAAGATAGGAGCTTGCGTCAAAGCCGCCTTCAGCTTCTCAAAAGCTTGCTGTCTCGCTTCCGTCCACTCACACTTAACATCTTTCTGCAACAGCTTCGTCAAAGGAGCAGCAATCTTGGAAAAACCATCCACAAACCTCCGGTAGTATCCTGCCAAACCAAGGAAACTACGGACCTCATGAACAGACTTAGGAACCTTCCAGTTCATCACCGCCTCAATCTTCTGAGGATCAACACGAATCCCCTCAGCTGAGACCACATGCCCAAGAAACACCACCTCCCTAAGCCAGAACTCACACTTGCTCAGCTTAGCATAAAGCTGATTTTCCAACAAAGCTTGCAGCACAATCCTCAAATGCTCTTCATGCTCCTCCTCAGTACGCGAGTACACAAGGATATCATCAATGAACACCACAACGAACTTGTCCAGGTATTCATGAAACACACGATTCATCATGTCCATGAAAGCAGCAGGAGCATTTGTCAAACCAAACGGCATCACAAGGAATTCATAATGCCCATACCTTGTCCTGAAAGCTGTCTTAGGCACATCCACATCCTTCACCTTCAACTGATAATACCCTGACCTCAAGTCAATCTTAGAGAACACAGCAGCTCCCCGAAATTTATCAAAGAGATCATCAATCCTCGGCAAAGGATACCGATTCTTGATAGTCAACTTGTTCAGCTGACGGTAATCAATGCACATCCTCATAGTGCCATCTTTCTTCTTCACAAACAAGACCGGTGCTCCCCAAGGTGACACACTCGGCCGGATGAAACCACGATCAAGCAGCTCTTGCAACTGCGTCTTCAGCTCCTTCAGCTCCTTAGGTGCCATTCTATAGGGAGTAATGGACACATGAGTTGTATTCTCATACAGCTCAATTCCAAACTCCACCTCGCGATTAGGAGGTAAACCAGGCAACTCCTCAGGAAAAACACCAGGAAACTCCTTCACAACCCTGATATCTTGCACCCTCAGCTCCTTAGAACTAGGATTCATCACAAAAGCTAGATAGGCTTCACAACCTTGCCTCAGCATCCTGCTCGCCTCCAAGGTAGAAACAACATTGGCAAGAAACTTCACATTCTCACCAACAACAACCACTTCATAATCATCCGTAAGCTTAAGCGAAACACGCTTATTCTCACAATCCACAACAGCACGATGCTCAACAAGCCAATCCATACCAAGGATTACATCAAAACCATAAAAGGGCAGCTCCATAAAATCAACATGAAAAACATGCTCTTGAACAACCAAAGGACACCTTCTATAAAGCTTTCGAGTCACAACAGTTTCACCAAAAGAACTAGTGACACGAACACCAATATCCAAAGACTCAACAGGCAAACCAAGCAATTCAGCATGCTCACGCAAAATGTATGAATGCGTAGATCCAGAATCAATCAAAGAAAGCAATGACAGGGATTGCAAAGTAAAGGTACCTGCAATCACATCAGCATCATTCCTTCCCTCGCGCTGAGCATACACCCTCGCTTGGCCTCCACCCTCAGGCTGAATAGCCACAACATGGGCTACTCCACGACCACCTTCCTCTCGCTTCTGGAAATTACCACGGCCGCGCCCACGACCTCTCTGCGGTGCAGCAACAGCAGGAGCACGCTCTTGGCCACCAACCAACCTCGGACAATCTCGTCTCAAGTGGTCTGCAGAACCACAATTCCAGCATCCAAAACCAGCTGCCGCAACAGGAGCTTGCACCTCCCTCACAGCACGAGGACAGTCACGCTTCAAGTGACCACGTGAACCACAAATCCAACAAGCACTAGGGTCAGCTCTAGCATTGCCACCCCTAGCAGGTGCACCCCCACCTCTCTTAGCTGAGGACTGATACCTCTGATCGCGTCCCCTCTTGTTCCGTCCACCTCCGGAACTATACTTAGCAGCTCTCTTACCAGAACTTGCTCCATCACTCTTCGCAGACAAACTCAAATTCATCTCAATGTCCTTTCCTCGGCCCACTAACACATCAAAATCATCATACTCAGTGGCCAGCACATACATCTTTACCTCCGTTATAAGACCATAACGAAACCTTTCGCACCTCTCCCGCTCATCAGGAATCAGCTCCGGTGCATACTGACTGAGTCGCACAAACTGCACCTCATACTCAGCCACACTCATGCTCCCTTGGGTAAGAGTCATGAATTCACGCTTTTTCTCATCCAGATATCTCACTCCCAGATATCTCCTCTTGAACGCATTCTGAAAGAATGTCCAAGTGATGTCAGCTTCAGCCATCCCCGAGATTGTGGTCGTCCACCACGTATAAGCATCGTCCTGCAGCAAGGACACAACACATCCCAACTTTTGCACATCCGTGCAGCTCATCTGTCCCAAGATTCGCTTGGTACTCTCTAACCAAGCCTCAGAACTCTCAGCAGACATACCCCTAAACTCAGTCCCACCAAGACTGCGCAGACGCTCTAAGGGTAGTCTAACACCAGCATCTCCCTGATGCCCAGCTCCTTGAGCTCCAGCTACTGCTGCTCGAAAAGCACCCGCAATAGCTTGTACCAGCATCGTCATATCAGACATAGCTTGCCCCTGACCAACCTCAGGTCCTGCAGCTCTAGCACCAGCTGCTGCAGCTTCAGCTCTCCCTCCCTCAGCACCACCACCACCAGGTGGAGGAGGAGGTAACACAGCACTACCCGCATTCTCTTCATTCTCATTCCCATCCGGAGTCGTAGCTCTCACGCTACTCCTTAACTCTCTACGTGGTGCCATACTTTTACTATGCATAACAATACAAATAAAACAAAGTCAGTCCCAGCAAGGTAAGAAATCCAAGTATTCAAGATCAATTTCTTTCAAAATCAACATCATTTCTTTAGCTTTTGTTTGGCAATGGGTACCCTCATCATGCATCATCACAGCATACATCTCAAAAGCATCAACATCTCAAGCCACTGAACATGCTTTCATACAACAAGCATACAAGCCAAACATACTTCAATCATGCATACAAACATTCCCAATTACTCGAGAACTCAGCTCTGATACCACCAAATGTAACCCCCTTAACCCGGCCTAGACGGTTGACCCGAATTAAGAAAGTCACACGGGGAAAACCAAAGTCAACCTTGATTAACGACCCTTTTTTTCTTTTTAAACTTGTCTAGATGCACTTTAACCCTAATTGTGTTCACACAAACAACATACTCAAAGATCACAAACATCAGAGATCAAACAGGGACCCAATTGAACAAAATACAACTTTAGGGACCAAATTGTAATTTCTGATAATTAAACGGACTTAACCCAAATTAATCTTACCAACTTGAAATTAGTCAGGTTTCATGCTTCTCTGTGAAATTTCAGCTCAAAAGGACTTCCCAAGCTCAAGCAATTGAACAAACAAGATCCAGGACCAAAATGCAAACATTTCAAAACATATAACCGCCCATGTCAGCCCCCAACGGTCGACCGTTCCGAAACAGGTTGACCCCATTCCGAAACACGGGCCGTTCCGCAACCAGTACCGCAACGGGGGTCTGGCAGAGGCCAAACCGTTTCGAAACGGTGCATACCGTTTCGGACCCCTGGGTTCATTCCAGGCACCCGTTCCGAAACGGTGCGCACTGTTCCGAAACGCCCTGCACAGATTTGCTCCAAATGCATTCCAAAACATGCAATTGATCTTTCAAACATGCTCCAAATGCTACCAAACTTTACCAGCATGCAATTCAACATATATAGGACATACTTGCATCATCAATTCATCAAAACAACATCACAAGCAAAAAGCCCCAATTCTATAGGCATGCTTCCTACACAAGCTAGCTATTCAAGCACAAACTTCCACAACAAGCATATAATGATCCAATCCAAAAACCAGCATTCATAACAACATTCAACATACTTAGGGAGTTCCAAACACCTCCCAAAACGTACACATTGGTCCCCCATTGCCAAATTACCCAAAAGCTAAAAAGTGCTTATAAAACCTTCCATACATTGAGCTTTACTTGAACTAGAATGCTTGCCCTCCTTGCTGCCCCTCAAGGTTCTTTAATGCTCTGCATTATTGAATTAAGAAAACGAGAGAGCGTAAGCAAAAGCTTAGTGAGGAATATTCTTAAAAACCATTCAATAATGCAATTAAAAACATTTACAAATCATGCTTATAATCAACCTTTGCACATGCTCAAAAGCATACTTTAAACAAGCAATCTCATGCTTCAACATAGACATAACATGTCATATTGGCTCAAGTGACAATTTCCATTTTCTTAAAACAAGTTCATCAACTTCCCAAGGACTTTTAAACACCTTGGCCATGGACTTTTAAACACCACGAATGAGGACCACACAAGGACTTTTAACCACCTTTGTGTCCATAACTTGAATCACCCCAAGGACTTTTAAACACCTTGGTCCCAAGGACTTTTAAACACCTTGGTCCCAAGGACTTTTAAACACCTTGGCCCCATGGACTTTTAAACACCATGGAAAGGATCACCTAAGGACTTTTAACCACCTTAGTGTCCGCAACAAGAATCATCCAAGGACTTTTAACCACCTTGATGTTCTTAAGTAACAAGGCTCACTCAAGGACTTTTAACCACCTTAGTGACCTTAACATTTTTAAAACATCACTTGCCAATATACATCTTTTTCATCATATAATCCACTGTTTTAAAGCATTAAACCAAGCCATATTCAACATGCATTTCAAAGCATCAAACCACATTATTTCAATGTATAAAATCAAGGAACTCCTACCTAGAGTTACCTTCAACATATGGCTTACAACATCAGCAAAAACCATGCTAAAACATGCTTTCAAAACAGTAAATAAAACATGCAAATAACCATTTTGCATCACAACAAAATCATGGCCACCACTAGAGAGAAATTCCGAAAACTTACACTTGAGCTTAGCAAAGTTGTTTAGACTTAGACTAAGCTCCCAAAACCTTCAAACCTTGGTTTTAAAATCTGAAAACCCAACTTCACTCACCGATTTCCACTTTGCTTCAAGCCAAAGCACCAAATCAAGCTTCCGAATCAACAACTCTTGGATTCAAGGACGCCTCCCCTATTTCAACACATCAAAGCAGAGGATTAATGCATCATCATGCATTAATTGCTTCAATGAAAGCACCTAAACTCGCTGCTCTCATCCAACCTCCATTTTCGGCCACCAAACACAACCGAAAATGCATCCAAACCACTTCTAAACAAAGCCCAGCCATAAACCAGCAAAACCACACTTCCATAAACATCATATTACATCTAAAAACAACCTATTAACAACCTTATACCTCCAGCAACATCAGATCACCAAGATCACCTCAAAAAAACAACCTTGAAACACAAGCTAAACTTAGGAAACTCAACCTATCCGGGATTGCATCAATCAAAACTCAATTCCTTATCAATTTAGAGTTCATTTAACATCAAAAACACATCTCAAATCACAGATTACTCAGATCTAACGAAAATCATGAAAATTCATCAAATCTTGCATTATAAGCCAAGATCCATTTCACCACTTTAAAACCTTTAATTAAACATCAATTTAGGATTGAAAACTTAGGAATTTCAGTAAAGAACTGATAGTTTAGAGGAGAAGGACGTTCTTACCTCCAAACTTGAGTTTCTCCTCTTTTTGGAATCAAAATCCTTGTTGAAACAAGTAGCAATTGAAGAGGTTTTGAAGATATGTTGATTAGGAATCAAATGAGAGTTGAAAGGAGGGATTTAGGTGAAGAAATCAGAAGCAATTCTCTGGAAATGGAGTGTTTGGGTTGAGAGAAAATGAGAGAAAGAAAATTAGGAAAAGTTGGTTACAAAAATCTAAAATAGCCAAATGGCTTTCCCTCCACTTTTAATATCATTTAAAATCAGATTTTAGACTTAAAATATCTTAGAAAAATCTGGAGAAACTCCCTTTGGGTAAATAGCTCCTTAAAGATTCAAAGTTTCAACCCTTTATAAAACAACCACCAAACTTGCGAAAATTACATTTTGGTCACTAGCCAAAATGTCGCCCTTCCAAAACTCATTTTCCAAAATTGATTTCACAGTTCACTTAATTATATTAAAAGATGATTTTAGAACATTTTTCCATATTTTTAATGCAACCCGAACTAGGCTTTCCTAAATTCACCCTTTAGATTCGAACAACACTTTGACCGAACCGGTCAACGCCCAAGACTTCTAAGCCCAAAACCGGGGCGTTACAATATTTGTTGTATTTAGCTTTGAATATCCTGAAGTAAAGTGGAGTGAGTTCTTCTAGTTTTTCCGAAGCCAACACCATCAGACCGAACAGACCGATTGCGCCATGGACTTCTGATGGTACATGAATTCTAGGGATCAACTAAGATCAAAATTCATTAAAGCTCATCACCGTAATTATATATAAATCACTTTGTAATCAAGAGATTTATGTGTGTGTGCGTGCCTGTGCATGTCTATGTCCATCCCACCCATCAGCTAAGCCCTAATCGAGAGCATACTTATCTTAGTCTGGGAAATAAGTTCCAACCATGTAGTAATCATATGTTGTCTCATCCAAGCTCGCTTTCAAAACATGTTCCACGTCTTTTCCTTGTACAGAAGAATAGGCCTGTAAACGAACCGAACGAACACAAATAGGGGTGTGTTCATGTTTGTTCATTTAAATTTAATGGAACAAATGAACGAACATGAACATAAACGAACACAAAATTTCTTATTCGTGTTCGTTCGTTAAGGAATGTAGCTTGTTCATGTTCGTTCATGTTCTTTCGTTAAAATGATAAACGAACATAAACGAACACAAATGAACATAAACGAATACAAACGAACATAAAAGAACACAAATAAACATAAACGAACACAAGCGAACATATATAATGTGTTAAATATTTAATATCTTGGGTTAGTTCGTTTAATTCAGTTAATTAACCGATTTTAAACCGATTTAATCGATAATTGAAATTTGAAAAAACTCATAATTATTAGCCAAAACCTAAAATTATCTAATAGATTAACCAATTTTGTTTTGATTCAGTTGATTTGTTCGGTTTAATCAAACAATGAACATACCTAGACATATGTGAATAATTTTAATGAACATAAGCGGACGAACATAAACGAACGGATTACCGAACGTTCACGAACATAAATGAACGAACAAGCCCTTTGTTCGTATTCGTTCATTTAACTAAACAAACAAAAAATCTTGTTCATGTTCTTTCGTTTAATAAATAAATGAACATAAGCGAACTTTCCGCCGAACGGTTCGCTGAACGTTCGGTTCGTTTACAGCCCTACAGAAGAATCCAACCACGTTTTTACCAGAAACATGTAAAAATTAAGAAATATGGTTGGGAGGGTTTATGTGATTTTGATGGTTTAGGGTTTAAGAGCTTAAGGTTTTAGGGTTAAATTATTTTTAATTAAAACTAGGGTCAAATTGAAATAATGTGTAAATAATGAGGGTTAATTTGTCATTATTTTTCAAATTAGGAACTAAACTGTTTGAATGTGTAAATTGGGAAGACTAAATATGTTATTATACAAAATATTTTAATAGCCACATTACTCTTAACACTCGTTAAGAGCTCAATGGTCAAATTGAAGAAAAACACAAAGTTTAATGGTAGCATTGAAGTAATTGAAAGTTTGGTTACCAAATTGAATAATTAACCAAAGCTGTTTTTTTTTTGAAAAATGACGGGCCTCGTTAAACCCCCCTCTAATCCTAGGTAAGGGGAAAAGAGTGCCCTATTTATTCAGATAAGTCAATGATATTGTTCCACCATTACACACCAATTGCCGGAAAAAAACCAGCCAACACTACATACCTACAATAACACTGAATACATATATACCTTATTACCTCTCAACTACACCATGTTCATACAGACGACCTCGATATTTCTTGCCTCGCCAGATTGTGAGCGAGCATATTGTTCCCAGTTTCAACCACACAAATATCCTTGTTCCAAGCTGTGAAAAAGTTCCTACATTCATCTGTTACCGAAGCAAATGATGGAGGTGGTTGGCCTTTACCATTGATCAAATGAACTGCGAGCGAGCTTCCCGATTCCACTAACAACGGTGCAGTTGGGTCCTTGTAGAGTTCAATATAGCATCGACAAGCTTCTGCGATAGCAAGCAAATCTGCCTGAGTCGGATCAACCATACCTACAGATTTAGAGAATTTTAGAAGATGAGTGCCATTATCATCGCGTAGGATACCACCAACTCCTCCTAACCCGTAGCTTCCCAAAACTGATGCCTCAACGTTGAACTTGAGTACACCCATCGGAGGCGCATCCCACAGATCCGACGCTTTAGATTTAGTTATCGGAACAATAATGTTGCATAGATTAGGATATCTGGTGAAGTCCATTAGAGAAGGAATGGAAGAGGGCCATTTATTTTTGCACCAATATCCTATCCGTAAAATCATAGTATCGCGTACATTCTTTTCCGAAAACCTTTTAATTGTTGAAGGCCACCTCATTTCTTTCTAGCCAAATCGACCAAACAATTCCAAAAAATGCGATTTTCCACACTGTCTTTGTCGATTTTCTGATAGGAATACTATCCCACAACATCAAAAGTTCTTTCACGGTTGCTGGAAACACCAACTGCACCTTCAATAAAGTACACCAAGACTGCCAAATTCTCCAGGAGAAATTACAATGGCACAAGAGGTGTTCACATGACTCCTCAATGATGCCGCGGAACACGCATAGCCCTTCACCTAAATTGGTGAGGCCTCTCCTCCTTAGAGACTAGAAAGTGGGAATTCTTCCAAGAATGGCTCTCCACACAAACGTTTCGACCTTCGGGGGTGCTAACTTCGCCCATACTAACTTCCACACATTGTCTACAGAGGATCCAACTGAGGAAACCATGGAGCATAAATCTTTCGACTTATAGACCCCACTTGACGCACCTTTCCAGAAAAGGACATCCTTGATGGACCTTACCTCGGCTACATTATTAAGAACCTGTAGAAACTCCTCCCAAATCTCTTCTTCCCACGAAAAAAGCTTTCTTCTCAAGTCAATCTTCCACCTCCATCTACCATTTACAATTGAGCCATATTCGCAGACCTTTTCTTCTTTATTAATAGCGAGGCTAAACAGTCTAGGAAAAGCAACTTTTAGAGATGGATGCCCGGTCCAATTATCTTCCCAAAAATTTATCAACCTACCATCACCTAGCTTGCACAGATTGTTTCTGCTGACTCGACTTGGACTTCATGAAGCCCGAAATCATTTGACTCAACCATATTCTCCTATTCGAATAATGCTCTGCTATTCCATGTTGGCATCAGGGCCTCATTATTGGATGAATTAAGAACCTCCCTAAACGAGGACGATACAGTAGCCGCTTTTTGTCCCTCGGACTCTTCACACATAATCACTCTATCATTATTGCATGCAACGTTCCACGAGGTGTCACTTACTCCATGATCCGCCCGGCTTGTCGGACCGTCGCCGTCAATGAAAACCCGGTCATCCTCATACTCCCGAACTTCAATCCTGATCCGGCTGACTACGCCATTGTATATCACACTAACTGATCCAGGAATTTCAGACATTCGCTGAACTTCCAATAACAGCCTTGCTTTGCCAAAACGATTAAGCTTAGCTGTCTCTTCATCAACTTGTATTACCTTGCCCCATTTTGCTCCTAACTTGTAGAAAAATGTCATGTTCCATATCGGTAAAGGAACATCCGAGAGTTCCACCCAAACCTTGACTATTCTTTTACCTTCATACCCTATCAGAAACTCGAATTCATCGAACCATGTTCTCAGTAGCTCCTCTCTTAGTGCCCAAACATTGTTCTTTGACTCCTCATCAGATGCTCGCACGATTACCAGCAGACCGAACCATGGGAACACTGTGACATTAACTCCGTCTGAGCTTACTGCTTCTTGTACAATCTCACTGTTATACATGGTCTTAATCTTTCCCACCATACAGTTCTTTAACCAAACCATTTCTTCTTTTTGAATTGAGATACATGTCTGCCCTTCCTCAATCTTCCCAACATCCTGGTTTGGCTCCACAGTCACAACCCTTATCACCTTTTCCTTACCTTTAGCTGCAGGTTTAGTAGCTTCCCCTTCTTTTTGCTTCACACAAACCCCCCCTCATCTGTTATATTCTTCCCAGTTGGTTTTATCAATCCAGGCTCCTCCATCAGCACTTCTTTGAAAGTCATGGTATCGCAAAAAGCCGCAGCCCATCTTGGCTTGTCAGAGATTTTGTTCGTAACCCTAGCTTTCTCCGTTGACTTTTGAACAGTCATGAAAACTCTTACCTTAAAACCATCCATAATCCTCCCATTCCCTTTCTGAATAGCAACCAACACCTCCTCCTTGTTACTAAAGCGTACAAAGGCAAAAACAGTTGGCTTGTTTCTTATCTTTTGATTTCCGAACGCCATGTAAACATCGACTACCCTACCGTATTCTTGGAATGCATCTTTCAACGTATTTGGGTGGATCCTCCTGCTAACGTTATCCACGAAAATAGATACGCCCAACCTCCGTCGGAAACTGCTAGCGCAGACGCTCCTCTCGCTCCTCATAGTTTTAGTAAAGTACAGTAGGGGTTACTATGTAAAGTGGGTTTTTTTTACTACTAAAGTTTCAGAAGTTATAAAATGGTCTTTAAACTTTTGATTTGGTTACCAAAAGCTCTCAAACTAGTGACAGATTTAGATAAGTTCAAGGACCATTTTGTGACAATTCAATAAGTTTGAATGACCATTTTGTAACATTTGAAAAAGAAAATTAACGACAATTTGGTAAACGAATAAAAAATTTAATGATCATTTTATAACTTCTCAAACTTTAGTGATAAAAAGATAATTTTTACATAGTTTTTTTTTGAATAAAAATTTACATAGTTTAGTGACCTCTAGTGTGCTTTTACCCTTAAGTTTAAAATAAAAAATATTTTATTACTTTATATTCATATTGAAGTTCACTTAGTAGAAATTTAAACAATTATTATATTGAAAAACTAAAAAAAGATAAAAATTCAATAAATATTGAATTGCATTTTATATTCATTTATAATTACATTTCGTTATAATTTAAACTATTTTGATAAATATTTTTTTAGGTGAAAGGAGGATTATTCCCACATGCCTAATTAAAAAACCTCTCTAAACCAAAATGGAGAAAAAAGAGTGCATGTGAGAATAATAACAGTCAATACAAATAAAATTCATAAAGCTAGCCAATTACATCCTCTGAAAGAGCCCCCACAATCACCGGGGGAGGTATCGAATAGTAAACCACATCAAAACTAATAGAACTCGCCTTCTTCGCAAGGCCATCCACAACCTTGTTTTCTTTACAGCACACATGTTGGATTCGAACGGTCCAACCTCGCTCACGAAACTGGTGTAGATGCAATAATAAAGAGGACCCTTGAAGAATCGGTAAATCACACCAGAGCAATCGCAATGCTTCCAAGCTATCAATTTCTAATATTACTTGTCTATAGCCCCTGGACCACGTGCTCTCCAAATCAACTAGCACACGTAGATTACCTGAGCAATCACAATGCTTCCAAAATATCAATTTCTAAGAATTACACTTACATTTTTATAAATTAAATTTTCATTGTAATTTAAATATTAAATATTATATTTAAATAAGATGATTTTTTTGAATAGATACAATTTGATGAATTATTAAATTATATAATATACATTAAATCTTTAGTTACACGTATATTAATGTAAATTATAAAAAAATATAGATAAGTAATATTTTATTATTTTTATATTATTTTTACTTGAATATAAGAAAATATTTTATTATTTGTCTCTTAGGTGTGTTATAAAAGTAGTTCTTCATAAAATTTTTGACAAGTCTTTCTTGGGAGTTTGTGATGGATACTTTATATGCAGTTGGACTTCATAAAGAGTTCATTTCTTGGATTGTGGCATGTCAAACAAATGCTAGATACTCTGTCAACTTCAATGGTAATTTAGTGGGATTCTTTAAAGGCACAAGGGGATTCGACAAGGGCACCCTCTGCCCCCCTTACATCTTTTTTTCTTGTCATGACCTCCTTATCTAAACTTCTAGATGTTGATGTTTAGGATGATCTTTTCCACCTAAATGTAAGAAACTGAAATTAACCCATCTATGCTTTGCTGACGACTTATTTATCTTCTGCAATGAGAACTTTGATTCTATTATGGGGTTCAGAGTGTGCTTGCCCATTTTTATGAAATATCTGGCCTCGGGCTCAATACTTCTAAAAGTAAATTGTATTAATCTAGGTTGTCCTCAAATGAGCTTGAGATCATTTGAGAGGTTGCTGGATTCAAGTTAGGGTGTCTCTCTATTTGTTATTTTGATGTCCCCCTTAGTTGTTGGGTTTTTAGGTGCTCGATTTCCTTCAACCGATGTGTTTGTCAAGTTCGGAGAAGATTAGATTTTTTGGGTGATATGGTGGAAGCTAAAAATAAGAGGTAAACACAAGGATTTAGAGTGGTTCGACTTTCTAACCCAAAGCCTACATCTAGTACCTTAGCTTCCCACTAAGGATTTCTAAACAAATTCACTAAGAATTTCGTCCCCTTTTCTCGGCTTAGGAGGAAACCGTTACACCGATCAAGCTTTCTACCCAAAGCTTGATCGAACACTCTCTTACACAAGAAAGACTTAGCAAACTAGAAATCCCTTTAGAAGGTATATGTTTGTACAATTAAAGCTCTCACCCAAAACCTAAACACTTGAGAAAATTTGACAATTAGGCTCACAAGTGTTGTCTATACAAGAAATTGAACAATAAATCCCTAAGATAGATTTCTTATCATAATGTTGTTGACAATTGAAGCATTAACCATTACTTGATGCTTGGAGGTCCCTTTTACACTCCTAATAGAGTTTGTAGCCGTTGAGGACCGTTGGGGATGTTTTGGAGCCGTTGGAGACTTTTTTCCCCACCATAAATGTTGTTCTGTAGACGTCCGTTTCGAAACACTCGATCTCGTTTTGGAAAGCTCTTCTTCAGAACTAGCCGTTGAAGTTTGATGTAGCATACCGTATTGAAACGCCTATGGCCATTTCGAAACCCTTCTAGCCGTATCGAAACGATTACAACCCGTTTCGGTATGATTGACAGTTAGGCTGCAAATTAAATTACCGTTGGGAAAGATCCGTTGGGAATTTGACCGTTGGGAAAATAGTCATATCGAAATGGTGAAGCATGTATCGAAATGCAGTGGTTTAAAACCCTCACCCAAAATAAACCGCATTTCGAAACAGTTAAGGCTGTATCGAAACATTTTGTCTCCGTATATGATTGTTTCGAAACGCCTATGGGTGTTTCGAAACACCTGGGTGGTTTTGTAAAGTTTGACTTTAGAAAGTGCATTAAAACCCCTTTAAAACTTCTTCAATCATATTTTCAAGTTGTTTGGACTTAAAAGCAATTTGAAATCTTTTCAATTTAGTCCAAAACTATTTTTCAATTATTATATCAAAACATTAGTTCTTCAATCTCCCCCTTTTTGATATAATAAAACTAACTTGAAATTTTTTTGGGATTCCCCCCTTCAAGTTTAAAAGTTTGAATAAGAGATTTCAAAATAGACAAGTAATTAAAGCTCCCCCTTATTCATTTGAAAATGCATTTTTTCAAACCAAACTCTCCCCTTTTTGTTATATAAAAAAGAAGTTAGATAAATTTAAGTTCAAAATAACTTTAAAAAATGACACAAGTATTTTTAAAATTGGCTCCTCCTTACTCAAAGCATCATCAATGTTAGTCCAACATATATGATTAAACTAGTTGAATTAAAAAAATAAAACTAAATAAAAAGAATTCAACTAATTTTACCAACACTTGAATCCAAAGAAGGATGTGAATCATTCCTCTTCAAGTGTCTTTCTTTGTGTGCATGGAGCTCCCCCTCATTGATTGGACTTGTTGAACACCTCCATCACACCTAATCAAGATAATCATATAAATTTTGGTATCCAAATTGCTTTGGATCCATAAACGTTAGTTGCACAAAATTTAGTCCCCTTAGGATCCCATTTTTCAATTTCATCCTTTTTTTGTGAAGTGATTAGTTCTTTTGGAACCCAAACACTTCTAGAAAATTTTCGATTTAAAAATCTAGGGGCACTAGATTGTCTTTGGTAAAATTTTGATTTTCGAAAATCATTTTTCTTTTCTAGTTCCTTGGAAATTAAAATATTTTCTTTCTTAAGACCATCAACTTCTTTTTGATGATCTTTTTCCATTGTTTGAAGCAAGTTTTGTAAACTAGAAATTTGTTGCTCAAAATCCTTCATTTTTGCTTCAAACTCAAAATTGGTTTTCAAAAGCAAATCATTTTCGTTTTTCAACTTTGAAATCAACTTTTTGTTTTTTTAAAAATAAAGCCTTGAATTCGAAAACCAATTCATCATAGGCATCTCGTAACTCATCAAAAATATAAGAATTTAAAATGGATGAGTTAGAAGTTACCACCCCCTCATTGAGGGCCATCAAGCATAGGTGGGCTACCTCATCATCGGTGGAGTCTTCATTACTCCATATGGCCACATAAGCTTGCTTTGAAGATGATCCCTTCTTGTTGGACTTGTGGGATTCCTTCATCTTCTTCTTTGATTCATGATAAGATCTTTCCATTTCACTCTTCATGAACTTGGTGAATTTCTTGAAGAGATAGGCCATCTCTTCGTCTTCACTTTCCTCCTCACTTGATTCAACATGTCGGCATTTGGAGGATTTAAGAGCAACGACACTCCCGTTGATGCCTAGCTCTTTGACTTTCTTCTCCCCCATCTTCTTTATCTTTTTTTTCTTCTCCTCTTCTCTTCCTTTCTTCATGATTTCGTGTGTGAGGAGAGATCTCATGAGTTCATCGAGCTTTAAGGATTTGAGATCTTTAGCTTCGATGATGGCCGCCTTCTTTGAGTCCCAAGACTCAGGAAGAGAGTAGATGAGTTTGCGGACAAGTTTGTCTCCCGGAATGATTTCTTCATACCCTTTGAGTCCATTGGTGATGGTTGAGAATCTATCGAACATCTTCGTGATGTCTTCATCCGGTTCCATCTTCAAGTTCTCATACTCGAGGTTGAGGAGTTCAATCTTGGTCTCCTTTACTTCTTTGGTTCCTTCGTATGTGACTTTAAGCTTGTCCCATACCTCATTGGCATCTTCACAAGAAGACATCTTCTCGTAGGTGTTGGGGCTCAATGCACAAAAGATGATGTGCAAGGCTTTGCAATTGAGCTCCATATTCTTGCGATCATCCGCGCTCCAATTCGCCTTCCTTCGTTGTGGCACGAAGGGACCGTCTTCTACTATGTCTGTAACACCCGTGTTTTGGGCCTAGGAGTTAGCCGGATATTTGTTCGAGTCAAATAAAACTTAATTAAAACAATTCAATTTCTAATAATGGCCTAATTGAGTTTTAGAAAAAGGGGAGGGACCTATGTTGCGTTTTGACCAAAACTTTTAAAAAGGCTAGACACTTTATAGAAAAGTTGTCATCTTTCTTTCCCCCATTCCCTCTCCAACGCCATTTTCACTAAAACCCTCCCCAAAACCCCTTCTTGCTTTGGCTACTATTCCACTTCATTCTAACTTCAATTCAAGGTGTTCCTCAAAGGTAAATATATTTTCCAACTCTCCTTTTTATCCCCTATTCAACCATTGTCTTAGATTTCAAAAATGTGTGATTTTGAGAAATTAGGGTTCATATGGAAATTGGGGTTTTGATGGGGCTTTTCAATTTGTTTTGTTAAATCATGTTGGGGGTTTGTTTAAGCATGATGAAATACACCACATACTTTAATTTGGTTGAGTTTTGATAAAAATTCGTAGTATGGTCTTAGGGCTAGATTTAAGGTTGTAAAACTTGAGTTTTTGGTGGAATTTATGTTGAAAGTAAGGGGCTGTTGGTCTACCTATGGTATGAGGGTGTTTTGGGATGATTTGGAAGCCATTTGGATGTTTGGAAATCGAATTTTCAGCCTTGAGTTGTGGGAGTCCGAAAATGGGATTTTTAGAGATGTTATGTGGTTTGGAAATTGTGGAATTTGGGTTGTGAATGTAAAGTGGGTTGAAGGTTGAATTAGCATCGAATTGGGAAGTAATATATGTGTTTTTGTTTGACTAGAAGCAAGAGGAAACACGGAAGAGGCTTTGGGACCGAATCCGGGTTCGTAGGAAGATTGGTTCGAATTGCTAAGGAAGGGCGGTGAGTGGTTCAACTTGTTTTTAAGTTTGGCTCGAGCATGTTTAGTGTGTGTGGGTAAAGTGAGCTTGGTAGGCCACTTCCATTTAATTCAAGTTGATAGCTTAGCTTTTGATATCCTTAAATGCTATGTGCTTAATGACTATGCTCTTATACTTGCAATTATATGGTGCATGTGTTTATATATCATGCTGTGGATATATGTGGTGAGCATGAGTGTGGGTGATGACATGTGATTAATGTGGATAATTGGCACTAAATAATTACCGGTTGTAAATGATCGATCATTAGGATAGTGTGCACACAAATTGAGTCAAAACGTACGTGGCCTTGATGGCGTTAAGTCATCAAGGAGGAGTACGGTGATGTAGCATTCCACCGGAAGCTTTTACTATATTTCTACGGGATGATGAGTGGAATCCCATCCGTAGGGCATGTGGCGATGAGTGGAATCCCGCACATGCAAGGTCCGGTGATGAGTGGAATCCCACCGAGGTAAAGTGTTGTCAAGGTTTATATCCGCACAATCGGGGTAATTAAAGTGGCCAATTTAACTTAAATCATGTAATGTGATATATGATGGTGATATGCGAGTGTGATATATGGTATTATTGTATGTTGATGATATTGATGTTTAAGCTTGTAGGATTGAGAGACCATATATGCCACTTGAAAGACTAGCTAGGTCTACTTGATATTATGCCTATGTTTGATGTATGTAGACTAGGATTAACATGCTTGGACCCTGCATTGTTGTTGTTTTTCGTTTTAGAGCACCCTCACTAAGCTTATAGCTTACGCTCTCAATGTTCAACAATGCAGATCATTAGCGTGGCGTTAGCTCGTGGCAAGGCGATAAGGGCTTTCCAAGTTGCTGCTCAAGTATGGTTGATTTTGTAGTAGTTAAGCAATGTGGCAATAGGGTGTCTTTATATGAGCTTGTATGACTCATTTGAATGATGATGTTGTTGAGTTTGATTATGGTTTGTAAGCATGCTACTTTGATGAATGTTGGTGTGTATGATGGTATGCTTTAGGATGCTTTAGGTTGCCTTATGCTGAGTGCAAACCCCCTTTTGAATGACTTGTGGCTTTATGATCCTTTGAGCCTTTGAGTATGTGCATTTTGGCCTAAATTGCTCTTTCATTAGAATGCTATGTATGAATGCTTTAATCCATGTTTGAATGACACCCTTGGCTTAAATATATGTGCTTGCATGTTGGTATACGCTTAGGTGAGTCGAGAAATGCATTTAGAGTCGATTTGGGGTGGTTTTGGTTGAAATTGAGGAGTTGCAGTGCAGGGGGTATCGATACCCCTGGTTAGGGTATCGATACTCTCTTGCCCAAATGCCTCAGATTTTGCCTAGGGTATCGATACCTTAGGGTATCGATACCCACCAAAGTTACTGTAATTTGGAGTTGGGAGTTAGATTGGAGCGTATCGATACGGGGTCCCCGAGTACCGATACGGACCTATCTGTTGACCAAGGAAGGTTGACCGAGGAAGAGGGTATCGATACCCCTAGTAAGGGTATCGATACGGTCTTCTCGTGTTGACTTCCTGGGTTGACCTAGAAAGGGAGGGTATCGATACCCCTGTATAGGGTATCGATACTGCCTGCCTCATAAACTTAAAATTGTCTGTTTTAGCATGGATGTGTTACGAATGTGTTTTCCTTTGAACGTTTTTCGCTGTTGTGAATCATATAGGAACTAACCTTCATCTAGGCAAGATTAAAATAAAAAAAAAGTAGGGTTGCTAACCGAGGGGGAATCCTTTGGGTTTCGCTTTGGTTTTCCCCGTGTGGCCCACTCGGACCGGTCATCCGGCCAGACCGGGACGAGGGGGTTACAATGTCCCAAAGCTTGTAGTCCTTGGACTTTATGAAATACATCATTCTTGTCTTCCAATGGGCATAGTGTGTTCCGTCGAAGAAAGGTGGCTTGTCGATGGATTGCGCCATTTGATCGGTTGGTTGATATGTTGTATCGAGCTTCCCGGATCACCTCAATAGGATGTTAATCTTCTCCGATTGAGCCAAGCTCAGATACCAATTTTTGGGTTTTTAGGTGCTCGATTTCCTTCAACCGACGTGTTTGCCAAGTTTGGAGAAGATTGAATTTTTTGGGTGATTTGGTGGAAGCTAAAAATAAGAGATAAACACAAGGATTTAGAGTGGTTCGACTTTCTAAACCAAAGCCTACATTCACTACCTTAGCTTCCCACTAAGGATTTCCAAACAAATTCACTACGAATTTCGTCCCCTTTTCTCGACTTAGGAGGAAATCGGTACACCGATCAAGCTTTCTACCCAAAGCTTGATCGAACACTCTCTTACACAAGAAAGACTTAGCAAACTAGAAATCCCTTTAGAAGGTATATGTTTGCACAATTAAAGCTCTCACAAAAAACCTAAACACTTGAGCAAATTTGACAATTAGGCTCACAATTGTTGTCTATACAATAAATTGAACAATAAAGCCCTAAGACAATTTTCTTATCATAATGTTGTTGACAATTGAAGCATTAACCATTACTTGATGCTTAAAGGTCCATTTTATACTCCTAATAGAGTTTGTAGCCGTTGAGGACCATTGGAGATATTTTGGAGCCATTGGAGACTTTATTTTCCACCATAAATGCTATTCTGGAGACGTCCGTTTCGAAACACTCGATCTCGTTTCAGAACGCTCTTCTTCAGAACTAGCCATTGAAGCCTGGTGCAGCATGCCATATTGAAACGCCTATGGCCGTTTTAAAACCCTTCTAGCCGTACCGAAACGGTTACAACTCGTTTTGGTACGATTGATAGTTAGGCTGCAAATTAAATTACCGTTGGGAAAAAGCCATTGAGAATTTGACCGTTGGGAAAATAGTCGTATCGAAACGCGGTGGTGTAAAACCCTCACCCAAAATAAATCCCGTTTCAAAACAATCAAGGCTGTATTGAAACGTTTTGTCTCTGTAAATAATCGTTTCGAAACGTCTATGGGTGTTTCGAAACACCTGGGTGGTTTTGTAAAGTTTGACTTTAGAAAGTGCATTAAAAACCTTTAAAACTTCTTCAATCATATTTTCAAGTTGTTTGGACTTAAAAGCATTTTGAAGTCTTTTCAATTTAGTCCAAAACTATTTTTTAATTATTATATCAAAAAATTAGTTCTTCATTAGTGATTAAAAAACTAAGACAAATTGCCAAGCTCTCTTTAATAAGATGCATGGTTGTTAGTAATGCTCATTGTTGAGTATTGCTCAATATCCCACATAGGGAAGGGATATCCCTTGCCAAGGGTATTTATTGTGTTATACCTTCACCTCCTTGTTGAGTGATAGAAAACAAGGGTGAACCTACCACGCTGTCGTTCGGTCCGGTCGTGGTCGTGGTAACACGTGTCTCTGACACGTCTGCGCAGGTTCTTTGTTTTTAGAGAAAATTCGCGTGAAAGAATTTTTCGTTCTAATTTATGTATAGATTATATAAATTCTGTAACTACAGCAAATAAAAACTATATTAGTTGTTATTTTTCCAGGCAATAATGACTGTGTTTAACAACTGTTTTGAAGCTAGATTCGAAACTTATCAGCTGTAATATTCCAGCTGGTACATAAGTCAACTGAGGCGGTTTTTAGGCTGATCTCTAGCTAATTAATCATATTAATTTCTAATTAATTTGTAAGGTTTTAACCTCGCATCTAGCCTATAAATAGAAAGGTTATTCCTTTCACTTGTGTATCACTAAAAAATAAACAACAATTCTTCTTGCTTAAAATGAGTACTATTCTCTTTGAGTTTTTTCGGTGATCAGAAGAGTAATTCTAGTGCAGTCCAATCCAATTCTTTGGGTGTGCAAAGTTTTGGAGCGAGCGTGTTAACCTTGGGGAACAACCGCCAAAACAACGATTACACAAATCTGGCAAATTTGTTTCTAGGGTAGTGGTTTATACCACGACGCGGTTAAATCGGTTTCCCGTTTTTATTATTATTTAATCATCCTGTCAGTGCTAACATTCTACTTTTGCAGTACTGTTTTTCTAACAATCTAGAAACAAGTTATTTACACTACAAAAGATGTTGTCTTCACTAAGCAAGCTTGTTCCAGACATGTCCAAGCTAGATGCACTCGACAGGGCTAACTACCTTAGGTGGTCTCAGTGGATCTTGATCTTTTTCGAGCATCTAGATCTTGATTATGTGCTGATGAAGCCCACTCCTACACCACCATCAGCTAATGTTTTTGAAGACGTTGACACGACCGATGATGTACAAACTGCTTTTGCCCAATTGCCCACCGTCGATGCTTCATCTGGTGCCACCGTCTCAATTGAAAATATAAGAAAGACAATAATATGGTACTAGGGAATCTTCTAAGTCACATGTCAAACAAACTATTCGACATGTTCCTCAAGGAGAAGAGCGCAAAGGTCATCTGGGACACAGTCTAGAAAAAGTACAGGGCTGACGATGCAGGCATCAAGAAATACATCGTCGACGAGTGGTTCAAGTTCTAGATGTCTAACGACAAGCCGATAATGGATCAAATCCATGACTATGAGAAGCTCGTCTCCAAAATCTTGACCGAAGGAATGCAAATGTGTGAAGTTCTACAAGCCAACGTTCTGATCAAAAAGCTGCCAAAGTCCTGGTCTGATTACCGCAACTCACTCAAACATTAGAAGAGGGACATTTCACTAGAGGAGCTGGTGGGGCATATAAAAATAGAGTAGGTTAACCGCTTGAAAGATAAGGTTACTAACTCTACTGGTCATTTTTCTTTTAAAGCTAACTTGATTGAGTCTGGTGTTGCCTCAGGATCTAAAAAGATCATTAAAAGATGTAATAAAAAAAGAACACCAAACCCCAAAAGTCTGTCAACTTCAAGAAGCCAACCAAGGCTAAAGCTCAAAGAAAGCATGTCAGCTGCTACGTGTGCGGACAAGCCGAACATAAAGCCTACTAGTGTCAACAATGGTAAGACCTTCAGAACGAAAAATAGGTCACAACTGAATGTTGCAGAGAACGCTGATGAAATTATTGCAACAATTGTTTTTCAGAAGTCAATCTGGTGGAGAATACTACTAAGTGGGTGGTTGACACCGATGCTTCAAGGCATTTCTACGCCAAAAGGGAGTTGTTCGCCGAGTTCGAGAAAGGGAACAAAGGTGAACAAGTATACATGAGGAATTCTAGCAACTCTGATGTGCTAGGCAAAGGCAAGGTTTTACTCAAGCTGACTTTTGATAAAATCTTATCTTTAAATAATGTTTTGTATGTATCCTCCCTGCGTAGAAATTTGATCAGTGGTGGTTTGTTAAATAAGGCAGTTATTAAACTTGTTTTCGAGGCAGATAAACTTGTACTTTCCCGTAATGGTGATTTTTTAGGGAAAATGGTATTTAAATGGGGGATTATTTGTAATCAGGACCAAGTTTAATGAAAATAAAGACATCATTTATGCTTACATTGTTGAATCTTTCGATATGCGGCATGCTAGATTAGGTCATGTGAATATACACTCACTAAAGAAACTCATTAAAATGAAGTTGTTGCCTAATCTAGATGAGAAAAGATTTAAAAAATGCAAAATTTGTGTAGAAGCAAAGCATGCTAAACTTTCCTTCAAAACTATTTCTACAAGGAAAACTAAATTGTTAGAACTTATTCACACAAATCTAGCAGAATTTAGAAACTCTAAGAGTAAGGGAGGTAAACACTATTATATCACCTTTGTAGATGATTTTTCTAGATACAAAAAGGTTTATCTTCTTTGAACTAAAGATGAAGTTGAGAACTTCTTTCTTATTTATAAGGCAGAAATGGAGAATCAACTTGAGAAAAAGATAAAACATGTTAGGTCCGATAGAGGTGGTGAATACAAGTCTAATTTTCTTAAAGAGGTGTGTGAGAAGAATGCCATAATTCATGAGACATTTGCCCCATATTTTCCTCAAGAAAACGACATAGCCGAGAGGAAAATAGAATTCTAAAAGAGATGACGAACTCATTGTTGATAAGTTCTGGATTGTCTGATAATATGTGGGGAGAAGACATTCTATTGGCCAATCATATTTTGAACCGAGTACCTCATAATAAATTAGACTCTACCCCTTACGAGTTGAGGAAAGGTTATGCACCTAAATTGCAATACCTTAAAGTGTGGGGGTGTCTAGCTAAAGTAGGCTTGCCTGACTTTAAAAAGTCGACCATCAGTACCAAAACTGTTGATGCAATGTTTATATGGTATGCTTCTAGTAATGCCGCATATAGATTCATGTTTTTACATGATTTCTCTATATGTGAATCTAGAGATTCAACTTTCTTTGAAGAAAATTTTCCTCTAAAGAAACAAAGAATAAATGCAGAAACACATATAGAAAACAATCCATCTACTTCTTTTAATGTACCTGCCTAGAATACTCTAGAGTTTGAATTAAAGCCTAAAAGAAGAAAGAGGCAAAGAATAGAAACCTCTTCTGGACCAAACTTTATCACTTCTTTTATTTATGAGATATACGATTTAGAAACTTTATCAGATCCTATAGCTCAGGTCTTTTTGTTAGATGTGGATCTTAAGACTTATGAAGAAGGTATAAGATCTATTGACGCTAGTTTCCGAAGAAGCGTTATTAATGATGAACTAGATTCAATAATGTCTAATCATACTTGGGAATTGGTAGATTTGCCTAAAAGTTGTTGAGCTATCAACAATAAATGGGTTTTCAGAAAGAAACTCAGGCTGAATGGGTCAATACAAAGATATTAGGCTACGCTAGTAGTCAAAGGGTTTACTCAAAAATTTGGAACAAACTTTTTTGATACATACTCTCACGTAACAAAAATCTCAACGATCCATGCGTTATTTGCACTAGCCTCCATTCATAAGTTGGAAGTACATCAAATGGATGTAAATACTGCATTTTTGAATAGAGATCTAGATGAGGAGATCTATATGGAGCAACCACCAAGTTTTGTGACACCTGGTATGGAAGGCAAAGTGTGTAGACTTAAAAAGTCTCTTTATGACCTTAAACAAGCTCCTAAACAGTGGTACGAAAAATTTCACAGAACTATTCTTAGTTTTGATTTTGTTATGAATGGTACAGATGCATGCCTGTATTCGAAGATGTTTGGTACTGATTGTGTCATCATAAATTTATACGTTGATGACATGTTGATTTTTAGTACTAACATTGAATCCATTAACAAAATTAAAAATTTCTTATCCACTAAATCTGAGATGACTGACTTGAGAGAAGTAGATGTAATCTTAGGAGTCAAGGTTACCAAATCTGAAAAGGGATTTTCTTTAAATAAAACACACTATATTAAGAAATTGTTTAAGACATTCAACAATTTTGATGCTATCCTTGTTCGAACCCCTTTTGACTCTAGCATTCATCTCTTTAAAAATAAAGGAAATAATGTTTCTCAGGTTAAATATGCTAAAATTATTGGAAGCCTAATGTTCTTAATGAACTATACTCGACCCGATATTGCCTATGATGTGAGCAGATTAAGTAGATATACTCATAATCCAATTAGAGAACATTAGATTGCTCTTAAAAGCTTACTAAAGTACCTTAAGGGTACAATAGATTGGAAACTCGATTTTGTTGGCTATCCTTCAATTTTAGAAGGATATTGTGACACCAACTTGGTTACCGATAATGATGAGGTAAGCTCTACGAGTGGATATATCTTTACTTTAGGTGGAGCAACAATCTCATGGAAGTCTGCAAAGCAGACTTGTATTGCACGCTCTACCATGGAGTCAGAGTTTATAGCTCTTGACTTAGCTGGGCAAGAAGTTGAGTGGCTCAAAAATCTTTTAGCATAAATTTTGTTGTGGGGAAAACTGACTCTTTCGGTGTCTTTATTGTGCGATTCACAATCCACGATATGTGTGGCTAAAAACCAAGCCTATAACGGTAAGAAAAGACATATTCACATAAAACATGAATAAGTGAGGCAATTAATAAAGAACAAAGTACTCGCTTTAGAATACGTAAAGTTGGAAAGAGATCTTGATGATCCTCTTACCAAAGGATTAAGTAGAAAATTGGTTCTGGATTCGTCGAGTGGGATGGGTCTTAAGCCCATTGGTTGAGGAATTCTTGGTGGATACCCAACTTAGTTATCTAAGTTCAATGTGGTTAAACGAAACCATGGAAAAACTTATAGTGTACATGCCCAGGTTGATCTTTAAGCTATTAATAAATTCATAGCCCAGTTCGGGTAGTCTTAGTGAGAAAGACTTGTTGAATTTAGCAATTTTGGTTGAATAACTACTCTTAATAAAGTTCTTAGACCTATTGTGAAGGACTAATGAACTTACCGCTTGAAAGAATGAGTTTATTTTAAACTCTTAATAAATTCAATCCCAAGAGTTTGAGGTGTTCTACTGAGAAGAACTTTTTGATTTTACCGAACAAAGAGGTTGAGTTTTTATTCTTAATGATTTCTTATCCCAAAGTTTGGTTGTTCAGTTAACATAAACTTGAAGAAATTCACCTTATTTTTGTGAGGTTGAGTTATCAAAAAAGCTCTTAATTATTTCATAGCCCGATTTTTGGGTAGTTAATGTTGAGATAAACTTGATGAAATAACCTACGTAAGTGAGAAGGGTTAGCCATATTCTATGAAAAATATTGGGCCATTTTTCTAGCACACTTACTAAAATTCTGAGGTAAGATGACTTATCATCACTACGTACTAGTTCCAGATACGTTCACTAGTGCTTAAGCAACTAATCTCGCTATTGCTCTTCTTGTACCTTTTAAACTCAATGATCCTCAATAACATAAGAATTATTTTGCATTAGTGGGAGATTGTTAGTAATGCTCATTGTTGAGTATTACTCAATATCCCATATAGGGAAGGGATATCCCTTGGCAAGGGTATTTATTGCGTTATACCTTCCCTCCCTTGTTGAGTAATAGAGAACAAGGGTGAACCTCACGCGCCACCGCCACCGCCGTCCGACCGGGTCATTGTCGTGGTAACACATGTCTTTGTCACGTCCGCACGAGTTCTTTCTTTTTGGAGAAAATTCGTGTGAAAGAATTTTTTGTTCCAATTATAGGCTAAATGGATTATACAGATTATTTTGAATTTAGACAAATTATTTGTTAGACATCTTTATTTCAGTTGATTATATAAATTCCATAATTACAACAAATAACAACTATATTAGCTATTATTTTTTGCAGGCTATAATGATTGTGTTTAACACCTATTTTTATTCTGATTTGTATATTAAACATGGACTGTTTTGAAGTCAGAATAAAAAATTATCAGTTGTAATATTCCAGCTGTTACATAAGTCAACTGAAATAGTTTTTTTAGGATGATCTGTAGCTAATTAATCAGATTAATTTCTTATTAATTTGGACGATTTTAACCCCATGTCCAACCTATAAATAGAGAGGTTATTCCTCTCATTTGTGTATCACTAAAAAATAAATAACAATTATTCTTGCTTAAAACGAGTACTATTCTCTTTGAGTTTTTCCGGTGATGAAAAAAACAATTCCAGTGCAATCCACTCCAATCCTTTGGATGTACAAAGTTTTGGAGTGATCCTGTTAACCTTGGGGGACAACCGCCAACGCAGCAATTACACACATTTGGCGAATTTGTTTCTAGAGCATTGGTTTATACCACGACGCGTTAAAATCGGTTTCCCATTTTTTATTATTATTTAATTATTTTGTTAGTGCTAACGGTCTACTTTTGTAGTACTATTTTCCAGCAAGGGCAATGTAACCCCCTTAGCCCGGCCTAGACGGTTGACCCGAACTACGAAGATTACACGGGGAAAACCAAAGTCAACCCGAAAGTCAACCTTGATTAACGACCCTTTTTTTCTTTTTAAAACTTTTCTAGATGCACATTAAACCTAGGCATACTCTTGAGATAAGCATACTCAAAAATCACAGCAATCGGAAAACAATAAGGGACCCAATTGCACAAAATACGAATTTAGGGACCAATTTGTAAATTCTGAAAATTAAGAGGACTTTACCAATTTTCAAGTTACCATTATGAAATTAGTCATGTTTCATGCCTCTCTGCCACATTTCACCTTAAACGGACATCTCGAACTCAAGCAATTGCACATACAAAAATCAGGACTAAAACGTAAAGCTCGCAAACCTCAAAACATTTCAAAAATATGCCCAACGGTCAAGTGTTCCGAAACGGGTCTAGGCCGTTCAGGAACACCCCTTGGCAGTAGCCAAAGTGTTTCGAAACGCCTCTACCCGTTTCGAAACACCCAGGCCAAATCAAGGGCCTGTTTCGAAACAGGCAAGGGTGTTTCGAAACACCCTGCCCAGAAACAGCAGATAGGCCTGTTTTAACCCATTTAAACCCCATCAAACATGCTCCAAACCATTCCACAATAAATCAACAACATGCCAAACATCATACCTACCAAATTGCATCAAAATCTAGATACAAAACCACCCCTAGGTGCACCAACTCATTCAACACATCCAACACTTAATCATGCTTTTAAAACAAGAAGCATAGCATAACGACTTATGAATAAAAGATTCAAACGATGCAAGCGTTAAACCACATAGTTCAAAATCATAAACCAAACTTGTCCAACATACACAGTCTCATTAAACATCAACATAAAAGACTCTCCCCCCCATTGCCTTTATTATCTATAGCTATTAACCGAGACATACATCTCAAGTGGAGCTCTCCTTGAATCCCTTGCTTCTTGCTGTCCCAACTTCAGATATCTGCATTGATGGACAAAAAGGAGCGTAAGCACATAATGCTTAGTGAGGAATGCTCAAAACCAAAACACCATCAATGCAGCGAGTCATAAAACCTCTTTAAAAAGTAAACACATTTCGATAAGCCAAAGCATTGTTTGAAAACCCCTTTTTATACATCATGCTTTAAAATCATGCATTGCTCAACCATGACAACCAACCCTTAGCTTAGAAAAGCTAAGCAACTCACTTCAAAGCACATCCTTGCAAAACCATCAATTTAACCTTTCCATGCATGAACATCATATGCAAAGTTAAATACAAAACCCTTGGAAAACACTTCTACTTCACATTATACTTTTCTCATTCTTGAAAATCATCTCAAGCAAGAAACCTTTAAAAACCACTTACTCCTTCAATCTAACTCATGCATTAAACAAATGCAACATATGAACCACAAAATCAACATTTGCATTTCATGCCTTTTAAAACAAGCCTTCACAAGACTTCAATGCACTAAAGAGATTTCATGCACACATGCATCATTCTCAATAGAAAATAAACACTTGTTCAAGCTAACAAGTAATACATGCATTCTTGGTACATCACACACTTTCCATGCAACCTTGCATCATTTCAAGCATCTCATGCTTCATTACATTCAAGAACATTATATTGGCATCCAAGTGATAATTCACAAACCATCATAACACAAGACACAATCGGATACGCGGATTACAAGCGTTGTCCCACACGCTCCATACACACTTCCGAACAACATAAGGTGGAGTTTACCGGTACAATCACAACCCCTCAACACCCGTGATGGAGTTTAACGGTACAATCACAACCCCTCAACATCACTAATCGGAAGTTGTATAATACACTAGCGAGAGCCGGGACACATTACAAGGCTTACACATGGAAGCTACCACAACCATTGTAATCACCTTAACCAAGCTCACACACGGGAGCAACCCTCCACCGTTGTGACGCTTAACAAAGCCCACCCATGAGAGCCATCCTCCATCATGGTGACTTTAACAAGGTTCACCCACGAGAGCCATCCTCCATCGTGGTGGCACTAAACCAAGCCCACCCACGAGAGCCAACCTCCATCGTAGTGGCACTAAACCAAGCCCACTCACGAGAGCCAACCTCCATCGTGGTGACACCAATTTCCTCAATCGCTAGGATTCTTGGATGGAGTTTACGGTACAATTACAACCCCCTCGACATCCAAGGCGACTCAATTCACGGTGCACCCAATCCTATAGCCGGCTAACTATATCCGATTAAAGTAACCAAGAACCACTTACATCACTTGCCAATATAACCATTTAATCACATTAATCCATTGTTTTTACAAGCATAACTAAAATGCAAAAACCACCAATTACCATCATCATTTCACTGTTTTGAAGCATTAAACAAAGCCATTAAACAACATGCAACACTATGCATCAATTCCACAATTCCAATGTACAAAGCCAAGGATCTCTACCTTGAGCATCCTTCACACATGACTTTCAAAACCAGCATTAAACCATGCTAAAATATGCTTTCAAAACAGAATTTAAACATGCAAATCACAAGCATTACAACCAACAATCACAAGTGCTTTAAAAACCGTTTCATAACACAAACCAAGAGAGAAATTCCATTTACTTACTCATGAGCTTAGCTAAGTTGTTTAGACTTAAACTAAGCTCCCAAAAACCTTCAAACATTGGTTTCAAAGATGAAAACCCAACTTCACTCACCGATACACAAAACTAGGCTAGCCAACAAGCCTTCCAAGCATCCGAAACCCTCAACGCCACCTCTATTGCTCACGGATCATTCTCCCCTGTTTCAAGCACATAACAACAGAGAATTAATGCATCATTACGCATTAAAAACACCAGCAACACACCTAAACTCGCTGCTCTTCATAAATCCAACATTTCGGCTACCAAACACAACCGAAATCACATCCAAACACTTCCAAAACTTAACCCAGCCAAGATCCATCACTTCTAACCATTTTTAAAGATCAATTAACATCCAAAATGATCCCAAACACGTCCTCATACCTCCAGCATTAAGAAAACACCAAGATCACCCCAAAAACCACCATTTTCACAAGTAAAAACTTAGGAAAATCAACCTATTCGGGATTGCATTGATTAAACCTCAATTACACATCATTTAGACATCCAAAATACATCAAAAAGACATCTCAAAACAGAGCCCAATCATTTATTACGAATTTCTTCAAAATTAAATCCAAATATTGCATTTTAAGCCAAAATCAAGATCACAACACTAAAACCTTTAATAAAACTTAATTTAAGGATTGAGAACTTGGGAATTTCAATAAAGAACTGAGTATTTAGAGGAGAAGGACGTTCATACCTCTAAATGTGGATTTCTCCTTGTTTAGAGCCAAAATTCTTGAAAATTCAATAAGCAAATGATGAGGATTTGATGTAGAAATGATTAGGAATCATTTAGGAATTGAAATCTCAACTTTAGGTGTGAAAATCAAAGGAAATGTGGCTGTGGAAATGTGTTTGGCTGAGGGAAAATTGAGAGAAAATGAAATGGGAAAATTTTGGTAAAAGTTAGTTATGAAACTAAAAATATCTTTTTCCCTCCTTTCTTTTTATTAAATTACATTAAATAAATCTTTAATATTTAAGAAAAATCTGGAGAAATCCTCCCTTGGGTAAATTAGCTCCTTAAAGATTCAAAGTTTTAATCCTTTTAAAACAGTCACCAACTTTTCAAAAATTACATTTTAGTCACTAACTTGAAATGTCATGTTTCCAAACCCCATTTTGTAAAATTGATTTCACCACTCTCTTATATATAATAAAAGAGGATTTTTGGATATTTTTCCATATTTTTAATGCATCCAAAACTAGGCTTTCCCTAAAACCACCTTTTATATTCGAACCGAAAATCCGACCGGTCCGGTTCAAACCCAAAACTTCTAAGCCCAAAATTGGGGTGTTACAGGCAAGCTGGGTCACTGGTTTAATAGGTGTCTCAGTTATGCTAGGAGAGTCCAGCTCATTCGCTCGATATTGTTTGGCATCATGAGCTTTTGGTGCATGCAAGTGATTATTCCTAGATATGTCCTTAAGCGAATAGATCAATTATGTTCGAGATTCTTTTAGAAAGGCTGTGACTCCTCTGCTGTTGGTGCTAGAGTTTGAAAATTTGTTGCTTTCAGCTCATCGAAGCGTACTTGACCAGGATGACTCTCTTTGGGTAACATGGGTTCATTTATATATTTTCAAAAACTAGAATTTCTGGTCAGTCCCTTGTAAAAATTCGTTGAGTTGGACCCTGAGAAAGCTTTTGAAGCTACGCGAGGATGCTGATCCCTTCTTTGCCCAAATTACTGATCTGAATAAGGTTAATAATACTCAAAGCTGGTCTGAGCTTAGGATAAAGAGAGAAAAGATGACTTGGCAGAAGCTGGTATGTTTTCCCCTACGTATTCCTTAGCATGACATAATTGTTTGGTTTACATTTTAATAGACTTTCGACCAAAGATAGATTTGCTAAAATTGATATTCCTATTAATGTTGAATGCAAACTTTGTGGATATGTCATGAAATTATGTGTTCACCTTTTTTTTGCATGCCTTTTTTCGATGATGGTATATGAGAGTGTCCTTAATTTGTGTAACCTCAACAAACATGCTTCTAATTGAATAAGTAAAATTTGTTGGGCTATTATTTTCATGAGAGGCAAATCTTTGTCAGTCTACATTCTTAAACTTGCATTGAATGCTTTTATCTATTTATTTGACAAGAGAGGAACAATAGACAATTTACAGGTTAAGCTCGACCTAAAGCTGATATTTTTACATTGGTTAAAGAGACTATACAGATTAAACTCATTCATAGATACATACATAGATATACGAATTTACGTTCATCTTTTTGTATAGCTTAGGAACTTGCAAAGGACACATTTTACTGTAAGTGTCATTATATTTTATAGTAGTTTTATTGCTTTCTTGGATAATAAAGCAAAAGCTATCCACAACTTCATATGGTCCAATAAACCTTGGACTAAGCTTACCCTTACGTCCAAACCTCATCACCTTCTTCCAAGGCGACAATTTTAAAAACACGCGATCACCAACTGCAAAATCAATCTCCATACGCTTCAAATCTGCGTAGGATTTCTGACGATCTGAAGCAGCTTTTAGACGATCACAAATAAGCTTCACTCTCTCATTTGTGCCCTTCAACACACCGGTCAAGGAAATATGGTTTTCCCCAACCTCATCCCAACACAAAGGTGTACGACACCTTCTACCATACAAAGCCTCATACGGTGCCATTTGTATACTAGCTTGGTAACTGTTATTATACGCAAACTCCACCAAAGGCAACTGTTTCTCCCAGGTTCCTTGGAACTCAATAACACAACATCTCAACATATCTTCCAAAATCTGAATCACTCGTTCATATTGACCATTTGACTAAGGATGATACAGAGTGTTGAAATTCAACCGCGTACCCAAAGCTCGATGCAAGCACTCCCAAAATCTCGCTGTAAACCACAGATCTTTATCCAAAACTATAGACTTGGGCACTCCGTGCAAACGTACAATCTCAACAATGTACAAATCTGCCAACTTATCCAAAGTATACGTCGTATGCACAGAAACAAAATGTGCACACTTCGTAAACCGATCAACAATCACCCAAATAGAATCTTTCTTGGTTGGTGTTAATGGAAACCTCGACACAAAATCCATGGTGGTTTTCTCCTATTTCCATTCTCGTATCCTCAAACGTTGCAAAAATCTGGAAGGAAACTGATGTTTAACATTAACGCACTGACACACCATGCACAAAGTAAAAAAAATCAGCCACATCTTTCTTTGATCCAACTCAATTACACCCTCCCTTCAAACCTTGATACATCTTAGAACTGTCGGGATGCATAACAACAGAACTAGCATGCTCATCTGTCAAAATGATACACCTCAACTCATCATCCTTAAGCACCACTATATGATCCTTGAAACATAACACTCCATCATCATTAAAGTGAAAATCCGTCAGATTTCCATCCATAATATCCTTAACATGTGGTACCAACTCTTCATCATAAGGTTAGTTTTCCTTAATCAACTGTGACAAAGATGGCTTCACTTGCAATTCGGCCAACAAACCACCATCTTGCGTCACACTCAACTGTGTAAACATGGCTCTCAACTCAACCGCCACCTTCCTACTCAAAGCATCAACTACCATATTAGCACTCTATAGATGATACTCAATCGTCAAGTCATAATCCTTAAGCAACTCCAACCATCTATGTTTCCTAAAGTTCAAATCTTTTTGTGTCATCAAGTACTTTAAACTCTTATGATCTGTATAAACAACACACTTTTCACCATAAATGCCTCCAAATTTTCAAAGCAAAACACAACCGCGACAAGCTCAAGATCATGAGTAGGGTAGTTGCGCTCGTGCACCTTCAATTGTCTAGATGCATAAGCCACAACCTTTCCACCTTGCATTAACACACAACCCAAGCCAACATACGACACATCACTATAAACCACAAACTCCTTACCCGACTCAAGTTAAATCAAGATAGGAGCTTGTGTCAAAGATTCCTTTAGCTTCTCGAAAGCTCGTTGTCTATCATTCGTCCACTCAAAGGGAACATTATTTTGCAACAACTTAGTTAGCGGAGCAACAATTTTCGAAAAACTATCCATAAACCAACGATAATAACCAGCCAACCCAAGGAAATTGCGAACTTCTGACACAAATTTAGGTGACTTCCAACTCATCACCGCCTTGATCTTATGTGGATCAACCCGAATTCCCTCGACAGACACAACATGTCCAAGAAAGACAACTTCTCTAAGCCAAAACTCACATTACTCAACTTGGCATACAACTGATTATCCAACAAAGCTTGCAACACATTTCGCAAATGTAACACCCCTCGCCTGGGTTAGGAGCGAGAAGCGTTACGACGCGAGCGAACTTATAAACATATACCATATAAACTCAAACCGAACAGACTTAACTTATGATATTCAAGCAATCCATTTCAAGTAACATAGCCTATACACACTTAAATACACTTAACATAGTTTAATCATACATGTAACTAGACATTTAGGGCTAATTAAAACTTTTAACAAATCAAGACCTTGTTACAACCTTAATGTGTCTAAACATGTAATCATTTTCAATCAATCAAACACACCTATACATTCAAGAACCATGTAATCAAACAAACTAGATTAGTCCTATCATGAAGCATTCGAACCAACATGGATCATTCAAGGTACATTCGAATCATACATAGCTCAAGATGGTGCATTTCGAACAAGCATGGATCAAGATAGAAGCATTCAAATTATATACATGTTCCTATGTAGGTTATATATACATCGATCTATTCATTTCTAACATCCAAATTAATTGTATAACAAACAAGTACAATGGCAATAAGGACTATACTATCATATATCATGCCAATGGACATACCTAAACACATATGATCATATCATAAGTTAATATATATATATATATATATATATAAACTTGACAAAAGTGTCGTACAAGACTTAATACAAACATAACTTAGTCATTACAAACCATTAGCTTAAACTTTATATACATAACGAGTCATGTGTTCACATTTAACATGAATATCAACCAAAATGCATGTGACACCACTCTAATACACAAGTCTATGCCACTCTCTAGAAGTCTTAAACAAAAAGATCACATCATACATGATTCTTTCATGTAACTTGGTGCTCCAGGAACGGATTGGGCAGCTTTCAATCAACACAACTTGTTGGTTTGGGAAGGAGGAAATAAAAAGTGATAAGTACAAAAGATGTACTTAGTGAGGTAGTACTTAATTCTATTAGTTTAGTCTTTTAGGTGTCTTATTTCAATTGGTTAAGGTTACCTAGCTAGGATTCATATTCCATAAGCATCACCTAGCTATTTTAAACATGATCAAGAATCACTTAGCTAGTTTTAGAAGCATGGAAACAACAAGTAGGCATACATGCACATTTGCACCAAAGAACAATGTAAACAAACTATCATTTAACAATACAAATAATGAACTCATGGCATATCATGTACATAGAATAATCATGTATTCGATCAAGTAATACATAAGCATATCACATAGTCACCATTCGAATATGCATCTTAGGCATGCAAAACATGTATGTTTCAAGAAAAATCAGATTAGTGTTTAAGCCTTTAATGTCTTGAACTCCTGTTTCATATAATCACAATCATATAACATAACACGTCACATATATCACTTGTTACACGTCTTATTCAAGTACTTATAGTGTTTTGCCTTGGTAGATTAGTAGGACTAGGTAATCAAGTCTCTTTAGGTACAAGTTTGTAAACTGTCTAAAAGTCTTATTTTATTTACCCTTTTTACTCATATTATTGTTAGACTTAGACACATTTTAGTTACATTGTGATAAGGTTTTTTTTTCTTACCACTAAAAAGGTCCCCGCTTTTTTGAAAACATTTAATTTAAAAGGGGGTTTTAAAAATTCAGGCTTGGAAAAAACCTTTAAAATAATCTTTTCTCGGTTGGAGTCGCCACCGACCACTAAGGTAGGCCGGACACTGTAAAACTAAAACCAGAGATTCATTTGAAAGGGTTCGGGAGTTGGTTACGTGTGGGGAAGGGTTAGAACCCCCATCACGCCCGGAAATCGGTACCAAAACAATTGTTGCTTTTAAATGATGGAAATTTTCTGAAATTTAAAATGAATTTAATTAGGGGTTCTTAATTGATAATTGTACTTTAATCGTACGAGCTTATCCAAAGTGGTGGTCTCGAATTAATTTGAAATTTAATTAGAAAAGATGACGATGCACCAGACTAAAAACTAAACCGACATCATATAAGACTGACTGCCGTGTTAGTTTAGGGTTCGGATCCCGTACGTCACCTTTATACATGATGCAAGCAATTAAAAGATGATATCATGGTCTTGTCCGTTTTAATTACGGATTTACCTTTAGACGATTCGAATTAATCTGAATATCCGAGGGGTATCCAATAAGCTAGGATAGTCGACCCGAATACGCGAATTAATAGGTATCTCCTTTTTATAGTTAAAATTAATTAACATGCTTATCAAAATATTAAAAGTCACATGTAATGATATTAAAATGCATGTCACGAAAACATATTCGAATCATCATAAAAAGACAAAATATGCACATATTAAAAAACATAGATAGCAAAACTATACCAAGCATCATAAACATGCTTAAACAAGATTAAAAAAACATACAATCACATACTAAAATAAATAACACGGGGGGCACACATTATAAAAAACCAAATATTACATGCATAATAAACACACATAACAACAATGCAAATTAGTATACTCGATAAAAAGGAAAATTGCATAAATAATGAAATATAACAAAAAAACAAAAGAGGAAACTGCCAAGGACCACGATTGTAATAAAACCATTTGAAAAACCCAATTAAGACACGAAACATGACTCAATTGAAAAGGTACGGAAACCCACAGGGACTGAAGATGCGATTTGACCACCCGAAAGCTGATCGAAGCCAAATTAGTGATGAAATTTAAAACTTTCAAAAACCCTCAAGGACCAGATGCGGAATTTCAAAACGCAGAGATCCTTTCACATGTAATAAGAGCGACGCGGAAGGGTTTAAGATGCTATTAAACCATTTTAAAAAAAACGAAAACCCTATAAAAACAATGCTAAACGCATTTGCTCAAGGAATCCCTTCGGCCGAAACCACATGACCAAGGAAAACAACTTCCTTTAGCCAAAACTCACATTTGCTCAGCTTAGCATAAAGCTGATTTTCCAACAACGCTTGCAAAACAATCCTCAAATGACCTTCATGCTCCTCCTCAGTGCGAGAGTTCACAAGGATATCGTCGATGAACACCACAACGAACTTGTCCAAGAATTCATGGAACACCCTATTCATCATGTCCATGAAAGCGGCATGAGCATTTGTCAAACCAAACGACATCACAAGGAACTCATAATGCCCATACCTCGTTCTAAAGGCTGTTTTCGGCACATCCATATCTTTCACCTTTAAATGATAGTACCCTGACCTCAGATCAATCTTTGAAAACACAGCCGCTCCCCGAAACTGATCAAACAGATCATCAATCCTCGGCAAAGGATACTTGTTCTTGACGGTCAACTTATTCAGCTGACGATAATCGATGTACATTCTCATCGTGCCATCCTTTTTCACAAACAAGACCGGTGCACCCCAAGGTGACACACTAGGCCGAATGAAGCCACGGTCAAGCAACTCCTGAAGTTGCGTCTTCAACTCCTTCAACTCTTTGGGTGCCATGCGATAAGGAGCAATGGACACCGGAGTTGTGTTTTCATACAGCTCAATCCCAAACTCTACCTCTCGACTAGGCGGCAGACCAGGTAATTCCTCCGGAAACACTCCAAGGAACTCACACACGGTCCTTATATCCTGAACGTGCACCTCCTTCAAACTGGGATTCATAACAAAAACTAGGTAAGCCTCACATCCTTGCCGCAACATCCGGCTTGCTTCCAGCGTAGACACCACATTGGCAAGAAACTTCACATTCTCTTCCACCACCACCACCTCATAATCATCCGCAAGTTTCAACGAAACTCGCTTGCTTTCAAAATCCACAACGGCTCTATGCTCAACAAGCCAATCCATGCCAAGGATTACATCAAAACCATAGAATGGCAATTCCATAAGATCAACAAGAAAAACATGATCTTGCACCTTTAAGGGACATCTTCTATACAACTTCCTTGTTACAATCGTCTCACCATAGGAACTAGTCACACGCATACCAACATCCAAAGACTCAACATGCAAACCAAGCATTTGAGCATGTTCACGCAATATGTACGAGTGTGTAAATCCAGAATCAATCAAATAAAGTAATGACAAGGATTGCAAAGTAAAGGTACCTGCGATCACGTCCGTGTCATTCCTTCCCTCACAGTGGGCATACACTCAAGCTTGACCACCACCCTCAGGTTGGACAGCCACAACATGCGCCACGTTCCTTCCACCATCATCCCTACGCTAAAAATTACCACGGCCGTGCCCACGACCTCTCTGTGGCTCAGCTTCTCTTACCAGAGCCTGTCCCTCTCTCAGCGGCTGAGGACAATCTTTCTTCATATGCCCTCGATTTCCACAATTCCAGCATGTCCCAAGGTTATCCCAACACTCACCACCGTGTCTCCTACCACACCGGTTACATTTAGGAGTCCTCAAGAAAGCATTAGGTCCTTGTTGACCTCTACCAGGGTTACCACCCCCAGGTCTAGAATCATAGTATGGCTTCCTATCCTTATGCCTCTTGTTGCGATCTCTACCATAATCGCATTCTGCAGCTCGCTTTCCCGAGCTAGATCCACCTGCTCGGCTCGCCAAACCAAGATTCAATTCAATGTCCTTGGCTCTAGTGACCAAGACATCAAAATCAGTGTAATCAGATGCAAGCATATAGGTCTTAACATCCGCTACCAGTCCATAAAGGAACCGTTCGCATCTTTCCCTCTCGCTAGGAATTAGCTCAGGTGCATACTGGCTAAGGCGAACAAGCTGAACCTCATATTCAGCCACATACATGTTCCCTTGCATAAGAGACATAAACTCTCTCTTCTTCTCATCAAGATAGCAAACTCCCAGATATTTTCGCTTGAACGCATTCAAGAAGAATGTCAAAGTCACCTCATCATCCTCCATTCCGGAGATAGTGGTCGTCCACCACGTGTAAGCATCACCATGCAGTAGTGACACAATGCATCCCAGCTTCTGCACATTGTTGCAGTTCAACTGACCAAGAATCCTCTTGGTGCTTTCCAACCAAGATTCAGAACCTTCAGGTGTCAAACCTCTGAACTCAGTCCCACCCAGACTGCGGAGACGCTCCAACGGAAATCTTATATTAGCACCATCCTGAGGTGCAGCTCCATAATCTCAAGTTACTGCTGCCTGGAAAGGTCCAGCAATAGCCTATATCACCATGGTCATGTCAGGAGCAGCTTGCCCCTGAACACCCTTGGGTCCAGCAACCCCAGCACCAACTCCAGCAGCACCAACCCCAGCTCCACCACCACCAGGTGGTCCACTAGGGGGAGGAGAAGGTAAATCCTCAGCATTCTCTACGTTCTCATTCTCAGCCGTAGATCTAGTATTTATTCTCTGCTCTCTACGTGGCCTCATAATAAAAACAATGCACGGACAAAAATGCAATAAACATAATTAGGCATAATAAGGTAAGTAATCCAAGTACTCGAGCTCTTTTTTGAAACCATTTCTTCTCATTAGTAATGATATGGCAATGGGATCCCCAACCACACTCCAAACATAGCATAACATCACAATTTCATCTCAATTGAATCATACATCACTATTCATACATCATACTTTCACCGAAAAGTCACGATCATGCATAAACACATACAACAACCACATACCAAACCCCAATTATTCGATAACCTAGCTCTGATAACAACAAATGTAACCCCTTAGCCCGGTCTAGACGCTTGACCCGAACTACGAAGATTACACGGGGAAAACCAAAGTCAACTTGAAAGTCAACCTTGAATAACGACCCTTTTTTCGTTTTAATCTTGTCTAAATGCACATTAAACCTATGTGAATACATCACGAATCAAGGAAGAGAAAGGCACATCGATCGGAAAACATTTAGGGACTCAATTGCTCATATTACGCGTTTAGAGACCAAAATGTAATTTTTGGAAATTATAAGGACCTTGTTGATTTTAGGTTTACCAATAGGAAATTAATCATGTTACATGCTTCCCTGTCAAGTTTCTGCTTAAAAAGACATCCCAAGCTCAAGCAATTGCAACCACAACATTTAGGACTAAAATGTAAAGCATGGAAACTTAAAACAATTCAAAACAACATCCATCAGTCAACTGTATCGGAACGCCCACCCTTCGTACCGAAACGCCTATATCGAAACGTTGTTGACCATTTCGGTACTCAGGTATGTTCTGAGACCGGTATCGAAACAGGCTTCACTAGTAGCCAAACTGTTTCGAAATAGCCTCCTCCGTTCCGAACCGCCATGGCCATTACAGGCCCCCATTTCGGAATAGGTGAGGGTGTTTCGATACACTCTGCCTAGTGACAGCAGAAATTGCTGGTTTTTGACATTTCAAGCCATTCAAACATACTTCAATGAGCATCAAATCATACCAGCAACTCATTTTGATACTAAGGGACACATTTAAGGCCTTTAAACTAGAGCATGGCATCAATCAGAAAAACACACAATCTAAAGGCATGCTTCCTAGTCTCATATCCAAATATGAGCTCTCAAACCTCAAACCAACCAAAAGGACCATTTACAACTCATAAATGCCAACACAAACATGCCACAAACTTACGGAGTTCAACACATCTCCCAAATACAACCTTGGTTTCCCATTGCCATATATCAAAACTAAAGTGTATAAAAGCATCACCATACATGAGCTTTGCACTTCCTTGGATGTTCTTAACCTTCTCGCTGCCCAAAAACACCTCAATTATCTGCATTATTGGTAAAAGAGAGCGTAAGCACAATTGCTTAGTGAGACATGCTCTAAAGAAAACCAACACAATAATGCATTATTCAAAACACTTTCTCAAAAGCCTTTTTCTACAACATGCTCATTCTATCTCATGCTTGAAAACCATTCAAAGCAACTTCTCATTGAAAACACATGTACCTCAATTCTATATCATGCTTTTAAACCAATGCAAATCTCATGGCAAAGCCATACTCATGCTTGTAAAACCAAAGCATTTCATGCACAAATCTCATATGCATTTATCATAGCATAAATCATCTCAACAAGGGTACATGTGAATCAAAAGCATTTTCATATTGTAACCCCCTTAGCCCGGCCTAGACGCTTGACCCGAACTACGAAGATTACACGGGGAAAACCAAAGTCAACCCAAAAGTCAACCTTGATTAACGACCCTTTTTTTATTTTAATCTTGTCTAGATGCATATTAAGCCTAAGTGAACACTCACGAATCATGTAAGAGAAAGGCCCAACGATCGGATAATATTTAGGGACTCAATTGCTTAAATTACGCATTTTAGGGACCAAAATGTAATTTTTTTGAAATTAGAAGGACTTTACTGATTTTAGGATTACCAGTATGAAACTTATCATGTTACATGCTTCTCTACCAAGTCTCAGCTTTAAAAGACATTCCAAGCTCAAGCAATTGCATCCACAATATTTAGGACTAAAATGTAAAGCATGAAAACTTAAAACAATTCAAATCAGCATCCAACGGTCAACTGTATCGGAACGCCTACCCACCGTACTGAAACGCCCGTATCGAAACGGTGTTGACCGTTTCGGTACTCGGGTATGTTCCGAGACTAGTAGCCAAACTGTTTCGAAACAGCTTCAACTGTTTCGAAACACCAAGACCATTACAGGCCCCCGTTTCGAAACAATTGAGGGTGTTTCGATACACCTTGCCCAAAAACAGAAGATTTAGCTGGTTTTTCACCTTTTGAACCAATCATTCATGCCTTAAAGAGCACTCCAACATACCATCAACTCATTTTACTATTAAGAAACACATTTAAGACTCACTAACAAGAGCATGGCATCAAACACAAAATCAACTAGTCTAGAGGCATGCTCCCTAGTCTCAAAACCAATATAAGCAACCAAACCTCAAACCAAACATTTAGCACCATTTAAAACCCTTAAATGCCAACATAAAATTGCCACAAACTTAGGGAGTTCAAACATATCTCCCAAATACAACCTTGGTTTCCCATTGCCATTTATCAAAACTAAAGTGTATGAAAACATCACCATACATGAGCTTGTACTTCCTTGGATGTTCTTATCCTCCTTGATACCCAGAAACACCTCAATTATCTGCATTATTGGTAAAAGAGAGCGTAAACACAAATGATTAGTGAGGCATGCTCTAAAGAAAACCAACTCAATAATGCATTTCTTGAAAACACTTTCTCAAAAGGTTTTAAAAAACATGCTCATTCTATCTCATGCTTGAAAACCATTCAAAGCAACTTCTCATTGAAAATACATGTACCTTCATTCTATCTCATGCATTTAAACCAATGCAAACCTCATGGCAAAGCCATACTCATGCTTGTAACACCAAATCATTTCATATACAAATCTCATATGCATTTCTCATAGCATAAATCATTTCATCAAAGGTACATGTGAATCAAAAACAATTTCATATTTTATATTGGCATTTCACATATCATTATTACTCGGATATGCAGACAACATTCTCAAACCACTAGACGCTTCCGGTGGAATCTCACATCACCGTACTCACTTGTCTAGTAACATAATTTCTGGTGGAATCTCACATCACCGTACTCACATGGCAGAATCTCTCATCGCCACAAAGCTTGGGTATTTCACCAAGTCCTACCCGATGGAATGCCCATCATCGGTTCTCTCCCTTTGGATTAAACCGAAGAACACGTACGAATTTTAGTTTATAGTGCACTCTCATCCTATTGATCGATCAATTATATCTGGTAAGTATCTTAACATCTACGCCAATATATTATGTCAAATCATCATCTCACCTACTGTTTTTCATGCAACATTTTCAATTCATTCTCATATCATTTCAAAACCATAACATTTGCCACGATTTAAATCAAAAGCTCAAATCTCAACTATGCAACATGCTATCTCATGAAATCATTTCAAGCATCATCTATGCTACAAATCATGCATAAAAACAATAGGAATTTATCTATCTCAAACCATGAGCATGTAAAAGCATTTTAGGGGCAATAACCACATTTAAGAGAGCAATCTAGCCAATACTTACTTCCGGACTTAGGAAGGTGTTTCAAACCTTTCCTAAATCCCCAAACCTTGATTCTTTGTCCCTCAAGGACTTCTAAAACCATACGCACTCACCGGTTACGTTTCGCGTGCTTGCCGAAACACTATCTAAGCTCCCGGATCAACACCAAAGGCGTCTGAAGATGTCTCCCCTGTTTATAACACATAAGAGCAGAGGAATAATGCATTATCATGCATTGAAATCATCAGCCACACACCTAAACTCGCTGCTCTACTCAAAAATCACATTTCGGCTACCAAACACAACCGAAATCACCTCCAAACTCTTCCAAAACAAAGCCCAGCCAAGATCTACCACTTCTAATCATTTATAAACATCAATTAGCATAAAAAACCACCACAAACTCGTCCTTATACCTCCAGCTATAACAGAACACAAAAACCACCCCAAAATCACCATTCTAGCAAGCAAAACTTAGGAATCCAAGCCCATTCAGGATTTGTTTGATAAAACCTCATTTATAAATTCAATTAACATCCAAAGTACATTAGAAAACAACCTCAAAACAGAGCCTAACCATCAAGCATGAAAATCATCAAGATTCCTCCAAGAACCTTGAGTTTTAAGACAATTTCTTGTTTCTAACATTAAAGCAACTCAAAAATCATTAACAAATGATTGATAAGTTGGGAATTTCAGTAAAGAACTTATCATTAGAGGAGAAGGACGAAGCTTACCTCTAATGGCTGATTTCTCTTTGATTTGGGCAAGTTTTCTTGAAAATCCAATGAAGAAACAAGAGGTTTTGATGAGGAGAAGATTAGGAATCAAAAAGGAATTAGAATCCAATCAAAAGGGATGAAAATTAGTAGCAAATTGATGGAGAAAGAGTGTTTGGCTGAAAAGAATTTGAGAGAAAATAGAAGGAGAGAAAATTGACGTAAAGTGGTTATGAAAAGTCAAAGGTAGTTTCTCTCTTTTAATTATTTTATTTTCCTTAATTACAACGATATTAAAATCACCCAAAATAAAGAGAAATCTGATTAAAAACGTTTTGGTAAAATTAGCTCCTTAAAGATTCAAAGTTTCAATCCTTTACAAAACAATCACTATTTAACTTTTGCAAAAACTGCGATTTGGTCACTACACCGAAATGTAGTATTTCCAAACCTTATTTTATAAAATTGATTTCATCAAAATCATTCATATAATAAATGAGGATTTTTAAGTATTTTCCCGTATTTTTAAAGCATCCCAAATTAGGTGTTCCCTAAACCTTCCTTTTATATTCGAACCGTTCTCGACCGATCCGATTCAAACTCTAAAACATCTAGGCCCAAATTTGGGGTGTTACACATATATTATATTGGCATTTCACATATCATTATTACTCGGATATGCGGACAACATTCTCTAACCACTAAACGCTTCCGGTGGAATCTCACATCACCGTACTCACTTGTCTAATAACATAATTTCTAGTGGAATCTCACATCACCGTACTCACATGGCGAAATCTCTCATCGCCACAAAGCTTGGGTATTTCACCAAGTCCTACCCGATGGAATGCCCATCACCGGTTCACTCCCTTTGGATTAAACCAAAGAGCACGTACGAATTTTTGGTTTATAGTACACTCTCATCCTATTGATCGATCAATTTTATCCGGTAAGTATCTCAACATCTATGCCAATATATTATGTCAAAACATCATCTCACCTACTGTTTTTCATGTAACGCTTCCAAATCATTCTCATCTCATTTCAAAACCATAACATTTGCCATGCTTTAAAACAAAAGCTCAAATCTCAACTATGCAACATGTTATTTAATGAAATCATTTCAAGCATCATCTCATGCTACAAATCATACATAAAAACAGTAAGAATTTATATATCTCAAACCATGATCATGTAAAAGCATTTTAGGGGCAACCACTACATTTAAGAGAGCAATCTAGCCAATACTTACTTCTGGACTTAGGAAGGTGTTTCAAACCTTTCCTAAATCCTCAAACCTTGTTTCTTTGTCCCTCAAGGACTTCTAAAACCATACACACTCACCGATTACGTTTCGCTTGCTTTCTGAAACGCTATCTAGGCTCCCGGATCAAAACCAAAGGGGTCCGAAGATGTCTCCCCTGTTTATAACACATAAGAGCAGAGGATTAATGCATCATCATGCATTGAAATCATCAGCCACACACCTAAACTGGCTGCTCTACTCACAAACCACATTTCGGCTACCAAACACAACCGAAATCACCTCCAAACTCTTCCAAAACAAAGCCCAGCCAAGATCTACCACTTCTAATCATTTCTAAACATCAATCAACATGAAAAATCATCACAAACTCGTCCTTATACCTCTAGCTATGACAGAACACCAAAACCACCACAAAAACCATAATTCTAGCATACAAAACTTAGGAACCCAAGCCTATTCGGGAATTGTTTGATGAAACTTCATTTATAACATAAATTAACATCCAAAATACATTAGAAAACAACCTCAGAATAGAGCCTAACCATCAACCACGAAAATTATCAAGATCTCTCCAAAAACCTTTAGTTTTAAGACAATTTCTTGTTTCTAACATTAAAGACACTCAAAAATCATTAACAAAGGATTGGTAACTTGAGAATTTCAGTAAAGAACTGATCATTAGAGGACAAGGACGAAGCTTACCTCTGATGGCTGATTTCTCCTTGAATTGGGAAGGTTTTCATGAAATTCCAATGTAAAAACAAGAGGTTTTGATGAGGAAAAGATTAGGAATAAAAAAGAAATTGAAATCTCATCAAAAGGAATGAAAATCAAAGGTTAATTGCTGGAGGAAATGTGTTTGGCTGAAAAGAAATTGAGAGAAAATAAAATGAGAGAAAATTGATGAAAGGTAGTTATGAAAAGTCAAAGGTAGTTTCCTTTTAACTAATCTTTATTTTCCTTTAATTAAAACATTAATAAAATCACCCAAATTAAGAAGAAATCTGATTAAAAATATTTTGGTAAAATTAGCTCCTTAAAGATTCAAAGTTTCAACCCTTTACAAAACAATCACCATTTAACTTTGTAAAAACTACGATTTGGTCACTACATCGAAATGTAGTATTTCCAAACCTTATTTTGTAAAATTGATTTCACCATAATCATTCATATATTGAATGAGGATTTTTAGATATTTTTCCATATTTTAAAGCATCCTGAACTAGGTGTTCCCTAAATCTCCCTTTAAGATTCGAACCGTTTATGACCGGTCCAATTCAGACTCTAAAAAATCTAGGCCCAAAGTTGGGGTGTTACAATGACCGCGCCCACGACCTCTCTGTGGTGCAACAAAAGGTGCCCTAACCTAACCACCTCCAGCCAACAACATGCAATCTTGTCTGAAATGATCAGCTGATCCACAACTCTAACAAGAGTGAGCCTCCAGAGCCGTAGAAGTCTGCCCTTCTCGAGCCAAACGTAGAAAGTCTCGCCTCATATGCTCACGCAATCCGCATATCCAAAAAAAGTTAAAAGCTGGTCTAAGCTGAGCACCTTGACCATGTGCTCCACACCCAGCCCTTCCCCTGCCTCGCCTCACATCAGGGCGATACTTCTTGTCAAGTTGCCTCTTATACTGTCCACCACCAGAAGCAAAATCTACAGCACTCTTACCCGAGCTAGAACCATACACGCGAGAAGACAAGCCCAAACTCTGTTAAATATCCTTAGCTCGCGTCACCAACACATCAAAATCTATGTAATCAGAGGCCAACGTAAAAGTCTTCACTTCTTGCACCAGACCAAAACAAAAACGGTCACAACGATGCCTATCACTCAATACCTACTCAGGAGCATACTGGCTCAAACGAACAAACTGAACCTCATACTCAACCACAACCATGCTACCTTGAACCAAGGACATGAATTCACGTTTCTTATCATCCAAGTATCTAACTCCTAGATACTTCTTCTTAAAGGCAGCTTGAAAGAACTCTCAATTCACTTTGTTAGGCTTCGAGGCTGTAGTTACAGTCGTCCACCAACTGTAAGAATCGCCTTGTAAAAGAAAAACAACACACCCCAGCTTAAGTGCATCATTGCACCCCATTTGTTCCAAAATTCGAATGGTACTGCCCCTTCAAGCATCGGAGGCCTTAGGCGACAAACCCCGATACTTAATATCGCCCCAACTACGAAAGCATTCTAACGGCAATCTCGTTTGGCCAACACCTGGTGCTTGCACATTCACTCCAGCAACAACATCCTGGAATGCTCCAGTCATCGCTTGAACTAAAGGTGTCAAATCACCCAACATTGGCCCTGCTTGTTTAGGTTGTACTCGCTCCTCACCCTCAGGTAGATCAGGTGGAGGAGGTAGATTCCCTCCAAGAGGTTTCTGGTTCTCCTGATTTCATTGTCCTCTTGCAACAATGATCGTACCAGATCGCAACTCTTTCCTCGGTCCCATTGTGCTATTATGACTAAGGCATGATAATGAACCAAAACAAAATAATCAGGCCAGCTTCAAGCAAGGATCCGAGACTTCCAATTAAAATCAAAACATTTCAAACTATAGTAACAAGGCAATGGGTATCCCAATTTCCCCCAATCATGGCATAAAGCAACCAACACTCATATCACAAACATCGTGCAAAGCAAACAACATGATTCAATTCACAATCATTATGTATGTAACAGTCACCATGCATAACAATCAACAGTGTACAATTCATATTTGCATCACACCAACTTACCAATAACTTACCAACATCCCAGCCTTTCGTAGCCTAGCTCTGTTACCACCAAATGTAACCCCCTTGATCCGACCCGACCTGGACGCGAGATCGAACCGAACGGGTCACATGAGGAATATTGAAGTAAACTGGGAAGGTTTACCTCAATAAACGACCATATTTTTCTCTTTCTATCTTTTCTAGATGCACATTATTATCCTAAGTGATAGCGGAAGAAACTTCAACTCAATCAAACATCGATTTGGCGTTCAATTGATTACGAACATATGTTAAGGACCAATTTATAATTTTAGCAAATTATAGAGGCTTCATCCAATTTTAGATTACCATCAATTAATCAGTCATATTTCATGCCACTGTGTAAAATCTTAGCTCAATTCGATCACCCAAACTCTTATAACTGCAACCAAAACATCGGGGGACTAAAACGTAAGAAACATAACTTCAGGAAGATTCCAAATAACTAAATAACTATTTAGTGTATCGGTACACTCAACCCTGTATCGATACACCCTAAACCGAAACAACTCTAAGTGTTTCGATATACGAACCCATATCGATTAAGTCTTATATACGTATCGATACACGAAATTCTAGTAACCGAGTTATCCAAGCCTGTTTCGATACACCTTGCACTGTACCGAAACACCATGCATATTTCAGTCTCACCGTATCGTTACGGCCATAGGCATACTGTTTAGCTCGATGATCACCTTCAACCGATGCTTGCCAAGTGGTGGAGAAGTTGAATTTTTGGGTGTTTGAGTTGGTGGCAAAAATTAAGAATTAAACACAAGGATTTAGAGTGGTTCGACTTTCTAACCCAAAGCCTACATCCACTACCTTGGAACCCCACCAAGGATTTCCCAAATTCACTAAGAATTTCGTCCCCTTTTCTCAGCTTAGGAGGAAACCATTAAACCGATTAAGCTATCCACCCTTAGCTTAATCAAACACTTTCTTACAAGTGAAATTCAAAGCAAACAAGAAGTCCCTCTAATAGGTATGTGTTTGCAACTCTAAGTACTCACCCAAAACCTATACACTTAAGCATACATAAACATTTTAGCTCACAAGTGTTTTGTCTATACAAGGGAATGACAATTAAGCTTTAAAGATAATTTGACATCATAATGTTGTTAGAATTGAAGCATTAACCATCTCTTGATGCTTGGAGGTCCCTTTTATACTCCTAATTGAGTTTGTAGCCGTTGAGGACTGCCGGGGTTGAATTAGAGTCGTTAGAGCCTTTATTTCCCACCATAAATGCAGTTCTACAGCTTAGCGTATCGATACTTCTCAAATCGTATCAATACGGTCCCGATAAGGAAATAGCCATTGAGCACTTCCAGCTGGTGCATATCGATATGCGTAGCAAGCGTATTGGTACGATCATGCAATTTAAAAGATCGTTGGGAATAGTTGGACGTATCGGTACGTGAACTAGCCATTAGATATTTAAAACACACCGTATCAATACAAACAAAGCGTATTGGTATGAGTTTTGGCTACTGGAATTTCACTGTAGCTGAAACCCTAAGGCATATCGATACAGTACCAGACCGTATCGGTACGGTTACTTGAAAAACACTGGTTTGGCTACTTTAAAAGCATTTTCAGTCATTCCAAAGCCATTTAAAAACCCTTAAACACATTTTCAAGTTGTTTTGACTAAAAGCTTACTTTAAATTCTTTTCAATTTTGTCCAAAACATTTTTCAATTATTATCAAAACATTTAGTTCTACAATCTCCCCCTTTTTGATATAATAAAACGAACTTGAAAAATTGTTTGGGATTCTCCCCCTTAGTATTTAAAAATTTTGAATAAGAGAATTTGAAAAATTAAACCATGTAAAGCTCCCCCTTATTCACTTGAAAGATCATTTTTTTTTAAAACAATTAATTCTTCCCCTTTTTGTTATATCAAAAAGAATTTAAATAACTTTAATCTCAAAATAACATAAGAGGTTAAAAAATTTGACACAATTAAAAACTTTGGTTTTAAAATTAGCTCCCCTTACTCTAGGCATCAAACTTGAATTAAAATTGGCCCCCCCAACATATATGATTATACTAGTTGAATTAAAAGAAATAAAATTAAACAAAAATAAATTCAACTAATTTTACCACACTTGAACCCAAGGGAGGATGTGAAGGCTTCCTTCTTCTAGTGCTCTCTTTGTGTGCATGAAGCTCCCCCTCAAATTTGGACTTGTTGATCATTATCCATCACACCTAAACAAGACAATCAAGTAATTTTTGGTATCCAAATTGCTTTGGATCCATAAACGTTAGTAGCACAAATTTTTTGTCCCCTTAGGAATCCATTTTTCATTTTCATCCTTTTTAGTTGAAGTACTTAGTCTTTTTGGGACCCAAATACTTCTAAAAACTTTACCATTAAAAAATCTAGGGGTACTAGGTTGTCTAATGTAAAAATTTGATTTTCCCAAATTGTTTTTCTTTTGGAGTTCATTGAAAATCAAATCTTTTTCATCCTTAAGACCATCAATCTCTTTTTGATGATATTTTTCAACCGTTTGAAGCAATGCTTGTAAACTTGAAATTTTAAGTTCAAAATCTTTAACTTTTGCTTCAAATTCAAGATTTGTTTTGGAAAGCAAATCATTTTCCTTTTTCAAATTAGAAAGCAATTATTTGTTTTTAGAAAATGATGCTTTAAATTCCAAAAGCAAATCATCATAGACATCTTGTAACTCATCAAATGTATATGAATTTGAAATAGATGAGTTAGAGATTACCTCCCCCTCATTGAGGGCCGTGAAGCATAAGTGGGCTACCTCATATTCGATGGAGTCTTCATTACTCCATGTCGCCACGTATGCTTTCTTTGAAGATGATCCCTTTTTATTGGACATGTGAGAATCCTTCATCTTCTTCTTCGATTCATGCTTAGATTTAGCCATCTCGCTCTTCATGAATCGGGTGAATTTCTTGAAGAGAAGAAACATCTCTTCATCTTCACTTTCCTCCTCGCTCAAATAAACATGTTGGCATGTAGAGGATGGAAGGGCAATGGCATTTACATTAATTCCAAGATCCATAATTTTCTTCTTCCCTATTTTGTAACCCCCTTAACCTGGCCTAGACGGTTGACCCGAATTAAGGAAGTCACACGGGGAAAACCAAAGTCAACCCGAAAGTCAACCTTGATTAACGACCCTTTTTTTTCTTTTTAATCTTATCTAGATGCACATTAACCCTAATTGTGATCACACAAACATCATACTCAAAGATCACAAACATCAGAGATCAAACAGGGACCAAATTGAACAAATTACAACTTTAGGGACCAAATTGTAATTTCTGATAATTAAAAGGACTTAACCCAAATTAATCTTACCAACTTGAAATTAGTTAGGTTTCATGCTTCTCTGTGAAATTTCAGCTCAAAAGGACATCCCAAACTCATACAATTGAACCAACAAGATTCAGGACCAAAATGCAAACAATTCAAAACATATAAATGCCCATGTCAGCCCCCAACGGTCGACCGTTCCGAAACAGGTTGACCCCGTTTCGAAACACGGGCCGTTCCGCAACCAGTACCGCAACGGGGGTCTGGCAGAGGCCAAACCGTTTCGAAACGGTGCATACCGTTTCGGACCCCTGGGTTCATTCAAGGCACCCGTTCCGAAACGGTGCACACTGTTCCGAAACGCCCTGCACAGAATTGCTCCAAATGCTTTCCAAAACTTGCAATTGATCATTCAAACATACTCCAAATGCTACCAAACTTTACCAGCATGCAATTCATCATATATAGAACATACTTGCATCATCAATTCATCAAAACAACATCATATGCAAAAAGCCCCAATTCTATAGGCATGCTTCCTACACAAGCTAGCTATTCAAGCACAAACTTCCACAACAAGCATATAATGATCCAATCCAAAAACCAGCATTCAAATCATCATTCAACATACTTAGGGAGTTCCAAACACCTCCCAAAACATACACATTGGTCCCCCATTGCCAAATTACCCAAAAGCTAAAAAGTACTTATAAAACCTTCCATACATTGAGCTTTACTTGAACTTGTTTGCTTGCCCTCCTTGCTGCCCCTCAAGGTTCTTTAATGCTCTGCATTATTGAATTAAGAAAACGAAGAGAGCGTAAGCAAAAGCTTAGTGAGGAATGCTCTTAAAAAACCATTCAATAATGCAACTAAAACCATTTATAAACATGCTTAAAATCAACCTTTGCACATGCTCAAAAGCATACTTTAAACAAGCAATCTCATGCTTCAACATAAACATAACATGTCATATTGGCTCAAGTGACAATTTCCATTTCTTAAAACAAGTTCATCAACTTCCCAAGGACTTTTAAACACCTTGGCCCCAAGGACTTTTAAACACCTTGGCCATGGACTTTTAAACACCATGAATGAGGACACACAAGGACTTTTAACCACCTTTGTGTCCATAGCTTGAATCACCCCCAAGGACTTTTAAACACCTTGGCCCCAAGGACTTTTAAACACCTTGGCCCCATGGACTTTTAAACACCATGGAAAGGATCACCTAAGGACTTTTAACAACCTTAGTGTCCACAACAAGAATCATCCAAGGACTTTTAACCACCTTGATGTTCTTAAGTAACAAGGCTCACTCAAGGACTTTTAACCACCTTAGTGACCTTAACATTTTCAAAACATCACTTGCCAATATACATCTTTTACATCATTTAATCCACTGTTAAAAGCATTAAACCAAGCCATATTCAACATGCATTTCAAAGCATCAAACCACATTATTTCAATGTATAAAATCAAGGAACTCCTACCTAGAGTTACCTTCAACATATGGCTTACTACATCAGCAAAAACCATGCTAAAACATGCTTTCAAAACAGTAATTAAAACATGCAAATAACCATTTTGCATCACAACAAATTCATGGCCACCACTAGAGAGAAATTCCGAAAACTTACACTTGAGCTTAGCAAAGTTGTTTAGACTTAGACTAAGCTCCCAAAACCTTCAAACCTTGGTTTTAAAATCTGAAAACCCAACTTCACTCACCGATTTCCACTTTGCTTCAAGCCAAAGCACCAAATCAAGCTTCCGGATCAACAACTCTTGGATCCAAAGATGCCTCCCCTGTTTCAACACATCAAAGCAGAGGATTAATGCATCATCATGCATTAATTGCTTCAATGAAAGCACCTAAACTCGCTGCTCTCATCCAACCTCCATTTTCGGCCACCAAACACAACCGAAAATGCATCCAAACCACTTCTAAACAAAGCCCAGCCATAAACCAGCAAAACCACACTTCCATAAACATCATATAACATCTAAAAACAACCTATAAACATCCTTATACCTCCAGCAACATCAGATCACCAAGATCACCTCAAAAACAACCTTGAAACACAAGCTAAACTTAGGAAACTCAACCTATCCGGGATTGCATCAATCAAAACCCAATTCCTTATCAATTTAGAGTTCATTTAACATCAAAAACACATCTCAAATCACAGATTACTCAGATCTAACGAAAATCATGAAAAATCATCAAATCTTGCATTATAAGCCAAGATCCATTTCACCACTTTAAAACCTTTAATTAAACATCAATTTAGGATTGAAAACTTAGGAATTTCAGTAAAGAACTGATATTTTAGAGGAGAAGGACGTTCTTACCTCCAAACTTGAGTTTCTCCTCTTTTTGGAATCAAAATCCTTGTTGAAACAAGTAGCAATTGAAGAGGTTTTGAAGATATGTTGATTAGGAATCAAATGAGAGTTGAAAGGAGGGATTTAGGTGAAGAAATCAGATCCAATTCTCTGGAGAATAGATGTTTGGGTTGAGAGAAAATGAGAGAAAGAAAATTAGGAAAAGTTGGTTATAAAATCCAAAAATAGCCAAATGGCTTTCCCTCCACTTTTAATATCCTTTAAAATCAGATTTTAGACTTAAAATATCTTAGAAAAATCTGGAGAAACTCCCTTTGGGTAAATAGCTCCTTAAAGATTCAAAGTTTCAACCCTTTATAAAACAGCCACCAAACTTGCGAAAATTACATTTTGGTCACAAGCCAAAATGTCACCCTTCCGAAACTCATTTTCCAAAATTGATTTCACAGTTCACTTAATTATATTAAAAGATGATTTTAGAACATTTTTCCATATTTTTAATGCAACCCGAACTAGGCTTTCCTAAATTCACCTCTTTAGATTCGAACAGCACTTTGACCGAACCGGTCAACGCCCAAGACTTCTAAGCCCAAAACCGGGGCGTTACATATTTTCTTTATCTCTTCCTTCTTTTTTCCTCTTCTTTTTCTTTCTTCATTATTTAATGAGTGAGAAGAGACCCCATGAGTTCATCTAGCTTCAAGGTCTTGAGATTTTTGGCCTCGATAATGGTGGTCTTCTTTGAGTCTCATGACTCGAGAAGAGAATAAAGAAGCTTTCGAAAAAGCTTGTCTCCCAGAATGATTTCTTCATAGCCTTTGAGTCCATTTGTGATGATGGAGAATCTGTCGAACATCTTTGTCATGTCTTCATCCGGTTCCATCTTGAAGTTCTCATACTCATGGTTGAGGAGGCCGATCTTGGTCTCATTTACTTCGTTTGTTCTCTCGTATGTAACTTCAAGCTTGTCCCATACTTCCTTGGCATCTTCGCAAGAGGACATCTTCTCATAGATGTTGGGGCTAAATGCACAAATAGAGATGTGCAAAGCCTTGCAATTAAGCTCTATCTTCTTGCGATCATCCGCACTTCATTTTGCCTTTACTCTTTGTGGCACATAAGGACCTTCTTCAACAACATCCCAAAGCTTGTAGTCTTTGGATTTGATGTAAACCTTCATTCTAATCTTCCAATGAGTGTAGTTGGTCCAGTCGAAGAATGGTGGCTTGTCGATGGATTGCGCCATTTGACCGGTTGATTGAATTGATGTATCAAGCTTCCCGGATCGCCTCAATAGGATGTTAATCCTCTTCGATTAAGCCCCGCTCTGATACCAATTGTTTAGCTCGATGATCACCTCCAACCGATGCTTGCCAAGTGGTGGAGAAGTTAAATTTTTGGGTGTTTGAGTTGGTGACAAAAATTAAGAATTAAGCACAAGGATTTAGAGTGGTTCAACTTTCTAACCCAAAACCTAGATCCACTACCTTGGAACCCCACCAAGGATTTCCCAAATTCACTAAGAATTTCGTCCCCTTTTCTCGGCTTAGGACAAAATTTTTACAACGATTAAGCTATCTTCCCTTAGCTTAATCAAACACTCTCTTACAAGTGAAATTCAAAGCAAACAAAAAATCCCTCTAATAGGTATGTGTTTGCAACTTTAAGCACTCACCCAAAACCTATACACTTGAACATACATAAACATTTTAGCTCACAAGTGTTTTGTCTATACAAGGGAATGACAATTAAGCTCTAAAGACAATTTGACATCATAATGTTGTTACAATTGAAGCATTAAACATCTCTTGATGCTTGGAGGTCCCTTTTATACTCCTAATTGAGTTTGTAGCCGTTGAAGACCGTTGGGGTTGAATTAGATCCGTTGAAGCCTTTATTTCCAACCATAATTGTAGTTCTACAGCTTAGCATATCGACACTTCTCAAATCGTATCGATACGATCCTGATAAGGAAATAGCTGTTGAGCACTTCCAGCTGGTGCGTATCGATACACGTAGCAAGCATATCGGTACAGTTCTGTAATTTAAAAGACCGTTGGGAATTTGACTATTGCGGGTAGTTGGGCGTATTAGTACGCGATACAACCATATCGGTACGCGAACTAGCCGTTATATATTTAAAACACATCGTATCGATACAGAAAAAGTGTATCGGTACGGGTTTTGGCTACTGGAATTTCACTGTAGCTGAAACCGTAAGGCGTATCGATACAGTACCAGATCGTATCGATACGGTTACTTGAAAAACACTGGTTTAGCTACTTTAAAAGCATTTTAAGTCATTCTAAAGCCTTTAAAAAACCCTTAAACATATTTTCAAGTTATTTTGACTAAAAGCTTACTTTAAATTCTTTTCAATTTTGTCCAAAACATTTTTCAATTATTATATCAAAACATTTAGTTCTACACATATCGATACACTTGTGCCTGAAATGTCTCATTTTGTTGGTTTTTCAACCTTTAATGCAACACAAACCACCCAAGCATGCTTCTAACATATACACAACATATCCAAAGATCAATTCTCAACCAAACATGACATATTCAACATCATCTCATGGAAATATGCATCAAAGGGAAACTGTAGGCATACAACCTATAAACCAAGCCAAGAAAGATACCAAAATCCATAACAAAGCATAATCCAAGTACCAAAGGCCACTTACAAGTCCAAAACAACAATATAAACTTGCTCAAACAAGGAGTTCACACATATCTCACAAAAAACACAACGGATCGCCCATTGCCCTTATTACTCATAGTCTAACTAAAAATATACTTTCAAGTGGCGAAGTCTTTATTGTTCCCTTGCTTGTCTCTTCCTCCCAAGGTTTAATTCTCTGCATTGATGTATAAGTAGAGCGTAAGCACACAAGGCTTAGTGAGGAGCTAAAAAACAAAACACCATTGTAATACCCTAAATCTTAGTCTACCAATATTAAGGCCAATTGCCTAAATGGATAGCTCAATTGAACTAGAACTTAAGCCAATCGAGTTACCTAAGGACCTAATTGAAAGGTTAAAGGAAATTATGACCAATTCACAATGACCAAATCGAATTAAAGAAATAAGTATAGGATTACATGCTAAATATTGTAGTTCCTAAATATACCCTCGATTAAGATTAATATTAGAGGTTAATTAAGGAACAATCTGGTCAATTCTCAAATCCATTAACATGGATTACATGCATCATCTTCTTCATTTCATCATTCTAGCCGAATGCTTGGAGAAATTAGAGTGAGAGAGAGAATCGAGAGAAAGCCATTGATACGGGAGGATTAAATCTTGCATGTTCATAATTTTCCATAAGAATTAATCTAGAAAGCAAAGTAAGCTTGCTCTAAACCTTGTTTATTCGAATTTATAGGGTTATTGGTTGAATTTGATTGTTTGATGTATATAGATGAAATTAGTTATCATACATGCTTGTTGGATGCTTGAATTGAAGATATATTTAGGTAGATTTGAAAAATGAACAATAGGTATTATGCTAAAATTGTGCAAACATTGAATTGGTACACTAGTATGGTAGCCGAATAGAATCGGTGTTTAATTGATGAAATTGGTGTGTCAATTGAATAGGAGAAGATGTTAACAAGAAATCACCTAATGGAAATCATGTAAAAAAGGATAATTGAGGTCTTGATTGAACTAGGTTGATAGTGAGATTGAATAAACTGAACAAGTAATAAAACTAGTTACATAGGTGACCTAAGTCACTATATAGAGACTATTTTGAATGAATCAATAAGTTTGGGACTAAATTGGATACAAATAATGGCTGGAAAAGTTGGCTAAAAATAGGGGAGAACCTAAAATGAATGTTTGATAAAATGGATTGCTAGATTAATAAGGAATTGATAGCTTTAGAGTGATTAGTTGGCAAATTAGTGAAATAGGGACTAAACAGGAATAATGGACTGATTAGGGACTGAAATGGATTGTTTAGGGACTAATATTAACATGTTAAAAAAGAGTAAAAATAGGGGTAACTAAGTTAAAAAGTACTGATTTGAACTTGTAAGGGTCATAGGTTAATTAGCTCACTAAAGTGGACTCAATGGTAAACTGGCAGATTCTAAACTGGAAATTTAACCTGACATTGACTTAAAATCTGTATTGATGTATAAAGGATAAAATTATGAGCCATATATGGTTGAAAAGATAATGGAATTAGCTTTCTAATGGTATAAACTAATTGAGATTCTGTATAGATTAAAAGATATAAGCAGATTAGTGAAGGATGTGCAAACTGCTAGAAGCAGAAACAATTTAGTAATGTAGTGCAAACATGTGCTTGATTGTATGAGTATATTGATGAATTGATTCTAATGATGTTTCCATGCTTTTTTGTATGGCTTTCTAGAGCAAGGAGTAGAGGAAATTGGTAAAGGCAATAGAGTTGGACCTTCAAAGGATAGGCAAAAGGGGATAGCTATACAAGACTAAACTTGCTTGAAGTTTTGTGAGTGTAGTTTTAATTAGGGTTGGGACTTAGGTCCTAACCAAAAATCCATGTCTACTTTCTTGCTTGAGGTTAATGATATGAAATGGACCTAAACTATACTTGGTAAATTGATCATATGAGAAGAATGGAGCTAATATTGACTTGGTAAACCAACTTGGTTTGTATTGTGGCTTGATAATGAAAATTAATGAAATGCTTGCTTGCTATGCTTGGGATGATCCATTCGAATTGCTTGATGGTCTAGGTGACCTTACTTAATGCTTGACATTCTTGATTACTTGTGAAATGAACAAAGGTTCACATGGCTTAAAGGCTTAAAATGAACTTGATCTTGTAATGCTTGATGTCTAAACAACTTGATGTGTGATTGCTTGATAATAAAAGAATCAAAGTCCTTGGTTGATAGTTGGTCCTAGGTAGGATAACACGCCTTAGAGTCTAGAGCTCATTGTGTCAGGGGGACTATGGTCCAAGTCTAAGGCCCCTATTTGGTGACAGACGAAGGGTACGTATGTGTGGTCTTTGGCGACAATAGGAGGGTTGACCAGCACTACGATGCATCTTGTAGCACTTCGGTGCATCTTGTGGTGACATTTGGTTGGAGACTTGATTACCTAGACTTAACTAAAGGCCAAGTCAAAAAACATGATAATAAAATTAAAATGAATTAAGCTATACTTGAATAGAATATGTACTCTTGATTCTTGAAAATTAAATTGTGAACTAAAGAACCTACATGAATGAATTAATGATCTTGCTATCTTGAAATTGCTCGTGTCTTAAGAAAACTAACATGGTAATGTAAGGCTTCCACTCGAATAAAACCTTGTAAATTCTTGATGAGATTGTCTAATGCTTATAGATACATTTCTTGCTTGATTGATATGGTAATAGACCTTGAATTGATTTGTTTGACCTTGGTATGCTTTTGATGTTCGAATAGATCACTATAGTCTAATAAAAGACTAGCTAAAATTGGATTAAAGCCTAGATAGGTTTGCTTGAATTTTAAGACACTAAAACGTGATAAGCTACTAGTTCTAGTTACTACCTCACTATGTACCTTAAGTACTTATCACTCTTGTTTTTCCTTCTTCCCAAACCACATGTTTTAAGTGATCGAAAGCAACTCATTCCTTGAGCCGAGGCATTACACAAGTGAAGATTGAAAGTATAGCTTGTAATCTTTTTGTTACACTCCTAGACGGTGGCTTTAGATTTGTGTCTAGACTTGTTAAGTTCATGAATTTGGCTTGTATATAAGTGTGTATGTAATGGTATTTTGTGAACACTATGGTATGGTCTTGAGAATGAATGAATTAGAGTTGTGTTATTAATCTTGTTTTGATCAAGTATAGATGTGTAAACTAGAGAATTGAACTTGTCAAATTGATTCTAGGTAAGTCTAGTCTATCTTGCCCCTAATCGAATGGAATTAGAAAGTCTAGGATGCTTGCTTGATTCATTTATATGTCTTAGATCTCTAGAGTAAGCTAAATGAGTTGAACTTGTTAATTCAATGAATACAATGGTACAATCGCTGCGTATATGGTAAGGAATTTTAGTGAATATAAGCCTAAATTATGTTAGGCATTCGAAAGCTTAAGATGATCATGTTAGTAGCTAATTCTATTGGGTTAAAAAATATTGATGTTCATGCTTAATTGAATGGCCTAATAGTAACTTGCTAGCTAAGGAAATGAAAAGTTTTAATTGGCCTTAAATCTTGTAATATTTAGCTTGATATCCTTGTTTCTTGTCCCCATAACACTCCTCGCTCCTAACCCGGGCAAGGGGTGTTACAACCATCAATGCATTTAAAACCATTTTTGAAAACCACATTGAAATCTCATTTCAATTACTTCAAATCATCATTAGAAAACCATCACGCCTTTAAAAACCATGCACTTAACTAATCAAAACCAGCATAATAAACCATATGCAACATTTATCATGAACCAACAACAAGTCCCAATGCTAACACTCAATTTAAGCATTCCCATGTATAACTACCATACAGAAAGCTTAAAGAGTAAATATGTACAAATCAAATTTTACAACACAACCCATTTCATGATACATCATCAATTATATTGGTTACAAGTGATCATTAACCATATTCCATTCTCAAAAAATCATATCGGATACGCGGATTCAACAAGTGTTCTCATAACACTTCAAGCCATCTCAACCGGAATAATAGCACAACCACAACCAAATGGTACAATCACAACCAACGGGGACAACAACCCCTAACATCGGTTAGATGCTTAATCCACTAATGAGGGACGAGACACCAACCTCCTCGATCGTTAGGGTACTTGGATGGAGACTGTTGCGTGTCAAAAGTCCTATCGCAAATACTGCAAGTGTACACGACACAAGTAGTAAAGTGATACTTGGAGTATCGGATATCGTCACCACAGGGACTGGAAATAACTCTATCCTAGAATCGCTACACAAGAGAGAGAGAGAAAATAGTTTAATTGATTGGTGAAGTAATATGAGGAAACAAGTAATATAAAAGATAAAAGAATCAAGTTTAAGAAATAGGCCGGTATTGAATTGCTCAGTAGTGCAGGTGTTGCACTGTAAGAGAAACTTCTGTTCTGTCATCATCCCTGTCGCGGCAAAAGTCTGTTGATGTCGCGACAGCGATCACACAACTCTGCACTTCAAGTTTGGCAAGAATCCCTGCTATGACTTGTCCTATCCCTAGGCCCAAGTTCTGTTGATGAACACTTCTTAGATGATACCTCCCGGCGTGAATCGAAGGGTGAACACCAATGTTGTTGAATTCTTCCTTAGCCACTTAACCACGTACTTATCCCTAAGCCGAGATGGTTTAACCATAAGCTGGAAAACACGTATTTATTCTGTTCGTATGCTTGACTCTCCAGATATCAAGCAAATGGATAACCTCACAATGCTGTCCCAATACTCTTGCGAGATATGAAAACCAGAACAAATAAACTTGAAGTTTTTATTGCTTGAACAGAAAAATTCCTAAAACAATACAATCCTTGCAACTACTTTACAGAATCAACCCTTAGCCTCAAGGGAAGTTTAGAACATGATGAAAGGGGGAAAACGACAAGGGTTTTGGGGAAGATGGTTAGGAATGAGATATCCTCCCCTAGGTCGAATTACATGCCTTTATATAGGCCTTGGGTCCAAGTTTTCTACTATAGCAAGAATACAAGTTTAAACTAAAGTACAACTCTATTAAAGATTAAATCTTCTGAGTAGATGCCTTTAACTCGTCCTCTTTTCTTGCTTTGGGTTTCTTCCTTGGACTTTGGGCTTGGCCTTCATTCTACCTCGGGGCTCAAAAAAATATAGGAGTGGTGCACGACAAACCGGCTTGAAATCCTCTATTTGTCGAGCTACACTTCACTTTTCCACCTCACCCTTCTGTCGTCATGGCTACCACGGCAGCGTGTGCTCCTCGACTCCAGTTCTGTGATCCAGCTCTGCTTCTTTGCTGCCCTGAGTCTACCACGGCAGATACCTGCAAAAGTGACCAAAATCAGTAGCAACTGTGCCATTTTATCTAATTGTGATGTATATGCAGAAATCTATCCTAAATGCAATGAATTATGCTTGAATGCGGCAGAAATATGGGTAAATGAGGGGTAAAATATAGAACTTTTATACACTTCACACACCCCCAAACTCAAGTTCTTGCTTGCCCTCAAGTAAATACGTCCTAACTAAAAATAAAAACTTTTTGGTTTGGCTTAATTTAGTGAACTTTTCATTACCTACCACACATTCCCTATCACGAGCAATACCTTGTTGGGCGTTTCTGGATTTATTCGAAACCATGCTATAGTTCGTGTGCAGTGTGTGCAGGTTTTGTGAACAAATATGTGCCTAGACTCTTTTAGTTTACCAGAATAGTCATGCTTACAAACTTGAGTTTTATGCCAATTTATTTTTTCTGGAGGCAATTCTTAGGCTCCTTTAGTTTTTTCTGACTCTTGATTTAACTACATCTTTTATGGAGGCAATTCTTAGGATCCTTTAGTTTTTACTAACTTAAGCTAAAAAAGAAATCTCCCAAAAATCAGTGCAAGACAGTTTTGCAAGCAAATGAGTCTGAATTCTTTCTTTCTTTTATTCCTTTCCTAGAGCCAGTGATAGGCACCTCTAGGGGCAATCTCAAGTGAGTAAACATTCCTATTCTAGTGCACTATAGAAGTCTAGTTAGCATAAGAGTCACAATGAGTGTTCTATAGTTCAGAATTATAGCAAGGCTCTAAACAGTTCTTGAAACTTCCTAAAGGCATTGTTACGATAGAGTATGTCGCGGCAGGTAAGTTTATTTCACAAACTTAAGCCAAATTTTTGTGTTTTTTTTTTTCATTTTTTTTTATTTTTTTGACACAAAAATAAACTAATAATTAGACACAAATTTCAGACACAACTAACAGTTTCATTAATGGAGGGATGACACCCCCAAACTCAGGGTTGCATTGTCCTCAATGCATGACATAATGAAATAAAAAGAAAACAGAAAAGAAATTACATCACAAAATAGATAAAACATCAAAAACAGTAAAGTATAAGAAAGGAAACTTAATTTGAGGAGTTGTCGTCGCTACTGCTGCTGACTTGGAGTTGCCGGCGGGCAATGACTTTCATGGCAGGGGCTGGCAGGTTGTTGGGGGAGGCAGAGGCTATCTTCTTCTTTGCCTCTCAAGGTGGTTGGACACGTGTCGGTGAGATGCGTGGGGGCTGGTCCAGGACCTCGATATCATCATCAGAGTTGTTGTTGTTGCTGCTGCCGGCAGATCTGCCTTGATTGGGTCCTTCGACATTCTCATTTAACTTCTTCCTTTTCATCGGAGGGAAGTCCTTGGAGATGTTTCGGGAAACTGATGGATCGGAGTCAGAATCCTGTCAGACGGAAGAGGAGGAGAACCCTTCAAAGTATTTGGGGTCGATCTCTGGTAGGGGGTCCTTTCTCTTCTCGCCCCTGGCAGTGGTAGATTGCTTGCCGCCTTCGTCTGTCGTGGCAGGGGTAGGTGTTGAGGCAACAGAAGGAGTTTTGGGGTTCACAGCAAGGGTAGCTGTGGGGGCAACAAAGAAGTTTTTTGGGAAGGAGGGGAATTGCACATGGGTAAAATGTAAATCATTTTGAATGAAACTTACCGTTGCGGCTGTGAAGTCCCTTATAAAGCCCATCAGTCCTAGCTGTCGTTCCTCCATCCTTTTCAGCATCGTCAGAATCTGGCCGGAAGTGGCTGCTGGAGGTGCTGCTGTCGTTTGCTCTATGTCTACTGTGGCAGGTTCTGGAGAGCTAGGGCCTGCCGTTGGCTCTGTCGTGGCAAAGGGCTTGATGTACGACAGGGGGTGGCAGATTTCAACTCCATTAGACTGAAAATATTCTGCTGCGTCCACCCCTTTCCTTGGACCTTGACGTCCTCCTCAATTTCTGGTACATTGTTTCCCCGGTAGGTGGTGGTGATGAGCTAGGGGAAAACGAGGGGGCCCGACGGTCGGAGAGCACATTTGAGGATTCCGTCCCGGATGTAGCGGCCGACATTAATTTGCCTCGTTTAAAATAGAATGGACAAGGGCTTACCTCGGTCTGTCGACAGTGCTGTTGTGGGAGGATGGCATGATGCGGTTCTTGACAAAGTGGTTCCACAGTTTGTCTTTTGGAGTCAGCTGGGTCCTCCTCATGGTCCATCGGTGTTTAGGGTCATCATTCCACTCTGTTCCTTCTTATGTAACCTCTGCCATGACAGTGTCATAGTCTGCCAGCGACAACCTATTCACGAACCTTCTGTGGGAGTCCTCCTTCTTGCCCACGTACAACCCGTATAGTGTGTTGATGTATGCATGCTCAAGAGAGATTTGCTTGCCTCGAACGGTTACTATCGTGGCATCCTTACTATCGACAACAATGTAGAATTCTCGTACTAGGGTTATATTCATCTCCTCGGGTTGGGCTTTAAATTGCTGCCACTTGAGGGCTTGAATTTTCTTGGCTATGAAACTTTCTAGACCTAAGTCTTTCGTTGGTTGTGTGTAGATGAACCCTCGTTCCTCCCACATGTCCCTCTTTTGGAAGGAACTGTAGTACCTCTTGGCAGATTCAGTGGAAACGAACCGGTCGGGAATGGCATTGTGACTTGGGGTGGACACTACCGTGGCAGAAGTTGAGGCAGCGCTGCGGCGGGTATGTCTGCTAGCCATTGCAAGGACTATAGAAAAATGAAAAGAAATTTTTTGAGATCTAAAATATAGGAAGAAGGTTGAGAGAATGAGAATGAGATGAAAAGTGAATAGTAAGTGGGGGTTTATATAGAATGGGGATTTTATTCCCGTTGGGTATGTAACGGCCGATACGAATAACGGGGCCAGCTATTATGTGGTTTCTGACGCGTCTGTCACGCGTTTCCGTGTCTGCTGCGCGTCTGTTACGCGTTTCCGTGTCTGCTGCGCGTCTGTTACGCGTTTGCGTGTCTGTCGCGACAGCTTCGTGACAAGCTATCTTCTCCGCGTCTGTCGCGACAGCTGGTGACAGGCTGTGACGACAGACTTGTCCGTTGGGCTTCTTGGGCTGTTGTGAATGTGGTGGGCTGGTTCATTCCTCCTCTTTTCTTTGCTTCCTTTATTTTCTAAAAATAATTAAATAAATAAGCTAAATTAAAATCTTGGTTCATAAAATAAATAAATAAATCTTATTCCTAATAAATAAATAAAATAAAATAAAACTAAGTTAAATTAGGGATGCCTTGAGGGGCATCTCCTAAAATTACTACTTCCTGCATCCTTGGGGCTTCAGTCCCCTGATAATGCTTGAGTCTCTGTCCATTTACCTTGAACCAGTGCCCATCTTTTAGGGATTTGATTGTAATGACACCATGGGTGTAACGCCCCGGTTTTGGGCTTAGAAGTTTTGGGTTTTGACCGGTTCGGTCAAAGTGCGGTTCGAATATAAAAGAGTGAATTTAGGAAAGCCTAGTTCGGGTTGCATTAAAAATATGGAAAAATGTCTTAAAATCCTCTTTTATTATATATAAGAGAATGGTGAAATCAATTTTACAAAATGAGGTTTGGAAGGGTGACATTTTGGCTAGTGACCAAAATGTAATTTTTGAAAACTGTGAGACTGTTTTAAAAAGGATTGAAACTTTGAATCTTTAAGGAGCTATTTACCCAATGGGAGTTTCTCCAGATTTTTCTAATATATTAAATGATTAATTAAAGGTTTTTAAATGAAACAAAAGTGGAGGGAAGATATTTTGGCCATAACTAACTTTTCTCTCAAATCTTCCATTTTCTTTTTCTCTCATTTTCTCTCAAACCAAACACCTTTTCTCCAGAGCTTTTCTCTCTGATTTTGTCACCTAAATATCTCTTTTCAATTCTCTTTTGATTGCTAATCATCTCTTCAACAAAACCTCACCATTTGCTAATTGGATTTTCAAGATTTTGGTTCCAAAAAGGGAGAAAACTCAAGTTTGGAGGTAAGAACGTCCTTCTCCTCTAAACTCTCAGTTCTTTACTGAAATTCCTAAGTTCTCAATCCTTAATTTGTGTTTTATAAAAGGTTTTAAGGTTGTGTTCTTGATCTTGGCTTTTAAATGCAAGATTTGCTTGATTTTGATGAAAATTCGTATGATCTGTTTAAGCAGTGATTTGAGGTGTATTTTTGATGTTAAATGAATGCTAAATTGATGAGAAGTTGAGGTTTAATTAATGCAATCCCGGATAGGTTGAATTTCCTAAGTTTAGCTTGTGTTTTTGATGGTTTTTGGAGTGATCTTGTTGATCTGTTATAGCTGGAGGTATAAGGATGTGGTTAGATCCTTTTTGGATGTTAATTGAGGTTTAGGAATGTTTAGATTTGATGGATCTTGGCTGGGTAGTGTTGTGGAATTGTTTGGATACTTTTTCGGTTGTGTTTGGTAGCCGAAAATGGAGTGTGGATGAGAGCAACGAGTTTAGGTGCTTTCATTGAAGATGTTAATGCATGATGATGCATTAATCCTCTGCTTTGATGTGTTGAAAACATGGGAGTCATCTTTGGATCCAAGTGGTGGTGATCCGGAAGCTTGATTGGTGTTTCGGCAAGAGGCGAAACGGAATCGGTGAGTGGATTTTGGTTTCTAGCTTTGAAACCATTGAATTGAAGGTTTGGGAGCTTAGTTTAAGTCTAAGCAACTTAGCTAAGCTCAAGAGTAAGTTTTCGGAAAACTCTCTTGATGATGAGCCATGGACTTGGTTGTATGCAATGTGGTTGTTTGCATGTTTTAAATCCTGTTTTGAAAGCATATTTATCATAATTATTTGCTGAGATTATAAGCCATTTGTTGAAGGATGCTCAAGGTAAGAGATCCTCGTTTTTGGACATTGTTTAAATGTGGTTTGATGCTTAAAGATGCATGATGTTTATGGCTTTGATAAATGCTTTAAAACAGTGGATTATTGTTGTTAATGATGCATATTGGCAAGTGATGTTTAAGGTCACAAAGGTGTTTAAAAGTCCTTGTGTGAGCCTTGTTTATTTAAGAACAACATGGTGGTTAAAAGTCCATGGTTGGATCTTGGTTAAGATCATCAAGGTGGTTAAAATTCCTTGGATGAGTCTTGTGCATTTAAGGACAACATGGTGTTTAAAAGTCCATGGTTGGTCCTTGGTTAAGGTTACAAAGGTGGTTAAAATTCCTTGTGTAAGCCTTGTTATTTAAGAACTCCAAGGTGTTTAAAAGTCCTTGGGAGATTCTTGTTAAGGACACAAAGGTGTTTAAAAGTCCTTGTGTGGTCCTTGCCATGGTGTTTAAAAGTCCATGGGGTTAAGGACACAATGGTGTTTAAAAGTCCATGTGTGGTCCTTGGAAATTATAAGATCACAATGGTGTTTAAAAGTCCATGTGTGAATCTTATGTTGAATGTATCACTTGTTGCCAATATGACATGATATGAACTTGAAGCATGAGTTGCTTATTTTAAATGCTTATGAGCATGTGCAAATGATGATTTGAATTAAGGTTTATACATGTGTTTTATAAGTGCATTATTGTGTGGTTTTAATGAGCATTCCTCACTAAGCTTTTGCTTACGCTCTCTCTTTTCTTAAACCAATAATGCAGAGCATTAAAGTGCATTGAGGACAGCAAGGGGAACAAGAATCCAAATGGTGAACAAAACTCATGTATTGTGAAGGTTTCTTAAACACTATTAGCTTTTGGCATTTGGCAATGGGGGACCTATGTGGATGTTTTGGGAGATGTTTTGGACTCCCTAAGTTGGATTTGTGTTGTTGATAATGTTTGTACTTGTAATTGGCCTTTATGTGGTATGTTTGGTGATTTAATGCTTGAATGGTTTGCTAAGTAGGAAGCATGCCTATAGATTTGGGGCTTTTCATAATTGATGCCATGTTGATGTTTGGTTGATGCAATTATGTTCCTTGTATGTTGAATGTCTTGCTGGTAAAGTTTGGTGACATTTGGAGCATGATTGATAAGTCAATTGCATGATAAACCAACAAATTTTCTGTAATCTGGGCAACCTGTTTCGGAACAGGTGCTACCGTATCGGAACGGGGGCCTAAAATGGCCTGGGCGTTCCGAAACGGGAGGCACTGTTTCGGAACGGTTTGGCCACTGCCAGGCCGTGTTTCGGTACCAGTTTCGGAACGGTCCCGCGTTTCGGAACGGGTCTTCCCTGTTCCGAAACACTCGACCGTTGGGCACTGAAATTGATGGTTATATGTTTTAGAATGTTTGCGTTTTGGTCCTGAATCTTGTTTATGCAATTGTATGAGTTTGAGATGTCCATTTGAGCTGAAATTTGGCAGAGAAGCATGAAACCTGACTAATTTCATATTGGTAACTTTAATTTGGATTAAGTCCTTATAATCTTCAGAATTTACAATTTGGTCCCTAAAGTTGTAATTTGTGCACTTGAGTCCCTGAATGTTCTCTGATGGTTATGATCTTTGAATATGATTATCACGTGTTTATATCTAGGGATAATTTGCATCTAGACAAGTTTTAAAAGAAAAAAAGGGTCGTTAATCAAGGTTGACTTTCGGGTTGACTTTGGTTTTCCCCGTGTAATCTTCTTAATTCGGGTCAACCGTCTAGGCCGGGTTAAGGGGGTTACATTTGGTGGTATCAGAGCTGAGTTCTAGAGTAATTGGGAATGAGTATGTGGATGAATTAAGTATGTATGCTTTGTATGCTTGTTGAGTGAAAGCATGTTGAGTGAATTGTAAATGTGATGCAATTGAGATGTATGCTGTGGTGAAGCATGTTGTGGGTACCCATTGCCAAATCAAAGCTAATGAAATGATGTTGTTTTTAAGTGAAAATGAGCTTGAGTACTTGGATTGCTTACCTTGCTGGGCCTGACTTTGTTTATTTGCATTGTGATTGTATTGTTAGAGTATGGCACCTCGTAGAGAGTTAAGGAGTAATGTGCGAGCTGCGGCTCAAAATGAGAATGAGAATGAAGAGAATGTTGAAAGTGTGGTTTTACCTCCTCCACCTGGTGGTGGTGGTGCTGAGGGTGAAGGAGCTAGAGCTGCAGCTGGTGCTGGGGTCGCTGGACCTGAGGCTGGTCAGGGACAAGCTGTTCCTGACATGACAGTGTTGATACAAGCTATTGTTGGAGCTTTTCAAGCCGCAGTAGCTGGAGCTCGAGGAGCTGGGCATCAGGGAGATGCTGGAGTTAGACTACCCTTGGAACGTCTGCGCAGTCTGGGAGGGACTGAGTTCAGGGGTTTGTCAGCTGAAGGTTCGGAATCTTGGTTAGAGAGTACCAAGAGAATCTTGGGTCAGATGAGTTGCATTGATGTGCAAAAGTTGGGCTGTGTAGTATCCTTGCTACAGGATGATGCATATACGTGGTGGACGACCACAATCTCTGGGATGGCAGAGGCTGATGTAACTTGGACATTCTTTCAGAATGCGTTCAAGAGAAGGTATCTAGGTGTGAGGTACCTAGATGAAAAGAAGAGGGAGTTCATGTCTCTTACCCAGGGGAGCATGTCTGTGGCTGAGTATGAAGTGCAGTTTGTTCGACTCAGTCAATACGCACCTGAGCTTGTTCCGGATGAGCGGGAGAGGTGTGAAAGGTTCCATTATGGTTTAGTGACGAAGGTTAAGATGTATGTGCTGGCTACCGAGTATAATGATTTTGATGTGCTGGTGGGTCGAGCAAAGGACATTGAGATGAACTTGGGTTTATCTGCTAAGAGTGCTGGGTCAAGTGCTGCTAAGCGAGCAGCTGAATATAGTTCCAGTGGTGGACGGAACAAGAGGGGACGTGATCAGAAGTATCAGTCCTCAGCTAAGCGAGGTGGTGGTGCACCTGCTCGGGGAGGCAATGCTAGAGTTGATCCGAGTGCATGTTGGACATGTGGTTCACGTGGCCACATGAAACGTGATTGACCTCGTGCTGTGAGGGAGGTGCAAGCTCCTGTAGCGGCAGCTGGTAATGGGTGGTGGAATTGTGGATCTACGGATCATATGAGGCGAGAGTGTCCTATGTTGGCTGGTGGCCAAGTGCGTGCTCCTGTTGTTGCTGCACCACAGAGAGGTCGTGGGCGCGGCCGTGGTAACTTTCAGCGGAGAGAGGAAGGTGGTCGTGGAGTGGCCCATGTTGTGGCTATTCAGCCTAAAGGTGGCGGCCAAGCCAGGGTGTATGCTCAGCGGGAGGGAAGGAATGACGCGGATGTGATCGCAGGTACCTTTACTTTGCAAACCTTGTCATTACTTTCCTTGATTGATTCTGGATCTACGCACTCATACATTTTGCGTGAGCATGCTGAATTGCTTGGTTTGCCTGTTGAGTCTTTGGATGTTGGTGTGCGTGTCACTAGTTCTTTTGGTGAGACTTTTGTGACTCGAAAGTTGTATAGAAGGTGTCCTTTGGTTGTTCAAGATCATGTTTTTCACGTTGACCTTATGGAGTTGCCTTTCTATGGTTTTGATGTAATCCTTGGTATGGATTGGCTTGCTGAGCATCGTGCTGTTGTGGATTGTGAAAATAAGCGAGTTTCGTTGAAGCTTGCGGATAATTATGAGGTGGTTGTGGTTGGTGAGAATGTGAAGTTTCTTGCCAATGTGGTATCTACATTGGAGGCGAGTCGGATGCTGAGGCAAGGTTGCGAAGCTTATCTAGCTTTTGTGATGAATCCTAGCTCTAAGGAATTGCGTGTGCAAGATATCAGGATTGTGAAGGAGTTTCCTGGTGTGTTCCCTGAGGAGTTGCCTGGTTTACCTCCTAATCGCGAAGTGGAGTTTGGGATTGAGCTGTATGAGAATACAACTCATGTGTCCATTACCCCTTATAGAATGGCACCTAAAGAGTTGAAGGAGCTGAAGACGCAGTTGCAAGAGTTGCTTGATCGTGGGTTCATTCGGCCAAGTGTGTCGCCTTGGGGTGCACCGGTCTTGTTTGTGAAGAAGAAGGATGGCACTATGAGGATGTGCATTGATTACCGTCAGCTGAACAAGTTGACTATCAAGAATCGGTATCCTTTGCCGAGAATTGATGATCTTTTTGATCAATTTCGGGGAGCGGCTATGTTCTCTAAGATTGACTTCAGGTCAGGGTATTACCAGTTGAAGGTGAAGGATGTGGATGTGCCTAAGACAGCTTTCAGGACGAGGTATGGGCATTATGAGTTCCTTGTGATGCTGTTTGGTTTGACAAATGCTCCTGCAGCTTTCATGGACATGATGAATCGTGTGTTTCATGAATACCTGGACAAGTTTGTTGTGGTGTTCATCGATGATATCCTCGTGTACTCGCGTGCTGAGGAGGAGCATGAAGAGCATTTGAGAATTGTGCTGCAAGCTTTGTTGGAGAATCAGCTTTATGCCAAGCTGAGCAAGTGTGAGTTCTGGTTAAGTGAAGTGGTGTTTCTTGGGCATGTGGTTTCTGCTGAGGGGATTCGTGTTGATCCTCAGAAGATTGAGGCGGTGATGAATTGGAAGGTTCCTAAGTCTGTTCATGAGGTTCGTAGTTTCCTTGGTTTGGCGGGATACTACCGTAGGTTTGTGGATGGGTTTTCTAAGATTGCTGCACCTTTGACGAAGTTGTTGCAGAAAGATGTTAAGTATGAGTGGACGGAAGCGAGACAACAAGCTTTTGAGAAGCTTAAGGCGGCCTTGACGCAAGCTCCTATCTTGGTTCAACCTGAATCAGGGAAAGAGTTTGTGGTCTACAGTGATGCGTCCTATGTTGGTTTGGGATGTGTGTTGATGCAAGAGGGTAAGGTGGTGGCTTATGCATCGCGGCAGCTGAAGGTGCATGAGCGCAATTATCCTACGCATGACATTGAGTTGGCTGCGGTGGTTTTTGCGTTGAAGATCTGGAGACATTATTTGTATGGTGAGAAGTGTACTGTGTACACGGATCACAAGAGTTTGAAGTATCTGATGTCTCAGAAGGAGTTGAATCTTAGGCAGCAACGTTGGGTGGAGTTACTCAAGGATTATGATTTGACGATTGAGTATCACCCTGGGAAAGCTAATGTTGTAGCGAATGCCTTGAGTAGGAAGGTGGCTGTTGAGCTGAGGGCTATGTTTGCCAGTTTGAGTATCTCGCGTGATGGTGGTCTTGTGGCTGAGTTGCAAGTGAAGCCATCTTTGGTTCAGTTGATCAAGGAAAAGTAGTTGCTGGATGATTCCTTGGTACCTCATGTTCAGGATATCGCAGAGGGTAGGCCTTCGGATTTCATCTTTAATGATGATGGAGTGTTGTGTTTTGGGAGTCGAATAGTAGTGCCCAATGATGCTGAGTTGAGGCGTGCTATTCTGACTGAAGGTCATAGTATTCCTTTTGCTATGCACCCTGGTAGTACTAAGATGTATCGTGGTCTTCGTGATGAGTACGATTGGGTGGGTTTAAAGAGGGATGTTGCGTAGTTTGTGAGCAAGTGTATGGTGTGTCAGCGAGTTAAGGCTGAGCATCAGGTTCCTTCAGGGTTGTTGCAACCGTTGAGAATCCCTGAATGGAAGTGGGAAAGGATTACCATGGATTTTGTATCTGGTTTACCCTTGTCACCATCGAAGAAGAATTCAGTGTGGGTGATTGTGGATCGCCTGACGAAGTGTGCGCATTTCTTGCCTGTGCATACTACATTTTCTTTGGATAAGCTTGCGGAGCTGTACATTGCTGAGATTGTGCGGCTGCATGGTGTGCCTAAGTCGATTGTGTCGGATAGGGATCCGAGGTTTACATCGCGTTTCTGGCAGTGTTTGCATCAAGCTTTGGGTACAAGGTTGAATTTCAGTACATCTTATCATCCTCAGTCGGATGGTCAGTCCGAGCGTGTTATCCAGATTTTGGAGGATATGTTGAGGTGCTGCGTGATTGAGTTTCAGGGCTCTTGGGAGAAACATTTGCCGTTGGTGGAGTTTGCTTATAACAATAGTTATCAAGCAAGTATTCAAATGGCACCTTATGAGGCTTTGTACGGGAGGAAGTGTAGGACTCCTCTTTGTTGGGCTGAAACGGGTCAGAAGTTGGTTTCGATGCCGGCTTTGTTGAAAGGAACCACCGAGAAGGTGAAGCTCATTTGTGAGCGTCTGAAGGCAGCTTCTGATCGGCAAAAGTCTTACGCGGATTTGAAGCGTAAGGAGATTGAGTATGCGGTGGGTGACCGTGTGTTTTTGAAGGTTTCGCCTTGGAAAAAGGTGATGAGGTTTGGCCGTAAGGGTAAGTTGAGCCCTAGGTACATTGGACCATACGAGGTGATTGAGCGTGTGGGTCCTGTTGCGTACAAGTTTAGGTTACCTCAAAAGTTGCAGAAGATTCATGATGTGTTTCATGTTTCTATGCTCCGGAAGTATAGATCAGATCGTTCGCATGTGATGCCTGTGGAGGAAGTGGAATTGAATCCGGATTTGACCTATGATGAGGAACCGGTGAAGGTTCTGGATTCGGATAGCAAGGTTCTTCGAGGCAAGACCATTGAATTGGTAAAGGTGTTGTGGAAGCACCGTGGTGTTGAGGAAGCCACATGGGAGCGGAAGGATGACATGCTGAAGCAGTTTCCATATCTCTTTCCTTCAGGTAAATTTCGAGGACGAAATTTCTTAAGGGGGGAGAGTTGTAACGCCCCGGTTTTGGGCTTAGAAGTTTTGGGTTTTGACCGGTTCGGTCAAAGTGCGGTTCGAATATAAAAGAGTGAATTTAGGAAAGCCTAGTTCGGGTTGCATTAAAAATATGGAAAAATGTCTTAAAATCCTCTTTTATTATATATAAGAGAATTGTGAAATCAATTTTACAAAATGAGGTTTGGAAGGGTGACATTTTGGCTAGTGACCAAAATGTAATTTTTGAAAACTGTGAGACTGTTTTAAAAAGGATTGAAACTTTGAATCTTTAAGGAGCTATTTACCCAATGGGAGTTTCTCCAGATTTTTCTAATATATTAAATGATTAATTAAAGGTTTTTAAATGAAACAAAAGTGGAGGGAAGATATTTTGGCCATAACTAACTTTTCTCTCAAATCTTCCATTTTCTTTTTCTCTCATTTTCTCTCAAACCAAACACCTTTTCTCCAGAGCTTTTCTCTCTGATTTTGTCACCTAAATATCTCTTTTCAATTCTCTTTTGATTGCTAATCATCTCTTCAACAAAACCTCACCATTTGCTAATTGGATTTTCAAGATTTTGGTTCAAAAAAGGGAGAAAACTCAAGTTTGGAGGTAAGAACGTCCTTCTCCTCTAAACTCTCAGTTCTTTACTGAAATTCCTAAGTTCTCAATCCTTAATTTCTGTTTTATAAAAGGTTTTAAGGTTGTGTTCTTGATCTTGGCTTTTAAATGCAAGATTTGTTTGATTTTGATGAAAATTCGTATGATCTGTTTAAGCAGTGATTTGAGGTGTATTTTTGATGTTAAATGAATGCTAAATTGATGAGAAGTTGAGGTTTAATTAATGCAATCCCGGATAGGTTGAATTTCCTAAGTTTAGCTTGTGTTTTTGATGGTTTTTGGAGTGATCTTGTTGATCTGTTATAGCTGGAGGTATAAGGATGTGGTTAGATCCTTTTTGGATGTTAATTGAGGTTTAGGAATGTTTAGATTTGATGGATCTTGGATGGGTAGTGTTGTGGAGTTGTTTGGATACATTTTCGGTTGTGTTTGGTAGCCGAAAATGGAGTGTGGATGAGAGCAGCGAGTTTAGGTGCTTTCATTGAAGATGTTAATGCATGATGATGCATTAATCCTCTGCTTTGATGTGTTGAAAACAGGGGAGTCATCTTTGGATCCAAGTGGTGGTGATCCGGAAGCTTGATTGGTGTTTCGGCAAGAGGCGAAACGGAATCGGTGAGTGGATTTTGGTTTCTAGCTTTGAAACCATTGAATTGAAAGTTTGTGAGCTTAGTTTAAGTCTAAGCAACTTAGCTAAGCTCAAGAGTAAGTTTTCGGAAAACTCTCTTGATGATGAGCCATGGACTTGGTTGTATGCAATGTGGTTGTTTGCATGTTTTAAATCCTGTTTTGAAAGCATATTTAGCATAATTATTTGCTGAGATTATAAGCCATGTGTTGAAGGATGCTCAAGGTAAGAGATCCTCGTTTTTGGACATTGTTTAAATGTGGTTTGATGCTTAAAGATGCATGATGTTTATGGCTTTGATAAATGCTTTAAAACAGTGGATTATTGTTGTTAATGATGCATATTGGCAAGTGATGTTTAAGGTCACAAAGGTGTTTAAAAGTCCTTGTGTGAGCCTTGTTTATTTAAGAACAACATGGTGGTTAAAAGTCCATGGTTGGTTCTTGGTTAAGATCATCAAGGTGGTTAAAATTCCTTGGATGAGTCTTGTGCATTTAAGGACAACATGGTGTTTAAAAGTCCATGGTTGGTCCTTGGTTAAGGTTACAAAGGTGGTTAAAATTCCTTGTGTAAGCCTTGTTATTTAAGAACTCCAAGGTGTTTAAAAGTCCTTGGGAGATTCTTGTTAAGGACACAAAGGTGTTTAAAAGTCCTTGTGTGGTCCTTGCCATGGTGTTTAAAAGTCCATGGGGTTAAGGACACAATGGTGTTTAAAAGTCCATGTGTGGTCCTTGGAAATTATAAGATCACAATGGTGTTTAAAAGTCCATGTGTGAATCTTATGTTGAATGTATCACTTGTTGCCAATATGACATGATATGAACTTGAAGCATTACTTGCTTGTTTTAAATGCTTATGAGCATGTGCAAATGATGATTTGAATTAAGGTTTATACATGTGTTTTATAAGTGCATTATTGTGTGGTTTTAATGAGCATTCCTCACTAAGCTTTTGCTTACGCTCTCTCTTTTCTTAAACTAATAATGCAGAGCATTAAAGTGCATTGAGGACAGCAAGGGGAACAAGAATCCAAGTGGTGAACAAAGCTCATGTATGGTGAAGGTTTCTTAAACACTATTAGCTTTTGGCATTTGGCAATGGGGGACCTATGTGGATGTTTTGGGAGATGTTTTGGACTCCCTAAGTTGGATTTGTGTTGTTGATAACGTTTGTACTTGTAATTGGCCTTTATGTGGTATGTTTGGTGATTTAATGCTTGAATGGTTTGCTAAGTAGGAAGCATGCATATAGATTTGGGGCTTTTCATAATTGATGCCATGTTGATGTTTGGTTGATGCAATTATGTTCCTTGTATGTTGAATGTCTTGCTGGTAAAGTTTGGTGACATTTGGAGCATGATTGATAAGTCAATTGCATGATAAACCAGCAAATTTTCTGCAATCTGGGCAACCTGTTTCGGAACGGAGGCCTGAAATGGCATGAGCGTTCTGAAACAGGAGGCACTGTTCCGGAACGGTTTGGCCACTGCCAGGCCGTGTTTCGGTACCAGTTTCGGAACGGTCCCCCGTTTCAGAACGGGTCTTCCCTGTTCCGAAACACTCGACCGTTGGGCACTGATATTGATGGTTATATGTTTTAGAATGTTTGCGTTTTGGTCCTGAATCTTGTTTATGCAATTGTATGAGTTTGACATGTCCATTTGAGCTGAAATTTGGCAGAGAAGCATGAAACCTGACTAATTTCATATTGGTAACTTTAATTTTGATTAAGTCCTTATAATCTTCAGAATTTACAATTTGGTCCCTAAAGTTGTAATTTGTGCAATTGAGTCCCTGAATGTTCTCTGATGGTTATGATCTTTAAATATGATGATCACGTGTTTATATCTAGGGATAATTTGCATCTAGACAAGTTTTAAAAGAAAAAAAAGGGTCGTTAATCAAGGTTGACTTTCGGGTTGACTTTGGTTTTCCCCGTGTAATCTTCTTAATTCGGGTCAACCGTCTAGGCCGGGTTAAGGGGGTTACAATGGGGGAAAACTTGGACAACCTGGAAAGGACCGGACCACCTATATTTAAGCTTTCCAGAAAAAGCTTTAACTTGGAGTTGAACAACAACACCTGCTGCCCAGGGTAGAACTATCGTGGCAGCAGCTTCCTGTCGTGCCACTTCTTGGTTTTGTCCTTGTAGATCTTGGCATTATCGTAGACCATTGCTCGAATTTCTTCAATCTAATTCAAGTCTAGTAGCCTTTTCTATCCTGCCCTATCCCAATCCATATTTACTACTTTGATAGCCCAATAAGCTTTGTGTTCTATCTCAACATGTAAAAGACTGATTTTCCCATAGATGAGTCTATAGGGTGACATTCCCAATGGTGTTTTTAATGTTGTTCTATAAGCCCAGAGTGCATCATTGAGATGTAGAGACCAATCCTTTCGAGTGGGTTTAACCATCTTTTCAAGTATGTTCTTTACTTCTCTGTTGGATATCTCGGCTTGCCCATTGGTCTGAGGGTGGTATGTTGTTGCAATCCGGTGCTTTACTCCGTATTTTCTCAAGGCAGCATCAATTACCTTGTTATCGAAGTGTTTCCCTCATCACTAATTATCACCCTTGGGATGCCAAATCTAGAGAAGATGTTCTTGTGAAGAAATCTTTGAAATGTTTTGGCGTCGTTCTTTTGAGTGTCTATCGCTTCTACCCATTTTGACACATAATCCACTGCCAGTAGAATGTATAAGTTCCCGCAAGATGCTGGAATGGTCCCATGAAGTCGATTCCCCATACATCAAAGATTTCAAACTCTAATATGTTCTAAAATGGCATCTCATGCCTTCTCGATATGTTCCCGGTCCTTTGGCACTTGTCACAGCCTTTGTAGAAGGCTTATGCATCCTTGAACAGTGTGGGCCAATAGAGAACAGATTGCAGAACCTTGGCAGCGGTTTTTTTCCACCTAGGTGTCCTCCATAAGTGGAAGCATGGCAGTGGTGAAGCACAGCTTCCTGTTCGTCCTGTGTTACGCATCTCCTGATAATCTGATTTGCATAGTGTTTGAAAAGAAGAGGTTCGTCCCAATAATAATATTTTGCATCATTTTGGAACCTCTTCATTGCTTGGTAATTAAGCTCAGGAGGTAGTACCCCACTAACAATGTAATTAACAAAATCAGCGTACCAAGGGGTTTTAGAAACCTTACCTGCCGCCATTGCTGTCGCGGCAGTGCTGGTGGCAGCAAAAAACTGCTTATCTGGTAAGGTCTCCAATATGTTGGTCCTATCTGTGGATTGACTCCTTCCCGTCTCTAGCCTCGACAAGTGGTCTGCTACTTGGTTCTTTGTTCCCTTTTTATCCTTGATGTCAATGTCAAATTCTTGCAGCAGCAGAATCCAACGTATCAATCTAGGTTTCGCATCCTTTTTCGTGAACAGATACTTCAGTGCTAAATGGTCTGTATGGACCACCATCTTTGTTCCAAGTATGTACGGACGAAACTTGTCGATTGAGAAGACCACTGCTAACAGCTCCTTCTCTGGCATGGTGTAGTTGACTTGGACATCATTTAATGTTTTGCTGGCATAGTAAATCACATGGAATAGCTTATCCTTCCTCTTCCATAGTGCTACCCCGACAGCGTAGTCACTGGCATCACACATTATCTCAAATGGAAAACTCCAGTCTGGTGCATGTACAATCGGGGTTGTTACCAGCTTCTCCTTCAGAATTCCGATTGCCTCAGTTCATTCAGCATTAAAATCAAAGGGACAGTTTTGCTCTAATATGAGGCATAAGGGCTTGGTAATCTTCGAGAAAATTACTATAAATCGTCGATAAAACCCGACATGCCCTAAGAAACGTCGGATCCCCTTGACTGTGGTGGGTGGCGGCAGCTTTTCTATGACCTCTATTTTGGCTCTGTCCACCATTATGCCGCGGCAGCTCACCTTGTGTCCAAGTACTATTCCTTCATCCACCATGAAGTGGCACTTTTCCCAGTTCAAAACCAAGTTCGTCTCTTCGCATCTTTCAAGAACCTTCTGTAAGTTGCCTAAACAACCTTCAAATCTGTCTCCGAAGACGGAAAAGTCATCCATGAAAATCTCTAGGAAATCTTCCACCATGTCGGAGAATATTGCCATCATGCACCTTTGGAAGGTCGTTGGTGCATTGCAGAGCCAAAATGGCATTCTCCGAAAGGAATAGGTGCTATACGGACATGTGAAGGTAGTTTTTTCTTGGTCCTCCTTTGCTATTGCTATCTGATTATAACCTGAGTAACCATCAAGAAAACAATAGTAAGGTTTCCCCGCTAATCTATCTAGCATTTGATCAATAAAAGTTAAGGGAAAATGGTCGTTCCGGGTAGCTTTATTAAGCTTCTGGTAATCCATACAAACCCTCCAACCGGTCACAGTCCTGGTTGGGATTAGCTCATTTTCTTCGTTGGTTACCACGGTTATGCCTCCCTTTTTGGGCACACACTGCACCGGGCTCACCCACTTGCTATCCGAGATGGCGTATATGATTTCAGCATCGAGCCATTTGATAATCTCTTTCCTCACCACTTCTCGCATAGCCTCGTTCAAACGTCTCTGGGCATTAATAGTCGGCTTATGATTATCTTCCAAGAGAATCATGTGCATGCATAGTGCCAGACTGATGCCTTGGATATCAGCTATAGTCCATGCAATAGCCTTCTTAAGCTGCTATAGCATTCTAATTAGTTGTTGTTCCTATTTATGCATTAACTTGGAAGAGATGATTACGAGCAACGTATCATTTAAACCAAGAAAGACATATTTACGTTGCCCTGGCAGGGGCTTAAGATCTAGAACATGTGGCTTTTCAATTGAAGGCTTCTGGATTATATGTTCGTTCGAGGTATAATTAAGAGGCTCGAAGAACTTACCTGGACAAGTGCCTATCCAATTTACCTCTTCAGGACCTTCAGTGTCGGATGTTTCTGAATTGGAAGAGTCATTGTCGTCATTGTTGTCGTGACAGTCTTCCAGGTGACTGATGTGGCAGTGACCAAACTTTCTGTCGTGCCAGCTTGACCTGATGCAAGGTTGGTCAAGGATCACTTCAGCGATTGTCTTGCACTCTTCCTCTGCATCAGCATGTTTAATTGCTTGGAGAACATTGAGTTTGATTTCTTGATCATTCACTATCATGGTCAGTTCTCCTTTCTCCACATCGATCACAGTCCTGCCTGTGGCTAGGAATGGTCGCCCTAAGATGATCGGTGCGTTTTCATCTACTTCACAGTCTAAAACAAGAAAGTCAACACGAAAAATAAATTTATCCACTCTTACTAGAGTATCTTCGATTTTCCCTTATGGTTGCACGTAAGAGTGGTCTGCCAGCTGTAGCATGACTGTCGTGGGCCTTGCTCGTCCAATACCTAATTTTTGAAACACAGATTTGGGCATTAGATTTATGCTAGCACCAAGATCACAAAGTGCCTTACCCACAAGCTTATCGCCAATTATACACGGTATGACAAAGCTCCCATGATCCTTCTTCTTTTGGGGTGGATGCCTGTGTAAAATAGTCATGCATCCTTCTGCCATTTTCACCGTTTCGAATTCCCCAAGTCTGGACCTTTTTGACATGACATCCTTGAGAAATTTCGCATAACTGGGCATCTGCTTGATGGCCTCTAACAACGGTATGTTAATGTGTACCTGCTTAAAAATATCATAGATCTTCTTGAGTTGGTACTCATGTTTCTGTTTCTGTAACCGCTGTGGAAAATGAGGTGAAGGACGGTAATCTTCAAGACGTCCTTCACATGGTATCATTGCCTCGTCTAGTTCCTATGTTTTCTCCTCTGTCCCTTCTGCTGTCGCAGCAAGAGTGTCGACAGCAAGTTGTTCTTCCTCTGTCGGGGCAGTGTTCACGGTAGGTGTATCTAAGGTCGGTTCCTCACTTGGTGCGTTCTTCATCTCTGACCCTTGTAACTGCTTCCCACTTCTAGTTGTGATCGCTTTACACTGCTCATGTGTGGGTTTTCTAGTGACCTCAGTATCACTAGGGAATCCTCCGTTCTGCCTTGGCTTGATATGCTGGGAAACTTGGCCCATCTGTGTCTCCAGTGATTCTAGGGTAGCCTCATGGTTTGTCATCCTCATCTCTGTCTTGTCCATGAATGACTCAGTTTTTTGATAAAGTGATCCATGTTCGCCATGTAAGCTCCTGTCTGTGACATAAATATTGCCAATGTTTGTTCCAGTATACTAGGTGCGGCTGCCGGCTGCTGTCGCGACAGGATTCTGGGTATCCCTTGGTTTTGGTTGTTTTGCATTGGAGGATTCAGTGCATTGTTTGGATTGCTCCAGGAAAACTTAGGATCTTTCCTCCAGTTGGGATTGTAATTGTTTGAATCATAGTTTCTCGACTTGTCATAATTCCCAACATACATCCCTTCTTCTAACTGTAATGGACAGTCTTCCATACTGTGGTTCCCACTACAGGTCTCACATACTTCTTCTGTAGAATATACGGCTTTAGAATCTTTTCGCTGCAGATTTTCCACCACCTTTGTGAGGTATGCAACCTATGATTTCAGGGAATTGTCAGCTTCATAATCCTTTACAGTTATCCCTCGTTTGCCCCCTCTCCTAGCTGTAGGAAATTGCTCATCATTCTTTGCTAGGTTTTTCAACACTATCATTGCCTCGTCTAGTTCCTTATCCAGTAATAGCCCATTTGCTGCAGAATCTATTCTCAGACGAGTGTGTGTATTGGCAGCATTGTAGAATTTAACGACCTGATTCCATACGGGGAATCCATGCATCGAGCAGTTCCTTAGAAGAGTTGTAAATCTGTCCCATGCCTCGTGCATTAGTTCGTCATCTTCCTGTTGAAAAGTAGAAAATTCGTTACGCAATCTCTCAGATAAATGAGAAGGATTAAAACGAGATAAGAATTCATGAGAGAGATCTGCTCAAGTTCGTATTGAACCCGGCGTTAATTTATTCCATCAAGTTTTAGCTCTGTCTCTCAATGAATGTGGAAATAATCGGAGCCTCAGTAATTCCGGATTGATTCATTGTAATCTAAACGATCCACGGATTTCTTGGATCGTTTTCAGATGTTCTCGGGCATCCTCAGTTTAAGCATCATGCCTTTAAAAATCATGCACTTAACTAATCAAAACCAGCATAATAAACCATATGCAACATTTATCATGAACCAACAACAAGTCCCATTGCTAACACTCAATTTAAGCATTCCCATGCATAACTACCATATGCAAAGCTTAAAGAGTAAATATGTAGAAATCACATTTTACAACACAAACCATTTCATGATACATCATCAATTATATTGGCTTACAAGTGATCATTAACCATATTCCATTCTCAAAAAATTATATCGGATACACGGATTCAACAAGTGTTCTCATAACACTTCAAGCCATCTCAACCAGAATAATGGTACAACCACAACCAAATGGTACAATCACAACCAACGGGGACAACAACCCCTAACATTGGTTAGATGCTTAACCCACTAATGAGAGACGAGACACCAACCTTCTCGATCGTTAGGGTACTTGGATGGAGACGGGACACTAACCTCCTCGATTGTTAGGGTACTTGGATGGAGACTGTTGCGTGTCAAAAGTCCTATCGCAAATAGTGCAAGTGTACACGACTCAAGTAGTAAAGTGATACTTGGAGTATCGGATATCATCTCCACAGGGACTAGAAATAACTCTATCCTAGAATTGTTGCACAAGAGAGAGAGAGAAAATAGTTTTATTGATTGGTGAAGTAATCTTGGGAAACAAGTAATATAAAAGATAAAAGAATCATGTTTAAGAAATATGTCGGTATTGAATTGCTCAGTAGTGCAAGTGTTGCACTGTAATAGAAACTTTTGTTCTGTCGTCGTCCATGTCGCGACAGTGATCACACAACTCTGCACTTCAAGTTTGGCACGAATCCCTGCTATGACTTGTCCTATCCCTAGGCCCAAGTTCTGTTGATGAACACTTCTTAGATGATACCTCCCGACGTGAATCGAAGGGTGAACACCAATGTTGTTGAATTCTTCCTTAGCCACTTAACCTCGTACTTATCCCTAAGCCAAGATGGTTTAACCATATGCTGGAAAACGCATATTTATTCCGTTCGTATGGTTGACTCTCCCGATCTCAAGCAAATGGATAACCTCACAATGCTCTCCCGATACTTTTGCGAGATATGAAAACCAAAATAAATAACCTTGAAGTTTTTATTGCTTGAACAGAAAAATTCCTAAAACAGTACAATCCTTGCAACTACTTTACAGAATCAACACTTAGCCTTAGGGGAAGTTTAGAACATGGTGAAAGGAGGAAAACGACAATGGTTTTGGGGAATATGGTTAGGAATTAGATATCCTCCCCTAGGTTGAATTACATGCCTTTATATAGGCCTTGGGTCCAAGTTTTCTACTATAGCAAGAATACAAGTTTAAACTAAAGTACAACTCTATTAAAGATTAAATCTTCTGAGTAGATGCCTTTAACTCGTCCTCTTTTTTTTTTGCTTTGGGTTTCTTCCTTGGACTTTAGGCTTGGCCTTCATTCTGTCTCAGGGCTCAGAAAAATATATGAGTGGTCCACGACAGACCGGCTTGAAATCTTCTATCTGTCGAGCTACACTTCACTTTTCCACCTCACCCTTCTATCGTCATGGCTGCCACGACAGTGGGCACATCAGCTTGTGCTCCTCGACTCCAGTTTTGTGATCCAGCTCTGCTCCTTTGCTGCCCTGAGTCTGCCACAGCAGATACCTGCAAAAGCGACCAAAATCAGTAGCAACTGTGCCATTTTATCTAATTGTGATGTATGTGCAGAAATCTATCCTAAATACAATGAATTATGCTTGAATGCAGCAGAAATATGGGTAAATGAGGGGTAAAATATAAAACTTTTATACACTCAACAGAGACGGGACACCAACATCCTCAACATCCAAGGCAACTTATTTATAGTGCACTGAATCCTATAGCCAGCTAACTATATCCAATAACATTTACAAACCATTTTCATAACATCATTTGCCAATATAATTCACATTTAACCACATGCCTCACTGTTTTCAAAGCATCAATAATAATCATTTTTCCAAAGCTTTAAACCATGCTTTAAATCACAAGTATAAACATAAATTTACAAGGATCACTTACCATGTGCATCCTTCATCAACATATCATTAAAAACAGTAAATCACATACTTTAAACATGCTTTGAAAGTAGGTAACATGAATTCAAAACCAAGTGCATAAACCATTTCATAATAGCACAATCGAGAGAGAAATTCCTTATACTAACTTCAGAACTTAGACAAGAATTCCCAGCTTACATCTAAGTTCCCAAAACCACCTTTAAAACATTTCAAAGCTAAAATCCACGTTCACACTCATCGATAGTCGAAACCTTAATTAGCCGACGCAAAACTAAGCGCCTGAAGCTTCCAAAGCCTCACTAATTGCTTCCGAAACATTCTCCCCTGTTTTAACCACATAATAACAGAGGATTAATTACATCTCAATGCATTCAAAACTCTAACAAGCAATTCCACCACATTGCCTTGCCCAAAACCACCAAAACGCCCATCCAAAACAACCGAAAACATCATTGATTAATCTCTAAACTTAACCCAGCCAAAACCTAACACTTTCAACCATCTATTAACATTAATTTACATCCAAAATCATCCTATTATTAACCTTATACCTCTAGCATTTACAAAACCACCACAACACCACAAAAACCCAATTCTAGCAACCTAAACAACTAAAGATTCACATAGTTTTGAGAATGCTTAAACCTTTATCTTAATATTATTAAATCATGATTAAAATCAGTCTTAAACCCAGTATAATAGACCTATTACGAAAATTACACAAAATCATCAATTAAAGCTCGATTTAATCATTTTTTTCAAATCAATCATGAAACCTCATTAAGAAACATAATTAAAGAGTCAAATACTTTGGAATTTCAATAAAGAACCTCGTTTAGAGGAGAAGAATGAAGATTACCTCTAATCTCTTGCTTTCCCCTTAATTGACAAGATTTGATTGAAAATCTTCAAGAAACCATTGAAACTAGTTGATGAAAATCCATGGAAATTATTTGGAGATCAAAGTAACATGAAAAGGAATAAATCTCTGGAAGTTTTGAAAGAAAAAATGTAATTTGGCTGATAAGAAAATAGAGAGAACTCTTGAGAAAATGAAGGTTACGTCAAACATGTTTTTTTTAGGATTAACCACCTTTTAATCAAAGTCTTTTTAATCATTTTCATTAAACGCATATAAAACAAGTTAAATTAAGGGAATATCTTATTAAAATTACAATAAGCTCCCTAAAGATTCTAAACTTTGACCCTTTGCAAAATAGTCATTAAAAATAGTTTCTAAATTTTACAATTTAGTCACTAAAACGTAATGTCCACACTCTAGTTACCATTTTTCAAAATTGTTTTCACCAAACCTTATATATATTTAAAAAAGGATTTTAGATAATTTCCATATTTTTATCACCTTTCGAACTAGGTTTTCCCTGAACTCATCCCAAAACTAACCCAAGTCTCTAGTTTCGGTCCAACTGACCCTGAACCCAACCTAAAAACCTCTAGGCCAAAAACCAAGGCGTCACAGTGAGCATAGATCTGATAGCTCTTCATTTGAATTGGCATCATGTCTTCTGGTTTATTTGCTAAGAATACCGAAGCCAGTGTAGCTAAGGCATCAACCATTTGATTATCTTTCCTTGGATGTATGTAAATGTAATTTCTCCAAACTCTTTCATCAGCTCTGGGATCAATTTTTGATACTCGATCAACTTTACATCTTTTGTTTCTCACTCACCACGAAGCTGGTAGATAACAAAGGCTGAATCTCCGCATACTTTCAAGATCTCTATCTTCCTTTCAATACCAGCCCGCAAGCGCATGACACAAGTCTCGTATTCTGCCATGTTATTAGTACAAAGGAACTCTAACTTGCTTATGAAATGATAGTTTACATTGTTTGGAGAAATCGGTACCGCTCCAATTCCATGGCCTAGGGCGTTGGATGCTCCATCAAAATAAAATTTCCAAGTTTCTTTATCTGGGATTCCATTTTATTTCGTGGAGATATTCATCACATCCTCATCTGGGAAATCAAAGTCTAGGGGGCTCCTAATATTTCGAAGCACGACTTGCTAGGAAGTCTGCTATAGCACTTCCTTTTATTGCCTTATGCTCACATATATAATGTCGAATTCTGACAACAACATTTACCAATGCGCCAATCTCCCATTCAATGCCGGCACATCCATCATAAACTTTAACGAATCAAGGTGAGAGATTAACCAAGTAGTGTGGTATAACATGTATTGTCTGAGTCTACGAGTTACCCAAACCAAAGCACAACATAACTTTTGAATTGGTGGGCATCATACTTCACACTCCGTAAACTTTTTGCTCAAGTAATAAATGGCTCTTTATTTCTTCCCTGTGTCATCATGCTGCCCAAACACATATCCCACTCAGTATTCATAAATTGTTAGATAAAGGATGAGTGGCCTGTCAGGAACTGGTGCAACTAGTATCAGAGCATTCATCAGTTTTTTCTTAATTTTGTCAAACATTTCTTGGCATTCTTCATTCCATTCTCCTGGATTGTTCTTTTTAAGCAATCTAAAAATTGGATCACATTTATCGGTCAACTAAGAAATGAACTGAGAAACATAATTCAAACTCCCAAGGAATCCACAAACTTCTTTTTGTGAACTGGGCGACAACAAGTTCTGAATTGCCCTCACCTTATTTGGATCTATTTCAATTCCTTTTCTACTAAAATAAATCTCAGGAGTTTTCCTGATGTTACTCCAAAAAGTACATTTATTGGATTTGAGTTTAAACTGGTACTTCCTCAACCTCAAAAACAACTTCCTCAGGGTTTAGTAGTTGTGAGAAGACGGTTGCAATTTGTGTACCACTATGTCAGTGTTCAATCCTTGCATGTCAAAATATGACCAGGAGAAGACGTCTTTGAACTCTCACAACAAATCAATCAACTCTTGTCTAGCTTTTGACGAGAATGCAGTCCCTATCTTTACCTCTCTCTTGATTTCACATGTTCCCAAGTTGAGAATCACTAATTGCTCTTTATGAGGTAGGACCTGGTTGTCGTCTTTTTCCAACAACCTTAGTAATTCTTCAGGGATTTCACATTTTGTTTCATCCTTAACCTCACTGACTTCCATTAGACACACTGGCTGCCCAGGATCTACTCCAGAATTAGGTTTAGGATCATTCATGCTATCGATAACTGAAGACATGTAAAGAAAATAATAATATATAATTTGGAAAGGATGCGAAGAAAACAAGAAACATGTTTTCCATTTGTGAATCAACATGAAAGCTTCTTTATTAAAATGAGCTGATATGATGTCACTTTACAGATAACCCCTATACCTGCGAGTGTTAGGTGTATAAAAGTATTCATTTTAGGACCCTTTATGACTCAATTATTGTTAGACTTAAGCTTATTTTAGATGCATTACTAATCATACATACACAATTTACTGTTCTTAACATTGCCATGCTTGATCATCTCTATTCGATTATATTTGGTGAAAAAAGTACTTCTTTGGGGTGTGTTTTGTGCATGCGCAAATTTTACCCACTTCCCAGAAAAGCATTGTCGCGACAATGAAGGAAGGGGAAGAAAAGGTGTAGAACCATCATTCGACGATCCAGACCAGGCCATCCTTTGACGACAAGCCTTACTATGGAACGCTGGACAAAGAAACGAGCCCTGTCGAGTAGCAGAGACTGATAGACCATTGCCGAGGCAAGAACCAAGCCATTGCCGAGGCAATGCCCAAACAAGCACCGACAAGGGAGAAAAATATGCAAAGTGGTGTGCGACTTGAAGAGCATAAAATGACGAATTTTTAGAGACACTTTGCATGAAGATCAGAGCATAGGAAGGCCATGAAAAAACCAAGGGATGGTCAAAGATAGAAAACTGATAAGGAGGAATAAAATAATGAATTAAAAGAGATTTATCTCTTTTATGAAGTTATATTAAACTCCAACTTATCTTCCTACTCCAAGAAAGACTCGACAAGGCCATGCCCTATAAAACCAAGACCCATCCACCACTATCGAGGCGTCAAGAGTTCAAGAGGCTAGGGATTTTGTCGAGTGTTCATATTCTTCATCATGTTCTAATTCTTTTCTTAGGCTATGGTTATTTTGTTTAGTAGTTGTGAGAAGACGATTGCAATTTGTTTAGGTTCTTGTTAATGCAATTTATGTTCAAGGTTTTCTTATTCTTGGTGTTTACTTCTTCTTGCAATTGAATCAGGAGAGGATATTGCGATTGTATCTCTTTGTCTAATATCGGGAGAGTTAGATTCACAAAACAAATAAGCATGGTCTTTGTCTTAATCGGTGAAGACTAATTCCACTTAGGGATAAGTACGAGTTTCAATGGCTAAAAGAAGCGTAAAGATTGGTTGGTGTTCACCCTTGGTTCATGCTGGAAGGTATTATCAAGGCTTGTGTAACCCCCTTAGCCCGGTCTAGACGCCCGAACCGAACTAAGAAGATCACACGGGGAAAATCCAAGTCAACTCATAAAAGTCAACCCCGATTGACGACCTTTTTTTTCTTTTTATCTTCTCTAGATGCACAATATTAACCTAAGTTGTTGAGATTATAGGGGCTCGATTCGATCAACCGTTCTTGCTCGCCAAGTGTGGAGAAGTTGGATAATTGGGTGTTTTAGTGGGAGGTGAAAATTTGGCAATTTGACACAAGGATTTATAGTGGTTCAACCTTCTAACCAAGGTCTACATCCACTACCTTAGCTCCCCACTAAGGATTTCCAAAAAATTCACTAAGAATTTCATCCCCTTTTCTAGGATTAGGAGGAAACCATTACAACCCTCAAAGCTTTCTACCCAAAGCTTGAAGGAACACTCTCTTTACAAAGAAAGACTTAGCAAACTAGAAATCCCTCTAATAGGTGTTTGTTTGCAATTCTAAGCACTCACCCAAAACCTAAACACTTGAGCAAATTTAACAATGTAGCTCACAAGTGTTGTCTAAGCAAGAAATAAACAATTAAAGCTCTAGACAAATTTTGACATCATAATGTTGTAACAATTGAAGCATTAACTTGTTCTTGATGCTTGGAGGTCCCTTTTATACTCCCAATTGAGTTTGTGGCCGTTACTAGCCGTTGGGGATGATTTGGAGCCGTTGAGGACTTTATTTCCCTTCATAAATGCTGTTCTGCAGCTATCCGTATCGATACGCGTGGAACCGTATCGGTACGACCTTTATAGGAACTAGCCGTTAAGCTCTTGCCAGCCAAGGCGTATCGATACGATTGAGGGCGTATCGGTATGGGTTCACATTTGAATGGCCGTTGGGAAATAGCCGTTGGGGTTGGTTGAAAGGGGATCAGTACGCTTACCTGGCGTATCGAAACGATCCCGATCCGTATCGAAACGGCAAAGGCCTGTATCGATACAGGTTTTGACAGTGGCCAAACTGGGGCAAAAAGGTATCGGTACGGGTACAACCGTATCGATACGTGTACATTGAAAATACGAGTTTGGCTATTAAAAACATGAAAAATCTTTGCCAAAAACCTCTTAAAATACCTCAAACATAATTCCAAGTTGTTTGGACTTAAAGACAAGTTTTAAATTCTTTTCAAATTAGTCCAAAACATTTTTCAATTATTATATCAAAACATTAGTTCTACAATCTCCCCCTTTTTGATATAATAAAACTCACTTGAAAAATTGTTTGGGATTCTCCCCCTTTAACTTTAAAAATGTGAATAAGAGATTAAAGATATGAAATCAAATAAAGTTCCCCCTTATTCATTTGAAAATTCAATTTTTCAAACCCATTGCTCCCCCTTTTTGTTATATCAAAAAGAATTTAAGAACATCAAGCGCAAAATAACAATAGAGGTAAAAGAAATTTGACACACTTAAAATTTTGGTTTAAAATTGGCTCCCCCTTACTCAAAGCATCAAAAGAATGTTAGTTCAACATATATGATTATCTAGTTGACATAAATGAAAAAATAATCAAATAAAAGCAAAAGCAACTAGATTTTACCACACTTGAACTCAAGGGAGGATGTGAAGCCTTCCTTCTTCAAGTGTTCTTCCTATGTGTGCATGGAGCTCCCCCTCAATTTTTGACTTGTTGATCACTCTCCATCACACCTAGCAAAAGACAATCAAGTAATTTTCGGTATCCAAATTGCTTTGGATCCATAGACATTAGTGGCACAAAATTTAGTCCCCTTAGGAATCCATTTTTCAATTTCATCCTTTTTAGTTGAAGTGGTTAGTCCTTTTGGGACCCAAACACTTCTAAAACATTTACCATTTATAAATCTAGGGGCACTTGATTGTCTTACGTAAAAAATTGATTTTCCAAAACTATTTTTCTTTTCAAGTTCATTGGAAATCAAATCTTTTTCTTTTTGAACTTTGAGAAGCAAATTTTGTAAATCAAAACATTTTTGTTCAAAATCTTTCAATTTTGCTTCAAGTTCAAGATTTTTTTTGGAAAGCAAATCATTTTCAATTCTTATTTTTGAAATCAACTTTTTGTTCTTGGAAAATGATGTCTTGAATTCCAAAAGAAAATCATCATAGGCATCTTGTAACTCATCGAATGTATAGGAATTTGAAATAGATGATGTAACCCCCTTAACCCGGCCTAGACGGTTGACCCGAATTAAGAAAGTCACACGGGGAAAACCAAAGTCAACCCAAAAGTCAACCTTGATTAACGACCCTTTTTTTTCTTTTTACTCTTGTCTAGATGCACATTAACCCTAGTTATGATCTTACAAACAACATACTCAAAGATCATAAACATCAGAGATCAAACAGGGACCCAATTGAACAATTTACAACTTTAGGGACCAAATTGTAAATTCTGTAAATTATGAGGTCTTAACCCTAATTAAAGTTACCAACTTGAAATTAGTCAGGTTTCATGCTTCTCTGCAAATTTTCAGCTTAAAAGGACTTACCAAACTCATACAATTGCTCAAACAAGATTTAGGACCAAAATGCAAACATTCCAAAACATTTAACTACCAATGTCAACCCCCAACGGTCACGTGTTCCGAAACAGGTAGAGCCCGTTTCGAAACACGGGGCCGTTCCGCAGCGCGTACCGAAACACGGGCTGGCAGTGGCCTTTCCGTTTCAGAATGGTGTCCCCCGTTTCGGACGCCTGGGCTGATTTAAGGCACCCGTTCCGAAACGGTAACCCCTGTTCCGAAACACCTTGCACAGAATGCAACGAAAGGCTTCCTTAAACATGCAATTGATCAACCATACATGCTCCAAATGCTACCAAACTTTACCAGCATGAAATTCAACATATAAGAAACATATTTGCATCAACCAATCAACATATTATCATCATATATGAAAAGCCCCAATTTAAAAGCATGCTTCCTACACAAGCTAACCATTAAAGCATAAAACCTTCAAAACCAAACACATAAAGACCAATTACAAATCCAGCATATCCAACAACATTGAACATACTTAGGGAGTTCGTAACATCTCCCAAAAACATCCTTAATGGTCCCCCATTGCCAAATTGCCAAAAGCTAAAGTGTATAAGAAAACCTTTCCATACATTGAGCTTAACTTCCACTTGATTGCTTGCCTTCCTTGCTGCCCTCAAGGTACCTTAATGATCTGCATTATTGGTTTAAGAAAACGAAAGAGAGCGTAAGCAAAAGCTTAGTGAGGAATGCTCATTAAAACCATTCAATAATGCATTTATAAAACACTTTATAAATCATACTTCAAAACATCATATATACATGCTCACTAGCATTCTTAAACAAGCATTACATGCTTCCATATCAATTCATGTCATATTGGCCACAAGTGATAAGTTTCATCTTTTAAAAACAAGATCAACATAAGACTCACACATGGACTTTTAAACACCATTGTGATCTTATAATTCTCAAGAACCACATAAGGACTTTTAACCACCTTAGTGTTCTTCCCAAGGACTTTTAAACACCTTGGCCCATGGACTTTTAAACACCATGGCAAGGACCACACAAGGAATTTTAACCACCTTTGTGTCCTTAACAAGAACCATCCAAGGACTTTTAACCACCTTGATGTTCTTAAGTAACAAGGCTCACTCAAGGACTTTTAACCACCTTAGTGACCTTAACAAGAATCATCATGGACTTTTAACCAGCATGAAGTTCTTAGAAACCACAAGGCTCACTCAAGGACTTTTAACCACCTTAGTGACCTTAACCTTTTCAAAACATCACTTGCCAATATACATCATTATCATCAAATAATCCACTGTTTTGAAGCATTAAACCAAGCCATAAACATCATGCATTTATAAGCATCAAACCACATTTTAACAATGCTCAAAAACAAGGAACTCTTACCTTGAGCTTCCTTCAACATATGGCTTACAAAATCAGCAATAACCATGCTAAATCATGCTTTCCAAAACAGAATTTAAAACATGCAACAAACATATTGCATAACAATCAACCATGGCCACCACTAGAGAGAGTTCTTTCGAAAACTTACACTTGAGCTTAGTAAAGTTGTTTAGACTTAAACTAAGCTCCCAAGACATTGGTTTCAAAGCTGAAAACCCAATTTCACTCATCGATTCCACTTTGCCTCTTGCCGAAGTACAAATCAAGCTTCCGGATCACCACCACTTGGATCCAAAGATGACTCCCATGTTTTAAACACATCAAAGCAGAGGATTAATGCATCATCATGCATTAATAGCTTCAATGAAAGCACCTAAACTCGCTGCCCTCAACCACACTCCATTTTCGGCCACCAAACACAACCGAAAATGCATCCAAACCACTTCTCAACAAAGCCCAGCCATAAACCATCAAAACCACACATCCTTTAACATCATTTAACATCTAAAAAGAACCTATTAACCTCCTTATACCTCCAGCAACAACAGATCCACAAGATCACCTCAAAAACAACCAAGAATCACAAGCTAAACTTAGGAGACTCAACCTATCCGGGATTGCATTAATCAAAACTCAATTCCTTATCAAATTAACATTCATTAATCATCAAAAACACACCTCAAATCACAGCTTTAATAGATCCAACGAAAATTCATCAAAAATCACCAAATCTTGCATTTCAAGCCAAGATCCATTTACACAACTTAAAAACCTTTTATAAAACATCAATTAAGGATTGAGAACTTAGGAATTTCAGTAAAGAACTGAGAGTTTAGAGGAGAAGGACGTTCTTACCTCCAAACTTGAGTTTCTCCTCTTTTAGAACCAAAAACCTTGATGAATCAAGTAGAAAATGGTGAGGTTTTGTTGATATGTTGATTAGGAATAAAAAGAGAGTTGAAAGGGAAGATTTAGATGACAAAATCAGAAGAAATTCTCTGGAGAGAAAGTGTTTGGGTTGAGAGAAAATGAGAGAAAGGAAAATTGAGAAAATAGAAAGTTAGTTACAAAATAGCCAAATGATTTCCCTCCTCTTTTCTTTTGTTTTAAAATCAGAATTAAACCTTAAAATATCTTAGAAAAATCTGGAGAAACTCCCTTTGGGTAAATAGCTCCTTAAAGATTCAAAGTTTCAATCCTTTCCAAAACAGTCACGCAACTTTCAAAAATTACATTTTGGTCACTAGCCGAAATGTCACCCTTCCAAAACTCATTTTGTAAAATTGATTTCACAGTTCACTTATATATATTAAAAGATGATTTTAGAACATTTTTCCATATTTTTAATGCAACCCGAACTAGGCTTTCCTAATTTCACCTTTTTAGATTCGAACAGCACTTTGACCAAACCGGTCAACGCCCAAAACTCCTAAGCCCAAAACCGGGGCGTTACAACTCTCCCCCCCCTTAAGAAATTTCGTCCCCGAAATTTACCTGAAGGAAAGAGATAAGGAAACTGCTTCAGCATGTCTTCCTTCCGCTCCCACGTGGCTTCCTCAACACCTCGATGCTTCCACAGCACCTTCACCAACTCAATGGTCTTGCCACGAAGAACCTTGCTATCCGAATCCAGAACCTTCACCGGTTCCTCATCATAGGTCAAATCCGGATTCAATTCCACTTCCTCCACAGGCATCACATGCGAAGGATCAGATCTATACTTCCGGAGCATAGAAACATGGAACACATCATGAATCTTCTCCAACTCTTGAGGTAGCCTCAACTTGTACGCAACAGGACCCACACGCTCAATCACCTCATATGGTACAATGTACCTAGGGCTCAACTTACCCTTCCGGCCAAACCTCATCACCTTCTTCCAAGGCGAAACCTTCAAGAACACACGGTCACCCACCGCATACTCGATCTCCTTACGCTTCAAATCCGCGTAAGACTTCTGCCGATCAGAAGCCGCCTTCAAACGCTCACAAATGAGCTTCACCTTCTCGGTGGTTCCTTTCAACAAAGTCGGCATCGAAACCAACTTCTGACCCGTTTCAGCCCAACAAAGAGGAGTCCGACACTTCCTCCCATACAAAGCCTCATAAGGTGCCATTTGTATACTCGCCTGATAACTATTGTTATAAGCAAACTCCACCAAAGGCAAATGCTTCTCCCAAGAGCCCTGAAACTCAATCACGCAGCACCTCAGCATATCCTCCAAAATCTAAATAACACGCTCAGACTGACCATCCGACTGAGGATGATAGGATGTACTGAAATTCAACCTTGTACCCAAAGCTTGATGCAAACACTGCCAGAAACGCGATGTGAACCTCGGATCCCTATCCGACACAATCGATTTAGGCACACCATGCAGCCGCACAATCTCAGCAATGTACAGCTCTGCCAGCTTATCTAAAGAAAACGTTGTATGCACAGGCAAGAAATGTGCACACTTCGTCAGGCGATCCACAATCACCCAAACCGAATTCTTTTTTGATGGTGACAAAGGCAAACCAGATACAAAATCCATGGTAACCCTTTCCCACTTCCATTCAGGGATTATCAACGGTTGCAACAACCCTGAAGGAACCTGATGCTCAGCCTTAACTCGCTGACACACCAAACACTTGCTCACAAACTCCGCAACATCCTTTTTCAAACCCACCCAATAGTACTCATCACGAAGATCACGATACATCTTGGTACTACCAGGGTGCATAGCAAAAGGACTACTATGACCTTTAGTCAGAATAGCACGCCTCAACTCAGCATCATTGGGCACTACTATCCGACTCCCAAAACACAACACACCATCATCATTAAAACAGAAATCTGAAGGCCTACCCTCCGCGATATCCTGAACATGCGGTACCAAAGAATCATCCAGCAACTGCTTTTCTTTGATCAGCTGTACCAAAGATGGTTTCACTTGCAACTCAGCTATAAGACCACCATCACGCGAAATACTCAAGCTAGCAAACATAGCTCTCAGCTCAACAGCTACCTTCCTGCTCAAGGCATCCGCAACAACATTAGCCTTTCCAGGATGGTACTCAATCGTCAGATCATAATCCTTGAGCAACTCCAACCAACGCCGCTGCCTAAGATTTAGCTCCTTCTGAGACATCAAGTACCTCAAACTCTTGTGATCCGTGTACACAGTACACTTCTCACCATACAAATAATGTCTCCAGATCTTCAGAGAAAAAACCATCGCAGCCAACTCAATATCATGCGTAGGATAATTGCGCTCATGCACTTTCAACTGTCGCGATGCATAAGCTACAACCTTACCCTCTTGCATCAGCACACACCCTAAACCAACATAGGACGCATCACTGTAGACCACAAACTCTTTCCCTGATTCAGGCTGAACCAAGATAGGAGCTTGCGTCAAAGCCGCCTTAAGCTTCTCAAAAGCCTGCTGTCTCGCTTCCGTCCACTCATACTTAACATCTTTCTGTAACAGCTTCGTCAAAGGTGCAACAATCTTAGAAAACCCATCCACAAACCTCCGGTAGTATCCTGCCAAACCAAGGAAACTACGAACCTCATGAACAGACTTAGGAACCTTCCAGTTCATCACCGCCTCAATCTTCTGAGGATCAACACGAATCCCCTCAGCAGAAACTACATGCCCAAGAAACACCACCTCCTTAAGCCAGAACTCACACTTGCTCAGCTTAGCATAAAGCTGATTCTCCAACAAAGCTTGCAAAACAATCCTCAAATGCTCTTCATGCTCCTCCTCAGTACGCGAGTACACGAGGATATCATCAATGAACACCACAACGAACTTATCCAGGTATTCATGAAACACACGGTTCATCATGTCCATGAAAGCAGCAGGAGCATTTGTCAAACCAAACGGCATCACAAGGAACTCATAATGCCCATACCTTGTCCTGAAAGCTGTCTTAGGCACATCCACATCCTTCACCTTCAACTGGTAATACCCTGACCTCAAGTCAATCTTGGAGAACACAGCTGCTCCCCAAAATTGATCAAAGAGATCATCAATCCTCGGCAAAGGATACCGATTCTTGATAGTCAACTTGTTCAGCTGACGATAATCAATGCACATCCTCATAGTGCCATCCTTCTTCTTCACAAACAAGACCGGTGCACCCCAAGGTGACACACTCGGCCGGATGAAACCACGATCAAGCAGCTCTTGCAACTGCGTCTTCAGCTCCTTCAGCTCCTTTGGTGCCATTCTATAAGGGGTAATGGACACAGGAGTCGTATTCTCATACAGCTCAATTCCAAACTCCACCTCGCGATTAGGAGGCAAACCAGGCAACTCCTCAGGAAACACTCCAGGAAACTCCTTCACAACTCTGATATCTTACACCCTCAACTCCTTAGAGCTAGGGTTCATCACAAAAGCTAGATAGGCTTCACAACCTTGCCTCAGCATCCTACTCGCCTCCAAGGTAGATACCACATTGGCAAGAAACTTCACATTCTCACCAACCACTACAACTTCATAATCATCTGCAAGCTTCAACGAAACTCGCTTATTCTCACAATCCACAACAGCACGATGCTCCGCAAGCCAATCCATACCAAGGATTACATCAAAACCATAGAAAGGTAACTCCATAAGGTCAACATGAAAAACATGCTCTTGAACAACCAAAGGACACCTTCTATAAAGCTTTCGAGTCACAACAGTCTCGCCAAAAAAACTAGTGACACGAACACCAACATCCAAAGACTCAACAGGCAAACCAAGCAATTCAGCATGCTCACGCAAAATGTATGAATGCGTAGATCCAGAATCTATCAAGGAAAGTAATGACAAGGGTTGCAAAGTAAAGGTACCTGCAATCACATCAGCATCATTCCTTCCCTCACGTTGAGCATACACCCTAGCTTGACCACCACCCTCAGGCTGAATAGCCACAACATGGGCCACTCCTCGGCCACCTTCCTCTCTCCGCTGAAAATTACCACGGCCGCGCCCACGACCTCTTTGCGGAGCAGCAACAACAGGTGCACACACTTGGCTACCAGCCAACATAGGACAATCTCGCCTCAAGTGATCCGCAGATCCGCAATTCCAGCACCCATTACCAGCTGCTGCAGCAGGAGCTTGCACCTCCCTCACAGCACGAGGACAATCACGCTTCATGTGACCACGCGAACCACAAATCCAACAAGCACTCGGATCAGCTCTAGCATTGCCTCCTCTAGCAGGTGCACCACCACCCCTTTTGGCTGAGGACTAATACTTCTGATCACGTCCCCTCTTGTTCCGTCCACCACCGGAACTATATTCAGCAGCTCTCTTACCAGAACTTGCTCCAGCACCTCTAGCAGACAAACCCAAGTTCATCTCAATGTCCTTAGCTCGGCCCACCAGCACATCAAAATCATCATACTCAGTGGCCAGCACATACATTTTCACCTCCGTCACTAAACCATAACGGAACCTTTCGCACCTCTCCCGCTCATCAGGTACCAGCTCAGGTGCATACTGACTGAGTCTAACAAACTGAACTTCATATTCAGCCACAGTCATGCTCCCTTGGGTAAGAGACATGAACTCACGCTTCTTTTCATCAAGATATCTCACACCAAGATATCTCCTCTTGAACACATTCTGAAAGAATGTCCAAGACACACCAGCTTCAGCCATTCCAGCTATAGTGGTCGTCCACCACGTATAAGCATCATCCTGTAGTAAAGATACTACACAGCCCATCTTTTGCACATCCGTGCAACTCATCAGACCCAAGATCCTCTTGGTACTCTCTAACCAAGCTTCAGAACCCTCAGCAGACATACCCCTGAACTCAGTCCCACCAAGACTGCGCAAACGCTCCAAAGGTAGTCTAACTCCAGCATCTCCCTGATGCCCAGCTCCTTGAGCTCCAGCTACTGCCGCTCGAAAAGCACCCGCAATAGCTTGTACCAACATAGACATGTCAGGCATAGCTTGCCCCTGTCCAACGTCAGGACCAGCAGCTCCAGCACCAGCTCAAGCTTCAGCTCTTTCACCCTCAGCACCACCACCACCAGGTGGAGGAGGAGGTAACACCGCACTACCCGCGTTTTCTTCATTCTCATTCTCATTAGGAGCCGTAGTTCGCACATTACTTCGCAACTCTCTACGTGGTGCCATACTATAACCATGCAATCACAATGCAAATAAAACAAAGTCAGGTCCAGCAAGGTAAGCAATCCAAGTATTCAAGCTCAATTTCATTCAAAATCAACATCATTTCATTAGCTTTGATTTGGCAATGGGTACCCACAACATGCTACACCACAGCATATAACTCAATTGCACCAAAATCATAAACCACTCATCATGCTTTCACTCAACAAGCATACAAGGCATACATACTTCAATCATGCACACATTCATTCCCAATTACTCGAGAACTCAGCTCTGATACCACCAAATGTAACCCCCTTAACCCGGCCTAGACGGTTGACCCGAATTAAGAAAGTCACACGGGGAAAACCAAAGTCAACCCGAAAGTCAACCTTGATTAACGACCCTTTTTTTCTTTTTACTCTTGTCTAGATGCACATTAATCCTAGTTATGATCTTACAAACAACATACTCAAAGATCATAAACATCAGAGATCAAACAGGGACCCAATTGAACAATTTACAACTTTAGGGACCAAATTGTAAATTCTGTAAATTATGAGGTCTTAACCCTAATTAAAGTTACCAACTTGAAATTAGTCAGGTTTCATGCTTCTCTGCAAATTTTCAGCTTAAAAGGACTTACCAAACTCATACAATTGCTCAAACAAGATTCAGGACCAAAATGCAAACATTCCAAAACATTTAACTACCAATGTCATCCCCCAACGGTCACGTGTTCCGAAACAGGTAGAGCCCGTTTCGAAACACGGGGTCGTTCCGCAACGCGTACCGAAACACAGGCTGGCAGTGGCCTTTCCGTTTCGGAACGGTGTCCCCCGTTTCGGACGCCTGGGCTGATTTAAGGCACCCGTTCCGAAACGGTAACCCCTGTTCCGAAACACCTTGCACAGAATGCAACGAAAGGCTTCCTTAAACATGCAATTGATCAACCATACATGCTCCAAATGCTACCAAACTTTACCAGCATGAAATTCAACATATAAGAAACATATTTGCATCAACCAATCAGCATATTATCATCATATATGAAAAGCCCCAATTTAAAAGCATGCTTCCTACACAAGCTAACCATTAAAGCATAAAACCTTCAAAACCAAACACATAAAGACCAATTACAAATCCAGCATATCCAACAACATTAAACATACTTAGGGAGTTCATAACATCTCCCAAAAACATCCTTAATGGTCCCCCATTGCCAAATTGCCAAAAGCTAAAGTGTATAAGAAAACCTTTCCATACATTGAGCTTAACTTCCACTTGATTGCTTGCCTTCCTTGCTGCCCTCAAGGTACCTTAATGATCTGCATTATTGGTTTAAGAAAACGAAAGAGAGCGTAAGCAAAAGCTTAGTGAGGAATGCTCATTAAAACCATTCAATAATGCATTTATAAAACACTTTATAAATCATACTTCAAAACATCATATATACATGCTCACTAGCATTCTTAAACAAGCATTACATGCTTCCATATCAATTCATGTCATATTGGCCACAAGTGATAAGTTTCATCTTTTAAAAACAAGATCAACATAAGACTCACACATGGACTTTTAAACACCATTGTGATCTTATAATAATCAAGAACCACATAAGGACTTTTAACCACCTTAGTGTTCTTCCCAAGGACTTTTAAACACCTTGGCCCCAAGGACTTTTAAACACCTTGGCCCATGGACTTTTAAACACCATGGCAAGGACCACACAAGGAATTTTAACCACCTTTGTGTCCTTAACAAGAACCATCAAAGGACTTTTAACCACCTTGATGTTCTTAAGTAACAAGGCTCACTCAAGGACTTTTAACCACCTTAGTGACCTTAACATAAAACATCATGGACTTTTAACCACCATGAAGTTCTTAGAAACCACAAGGCTCACTCAAGGACTTTTAACCACCTTAGTGACCTTAACCTTTTCAAAACATCACTTGCCAATATACATCATTATCATCAAATAATCCACTGTTTTGAAGCATTAAACCAAGCCATAAACATCATGCATTTATAAGCATCAAACCACATTTTAACAATGCTCAAAAACAAGGAACTCTTACCTTGAGCTTCCTTCAACATATGGCTTACAAAATCAGCAATAACCATGCTTTCCAAAATAGAATTTAAAACATGCAACAAACATATTGCATAACAATCAACCATGGCCACCACTAGAGAGAGTTCTTTCGAAAACTTACACTTGAGCTTAGTAAAGTTGTTTAGACTTAAACTAAGCTCCCAAGACATTGGTTTCAAAGCTGAAAACCCAATTTCACTCACCGATTCCACTTCGCCTCTTGCCGAAGCACAAATCAAGCTTCCGGATCACCACCACTTGGATCCAAAGATGACTCCCCTGTTTTAAACACATCAAAGCATAGGATTAATGCATCATCATGCATTAATAGCTTCAATGAAAGCACCTAAACTCGCTGCCCTCAACCACACTCCATTTTCGGCCACCAAACACAACCGAAAATGCATCCAAACCACTTCTCAACAAATCCCAGCCATAAACCATCAAAACCACACATCCTTTAACATCATTTAACATCTAAAAAGAACCTATTAACCTCCTTATACCTCCAGCAACAACAGATCCACAAGATCACCTCAAAAACAACCAAGAATCACAAGCTAAACTTAGGAGACTCAACCTATCCGGGATTGCATTAATCAAAACTCAATTCCTTATCAAATTAACATTCATTAATCATCAAAAACACACCTCAAATCACAGCTTTAACAGATCCAACGAAAATTCATCAAAAATCACCAAATCTTGCATTTCAAGCCAAGATCCATTTACACAACTTAAAAACCTTTTATAAAACATCAATTAAGGATTGAGAACTTAGGAATTTCAGTAAAGAACTGAGAGTTTAGAGGAGAAGGACGTTCTTACCTCCAAACTTGAGTTTCTCCTCTTTTAGAACCAAAAACCTTGATGAATCAAGTAGCAAATGGTGAGGTTTTGTTGATATGTTGATTAGGAATCAAAAGAGAGTTGAAAGGGAAGATTTTGATGACAAAATCAGAAGAAATTCTCTGGAGAGAAGGTGTTTGGGTTGAGAGAAAATGAGAGAAAGGAAAATTGAGAAAATAGAAAGTTAGTTACAAAATAGCCAAATGATTTCCCTCCTCTTTTCTTTTGTTTTAAAATCAGAATTAAACCTTAAAATATCTTAGAAAAATCTGGAGAAACTCCCTTTGGGTAAATAGCTCCTTAAAGATTCAAAGTTTCAATCCTTTCTAAAACAGTCACGCAACTTTCAAAAATTACATTTTGGTCACTAGCCGAAATGTCACCCTTCCAAAACTCATTTTGTAAAATTGATTTCACAGTTCACTTATATATATTAAAAGATGATTTTAGAACATTTTTCCATATTTTTAATGCAACCCGAACTAGGCTTTCCTAATTTCACCTTTTTAGATTCGAACAGCACTTTGACCAAACCGGTCAACGCCCAAAACTCCTAAGCCCAAAACCGGGGCGTTACAGATGAGTTAGAAGTTACCTCCCCCTTATTGAGGGCCATCAAGCATAGGTGGGCTACTTCATCATCGGTGGAGTCTTCATCACTCCATGTGGCCACATATGCTTGTTTTGAAGATGATCCCTTCTTTTTGGATTTGTGGGAGTCCTTCATCTTCTTCATCGATTCATGCTTGGATTTTTCCATTTTGCTCTTCATGAACCGGGCAAATTTGTTGAAGAGATAGGCCATCTCTTCATCTTCACTTTCCTCCTCACTTGAATCTACATGATGGCATGTGGAGGATTTGAGAGCTATGGCACTAGCATTGATGCCTAGCTCCATGATCTTATTCTTCCCCATCGCTCTAATCTCTTCATTCTTCTTCTCCTCTTCTTTGTTTTTCTTCATTATTTGATGAGTGAGAAGAGACCCCATGAGTTCATCAAGCTTCAAGGTTTTGAGATTCTTGGCTTCGATGATGGCGGTCCTTTTTGAGTCCCATGACTCAGGAAGGGAGTAGATGAGCTTTCGGACAAGCTTCTCTTCCGGGATGGCTTCTCCATAACCTTTAAGACCATTGGTGATAGTGGAGAACCTATCAAACATATTCTCGATGTTCTCTTCCGGATCCATCTTGAAGTTCTCATACTCTAAGGTTAGGAGCCCAATCTTGGTCTCCTTGACTTCATCGGTTCCCTCGTATGTGACTTCAAGCTTGTCCCATACCTCCTTGACACTCTCACAAGAAGACACCTTCTCATAGATGGTTGGGCCAAATGCACAAAAGAGCATGTGCAAGGCTTTGCAATTAAGCTCCATCTTCTTGCGATCGTCGGCACTCCATTCCGCTTTGCTTCCTTGAGGCACGAACAGACCATCTTCAACTATGTCCCATAGCTTGTAATCTTTTGATTTCAAGAAGAATTTCATCTTTTTCTTCCAATGGGCATAGTGGTTTCCGTCGAAGAAGGGCGGTTTGTCGATTGATTGTGCCATTGAGTCGATTGGTGAAATGTTGATCGAGCTTGCAGGATCTTCTCAATAGGATGTGAATCCCCTTCGATTGAGCCAAGCTCTGATTCCAATTGTTGAGATTATAGGGGCTCGATTCGATCAACCGTTCTTGCTCGCCAAGTGTGGAGAAGTTGGATAATTGGGTGTTTTAGTGGGAGGTGAAAATTTGGCAATTTGACACAAGGATTTATAGTGGTTCAACCTTCTAACCAAGGTCTACATCCACTACCTTAGCTCCCCACTAAGGATTTCCAACAAATTCACTAAGAATTTCGTCCCCTTTTCTAGGATTAGGAGGAAACAGTTACAACCCTCAAAGCTTTCTACCCAAAGCTTGAAGGAACACTCTCTTTACAAAGAAAGACTTAGCAAACTAGAAATCCCTCTAATAGGTGTTTGTTTGCAATTCTAAGCACTCACCCAAAACCTAAACACTTGAGCAAATTTAACAATGTAAGCTCACAAGTGTTGTCTAAGCAAGAAATAAATAATTAAAGCTCTAGACAAATTTTGACATCATAATGTTGTAACAATTGAAGCATTAACTTGTTCTTGATGCTTGGAGGTCCCTTTTATACTCCCAATTGAGTTTGTGGCCGTTACTAGCCGTTGGGGATGATTTGGAGCCGTTGAGGACTTTATTTCCCTTCATAAATGTTGTTCTGCAGCTATCCGTATCGATACGCATGGAACCGTATCGGTACGGCCTTCATAGGAACTAGCCGTTGAGCTCTTGCCAGCCAAGGCGTATCGATACGCTTGAGGGCGTATCGGTACGAGTTCACATTTAAATGGCCGTTGGGAAATAGCCGTTGGGGTTGGTTGGAAGGGGATCGGTACGCTTACCTGGCGTATCGAAATGATCCCGATCCGTATCGAAACGGCAAAGGCCTGTGTCGATACGGGTTTTGACAGTGGCTAAACTGGGGCAAAAAGGAATCGGTACGGGTACCACCGTATCGATACGGGTACGTTGAAAATACGAGTTTGGCTATTAAAAATATGATAAATCTTTGCCAAAAACCTCTTAAAATACCTCAAACATAATTCCAAGTTGTTTGGACTTAAAGACAAGTTTTAAATTCTTTTTAAATTAGTCCAAAACATTTTTCAATTATTATATCAAAACATTAGTTCTGCATAAGTGTCCAGCAAAACCATTAGAATGAAACGGCACAACGATCGGAGTTCAATTAGGGGTTTAATTGCATTCTTATGACTTTTAGGGACCATTATGCAAATTACAGAAAATACATGGGCTTTTCAGATTTTAAAGTTAACGATCCTTAATTAGTCATGTAACATACCATCACGTCAAATTTCAGCTCAAAGCGATCATCCAAACTCATCCAATTGATCAAATAATATTCAAGGACCAAAACGTAACATTTCAAGACTTAAGAAGATACTTTTAACTGAAAATAACTAACCTGTATCGATACACTTGGGCCTGTATCGATACGTGGGAAGACATTAGCAAAAGATGGGAAGATCATATCGATACACTTCCCCGCGTATCAGTACGACCTTCAAAATTGGCTTGGGCGTATTGATACGCGGGCAAATCGTACTGATACCCCTGTACCGAAAAGCTTGAAATTTGCTTTAATGTATCGATACACTTCCCCGTGTATCGATACACATACAAGATATTCACTTCCAACAGCAACTTAAACACATTTAACAATGCCTAAACATGTTCTAAACATCCATACAAGTAATAATCAATGTTGCAAACCAATATGCATCAAACATCAACCATATCACAAGCTTCAACCATGGCAACTCAAAGTGAAACATTAGCTACTCAAGCATGCCTTTAAACCTAAATCATAGCATAGCTAAAAACACCATAAGAAAAAATATAAACCATATAGAGGCCACATACAAAACAAAATAGGCAAAACATCATATCTCAGCTAAGAAATACAAAGATTAAACTTCCAAACCAAGGTACTAATATCCCATTGCGAAAATCTACTTATTTAAATCCTCCAAAGTTCATACTTGAGTTCGAGTGACAACTTAGGTGCCTTCACTTGCTACTCCTCGGCCCTCAAGCTTAGTTATCTGCATTGTTGGAAAAAGAGAAGTGTAAGCACACTTTCTTAGTGAAGGTAAGCTTAAGTACACACCAACAAGCAGTTTTTAAAACACAAGTTTAAACCATATCATGCTCAATCTCCTTTCATGCTTTCAAAACCAAAGAAAACCATACTTTAACCATGTTCCACAAGTATCACTAACCACATGCATTGCTCTCAATGCAAATCCAAATTAAGCCTCACTTGCTTAATTCTCATGCATAGAGTAATCCTATGCAACATCTCAATATCATGCATCTCATGCACAATAAACTATTATGCATTCATTTAAAACATAATACATGGGTAACATCAATAGCACATATACTGGCATATAGCATCCGACATAGGCTCACCCCTATCCATTGTGATAGACTCACCTCTATCACTTCAATACACAATATCAGATACACGGAGTCACATAGGCTCACCCCTAAACTCAATGATGGCTCACCCCATCTTAATGGCTACGAATGGAATTAGGCTCACCCCTAATCCATAGTGATAGGCTCACCTCTATCACCCGCAATAGGCTCACCCCATATTATGTCACGTAGCTAGACACACGTACAATTTATAGATTATAGTGCACTCACATCCTATTGGTCGACCAACGTATCCGAGTATTAAAAATAGATCAAACTCATGACAATATATCCTTAAAAACCATGTTAAGTCACTACTTTCAATGCATCAAAAATCATCATATATCCCAAATTAAACATGCCTTTAAACAACAAAAATCATTATATACAAGATCGTACCATCTTGTATTCGAACCAAACCTTTTCATGGGATAAATACAAGCAAAACCATGCATAACAGTGAGTAACAATCATCATCAAAACATGAGCATGATATACCATGGAGTCCATTTCAAAACCGAAAACCAAGAGAACAAGAAACCATACTTACTTCTGAGATTAGCTAAGCCATTCAAGCTTACACTAACCTCCCAATACATCGTATCCAAGATTACAAAGCTTTAACAACATGTCCACTCACCAACAACGCGAAACCTTGCTCACCGACACGAAAATCACTCTTACAGAGCCTCCAAAAATATCTCGTTTGCTTCCGGATCAAGATCCCATGTTTTCACATCATCAAACCAGAGATCCAAATGCATTTCAACACCAGCAACTAAATACAAACTCGTTGCTCACCAAAACCACACCAATTTACCCATCCAAAACAACCGAAAACTCAATCGATTGGTTCCTAAACCATGCCCAACCTACATACATCACTTTCAATCATTTATATACATCAAAATACATCCAAAATCAACTTAAACACATCATTATACCTCCAGCAACACAACTTCACCATTTCACCTCAAAATCTCAACTACAACAATCATAAAACTCAAGAATCTCAAGGATTTCGGGAACTGTACCACTAAAACACTCTCTCAACAACATAATCATTTCAAAACTCAATTAGACTCCATCTAAAACAGAGCTCATCAAAACAAATCCGAAAAATCAAGAATTAAATCACAATTTTGCAAGATTTTGATCTTAAACCATAACTATTATCAAAACTCAGTTAAAAACATCAATTGAGAGTCAATAATCTTGGGAATTTCAATAAAGAACCTTAATTAGAGGTTGAGAATGGGATTTACCTCCAATCCTTGCTTTCCTCAATGGATGACAAGTTTTTGCTTCACAAATCTTGAAGAAATTGAAAAGGATTTTTGAAATGAAAGAGAAATCAAGAAGATAATGTTTGGGAGAAAAGAATTATGGAGAAAATGATTTAGAATGATGTTTGGCTGAAAATGAGAAGAGAAAAGTAATTAAGTAACTAAAACCTCCCAAATCAACTATATAATTAATAAAATAAATAAAACCTTTTTATCCAATTAATTAAAACCATTTTAAACACATGTCATATTAAGGAAAGGCTTATATTCCATAAAGCTCCCTAAAGATTCTAAGACTTTGACTCTCCCTTTTGAAAATTGCATTTTTCACAGTTTTGAAACTTTACATTTTAGTCACTACCCAAAATGTACCACCTTCGAAACTCTTCTCATAAAATTGATTTGACCAACCTCTTAAACATAATTTTAGACGATTTTAGCAAAATTTCCCAAATTTTTAGCCTATCTCGATCCTTGATTTCCCTAAATCTCCTAACGCGATTCGAACCGTTTCCGACCGGTCCGATACGATGGCTAAAACATATAGGCCCGAAACCAGGGCATTACAACTCTCCCCCACTCAGGAAATTTCGTCATCAAAACTTTACTTGAAGGAAAAAGGTGCGGAAATTGTTTCAGCATGTCCGCTTTGCTCTCCCAAGTGGCCTCCTCAACTCCCTGGTGTCGCCACAACACCATCACAAGTTCTATCGTCTTGCCACGAAGAACTTTGCTGCCCACATCCAGAATCCTCACTGGTTCCTCATCATAAGACAGATCCGGATTCAACTCTATCTCCTCAACAGGCATCACATGTGAAGGATCCGATATGTACCTCCGCAACATCGAGACATGAAACACATCATGAATCTTTTCCAGCTCGGAAGGCAACCTCAACCGATATGCCACTGGACCAATACGCTCTACAACCTCATAAGGTCCAATTAACCTCGGGCTAAGCTTACCCTTACGCCCAAATCTCATCACCTTCTTCCTAGGTGATACCTTCAAGAACACACATTCGCCAACCGCAAACTCGATCTCCTTACGTTTTAAATCCGCATAAGACTTTTGTTGATCCGATGCTGCCTTTAAACGCTCACATTTTTGAGCTTCACCTTCTCGGTGGTTCCTTTCAACATGGTCGGCATCAAAATCAACTTTTGCCTAGTTTCTGCCTAACAAAGTGGGGTTCTACATCTTCTCCCATACAAAGCCTCGTAGATAGCCATCTGGATACTTGCCTAATAACTATTGTTTTACGCAAACTCAACCAACGGCAAGTGCTTCTCCCAATAACCCTGAAAATCAATGACACAACATCTCAACATATCCTCAAGCACCTGGATAACACGTTCCGACTGCCCATTCGTCTGAGGATGATAAGAAGTACTGAAATTCAACCGTGTACCCAAGGCTTGATGTAGACATTCCCAAAACCGCAATGTAAACCTCAAATCCCTATCTGACACAATAGACTTTGGCACACCGTGCAACCGCACATCTCAGCAATATACAGCTCCGCCAACTTATCCAGGATATATGTAGTATGCACTGGCAAGAAATCTGCACACTTTGTAAGGTGATCTAGAATCACCCAAACCGAGTTCTTCTTTGACGGTGACAACGACATACCAGACACAAAATCCATTGTAATTCTCTCCCACTTCCATTCTGGGATTCTCAAAGGCTGCAACAACCTAGAAGGAACATGATGTTCAGCTTTCACTCGCTGACACACCATGCAGTTACTAACGAACTCGGCCACATCCTTTTTCAACCCCACCCAGTAGTACTCATCCTTCAAATCACGATACATCTTCGTACTACCAGGATGCATAATAAAAGGACTACTATGAGCTTCAGTCAGAATAGTGCGCCTCAACTCAACATCATATGGCACCACTATTCGACTTCCAAAGCACAAAACACCGTCATCACTAAAGCTGAAATTCGAAGGTCTACCCTCTGCAATATCCTGAACATGAGGAACAAGAGAATCATCTAACAACTGCTTATCTTTGATCAACTGAATCAAGGATGGGTTCAGTTGCAATTCCGCAATAAGACCACCATTACGCGATATACTCAAACGAGCAAACATCACCCTCAAATCCACGACCACTTTCCGGCTCAAAGCATCGGCCACAACATTAGCCTTTCTCGGGTGATACTCGATCGTCAGATCATAATCCTTAAGCAACTCCACCCAGCGTCGTTGCCAAAAATTCAACTCCTTCTGAGACATAAGATACTTCAAGCTCTTATGATATGTGAACACAACACACTTCTCACCGTACAAGTAATGCCTCCATATCTTCAGGGCAAATACCACAGCCGCAAGCTAAATATCATGAGTACGGTAGTTACGCTCATGCACCTTCAACTTTGTAGATGCATAGGCTACCACCTTACCCTCATGCATCAACACACAGCCCAAAACAACAATAGACGCATCACTATATACCACAAACTCCTTACCAGACTCAGGTTGAATCAGGGCAGGAGCTTGCGTCAAAGCTTCCTTCAGCTTCTCAAAAGCATGTTGCCTTGCATTTGTCCACTCAAAGCAAACATTCTTCTGCAACAACTTGGTCAAAGGTGCAACAATCTTCGAGAAACCCTCGACAAACCTACGGTAATACCCGGCTAATCCAAGGAAACTTCGTACCTCTGTCACCGACTTAGGTACCTTCCAACTAATCACAACCTCTACTTTATGTGGGTCAACGCGAATACCCTCAGCTGACACAACATGCCCAAGGAAGACCACCTCCTTAAGCCAAAACTCACATTTACTTAGCTTGTCATACAACTGATTCTCCAACAATGCTTGCAAAACGATTCTCAAGTGTCTATCATGATCCTTCTCGGTACGCGAATACACAAGGATATCATCGATGAACACCACCACAAACTGATCCAGAAATTCATGGAACACACGATTCATCATGTCCATGAAAGCAGCAGGTGCGTTGGTCAAACCAAACGACATCACTAAGAACTCGTAATGTCTGTACCATGTCCGAAAAGTTGTCTTAGGTACATCCACATCCTTCACCTTCAGCTGGTAATACCCTAATCCCAAGTCTATCTTAGAAAACATAGATGCTCCTCGAAACTGATCAAAGAGATCATCAATCCTCGGCAAGGGATACTTATTCTTGATCGTCAACTTGTTCAGTTGGCGATAATCCATGCACATGCGCATCAATCCATCTTTCTTCTTTACGAACAAGACTGATGCACCCCAAGGTGACACACTCAGCCGGATGAACCCTCGATCCAACAACTCATGTAGTTGCGTTTTCAACTCTTTAGGTGCCATGCGATAAGGAGCAATGGGCACCAGAGTAGTATTCTTATACAACTCGATACCAAACTCCACTTCTCTGTTTGGTGGCAACCAGGGCAATTCTTCTGGAAAGACACCCGAAAAATCGCAAATGGTTCTAATGTCCTGCACTCGTACATCTTTCGTGCCAAGATTCATCACATATGCAACATACGGCTTGCTTCCAAGGCCGAAGTCACATTAGACAAGAATTTTACATTCTCGCCTACTACCACCACTTCATAATCATCGGCAAGCTTTAAGGTGACCCGCTTAGTATCAAAGTCAACCATTGCTCTATGCTCAGACAACCAATCCATACCAAGGATCACATCAAACCCATAAAAGGATAATTCCATCAAATCAACAAGAAAAACATGACTCTGAACAGATAAGGGACACCTCTGATATAACTTCCTAGTGACTATAGTCTCACCAAAGGAACTAGTCACTTGCATTCCTACTTCTAGCAACTCAACATGTATATCAAGCAAATGCGCATGCTCGCTCAAGATGTAAGAATACGTGGATCCAAAATTAATCAAAACCAACAATGATAAAGATTGTAGAACAAAGGTACGTGCAATGACATTAGCATCGTTGCGCTCCTCGCGCTGAGCATAAACCCTTACAGGGCCACCTCCTTTAGGCCGCACTACCACAACATGAGCGATGCCACGGTATCCCTCATCTCTCCTCTGGAAATTACCCCAACCGCGCCCACAGCCTCTCTGAGGTTCCGCAGCTCGCACTGGTGCCTGCCTCACCAACTTCGGACAATCACGCTTCATGTGACCCTGCACTCCACAGTGCCAGCAAGTCCCTGAGACACCCCAGCAATCCCCGGTGTGATGTCTCCCACAACGATTGCAAACAGGTGCGCGAGCACCAACATTCTGACCAGGTTGTCCTCGGCCCATTCCGCCACCACCTCGACGATGATCTCTCTAGTATCTTCTATCTCGAGGCCTTTTTCCATAGTCGCGCCCGCCATCATGGTCATCACCTCTCTTCCCTGAACTAGAACCTGCAAACCGAGCCATCATCCCCAAATTCGATTCTATGTTTCGCTCACGAGACCAACACATCAAAGTATGTGTACTCGGCCGCTAACACATATGTCTTAACTTCTCTTACAAATCCATAGCAGAAACGTTCACACGTCGTCCGCTCGTCTGGGACTAACTCAGGTGCATACTTGCTCAACCTCAGAAATTGCACCTCATATTCGACAATTGACATACTGCCCTACACCAAGGCCATGAATTCTCGTTTCTTCTCGTCCAGATAATGGACCCCCAAAAACTTCTTCTTGAAAGCACTCACGAAAAAGGTCCAGTCGATTTCATTATGTTCCATCCCAGTTGTGATAGTCGTCCACCATGTATACGCATTGCCATGCAACAACGACACTACACAACCCAGCTTCTGAACAGTGTTACAGTTCATATGTCCCAAGATTTGCTTGGTACTTTCGAACCAAGCCTCAGTTCCCTCATGAGTCAATCCTCTAAACTCAGCACCGCCCAGACTGCGTAAGCGCTCCAAAGGCAACCCAGGGTTAGCACCCTGCTGTGGTGTGGCTACATGAAAAACAGCTACCGCTGCCTGAAAGGCTCCTGCAATAGCTTGTATTAGAACTGTCATATCTGGAACACCTTGTCTCGGTGCTCCTTCAGGTGTCACACCCCCCGCACCAGCTCCAACCTCAGCTCCTGCCCCACCACCTACAAGTGGTCCACCCGGGGGAGGAGGCGGTAGATTCTCAGCTTGCTCTTCCGGCCCATACTCGGCAACATTTCGGGCAATGCCCCTCGTCTCTCGTCTTGGACCCAAGGTGAAAAAGATGTACTAAAACGCAAACACAATAATAAAATCAATCAGGCCTTTAGTAGCAAGGACCTAAGTCACTCAACTCATTTGCTCAAAACAAAATTTCTTTATCAGTAGCTTTGGCAATGGGTACCCCAGTCATCCCTCAAGCACAACATAGCATATTATAGCATATCATGGTCATCATGCTTTACATCACTCAACAATCAGCAAATATCAATCTCACACCACCAACATATCAACATATTCCACCAATAACATGCTTTCTAATAAACATGCCCCAATACATATCAATTTCACATACTAACATCCCCAATTCTTTCAAAATCTAGCTCTGATACCAACAAATGTAACCCCTTAGCCCAGCCTAGACGCCCGAACCGAACTAAGAATATCACATGGGGAAAATTGAAGTCAACTCATAAAAGTCAACCCCGATTGATGACCCTTTTTTCTTTTTATCTTCTCTAGATGCACAATATTAACCTTAGTGTCCAGCAAAACCATTAGAAAGAAACGGCACAGCGATCAGAGTTCAATTAGGGGTTCAATTGCATACGTATGACTTATAGGGACCATTTTGCAAATTACAAAAAATACAGAAACTTTTGAGATTTTAAAGTTACTGGTCCTTAATTAATCATGTAACATACCATCACGTCAAATTTCAGCTCAAACTGATCATCCAAACTCATCCAATTGATCAAATAATATTCAAGGACCAAAACATAACATTTCAAGACTTAAGAAGATACTTTTAACTAAAAACAACTAACCCGCATCGATACACTTGGGCCTGTATCGATATGCGGGAAGACAATAGCAAAAGATGGGAATATCGTATCGATACGTTTCCCCGCATATCGGTACGACTTTCAAACTTGGCTTGGGCATATCGATACACTGGCAAATAATACTTATACCCATGTACTGAAATGCTTGAAATTTGCTTTAATCTATCGATACACTTCCCCGTGTATCGATACACAAACCAGATATTCACTTCCAACAGCCACTTAAACACATTTAACAATGCCTAAACATGTTCTAAACATCCATACAAGTAAAAATCAATATTGCAAACCAATATGCATCAAACATCAACCATATCACAAGATTCAACCATGGCAACTCAAAGTGAAACATTAACTACTCAAGCATGCCTTTAAACATAAGTCATAACATAGCTAAAAACACCATAAGGAAAAATATAAACCATATAGAGGCCACATACAAAACCAAATAGGCAAACCATCATATCTCAGCTAAGAAATACCAAGATTAAACTTCCAAACCAAGGTACTAATCCCCATTGCCAAAATCTACTTATTTAAATCATCCAAAGTTCATACTTGAGTTCGAGTGACAACTTAGGTGCCTTCACTTGCTACTCCTCGGCCCTCAAGCTTAGTTATATGCATTGTTGGAAAAAGAGGAGCGTAAGCACACTTGCTTAGTGAGGGTAAGCTCAAGAACACACCAACAAGCAGTTTTTAAAACACAAGTTTAAACCATATCATTCTCAATCTCCTTTCATGCTTTCAAAACCAAAGCAAACCATTCTTTAACCATGTTCCACATGTATCACTAACCACATGCATTGCTCTCAATGCAAATCCACATTATGCCTCACTTGCTAAATTCTCATGCATAGTGTCATCCTATGCAACATCTCAACATCATGCATCTCATGCACAATAAACCATTATGCATTCATTTAAAACATAATACATGGGTAACATCAATAGCACATATATTGACATATAGCATCCGGTATAGGCTCACCCCTATCCGTTGTGATAGACTCACCTCTATCACTTTCATACACAATATCGAATACACGGACCCACATAGGCTCACCCATAAACTCAATGATGGTTCACCCCATCTTATTGGCTACGAATGGAATTAGGCTCACCGTAACCCATAGTGATAGGCTCACCTCTATCACCCGCAATAGGCTCACCTCATATTACGTCACGTAGCTAGACACAGGTACAATTTATAGATTATAGTGCACTCACATCCTATTGGTCAACCAGCGTATCAGAGTATTAAAAATTGATCAAACCCATGCCAATATATCTTTAAAAACCATGTTAACCCACTGCTTTCAGTGCATCACCAAAAATCATCACATATCCCAAATTAAACATGCCTTTAAACAACAAAAACCATTACATACAAGATCGTACCATCATGTATTCAAACCAAACCTTTTCATGGGATAAACACAAGCAAGACCATGCTGAAAACCATGCATAACAGTGAGTAACAATCATCAATAAAACATGAGCATGATATAATGGAGTCCATTTCAAAACCGAAAACCGAGAGAACTAGAAACCATACTTACTTCTGGGATTAGGTAAGCCTTTCAAGCTTACACTAACCTCCCAATACATCGTATCCAAGCTTACAAAGCTTTAACAACATGTCCACTCACCGACAACATGAAACCTTGCTCGCCGACATGAAAATCACTCTTCTGGAGCCTCCAAAAACGTCTCGTTTGCTTCTGGATCAACATCCCCTATTTTCAGATCATCAAAACAGAGATCCAAATGCATTAAAATGCATTTCAACAACAGCAACTAAATACAAACTCGTTGCTCACCCAAACCACACCAATTTACCCATCAGAAACAACCGAAAACTCAATCAATTGCTTCCTAAACCACGCCCAACCCACATACATCACTTTCAATCATTTATACACATCAAAATACATCCAAAATCAAACTAAACTCATCTTTATACCTCTAGCAACACAACTTCACCATTTCACCTCAAAAACTCAACTAAAACTATCATAAAACTCAAGGATCTCAAGGATTTCGGGATCTATATCACTAAAACACTCTCTCAACAACATAATCATCTCAAAACTCAATTAGAATCCATCTAAAATAGAGCTCATGAAAAAAAATCCGAAAAATCAAGAATTAAATCACAATTTTGCAAGATTTTGATCTTAAACCATAACAATTATCAAAACTCAGTTAAAAACATCAATTGAGAGTCAATAATCTTGGGAGTTTCAATAAAGAACTTTGATTAGAGGTTGAGAACGGGATTTACCTCCAATCCTTGCTTTCTTCAATGGATGACAAGTTTTTGCTTCACAAATCTTGAAGAAATTGAAAATGATTCTTTGAAATGAAAGAGAAATCAAGAAGAGAATGTTTAAGAGAAAAGAATTCTGGAGAAAATGATTTAGAATTGTGTTTGGCTGAAAATGAGAAGAGAAAAGTAGTTACGTAACTAAAACCTCCCAAATTAACTATTTAATTAATAAAATAAATAAAACCTTTTTAATCCAATTAATTATAAACCATTTTAATCCAATTAATTATAAATCATTCAACTTCCACAATACGACACAATATAATTCGGCCTGCTGTAGAGCGTTTGGGTGTTTTCTATTTATGATCGCAAGTGCACACTCCTGTCAAGTTATACTATAAAAGATATCGTCTCCCACGGGGATTGGACAACTTGATTCGAATTGTTGCTCCTGCACAAGAAAAGTAAATCCACAAGTAAGGTGGATGTGGAGAAGAAAAGTAAAATAAAAACACAAGTAATTAAAAAGGAAGTGATCAGATTGATAGAGAGTGCAGGGTTATGTTGCTGCTTAGTGTGAAACTGCGTTGAATAGGTCAAGTTGTTTTGCGCTGCCAGACTCTGCTGCCTAGGCAGGGGAATGGAATTGTGTCTCGGTGCAAACTCGGCAGAACAACAAGGCTCGGCAGAACGCTTCGAAAGTAAGTCTGCTTATGTGTAAGTTAGAGTTCTGTTGATGCCCACTGCAGATAATACCAGTCGCGTTGTGAATCATGCAAAGAAAACAATGTTAATTCGTCCTCTTTTAGCCGCCTTAAACCTTTAACCTATGTCTAGGCCGGATTGATCGCACCGTTTATTGATGAAATCGTACTTACTCATTTCGTGAGTTCAACTCTCTCGATATTGAACAAATTGATAGATTTCAACTAATCTTTCGCCTTAATTGAAAACTATGAAGAACATGAAATATTTAAACCTTGTAATTTTATTTGCAAAAAAAAAACTTGGAATCCTAAACAACCGTTCTCACAGCTAATTACAACATAACCCAAACCCAATGAGAGAATTAGAACATGTCAGCGGCAAGGAAACCTAAACTATGCCTAAGGAAAAACCTAAGCTAAGGAAAATTGAGTGGACAACATCGATAGAATTAGGAGTTTCTACTCTACAAATCGCACTCCAGTTCTCCAACTCCATAGCTTGTTGTCTTGGGCGGCACGGTAGGTGGCGGCAGCTACTCGGTAGTTGATGTCTCTGTCTGGAACTGCATCAGTACAACTTCTTAGTTCGCCGCCTCAACATCACATCCTCAGCTCCTCTTTCCCTCTGTCAGCCTTTGGTACATAAAACCAAAAGTACACTAAAACACTACTTTTCTTTACTAAATAAAAGATAATCTAGAAAAATATGGCAAAGTAAAGAAATATTGTAAAATGCAATGCATAATCCTAATTATGCATAAAATGTACTCAAAACAGCAATAATATGAGATGGAATGTGCATGAAATATAGAACTTGTGGACACTTTACACACCCCCAAACTCGAACTATTACTTGTCCTCAAGCAATGCAACCTAAACATACTTGCCCTTATATTAACCAGAAAGAACAACTTGTTTTCAACTTGATTTCTTACCTCAAGGCCGTGGCACCTATATTATATTAGTGAAAGGAGCTTAGCAAGAAAATAACTCAGAATTACTTTCTATAATGCCGGTGTAGTGTATACAAGCTGAATTATGCAGAATAACTAGACAAACAAAGATGTTGTTATGATTTATAAGGTTGCTGCCGAGACAGCATAGTTAAGCACAATATTTAATCATGGCAATGATGGCTTCAACTGATCACAACTACTCTTCTAGGTATAAAATTAAGATAGGACCAAACTACAAAACCCCGAACCCATGGAGTAGAGTCATCCTATGAAGACTTTCATTCACTCATGCTAATTTGTCTCTCACTTCAAAAATTTCAGATTCATGGACTTTGATAGCAGCAGAGTGTCATCGCACATGATTCTTCCTAGAGCCTGTTGCGGGCACCTCTAGGGTAAAACAACAATGTTCTTTGTTTTTCTTTCGTTGTCGTGGCAGTGTTGTATTTTTCTGTTTCTATTTTCTACCTCGGCGGCTACCTGCAACCATTGTTAGAACTTCGCAAAGAATTATAAAAACAAAGCAAGCAATGTTCATTAGATATTCTAGCAAATTCAGCAAGTAACAGAAGTGATTGACAGTTTTGGCAATTAAAAATTCTAAGTCATTTAGCATGCTTTTTCCCATATTAAGTTCAATTTATTATTTGGTGCGAACATAAGTAATAGGATAACTATAATAGGCACAAGTTATATAACAATTTTTTCTGTTCCGATTAATACTAAGGCAAGTACAATGCAACCTATATGCTACTAAGTATGCCTAGACAAAAGATGCGAGAGCTATCCTCCCTAACTCGAGATGGGCATTACCCTAAATGTGCAAAATAAAACAAAAAATAATAATAGAAGAATAAATACAAGTGATATATAAAAATAGAAAAAAATAAAGAAAAGAGAAAGAAAAACTAGAAATTGGCTAAGGGCTGAGAGAAGGCTTGAGTCTTTGCTGCTGGGGAGGAGGACGAGGTTTGGATGATTAGGCGGCGGTCGGCAGATGTCCAGGTGGCAGACATAGCATGTGAGATCTTTGCTGTCCGCGGCGGCTGAACTCTCTTGGGCGTAGAACGAGGCTCCTCTTGAGGTTCGGCATCGGGAGCGGTAAGAGGTGCTTCGTTCTCTTCTAACTCTGTCTCTTCGTCCACAAGCTCGGCGGCAATGATGTGTCACTTCCTCTTCATGGTATCTTCCTCCGTGGGTGCTGTCGGAGGGTCTATTGCCATTGGGATGGTTGTTGTTGCTGCTGCTACTATTGTTGCTGGTTCTGAAGGCTGCTGCTCAATCTCCTCTGATGATGAAGTGTTTACCATTGTTGCCGTTGTGCAGGTAGGTGAATAGTGTTGCTGGTGCCTCTCGGGGGAGTCTGTCACCGTGTTAGATGATGTGGGGGATGAGTAAGATGGGTAGTGCATTGGAGAGGGCACCTAGCGGCGGGAAGCGGCATGGCGGGCAGCTGCAGCGGATGGCGTTCTTTGTGCTGGGGCAGCTACGACAAGGTCTGCGGGGTATTGTGGCAGGGTGGGGCCGTCATCAGGGAACTTCTGTAGAGATAAACCAAAAACGCTTCTTGGACTTCTCCCACATATTTCATGAAGGTCAACTACTGTTGTTTGATGCGTTTGTTGCTGTCAATAAGGGTACGCATTAGCGTGAAGACTTCATTTTCTGGGGTAGCTTCAGTACTGCCGAGGGTGGCTAGAGTGTCAGGCTGGGCAGCAGAAGGTTGGATGGGTGTTATTGGCTCTGTCTCCAGGGCCTGCATCATCTATAGGCAGACTTTTCTTGTCCTCCCTTCTTTGGCTATCGTCATCTCGTCTTTTGGGTCGGTTGGAACACCAAAGTTGGCGAAAAGGCCTGTGATGAGGGACGAGAAGTATAACATGCCCTTCGTCTTCCAGAAGTAGGTGTGGATCTCCTTGCAGATAACTTCCCCAACATTGATGGGCCGGTTCATAAGGATGATGTGGATTAGGGCTAGGAACGACCGATCTACGGTAGAGTTGTGGGAGGTGGGCAGCAGGCGCCTTTTGACAAATATGTTCCATAACATTGCCTCGGGCAGCAGGTGGCAGCGTTGGACAGATCCTCTGTGCATTTCTGCCGACCACGGTGTGTTGGGCTTGCATAGTTTGGCCTATTTTCTCATAATCGGCAGCCGTCAGTGACTTCCTCCACTCCTCGTGAGGGTTGTCGTTCATATCCAGGCCATAAAAACTGTTGATGACAGCAACGTTAAGCTTGACAGGTTCCCCTCGGGCGAGCACGAACGACATCTCCAGGCAGGGATGGTGGGCATAGAACTCCCTGACCATGGTGATGTTTGCTATCTCCGGCTGTCGTGTGAAGATTTCCCATCCCTTGCTGTAGATGGTTTCAAATAGATTTGGTTCTAGGCCTAAATCCCCTATCTACCTTATATAATGAAAGCCTTGCTCCTCCCATATAGCTTGTTTCCCGAACTGGGTTTGGTATCTCTTTTCATCTTCGCGGGAGAAGAAGTGTTGGAAGGTGGGTTTGGGTGCTGATGAGGAAGCCATGTGAGACGGTTGAAGTTTTAATGAAACTTGAAAGAAAATAGGTGAGAGCAGTGGATGCAAGAATAAGATAGCAAGAAGGTAAAATTAAAGTAGATGAATGAAGTGAGAAGGGTTTAAATAGAGGTTGTCGAGAGGTGTCGTGGCAGCATTAAATGTATAATGGTCCAGTTGTCTCGCGCACGTTACACGATTTCTACCCGTTATTTTCGTTGCCGTTGGCAGCTAGTCGTTAGCGGTCAACTAGTCGTTACTCGTTTCTACGCTGGGCTGCCCTAGGCTGTCTCGGCGGGATGGTGGGTGGGCTTCTTCCTGGGCCTTCTTCTTGATCCGGCTCTTTTATTCCTAATCCTGAAACACTAAATAAAGATGATTAAATATTAAAAATAAATTCTGAAAAATAAAAATGTGGTAATTAATCTAAGGGAAAACTACACCGGTGGTCCCCAAACTATTACCATTTTCCTATTTTGGTCCCCAAAATATGTTTTTCGGCAAAATCGTCCCTTCTGTTACATAGTTCTCCTGTTTTAGTCCTCGACGTTAAATAGCTAACAATTTTGCTCACGCGGCACTTTTTTAAGAGGAGAGAGAAGTGATTAAAAAATATTTAAAAAATGCCACGCCCGCAAAATCGTTAGCTATTTATCGTCGGGGGACCAAAACAGGAGAACTATGTAACAAAAGGGACGGTTCTGCCGAAAAACATAGTTTAGGGACCAAAATAGGAAAACGGTAATAGTTTGGGGACCACCGGTGTAGTTTTCCCTTAATCTAATCCTATAAAAATTGCAATAAAATAAATTCTACTCCTACTGTATAAAATTAAAAATAAAGAAAAATATTTAAAAATTAAGTTTTGTTGGGAGTGCATTTAGGTGATGTACTGTTGGATCCTTCTGCATACTTTTTGGTGTTCCTTCAGGTGATGTACTGTTGGGTCCTTCTGCATGCTTTTTGGTTTATCACGACAGCTGCTTCCTTGGCCTGTCGCTATGCTGATTTTGACAGTTTTAGCATATGGGCATCCTTCCTTTTCATTTTCCTGAGGGTTGTAGCATATTTAACTTAATACTCTGGTTATCTACCCTCATGGTTAGCTCCCCATGTTCCACATCTATTAACGTTCTGCCCGTGGCCAAAAATGGTTGCCCAAGGATGATAAGGGCTTTTGTTTCGTGCTTGCTGCCTATCCTACATGGAATAAAAAAGCTGCCCGTATCTATTTTCTTGGGTGACAATTTGTTGTGCAGCATTGTCATGCACTCCTCTGTTACAACAATTGTTTCAAACTCCCCAATCCTCTTCACTTTAGAAACTATGCCCCTGAGATATTTGGCATAGTTGGGCATATTCTGAATGGCTTCTATTAGAGGGATGTTTATGTGCACCTGCTTTAAAATATCCAGGAATCTTCTGAACTGGTGCTCTTGCTTTTTTTGCTTAAGCCTCTAGGAAAGGTGCTGGTAGGCGGATGTCCTCTATACGTTCATTGCATGGGAACTTTATCTATGGAGGATCATCTACTTCAGGACCGCTGTCATGTTCAGCTGTCGGGGCGGCTAGTGTCGATGCTGCCGCGACAGGTTTTTCTTTCTATGTTGGCTGTGTTTCTAGTTGCTTTTCCACACTCGGTTCATCCAACTGCTTCCCACTTCTGGTAGATATGGCTTTGCACTATTCGTAAGTGGGTTTGGTTGTTGCCTCTATGCTGTTGGATGCTGCTCCCATTGTTCTGCTACTGAAGATCTCTGTGAACTACCCAAATTGGGTTTCCAAGTTCTTTATAGCAGCCTTCTGGTTGTTCATCTTCATCTCCGTCCTGTCCATGAAAGACTCAGTTTTATCAATAAACTTATTAGTGCGAACAATAAAATCACTAGTTCTAAACATAAAAGTATGAAGAGTTGCTTCTAGTGAATTATTGTTTTGCGACTGCTGAGCCTGCTGTCTGGACAGTTTTTGTTTGTAGCTTCCCTGTTGTTGTTGAGGGTTTGCAGCAGTCTTTGGGTTCCTCCAGGAGAAGTTGGGATGGTCCTTCCATCCAGGGTTGTAGTGTTCTAGGCAGGTTTGTTGTTCCTTTTGTATCCTCCCATAAAGTTGGCAGATGCGGTGCAGTCAGAGGAATCGTGGTTGCCCCCCCCACTCATCACAAAATGGCTCCACAGATTTGGCCTCATAGACCTACCTAGTCGGTTTCACAATGCTCATAACCAGCTCTGTCTGCTTGTCAAGGTGGGCATTGATAGATTCCGAGGCTTGTACTTTATTCACAGCAGCTGGCCGCCTAACGCCGCCTCGGCGGGCTGTTGGATACTTGTAGTCATTCTTGGCGGCTTGGTTCAAAATCCGCAGTGCCTCCTCTAGAGGTCTATCAAGGATGATTCCATTGGCTAAGGCATCAATCATCATCCGTGTTGGGTAGTTCACCCCGCTGTAGAACATTGATACTTGTGTCCAATCCGAAAAACCATGTCGCGGATAGTTACTCAGCATTTGTTAGTACTACTCCCATGCTTCATACATCGGCTTGTCATCCCCTTGTCGGAAGGTTGTTATTTCGTTTCGCAGTCTGTCTGAGACATTGGACGGGCTGAAACGGTCTAGAAAATCTTTACACAACTTTGTCCATGTGTTGAATGATCCTGTTGGCTGGTTGTTTAGCCATTGTTTTTCCCTATCCCTTAGTGAATAGGGAAATAATCTCAGCCCCAGTACTTCTTGATGGACTCCGTGCATTTTGAATGCTCTGCAGATGTCCAGGAATCCTCTCAAGTGCTGTCGAGCATCTTCTGTGGCAATCCCTCCAAATTTCCCTAACGTGTTGATCATGTTAAACATAACGGGCATCAACTCGAAGTGATCTGCCTCAATTTCAAGTTCTGTCACTGTCGGATTGAACCCTCTGAAGTCATGTTCCAGATAATCTCTAGTGGTTCGAACATTCTGGGGCTGCCTGGGTGAAACTTGTTGTTCTCTGAGCAGCGGGTCTTGCTGCCCATCCCTGTCGTTCACAGCATTGTTGGCAGGGTTGTCGTTCTCCATGTTTACCTTTGCCTTTTCTTTTTCCTCTTTGGTTTTCCCAAGGGCTTCTCTGATTTCCTTCTTGAGATCTCTTGCTCTTCGTTAGATATCGTCGTAATAAAGGATTTCTCCTTTTGGGTTTGCCCTGGTCATACACTAGCAAAGGAAACTGAAAAAAATTTTCCGATTAAAAATAAAATAAACTGTAAAGAAATAAAAGTGCAGAAATTAAAGACAAATTTCGCTGTTACCAATCCCCGACAATGATGCCAAAAACTTGTAGAGCGTTTGGGTGTTCTCTATTTATGAGCGCAAGTGCACACTCCTGTCAAGTTATAGTATAAAAGATATCGTCTCCCAAAGGGATTGGACAGCTTGATTCGAATTGTTGTTCCTGTACAAGAAAAGTAAATGCACAAGCAAGGTGGATGTGGAGAAGAAAAGTAAAATAAAAACACAAGTAATTAAAAAGGAAGTGACCATATTGATATAGACGGCAGGGTTATTCTGCTGCTTAGTGTGAAACTGCGTTGAATAGGTCAAGTTATTTTGCGCTGCCAGACTCTGCTGCCTCGGAGTGGATGGCAGGTAGACTCCTGAGGCCCTATCACTGCCTCGGCAGGGGAATGGAATTGTGTCTTGACGACAAACTTGGTAGAACTACAAGGCTCGACAGAACGCTTCGAAAGTAACTCTGCTTATGTCTAAGTCAGAGTTTTGTTGATGCCCACTGTAGATAATACCAGTCGCGGCGTGAATCAAGGAAAGACAACAATGTCAATTCGTCCTCTTTTAGCCGCCTTAAACCCTTAACCTATGTCTAGGCCGGATTGATCGCACCGTCTATAGATGAAATCGTACTTACTCCTTTTGTGAGTTCGACTCTCTCGATACCGATCAAATAGATAGAATTCAACTAATCTTTCGTCTTAATTGAAAACTATGAAGAACATGGAATAAGTAAACCTTTTAATTTTATATGCAAAAAAAATTGAAATCCTAAACAACCGTTCTCACAACTAATTACAACATAACCCAAACCCAAGGAGAGAATTAGAACATGTCGGCGGCAAGGAAACCTAAACTATGCCTAAGGAAAAACATAAGCTATTTTGAATTAGAATTACAATGGGTATATATAGGCATTAGCTAGGTCTAGTCCTTCTTGAGGTAGAAGTTTTCAAAGTAGCTTGCCACATTAAATGTGACTTTAAACTCTGACTTCTTTGAGTTGAATGTGGACTTAATCATGTTGCCTTGTTCTGCAAGCAATCTCGAGATTCACCATCGGCGGCTCTGTCCGCTGCCACAGACGTCGGAAAATTGAGTGGAAAGCATTGATAGAATCATGATTTTCTGCTTTACAAATCGCACTCGGTTCTCCAACTCCATACTTGTTGTCTTAGGCGGCACAGTGGGCGGCGTCAGCTACTATCTCTGTCTTGTTCTGTATCAGTACAGCTCCTTAGTTCGCTGCCTCAGCATCACATCCTCAGCTCCTCTTTCCCTCTATCATCCCTTGGCACCTAAAACCAAAAGTAAACTAAAACAACACCTTTCATTACCAAATAAAGGATAATCTAGAAAAACATGACAAAGTAAAGAAATACTGTAAAATGCAATGCATGATCCTAATTATGCCTAAAATGTACTAAAAAATAGCAATAATATGAGATGGAATGTGCATGAAATATAGAACTTGTAGAAACTTTACACATGCTTTATCATCATAGTTTCTCAATCTCTTAAATTAATTTCTTTCTTTTATTTTATTTTATTAGTTCTCTCAACCAAACCATCACCTGTGTTTTTACTTTTCTACAATGCGAGACGATAACTTCTAGAAATAGCACCAATTCTTTTGGAGACAATATCTTTTATACTATAACTTGGTGACGTGTATACTTGCACTAAAATTGCGACACCTAATACGCGCAACAAGTTTTTGGTGCCATTGTCGGGGACTGGCAATAGCAAATTTGTTTTTATTTCCTTGCACTTTTATTTTTATTCAGTTTATCAAGGCCTAACAATATTTTGTTTTGCATTGGTGTATGAGCAGGGCAAATCCAACTGCTCCAGGCTACCCCTTGATCCGGAGATTGAACGCACTTACCGTAAACTCAATCAAAAACTGAAAAGAGAAATGATACATGTAATCTGAAATAACAATGCCGACGACAACAAGAATGTCACGGCAGTAGACGGAGGAATTCGACCACCTCAATTTGTTGAAGCAAGAAACCTAACCGTCTGAGATTACTTAGAAGAAGATCTCAACAAACTGAATCCAGGAGTTGTCACACCTGCAATCGAAGCTGCCCACTTTGAGTTAAAGCCCATGAAGTTCAACATGATCAATACCATGTGTCAATTTGGCGGCTCGACAACTGAAGATGCTAGACAACACCTCAAATCCTTCTTGGAAATTTGCAATTCATTCAAAATACAAGGAGTCCGTGAGGATATCTTGAGGCTGAAATTGTTTCCCTATTCACTGAAGGATAGGGTAAAAACCTGGTTAAATAGTATTTCGGCCAAATCTATAGAATCCTAGAATGACTTATGTCGTGATTTCCTTGCGAGATTTAATCCTACAAATTTAACTGATAAGTTTCGTAATGAAATCATTTCTTTTCGGCAGGCAGATGATGAATCCATGTACGAGGCTTGCGAGCGATACAAAGAAATTTTACACAAATGCCCCTTACACGGATTCCCATTGTGGACACAGGTGATAATGTTTTACAATGCAGTAAACACGCCAACGAGGATGGTGCTCGATGTCTCGACAAATGACATACTCCTAGATAAGCCACCGAGGACATCTTCTATGTACTTTCCTAACCACGACTGTTTCACCAAAAGAACTTGTAACATTCATTCCCACATCTAATATCTCACACGGTATATCCAACAACCTCGCATGATCACGCAAAATGTACGAATGTGTAGAGCCAGAATCGATCAAAGAAAACAAATTCAAAGACTATAATGAGAAGTTACCTGCAATCACGTCTGTATCATTTCTGCTCTCGCGATGCGCATACACTCTAGCTGGTCCACCACCCTCAGGTTGTACATCAACCACATGAGCTACATTTTTTTTACTATCATCCCTATGCTGAAAGTTACCTCGACCGCGCCCACGACCTCTCTGGTGCTCAACTGCTCGAACCAGAGCTTGTCCATCTCTAGCCAGATATGGACAATCACCTCTCAAATGTGTTCGAGACCCACAGTTCCATCATGTTCCATAATTACTCCAACACTCACCAAAATAGCGTCTCCCACATTTAACGCACTCAGGTGTGCAAACAACAGGTCCTTGACCTTGATGGCCACGTTCGGGGTTACCACCTCCACGCCTATGGTCAGGTTGGTACCTCTAATTCTTGTGCCTCTTGGCATGGTCTCTACCCCATTCAGCATGCCTTTTTCCTAAACTAGATCCACCACCACGAGTAGCCAATCCCAAGCTGTGTTCGGTATCCTTGGCCCTAGTGACCAACACATCAAAGTCCACATAATCTGAGGCTAACATGAAGGTCTTCACCTCCTGAACCAAGCCATATCGGAAAAGTTCACATCATTCCCTCTCAGTGGGAACCAACTCATAAGCATACTGACTCAGATGTACAAAATGTACCTCGTACTCGGATATTGTCATGCTACCTTGAACTAAAGCCATGAACTCTCTCTTTTTCTCATCCTAATATCGAGGACCAAGGTAATTCTTACGGAAGGCAGTTCTGAAGAATTCCCGAGTAGCATCGGCTTCAGGTATACCGGATGTAGTAGTGGTCCACCAAGCATAGGCATCTCTATAAAGTAAGGAAACAATGCAACCCAACTTACGTACATCTGAACACCCCATCTGTCCCAAAATACGGATTGTACTCTCAAGCCATGCCTCCGAACCCTCGGGAGACAACACATGAAACTTAACTCCGCCCAAACTACGGAGTCGCTCTAAAGGCAATCCAGTCCCTACACCCTGAGGCGGTGCTGCTACACGTACACCAGCTAAGGTTGTTTGAAAAGCCTTGGCTATAGCCTGAATCAGAGGAGCCATATCTATCCCAGCCTGCCTGTAACCCCCTTAGCCCGATCTAGACGGTTGATCCGAACCGAGGTGATTACATGGGGAAAACCGTAGCCAACTTGTTAAAGCCGACTTCGATTGACGACCCTTTTTTCTTTTTACCTTTTCTAAATGCAGCTTAAGTCCTATGTGATCACCCAAGAGCATTGGAAGAAACGACACATCAATCGGATTACGCTTAGGGGTTTAATTGCACAAACTAGACATTTAGGGACGAAAACGTAATTTCTGCAAATTACAAGGACTTATCTGATTTTAAGGTTACCTTTATTCAATTAATCATGTTTCATGCTTCTTTGGAAATTTACATCATAATCTAACCAACCAATCACACCCAATTGCATTCTTGAGGTTCAGGGACAAAAATGCAACATTTTCAAACTTTAAAAGATGCCATTAACAGAATTAACGGTCGCGTATCGGTACGCCTAGGGATCGTATCGATACGCGGGAAGGCAGTGACCAAAATTGTAGAAAGGGTATCGATACACTCTCTCGCATATCGGTACACTCTTCAAGCCCGTATCGAAACACTCCCCAACCGTACCGAAACCCATGTATAGAAGAGCACAAATTTAGCTTATGCGTATCGATACGCATACCAGAACTGGCCCAAAATCAGCCAAAAATTGTATCAAACTTCGATGAATCATCATCAAATCATATAGACATGTTTATGGCATTCACTCAATCATACAAGCATGCAATCCCAAGCACATGGTAACATTTGGTTGATTAACACAAGCATAGCAAGGCATATAATGAAGCATGCTTAGACCACAAACCAAAAGCATACCAAAAGGTAAGATAAAACATCAAAACCAAAATAAAGGCCTTCTACAAACCAAATACACCATATAACACTTGCATCAACATCAGGGAGTCCAAAACACATCTCCCAAAACAAACCATTAAAATCCCAATGCCATATATCATTACTAAAGTAAAAGTAAAACACCATACTTGAGCTTATCTATTCCTTGGATCCTCTTAAGCCACCTTGCTGCCCGAAATATCTTAATTATCTGCATTGTTGGTGAAAGAGAGCGTAAGCACGATAGCTTAGCGAGGCATGCTCTAAAACACCAACACAACAATGAAAGCTTTTAAAACTCTATCCTGAAAACCATTTCTAAACCATGCTCTTTCTATCTCATGCTTGAAAACCATTTCAAAGCAAATCATCATTTGAAAATCACATGTACCATCTATCTATCTATCTCATGCAGTCAACCAATTCAAACTCATGGCAAAGCCACACACATGCTTTATAATCAAAAGCATTTCATAAATCTCAAAATCTCATATGCATTTCTCATAGCATAAAATCATTTCAACATTGGTACATGTGAATCGGGTTCATTCTCATATATTAGCATTTCATATTCTATCTTTACTCGGAAATGCGGATAGCTTGACTCGAGGCCAAGTCCTACCCCGGTGGGATCTCGCCACCGGACTCTCATGGCGGTATTTATCTTCGCCACAAAGCTTGGGTGTTTCACCAAGACCTACCCTGATGGTATCTCTCATCATCGGACTCTCACTTTAGATCGGGATGGCACTACCCCCATTGCCCGACTCCAAAGAGCACGTACGAATTTTTAGTTTATAGTGCACTTTACATTCTATTGGTGGACCAATTATATCCAGTAATCTTATCATCATTTATGCCAATATATTACATTAAAATCGTCATCTCACCTACTGTTTTGATGCAACATTTCTAAAATCAATCTCATCCCATTTCAAAACCACAATTCATGCATAGCATTCAATCAAAATCTCAAAACTCTTTGCAATGTCATTCTATCTCATGGGATCAATATGAAACAACATTTCATGTTTAAATCACACATAAAACAGTAGGAATTTGTCTATCTCAAATCAAGAGCATGTCGAAAGCATTTAGGGGCATCAACAACTTTTCGAGAGCAAGGCTAAACATACTTACTTCCGGATTTAGGATGGTGTTTCAAACCAATCCTAAATCCCCAAACCTTGTTTCCTTGTCCCTCAAGGACTTATAAAACCATTGCACTCACCGATAACGTTTCGCTTGCATGCCGAAACAATTTCTAGGCTTCCGGCAATTCCGGATCAACACCAAATGCATCCGATGAAGACTCCCATGTTCATTATACATAATACGAGAGGACTAATGCATAATCATGCATTAAAATCACCAGACACACATTCTAACTCGGTGCTCTACTCAAAACTAGCATTTCGGCTATCCGAAATAACTGAAATCAACTCCAAACTTTCTCAAATCAAAGCCCAACCAAGATCTATCAATCCTAACCTTTTCTAAACCTCAATCAACAACAAAAATCACCATAAACACAACCTTATACCTCCAGCAATAACAGATCACCAGAAACACCTCAAAACCACAAATCTAGCATCTCAAACTTAGAAACACAAAACTATTCGGGATTTATTTTTTAAAACCTCATTCTCAACATCAAATATCATCCAAAATATGTTAGAAATCATCCCCAAAATAGAGCTTAACATAGAATTACGAAAATCATCAAGATCTCATTAAGAATCTTGAATTTAACAACTATTTCATGTTTATAACCTTAAAATAACTCAAAAACCAAAGGATTGATAACTTGGGAATTTCAGTAAAGAACTGATAATTAGAGGAGAAGGACGAAGCTTACCTCTAATGGTTGATCTCTTTTCAATTTGGGCAAGTTTTCTTGAAAATCCAAAGCAAGAATCAAAAAGATTTGATGAAACAAAGATAGGAAATCCTTTGGAAGATAAAATCCCAGCAAACAAGATGAAAATCAAAGGAGAGAAAAGTGTTTGGTTGATGGAGTTGATAGAAAAGGAAAAGAGAAAACTATCGTGAAATTAGTTATGGAAAGTCTAACTTTAATTTTCCTTTTTAATTCCCTTTTATTTCTTTAATAAAATCATTATTAAAACCTCCCAAATTAAAGAGAAATCTGATGAAAACAAATGGTAAAATTAGCTCCTTAAAGATTCAAAGTTTCAATCCTTTACAAAATAGTCACTAGTCAACTTTTACAAAAACTGCATTTTGGTCACTATACCAAAATGTAATATTTCCAAATATCCTTTTGTAAAATTGTTTTCACCATAATAATTTATATATTAAATGAGGATTTTTAGATATTTTCCACATTTTTAAAACATCTCGAACTAGGTGTTCACTAAACCAACCTCAAAGGTTCGAACCGTTCCTGACCGGCCCGATTCAACATCTAAAACATCTAGGCCCAAAACCAGGGTGTTACAACTCTCCCCCACTTAAGAAATTTCGTCCTCGAAATTTATCTGGTGGAAAAAGGTAAGGAAATTAATTTTTTCATATCATCATTCCTTTCCCACGTGGCTTCCTCAACGGCACGATGTCTCCACAAGACCTTGACCAGCTCGATGGTCTTACCCCGGAGAACCTTACTATCCGTATCCAAAATCTCAACGGGATCTTCATCATACGTTAAGTCTGGATTTAGCGCAACCTCTTCTACAAGCATGACATACGACAAATCAGATCTATATCTCCGAAGCTAGACACATGGAACAAATTATGTATATTTTCTAACTCTGAAGGCAGTATCAACTTGTAAGCAACATGACCCACACGTTCTATCACCTCATATGGTCCAATGAACCTCAAACTCAATTTTCCCTTCCGGCCAAATCTCATCACCTTCTTCCAAGGTGAAACTTTCAGAAACACACGTTCGCCAACTGCGACCTCTATCTCCTTACGCTTCAAATCCGCGTAAGATTTATGTCGGTCCGATGTTGCCTTCAAACGCTCACAAATGAGCATCACCTTCTCGGTGGTTCCTTTCAACAAAGTCGGCATCGAAATCAACTTTTTCCCCGTTTCAGCCCAACAAATGGGAGTCCTACACTTCCTCCCGTATAAAGCCTCGTACGGTGCCATTTGAATGCTTGCCTGGTAACTATTATTATAAGCAAACTCAACCAACGGCAAGTGCTTCTCCCAAGATCCTTGAAACTCAATAACGCAGCACCTCAACATATCCTCAAGCACTTGGATAACACACTCTGACTGTCCATCCGTCTGTGGATGATAAGAAGTACTGAAATTTAACCGCATACCCAAGGCTTGATGCAAACATACCCAAAACCTCAATGTGAACCTCGGTTCTCTATCCGATACTATATATTTCGGCACACCGTGCAAACACACAATTTCAGCAATGTACAACTTAGCTAACTTATCAAAGGTATACGTAGTATGAACATGCAAGAAATGTACACACTTTGTAAGGCAATCCACAGTCACCCAAACAAAATTCTTTTTCGATGGCGACAAAGGCAAACTAGACACGATGTCCATGGTAATCCTTTCCCACTTCCATTCTGGGATTCTCAACGGCTGCAACAACCCAGATGAAACCTAATGTTCAGCCTTAACCCACTGACTAACCATACATTTGCTAACGAACTCGACAACATCTTTCTTTAATCCCACCCAATAGTACTCATCTTTCAAATCACGGTACATTTTCATACTACCAGGGTACATAGAGAAAGGGCTACTATGAGCTTCAGTCAGAATAGTGCGCCTCAACTCAACATCATTCGGCACCACTATCCAACTCCCAAAACATAGAACACCATCATCACTGAAACTGAAGTTCGAAGGCCTTCCTTCCGCAATATCCTGAATGTGAGGTACAAGAGAATCATCAAGCAACTACTTATCTTTGATTAACTGAACCAAAGATGGTTTCACTTGCAACTCTGCAACAAGGCCACCATCTCGCGATATGCTCAAAGAAGCAAACATCGCCCTCAACTCCACCGCCACTTTCCTGCTCAAGGCATCGGCCACAACATTGGCCTTTCCAGGATGATACTCGATCGTTAGGTCATAATACTTAAGCAACTCCACCCAACGTCGTTGATTGAGATTCAATTCATTCAGAGACATAAGATGTTTCAAACTCTTGTGATCCGTGTACACAGTGCACTTCTCACCATATAGATAATGTCTCCAAATCTTTAAAACGAACACCATTGTCGCTAACTCAATATCATGCATGAGATAGTTACGCTCATGCACCTTCAACTGTCGTGATGCATAAGCTACTACCATACCTTCTTGCATCAACACACATCCCAAACCGACATAGGATGCATCACTATCCACCATAAACTCTTTACCGAATTCAGGTTGAATCAAGATAGGAGCTTGCGTCAAAGCTTCCTTTAGCTTCTCAAAAGCTTGTTTTCTCACTTCTGTCCACTCAAACTTAACATCCTTATGCAATAACTTCATCAAAGGAGAAACAATCTTGGAAAATCCATCCACAAACCTTCGATAGTAACCCGCCAAACCAAGGAAACTACGAACTTCATGAACAGACCTAGGAGGCTTCCAATTCACCACCGCCTCAATCTTCTGAGGATCAACACGAATTCCCTCGGCCGAAACCACATGACCAAGGAAAACAACCTCCTTCAACAAAAACACACATTTACTCAGCTTGGCATAAAGCTGATTTTCTAGCAACACTTGCAAAACAATTCTTAAATGTTCCTCGTGCTCCTCCTCAGTACGAGAGTACACAAGAATATCATCGATGAACACCACAACAAACTTATCCAAGAACCCATGAAACACCATGTTCATCATATCCATGAATGCAGCAGGAGCATTCGTCAAACCAAAAGGCATCACCAGAAATTCATAATGCCCATACCTTGTTCGAAAAGCAGTTTTTGGCACATCCACATCCTTAACCTTCAATTGATAGTACCCAGACCTTAAATCAATCTTCGAGAACCCAATCGCTCCACGAAACTGATCAAAAAGAGCATCAATTCTTCGTAGAGGATACTTATTCTTGACAGTCAACTTATTCAGCTGGCGATAATCAATGCACATTCTCATCGTGCCATATTTCTTCTTTAGTAACAAGACTAGTGCACCCCAAGGTGACACACTAGTCCGAATAAAGCCTCGATCAAGCAACTCCTGAAGTTGCATCTTCAACTCCTTTAACTCCTTAGGTGCCATTCGATAGGGAGTGATGGACACCAGAGTTGTGTTCTCATACAACTCAATTCCAAACTCAACCTCCCGACTAGGCGGCGACAATCCAGGTAACTCCTCCGGAAACACCCAAGGGAATTCACACACAATCCTTATATCTTGAACCCGAACATCCTTCATACTAGGATTCATTGCAAAAGCTAGATAAGCTTCGCATCCTTGACGATAAATCCGACTCGCTTCAAGCCTTGAAACCACATTATATAAAAACTTTACATTCTCTCCCACCACTACAACTTCATAATCATCAGCAAGTTTTAGCGAAACTCGCTTATTCTCAAAATCCACAACAGCCCTATGCTCAACTAGCCAATCCATACCCAGGATTACATCGAACCCATAGAAAGGCAATTCCATAAGATCCACCAAGAACACATGTTCTTGCACCTTTAAGGGACATCTCCTATACAACTTACTTGTTAATATCGTTTCATCGAAAGAACTAGTCATACGCATACCAACATCCAAAGACTCAACAGGAAAGCCAAGCATTTGAGCATGTTCACGCAAAATGTACGAGTGTGTAGACCCAGAATAAATTATAGAAAGTAATGACAAAGACTGCAAAGTAAAAGTACCTGCGATCACATCAGTGTCATTCCTCCCTTCACGATGGGCATACACTCTGGCCTGGCCACCTCCTTCGGGCTAAACAACTACAACATGTGCTACATTCCTTGCACCATCATCTCTACGCTGAAAATTGCCACGGCCGTGCCCACGGCTCCTCTGTGGCTCAGCTGCTCTAACCAGAGCCTGCCCCTCTCTAATCAGCTGAGGGCAATCTCGTTTCATGTGCCCACGGGAACCAGAATTCCAGCATGTACCAATGTTGCCCCAGCACTCTCCCGTGTGCCTCCTACCACACCGATTACACTCAGGTGTACGAATGAAAGCATTCGGCCCTTGCTGGCCTCTCCCCGGATTACCTCCCCCACGTCTAACATCCGTATGAGACCTTCAATCCCTCGGCCTGTTAAAACGATCCCTTCAAGCATCAAAACCCGCAGCTCGCTTCCCTGAGCTAGATCCTCCTGCTCGACTCGCCAGACCAAGATTCAGCTCAATGTCCTTGGCTCGAGTGACCAGGATATCAAAATTGGTGTAATCCGATGCAAGCATGTATGTCTTCCATCAGCCACTAGCCCATATTTGAAACGCCCGCATCTCTCTCATTCATTAGGGATCAACTTCGGTGCATACTGGCTAAGGCGTACAAACTGCACCTCGTATTCCGCCAATGACATGCTACCTTGTACTAGGGACATAAACTCTCTCTTTTTCTCGTCCAAATAACGGACTCCCAGATATTTCCTCTTGAACGCATTAAAAAAACGTCCAAGTCACCTCAGCATCCTTTAATCCAACTATAGTGGCCGTCCACCACGTATAGGCATCACCATGTAACAGGGATATATACATTCCCAACTTCTGGACATCATTACAGTTCATCTGTCCAAGGATCCTCTTGGTTCTCTCCAACCAAGATTCGAAACTCTCAGGGGTCAGCCCTTTAAACTCAGTCCCTTTGAGATTCAGGGACATTTAGGGACTAAAATGTAATTTCTGCAAATTACAAGGACTTCTCTGATTTTAAGGTTACCTTTATTCAATTAGTCATGTTTCATGCTTCTTTGGAAATTTTCATAATAATCTAACCAACCAATCACACCAAATTGCATTCTTGAGGTTCAAGGACAAAAATGCAACATTTTCAAACTTTGAAAGATGTCATTAACAGAATTAACGGTCGCGTATCAGTACGCCTAGGGACCGTACCGATACGCAGGAAGGCAGTGACCAAAATCGTAGAAAGGGTATCGATACGCTCCCCCGCATATCGGTACGCCCTTCAAGCCCGTACCGAAAACCCTGTGCAGAAGAGCACAAATTTGGCTTATGTGTATCGATACGCAAGCCCGTGTATTGATACACATACCAAAACTATCCCAAAATCAACCCCAAAATCGTATCAAACTTCAATGAATCATCATCAAATCATATAGACATGTTTATGGCATTCACTCAATCATACAAGCATGCAATTCCAAGCACATGGTAACATTTGGTTGATTAACACAAGCATAGCAAGGCATATAATGAAGCATGCTTAGACCACAAACCAAAAGCATACCAAAAGGTAAGATAAAGCATCAAAAACAAAATAAAGGCCTTCTACAAACCAAATACACCATATGACACTTGCATCAACATCAGGGAGTCCAAAACACATCTCCCAAAACAAACCATTGAAATCACATTGCCATATATCATTACTAAAGTAAAAGTAAAACACCATATTTGAGCTTATCTATTCCTTGGATCCTTTTAAGCCTCATTGTTGCCCAAAATATCTCAATTATCTGCATTGTTCGTGCAAGTGAATCAAGTTCATTCTCATATATTGGCATTTCATATTATATCTTTACTCGGATATACGGATAGCTTGACTCGAGGCCAAGTCCTACCCTGGTGGGATCTCGCCACCGGACTCTCATAGCGGTATCTATCTTCGCCACAAAGCTTGGGTGTTTCACCAAGACCTACCCCGATGGTATCTCTCATCATCGGACTCTTACTTTGGATCGGGATGGCACTACCCCCATTGCCCGACTCTAAAGAGCACGTACGAATTTTTAGTTTATAATGCAATTTACATCCTATTGGTCGACCAATTATATTCGGTAATCTTCTCATCATTTATGCCAATATATTACATTAAAATCAGCATCTCACCTACTGTTTTGATGCAACATTTCTAAAATCAATCTCATCCCATTTCAAAACCACAATTCATGGATAGCATTTAATCAAAATCTGAAAACTCTTTGCAATGTCATTCTATCTCATGGGATCAATATGAAATATCATTTCATGTTTAAATCACGCATAATACTGTAGGAATTTGTCTATCTCAAATCAAGAGCATGTCAAAAGCATTTAGGGGCATCAACCACTTTTCGAGAGCAAGTCTAAACACACTTACTTCCGGACTTAGGATGGTGTTTCAAACCAATCCTAAATCCCCAAACCTTGTTTCCTTGTCCCTCAAGGACTTCTAAAACCATTGCACTCATCGATAATGTCTTGCTTGCTTGCCGAAACAATTTCTAGGCTTCCGGCACTTCCGGATCAACACCAAATGTGTCCAATAAAGTCTCTCATGTTCGTTACACATAAGAGTAGAGTATTAATGCATCATCATGCATTAAAATCACCAACAACGCATTCTAACTCGCTGTTCTACTCAAAACTAGCATTTCAACTATCTGAAATAACTAAAATCACCTCCAAACTTTCTCAAATCAAAGCCCAGCCAAGATCTATCAATTCTAACCTTTTCTATACCTCAATCAACATCAAAAATAACAATAAACACAACCTTATACCTCCAGCAATAACAGATCACCAAAAACACCTCAAAACCCACAAATCTAGCATCTCAAACTTTGGAACCCAAACCTATTCGAAATTTATTTTTTAAAACCTCATTCTCAACATCAAATATCATCCAGAATATGTTAGAAATCATCCTCAAAATAGAGCTTAACATAGAATTACGAAAATCATCAAGATCTCATTAAGAATCTTGAATTTAACAACTATTTCATGTTTATAACCTTAAAACAACTCAAAAACCATTTACAAAGGATTGATTATCTTGGGAATTTCAGTAAAGAACTAATCATTAGAGGAGAAGGACGAAGCTTACCTCTAATGGTTGATCTCTCTTCAATTTGGGCAAGTTTTCTTTAAAATCCAAAGCAAGAATCAAAAGGATTTAATGAAACAAAGATAGGAAATCCTTTGGAAGATAAAATCCCAGCAAGCAAGATGAAAATCAAAGGAGAGAAAAGTGTTTGGCTGATTAGAAGTTGAGAGAAAAGGAAAAGAGAAAACTATCGTGAAATTAGTTATGAAAAGTCAACTTTAATTTTCCTTTTTAATTCCCTTTTATTTCTTTAATAAAATCATTATTAAAAGCTCCCAAATTAAAGAGAAATCTGATGAAAACAAATGGTAAAATTAGCTCATTAAAGATTTATAGTTTCAATCTTTACAAAACAATCACTAGTCAGCTTTTGCAAAAACTGCATTTTGGTCACTATACCAAAATGTAATATTTCCAAACCTCCTTTTGTAAAATTGTTTTCACCATAATCATTTATATATTAAATGAGAATTTTTAGATATTTCCCCACATTTTTTTAAAACATCCCGAACTAGGTGTTCCCTAAACGAACCTCAAAGGTTCGAACCGTTCCCGACCGGCCTGATTCAACATTTAAAACATCTAGGCCCAAAACCAGGGTGTTACACTGCCCCTGGCCAACCTGAGGTCCAACACCTCTGACACCAGCTCTAACACACCCCTCGAGGGTAGGGGAAGAGGAGGCAAATTCTCTTCATTCGCGTGCCCAACATTCTCACTACCCAGATTATCGACAGTTGGATCACGCCTCGGTCCCATCTTACCAAGATATGCTATCTAACAACAACAAACACAAACAATGGAAATGATTTGGGTCAGCAAGAAGCAAGGTCCAAGACGCTCAAGTCCTTTAATCAAGACCATTTTCACTAATAATATTATACCAATGGGTGTCGTTATCTACAAAACAACCAACGACAAAACCAACAGTCATGCTCACAAACACTGTGCACCGCAAGCAACAATCAACCACATCAAACTTACCTCACTCACCTTCATGATTGCTCGATAAACATGGATCTGATACCAACAAATGTAACCCCCTTAGCCCGGTCTAGCCGCCAGATAGAACCAAATGTGTTACATAGGGAAAAACAAAGAAAAACCGGCTAAGGTTTCGCTCCGATTAGCAACCCTAATTTTTTTCTTTTCTAAAAGCCATTAACATCCTATGTGAAAGGACTCGCAACAGAAAACAAACATTGACCAAGCGATCGGACAACGAAGGACCAAAATGCAAATTTATCATAAAATAGGGGCCTAGCATGAAATTAAGGTTACAAATCTTCAATCAGTCATATTTCATGCCTACATGCCAAAATGCAGCTTAAAACATCCATCCGAACACATTACATCAATATCACATCAAACAGGGACTAAAACATAAGAAAACAAAACTTCAAAGATTCCAATAACTAACAAACTATCGCCCGTATCGGTACAAGTTGTCCTGTACCGGTACGGGTGTATCAAAACAGGTTCGAAGGGCTCGAAACATTAGCCCGTATCGAAACACCCTTGGGGGAATTTCGGAACCGAGGTTTCTAGTAGCAAAATGTACCAGAATGGACCTCAACGTATCGATACACTTAGGCCACTTTAGGTACCCCGTATCGATACAGTCTCGACCGTATTGATACGCTCGACATGCAATGACACATTTTGCTGGTTTATTGCAATCTTAACCCACACAAGACCTTCAAACAAGACACAAACATACATACAACTTATACATACCATAAAGGCTCAACAAGCCTAGCAACAACATCAACAAAGCAAGAACAAACAAGGCAAGGTTCTAGATGAAAGCAACTTAAACATAACCGATTCACAAAATGGTCAAACTTGAAATCAAACCATACTTCAACATGCAAAGGTACTTTACAAGTCTAAAAGGCATCATAAACATGTCTCAACATAGAGAGTCTCAAAATAAAACCTCCCAAAGCATAAAGGTCCTATCCCATTGCTAACATACTATTATTGGATGCCAAAACCATACTTGAGCAAAAGAGTAAACTCATGGACAATTCCTTGCTTCCTTGCTGCCACAAATGATCCATGGATCTGCATTGTTGGAAAAGAGAGCATAAGCAAGAATGCTTAGTGAGCGGTGTTCAAAACATCAACAACAACAATGCAATTTTAAACATTTTTGGCTGCTTTTGAAAACAAAGCCATTTCACAAATCATTTATCAAACATAACTTTCAACATAACATGCTCAAAGCTTCACAAAATCATTCATGCAAACATAGCATAAAGATCAACTTTAACACACATGGGTATATTAACATCTTTAACAATTTTACTCGGATATGCGGATAGGTTTTGGTGGAATCTTACATCACCGTACTCATAACAACAACAAGGCTTTCGGTGGAATCTCACATCACCGTACTCCTCCTTAGTGGAATCTGACACCACTAAGGCCACGCGCGAATTTTACCATTATAGTGCACTCTCATCCTATTAGTCGACCAATTATATCCAGTAAACAAGATCTCATCGAGTGTCAATATACCCGTCAAGGCCAACATTTACCCACTATTTCTTAAGGCCACAACACATTATTTCACAATCCATTTCATATCACATTTCTATGCATAGCATGTACTCAAACACATAAATCTCATGAACAACTATCATTTAATATAACACCCTGGTTTTGGGCCTAGATGTTTTAGACATCGGATTGGACCAGTTGAGAACGGTTCGAATCACGTAAAGTGGTTTAAGGAAATCAAGGATTGGGATAGGATAAAATTGCTAAAATCCTCTAAAAATATGTTTAAGAGGTTGGTCAAGTCAATTTTACAAAATGGATTTCGGAAATGAGACATTTTGAGTAGTGACCAAATTGTAATGTTTCAAAACTGAGAAAAATGTAAATTTTAAGGTGGAAGCCAAAATCTTAGAATCTTTAGGGGGATTTAAGTCAATTTGACCTTTTCCCAATATGACATGTGTTTTAAAAGGCTTTTAATTAAATGGATTTCATTAGATTTATATTAATTCATTAATATAGTTAGTTAAAGTGAGATTTCTAATTATGTAACTACCAACTCTTTCTCATTTTCAGCCAAACACTATTTCTCTCATCTTTTCTCAGAATTCATTCTTCCAAAAACTCTCTCAACATTTTCTAAACCATTTTCAAGAGATCTTTTCTAATTCTTTAATATTTTGTTAAGGAAAACTTGTCATTCATTGAGAGAAGCAAGGATTGGAGGTAAATCCCGTTCTCAACCTCTAAACTAAGTTCTTTATTGACATTCCCAAGATATTTGGCTTTTAAATACTATTTTTGGTTGAGTTTTCATTATAGTTTTGATTGGAGATCAAAATCTTGTAAAAACATGATTGAAATCTTGATTTTCGGACTTGTTGAGTTAGGATCTATTTTGTGTTGATTTTAATTGAGTTTAAAGTTGATTAATATGTTAAAATGACGTGTTGATAACATAGATCCCGAAATCCTTGAGATCATTGAGTTTCTTGGTTGTTTTAAGTGGGTTTTTGAGGTGAAATGGTGGAATCTTGCTTGTTGGAGGTATAAGGTTGGGTTAGGTTGTTTGTTAGATGTGTTTTGATGTTTATAATGCTATGGAAGTGATGTATGTTGGCTGGGCTTGGTTTAGGAAGCAATCGATTGAGTTTTCGGTTGTTTTGGATGGGTATTTTGGTATAATTTGGGTGAGCAACGAGTTTGTGAATTGTTGCTGGTGTTAGAATGCATTTTAATGCATTTAGATCTCTATTTTGATGATGTGAAAATAGGGGATCTTGAAATGGAAGCGAACGAGGTGTTGTTGGAGGCTCCGGAAGGGTAATTCTGTGTAGGCGAGCAAGACTTCGCGTATCGGTGAGTGGAAATGCAATTTCCTGCTTTGTAATACTTTGAGCGTGGTCTTGGGAGCTTAGTGTAAGTTTGGTACACTTAGCTAAGCTCAAGAGTAAGTGATTCGAAAATCCCTCTCCTGGAAATGTGCTATGTTTGATGAAATTGCACATGAAGTAAGTGTGGATTTGTTTACTATGTTTAAGCCTGGTTTAAAGCTGGATTTTAATGTCATTATGTTAAGGATGCACTAGGTAAGTGATCCTTGGTTTGCATGTATTGAATGCATATGATATTAAGCATGTGATGCTTGTGAAAATGGCATTGTGGCTAAGCTGATATCAGTAGTCGTTTTTTGGTTAAATATTATTGGCAAGTGATAGTATTGGTTCTTAATCATATAAAGTTAGCACTATCAGACAAAGGTTGTGACTTGTTTAATTCTCCCTTTCGATGTTGAGGGGTTACTGATTGAGTTATAATCTCCATTGTAAGTACCCTAACGATTGAGTTATGTGATCTTACGTGAATGGTCAGTCTCTTGTGTGAGTCTTGTGTATGTGTCCCATACTCTCGTTAGTGGAATTATACAACTATCGATGAGTGATGCTGAGGGGTTGTGATTGTGCCATTAATCTCCATCACGGGTGTTGAGGGGTTGTGATTGTGCCATTGATCTCCACCTTGTGTAGTCCGGTAGTGCGTATGAAGCGTGTGGGACAACGCTTGTAATCCACGTATCCGATTGTGTCTTGTGTTGAAATGGTTTATTGATTATCACTTGTGAGCCAATATAATACAAATGAATGATGTGAAGCATGAGATGCTTGTAAATGATGCAAGAATGCATGGGATGCTTGGTAAAGCATGAGCAATGGTTTAATTGTTGTTTTTAAGTGACGCATATGAGCATGTGTTTATTAAATGCATTGTTGTCTTGAGAAGACATGATTTATGAAAAAGCATGTGATAAAAGTAGTGGTTTTGTAAGTCATGTTAAATGCATTGATGAATGTTGTTTAGCGATCCTCACTAAGCTATTCACTTACGCTCATTTGTTTCATCAATGCAGAGAATTGAACATTTCAAGACAGCCCAAAAGCAAGAGGAATCCAAGGCCTTGTTTAAGAGATTTATGAGGTTCAACCTTAGTGTAATAAGTGGCAATGGGTGGGACTTCTACTTTCTGATTTTGGTTGGAGATATTTGTTGTTACAAGCATGTTTAGTTTCTGATTGTGGATTTGTATTTGGCCCTTGAGTGGCTCTATGACATGTTTGTGGTGTTTTACCCTTTTAATAGCTTGATATCTTAAGCATGCTAGAATAGCTAAATGCCATCATGATATGAAGTGGTTGATGAGTATGTTTTGCTGTTTGATGGTGTTTAAAAGTCTATTAGATAGAGTACATCTTGTATGCATGTTTTGAGCTTGATTGGATGTGTTTTTTATATTTAAATGATGTTGGATGAAGCCGATCTGGTACGCGTATCGATACACGGGGAAGCGTATCGATACGCTAAGGCAAAATGAGGCATTTCTGTACAGGGGTATCGAAATGGATTGCCCGCGTATCGATACGCCTAGGCCAAGTTTGAAGGACGTATCGATACGTGAGGAAGCGTTTTGATACCCTTAACCCTTCTTTAGCTATTGCCTTCCCGCGTATCGATACAGGCCCAAGTGTATCGATACGGGTAGTTAAATTTCAGTTAAAAGTATCTTTTAAAGTCTGGAAAGGTTGCATTTTGGTCCCTGTTTAATATGTCTGGAATTGAATGTGTTTGGATGATCTGTTTAAGCTAAATTTTGACATGTTGGCATGTTACATGACTAATTGAAGATTGGTAACTTTAAAATCATGAATGTCCCTATATTTTATCGAAATTACAATTTAGTCCCTAAAAGTCAAATGTATGCAATTAAACCCCTAATTGAACTCTGATCGTTGTACCGTTTTCACCTAATCGCTTTGTTGAGCATATAGGTTAATAATAAGCATCTAGAGAAGATAAAAGGAAAAAAAGGGTCATTAATCGAGGTTGACTTTAACAGGTTGACTTTAGTTTTCTCCGTGTAATCTTCTTGGTTCGGGTCGGGCATCTAGGCTAGGCTAAGGGGGTTATATTTGTTGGTATCAGAGACAGGTTACGAAAGAACTGGGAATGTCAGTATGTGAAATTGTTATGTAACGTTGTATGTTGTCTGAAAAGCATGCAATTGGTTGAATTCTGAAGCTTATGCCATGCTTGATTTATGTGAATTGCATGTGAAGTGGATATGAGTGCGTGATGATTATGTAATGTTGTTGTATGCTGAATTTGGATGATGAAAAGTATGTTGAGCTTGAGGTGTCATTGTATGCTATGCCATGTTAGGGGAAGTCGGGGTGCCCATTGCCTTATTACACTAATCAAATGTTTTTGTAAACTTGGATCCTTGCTTGAAGCTGGCCTAAATGGTTTGATTTGTTTTTGTTGTTGTGTTTTGTTTAAAATAGCACAATGGGACCTAGAAGAGAGTTGAGGTCGAATACGATTATACATGCGGCTGAGCAGGGTGACCAGGGGGTTGATGTCCCTCCTGGTGGAAATCTACCTCCTCCGCGTTGAGAACAGTTTGAATCGCATAAGGTGGTTTAAGGAAATCAAGGATCGGGATAGAATAAAATTGTGATAAAATTGCTAAAATCCTTTAAAAATATGTTTAAGAGGTTGGTCAAGTCAATTTTACAAAATGGATTTCGAAAATGGGACATTTTGAGTAGTGACCAAATTGTAAAGTTTCAAAACTGGGAAAATGTAAATTTTAAGGGAGAAGCCAAAATCATAGAATCTTTAGTCAATTTTACCTTTTCCCAATATGACATGTGTTTTAAAAGGCTTTTAATTAAATGGATTTAATTAGATTTATATTAATTCATTAATATAGTTAGTTAAAGTGAGATTTCTAATTACGTAACTACCAACTCTTTCTCATTTTCAGCCAAACACTAATTCTCTCATCTTTTCTCAGAATTCTTTCTTCCAAAAACTCTCTCAACATTTTCTAAACCATTTTCAAGAGATCTTTTCTAATTCTTCAAGATTTTGTTAAGGAAATCTTGTCATTCATTGAGAGAAGCAAGGATTAGAGGTAAATCTCGTTCTCAACCTCTAATCTAACTTCTTTTTTATAATTCCCAAGATATTTGGCTTCTAAATACTATTTTTTGTTGAGTTTTCATTATAGTTTTGATTGGAGATCAAAATCTTGTAAAACCATGATTGAAATATTGATTTTTGAACTTGTTGAGTTAGGCTCTGTTTTGTGTTGATTTTAATTGAGTTTAAAGTTGATTAATATGTTTAAATGATGTGTTGATAACATAGATCCCGAAATCCTTGAGTTTCTTGGTTGTTTTAAGTGGGTTTTTGAGGTGTAATGGTGGAATCTTGTTTTCTGGAGGTATAAGGTTGGGTTAGGTTGTTTGTTAGATGTGTTTTGATGTTTATAATGCTATGGAAGTGATGTATGTTGGCTGGGCTTGGTGTAAGAAGCAATCGATTGAGTTTTCGGTTGTTTTGGATGGGTATTTTGGTAAAGTTTGGGTGAGCAACGAGTTTGTAAATTGTTGCTGGTGTTAGAATGCGTTTTAATGCATTTAGATCTCTGTTTTGATGATGTAAAAACAAGGGATCTTGATTCGGAAGCAAACGAGGTGTTGTTGGAGGCTTCATAAGGGTAATTCCATGTCGGCGAGAAAGGCTTCACGTATCGGTGAGTGGAAATGCAATTTCCTGCTTTGTAATGCTTTGAGCGTGGTCTTGGGAGGTTAGTATAAGTTTGATACACTTAGCTAAGCTCAAGAGTAAGTGATTCGAAAATCCCTCTCTTGGAAATGTGCTATGTTTCATGAAATTGCACTTGAAGTAAGTGTGGCTTTGTTTAATGTTTTTAAGCATGTTTAAGCATGGTTTAATGCTGGATTTTAATGCCATTATGTAAAGGATGCACTAGGTAAGTGATCCTTGGTTTGCATGTGTTGAATGCATATGATATTAAGCACGTGATGCTTGTGGAAATGGCATTGTGGTTATGCTTGTAAAACAGTGGATTAATGTGGTTAAATGATTATATTAGCAAGTGATGAAAATGTATTTTGGTTACTTTAATCGGATATTGTTAGCCGGCTTTAGGATTGTGTGCACCGTGAATAAAGTCGCCTTGGATGTCGAGGGGTTTTGATTGTGCCTTAATCTCCATCCAAGTACCCTAACGATTGAGGTTAAGATCACAACGGTGAATGGTTAGTCTCGTGTGTGAGTCTTGTGTATGTGTCCCATACTCTCGTTAGTGCAATTATACAACCTCCAATAAGTGATGTTGAGGGGTTGTTATTGTGCCATTTATCTCCATCACGGGTGTTGAGGGGTTGTGATTGTGCCATTGATCTCCACCTTGTGTAGTCCAGTAGTGTGTATGAAGCGTGCAGGACAACGCTTGTAATCCGCGTATCCGATTGTGTCTTGTGTTGAAATGGTTTATGGATTATCACTTGTGAGCCAATATAATGCAAATGAATGATGTGAAGCATGAGATGCTTGTAAATGATGCAAGAATGCATGAGATGCTTGGTAAAGCATGAGCAATGGTTTAATTGTTGTTTTTAAGTGATGCATATGAGCATGTTTTTATTAAATGCATTGTTGTCTTGAGAAGACATGATTTATGAAAAAGCATGTGATAAAAGTAGTGGTTTTGCAAGTCATGTTAAATGCATTGATGAATGTTGTTTAGCGATACTCACTAAGCTATTCGCTTACGCTCATTTGTTTCATCAATCCAGAGAATTGAACATTTCAAGGCAGCCCAAATGCAAGAGGAATCCAAGGCCTTGTTTAAGATATGTATGTGGTTCAACCTTAGTGTAATAAGTGGCAATGGGTGGGACTTCTACTTTGTGATTTTGGTTGGAGATGTTTGTTGTTACAAGCATGTTTAGTTTCTGATTGTGGACTTGTATTTGGCCCTTGTGTAGCTCTATGGCTTATTTGTGGTGTTTTACCGTTTTAATAGCTTGATATCTTAAGCATGCTAGAATAGCTAAATGCCATCGTGATATGAAGTGGTTGATGAGTATGTTTTGTTGTTTGATGGTGTTTAAAAGTCTATTAGATAGAGTACATCTTGTATGCATGTTTTGAGCTTGATTGAATGTGTTTTTGTATGTTTAAATGATGTTGGATGAAGCCGATCTGGTACGCGTATCGATACACATGAAAGCGTATCGATACGCTAAGGAAAAATGAGGCATTTTTGTACAGGGGTATCGAAACGGATTACCCGCGTATCGATATGCCTAGTCCAAGTGTGAAGGCCGTACCGATATGCGAGGAAGCGTTTCGATATGCCCAATCCTTCTATAGCTACTGTCTTCCCGCGTATCGATACATGCCCAAGTGTATCGATACGGGTAGTTAAATTTCAGTTAAAAGTATCTTTTAAAGTCTGGAAAGGTTGCATTTTGGTCCCTGTTTAATGTGTTTGCAATTGAATGTGTTTGGATGATCCGTTTAAGCTGAATTTTGACATGTTGGCATGTTACATGACTAATTGAAGATTGGTAACTTTAAAATCATGAATGTCCCTGTATTTTATGGAAATTACAGTTTAATCCCTAAAAGTCAAATGTCTGCAATTGAACCCCTAATTGAACTCCGATCGTTGTACCCTTTTCACCTAATCGCTTTGCTGAGCATATAGGTTAATAATAAGCATCTAGAGCAGATAAAAGGAACAAAATGGGTCATTAATCGAGGTCGACTTTAACGGGTTGACTTTGGTTTTCCCCATGTAATCTTCTTGGTTCGGGTTGGGCGTCTAGGCCAGGCTAAGGGGGTTACATTTAACAAGTGGGATCATATATACAACAAGTACATATGTCAAAATGCAGTCAAAATGCATGAAAATAGTGATATACAAGATAAGCATATAACATGAACATGCTTTCTAAAAACAAGGTAAATATAAGCCGAAATCAAAGGCGAAAACAATCAAACTTACTCTTGTGTTTATATTGGCCTTTCAAGCTCAATCTAAACCCCAAAAAACTTACCCTTAACCACGTCAAAGCTTTTTAAAAATAGTTCCATTCACCACCTATTCCCAAAAGCTAGTCGATCAAACAATCAAGCTTCTAGATCACCCGGTATCGTGTCCGAAATACCCAAATCAGGTTCCCCTACTTCTAACCAATCCAAAATAGAGCATTAGAGTGTTTTCAAACCCACAAACTTGAAACAACACAAAAATTCAACATCTAGCAACAAACATCCATCGATTCATAACCGAAATTAACCAAAAACCTCAATAGATCAGCTCTAAGAAACTTCCAACTTAAACCCAGCAAAGATATCGTCAAACCACATCTATAAACATCTAAAAACATCAACCCAATAACAAGGAACCACCAACCACTGATTTTCCACAAACCTAAGCCAAAATCCCAAGATTTTCAACTTCAACCATCACCCACACACCTAGTTTCGGGTTTTGTATAATCAAACCATTATCCCAACATTATTTAACATCAAAGACATAACTAAAATCATTCGCAAACCCAGCAAAATAGAACTCATATGAAAATTCCACAAATCCACATTAAAAAGCTCATTTTAGCTAATTTCCATAAATCACATTGAAAGACTATTAAATAAACATTATAGAAGAACCAAGAATGCGGGAATTTCAATAAAGAACCTTACGTTAGAGAAGAAAAATGCAGCTAACCTCTAATGATGGATTTCCCCCTTTTTCCAAATGAAAACTTTGAGATAACTAGAGAAAAACAATGGGTTTTAGAGAGAAATCATAGAAATAAGGTTTAATGATGCAAAGTAATGTAAAAGAGGGTTTACCTTTGAAATCTTGATTGAAGAAGGTTGTTTGGACGAGAAGAGTTTGAAGGAAAATGAGAAGAGAAAAGATAACGTGAAAAAGGATGAGGCATTTAAAATTCTCCTTTATTTTAATTAAAACCCCTTTAAAAATCATTTTTAGAAATCAAAATTTTTCGAGGAAAATCTGAAATTAGACTTGGCTAAATAGCTCCTTAAAGATTTAACGTTTTGATCCTTTTACAAAATAGTCACCAAAATAGTTTTGAAACATTACATTTTAGTCACTAGACTAAAATTTCATACTACCGAAACTCATTTTCCAAAATTGATTTCACACACACCATATATATAATAAATAAAGATTTTGGATAATTTTTCTACAATTTTAAAAAAATTCAAAAAAGGTTTTCCCTAAACTCACCCAAAACTTCGAAACTGGTTCGATCAACCCTAAGACCTTTACATAAACTTCTGAGCCCGAAACCAGGGCGTTACACCATCAAAAAGGTTTTCATTGAAAGGTTGATTCACGCTTCTGATGTTCCTACACCAAGACTCGATACTGCAATGAGGGAGGACAAGTGCAAGGCTAAAGTGGTCGCTGCACCAGAAAATTTCCCATCGAGTGTAGAAGTTTGGCAAAAATATTTGTAGATAGAGAACAAAATCGATGCAGTGATGAGTAAACTGGAAGTTGTGGCGGCCACTATGCAAACCATGGATCTGGCACAAAATTTATTTTGTTCCTATGTGAAGACGTGGCACAAGTTTGCACTTGTTGCTCTAAGCTGATTCAATCGAGTTGATCCACCATAATTTCTTGTTTTCCCTCCCATCGTCTGATATTATGATTTCTACTCTGATGTTGTAACCAAAGACGTACCAACAAAGTTAATGAACACCCCTGACAATGTCAGCGAATCTGGTGGCCCACCATGAGAAGAAGCATCAAGTAAAATCATCAGGTATTGTTTGTTCGATTTGAACGTCCTTACAATTGTTGATGCCATATCCACTGGTGATGAGCATAATGAAGTCATTGTTGAAGACGTCGATAAAAATGAAGAGGATGATTTCAATGCTAAGATGACTGCTATAAAAAGATTGTTGAGAAGGATTTGGTTGCATCCAATAGTGTGGATGCAGCCACAGAAGGACCTGAGTTTAGGGATGTAAAATCATCATCTCACCTACTGTTTTTCATGCATTAAATCTCAAACATTCTCGTCTTATTTCAAAATCATACATTTGCTATGCTTTAACATAAAAGCTCATAACTCAACTATGCAACATGTTACTTTATGAAATCATTTCAAGCATCATCACATGCTATAAAATATGCATAAAAACAGTAGGAATTTATCAATCTTAAACCATGAGCATGTAAAAGCATTTTAGGGGCAATCACCACGTCTATGAGAGCAATCTAGCCAATACTTACTATCGGACTTAGGAAGGTGTTTCAAGGCATCCCTAATTTAACTTAATTTTATTTTTAGTATTATTTTATTATTTATGTATTTTATTTTTATTAGGAATTAAGAATTATTTTTTTAGGAACTAAAGTTTGATTTTAATTATTTGTAGGAAATAAGGGAAACAAGGAGAGGAGAAGAAGTGAAACAGCCCACCATCTCAACAGCAGCCCAAAAGCCCAACGGAGAAGTCTGTCATCACAGCCTGTCATCATCTGTCGCGACAGACACGGAAAATACAGCATGTCACCACGTTGTCGCGAGAGGCACGCAAACGCGTAACAGACGCGTAGCAGACACGGAAACGCGTGACAGACGCGTCAAAAACTGCGTAATAGCTGGCCCCGTTATTCGCACCTGCCGTTATAGCTCCAACGGGCAGAAAACCATTCATCTATATAAACCCCATTTACTATTCATTTTTCACCTCACTTTTACTCTCTCAACTTGCTTTCTCCCTAGATCTCAAATTTCTTTTATCTTCCACAGCCTTGCAACTATGACTACCAGACAGATACGTCGAAGTGCTGCCTCTAGCTCTGCCGCGGCAGCCAGCACACCCAGCCATAGTGCCATCCCTAACCGTTTCTCCTCCACAGACTCCGCCGGCAGATATTACCTTTCCTTCCAGAAGAGGGAGATGTGGGAAGAAAGAGGGTTTCTTTATACCAAACGCACAGAAGACCTCGGGCTCGAACCGTTCATCGTACGAAAAATCAAAGCCCTCAAATGGCAGATGTTTGCTGCCCAGCCAGAAGAGATGAATGCCACGTTGGTCCGGGAATTTTACGCTACCGTCGACAGCAAGGATACGAAGACCGTGACAGTACGAGGTAAAGAAGTTACTTTCGAGCCTGCTTACATCAACACCCTCTATGGCATCTATGTCAGCAAAAAGGAGAACAGACACAAGAGGTTCGTCGAGAGTCTATCGCCGACAGACTATGATGTTGTGATGGCAAAGGTAACGGAGGAGGGAACAGAATAGAACACCGACCCCAAGCATCGATGGACGGTGAAACGCAGTCAACTCACTCCCGAGGCCAAAGTACGGAACCACTTCGTAAAGAAGAGGATAATGCCTTCTTCCCATAACAGCACGGTCGACCGACCCAGGTTAGCTCTCGTTCATTCAATTTTAAATGAGAGACCCATAAATTTCTACCGGTACATAAAGAAGGTGATTTTGGAGTGTGCCCTTCGACCATCAGGACCCCTTATCTTCCTGTACCTCATCACCGAGATCTGTCGAGGCCACAATGTTTTAGAAATCCTCGAAGATTTCAAAGTCTGAGGGAAGGGATGGATGAAACGCAACATTTTCAGCTTAATGGAACTTAAAGCAGCCATACCACTCTCCTTCTTCAACCCATCTACCGCAGTAGAGGAGCCAGCAGAGCCCACTCAGCCAGAACCTGCCGCAGCAGAGCAGCAGCAGCCCCTCCAACAGACTCCTCCACTCAAATTTTGGCCACACTGAAAAAGATGGAGAAACGACAGCTTGGTCTGATGAGTTTTGTGCTTTCCCGGAGCAATACTTTGCTGCCCCTACACCTACTCCTACTCCTACTCCTACTGCCACACCAAAAACACCATCTGCTGCATCCACTCCTACGCCGGCCGCGACAGCTGAAGGCGGTAGCCACACTGCTACTGCCTCTGCCAGAGGTGAGAAACGAAAGGAGCCGCTGCTAGAACTCGACGACGACTACTTCGCAGGGATCTCCTCTTCCTCCATCTGGCAAGAATCTGACGGGGAGCCATCTGTTGCTAGAAACCTTTCCAAGGAGTTCACTCCTATGAAAAGGCAGAAGCCCAACACTGTTGAAGGACCATCCGGCCAGGGCAAGTCTGCCAGCAGCAGCAGCAACAGCAGCTCATCAGATGAGGTACAAGTGCTGGAAAAGTCACCCTAGATCTTACCCATTCGTATAGAGCCCCCAAGGGAAGCCAAGAAGAAAACTGCCTCCACCTCTCCTAGCACTCTATCGGCACCCATAATGAAGGTCACTACCCGCCGGCAACTATAGATTAGCAGCAGCAGCAGCGATGACAGCTCCTGAATTTAAGTTTCTATCTTATTTTTAATGTCTTGTTGTTTTATTATTATTATTATTATTGTGATGTATTTTGCTTTGTTTTTTTTGTCATCATACATTGAGGGCAATGCAACCCTCGAGTTTGGGGGTGGCATCCCTCCAGTAATATGAAGTGTCTTTTAGGTTTTAAAATTGTATCTAAGTGTTAATTGTTATTTAAGTTTATTTTTGTCCAAAAAATGGCTTAATTCTTTGAACTAAACTTACCTGCCGTGACAGACTCTGTCGTGGCAGTGTCTTTAGGATATTTTTAGGAACAGTTTAAAGCTTTACTATAGTTCTGATCTTTAAACACCCTTTGTGACTCTTACACTGTCTAGACTTCTCTTAGTAAACTAGATTAGGAAAAGCTTAAACACTTGAGTTGCCCCTAGAGGTGCCTAACACTGGCTCTAGGAAAAGAAGTTAAGAAAAGTTAGACTCAATACACCTAGAGGTGCCCAAAACCGGTTCTAGGAAGTTAGCTAGAGGTGCCCGAAACATACTCTTGTCAAACTTAAATTAAGAAAAGAAAACCGAGTCTAAGAAAAACTAAAGGAGCCTAAGAATTGCCTCCAAGAAAATTAAAGCTGGCATAAAAATTCAAGTGAGTGGCTTAGCTATTCTAGTAAACCAAGGGAGTCTAGGCATATAATTGTTCACAAAACATGCACACACTACACGAGAATTATAGCAAGGTTCCGAATAAATCCAGAAATATCCAACTAGGTGTTTTTCACGAAAGGGCATGAATGGTAGGTAAGGAAAAGTCCATTGATTTAAGCCAAACAAAAAGTTTCTTTTTATTATTATTATTTTTTAGTTAGTTAGGTCATAAATGCTTGAGGACAAGCAAGAACTTGAGTTTGGGGGTGTGTTGAGTGTGCAAAAGTTCTACTTTTTACCCCTTATTTAACCCATATTTCTACTGCATTCAAGCATAATTCGTTGCATTTATGATAGATTTCACATATACATCACAATTATATAAAATGGCACAGTTGCTACTGATTTTGGCTGATTTTGCAGGTAGCTGCTGTGGCAAACTCAGGGCAGTAAAGAAGCAGAGTTGGAACACAGGACTGGAGTCAAGAAGGAAGAATCTGCCGTGGCCACTGCCGTGGCAGCCAATGACGACAACAATGGTGAAGGGAAATGTGAAGTGGAGCTCGACAGATAGAGGAGATTAAGCCGGTCTGTCGTGGGTTACTCCTATATTTTTCTGAGCCCTAGATCAGAATGAAGGCCAAGCCCAAAGTTCAAGGAAGAAACCCAAAGCAAGAAAAGAGGACGAATTAAAGGCATCTTCTCTGGAGAGATTTAATCTTAATTAGATTTGTAATTTAGTTTGAACTTTTATTCTTACCTTATTAGAAAACTTGAACCCAAGGCCTATAAAAAGGCATGTAATTCAACCTAGGGAAGAACATCTCATTCTCTAGCCGTCTTCCCCAAACCCTAGTCGATTTCCCCTTCTCATCATGTTCTAAACTTCCCCTAGGGCTAAGGGTTGATTCTGTAAAGTAGTTGCAAGGATTGTACTATTTTTAGGAATTTTTTGTTCAATAAAATAAACTTCAAGTTTGCTTATTCTGGTTTTCAACATCTTACAAGAGTATTAGGAGAGCATTGTGAGATTATTCATTTACTTAATATCGGGAGAGTTAAGTATACGAAAGGAATAAGTGAGGGTTCTCCAGTTTATGGTTGAACTGTCTCGGACCTAGGGATAGGATGAGGTTAAGTGGCTAAGGAAGAATTCAACAACATCGGTGTTCATCCTCTGATTCATGCCGGGAGGTATCATCCAAGACGAGTTCATCGACAGACTTGGACCTAGATATAGGACAAGTCACAGCAGGGATTCTTGCCAAGCTTGAAGTACAGAGTTGTGTGATCGCTGCCGCGACAACAATAGACTGCTGCCGCCGCAGGTGCTCCTGCGACAGGGACGACGACAAAACAAGAATTTCTATACAGTGCAACATCTGCACTACCGAGCAAATCAATACCGGCCTATCTCTTTACCCTAAATCTTTTAATCTTTTATATTCAGTATTCTTAAACATTCTTCTACAATCAATTAAACTCTCTTCTTTCTCTCTTGTGCAGCAATCCAAGGATAAAGCTATTTCCAGTCCATGTGGATTCGACATCTGATACTTCGTGTATCACTTTACTACTTGCGTCGTGTACACTTGCACTCTATTGCGATAGACTATTTTACACGCAACAGTTAGCTATAAAAATCTCAATATCAATGGAATCGGAAAAACATCTAGCTTAATTTTGATATTCCAACTACACTCACCTTGACTCTAAAGCTCCTACGACTCTCGGATTGCAATTCCTTTGTTCCTAGCCTTTTTTGGAGATGATGGATTAGCTTCCTCCAATTCTTGAGCTAGGTAATAACAATAGGAAATTATTAGAGTCAACAAGATGATATCAAATTAATATAACGATATCAAATTCAATATTTAGATTCGATGTAGCAAATAGCTATCAATTTTTCTCATGCAATAAAGCTTTGAAACCGTAGGTTGCTATAGTTAGTCAAAACTTTAGCTTAGAATTATACACTATCCATCCATCACATCAAGAAATTATCTAGGGGCTTTTATTTACCCAACCAATAGCCACACAATAAGATCAAGAAATTCAATAAATCCTAATCTTGAATTATCCTCTAATGGAGGTGCTTGGTCGGGGTTGAAGATAAAGACGAAAGGAGGTGGTAGCTTAATTCTTTAATCGAGTGAAGTTCTTAATTTGTTTTACTCCCCAACCCTTTGATAGCCGAAAGGCTTTCCTCACAATGAAGGAATTGCATATGCAAATTCCCTATGCTTTATACTTTTACCCCTAAACTTTAAATTTTCATACTATAGCCACTAAAAGATTTTTGATAAATCCAATAAGGTCCTCAATCAATAAATTGATTCAATTAGAGTAAAATATCAATGCAATCAACCTCATGGTCAAAGTCAACGTAATATTTGGACCTATTCGATGTAGGGTTTTCTGATCGCCGAAACCCAATTCTTACTAGTCTGGTTTTAGGGATGTTACAACTCTCCCCCTTAAGAAAAAATTTTCCTCGAATTTTACCTGAACCGAAGAGATTGAGGTATTGCTTCTTCATTGCCTCTTCCGGTTCCCAGGTTGCTTCTTCACTAGTATGGCTCCTCCAGAGAACTTTAACTAACAGTACAAATTTGTTACGAAGTCTTTTAAATTCTTTTGCAAGAATTTGAACTGGTTCTTCCTCGTAGGACAAATTAGGTTGAATCTCAACAAACTCTGGTTTAATGATATATGGTATTTCCGGAGCACTGATACAAGGAACACGTCATGAATCTTGCTCAAATTTGCGGGCGACGTTAACCGATAAGCTATGGGGCCAACTTTTTTAATGACTTCAAAAGTTTCAATGAATCGGGGACTCAAATTTCCCTTCTTTCCAAACCTCAAAACCTTTTTCTATGGTGAAACCTTGAGAAAGGCTTTTTCACCAACTTCATATTGAATATCCATTCGTTTTAGATTAGCATAGCCTCTTGTCGGTCAAGGGAAGCTTTTAAGCGGTCATGGATGACGGTAACCCATTCTTCGGTTTCCCGAAGTAAGTCAGGGCCCAACATTTTTCCTTCCCGGATTTCAGACCAACACAACGGAGTTCTGCAACGTCTGCCATACAACGCTTCATATGATGTCATCTTAATGGAAACTTGATAACTATTGTTGTAGGCAAACTCAATGAGAGGTAGGGATTTCTCCCAAGATCCACCAAAGTCATTGATACATGCACACAACATGTCTTCCAAATTATGAATTACTTTTTATGACTGACCATCAGATTGATGGTGAAAAGCAATGCTAAGATTAACTCTGGTGCCTAGAGCTCTTTACAATGTTCTACAAAATCAAGAAGCAAATCGTGGGTCTTGATCGAAGATGATAGATTGTGGTACTCCGTGGAGTCGGAAAACTTCCTTGATATACATGTCAGCTAACTTTGGAAGACCATAATCCATTCTAACTGGTAAGAAATGTGTTGGCTTGGTGAAACGGTCCACAATGACCCAAATAGCATCATGTCTAGCAGGAGTTAGGGGCAGGCCACTGACAAAGTTCATGGTGATCTTTCCCCACTTCCACTGAGGTAATTCTATATGTTGCAATAATCCGGTGGGGACACGATGCTCAGCCCTGACACGTTGGCACGTGAGACATTTAGACACGAAGTCGATTGTGGCTTGCTTCATGCCTTGCCACCAATAGAGCTCACAAAGATCCTTGTACATCTTTACAGATCTCGGATGGATAGAGAATGAACTCGAATGAGCTTCTTTGAGGATGTCAATACGGAGAGTTTCATCATTGGCCACACAGATCTGATCACAAAAGCATAAGATTCCTTCAGAATTGATTATGATGTTAGGGTTATCTTGAAGCTTAGAGACAATAGATTGGAGTTTTGAATCTTAATCTTGCAATATTTTAATTCTCGAAACAATGGTAGACCGAACTTGAAGTTCAACTACGAGACAACGGTGTTTCTAGAGTCAGAAATGAGCGTTAATGGCTCGAGGGGCTACAATGCAATGGTTTTACAATGAGTCAATATGATATACAATGTATAAGATTCAATGATCAATAACGATACTTACCAGACAAAGGTTTGCGGCTGAGTGCATCAGCTACAAAATTTGCCTTGCTCGGATGATAATCAATGATAAGATCGTAATCTTTGAGGAGTTCCATCCATTTTCGTTGTTGAAGATTTAACTCTTTTTGAGTCAAAAGATGCTTGAGGCTCTTGTGGTCAGTGAAAAGATAACATTTCTCTCCGTAGAGATAATGTCTCTAGATTTTCAATGCAAATATAACCACAACCAATTCCAGATCATGAGTGGGATAATTCATCTTATGTGGCTTTAGTTGCCTTGAAGTATAAGCAATAACTTTACCCTCTTGCATCAATACGCATCCTAACCCGAGATGCGATGCATCACTATAGATTGTGTAGTTTTTTTCAAACTCGGGTTGGGTTAGGAGCGGTGCATGAGTCAAAACTTGCTTTAGTTTATCAAAACTTCGTCGTTGTTCCTCGATCCAAACTAATGGAGCTACTTTCCGCAATAGCTTAATTAGTGGGGCTGCTAACATAGAAAATCCTTTGACAAATCTTCTATAATAGCTAGTATGACCAAGGAAACTTCTCACCTCACCAATGTTCTTCGGTGGATGCCAATCAAGAATGGCTTGGATTTTTTTGGGTCCACTTGGATGCCCGAAACTGATACAATGTGCCCAAGGAAGGCAACTTCAGTAAGCCAAAACTCTCATTTGGAGCACTTGGCAAATAAGTGTTTCTCTTAGAGAGTTTAAAGTGCAATTTGGAGATGATCACGGTGTTCAATATCATTCTTGGAGTAGATTAAGATGTCATCAATGAATACCACTACAAATTTGTCAGGATAGGTCCTGAAGACCGAATTCATCAAGTCCATAAAGGATGTTGGTGCATTGGTTAGCCCAAAGGTATCACCAAGAATTTGTAATGATCGTATCTTGTACGGAAAGCAATTTTGGGTACATCACATTCTTTAACTCGCATCTGATAATACACGGACCTTAAGTCGATCTTGGAAATTACAGAGGCATCCTTAAGCTGATTGAACAAGTTGTTTATTCTTGGCAATGGATATTTTTTCTTGATAGTCACATTATTCAATTGTCGGTAATCAATACATAGCCTCATTGAACCATCCTTCTTCCTTACAAAGAGAACCAGAGCCCCCAAGGTGAAGAACTCGGTCGGATGAAACCTTTATCAAGTAAATCTTGAATCTAGGCTTTTAATTCCTTCAGCTCGATGGCTGCCATTTGGTAAGGTGCAATGGAAACTAGGGTAGTTCAGCGTCGCACTTCGATGCCAAATTCCACTTCACGGGTTTGAGGTAAACCCGGAAGTTCGTCAGGGAAAACATCAGGGAATTCACCTAGGTGTCGATGTCTGACAATAGAGGTTCATCCTTGGCTTCCAATGTCAATGCATACAATGAGGGGTTTCAGGAATTCATCAAAGCAATGCTCTCCTTGCCAATGCCTCGAAGGTACAACTTTCTTTTACTACAATCTACCCAAGCTTGATATTTACTAAGCCAATCCAAACCCAATATAACATCAAAATCGTGGATCGGTAAGGCCAATAGGTTGGAAAAAAATGGAATCCCTTGAATCAATAAGGGACAATTCTTACACACAAGACTCACATTGACACAATCTCCAGTGGATTCGTTACATAGATTTTCGATACTATGGGTTCAAATAACAATCTATGCTTCTTAACTAAATCAGTACTTATAAAGGAGTGAGTAGACCAGGATCAATCAATGCATATAATGAGTGGAAATACAATTCAATAGCACCTGCAATAACATCAGGGTCATCTTCTCCTCCCGGCTCCTCACATGATACATTTGGACATGTGCCTTTGATTCTTGCATGTTCGAAGGCTTTCCCGAGCCATTAGGTCTCTCTGTAGCTCTCGATGATCCTTGCCTTGATCCCTTGCCTCGAAAGGATTGAGTAGAGGAGGCAACATTTGAAGGTGTAACGGTGGACTTTGTGCCATTAATAGGGCAATCTCTGATGAAATGTCCTTGATCACCATGATAAAAACAAACTACCGATTGTTTACGGTATTGACCCGCTAGATGTTTGTTCTGGAAAAAATTACAAACTGGGTACTGTGAACTTCGATTGGAGCCTCCAGTGCTTTAGACTAAGGTCGTCTTGGAAAAAGATTGTGTCACGGTTTGGGGCCTCTCAATGCTCCCAAAACGGAAAGGTTGTGAATATGTATTATGGTTAGGGCCTTGATACTTGCACTTCTTGTTCCACTTATGTGGTTGGGAATCATCTTTGAATCTTTTTTCAGACCTGCTCGACCCACCAGCCCTTTGAGCTCTCTGAGTCGCTTCAGTAGCTTTGAATAGGTTTACAAGATCTTAAAAACCAGTAATACCCAAAGCAGTGAACATAGGCAATAATTCATCAATAAGCCCGGCGATGAACATCATACACTTCCGTTCCTCCTTCTTGTTGTGCTCAACAACGTACCTGCAGTACTTGCAAATGTCATGGATGTACTGCTCAACGGGTCTTCCACCTTGCTTGAGATGGAGAAAGATATTGTGCCTCTATGCGAGATAAGATTCACTCATTTACTTCTTTCATAATTCTTGAAGAAAGAACTCCCAAGTGATAGTTTCCTCAAAAACTGTAAGAATAATGGTCTCCCACCATTATAATGCCTCATCGGCATACAAAGCAAGGGCACACTCTAGCTTATGCTCTTCCGAACACTGTAGTTTCTTGTTTAAGACTCTCAAAGTGTTGTCTAACCAATACTCGGCAATTTTAGGATTGTCATCTTCCTGACCGGTGAAGGTGTAAGCTCTGATTTCGCTTCTTGTTGTTTACCCCTTCCCCTTTTTATACCCCAAATTACCGTCCCCTGGTCCAATCCTTATGCTCCACGCATGCTTGGTATCGTGGCACCTTTAGGGCTTAATTCTCCTTTTTGTTTTGCCACGAGTAGTGGCAATTTGGCACATTAATTTGCTTATGCCACGATTTGGTGGCAACTGCCACATTTTATGCCTTTCGGCCACATGGCCATTTGTGCTGGCCAATTATTTGGCTTCCACGTGTTCTTCCCTTTTAATAATAATAATAATAATAATAATAATAATAATAATAATAATAATAATAATAATAATAATAATAATAATAATAATAATAATAATAACCGAATAACTAGGTTTCGAACCTAATTTCTACTAGACTAGTTTTGGGGTGTTACATGAACCATGGCTTATTGAGCAAGGTAGAATTCAAATGGTTTAAAGCTAGAATGTCTTACCGAGGGTCGGTTTAAAACTGAGAGCATCCGCAACAACATTGCTTTCCCGGGACGATAGTCAATGATCAGATCGTAATCTTTCAACAATTCCATCCATCTTCGTTATCTGAGATTAAGATCCTTCTAAGTAAGTAGATACTTGAGACTCTTGTGGTCGATAAACAAATAGCACTTTTCACCATAGAGATAGTGTCTCCAGATTTTAAGAGCAAAGACGATAGCGGCTAATTCAAGATTGTGTGTCTGGTAATTGAGTTTATGTGGCTTCAATTGCCGAGATGCATATGCCACGACATTGTCACCTTGCATCAAAACACAACCTGATCTCGAATGAGAGGCGTCGCTATAGACCGTGAATTCTTTACCCGGGTCGGGTTGGATTAGAACCGGGCCATGAGTCAACACTTGCTTCAATTGGTCAAAGCTTCTTTGGTGATTTTCGGACCAATTAAATGGTTGATCCTTGCGAAGGAGTTTAGTTAGGGGTAAGGCGATTGTAGAGAAGCCTCTAACGAATCTTCTATAGTTATCGGCTAAACCAAGAAAACTGTGAACCTCACTAACATTCTTCGGAGGTTGCCAATCAAGAATTGCTTGTATTTTCTTAGGGTCGACTTTGATGCCTTCGGCGGATATTAAGTGACCAAGGAAAGCGACTTCCGATAGCCAAAACTCATACTTGGAGAACTTGGCGAACAATTGACGATCTCAAAGAGTCTGTAGAACAATCCGGAGGTGTTCAGCATGTTTCTCCTTATTCCAGGAATAGACAAGTATATCATCAATGAAAACAACCACGAACTTGTCAAGATAGGTTTTGACCACTCGGTTCATCAGGTCCATGAATGCGGCAGGAGCATTTGTCAATCCGAAAGGCATGGCGAGGAATTCAAAGTGGTCGTATCTCGTTCGGAAATCAGTCTTAGGAACATCTTCTTCTTTAACTTTCATCTGATAGTAACCGGATCGAAGATAGATCTTGGAGAAAACCGATGCTTCCCGGAGTTGATCAAAAAGGTCACCGATTCTCGGCAAGGGATACTTATTTTTGATAGTCACTCGATTCAATTGTCGATTGTCGATACAAAGCCGCATCGATCCATCAGTCTTCGAATTCGGAAACAACAGGAATAGAGGCTAAGCCAAAATCATATTCATCTTGTAACACCATAGTGGTAAAAATTGAAGTCGATTTTTGATCAATTAACATAATGGATTCATTTCCTAAACCCCAAAGATATAATCGCCAGTTTTGGCAATCTATCCACGCTTGATGTCTACCCAACCAATCTAAGCCTAACACTAAGTCAAATTCACATTCGGGTAGTACAAAAAGATCACATGGGAAAGGTATGTTTCGAATAGTTACATGGCAATTCCTACATATTAGATTAATAGGCAAGTTTCCCCCTATTGGATTGGATACTACAAGGCTCGTTTTCACTATTTTGGGTTTCAATTTAACTTTGTCTAACATGGATGAACATATAAAAGAAGGGATTGATCCTGAATCTATCAAAGCATAAACATGATGAAAGTTTAGTTCAACCGTACCCGCGATTACATCAAGAGATTCTTTTTCATCCTTGCCTCAGATGTGATAGACACGAGCTGGGGCTCGAGATTCTTGATGAGTCAAGGCTTTCGAATGGGAGCTTATTCCCCTTCACAGATTCCCCGACTAAGCTTGCTTCAGATTCTTGTTTCAGTCGGAAGGTGTAGGGATCGAATTTGTCGAATTTTGAGTAGGTGCCTTATCGAACTTCCACGGACAGTCCTTGATGTTTTGATCGTCGCCACCACACGCAAAACATAGGTTAGACTGGAGTCGACATTGGAAAAAATGTTGTTTCTGGCAGTGCTTGCAAATCAGAACTTTCTCGGTGTTTCTCGTATTGTTAACAGAGACAACAAGGACATCAAGTTTATTCATGATTGAGGTCTCTATAGATAATTGCTTCGAGGAGCGGAATTGTAAGATGAAGACCCTTCTTTCTGACTTTTGGTCTTCTTCGATTTCCAACGGTACTGGTCATCACTTTTGCACTTCTTGTCGCTTCGATAGCCACTTTTTCTTTTCTTCGCGACTTTCATTTTGGTTTCCGTAGCAATGGCTCGGTTCACCAAGGTTTGAAAGTCTGTGATATCAAGGGTGGTAAACATCGAGCTCAGTTCATCGCTCAACCCGTCAATGAACATTCGACATTTATCTTTCTCGTTTTTATGTATTCCAATCCGTACTTGCAGTAGTTGCAAAAATCTGCTACATATTGTTTGATTGACCGGTTAGTCTGCTTCTAGTACAAGAACTTCTTCTTGTGATCAACCAAGTACTGTTCGCTTATGTATTTCTTATTGAATTCAGCGACAAAGAACTCCCACGTCATAGATTTGGCTGGGGCAGTTAGAGTCGTAGTTTCCCACCAACTAAGTGCTTCGTCGGCTAAGAGTGCGACTGCACATTCGAGCTTGTGCTCATCTTAGCAATGAAGTTGCCTAGTCAGGATTTGGGTCGTTCTTTCAAGCCAGTGTTTGTAACACCCCAATTTTGGGCTTAGAAGTTTTGGGTTTGGACCGGATCGGTCGGGTTGCGGTTCGAATATAAAAGGGTGATTTTAGGAAAGCCTAGTTCGGGATGCATTAAAAATATGGAAAAATATCTTTAAAATATCTTTTATTATATATAAGAGAATGGTGAAATCAATTTTACAAAATGAGGTTTGGAGGTGTGACATTTTGGGTTAGTGACTAAAATGTAATTTTTGAAAACTTGGTGACTATTTTAAAAGGATTGAAACTTTGAATCTTTAAGGAGCTAATTTACCCAAGAAGAGTTTTCTCCAGATTTTTCTTAATATTAAAGAATTAATTAATGGTTTTTAATTAAAGGTAAAAGGAGGGAAAAAGATATTTTGTTATCTTAACTAACTTTTCTCCAAATTTTCCATTTCTTTTCTCTCAACTTTTCTCTCAGCCCAAACACTTTTCTCCAGCAAATTTCCCTCTGATTTTGACATCTAAAGATGAGATTTCAATCTTCATTTGATCTCTAATCATTTCTACATCAAAACCTTAGCATTTGCTTATTGAATTTTCAAGAATCTTGGTTCCAAAAAGGGAGAAACTCACATTTAGAGGTATGAACGTCCTTCTCCTCTAAATACTCAGTTCTTTACTGAAATTCTCAAGTTCTCAATCCTTGATTTGTGTTTTATTAAAGGTTTTGTAATTGTGTTCTTGATCTTGGCTTTAAAATGCAAGATTTGGTTTAATTTTGATGAAATTCGTATGAAATGATTGGGCACTGTTTTGAGATGTCTTTTTGATGATTTTTGGATGTATAATTGATGTGAAATTGAGGTTTAATCAATGCAATCCCGAATAGGTTGATTTTCCTAAGTTTTGCTTGAGTTTTTGGTGGTTTTTGGAGTGATCTTGATGTTCTGCTATAGCTGGAGGTATAAGGACGTGATTAGATCCTTTTTGGATGTTAATTGAGGTTTAAGAGTGATTGGAATTGATGGATCTTAGCTGGGTAGTGTTGTAGAGATGTTTGGATGTGATTTCGGTTGTGTTTGGTAGCCGAAATGTGAGTGTTGATGAGAGCATCGAGTTTAGGTGTCTTGGTTGAAGATATTAATGCATGATGATGCATTAATCCTCTGCTTTGATGTGTTTAAAACAGGGGAGACATCTTCGGAACCTTGCGGTGTTGATCCGGAAGCTTGATTGGTGTTTCGGCAAGGTTGCGAAACGGAATCGGTGAGTGGAATTGGGTTTTCAGCTTTGAAACCAATGTTTTGAAGGTTTGGGAGCTTAGTTTAAGTCTAAACAACTTAGCTAAGCTCAAGAGTAAGTTTTCAGAAAAACTCTCTTGTTGATGAACCATGAGTTGGTTGAATGCAATGTGATTTGTTTGCATGTTTAAATTCTGTTTTTGAAAGCATATTTTAGCATATTTATTGCTGATTTTATAAGCTATGTAGTGAAGGATGCTCAAGGTAAGAGATCCTTGTTTTGTACATTGATAAATGTGGTTTTGATGCATAATGATGCATGATGATGAATGGCTTTACTAAATGCTTTAAAACAGTGGATTAATGTTGTTAAATGATGTATATTGGCAAGTGATGTGTTGGTTTAAAAGTTACTTGAATCGGATATAGTTAGCCGGCTATAGGATTGGGTGCACCGTGAATAAAGTCGCCTTGGATGTCGAGGGGTTGTGATTGTACCATAGACTCCATCCAAGTACACTAACGAGATGGTTAAGGTCACAATGGTGGTTAAAAGTCCATGTGTGGACCTTGTGTATTGTAAGATCACAATGGTGGTTAAAAGTCCATGTGTGGATCTTGTGTTGTAAGTCCCGTGATCTCGTTAGTGATGTTATACAACTACCAATGTGTGATGTGGAGGGGTTGTGATTGTACCATAGTCTCCATCACGGGTGTTGAGGGGTTGTGATTGTACAATTTGCTCCACCTTGATATTGGTAGTGTGTATGAAACATATGGGACAACGCTTGTAATCCGCGTATCCGATTGTCGATTGTGTTTTGGAATTGGAAAAAGGTTATGATTATCACTTGAAAGCCAATATGACATGTTAATGATTTGAAGCATGAAATGCTTGGTTTATACACTTATGTGCATGATCAAATGTTGTTTTGAACTAAGGTTTTTAAAATGAGTTTTATTAATGCATTATTGTGATGTTTAAAATGAGCATTCCTCACTAAGCTATGTGCTTACGCTCTCTCTTTTCTTAAACCAATAATGCAGAGCATTGAAGTGCATAAAGGGCAGCAAGGAGGTCAAGAATCCAAGAGAAGAACTAAGCTCATGTATGGTGAATGTTTTCTTAACACTATTAGCTTTTGAGCATTTGGCAATGGGGAACCTATGTTGTTGTTTTGGGAGATGTTTTGGACTCCCTAAGTTGGTTTTATGCTTTTGATATTGATGGAACATGTAAATGGCCTTCTTGAGGTTGGTTTGGTGTTTTGATGTTTGTATGGTTTTCAATATAGGATGCATGCCTATAGAATTGGGTTTTTCCTTAATTGATGCCATGGTTGTGAATGAATGATGCCATTATGTTCCTTAAGTATATAATGACTTGCTGGTATGATTTGAGGGTCTTTGGAATGTGTTTGATTGGTTGAAAGTGGTTTAAACCAGCAAAAATATGCAATTCTGGGCAATCCGTTTCAGAACGGGTGCTACCGTTTTGGAACAGTGGGCCTGAGATGGCCTTGGCATTCCGAAATAGGTAGGGCTGTTCCGAAACGAAATTGCCACTGCCAAGCCCTGTTCCGGAACTTGTTTCGGAACGGTCCTGCGTTTCGGAACGGTCCTTCCCCGTTCCGGAACACTCGACTGTTGGGCACTGAAACTGATGGTTAAATGTTTTGCAATCTTTGCGTTTTGGTCCTAAACTTGGTTTATGCAATTGAATGAGTTTGAGACGTCCGTTTGAGTTGAAATTTGGCAGAGAAGCATGAAACATGACTAATTTCATAATGGTAACTCAAAAGTTGGTTAAGTCCTTATAATTTCCAGAATTTCCATTTTGGTCCCTAAATTCATAATTTGTGCAATCGAGTCCCTAAATGTTTTCTGATTGTGGTGATCTTTGAGCATGCTGGTTTTATGAACATATCTAGGGTTAATATGCATTTAGATAAGTTTAAAAAGAAAAAAAAGGGTCGTTAATCAAGGTTGACTTTGGTTTTCCCCGTGTAAACTTCTTAATTCGGGTCAACCGTCTGGGCCGGGTTAAGGGGGTTACATTTGGTGGTATCAGAGCTGAGTTCTCGAGTAATTGGGAATGGTTATGTGGGTGATAAGTGTATGATTGCTTTGTATGCTTGTTGAGTGAAAGCATGTTGTGTGAATTGTAAGTATGTTACAATTGTGGTATTGCGGTGGTGAAGTATGTTAGAGGGACCCATTGCCAAATCAAAGCTAATGTAATGATTTGTTTTTAATTGGAAATGAGCTTGAGTACTTGGATTGCTTACCTTGCTGAGCCTGACTTTGTTTATTGCATTGTGATTGCATTGTTAGTGAATGGCACCTCGTAGAGAAACGAGGATTAATACGCGAGCTATGGCTCAAAATGAGAACGAGGAGAATGCTGAAAATGTGGTGGATTTACCTCCTCCGCCTGGTGGTGGTGGTGCTGAGGGTGAAGGAGCTGGTGTTGCAGCTGGTGCTGGGGTCGCTGGACCTGAAGCTGGTCAGGGGCAAGCTGTTCCTGACATGACAATTTTGATTTAAGCTATTGCTGGAGCTTTTCGAGCAGCGGTAGCTGGAGCTCAAGGAGCTGGGCATCAGGGAGATGCTAATGTGAGACTACCCTTGGAACGTTTGCGCAGTCTGGGAGGGACTGAATTCAGGGGTTTGTCTGCTGAAGGTTCTGAGTCTTGGCTGGAAAGTACCAAGAGAATTCTGGGACAAATGAATTGTTCTGATGTGCAGAAGCTGGGATGTGTGGTGTCATTGTTGCAGGACGATGCATACACTTGGTGGACAACCACTATCTCTGGGATGGCGGATGCTGATGTAACCTGGACGTTCTTTCAGAATATTTTCAAGAGAAGGTATCTGGGTGTGAGGTACTTGGATGAAAAGAAGAGGGAATTCATGTCTCTTACTCAAAGGAGCATGTCAGTGGCTGAGTACGAAGTTCAGTTTGTTCGACTCAGTCAGTATGCACCTGAGCTTATCCCTGATGAGCGGGAGAGGTGTGAACGGTTCCATTATGGTTTGGTGACGGAAGTGAAGACTTATATGCTGGCTGCTGAGTATAATGATTTTGATGTGCTGGTTGGTAGAGCAAAGGACATTGAGATGAATTTGAGTTTATCTTCTAGAAGTGCTGGTTCTAGTGCTGGTAAGCGAGTTGCTGAGTATAGTTCCGGTGGTGGACGGAACAAGAGGGGACGTGATCGGAAGTTTCAGTCTTCAGCTAAGCGAGGTGGTGGTCAAGGTGCGCCTGCTCAGGGAGACAAGGCAAGAGCGGATCTGAACACATGTTGGACATGTGGATCGCGTGGCCATTTGAGGCGTGATTGTCCTCGAGCAGCTAAGTAGGTGCAGGCTCCTGTTGTGGCGACTGGTAACTCATGCTGGAACTGTGGATCAGCAGATCACATGAGGAGAGAGTGTCCTCTGTTGGCCGGTGGTGGCCAGGGACGTGCTCCTGGAGTTGTTGCACCACAGAGAGGTCGTGGGCGCGGCCGTGGTAACTTTCAGCGAAGACAGGAGGGTGGACGTAATGTGGCTCATGTTGTAGCTGTTCAGCCTGAGGGTGGTGGCCAGGCCAGAGTGTATGCTCAGAGGGAGGGGAGGAATGACACGGATGTGATCGCAGGTACTTTCAGTTTGCAATCCTTGTCATTACTTTCCTTGATTGATTCTGGGTCTACACACTCATACATATTGCGTGAGCATGCTGAATTGCTTGGTTTGCCTATTGAGTCTTTGGATGTTGGTATGCGTGTCACTAGTTCCTTTGGTGAGACTGTGGTGACTCGAAAGCTTTATAGAAGATGTCCTTTGGTTGTGCAAGATCATGTTTTTCATGTTGATCTTATGGAATTGCCTTTCTATGGTTTTGATGTAATCCTTGGTATGGATTGGCTTGTTGAGCATCGAGCTGTAGTAGTTTGTGAGAATAAGCGAGTTTCGTTGAAGCTTGTGGATGATTATGAGGTAGTTGTGGTTGGTGAGAATGTGAAGTTTCTTGCCAATGTGGTGTCTACATTGGAGGCGAGCCGGATGCTGAGGCAAGGTTGTGAAGCTTATCTCGCTTTTGTGATGAATCCTAGCTCTAAGGAGTTGCGTGTGCAAGATATCAGGACTGTGCGAGAGTTTCCTGGTGTGTTTCCTGAGGAGTTGCCTGGATTGCCTCCTAATCGCGAAGTGGAGTTTGGGATTGAGTTGTATGAAAACACAACTCCAGTGTCCATTACTCCTTATCGAATGGCACCTAAGGAGTTGAAAGAGCTGAAGACGCAACTGCAGGAGTTGCTTGATCGTGGTTTCATTCGGCCGAGTGTGTCACCTTGGGGTGCGCCGGTGTTGTTGGTGAAGAAGAAGGATGGCACTATGAGAATGTGCATTGACTATCGTCAGCTTAACAAGTTGACTATCAAGAATCGGTATCCATTGCCGAGAATTGATGATCTTTTTTATCAATTTCGGGGAGCAGCTGTGTTCTCTAAGATTGACTTAAGGTCAGGGTATTACCAGTTGAAGGTGAAGGATGTAGATGTGCCAAAGACAACTTTCAGAACGAGGTATGGGCATTATGAGTTCCTTGTGATGCCGTTTGGTTTGACTAATGCTCCTGCAGCTTTCATGGACATGATGAATCGAGTATTTCATGAATACTTGGATAAATTCGTTGTGGTGTTCATTGATGATATCCTCGTGTACTCGCGTACTGAGGAGGAGCATGAAGGGCATTTGAGAATTGTGTTGCAAGCTTTGTTGGAGAATCAGCTTTATGCTAAGCTGAGCAAGTGTGAGTTCTGGATTAGGGAAGTGGTGTTTCTTGGTCATGTGGTTTCTGCTGAAGGGATTCGTGTTGATCCTCAGAAGATTGAGGCGGTGATGAATTGGAAGCCTCCTAAGTCTGTTCATGAAGTCCGTAGTTTCCTGGGTTTGGCCGGATACTATCAGAGATTCGTGGATGGGTTTTCAAAGATTGCTGCACCATTGACGAAGTTGTTGCAGAAGGATGTTAAGTATGAGTGGACGGAAGCGAGACAACAGGCTTTTGAGAAGCTTAAGGCAGCTTTGACGCAAGCTCCAATCTTGGTTCAACCTGAATCAGGGAAAGAGTTTGTGGTGTATAGTGATGCGTCCTACGTTGGTTTGGGATGTGTGTTGATGCAAGAGGGTAAGGTGGTGGCTTATGCATCGCGTCAGTTGAATGTGCATGAGCGCAATTATCCTACGCATGATATTGAGTTAGCTGCGGTGGTTTTTGCTTTGAAAATCTGGAGACATTACCTGTATGGTGAGAAGTGTACTGTGTACATGGATCATAAGAGTTTGAAGTATCTGATGTCTCAGAAGGAGTTGAATCTTAGGCAACGACGTTGGGTGGAGTTGCTCAAGGATTATGATTTGACGATTGAGTATCACCCGGGTAAAGCTAATGTTGTAGCGGATGCCTTGAGTAGGAAGGTAGCTGTTGAGCTGAGGGCTATGTTTGCCAGTTGGAGTATTTCGCGTGATGGTGGTCTTGTGGCTGAGTTGCAAGTGAAACAATCTTTGGTTCAGTTGATTAAGGAAAAGCAGTTGTTGGATGATTCCTTGGTGCCGCATGTTCAGGATATTGCGGAGGATAGGCCTTCAGATTTCTGTTTTAATGATGATGGAGTGTTATGCTTTGGGAGTCGGATAGTAGTGCCCAATGATGCTGAGTTGAGGCGTGCTATTCTGACTGAAGGTCATAGTAGTCCTTTTGCTATGCACCCTGGTAGTACTAAGATGTATCGTGATCTTCGTGATGAGTACTATTGGGTGGGTTTAAAGAAAGATGTTGCTGAGTTTGTAAGCAAGTGCATGGTGTGTCAGCGAGTTAAGGCTGAGCATCAGTTTCCTTCAGGGTTGTTGCAACCGTTGAGAATTCCTGAATGGAAGTGGGAAAGGATTACCATGGATTTTGTGTCCGGTTTGCCTTTGTCTCCGTCGAAGAAGAATTCGGTGTGGGTGATTGTGGATCGCCTGACGAAGTTTGCGCATTTCTTGCATGTGCATACCACGTACACTTTGGATAAGCTTGCGGAGTTGTACATTGCTGAGATTGTGCGGCTGCATGGTGTGCCAAAGTCGATTGTGTCGGATAGGGATCCGAGGTTTACATCGCGTTTCTGGCAGTGTTTGCATCAGGCTTTGGGTACACGGTTGAATTTCAGTACATCTTATCATCCGCAGTCGGATGGACAGTCCGAGTGTGTTATCCAGGTTTTGGAGGATATGTTGAGGTGCTGTGTGATTGAGTTTCAGGGTTCTTGGGAGAAATATTTGCCTTTGGTGGAGTTTGCCTATAATAACAGTTATCAAGAAAGCATTCAAATGGCACCTTATGAAGCTTTGTACGGGAGGAAGTGTAGGACTCCTCTCTGTTGGGCTGAAACGGGTCAGAAGTTGGTTTCGATGCCAGCTTTGTTGAAAGGAACCACCGAGAAGGTGAAGCTCATTTGTGAGCGCTTGAAGGCAGCTTCTGATCGGCAAAAGTCTTACGCGGATCTGAAGCGTAAGGAGATTGAGTATGCGGTGGGTGACCGTGTGTTTTTGAAAGTTTCACCTTGGAAAAAGGTGATGAGGTTTGGCCGAAAGGGTAAGTTGAGCCCTAGGTACATTGGACCATGCGAGGTGATTGAGCGTGTGGGTCCTGTTGCATACAAGTTGAGGTTACCTCAAGAGTTGGAAAAGATTCATGATGTGTTTCATGTTTCTATGCTTCGGAAGTATAGATCGGATCCTTCACATGTGATGCCTGTGGAAGAAGTGGAATTGAATCCGGATTTGACCTATGATGAGGAACTGGTGAAGATTCTGGATTCGGATAGTAAGGTTCTTCGAGGCAAGACCATTGAGTTGGTAAAGGTGTTGTGGAAGCATCGTGGTGTTGAAGAAGCCACGTGGGAGCGGAAGGATGACATGTTGAAGCAGTTTCCGTATCTCTTTCCTTCAGGTAAATTTCAAGGACGAAATTTCTTAAGGGGGGAGAGTTGTAACACCCCAATTTTGGGCTTAGAAGTTTTGGATTTGGACCGGATCGGTCGGGTTGCGGTTCGAATATAAAAGGGTGATTTTAGGAAAGCCTAGTTCGGGATGCATTAAAAATATGGAAAAATATCTTAAAATCCTCTTTTATTATATATAAGAGAATGGTGAAATCAATTTTACAAAATCAGGTTTGGAGGTGTGACATTTTGGGTTAGTGACTAAAATGTAATTTTTGAAAACTTGGTGACTATTTTAAAAGGATTGAAACTTTGAATCTTTAAGGAGCTAATTTACCCAAGAAGAGTTTTCTCCAGATTTTTCTTAATATTAAAGAATTAATTAATGGTTTTTAATTAAAGGTAAAAGGAGGGAAAAAGATATTTTGTTATCTTAACTAACTTTTCTCCAAATTTTCCATTTCTTTTCTCTCAACTTTTCTCTCAGCCCAAACACTTTTCTCCAGCAAATTTCCCTCTAATTTTGACATCAAAAGATGAGATTTCAATCTTCATTTGATCTCTAATCATTTCTACATCAAAACCTTAGCATTTGCTTATTGAATTTTCAAGAATCTTGGTTCCAAAAAGGGAGAAACTCACATTTAGAGGTATGAACGTCCTTCTCTAAATACTCAGTTCTTTACTGAAATTCCCAAGTTCTCAATCATTGATTTGTGTTTTATTAAAGGTTTAGTAATTGTGTTCTTGATCTTGGCTTTAAAATGCAAGATTTGGTTTAATTTTGATGAAATTCGTATGAAATGATTGGGCACTGTTTTGAGATGTCTTTTTGATGATTTTTGGATGTATAATTGATGTGAAATTGAGGTTTAATCAATGCAATCCCGAATAGGTTGATTTTCCTAAGTTTTGCTTGAGTTTTTGGTGGTTTTTGGAGTGATCTTGATGTTCTGCTATAGCTGGAGGTATAAGGACGTGATTAGATCCTTTTTGGATGTTAATTGAGGTTTAAGAGTGATTGGAATTGATGGATCTTGGCTTGGTAGTGTTGTAGAGATGTTTGGATGTGATTTTGGTTGTGTTTGGTAGCCGAAATGTGAGTGTTGATGAGAGCATCGAGTTTAGGTGTCTTGGTTGAAGATATTAATGCATGATGATGCATTAATCCTCTGCTTTGATGTGTTTAAAACAGGGGAGACATCTTCGGAACCTTGTGGTGTTGATCCGGAAGCTTGATTGGTGTTTCGGCAAGGTTGCGAAACGGAATTGGTGAGTGGAATTGGGTTTTCAGCTTTGAAACCAATGTTTTGAAGGTTTGGGAGCTTAGTTTAAGTCTAAACAACTTCGCTAAGCTCAAGAGTAAGTTTTCGGAAAAACTCTCTTGTTGATGAACCATGAGTTGGTTGAATGCAATGTGATTTGTTTGCATGTTTAAATTCTGTTTTTGAAAGCATATTTTAGCATGTTTATTGCTGGTTTTATAAGCCATGTAGTGAAGGATGCTCAAGGTAAGAGATCCTTGTTTTGTACATTGATAAATGTGGTTTTGATGCATAATGATGCATGATGATGAATGGCTTTACTAAATGCTTTAAACCAGTGGATTAATGTTGTTAAATGATGTATATTGGCAAGTGATGTGTTGGTTTAAAAGTTACTTGAATCGGATATAGTTAGCCGGCTATAGGATTGGGTGCACCGTGAATAAAGTCACCTTGGATGTCGAGGGGTTGTGATTGTACCATAGACTCCATCCAAGTACACTAACGAGATGGTTAAGGTCACAATGGTGGTTAAAAGTCCATGTGTGGACCTTGTGTATTGTAAGATCACAATGGTGGTTAAAAGTCCATGCGTGGATCTTGTGTTGTAAGTCCCGTGATCTCGTTAGTGATGTTATACAACTACCAATGAGTGATGTGGAGGGGTTGTGATTGTACCATAGTCTCCATCACGGGTGTTGAGGGGTTGTGATTGTACCATTTGCTCCACCTTGATATTGGTAGTGTGTATGAAGCGTATGGGACAACGCTTGTAATCCGCGTATCCGATTGTCGATTGTGTTTTGGAATTGGAAAAAGGTTATGATTATCATTTGAAAGCCAATATGACATGTTAATGATTTGAAGCATGAAATGCTTGGTTTATACACTTATGTGCATGATCAAATGTTGTTTTGAACTAAGGTTTTTAAAATGAGTTTTATTAATGCATTATTGTGATGTTTAAAATGAGCATTCCTCACTAAGCTATGTGCTTACGCTCTCTCTTTTCTTAAACCAATAATGCAGAGCATTGAAGTGCATAAAGGGCAGCAAGGAGGTCAAGAATCCAAGTGAAGAACTAAGCTCATGTATGGTGAATGTTTTCTTAACACTATTAGCTTTTGAGCATTTGGCAATGGGGAACCTATGTTGTTGTTTTGGGAGATGTTTTGGACTCCCTAAGTTGGTTTTATGCTTTTGATATTGATGGAACATGTAAATGGCCTTCTTGAGGTTGGTTTGGTGTTTTGATGTTTGTATGGTTTTCAATATAGGATGCATGCCTATAGAATTGGGTTTTTCCTTAATTGATTCCATGGTTGTGAATGAATGATGCCATTATGTTCCTTAAGTATATAATGACTTGTTGGTATGATTTGAGGGTCTTTGGAATGTGTTTGATTGGTTGAAAGTTGTTTAAACCAGCAAAAATATGCAATTTTGGGCAATCCGTTTCGGAACGGGTGCTACCGTTTCGGAACAGGGGGCCTGAGATGGCCTTGGCGTTCCGAAACAGGTAGGGTTGTTCCGAAACGAAATTGCCACTGCCAAGCCTTGTTCCGGAACTTGTTTCGGAACGGTCCCACGTTTCGGAACGGTCCTTCCCCGTTCCGGAACACTCGACCGTTGGGCACTGAAACTGATGGTTAAATGTTTTGCAATCTTTGCGTTTTGGTCCTAAACTTGGTTTATGCAATTGAATGAGTTTGAGACGTCCGTTTGAGTTGAAATTTGGCAGAGAAGCATGAAACATGACTAATTTCATAATGGTAACTCAAAAGTTGGTTAAGTCCTTATAATTTCCAAAATTTGCATTTTGGTCCCTAAATTCATAATTTGTGCAATCGAGTCCCTAAATATTTTCTGATTGTGGTGATCTTTGAGCATGCTGGTTTTATGAACATATCTAGGGTTAATATGCATTTAGATAAGTTTAAAAAGAAAAAAAAAGGGTCGTTAATCAAGGTTGACTTTCGGGTTGACTTTGGTTTTCCCCGTGTAAACTTCTTAATTCGGGTCAACCGTCTGGGCCGGGTTAAGGGGGTTATAGTGTTCGGCTTCCTCTAGCTTCTCCTTGTTCTCGTCGGTGAATGAATAAGCTCAGTATTGTGCAAGCTTGTCGATCGGAGCTCGACTCGAGGCAGCAACAACAGGAGCTGATTGTTCACGTCTTATGTTCATCACAAGTTGATCGAACATCTCCTTCATGCTAAGGAGACATTCTTTTTGGGCACTTTGAGGAGTCAGGTTGTTCAAAGTTTGTTGATTGTGTTCAGGAGGCAGAGTCGGATCTCGAGGTTCTATTCTTCTCGGAGGATCCGTTTGCTCCAGAAGAATGGTTGGTCCTAGAGGATTAGTTATCATCCTAGCACGGGGACTTTCGATGTTTCGAGCTATTAGTGTCTCAGACATTCTATTAAGATTTGAACGAAATCGGGATTAGAGAAGCATAATCACAAGCAGTTCAATATAAGACTCTTAGGTGGCATAGTGTAAACCTATATGATGTATGCAGACTCGTATGAACTTTATGACCTATAACCTAAAGCTCTAATTACCACTTTTATATAACACCCCACGCCTAGTTTAGGAACAAAGGGCATTACAGATAAAAACATAACAGATTCGGACTCTGAACTAACAAACATCATACATCATACATAACATATAACTTCCAACAGAACATACATATAACGTTCATACGAGACTCATGATATATCATACATGTCATATATGTTTCATAACAAACCATAGAATTTTAAACATAAATCATATAACATGGTGGGCTAACAAAAACCTCTAACATAACAAGACCAATTGGTTTACAATACAAAACATACACATTCATACAAGGTTATCACATCAACCATGCTTACACAATCAAAAACAATACGAGTTCAAACATAATATATAACCTATTCAAACATATCAACTTATATACAGTTTGCATATATCATAATCAATCATACAACCAACATCATTCAAAAAACATGTGAACAAGTATATAAACCATACATCCTTACACAACAATTAGACATTTCAAATTGATCTAGAATACCTAAGACCATTCGAATTTAAAATTATAATCACAAAGATCATTCGAAACAAGTAACATACATTAGGATAATTTCTATCACCATTCGAATCACACCTAGATGCACAATGTCAACCTATATTCACATGATCCACTCGAAATATACAACACATATACAGGGATCATTCTAACTTCGTCCAACATCAATCATTTAGATATACAATACCAACCTATATTCATAGGAACCATTCAAACCATATACATATGTTGTCACTAGATTTTCACCCCAATATTAAATAATCCAAAAAATAAAATAAAAATCATTTTTACTTAAATTAATAAAAGACGATTTTCTAAAATAAAAAACAACAAAAAACCCATCTTTAAAAACCTATTTTTGAAGCCCATTTCAAAAGGAAAAAATAGAGCTCATCTTGAAATACAAGCCCATCTTTTTAAAAGGAAAAGAAAGAGAAAATGTGATAATAATTAAAATAAATAATAATGTTGGAAATAAATATAAAAAGGGAAATAAAATGAAAACCAAAAAATAATAATAAATAAAAAGAGCAAAGAAAAACTGCAAAAAATAATAAAAAAGCAATAAAAAGAAAAAAAAGGAAAAGGGGGAACCAGCACGCGTCACGCGCCAGCGCGTGAGCTGCACGCGCGTGGGCTGGTTCCCCAGCAAACCCTCACGTCGAACACCAAGGGAAGCCGTCCGGCGTCTATCGGCCACGACTGCTGTCACCGTTGGTGTCGGTCGACACGTCTCGCCATCGTCGAACCAACGGCGCTCGTTGCCACCGCCTGTGGTTGCCAAAATCTGCAAAAAAAAAAAAGAGACAAATGGTCAAACCCTAGGCTTGAATCAAGGGGAAAATTCAGCTTCAAATATAAACCAAATCAGATAGGGTTTGAGGGGTTTTTCCAAGAATCAAGTTTCTTGTCCGATTTTGGCTTCAATTTGGGGATTGAAATTCGATTTTGGCTTGAATTTGAAGCTAAAATTCGAGTATAAATATCCCCCAAACCTCACTTGTTCAACACACCAATTTGAAGAGAAAATACACTTGAAAAAGCAAAACATGCTTAGAAAAATTCCGAAAAAAATCTCTAAAAAATTGCAAGAGTGGCTGGAAATTTTAGAGTTGAAGTTCGAGTTTGGAGGTAATTTTTCATAGGCAATTGAGAGCGTTTCGAGAAGTTCATATTCCAGTTCTTCGTTCGTCATTTCGGTAAAATTTCTATCTTTCCTTTTAGTATTTTTAGTAATTTTCATGCTTGTTCTTGGTTGAATTTTTGTGTTTGTGTTTTTGTGGATTTTAGGTTGTGTTCTTGAAGTCAGAAAATCGTTTCGCGATTTCCGGCAATGTTCTCATTTTAAATTCTAGTTTAATTTTGGGTTTGATCTTTAAAAATTGCATGCTTTTAAAAATATTGTTAAGAGTGTTTTGATATTTAGAAATGTAGGATTTAATTTTTAAAAGTGTTTAAATTAAAATGCAAGAATAAAAAATGAGTTAATGTGGTTTTATTAAAAAACTTAAAGTTAGGGATTTAATTAGAAAAATAATATTGCATGGGTGGAAATAATAAAAGGTGCTTGATCTTTTAAAAAATAAAATAAAAGGTTTTTCTTGAAATTTAGTTTTTATAATAAAGTAAGTTAAGTGATTTTAAAAGAGAAAAAAGTAAATAAAGATTTTTTAAAAAAGAAATAAGTAATAAAGTTTTTCAAAAAAAGAAAAAAGAAAAATGTTTTAAATAAAAATTTAGGGTTTTGGCAAGAAATAAAATTAAAAAAAAGGTTTAAAGAGAAATTTTTTCAAAAAAATAATAAGGTTTATTTTAAAAGTCATATTTTTAAGAAATTTTTTAAAAAAAAAAAGAAGAAGAAAAATTAAAAGAGAAATTCTTTTTGAAATGAAAAAAATATAAAAAAGTGAAAAAACATAAAAATGAAAAAGTTAAAAAATGTAAAAAGGGTCAAAAGAATGGCCTCGGCTTTAAAAAATTTAAAAAAGAAATATGTAATAAAGTTTTTTCAAGAAAAGAAATAATAAAAGGGAAAAAAACACAAAAGAAAAAAAATTAAGTTTCTTGCTTGTTCTTTAGAAATAGGTTAATAATTAGGACTAGGTTCTAAAGCTTAGACAGAGACGTGTTTGTTGAAAAATTTACTTCACAAAAAATAATAAGACACACTTAAGAAAACTTAAACCTTTTAATTAGGAATAAAAGACTCAGACATTTTTTAGGATTTTTAAATGATCAAACTTAGAATAAACATAAAATGCTCAACGCACTAAATTTCTTTGTTGTTTGAAAAAAGAATAATTAATTTAATGCGATGTCTTATCAAACGGGAATGACGGATTAGCGCCACAAATGTTGGCGGTGATTAAAGTTCATATCCCAGGCGATAAGGTCGTTAAAATAGACTAATATTCATTAAACAGAAAAGTATAGTCGAACCTTCATGAATTTGTAAATTCCAGTTTTGAAAACGATTTTATAACCAATTAGGTACCAATTTGGGCCGTCGTGGGAGTGCTAACCCTTCCCCACGCATAATCGACACCCGAACATGTTTTATGTTTTCCGTAGACCAAAACCGTTGTTTTATTAAAACAAAAAATTTTATGAAAATAACTCTGTTTTAAAGTGATCCAATCACACTTTTCAAAAATATTGGTGGCGACTCCGTTGTTTTTTTAAAAGTTTTCCAAAAAGTCGAAGCCTCCTAAAAAGGGTTGCGACAACTTGGCGACTCCGCTGGGGATATGTTTTTGTTTTTTAAAAACAAAAACAAAAGAGGGTCAGGCCACAAATTGGTTTTAAATGGTTTTCAAAAAAAAGTTTTTTTAAAAAAATTGAATTTGCAAGTTCACAATAGGTTCAATTTATCTGTCTGTTTAAATGTATATAATTCTATTTTACGCATCTAAGACTTAACTCCAAGCTCTATTACCGAGCTTTGTCTCGTTCGTTTAAGTGAAGGGAAATACGCTTTGCTCATGTAAGAATATTGATTCTTCGTATGAGCCTAGCAAGTACCTTCGGGACTCATTCCCTTGTCTTCGTAAGGATATTGATTCTTCGAGAAGGCATCGAGGATGAGTCCTCCTGAGTTGAACTCGATTCGTTTGGAGCCTGTAATGGGTGAGAATCGAGGGCCTTGCTACCTATAGTAGGGGACATCAAGGATAGCTCGGGTACCCTTTTAGAACCGAACCAAGTTTAAGAATTTAGAGCCTACCCAAATAGAGCCATGCGGAAAGCCTAGGGTGTTGATTCGCAGGAATAATCCGTGGGGACATGTCCTAAAATGTTTGAATGTCGTCCCAAAATTATCATGCATTTAATTCGTTTTTGATTATTTCATTTCCCTTTTTCTTGCTTTATTAGTCTATGTTCCCTATCTTGTTTATTTTTTCATGTACATCATTCCATATCTATAAGGGGTTGATTCTAGAAAATTGTTCAAATTATGAATGGAAAGCTCTTAAACATTGAGAAAAACCAAGCACATGACGATGTTGGCAACCGAAGCTACAACTCTTCGTCAGAACATCAAGCCCATTGGAATAGTTGGAACAAGGCTCATGTGGCTAGTTGAAGAAATCAAAGAATTGGGTGTTCAAGTGGAAAAATATTTGTATTTCGGAAAAAAGATAAAATAAAAGCTTTCATATTCAATAAAGAGATCCCTTTCATGAGCAGATTTTCAATGGAATTAATGGCCCTTCGACTGCATTCATGCATTTGCACTATTTTGTTTGCTTTTGTGAATTCATTTGTGCATACGTCCATTCATGTCAAAAACTAACTTAATATAAAAACGACAGAATATCCAAAATTGCTAAGACAACTCATACATACGGTACACGAGCCCAAACCCGAGCCATGAACTCTAAGGAAAGGTTGACATCTTTGGAGCAAAACCAAAAGAGCACTCAAGATAAGTTGGAGAAAATGGAGATTGACTTGAAACAAAAAATTAAGGTAGTTCATCAAAAGACATTCAGTTCAATAGCTGCCATGCTAGGGTTCAAGGATCCAGATACGGTTGAGGAAAGAGGAAACACTACTGCCATTCCACGATTCCCAGGAATGACCTTTAGGAAGGTGACTGTTGCTAAAGCCAAAACACCCATTCATGTTGTTGAATCCTCCGCTCATGTTCCAAATAGGGAGGCTAATAATTATGAGGTACACGACCTCGATGAAATTGCTGATAAGGTTCGAATTGAGAAGAAGTGTGAGGACAAGTAGGAGAAGTTGAAGGGGATGATCAAATCCTTCCAAGATGGAACTGCTCATGGTGGAATGGATGCCAAAGATCTGAGCTTGGTAACTGATTTGGTTGCACCACCAAAGTTCAAGATCCCAGGCTTTGAGAAATATAATGGGACCACATGCCCATCAACACATCTAACTATGTATTGTAGAAAGATGTCAATGTACCTCGACAATGAAAAGTTGCTCATTCATTGCTTCCAGAACAGCTTAGTAGGTTCCACTGCACGTTGGTATTCGCAATTAAATCGGGTGAACATCAAATCATGGAAGGATCTGTCTAGAGCCTTTAGTGAGCAAGCAATACAAGCACATTTCAGACATGGTTCCAACTTGTTTGGTCTTGCAAGGGATGGAACAAAAGCATCGCGAGAGCTTCCAACAATATGCACAAAGGTGGAGGGATGTAGCAGCACAAGTGCATCCACCGTTGTTAGAAAATGAGATCACCCTGATGTTTGTGGAAACTCTAAAGGGTCCTTTTTATGATCGCATGCTCAACCATGCTACGAAGAACTTCGCGGACATTCTAATGAATGGCGAACTGATCCTAGCAGCCGTGAAGAGTGGAAAGTTGGACAATGGGGAAACAAAGAAGACATACAAGAAGAGAGATAATGAGGTCAATACCACGAACGTTTACAACCCTAATTATTCAACAGGCGTGGTGTTCAACAAGCCCAACACCTTCAACAAACCCAACACCTCAACTTCGACGGTTGCAAGTGCCCCAAAAGGAGAGCGAAGATATCAAGGAAATTCGAGACCCTACTTTCATCCCATCCCAATGACTTATACGGAGTTGTTTGCCGAGTTGATCAAGTCACAGATGGTGTTGCCAAGACATGTCCCTCCGTTCTCACCTCCTTATCCACCGTGGTATGACGAGAAGGCCAAATGTGAATACCGTGCAGAAGTGAGGGAGCATACCATTGAGAACTGTACCATGTTCAAAAAGGTGGTGGATGATTTAAGGAAATCGGGCATGTTATCGTTTGAAACATCTGAGGTAAAATGAAACCTTTTGTCAAACCACCAGCAAACAGAGGTGAGTGTTGTGCTCGAGGAAGAAAAGAGAGTGATCAAGGAGTATGTTGAAGAAATTAAGGCGCCCATGATTTGGGTATGGGCTCAATTAGTAGCGGCGGAGATATTAAAGGAAGTGAACCCGAAGATGAAGGTTGATGAAAAACCATAATGCGAGTACCATGAAGCTGAAAGACATAAGATCCAGTGTTGCTTAGAGTTTAAATGAATGGTTCAAGCCATGATGGATAGCAAGGAACTTATGTTCTTCGAGAAGGGAGATGTTAAGCATGAAATGAATGTATGTGAGACAGAGGAAATTCCCTTTGGGAAGCAAGGAGAAGAAGTTAAAGAAGGAAGACAAGGAAAGCCTTGTCATGTGGTGATCGCAGTAAAGAGGGATCGATTTGGTTTAAACTTTAGGCCCAATAAATGGCAAAAGAAAGCTGAGACAAAGGAGCAGCAAGAAAGCATGGAGATGAAGCAGAAGGGAGAAGAAGTTGAGTGGGATCCAATGGCGTACCCGCCCCTAAGTGACACTTTCAGTGTTGGAGGGCTCCTAGACCCTAATGCCCGCTTTGACAAAGAGGAGAAAGGAAGGGATGAATCATGCGAGGTTTTTGAGAATTTAAGCATTAATGCCATCAAAGACAAGGAAGAAGAAGAAAACAAATATATGTCCAAGATTTTCCCCTGCGCTGAACTTAAGAACTAGATCACTGAAGTAGTTCCTAAAGTTTTTAAGACTGCCTCAGAGTAATTCTCAAAACCAACTCTTTACCCTTAGACCATGGGGTAATTAGAGATCTTATGTAAAAAGGGTTTATGTCAAAACCATGATTCAGATTTCAATAAAGGATGCATGTTTTTCCCAATAATATCGTGTGGCAAACTTTCTTTCGCAACGCAAAACCAAAAACAAAAGATCATAAAAACCCAAAAGCAAAAAAAACCTTTAAAAACATAACAAATCATATCATTTCATCCATTTTTTCTTTCTTGGTATATATTTTTATCTCTTTTATTTGCAGGTTTTTAGATATTAATGGTCCAAACAACTCTGGGTAAGATTTAGAAGTCAATTTTGAGTTACCACTATGTTTAGAGGAAGTTGAGAGTATTAATGATGAAGAAGAGTATGACTTTCCTAATCATCTGCTTAGATTGGTAGAAGGAGAGGAAAAGCAAATTCTGCCCCACATAGAAGAGTTAGAGGTTTTGAATCTTAGAATCGAAGAAGAGAAGCGTGAAGTGAAGATTGGTACCACCGTCTCAGTTGAGACACGACAATGTTTGATTGAGCTTCTACAAGAATATAAAGACATTGACAGAAAAATCCGAAATTTGAAAGTTTATGGGGATTCAACGTTGATCATCTACCAAATACGTGGTGAATGGGAAATGAAAGATGTAAAATTGATAGAGTATCACAAGTTGGTCCTTGAGTTAACTAAATAATTCGATGTGATCACTTTTAGGCATCTCTCAAGAGAAGATAATCAGATGGCTGATGCATTAGCTACTTTGGCTGCCATGTTTAAAGCAAGCGAGGGTTCTGAGATGATGCCCATAAGTTACAAATGATGGAGTCTCCAACACATTGTTACAATGTAGAAGAAGAGGCAGATGGTTTACCATGGTACCATGATATCTTGCAGTACCTAAAGCTTCAGCAATACCCAGCACAGGCTTCGAAAAATGAAAAGAAAATGATCAGGAAAATGGCATCATGACACATCCTTGATGGAGAGATCTTTTACAAGCGAAGTCGAGACCAGGTGCTACTAAGATGTGTGGATGCAAAAGAAGCGCGGTTGATTTTGGAAGAAGTCCACGATGGAGTTTGTGGAACCCACCCTAGTGTTTCACTATGGCAAGAAGAATAATGCGTTTCGAATTACTGGTCAACGATGGAAGGGGATTGCATAAACTATTCCCCCAAATGTCACAAGTGCCAGGTTTACCCTGACAAGGTTCATGCGCCTCCTCAGTCTCTTCATGTCATGTCATCCCCATGGCCATTCTCTATGTGGGGCATAGATGTTATTGGCCAGATTCATCCGAAAGCGTCAAATGGTCATTACTTTATTCTGGTAGCTATCAATTATTTCACAAAGTGGGTGGAAGCGGCCTCATATGTAAATGTAACTAGGTCCACTGTTTGCAACTTCTTAAAGAAGGAGATCATTTGTCGATATGGTCTACCAGAAAGCATAATCACCGATAATGCCTATAATTTGAACAACCAAATGATTTCTAGGATCAATGAGCAGTTTAACATTAAGCATCGACACTCAGTAGTATACCGCCCAAAGATGAACGAAGCAGTAGAGGCGGACAATAAGAATATAGTTGCAAAGATGACTGACAATTATAAAGATTGGCATGAAAAGTTACCATTTACTATGTACGCATATCGAACGGCGATATGAACATCCACTAGGGCAACTCCGTTCTCCTTAGTATATGGAGTTGAAGTTGTGCTACTAATCGAGGTTGAGATACCATTGTTGCGTGTCTTGATGGAGACCAAGTTAGATGAAGCAGAATAGGTTAAGGCAAGGTATGACCAACTGAATTTAATTGAAGAAAAGAAACTGAAAGTCGTATGTCATGGTCAAATGTACCAAAGGGGAATGATTAGGGCTTATGAAATGAAGGTTCGCCCTAGAGAATTCCAAGAAGGCGATCTGGTATTAAAGAAGATGCTGCCAATTCAAAGTGATCCCCGAGGAAAATGGGTGCCTAATTGGGAAGGACTGTACATTGTGACAAAGGTTCTTTCTAGTGGAGCATTGATTTTAGCAGAGATGGATGGAAATGAGTTTCAAAATCCGGTGAACTCGGATACTGTTAAGAAGTATTATGCTTGAAGAAAAAGGAAAAAAGAAAAACAAGAAAATGAAAAAAGAGAAAAAAAAAAGAAAAGGAAAGGAAAGGAAAAGAAAAGAAAATGAGGGTTCAAAATGAAAACCTGCAACGGGCGTTTTGAAATCAAAGGAGGGTCTGAGTTGAAAACCTGTAAAGGGTGGCTCAGATAATTCATAAGACAGTTTTCGGGGCTCCACAAATCATGCATTGAACTCAAGGCTTCCTCGACAATGGTGGCATTCAAGATTACTTCTGGCGTTTGATAGGAGGATTTTGGACTATTGATATTTGAATACTTGTTTCCCTTTCTTTTATAAACCTTTTTTGTGTTTGCCACAACATTAATAAAATTAGTTTCATGGATTTTTCTTTTTTCTTGTTTCCTTCTCTATCATAATTGGCAACTTGCTTTGAGAAAAGGATCAATTGATTTGACAATCATTTATATATGCAAAAGATTTTTGAGCATTACTTTGAGAATGTTTTGGAAAGTACATGGACTATGAAGAGTTCCATAATTAAGATTATCGATTGAGGAATATGATGATAAAATGCTTGAAGAAAAAGTAAAGCCTTGTTGCAAAATTCGTAAAAAGGAAGAAAAGCCTTACAGGTGTCTTGGCGCTTAAATAATGTTTCTTAACCACCAGCCTTCCTTACATGATAATGAGATCAGTCATACAATGTCAAAACTTGATTTAAGGAGCTCATCTTTGAATATTGATTAAGAAGACAGATGAAGATTAAGTGTTTCCAATGAAGTGAGAGTAAGATGTAAAGATAAAGTCAGTAAACAAAAGATCAAAAATGAAGCAAAAGCCAGAGTTGTTCATAACTCATGGGTGAATCCCAAGGCAAGAATGATGGACGAAGTTGGAAAGCCATGAAGAATTGAAATAGTAGTGAAGCTAGCCTTCTTATGTACATAAGTTTAGGAGAGAGTTCATATTAATCGGGTTGGCCTTGGTAACCATAATTTCATCAAACTTAAGAAAACGGTCTAAGCAAAAGAAGTTTTAAAAGGAAAAACTTGTCATGCATTCATGTTTTAAGACATCCCTAGGAGCATGCATATCATAATTATATTTCATGTTGCATTTTGTCTTTTTTAGGTACATGGAAGACCTGTTCAAATGAGAGTTTTCTTATTCATCCAAGCATGAGGATGAAATTTTTCAAGGAAATTCGCTTATTCATTCAGACGTAAGGAGAATGGAGTTTTCTTATTCATCCAAACATAAGGAGGATGAAATTTTTCAGAAGATTCGCTTATCCGTTCAGGGGTAAGGAGAATGGAGCTTTTTTATTCATCCAAGCATAAGAAGGATGAAATTTTTCAGAAGATTCGCTTATCCATTCAAGCAAAAGGAGAATGGAGTTTGCTTATTCATCCAAGCATAAGGAGGGTGAAAATTTTTAGAAGAATTTGCCTATTTGAGCATTTGGGAGGACAGAGCCTAGCTCAGCTATTCAGGCATATGGGAGAATAAAACCCAACTCAGCTATTCGAGCATAAGGAGAATAGAACCATCCTATCCGTTCGGGCATTTGGAGAATGGAACCCAGCTCAGCTATTCGAGCATAAGGAGAATAGAACCATCCTATCCGTTCGGGCATTTGGAGAATGGAACCCAGCTCAGCTATTCGAGCATAAGGAGAATAGAACTAGCCTATCCGCTCGGGCATTTGGAGAATGGAACCCAGCTCAACTATTCGAGCATAAAGAGAATAGAACTAGCCTATCCGTCCGGGCATTTGGTGAATGGAACCAGTTTATCTATTCAAGCATAAGGAGAATAGAGCATGCCTATCCGTTCGGGCATTTGGAGAATGGATCCAATTGGAAAATTGGTGAAAATAAGTGTCTTTTGGTCTTTGCTTTATTTCTATTGCACAGAGATAAGCAAAGAGGGGTAGATGTTGTCACTAGATTTTCACCCCAATATTAAATAATCTGAAAAAATAAAAAAAATCTTTTTTACTTAAATTAATAAAAGACCCTTTTCTAAAACAAAAAACAACAACAAAAAACCATTTTTGAAGCCCTTTTCAAAAGAAAAAAACAAAGTCCATCTTAAAATACAAGCCTATCTTTTTAAAAGGAAAAAAAGAGAACAAAAAAAGAAAATGTGATAATAATTAAAATAAATAATAATGTTGGAAATAAATGTAAAAAAGGAAATAAAATGAAAAACAAAAAAATAATAATAAATAAAAACAATAAAGAAAAACAACAAAAAAGCAATAAAAAAGAAAAAAAAGGAAAAGGGGGAACCAGCACGTGAGCCGCACGCGCGCGGGCTAGTTCCCCAGCAAACCCTCCCGTCGAACACCAAGGGAAGCCGTCCGGTGTCTATCGGCCACGGCTGTCGTCGCCATTTGTGTCGGTCGACGCGTCTCACCGTCGTCGACCCAACGGCACCAACGCCGCTCAACTCCGCCACATGTGGTCTCTGGAATCTGCAAAAAAAACTGAGACAAATGGTCAATCCCTAGGCTCGAATCAAGGGGAAAAATCAGCTTCAAATCTAAACCAAATCAGATAGGGTTTGAGGTGTTTTTCCAAGAATCAAGTTTCTTGTCCGATTTTGGCTTCAACTCGGGGATTGAAATTCGAATTTGGCTTGAATTTGAAGCTGAAATTCAAGTATAAATATCCCCCAAACCTCACTTGTTCAACACACCAATTTGAAGAGAAAATACACTTGAAAAAGCAAAATAGGCTTAGAAAAATTTCGAAAAAAATTCTCTAAAAATTCTCAAGAGTTTCTGGAAATTTTGGAGTTGAAGTTCGAGTTTGGAGGTAATTTTCCGAAGGCAATTGGGAGCGTTTTGAGAAGTTCATATTCGAGTTCTTTGTTCTTCATTTCGGTAAAATTTATATCTTTCATTTTAGTATCTTTTTAGTAATTTTCATGTTGGTTCTTGTTTGAATTTTTGTGTTTGTGTTTGTGGATTTTAGGTTGTGTTCTTGAAGTTGGAAAATTGTTTTGCGATCCTAGTAATGTTCTCGTTTTAAATTCTAGTTTAATTTTGGGTTTGATCTTTAAAAATTGCATGCTTTAAAAATGTTGTTATGAGTGTTTTGATCTTTAGAAATGTAGGATTGAATTTTTAAAAGTGTTTAAATTAAAATGCAAGAATAAAAAATGAGTTAATGTGGTTTTATTGAAAAAAACTTAAAGTTAAGGATTTAATTAGGAAAAATAATAATGCATGGGTGGAAATAATAAAAGGGACTTGATTTTTAAAAAAAATAAAATAAAAGGTTTTTCTAAAAATTTAGTTTTAATAATAAAGTAAGTTAAGTTATTTTAAAAGAGAAAAAAGTAAATAAAGATGTTTTTAGAAAAAGAAATAAGTAATAAAGTTTTTCAAAAAAAGAAAAATAAAAAAGGTTTGAAATAAAACTTTAGGGTTTTAGGAAGAAATAAAATTTTGAAAAAAAAGCTTAAAGACAAATCTTTTCAAGAAAAATAATAAGGTTTATTTTAAAAGTCATATTTTAAAGAAACACTTTTAAAAATGAAAAAAGTTTTTAAGAGATAATTTTTTTTGAAATGAAAAAATAAAAAAGGTAAAAAAACATAAAAATAAAAAAGTTAAAAATGTAAAAAGGTCAAAATTAGGGTCTTGGCTTTAAAAAAGTTAAAAAAGAAATAAGTACTTAAGTTTTTTTCAAGAAAAGAAATAATAAAATGGAAAAAATACAAAAGAAAAAAAAATAGTTTCTTGCTTGTTCTTTGGAAATAGGTTAAAACTTAGGACTATGTTTTAAAGCTTAGATAGAGACATGTTTGTTGGAAAATTTATTTCACAAAAAATAATAAGACACACTTAAGCAAACTTAAATCTTTTAATTAGGAATAAAAGACTTAGACATTTTTTATGATTTTTAAATGATCGAACTTAGAATAAACATAAAATGCTCAACGCACTAAATTTCTTTTTTGTTTGAAAAAGCGTAATTAATTTAATGCAGTGTCTTATCAAACGAGAATGACCGGTTAGTGCCAGAAATATTAGCGGTGATTAAAGTTCATCTCCCAGGCGATAAGGCCGTTAAAATAGACTAATATTCATTAAACGGACAAGTAAAGCGAACCTTCATGAACTTGCAAATTTCGATTTTGAAAACGATTTTAAAACCAATTAGGTGCCAATTTTGGCCGTCGTGGGGGTGCTAACCCTTCCCCACGCGTAACCGACCCCTGAACCTGTTTTCTATTTTCCGTAGACCAAAACCATTATTTTATTAAAACAAAATGTTTTATCAAAATAACCCTGTTTTAAAGTGATCCAAACACACATTTCAAAAAGAATGGTGGCGACTCCGTTGATTTTTAAAAGTTTTCCAAGGAGTCGAAGCCTTCTAAAAAGGTCGACAACATTCAAGAAGCACTAAAGAACTTATTAACTCAATCATTCGAATTAAACAAGAAAACATGAAGCATTCTAGATGCATTTTCACCTAACCAACCAAGTATACATATCATGTTAAACATGTAGTTGTAACACATATATCAATCCAATATATATATATATATATATATATATATATATATATACAAGACTCATATCAAGTTGTAGACAAACATTAACCACATCATATATATCTCAACATATAGCCCTTCACATATCAAACATAATTAATTCAACCATTACAAACCATGATCACATGTCTTACATAATCCAACTACATATATATACCAAGGTCTAATGCATGTGACACACTAGATACACATATCTATACAATCACCTAGGAGTCTAAACAAAAGGTCATATATCATACTTATCTTTGGCTTGTGATCAGATCCCGGATCAGATTAGGCTATCTTCGTAATCAGAACGAACTGTAGGTTTGGGAAGAAGGAAACAAAGAGTGATAAGTACAAAGATGTACTTAGTGAGGTAGTACTTAAATCTACTAGTTCAATCTTTTAGGTATCTTATTTCAATAAATCAAGGATACCTAGCTAGTTTAAATATGTTCATGTCATACTTAGCTAGTTTTAGAATCATGTATACAACAAGTAGATATATAGGCATCTTGACATCAATGTAACCAAACCAACATTTAATCACACAAATTATGGACTTATGTCATATCATATGATTACAATCACATATCAAAATATATCACATATCTCACTTGTTATGTCTCATTTCAAGTACTTGTCATGTTTGCCTTGGTAGATTAGTAGAACTAGGTAATCAAGTCTCTTTAGGTACAAAGTACCAATTCAAGGGATGTACAATGCATCAAAATTGGAAGATGGTCAATGCATCAAGATGTTTTTCATCAATTCGAGGTAATCACATATTCAACAGAGGATGCTTAAAGCATCAATTTCACAAGGTGCTAACAACACCAACAGAGAGTACATTAGGTACTAATTTTAGAGGAGCTCTAGACTCTAAGGCATACCCTTCTACCTAAGGACCACTAGTCATGTAACACCCCTCGCCCGGATTAGGAGCGAGGAGCATTACCGGAGGTGGAAAACAGAAAACATAACAGAAATTCACAGGATATCGAAAACAAGAATCAATTCACATATAAGCAAACCTTATTAAGCGCACGCGGAAAGTGGGCTAACAAAAATTTTCTAAACATACAAGGCTAATTATACTTTTATCTAAATTAGACCTTAATAACTTACGAGCCAATTTAATATTTTCTTATCATCTTATTAAAGATCCAATTTTAAGACCTCACTTAATATTTTCATTCGAACACTAGGCTATCTATTTTTTCAATTTGCACTAACCATATTCTAATAACTTATCGATTAATTCATTGATAGGATTTAATTCAAGCATATCGAAATACTTAGGCCTTTTAATATCATGCCATTCGAATCCCTATTAATTTAGTCTAGGTGATTTCGAAACATACCAACACAACAAGGCATTACCAATAATTAAAAATCTTCCATTGGTAGTTTCATTACAAAACGTGATGTTTCTAAATGCTCCTTAATCATGTCAAGCTAACAAACTATATACAACAAAAAGAATAATGCAAGACCATAGCTTGACTTACATATTTACAACAAAAGAATGAGGCATTCGAGCTAAAAACAAAACATGATATTAGCCTCCTAACTAAACATCAAGGAGCATATAATAAGTTCATACACCAACGTAGGTTTAGACTATGACCAAACACGATAAGATGAACATCTAAGCAGACTTCAAAGCCACCATCTAGGAGTCTAAAAACAAGACTAATATCATACATTTCTTGACTTGTGATTTTCCTCGATCGGAAGTGCTAGCTTTAATCCCAAGCTATCCTGCTAATTAGGAAGAAGGAAAGAATGGAGCTCTAACTACAAATTGTACTTAGGGAGGTAATACTAAAGCTAATCCATTCTTTAATTAGTTTGTGATCAAATATTAAGTTACTTAGCTAGGATTGATAGCATACAAATATCACCTAACTAAGATTAGCATAACCGAAACTCAAGTGGTTTCATACATCACATATACAAACATTTATAGCATCATGCTCATACACATTTCAATTAGCATCATATTTCTTTCACCATGCTTCATATTCGAACAAGCAAGAACCATACATCCATTCAATTTCCAACATGTTTATGCTCATGCTTCACAATCGAATTAACCAAAATCATTCCAAACATAACATTGAATTATCAATTATTCATGAGCAAAATCATAGAACATCTTAGGCATGTCATTCGAATGGGTAACTATCCATTGTCTATGAGTCAAACATATTAAACATATCACTTTACATTTCTATTTCATTCGAAAGGGGTCATTGCCCACATTGCTCATATATCGAACCTTTTAAGCATATCACATACATTCTAATCACATTCGAAAGCACCAATGTCCATAATACTCATTTATCAAGTATGAATCATGTCATGCCATTTCAATTATTATTTCACTTATCCACGCTTCTATTAATTATATATTTTACATTTAATTGTCCTAGGTAGAGTAGAAGGATTAGATAAACAAGTCAACAGGAGGGTTCCAAGTACCAAAACAGGGGTTGTCTAAGCAACAAGTCAGGGGATGGTCAATAGCATCAATGTGTCTTAGACACCAAGCAAGATCACATTCGATCAACAAGTTTGGAGAGTACACTAGGTACTAAATAGGGGTTGCACTAAGCAACACATTTCGATCAGAATCTAACATTAATAAACAACAACATTATATGTAATTACCAGCTTATAACAACATAGCAAATATATCTCACAAGGGCAGTCCACATTTTCATACAAACAAGTATTAGCAATAACTCATTTCATGCTTCCATTTCCATATTAACCTCATTCCTTTACTAAACAAGTTACCAACTTTGAATTAAGTCCATTTCATGCATAAACTACAAATTACATAAATAAAATAATGTTGTTAGGACACTAGTCCCAACCCTAAAACAATTACACTCACAATACTCCTTTATGCTTGATCTTTGATTATAATGCCTTTGATTCTCCCCCTTGATTGACCAACCTTTGCCTCCTCCAAAGATTATTCACAAATTTGATCTTAACACTCAAACACAAAGCATGTACAAACCATATCAGAGAACAATTCAAACACATTAACCCCTTTAACACAATTACAAACATTAACCTTCAAAGCTATTTTTCATTTAATTAGTTGGAGGACCAGTTACCATTTTGATCATAACTTATTACTTACTAATCAAAATTCCACTTATCATACACCCTTAGAAAGGTAATAAACTTAGTTTTTCAACCATGTAAATCTCATATTTTTATCTCTTCTGAGTTAATACAGTTTATTACTTAAACATGACCATTTTAACAGTCCTGAACAGCTCGTACTGCCTAACTTCTTTGATTTATAACTTCTAATTCACTTACTGGAATTCAATTCCGTTTCCTCTCAATGATACTAGACGTTTCAAAGTTTATACCATAAATATTTCAGCTCAAAATACATTATGTCTTATTTTTGGTGAATTTCAAAGTTACAGCTCAAGGTTTAGGTTTTCTGGATAGTTTACCATTTTTACACATTAAGCCTCAATTTCACCTATTTTCCTCACTTTAATTCTAAATCCACTTAATACATGATTTTTACTATCATTTGACTACATTTTTAAGTCCTTAGCAATTCTTATTATCAACAGATAAGTCCTAATTTTACTAATTTTCCATATCAGTCCTATACTCATGTCTCGAGTAACTAGCTTCCTTAATTCACCAATTTAGGCCATTTCAAATTCAATTCAAGAGTCTATACTTATTCTTGCATAATCCCCTGATTTTAAACTCTGAGTTAAGTGTTAAATTTCGTGTAATTTAGGTCCTTACATTTAATGGTTTTAATCAAAACAGTCCCTTATAACTCGGTTCACAGTTTACACATAACCATTCAAAAGTTCTATCATTTCAACCCATTTTAATCACCATAACTCTATCAATTTCATGCTTAAATTAACTTAAAATTTTACATGAATCATTTGCTTCTATTCGAACAGCAAAGAGAATAAAAACATGGTACTTACTTCTTAACTTTGCTAACTAGATGACCCTTCTTCTTCCTAACTCAATTTCATCAACATGCATGCATTTTCCTTCCTCCATTGAAGGTAAATTTTCAGAGATTTTTCAAGCTTTTCTTTCTCCCCTTTTCTCTCTAGTTTCACGGCAACAAGGGAAAAGATGGAGAAGAAAGATATCTCCCTTATTTTGGGGGATTATGTTGGTATGTGTTTTACTTAATTACCCTTCCTCACTAAACTAATCTAGCCTTTTTACTAAGGGCAACCCAAATAACTTTAAAATTTAACATGTAAATTATAGGTTTTATTTTCTCTTTAATTTAGTCACTAATCACATTCATACATAATTATTTCTTCTTTCAATTTGGTCCGATTTTTCACTAGGGAATCATACACCTTCTAATTATTTTTAATTTTCCAATCTTATTACTTTAATCATGTGACAATCAACTTAATGTTCAATTAAGTATCAACTCAACTCTTTAATTCGAATGCTTAGTCTCCTTTCGTTTCAAATTGATGCAATATTTGCCAAATAAAGGAAGTTCAAGGACTAAATTGAATAAATTACTTAATTGTGAACTTAATTACTTTCAAAGAATAATTTAATACTCTAATTCTATGAGTTAAATTCTATGACAGAAAAGCGGATGTTACAAGTCAACCAAGGACTTATTAAGTCTTTTAATTGCTAAGAAGATCAACTAAGTGTTTCATAAACAGTTTACAAGGTCATACAACATGTTCATGTCACCAATACACTAGATCTATTCAAGGTCATCATTCAAGCAATTTCCAGCAAGTATATCATGTTATTTCACTCATGAATTCATCAATAATAGTAGCTTAGAATCACTTATAAGTTCATATCATGAAGCACATATAGTTCATCAATCAAGGGGATGAATCATATATCACACAAGATCACTAAACTAGGGCGAACATAAGCATTTCTCTTTCCATTTAACCTTCTTCCCTTAAGAATTTACCAAATATTAATTAGAATCATTCCATGCTTTCTATTCATCATATAATTAAATAAAAACATTGGTTAGGACACTAGTCCTAACCCTAAGAATGAACTACACTCACAATACTCCAAACTAGGTTGCTTCCTTGATCACTATGTGTTTGCCCTTTCTATTTGGGTGCCCAACTCCTGAATCCTCCAATGTTTCCTCAAAGTCTTGGTCTTAATATTCATACACAAACACATATAAGACATATTAGAAACCAATTCAAATATACCAGCTCATTTAAACAAGTGCAAACATTGAACATTACAAAACTATTTTTATATGGGAAGATTGAGTACCAGTCACTATTTTGTCCATAACGTTTTACTCACAAGTCCAAATTTATATTTATTTACCAATCCAAAAATCTTATTCACTCAGCTTTAAATCCAGGTATCGCACATATTTTTCCCATTTCCCAATCAATACAGTTTTACGCTTGAAATAGGGCATTTTCCAGGGCCTATTCTGTCAACTTGATTTACTAAGTGACTTTAGTGTACTTTTTAGCTATGATCCATAATTAATTTAAATCCAGCCTTTTAACCAAAGTTTAACATGTTTATGCTTTATATTTGCAAGTTTCATTTGGTTCAAAAACAAGGCAAATCAGTCCCTAAATTTTATCATTTTCCAGATTAGTCCAAATTAGTGTTCTAAGTATTTTAGTCAGCTTTAACTTATCATTTAAGCTATAATTCATTCCAACCAAGTTATATTCCATTCATTCATCATATCCCCTGTTTCTTAAACAAGATTTTCAGAATTTATTGCTTAGCAAATTAATCTTTAATTTTTTTAGTTTTAACCGAATTGCTCAGAATTTCCATATTTAATCTTACATGTGACATGTTTTGTTCTAACTTAATTTCCAGCAATCCTATGAACATTTTCATCATTCCAATACCTCTATAATACATTAAATTCATTTTTCTACAACTTTGTCTTACAAAAATATTTCCAGTTCGATCTCTAACATGCTCAAAAATCCAGATTTCTACAGGATATTCAACAAGTGCGAATCTGGGCAGATTTATGTTCTAGCTTGTTTCAAACAAATTTTCTAATTCATTTTCACTAATCTCACAAAAACATGATTATTTAAACACAATCAAGCATTTAACAACACATTTCCAACAAGATCAAACCCAAAATTCATCAAGATAACCATATAAATTCATGGACAAAATCAGGTAACACAATATTCTACTTACTTGAATTGTATGAACATGCATGCAATCTTGATAACCCTAGCTAATTTTTCCAGCAGCCAAAGATGTTCTAAAGCCTCAATTTTTCAGATTTCAAGCTCTCTTTTTCTCTTTGTTATTTTGGTTCAGTTGTGTAAGGAAGATGAAGGAAAGATGATAGCAAGGACTTGGTGGCTTTTTTACACGATAGCCGAGTGTCCCACTGGGCTAAAGTGGTGACACTTGGTTATCTCTTTAACCATATATTTATCCCTTAATTTTCCACCATACTATATGTATTATATATTATCATACTAATTTCTCACTATCTTATATTATATATCATATTATAAGTTAATTCCCACCGTACATATTAATACACATTATTATAAGGTTATATTTTCAATATATTATCATACATTATTATTGTGACATACAATTAGTTACTATTATTGTTTTAATTCTATTAATTCATTCTAATCTTTGTTCAAGTATAAAATGCTTCCACTTTTCATTTTTAATTTCTTATGATTTCTTCTAGGGGGTTTTAAGGTTTCACATAGATGTACAAAGCATCAGTAATCAGTAGATAAACAATTATATCAAGGTGTCTAACTACACCATATAACATGTAACAGTAGATGCACAAAGCATCAGTAGGTGACTAACCACCTTTAACAAAGAGTACATAAAGTACTAAATCAGTAGAGCTCAAGACTCTAAGGCATGCCCTTATACCTAAGGACCACTAGTCAATCAAAGAATTATTAAGTCTTTTAAATTCTAACAAGATAAATTAAGTGTTTCACAACAATTTACAAGGTCATATAGCGTGTACATGTCATCAATACACTAGACCTATTCAAGATCACCATTCAAGCAATTTTCAGCAAGTATATCATGTCATTTCACTCATGAATTCATCAAAAAAGTACCTTAAAATCACTTATAGGTTCAAATCATGAAGCACATATAGCCAACATCTCATAACAAAGCACATTGATCACAAAAAATGTCAACCAACACTAAATATGTAAAATATTATTCCATTTCATTTAGTCATTCTTCCATTAAATTTTAATTACCAAAACATTATTAAATTCATTTCATACTTCATGTGAAATAATTATATAAACTTAAAACATTGGTTAAGACACTACTCCTAACCCTAAAATCAACTACATTCACAATACTCTAAGCTATGTTGTTTCCTTGATCACTATGCTTTTGCCCTTTCTATTTGGTTGTCCAACTCTTGAATCCTCCAAGTAATCTTCACACTCATGCACTTAAACATTCAAACAAAACATATACAAATCATATTAGAATTCATTTCAACCATATATGTCTATTTATATAATCGCAAACACTTAAACATATAAAACTGTCCCTAATCTAGCAGTTTGAGCACTAGTCACTATTTTGGCCATATCTTTTTACTCACGAGTAAAAATTTAGATTTCTTTTCCAATCCAAAAAGCTTATTCATTCAGCTTTAAATCCATGTAAATTACATAATTTTTTATTTTTATATCGTTACATAATTACACTTGAAAACAAGGCATTTTTCAGGGCATATTCTCTCAACTTGTTTCACTAGGTGATTTTAGTGTACATTTAAGCTATAACCCATAACTAGTTTAAATCCAGCCTTTTAACCAAATCTTTACATGATTATCCATATTATTTTCAAGTTTCATTTAGTTCAAAAACATGGCAAACCAATCCTGAAATTTTATCATTTTCAGATTAGTCCAAATTAGTGTTCTAAGCACTCTAGTGACCTTTAACCTATCATTTAAGTTATAATTCATTCAAATCAATATATATTTTATTCATTCATATTATCCCCTGTTTCTAAACAAGATTTTTAGAATTTATTACTTAGCAAAATAATCCCTTAATTTTCCAGATTTAACCGAAAGACCCAAATTTTCCAGATTCAATCTTACATGTGACCAATTTTGTTTTAACACAATTTTCAGCAACTCTATGAACATTTTCACTATTCCAGGGCCTCTATCCTACAGTAAATTCAATTTTCTACAACTTTATCTTATAGAAATTTTCCCAGTTTGATCTCTAACATGCTAAAAAATTTGGATTTCTACAGGGTATACAACTAGTACAAATCCGGGCAGTTTCATGTTCTAACTTGTTTCAGTTTAAAATTTCCAGTTCGATTTCACTAATAACAGAAATCCAGAAAAATTCATGATTATCAACACTCAAATTTTCACAAATTTTCCAGAAATAAAAACCCTAACAATTAATCAAAATCCAAATAGAATTCGGTTAACACAAACACACTTATTAGAGATTTATCTAAACATGCATGAACATAGCTTTAAATTTCCACCCTTTTTTTCTTATTAGAATTGCTTGAAATTTTCTATAATTTTCTCTCTTTGTTCAGTGAAAGTAAGTAAGAAAGAACGAAGGAGAAAGACACATTTCTTTCTTTTTTTACTATCTTAATGCCGAGTGTCCCACTTGGTCAAAGTGGTGACACTTGGTTATCCATTTAACCATGTATAATCCACTAACCTTAACACATATTTTATGTATTATTATGTTAATTTCTCACTATTATAATGTTAACATTATAATATTAATTTCCATCACATTTTAATATACATTAACTATTAATAATGTATTATATGTTTAATTTAAATGGTTTAATCTTAATTTCATTCTAATCTTTCGCTCAAGTGTAAAATGTTTACACTTTCCTCGATAATTAATTTAGGGTTTTCAACTAAGGTATGTTTGGGGTATTACAAACAATATATATACATATATAGCCACAATACCTCAGGATTCTAATGAGTTTACTAGGAAAAAGACCAAACATTTTTCATAGAAAGTGGCTAATCCTTCTCACTTACGTAGGTAATTTCATCAGTTTTATCTCAACATAAATCACCTAAATCGGGGATATGAAATTATTAGGAGCTTTTTCTATTAATCTCAACCTCTCAATTAAAGTACGTGAAATTTTCAAGTTCATTAAAATGAACCGCCCAACTTTGGATAAGAATTCGTTAAGAATAAAAGAGTCAACTTCATTTTTCGATGAACAAAATATGTCATTCTCATATAGGAACACCCAAGCTTTTGAGATTGAATTCATTAAGAGTTCAGAAAATCGTCTTTTCTAGCGGTAAATCCATATAGTCCTTCTTTATATTACCACCCAAAAATTGGGCTATGGACTCATTAAGAGTAGTTTATTTGTCCAGATCGTTAAATTCATCAAGTCTTTCTCACTAAGACCACCCAAAGTTTGGGCTATGAGTTTATTAAGAGTTTTAAAACTCAACCTGTGCATGTACATTATTCGTCATAGGAACATGTTGTAATGTACACTATGAGTTTTTCCATGGTTTTGTTTCCACATTGAACTTAGACAAACTAAGTTGGGTTTCCACAATGAATTCCTCAACCAACTGGCCTTAAGCACATCCCCCTCGATGAATCCAGAACTAATTTTTGACATAACCCTTTGGTAAGCGGATCATCAAGGTTCTTTCACGGCTTCACGTACTCTAGAGAGAGTACTCCATTCTTTATTAAAAGTTTCATTGATTCATGTCTAAGGTACTTGAGTCACACATATCGTAAACTGCGAGTCACATAACAAAGATACTGAAGGTGTCTATTTTCCCAATAATGGATTTTCTGCTAATAAATTCTTAATTCATTTAGCTTCTTGCCCTGCTAGGTCAAGGTTAATGAATTATGACTCCATTGTGGATCGAGCAATACAAGTCTGCTTAGTAGACTTCTACGAGATTGTTGCTCCACCTAGTGTGAAGACATGCCCACTCGTAGACCTTACTTTATCATTATCGGTAACCCAATTAGCATCGTAGTAACCCTCTAGGACTGCATGATAGCCAACAAACTCGAGTTTTCAACCCATTGTACCTCTAAGGTACTTGAGTAAGCGTTTGAGTGCAATCTAGTGTTCATTACTAGGATTATGGGTATATCTACTCAGTCTACTAACTATGTAGGCAATATCTGGCCGAGTATAGTTCATTAAGAACATAAGGATACCAATTATTTTAGCATACTCAACTTGGGAAACACTACTTCCTTTATTTTTAATGAGATGTAATATAGAGTCATAAGGGGTTCTCACGGGGATGACATCATAATTTTGAAAAAAATTCAACATTTTTTAATATAATGTGTATGATTTTAAGAAAATCTCTTTTTGTTTTAGTAACTTGGTGTAACCCCCTAAATCCAGCCCAGAAGAAATGGGTCGGATCTAGGAAGTATCGATTGGAAACTTGTCCCTCAAGAAACAATTTAGGTTAAAATATTTTGTAATTCAAAAGAATCGATTAAATAAGTAAAACTCAACAAATATTCCGATTAAAATAAAACTCAATCTTTTGAACGATGTTCCGATAATTAATTAAAAATCCGAAAGTAACTCCATAGATGCATGTATTTAATAAAACCCAAATTAAAAACAGTTCCAATGTCCATATTACACAAATATCCCAAAATATATTAAAATAATAATTCTGAGGTAACAGAAAAGTTCGTATTGAATAATAATTTATCTGAATAAACAAGAGATGCTCCAAGTACCGATCGCCTAAAAAGTCTGAGATATCTGAAGAGTAAAAACTAAGGGTGTAAGCTAAAGAGCTTAGTGTGTCTCTAAAGTGCAACGAAAACAAAACAAAAACAAAACAGTATTTTATTTTCTGATAAAGATTTTTCCGAAAACACAATAAACTGAATCATAATGATATGATGCCTGATGCACATGAATCATAGTACCCATCTCCGATACACCGAAAAGTAAGGTTCCCCATAACCTACTTTCTTCATCGTCACCATCCGAAGTGGAACTCAGCCCGAAGGGTGGAACCGCTGATCCGAAGCGGAATTCAGCCCGAAGGGTGAAACCACTAAACTTCCTCGAACAAATCCCAAACCATATACCCACAATGATATGATGCAGATTTTAAAATCCGAGTCTGATCCGAAACTTGAATTATGAAAATTCAAGTTGCACAATACCATAAATCCAATGTTTTACGATTCCGAAAATCTGACATTTCACTTAAATCACAATATGACATGTTATGCATGATGTCTAAAAACATTCACCCAATCACAACCGAGTATGCACACAAAATGTACAAAACATTTACTTATATTAATCCAGAAAAACACATAAACTTTATAGGACATGAAGAAACACATAAGTTTATAAAACAGGAAAAGACACACCTTTATGCAACAAAAGCTCTAATGCCGAGAAAACGCATTTCACACTCAGATCTAGCTGAATCAGGACCTACGAAGGTATGAATACTATATTAGTATTTATTACTAACACTAAGCCACCGACTAAAACACTGAAAACTGAAGATATACTCACGTAAAGATCTCGAAGAAAGTGCACGGTCGGTCTAAACAACTGGAGGTTACCCAACGGTCTCAAGGTCGGCACCTGAACACGGGAATATTCCGAATTAAATTCTAAAATCGTAACTTATTATATTCCAATAACAATTACTTAAATATAACAAAACGGAGCTTTCGGGATCTAATTTGACAAAACGAGCAGCGAATACGGACTCAGGACGTCGAGAAAGGTTAAGATGAACGTTTTCTGAAAAAGTCAACTGTCAAACATGTTCAAGGTCAACGGTCAACTCAGGTCAAAGTCAACTCTGGTCAAAAGGTCAAAGGTCAAACTAGTCAATAATTCAGATCTGGTCAAAGTCAACAAGTCAAACGGTTCGGTTCAAAACTTCTGGTTCAGTTCGTTTTGGTCCAAGTTTCACTGATCCGGATTGGTTGCACAACTCGGTTCATTTCACTGGTCTAGTTTACTTGGTAATTCAGTTCATTGGGCTTACAAATCTGGTCTGGTCAACTCAGCTTAATGGGTTACACTGATGGGCTACCGATTTTAGGGATTCTGAAGAAAAGAATAAAGGTTTGGGCTCAACCCAATCCACTAAACAGACCACTTCTCTTTTTCTTTTCTTAGGTTAGGAACTAGGGTTACAAGCACCCACCGGCGGCGGAACGGATCCACAAGGGTGACAATGGCTCACCGACGGCGCGACAACACGGCAAGGCGGTAGTGGCTCACCGGAAATACCTCCGATGAAGTCAAAAAGGTCATCTCGGCCGAACAACACAAAACAATTGGGCAAAGCAATGGTCCAACTCACAAGGGCATCTAGAACCCAAACGACAGCGACAGAAACACAGCAATCTGACGACAGCGACGGCGTAACAAACTGACGGCAGTGATACGCTCGCAACGAAAAACAACCACAAAAGTTAATTTCCGGCCAACACTAACAATGATGATATCTAAACAACCAAGAACACAGATGCAAGGCTTACCCAAACTAAAACGGTAAAACCACGATGGAGGACACGGAGGTGAACGATGGCGCAAAGGAGAACCGAACGGTTCTCTTATATTTTTCGAGCAAATGATGACGGAGAACAATGGAATCCCGAACGGTTTTCCACGATTTCTGAGCAAACAATGGCCGATGGAAAAGAGCCAAGGGTCGGGGTTTAAACGCACGATGGTGGTGCGAACGGCGGAGGAGCACGCGGTGGTGAAGGTCGGCGACCAAGCGAAGTCGAAGAGTTTCTCACTGTTTACTCGCAAAAGGAGGCCGATGAAGGAGCAAAGAGGACCGGGGTTGGTTCGCGAGAGGAAAGGGTGCCGAACGGTGGTGACAAAACGTGAAACAGACGGCAGATGGTGGCTGATCGGAGCTTCGCCGGATCTTACGGGTTAGAGGAGAGGGAGATGCCGAGAGAGAAGGGGTGAGGGAGAGCGGCTGACTAAATTCCAAAATAAAAGCTGAATAGACTTTTAGAGAGTTAACATTTACCCTAACGAGTGGGTTAATCATGAAACAAGGGTCTTGAATTTTACCCGCATTACAGAACGGTCACCAAAGTTTCAATTTCTATCATTCAGTCACTCAAATATGATTTATTTCCAATTAAGTCCACAAAATCGAATTAGGGTTTCTGAAACAAAATTCCCAAATGTTAGGATTTTGAATCTAGGGATTTCAAAATTAGGGATTTTTAAATTGGGCAAAAAAATTTGGGGTGTTACAACTCTCCCTCCCTTAAAAGAAATTTCGTCCTCGAAATTTTCAGATTTAACAACAGATCTCAAAACCAACTAAAACACGCATATACTTTCCCATTCTGAATTCATGATCTATCATAACCGAAAATACTGAAACATAGAACTGGAAAAAGAACTGAAACATATTAAGATGTACCTTTCATGTCATCATGCATATTATCGAATCCAACACGAGCTCTGGTTGAATGTACTGAACCTAGACGTCTAATCCCGGATCTAACTGACCTACCACTCTACGCATGACTGTCTCAACTAGCAGTACCGGAAGCAACTGACCTAAACTGCCCTCTACCTTGGTGAGGTGCCTGAACTGATGCATGACTCTGAATCTGAACGGATGAACCAGTAGCTGAACATGGACAATTCTGAAAGTGGTGATCCTGAGAACCACATCTAAGACACGTTCCGCTCATCAATCTGCACTCTCCATTATACTTTTTATTGCAAAAATCACATACAGAAATAGGCCGACAAAATTTTGAACTACCCTGGTTGCCAGACGGAACTGTCGATACTGCAGGTCTTACATTCTGATAACTCTGAGGAACATACTCATCCCTAGGTCTCTTTCCAAACGAGCTGACAAAACTTGGTTGTACAAATGTGTCCGATTGCTTCCCGACTTGATCAAATTCTGAAGTTCTTTTTTTCCGTTTGTGAAATTTATCCTCTCAAAAGTTTTAGCTCGATCAACCATGCCGCTGAATACTTTATCATGATGTGTTGCAACATCTCTTTGAATCGGTAGTCGAAGTTCCTAAAAATCACACTTATCTTTCTCAGTCACAACTAACTTAGGAGCATACTTGGCCAACCTCCGAAAATCTATCTCATAGTCATTTACTAACTTGATATTCTGTTTTAAAATTCATAAAGTAATCTTAACATTTCGCTACGAGCTCAGCTCCAACATATCGATCAGTGTTATCAATATCAAGTGAGTTATCACTTCCTATCTGATATCCACCTAATGAATGGTTCTCATCAACATGTAACTTATTCTAAATTTCTGCTTGCCCAACAGAAGGTGGGTGATCACTACCAGAAGCAGTAGTACAGTCTCGATCACGACCTCGAACAAACGATAGATTAAGACTCCTACACGATGGCATAATGAACTATATACCAGAAGCTAATGACCTAGAGTCAGAATCGGTATTAGAGTCTCAAATTTAAAACACATTTAAAACGTTGAAGTCAAAATCACAGAATACCATAGTATTTTTTAGGAAATTCTCATATGTCCCAAAATATTTTCGATGCATGCAAAAGTCAAAAACATTTTGAAAACAACTTTTGTGAGCCCCACAGTCCGAGGGTGGAACCTAGGCTCTGATACCACTAAATGTAACCCCCTAAATTCAGCCCTGAAGAAATGGGTCGGATCTAGGAAGTATCGATTGGAAACTTGTCCCTCAAGAAACAATTTAGGTTAAAATATTTTGTAATTCAAAAGAATCGATTAAATAAGTAAAACTCAACAAATATTCCGATTAAAATAAAACTCAATCTTTTGAACGATGTTCCGATAATTAATTAAAAATCTGAAAGTAACTTCATAGATGCATGCATTTAATAAAACCCAAATTAAAAACAGTTCCAATGTCCATATTACAAATATCCCAAAATATATTAAAATAATAATTCTGAGGTATCAGAAAAGTTCGTATTGAATAATAATTTATCTGAATAAACAAGAGATGCTCCAAGTACCGATCGCCTAAAAAGTCTGTGATATCTGAAAAGTAAAAACTAAGGTGTGTAAGCTAAAGAGCTTAGTGTGTCTCTAAAGTGAAACGAAAACAAAAAAAAAACAAAACATTATTTTATTTTCTGATAAAGATTTTTCTGAAAACACAATAAAAATGAATCATAATGATATGATGTCTGATGCACATGAATCATAGTACCCATCTCCGATACACCGAAAAGTAAGGTTCCCTAGAACCTACTTTCTCCATCGTCACCATCCGAAGTGGAACTCAGCCCGAAGGGTGGAACCACTGATCCGAAGCGGAATTCAGCCTGAAGGGTGAAACCACTAAACTTCCCCGAACAAATCCCAAACCATATACCCACAATGATATGATGCAGATTTTAAAATCCGAGTCTGATCCGAACAATACCATAAATCCAATGTTTTACTATTCCGAAAATCTGACATTTCACTTAAATCATATTATGACATGTTATGCATGATGTCTGAAAACATTCACCCAATCACAACAGAGTATGCACACAAAATGTACAAAACATTTACTTATATTAATCCAGAAAAACACATAAACTTTATAGCATAGGAAGAAACACATAAGTTTATAAAACAAGAAGAGACACACCTTTAAGCAACAGAAGCTCTAATGCCGAGAAAACGCATCTCACACTCAGATCTAGCTGAACCAGGACCTACGAAGGTATGAATACTATATTAGTATTTATTACTAACACTAAGCCACCGACTAAAACACTGAAAACTGAACTGAAGATATACTCACGTAAAGATCTCGAAGAACGTGCACGATCAGTCTGAACAACTGAAGGTTACCCAACGGTCTCAAGGTCGGCACCTGAACACGGGAATATTCCGAATTAAATTCTGAAAGCATAACTTATTATATTCCAATAACAATTACTTAAACATAACAAAACGGAACTTTCGGGATCTAATTTGACAAAACGAGCAGCGGATACGGACTCAGGACGTCGAGAAAGGTTAGGATGAACGTTTTCTGAAAAAGTCAACTATTGGTCAACTCTAGTCAAAGTCAACTAGTCAAACATGTTCAAGGTCAACGGTCAACTCAGGTCAAAGTCAACTCTGGTCAAAAGGTCAAAGGTCAAACTAGCCAATAATTCAGATCTGGTCAAAGTCAACAAGTCAAACGGTTCGGTTCAAAACTTCTAGTTCAGTTCGGTTTGGTCCAAGTTTTACTGATCTGGATTGGTTGCACAACTCAGTTCATTTCACTGGTCCAGTTTACTTGGTAATTCAGTTCATTGGGCTTACAAATCTGGCCTGGTCAACTCAGCTTAATGGGTTACACTGATGGGCTATCGATTTTAGGGATTCTGAAGAAAAGAACAAAGGTTTGGGCTCAACCCAATCCACTAAACAGACCACTTCTCTTATTCTTTTCTTAGGTTAGGAACTAGGGTTACAAGAACCCACCGGCGGTGGAACGGATCCACAAGGGTGACGATGGCTCACCGACGGTGCAACAACACGGCAAGGTAGTAGTGGCTCACCGGAAATACCTCCGATGAAGTCAAAAAGGTCATTTCGGCCGAACAATACAAAACAATTGGGCAAAGAAATGATCCAACTCACAAGGGCATCTAGAACCCAAACGACGGCGGCAGAAACACAGCAATCCGAGGACAGCGACAGCAACAGAAACACAGCAATCTGACGACAGCGACGGCGACAGAAATAAAGCAATCCGACGACATCGACGGTGTAACAAACCGACGGCAGTGATACGCTCGCAACGAACAACAACCACAAAAGTTAATTTCCGGCCAACACTAACAATTATGATATCTAAACAACCAAGAACACATATGCAAGGCTTACCCAAACTAAAACGGTGAAACCACGATGGAGGACACGACGGTGAACGATGGCGCAAAGGAGAACCGAACGGTTCTCTTATATTTTTCGAGCAAATGATGACGGAGAACAGGGGAATCCTGAACAGTTTTCCACGATTTCTGAGCAAACAATGGCCTGTGGAAAAGAGCCAAGGGTCGGGGTTTAAACGCACGATGGTGGTGCGAACGGCGGAGGAGCACGCGGTGGTGAAGGTCGGCGACCAAGCGAAGTCGAAGAGTTTCTCACTGTTTACTCGCAAAAGGAGGCCGATGAAGGAGCAACGAGGACCGGGGTTGGTTCGCGAGAGGAAAGGGTGTCGAACGGTGGTGACAAAACGTGAAACAGATGGCAGATGGTGGCTGATCAGAGCTTCGCCGGACCTTACGGGTTAGAGGAGAGGGAGATGCCGAGAGAGAAGGGGTGAGGGAGAGCGGCTGACCAAATTCCCAAATAAAAGTTGAATAGACTTTTAGGGAGTTAACATTTACCCTAACGAGTGGGTTAATCATGTAACAAGGGTCTTGAATTTTACCCGCATTACAGAACGGTCACCAAAGTTTCAATTTATATCATTCAGTCACTCAAATATGATTTATTTCCAATTAAGTCCACAAAATCGAATTAGGGTTTCTGAAACAAAATTCCCAAATGTTAGGATTTTGAATCTAGAGATTTCAAAATTAAGGATTTTTAAATTGGGCAAAAAAATTTGGGGTGTTACACTTGGACTCCGAAAATTACATCTACCTCTCTCAAATCTGTAGTTTACTACTTGGTAGACAAGACAATTTTATTTTTGTTAATGGCTTCAATGTTGGTACTGAAAATTAACATGTCATCTACATATAATATTACGATGGCACAATAAGAGCCAGACATCTTTGAATACGCGCATGCATCAGCCCCATTAACAATAAACCCAAAACTAAGAATAATTTTATAGAATTTCTCGTACCATTGTTTTGGAGCTTGTTTAAGGCCGTAGAGAGACTTCTTGAGTCTACACACTTTGCCTTCTATATTAGATGCCGAAAAGCCTTGTGGTTGCTCTATATAGATTTCTTCATCAAGATCTCCATTCAAGAATGCATTTTTTACATCCATTTGATGTATTTACAATTTGTGAATGGAGGCTAACGCAAACAAAGTGCGCAACGTAGAGATGTTAGTTATAGGAGAGTATGCATCAAATAAGCTTGTACCAAACTTTTGAGTAAACTTATTGATTACTAATCTTGTCTTGTACCTCTAGTTTGACCCATATGGTATAAGATTTTCCTGAATACCCACTTATTTCTGATGGATCTGAATCTTCTAGGCAATTCTACCAACTCCCAAGTATGATTAGACATTATTGATTCTAGTTCATCGTTTATCGCTTCTCTCCAAAAACTAGATCAATAGATCTTATAGCTTCATCATATGTTTTAGGGTCATCATCTAATAGAAAGGTCTGAGCTATAGGATCATCAATCAAGTCTAAATCACCTACCTCATTAATAAAGGAAGTTATAAGTTATGTTCCGAAGGTTGTAGCCACCCTTGGTCTTTTACTCCATCTAGGCTCTATCTCAATATCTAAAGTATCCTTGTGAGTAGGTATACTAGAAGAAGTAGATGCATGGTTCTCTAATCGTATTTCAATATTCAAGCTAGGTTTCCTAAGAGGAAAAATACTCTCAAAGAAAATATCTTTAGATTAACAAATAAAAAATCATGCAAAGACATGTACTTATATACAACACTATTAGTAGTATATCCAATAAACACCGAGTCAACGGTTTTAGGACCGATAGTGGTTTTCTTTAAACTAGGTAATCCTACTTTAGCCAGACACCCTCACACTTTCAGGTATTGTAGATTAGGAGGATACCCTTTCCACATGTCATATGGGGTACAGTCTAATTTTTTATGATGTACGCAATTTAAAATGTGATTTGCTGAAAGAATGGATTTCTCCCGCATGTTATTAGATAACCCTAAACTTATTAAAAGAGCATTCATCATGTCTTTTAAAGTTCTATTTTTCCTTTCAGCAATATCATTTTGTTGAAGAAAATAAGGTGTGGAGTATTCTTGTATTATATCATTCTTTTCACAGACCTCTTTAAGAAAATTAGAACTGTATTCACCTCCATTATTAGATCTAACACATTTTATTCTCCTATCAAGTTTATTTTCTACTTCTGTTTTATATACTAGAAAGTATTGTCCAGCCTCATCTTTAGTTCTAAGGAGATAAACCTTTGTATATCTAGAACAATCATCTACAAAGGTGATGTAATAGTGTTTTCCTCCCTCACTCTCACATCTTTTAAAGTCTGCTAAATTAGTGTGAACTAATTCCAAAGTTCAATTTTTCTTTTAGTTATAGACTTAGAGGAAGGTTTTGAATGCTTAGCTTCTACGCAAATTTTACATTTGTTAAAGCTACTTTCATCTAGATTAGGCAGAATATTCATTTTTATAAGTTTTTAAGAGATTGAATATTCACATATCCTAGCCTAGCATGCCACATATCAAGATATTCAACAATATAAGGAGTAGTGACTTTATTACCGTCATTAAACATAGTCTCTTCAGTAAATAAACATTTGTTTAAATAACCTTTCCCCACATAACAACCATTTCGAGAAAATATAAGTTTATTTGTTTCAAAGACTAGTTTAATGATTGTCTTATTAAGTAATCCACCACTTATTAAATTTCTACGTAGGGTATATACATAAAGAATATTATTTAAAGCAAGAGTTTTACCAAAAGTCAACTTAAGTAAAACCTTCCATTTGCCTAGCACTTCAGAGTTTTGAGAGTTCCCATGTACATTTGTTCACCTTTGACGATGTAACCCCCTCGACCCGGTCTAGACGAAAGACTGAATCGAATAGGTTACACGGGGAATATTGAAGTAAACCGTGAAGTTTACCTCAATAAACGACCCTAATTTTTTTCATTTTATCTTTTCTAGATGCTCTTTATTATCCTAAGTTATAAACTTTGCAGCAGAACAATTTGCAACTCGATCAGACAACACTTAGGGACTTAATTACATATAAATACATTTTAGGGATCATTTTGTAATTTTATCAAATTATAGGAACTTCTTCAGTTTTTAAGTTAACAACCTTTAATTAGTCACATTACATGCCTCTCTGTCAAATTTTAGCTCAAAATAATCAACCAAGCTCATTTAATTGCAACCACAACATTCAGAGACCAAAACGTAAAGAAACAGAACTTCAAAAGATTCCAATAACCAACTTAGCAGCTGGGTTTTCGGTACAGGTTGCTTTATATCGGAACACACATTTCGGAACAGGTTCAGCCGTGTCAAATATCATGCTCGTATCAGAACACCCTCAATGGTGTTTCGGGACACGAGATTCTAGTAGCCAACCTGAAGGAGCTCGTATCAGAACACTTGCCTCTATTTCGAAACTCCAAGGCCAATTCAAGCTCACTGTTTTGGTATAGCTTTAGGTGTACCGAAATACCTGGGGCCTGTAATGACACTTTTTGCTGGTTTTTCACACTTTAATGCACTCATAACCATTCCAACATGCTTGCAACATACATACAACTTATCTAAGCATCAAACCTCAATCATACATGCCAATTTCAACATTGTGGCATGGCAATATGCATTAAGGAAACCTATAGGCATGCTACCTATGCAAAAAGGCCATTCAAGAACCAAAACACAAACCAAAGAAAAAACCAACAAGTAAAGGCCATTTACAAGTCATCAAGGGCATCACAAACTTGCCACAAAACATGGAGTTTCAAAACACACACTCTCAAAACATAAAGGCATCCTCCTATTTCCAATTATTAATAGTAAGTAAACATAAAACCAAACTTGAGCTAAGTCTCACTCCTTGGGTTCCTTCTTGCTTCCTTGTTGCCTCAAAAGATACTATTTCTCTGCATTGTTGGAAAAAGAGAGCGTAAGCAATAAAGCCTAGTGAGGGATGCTAAAAAAAACCAACAACAACAATGCATTTTAAAACCATTTCTCAATTAGAAAACTCTATCTCATCATGCTTGTTGAGTGTATAAATGTTTTATATTTTAACCCTCATTTACCCATATTATTGATGCACTCAAGCATATTTAGTTTCATTTTAGGATAGAATTTGCATAAACATCAAAGATGGATAATTTTGCACAGATACTGCTGATTTCGGTTAGATCTTGCAGGTACCTGTCGTGGCAGTATCCAGGATAGCAGAGGAACAGAAGATAACTGCAGAGTTGGAGCAAAAAGGGTTGAAGCAAACTGCCTTGTAACTTGTTGTCGTGACATCTGTCGTGACAGAGGTGGCGATAGTGAAGAAGAAGAGATGGAAAATGCGAAGAGGAGTTCGACTGATAGAGGATTTCAAGCCTAATTTTTAGAGACCACTCGCATAATCTATGTAGTCCAGAAGCACAAAGAAAGCCTTGCCTAAAGTTTGAGGAGAAATTCAAAGCAAGAAGATAGGGCGAATTAAAGGAAGTCTACTCAGAGATTTAGTCTTTAAATAAATTGTACTTTAATTCAAACTAGTATTCTTGGCCATTAAGAAAACTTACACCCAAGACCTATATATATACTTGTATTACAAACTAGAGAAGGACAACCTAGCTCCTAGCCGTCTTCCATCATAAACCCCAGCTTTTTCCCTTCTTCATCATGTTCTAAATTTTCCCCAGGCTAAGGGTTGATCTTGTAAAGTAGGTGTAAGGATTAAACTGTTTCTTAGGATTTTCTGTTCAATTCAATAAAATACATGTTCACCAAGAAGGATGCACAACCACGATTGATACGTTGGATTCTGTTGCTGCAAGAATTTGATATAGAAATCAAAGACAGAAAGGGAACAGAAAACCAAGTTGCTGATCACTTGTCAAGACTGGAGATGGGAAAGGATCAAGATAAAAACAAAGTTAACATACATGAGACTTTCCCTGACGAACAGTTATTCACTGCCACAAGCATTGCCGCGACAGCCATGGTGACAGGTAAGCTTTCTGAAGTTCCTTGGTATGTTGACATAGTAAACTATATTTTTAGTGGTGTATTACCTCCTTAACTTAACTACCAAGCAAGGAAGAGGTTCCAAAATGATGCAAAACATTATTATTGGGACGAACCTCTTCTATTTAAGCATTGTGCAGGTCAGATTATCAGGAGATGCATACCAAAGGAAGAACAGGAAGAAGTGCTCCACTATTGCCATGATGCTTCTTATGGAGGACACTTTGGAGGAAACAAAATTGCTGCCAAAGTTCTGCACCCTGGTTTCTTTTGGCCTACACTGTTCAAAGATGCACAAGCCTTTCACAAGCGTTGTAACAAGTGCCAAAGGACAGGAAACATCTCTAGAAGGCATGAGATGCCCCTGCAGAACATTCTCGAAGTTGAAATTTTTGATGTTTGGGGAATCAACTTCATGGGACCATTCTCAGCTTCATGTTGGAACCTGTATATACTGTTGGCAGTAGATTATGTGTCTAAATGGGTAGAAGCCATCGCTACACAAAAGAATGATGCCAAAATCGTTCAAAGATTTCTACACAAACACATCTTCACCAGGTTTGGCATCCTAAGGGCAATCATTGGTGATGAGGGTAAGCATTTCGACAACAGGGTGATTGATAATGCATTGAAGAAGTATGGAGTAAAACACATAATCGCAACATCATATCACCCTCAAGCCAATGGGCAGGCTAAGATCTCCAATAGAGAAGTGAAGAACATTCTGGAAAAGATGATTAAGCCAACTAGGAAGGACTGGTCTCTTCACTTGAATGATGCATTATGGGCTTACATAACTGCTTTCAAAACACCATTGGGAATGTCACCTTACCGCCTCATCTATGGAAAGACTTTCCACCTACCTCTCGAGATAGAACATAAAGCGTAATGGGCTATTAAGACAGTTAACATGGATTGGGACAGAGTAGGACAGAAAAGGCTCTTAGATTTAAATGAAATTGAAGAAATTCGAGCCATGGCCTACGACAACGCAAAATCTATAAGGACAAAACAAAGAAGTGACACGACAGAAAACTGCTACCGCGACAGTTCACACCAGGCCGAAAGGTGTTGTTGTTCAACTCCAGGTTGAAGCTCTTCCCATGGAAGCTAAAGTCTAGATGGTCTGGACCCTTTCAGGTAGTTCAGGTTTTTCCCCATGGTGCCATCACAATAAGATCTATCAAGGACGGGCACCAGTTCAAAGTCATTGGACAGAGACTCAAGCACTATTAGGGAAATGAAGCCCCAAGAGAACAGGAAGTGGTTACTTTAGGAGATGCCCTTCAAGGCATCCCTAATTTAACGTAGTTAAATTTTATTTTATTTTTATTTCTTAGGAAGTATGAATTTAATATTAGTTTATTTTAATTTTCAGGCAAATAAAAGGAACAAAGGAAGGAGAAGGAATGAACCAGTCCATCACACTCATCTCAGCCCAAGAAGCGCAAGAGAGAGAGCTCAATGGTAACAAGGCTATCGCGACAGACTATCACCAACTGTCGCGGCAAACGCGCAAAGACAGCTTGTCACCCCGCTGTCACGACAAACACGCAGCAGACACGGGAAAACAAGGAAACGCATAACATATGCGTCCAGAAACAGCGTGACAGCTGGCTCCGTTTTCTATGCCAACCATTACAGTTTCAACGGGCAGAAATCCCATTCTATATAAACCCTCACTCTCATTTCATGTCTCACCTTCATTCTACTCTCTCTACTTTGTTTCAGAATATTTTAGCTTTTCAGTATTTTCTGCCTATTTATTTCTACAGTACCCTTACGATGACAATGAGATCAACCCGAAGAAATGCCGCCTCCACCTCTGCCGCGGCAGTGTCCACTCCTACACACAGCAGAATTTGAAGAAGGTTTGCCTCTGTTGAAACGGAGAAACGATATTACGCATTCTTCTAGAATAGAGAAATGTGGGAAGAGAGAGGCTTTACTTACTTGAAGAAAACTGGAGATCTGGGTCTAGAAGGATTTATCGCCAAAAGAATTATCGGTCTAAAATGGTAGATGTTAGTTGAACAAACCGAGGAGATGAATGTCACCCTCGTCCGAGAATTCTATGATGCCATCACCTCTAAGGACACCTCTCAAGTCACCATCAGTGGTAAGACAATCGAATTAGAACCAGCCTACATCAATTCTCTGTATGGCATGTATGTGGGCAGGAAAGAGGACGAGCATAGAAGGTTCATCAGCAATCTATCATCGTCCGAATATGACATCATTACGGCAGACCTCACCGAAGAAGGCACCAGTTGGAACGACGACCCAAAACATCGGTGGATGGTCCAAAGGACTCAATTCACGCCTACTGCCAAGCTTTGGAACCACTTTGTGAAGAAACGCCTCATGCCCACATCTCACAACACGATAGTGGACAGGAAAAGGCTGGCCCTCGTTCACTCCATTATCAATGAATGACATATCAATGTGGGGAAATACATCCTTGATGGAATTCACGAGTGTGCACAAAAGGATAAGTGCCCTCTCTTCTTCCCATACTTAATTACAGCCCTTTGTAGAGCCAACAACGTCCCCAAAATTGAAGAGGATGTCAAGATCCAGGGCATGGGGTGGACACAGCAGAATCTCTACAGCCTGATGGAGCTGAAGGTAGCTACACCAATGGCATACATCGACCCCTGCCACTACAGAACCCACGACAGAACAAGACTCAACAGAACATGTCACGGCAGAGCCTGAGCAGACAGAACCTGACAAACCATAAGGCACCTCCTCCAGCCAAATCATTCACCTACTGCAAAGAATGGAGGCATGACAGAAAGGCTACATGAAGTATATGAGGGACTTCCACACTGCTACAGTAAATTTCATTAAAGTTGAACTTAATTTTCCCAACGTGTAATTCCTTCCTTTTTCCAGAAAACCTTCTCTCTGCCCCAACACCTTTCACTACCCCCAAGACGGACACACCGACAGCTACTTCTGCCCCGCCATCTACCACGGCAGGACCTGGTGATAGAAGGTCTGCATCACCCCAGGTTACTCCTCGAAGAGCCAAGAGAAAGGAACCACTGCTAGAAATCGATCTGAAATATTTCGAAGGTTTCTCCTCCTCTTTAGTCTGGCAGGATGACTCAGACTCCGAACCTTCTGTCGTCCGCCAAATAGCAAAGGAATTCCCTCCTATGAAGAAAAAGAAACTTCACATCGATGTAGAGGGACCCTGCCACGACAGTGGAGACGACAACAAAAGTGACAGTGAGCTTGAGATTCTGGACAAAGCTCCAAAAGTTTCACATACCAGTTTCCAGCCACCTCGAGAGGCAAAGAATAAGGTAGCCTCCTCCTCTCCAACCTCAAAGCCTGCCTCAGCCACGAAAGAAACTGCTCGCCGACAGCTCCGCATAGACGACAGCAGTGACGACAACACTTCAACTTAAGTTTTTTTACTCTTTCTGTCGTCTGAGCTTCTATTTGAAATTTGTGATGTTTTTTTTATATTTCTGTTTGTCATGCATTGAGGACAATGTAACCCTCGAGTTTGGGGGTAGGCAATCCTCCTTTTATTAATGAACTTATCATATTTTGTGTTTTATAACTATTTGTTTTTATGTCAAAAAAATATTTTGGCTTAAGTTTTTTGAACTTCTTTTATCTGTCGCGGTACTCATTGTCGTGACAGTAGCTTTAGAATGTTTTAGGAAGTATTTAGAGCCTTGCTATAGTTCTGAACTCTTAAAAACATGTTTGTGACTTATATGTTGTTAAGACTCTGTTAGTAAACTTAGAATAGGAAGCTTAGCCACTTGAGTTAGAAAGAAAACTTAGATTCAGTTTACTCCTAGAGGTACCTAACACTGGCTCTAGGAAAATAACTAGAAGTACTCCTAGAGGTGCCTAACACTGGCTCTAGGAAATTAAACTAGAGGTGCCCGAAACCGGCACCAGTAGAAATAGAAAAAACTTTGGAAGAAAACTAGAGGTGCCTGAAATTAGCTCTAGTTAAGTAACTATTCTGGTTGCTAAAGAGTCTAGACTCATATTTGTTCACAAAACATGCACACACTCACACGAGAATTATAGTGTTGATCCGGATAAGTCCATCAACATTCGAAAAGATATTGATTTTGATGGTGAAGGTGATGTAGGTAATGGTTGTTCATTGAGTTAAGCCAAATCCAAAAAGATTCATTCTTAGTTAGATTACATTTGCTTGAGGACAAGAAATAACTTGAGTTTGGGGGTGTGTTAAGTGTATAAATTTTCTATATTTTAACCCTCATTTACCCATATTATTGATGCACTCAAGCATGTTTAGTTGCATTTTAGGATAGAATTTGCTTAAACATCACAGATGGATAATTTGTCACAGATACTGTTGATTTCGGTTAATTCTTGCAGATACCTGTCGTGACAGTATCTAGGGAAGCAGAGGAACAGAAGATAACTGCAGAGCTGGAGCAAAAGGGTTGAAGCAAACTGCCTTGTAACTCGTTGTCGTGACATCTGTCGTGGCAGAGGTGGCGACAGTGAAGAAGAAGAGATGGAAAATGCGAAGTCGAGTTCGACTGATAGAGAATTTCAAGTCTAATTTTTAGAGACCACTCACATAATCTTTGGAGTCCAGAAGCACAAAGAAGGCCTTGCCCAAAGTTTGAGGAGAAAGTCAAAGCAAGAAGATAAGGTGAATTAAAGGAAGTCTACTCAGAGATTTATTCTTTAAATAAATTGTACTTTAATTCAAACTAGTATTCTTGGCCATTAAGAAAACTTACACCCAATGCCTATATATATGTTTGTATTTCGACCTAAAGAAGGACAACCTAGCTCTTAGTAGTCTTACATCATAAACCCTAGCTTTTTCCCTTCTTCATCATGTTCTAAACTTTCCCTAGGACTAAGGGTTGATCTTGTAAAGTAGTTGTAAGGGTTAAATTGTTTCTTAGGATTTTCTGTTCAATTCAATAAAACTTCAAGTTTATTTACTCTGGTTTTCATATCTCATAAGAGTGTCGGGAGAGCATTATGAGGTTATTTATTTACTTAATATCGGGAGAGTTAAGTATACGAAAGGAGTAAATACAAGTTTTTCAATTTATGGTTAAACTATCTTGGCCTAGGGATAGGTACAAGGTTAAGTGACTAAAGAAGAATTCACAAACATCGTTGTTCATCCTTCGATTCACGCCGTGAGGTATTATCCAAGACGTGTTCACCGACAGAACTTGGACCTAGTGATAGGACGAGTCACAACAGGGGTTCTTGTCGAACTTGAAGTAACAGAGTTGTTGTTCGTTGTCGAGACATCAATAGACCTCTGACGCATTAGGTGCTGCCGCGACAGGCTCGACGACATACACAACAGAAATCCTCTGAATAGTGCAACACTTGCACTACTAAACAAACCAATACCAGCCTACTTTCTCAATCTAGGTTCTTCATCTATTTTAGTTTATCTTCAAGATTTCTCAGAACTCTTTATTAAATTTATCTCTTTTCTTGTGCAGGCTTTTAAAGTTAGAAGTATTTCCAGTCCTTGTGGAGACGATATCCAATACTTCATATATCTATATTACTTGCGTCGTGTATACTTACACTCAATTGCAATAGCCTTATTTACACACAAAAATGCTCAATCTATCTCATGCTTGAAATCATTTTCGAAGCAAAAACTACATCATTAAAACCACATGTACCATCTATCTCATGCATTAACCCAAATGCATAATCTAAAAGCAAAACAACACATGCTTGTTTCACAAAAGCATTTCTCAAAGCATAATCTCATATACAAAACTCAATACATTAAATCATTTATAGACAAGGTACATGTGAATCTCATATATTGGCATTTTAGCAACATTACTCAGATATGCGGATAGCTTGACCGAATCTCACATCGCCTACCTCGGTGGAATCTCACATCACCGAACTCTCATGAAAGTATCTCTCATCGCCACAAAGCTTGATGGAATCTCATGTCATCAAGACCTACTGTGGTGGAATCTCTCATCACCACACTCTCACTTTGGAACGGGATGGCACTACCCCCATTGCCCGAACCAAAGAGCACGTACAATTTTTGTATATTAAAGTTCACTTCTCATGCTATTGGTCGACCAATTATATCTGGTAAAAGTAATCTCATCTCATGCCAATATACACTTTTAAACATCATTTACCTACTGTTTTCAATGTATAAACATAAACCATTTCTCATCCCATTTCAAAAGCATAAACAATGCATAGCATTTTCTCAACAAGCTCTATATTTTCAAAATCATAATTCTATCTCATGGGATCTGTTGGGTTGTGTGGGGCTCGATTCGATCAACCAATATTGCTCACCAAGTGGTGGAGAGATGGATTTTTGGGTGGAAGGGTTGTGGAAGCTAGAAAGAATAAAGACACAATGATTTATAGTGGTTCGGCCTTCTAACAAGCACCTACATCCACTACCTTAGCTCCCCACTAAGGATTTCACAATCAATCCACTAATTGATTCGTCCCCTTTTCTAGGATTAGGAGGAAACCCTTACAACTGATCAAGCTTCTACCCAAGCCTTGATCAAAACCCTCTTTTACAAAGAGATAAATAAAGCAAACTTAAACCCTCTAATAGGTGTTTGTTTGCACAATGAAGCACTCACCCAAAACCTAAAACACTTGAGCAAATTTGACAATTTTGGCTCACTAGTGTTTGTCTATACAAGAAATGACACTTTAAGCACTAAGACAATTTCTTGATCATTTGTTGATTGACAATTGAAGCATTAGTCTTCTCTTGATGCTTGGAGGTCCCTTTTATACTCCCAATTGAGTTTATAGCCGTTTAGGACAATTGGGGTTGAAATAGAGTCGTTGGAGCCTTTAATTCCCTCCATAAATGCAGTTCTGCAGCTCCCCGTTTCGAAACGCTCGAAGCCGTTTCGAAACACTCTTAATGTAGAAAGAGCCGTTGCAGTCTGTCAGGGTACCCGTTTCGAAACACCCCCTTACCGTTTCGGAACGCGTATCGAAACGCTCTTAGCCCGTATCGAAACGACCTGCATTTAAAAGTTAGTTGGGAAAGAGCCGTTGGGGTTTATGACCGTTGTGGTCAGTGCCACGTGGGCGTATCGAAACGGCCTAGCCCGTTTCGAAATGCTAGGGCCCGTTTCGATACGAGTATCGAAACGTTTTGGCCACTGGAGGCACCTGTTTCGAAACGCCCTAAGGTGTTTCGAAACACTTGGTCAGTTTTGTGAAAATTGGCCTTTAAAAGCATGAAAAACCTTTAAGAAAAATTCCCTAAATATTATTTCAAGTTGTTTGGACTTTGGAAATGTTTTAAATACTTTTTAAATCAATCCAAAACATTTTTCAATTATTATATCAAAACATTAGTTCTACAATCTCCCCCTTTTTTATATAATAAAACCACTTGAAAAATTATTTGGAATTCTCCCCCTTTAACTTTAAAAATGTGAATAAGAGATTAAAATTTTAATTCAAATAAAGTTCCCCCTTATTTATTTGAAAATTCAATTTTTTAAACCATTTCTCCCCCTTTTTGTTATATCAAAAAGATTTAAAACATTAATCTCAAAAGTAACAATAGAGGTAAAATTTGACAAAAATATGAATTTTGGTTTTAAAATGGCTCCCCCTTGCTCAAAGCATCATTAAAAATGTTAGTCCAACATATATGATCATCTAGTTGAATAAACTAATAGATAAAACAAATAAATGCTAAAACAACTAGATTTTTACCAACACTTGAACCCAAGGGAGGATGTGAAGCCTTCCTTCTTCAAGTGTTCTTCTTTGTGTGCATGGAGCTCCCCCTTAATGTTTGACTTGTTGAACATCTCCATCACACCTACAATAGACAATCATGTAATTTTTGGTATCCAAGTTGCTTTGGATCCATAAACATTAGTAGCACAAAATTTAGTCCCCTTAGGAATCCATTTTTCAATTTCATCCTTTTTAGTTGAAGTGGTTAGTCCTTTTGGGACCCAAACACTTCTAAAACATTTTCCATTCACAAATCTAGGGGCACTAGATTGTCTAACATAAAAATTTGATTTTCCAAAATTGTTTTTCTTTTCAAGCTCTTTGGAAATCAAATCTTTTTCTCCTTGAACTTTTTGAAGCAATTTTTGTAAATCAAGACATTTTAATTCAAACTCTTCAAGTTTTGCTTCAAGTTCAAGTTTGGTTTTAGGAAGCAAATTATTTTGAATTTTTAACTTTGAAATCAATTTATTGTTTTTCAAAATGTGGCTTTTAAAATCTAAAACCAAATCATCATAGGCATCTTGTAATTCATCAAAAGTATAAGAACATGAAGTAGATGAATTAGAAGTTACCCTTGAATCTTCTTCGATGGCCATAAGGCAAAGGTTGGCTTGTTCATCGTCGGTGGAGTCCTCATCACTCCAAGTAGCCAATTGTGCCTTCTTCTTATGGCTTGAAGTGCTTGCCCTCTCCTTTCTTTTAGGTTCTCGTTCAAGCTCTCTCAAAGCTTTCTTCATGAAAGGGGCACACTTCTTGAAGAGATGAACTATCTCTTCATCTTCCTCCTCCTCTTCACTTGAGTAGACATGATGGCAAGTGGAGGATTTGAGAGCCATGGCACTAGCATTGATGCCAAGCCCTTTGATTTTCTTCTCTCCCATAGCTCTTATTTCTTCCCTCTTCTTCTCATCCTCCTTGTTCTTCTTCATGATTTGATGAGTAAGAAGTGACCCCATTAGTTCATCAAGCTTCAAAGTCTTCAAATTTTTGGCTTCGATGATGGCGGTCCTCTTTGAGTCCCATGACTCGGGAAGTGAGTAGATGAGCTTTCGAACAAGCTTCTCCTCCGGGATAGCTTCTCCATAACCTTTAAGACCATTTGTGATGGTGGAGAACCTATCAAACATCTTCTCGATGTTCTCTTCCGGATCCATTTTGAAGTTCTCATACTCCAAGGTTAGGAGCCCAATCTTGGTCTCCTTGACTTCGTTTGTCCCCTCGTATGTGACTTCAAGCTTGTCCCATACCTCCTTGGCACTCTCACAAGAAGACATCTTCTCATAGATGGATGGACCAAAAGCACAAAATAGAATGTGCAAGGCTTTGCAATTTAGCTCCATCTTCTTGCGATCGTCGGCACTCCATTCCGCTTTACTTCTTTTAGGTACGAACGGGCCATCTTCAACTACATCCCATAGCTTGTAAACTTTTGATTTGATGAAGAACTTCATCTTTGTCTTCCAATGGGCATAGTGAGCTCCGTCGAAGAAAGGCGGTTTGTCTATGGATTGCGCCATTTGAGCCGGTTGATGAAATAGTGATCGAGCTTGCCGGATCTTCTCAATAGGATGTTAATCCTCACCGATTGAGCCAAGCTCTGATACCAATTGTTGGGTTGTGTGGGGCTCGATTCAATCAACCAATATTGCTCACCAAGTGGTGGAGAGATGGATTTTTGGGTGGAAGGGTTGTGGAAGCTAGAAAGAATAAAGACACAATGATTTATAGTGGTTCGGCCTTCTAACAAGCACCTACATCCACTACCTTAGCTCCCCACTAAGGATTTCACAATCAATCCACTAATTGATTCGTCCCCTTTTCTAGGATTAGGAGGAAACCCTTACAACCGATCAAGCTTCTACCCAAGCCTTGATCAAAACCCTCTTTTACAAAGAGATAAATAAAGCAAACTTAAACCCTCTAATAGGTGTTTGTTTGCACAATAAAGCACTCACCCAAAACCTAAAACACTTGAGCAAATTTGACAATTTTGGCTCACTAGTGTTTGTCTATACAAGAAATGACACTTTAAGCACTAAGACAATTTCTTGATCATTTGTTGATTGACAATTGAAGCATTAGTCTTCTCTTGATGCTTGGAGGTCCCTTTTATACTCCCAATTGAGTTTATAGCCGTTTAGGACCGTTGGGGTTGAAATAGAGTCGTTGGAGCCTTTAATTCCCTCCATAAATGCAGTTCTGCAGCTCCCCATTTCGAAACGCTCGAAGTCGTTTCGAAACACTCTTAATGTAGAAAGAGCCGTTGCAGTTTGTCAGGGTTCCCGTTTCGGAACACCCCCTTACCGTTTCGGAACGCGTATCGAAACGCTCTTAGCCCGTATCGAAACGACCTGCATTTAAAAGTTAGTTGGGAAAGAGCCGTTGGGGTTTATGACCGTTGTGGTCAGTGCCACGTGGGCGTATCGAAACGGCCTAGCCCGTTTCGAAATGCTAGGGCCCGTTTCGATACGAGTATCGAAACGTTTTGGCCACTGGAGGCACCTGTTTCGAAACGCCCTAAGGTGTTTCGAAACACTTGGTCAGTTTTGTGAAAATTGGCCTTTAAAAGCATGAAAAACCTTTAAGAAAAATTCCCTAAATATTATTTCAAGTTGTTTGGACTTTGGAAATGTTTTAAATACTTTTTAAATCAGTCCAAAACATTTTTCAATTATTATATCAAAACATTAGTTCTACAGGATCATATAAGCCATCAAATTATTTCTCAAAACATGCATAAAATAGTAGGTTTACATCTATATTCAAAATATGTGCATGATCATATAAATCAATAGGATAAAAATCGTGAAACGAGAGTGAAACATCTAAAACTTACTTTTGGGCTTAGATTAGTGTTTCAAACTCATCTAAACCCCAAAACTTTGTAACCCCCTCGACCCGGCCTAGGCGATACATCGAACCAAACGAGTCACACGAGGAATACTGAAGTAAATCGGGAAGTTTACTCCAATAAACAACCCTAATTTTTTTCGTTTTATCTTTTCTAGATGCTCATTGTAACTCTAGGTGATAGACTACACAGCAGAACCATTTGCAACTCAATCAATCAACGATTAAGAACTCAATTGTACACATTCACAATTTGGCGACCATTTTTGCAAATTTGATAAATTATTATGTTTTCTCCAATTTTAGATTACCATCCTTTAATTAATCATATTACATGCCACTCTGTCAAAAATCAGCTCCAAACAATCATCCAAACTAATTTAATTACAAATATAACATTCGGGGACTAGAACGTAAAGAAATAGAACATTGAATGATACATTTAACCAACTTACCAGCTGGCTGTATCGATACCCTTAAAGCCAGTATCGATACTCCCACGACAATATATCTCCAAGGCTCAAAGATAAAAGGCTTGCATCGATACCCTCTCAAACCGTAACGATACACCAAAAACTAGTAACTAAAACTCGCATCGGTATGCCCCCGTGTATCAATACGCCCCTTCATTTTCGTAGAGACCGTATCGGTACTCTTCCCCACCATACCGGTATGCCAAGCCCAAAATGGCTTACCCGTACCGATTCGGTTTCTCGAGTATCGGTATGTCTGTACCAAATATGCATTCTTTGCTGGTTTTTGATAATTTAATCCATTCTAATGCATTCCAATGTACTTCTAGCGTGCATACAACATATTTAAACATCAATACTCAATCAAACATATCAATATCATCAAGTTGGCATAGAGATATGCAACATTTAAATCTATAGACATGCTTCCGATGCAAATAGCCACTCAAGAGTCAAAACTCAAACCAAAGCACAACCTATCAAATAAATGCCTTTTACAAGTTTCAAACCATAAAGCAAACATGCTCAAAAAGGGTGTTCATACACAACACCCAAAACACACTATGGATTTCTGTAATGCCCTGGTTTTGGGCCTAGGTGTTTCGCGAGTCGGGTTGAGCCGGTGGAACCAAAAATTGGTTGTTCGAATCATTAAAGGGTGGTTTAGGGAAAACAAGGTTCAAGATGGGATAAAAATATGATAAAAATTCATAAAATCATCTAAAATGGTATTTAAGAGGTTGGTTAAATCAATTTTACAAAACAGGTTTTGGAAAGTATAAATTTTGGGTAGTGACCAAAATGTAAAGTTTTAAAGTTGTGGAAAAAGTGTGTTTTTCAAAAAGAGTCAAGATCTTAGAATCTTTAGGGAGCTAATTGACAATTAAGTATTTTCTCTAATTTGGCATGTGTTTTAAATGGTTTATCAAATATTAAAATGGCTTTAATTAAATTAATTAAAGAGTTAGTTATTTTGGTTAAAAGATTTTTGACGATCTTTTCATTCTCTCCTTTTCACTTCAGCCAAACACTCTCCATTTGCTCTCAAATTCTATATTTTCTTCACTCTCAAATTCTCTCTTGATTTCCAACTTCATCTTTGTGATTTCTCTCAAATTCTTCAAGATTCTTGAAAGCTAAACTTGCCAAATTAGAAAAGAAGCAAGGATTGGAGGTAAATTTTGTGCTAACCCTCTAATCAAGTTTCTTTAATGAAATTCCAAAGATGTTTGGCTCTTTATTCATGTTTTTAATTGAGGTTTCATAGTAGTTTTAATAAAATGTTGAAATCTTGTTGAAAAAGATGATTAAAATGTGATTTTCAGAGTTGTGTTGATTTGGTTTGTTTGAGATGATTTCTAAACGAGTCTTGAAAGGTTTATGATGTTGAAATAGAGTCTTAATCTTGTTAATCCCGAAATCTTTGAGATCCTTGGTTTTTAAGGTGTTTATAGTTGGGTTTTTGGGGTGTGTAACGCCCCGAGTTTAGGGCCCAGGAGATAATCGTGTTTGGTTAAACCGATTTGTGTTAAATTTTTTGGGAGAAATCATTTTTAATAAACACAAAAATATTTTAAATGAAGAAGGGTAAAAAGGGGATTTTTAGAATTTAAATTAAGGAAAAAATGTTTTTTTTCAAAATACACTCATCTTCTTCTTCCTCTTTTCACGTTACTTTTCTCAAACACCCCATTTCTACTATTCCATTGGGGCAAGCATCACCCAAACAAGTTTTCAAGGTAATCCCTCTTTTGTTTTGATTTCCTCTTCCTCAAATTTATTGTTGGTGAGATTTTCCTTAAAACCCATTGTTTAAATTTGTTCTAAAATGCTTTGAGCTTGAAAAAGAGGAAAAAGAAGGGGTTTTCGTTTGGGTTGTTTCATGCCACGTTTAAGGGTGTTTTTAACCTAGTTTCGGTGTTCTAAAAATGTTAGGATAGTGGCTTATTGTAGAGAAACCCGAAACTAGTAAAAAGAAGGGGGTTTTGGAGTGGAAATTTTAGGTTTTTGGTTTGTTCTTGTGAAGGACTTTAGGATGATGGTTTCTAGACCTTGGGTAAGTATTTTGGATGTTGAAAGATGTAGTTTTGATGGTAAATTTGTTGGGGTTTGGCTGCTAGTTGGTTTGGGTTATTTTGATGGTGTTTCCAAGTGTTTGCGGGTGTGAATCGATTTGGTTTTGATGATAAATGATGAGTTTTTGTGTTGCTGCGAGTTTGGGGGCTTGATTTGGGTCTAATGCATCATTTTTTAATTGGCTAGAAACAGGGGAAACAAGTTTGAGTTTTTTGGACGCGAGACTGGTAGTTCGGAGGCTTGAATCGGTGTTTTGGCCATCGTTTGTGTTCTATCGGTGAGTGGAAATGTTTTGAGAGTTTAGGTTGAGCTTGAAAGGCCAGCCTAAACTCGAGAGTAAGTATTTAAATGTTTACGTTCTACTTTTCCGGAAATTCTTTACCTTAATCTTGTTATGCATGGTTGAAATGAGATGAGATGAATGTGTGTAATTGATTAATGAGTGTGATATTCTATGTTGGATTACAAGATGTTTGAGTATTGGCAAATATAAGAGTCTTATCGGGTATAATTGGTCGACCATAGGATTAGAGTGCACTTGTAAAATTCGTGCGTGGCCCTAGTGATGTAAGATGCCATCGAGTCCAATAAGAATATCCGAGTAATGTAACCATAATTGACATAATACTCTTGTGTTGGAAGGTTGTATGTTATCTTGGTATATGTTGAGAGTCATGGCTTGTTGTTATATGTTGTTGTATTGCTTGATGTAAGATGCCAAGCACATGTAAGATTGTTGATAATCATGTTGAAGGAATTTCATGCTTGTATTTTTTTTCAATCTATAAATGGTTTTATTAAAACTCCATTGTTGTTGTTGTGGTTTTGAGCACCACTCACTAAGCTTTATGCTTACGCGGTCCTTTCCAACAATGTAGATCATTAGCGATCCGGGAAGCAAAGGAAGGCGAGGGAAAGGCTCCGGTGATCGTAGCTTAAGCTCAAGTATGGATTTTAAGTTGTAATAATAATTTAGCAATGGGAATACTTGCTTTTGTTTTTAGGGAGGTGGTTGTAAACTCCCATGAGTTTGACCATGATGCTACATGTTTTAAATGTTGAAACCATGCTATGTTGAGACTTGCTTTGGCTTTTAGTTAAATGCCTTGTGTTTTGGCTTGTTGGTGTTTGAGTTAAAGTATCCTCTTTGACCTTTTGAGTTTGGAATCCATGCTTGTGTGTATGCATATTTGAAACATGTTTTTAGGGTGTTTTGCCTCTAGAATGTTTGCTCAATATGTTGCTTTGTGATTTGTGCTCTTTCGGGGTAAGTTTGGGAATGTTTGGGGATGCCAAAATGCATTTTCGGGCCAATCTGTGCCCAGGCGTTTTGAAACACCTGGTATGGTTTCGGAACGGCCAGGATATTGGGGCACCCATATCAGAACGGGGTGGTGCCATTTCGATACGTTTTGCCTCTGAAGACTTCTGTTTCGAAACCAAGAGGAGCTGTTTCGGAATGGCCTAGTTTTTCTTTCTGCTAAGAGCCTGCGTTTTTAAACAAACAAACCCTATTTCGAAACACATGCAGTTAAAATGGTTAAAAGGCATCTTTGAAGATTCTCAAATGTTATGTTTTAGTCCCTAAGGCTTGTATGATTCCTAAGTGAGTTCAAATGTCTCATTTATGTTGGTCTTGCCTCGTGTGCTTGAAATATGACTAATAAACTATTTGGTAAGGTTTAAATTACCTTTTTGCCCCTGTTTTTGTGTGGTTTTGCAAAATGGTCCTTCGTGACTGTTTGGCTCCAATTGGACATCCGATCAATGTTTGATTGAGACGTTGTTCTTCAGTTGTAACCCTTAATACCATAGGACCGTTAAATTGCATTTAGACAAGATAAATTTTAATCTAGGGGGTTACATGGTGTAATGTGGAATTCAAGTTGTTGGGGTATAAGGATGGTTTTAGGTTGCTTTTGGATGTTGATTGATGCTTAAAATGTGTTGGATGTGTTGGTAGATGGTTGGGCTAAGTTTAGAGATCAATCGATTGAGTTTTCGGTTGTTTCGATTGGGTAAATTGGTACTTTACAGCAGGGCTACGGGTTTTCATTTGTATTTTGGTGTTTGAATACATTTTGATGCATTGAATCTCTGTTTTTATTATGTTGAAAACAAGTAGTGTTTCGAAAGTGAACGAAATGATTTTGGAGGCTTCGAACGTTTGATTTGTGCGTCGGCTAGTGTGGTTTTGCAGTCGGTGAGTAGAACTTGGTTTTCCAGCATGGAAACATTTTAGAAAAGGTTTTGGGAACTTAGTAAGAGCTTGAAACGCTTTACTAAGTTTGGAAGTAAGTAAAGTGGATTTCTCTCCCGAATTGTGCTAGTTTGATCCTTTAGTTGCACTTGATTTTAATTGCATTTACCTACTGTTTTAAAGCATGTTCTTGAGTATATAAATGTGTTTGATGATGCCATGTGGATTAAGGATGCACTAGATAAGTGATCCTTGTATGCATGTGTTGATGCATGATTTTGAAGCATGATTTAATGCTTGGGTTATGGCTTATCATGAATGCTTTGTAAAAATAATGAGGTATGCATGAAATGTGGATTATATTGGCAAGTGATATTGAATAAAGGGTTTTGTAAATGAAATCAGATATAGTTAGCCAGCCATAGGATTGAGTGCACTATAAACAAGTCACCTTGGATGTTGAGGGGTTGTGATTGTACCGAAAACTCCATCTAAGTACCCTAACGATTGAGGATTGTTTAAGGTTAAAACGGTTGAGGGTAGCTCCCGGGTGCGAACCTTGTGTGTGTCCCATCTCTCGTTAGTGGGATATACATCTATCAGTGAGTGGTGTTGAGGGGTTGTAATTGTACTGAATACTCCACCACGGGTGTCACAACGGTGGAGGGTTGCTCCCGTGTGTGAGCCTTGAGGTGGCGGTAGAGTGTATGAAGGGTTTGGGACAACCCTTGGTAATCTGTGTATCCGATATGTTTTTGAGAATGTTGTTAATCACTTATGAGCCAATATAAGGGAATGAAATGTTATGGAAATGTTAATGATGCACATTATGAAAAATGCATGTTTTACTTAAAGCTTAGCATAATAGTGTTTATGCTTGGAAGGCTTGATGTTGTGTAGCAATGGTTTAGTTGCTGGAAAATAAATGAATCATGTTGAATGATGTTTAGCATGCTGGTTTTAATGTTAAAGTGCATGGTTTATCAAGAAGGCATGATGGTTTTGAAAAGAGTAAAAATGGTTTGTGCATTGATGATGTTTTTGGTTTTGAGCAATCCTCAGTAAGCTTCTATGCTTATGCTCTCTTTGTTCATCAATGCAGATAATCAGGAGTTTAAAGGCGACAACAACAAGGGATCTTTCCAAGGAACTTCTTTAAAAGTATGTTGAGGTTTTGAAATAGTGTAATAAGTAAAGGCAATGGGGGTGTCCAATGCTATGAATGTTGGTTGTTTGGTATTTTTTGATTTGGTGCAAGTTCGATATGTGTACTTGGTTATGTAAATGGCCTTTCAGTTTTGGTTTATGCTTGGAATTGAGATTTGACCCTTTTGGTGCTTATTTCTCTTTGGAAGCATGCCTTTAGTTCTCTTTGATATTGTTAATGATGCTATGGTGATATTTCTGCCATGAATCCTTGATTGTTGAAATGTATTTGAGTTGCAAGTATGTTTAGTCATATGTCGGATTAGTTTCAGATGATTAAAATCGAGTTAAATCAGCAAATTTAAGCATTTCAGGCCCAGGTGTTTCGAAATGTCCTCGATCGTTTCGAAACAGGGACTTGAAAATGCTTTGGTGTTTCGAAACGGTGAGGCATGTTTCGATACATTTTGTCTCTGTGAAACCCTATTCTGAAATGGGTCTATGATGGTTCCGAAACGATCCCGCGTTTTGAAACGGGTATTATTGTTTCGATATGCATGTTCCCATACGAGGCCCACAGTTCTGAAATGTTTGGTTGTTATTTCAGTTTTTGGAATATTCTGAGTTTTTGTTTCTATGCGTTTTAGTATCGGTTTGTCTTGTTGTCATTTAAATGAGTTCCAATGGCTATCTTGAGATGAGATTTTACATTGAAGCATGTAATGAACTTAATTAAAGGATGGTAACCCAAATTTGGTAATAACCCTTACAAATTGTCAAATTTACGAAATGGTCCCTAAACCCGAAATTGGTTTTAGTCGTTGAGCGTTCGTGTTGGCGTTTGATCTGTTGCTTTGATTGAACACATAGGAACCTAACTTGCATCTATACAAGATAAAAAGAAAAAAAGGGTCGTTTATTGAGGTAAACTTTCCCGGTTTGCTTCAATATTCCCTGTGTGACCCGTTCGGTTCGGTCTATCAGCTAGGTCGGGTCGAGAGGGTTACAATTTACCCATTGCCCTTATTACTCTAGTCCAATTCGAAAAATACATTCTTATGCGAAGTCTCTTGGAATCCCTTGCCTCTTGTTGCCTCCTAAGCTTCAATTATCTATAGTGAAGGACAAATGAGAGCGTAAGAACACAAGTCTTAGTGACGAGTGCTCAAAACCAAAACACTATCAATGCATTAAACTCATTCTCATGTCCACAATGAAATCTCATTTCCATTTACTAAACATCATTTGAAAACCACATGCCCTTTTTAAAACCATGCACTTTCCTTTAACAAATCAGCATGTTAAACATCATGCAACATGTGTTATAAACCCAACAGCAAATCCATTGCTAACACTCAACTTAAGCCTTCCCATTCATAGCAACCATATGCAAATCTTAAAGAGTAAAATATGCATTTTTATTTTTATGCATCATAAACCATATCATAACACATCATCAATTATATTGGCTTGCAAGTGATTATCAATATGTTCATTTCTCAAAACCACATCGGGAGCTACCCAAGACTTCATACATTTTTACCGGCATCTCAAGGTTCACACACGGGAGCTACCCTCCACCGTTGTGATACCCATGGTGGAGTATTCAGTACATCATATAAACCCCTCAACACCACTCATTGATAGATGTATAACCCCACTAACGAGAGACGGTACACCATAAACTTTACTCAATCGTTAGGGTACTTGGATGGAGTATTCGGTACACCGTATAAACCCCTCAACATCAAAGGTGACTTGTTTATAGTGCACTCAATCCTATAGCCGGCTAACTATATCCAATTTCATTTATAAATGATTTTCACAACCTCACTTGCCAATATAATTCATATTTAACATAAACCTTATTGTTTTCAAAGCATTATCAATAAACCACATTTCCAAACATCAAACCATGCTTCAAGATACAAGTATAAGCATATACTTACAAGGACCACTTACCATGTACATCCTTCATAAACATAACATCAAAATTAGTAAATCACTTACTTTAAATCATGCTTTAAACAGTGGGTAATATACATTTAAAATCAACTGCATCAACAAACTCATAATAGCACAATCCAAGGAAGAAAATCCCTTTACTTACTTCCAAACTTAGTAAAGTGTTTCAAGCTTACACTATGTAACCCCCGTAGCCCGGTCTGGACGGTTGACCCGAACTACAAAGATTACACGGGGAAAACCAAAGTCAACCCGAAAGTCAACCTTGATTAACGACCCCTTTTTTTCTTTTAAATCTTGTCTAGATGCACATTAACCCTATGTGTGATCACGCAAACACCATGCTCAAAGATCACAAACATCAGAGATCAAACAGGGACCCAATTGAACAAATTACAACTTTAGGGACCAAACTGTAATTTCTGAAAACTTTAAGGACTTAACCAGATTTTAAGTTACCAACTTAAAATTAATCATGTTTCATGCTTCCCTGCCAAATTTCAGCTCAAACGGACATCCCGAACTCACACAATTGCACAAACAAGATTCAGGACCAAAATGCAAACATTTTGAAACATTTAACCGCCCATGACAGCCCCCAACGGTCACCCGTTCCGAAACAGGCCAAGCCCGTTCCGAAACACGGGCCGTTCCGCAACGCGTTCCGCAATGGGGGTCTGGCAGAATGCCTTCCGTTTCGGAACGGTGGCACCCGTTTCGAACGCCTGGGCACATGCAGGGCACCCGTTCCGAAACGGTGTTACCTGTTCCGAAACACCTAGCCCAGAATGTTGCATTTTGCTCATTCAAACACACAATTGATCATTCAAACATGCTCCAAAAGCCACCAAACTTTGCCAACATGCAATTCAACATAAAAGAGACATACTTGCATCAACAATTCAACATATACTCAACATATAAGGAAAACCCCAAATCTATAGGCATGCTTCCTACACAAGCAACCATTTAAGCACAAACCTTCCAATTCAATCACATTTAACCCAATTCATGTTTCAACAACATTATCTACAGCATTTAAACCTTCATGATCAACATATACGATCACATACACAAAAACCCGAGAGATTCTACCCCATTGCCCTTATTAACTATAGCTATTCACCGAGACATACATCTCCATTGGAGTCCACCTTGAATCCCTTGCTCCTTGCTGTCCAAACTTCAAGAATCTGCATTGACGGACAAAGAGGAGCGTAAGCACATAATGCTTAGTGAGGAATGCTCAAAACCAAAACACCATCAATGCAGCGGGTCCTTAAAACACTTTAAAACCAACCCGATTTGCTTTCCAAAACCATGTTCGAAAACTCTTTTCATCATCAATCTCAAATCATGCATAAACACCATATGCCAAGCTTAAACAAAACCATGGAAAACACATCCTTCCCACAACATACCTTTCTTTAACTTGGAAACCACATCAAGCAAGAAACCATTTAAACCATAGTTCAATCAAACCATTTCATGCATTTAAACAAGGCCACATAAAACCATAACATCATCATCACATGCCTTTAACAACAAGTCATACATGACTCCAATGCATCATAGGTAATTTATGCTCACATGCATCATTTATCAAATGATAACCAACACTTGTTCAACATACAAGTAACATGCTTTCACTAGCATCATACACATCTCCTGCAACAATGCATCTTACCAAGCATCTCATGCTTCTCATGCAAACATGCATCAATTCAAGCATCTCATGCTTCACATGCAACCATGCATCATTTCAAGCAATCCCATGCTTCACATGCAACTATGCATCATTTCAAGCAATCCCATGCTTCACATGCAATTATGCATCATTTCAAGCAATCCCATGCTTCACATGCAATTATGCATCATTTCAAGCAATCCCATGCTCAACATGATCAAGAACATTATATTGGCTTCCAAGAGATCGACCATATTCACTTTCCAACTTTTCAACCCGATCGGATACGCGGATTCCAAGCGTGTCCCAACGCTTCCTACACACTACCCAATCCAAGGTCTTCCCGTGGGCAACAACCTCCACTGACCTCAACCTCCTAAGGTTCCCATGTATGGACTTTTAAACACCATACAACCTTATCCTTTCCTCAAGGTTACCATGTATGGACTTTCAACCGCCATACACCCTTGACATGCACAAGGTCTTCCCGTATGGACTTTCAACCACCATACAACCTTTGCATAACCGATTGGTAGTTGTAGACATCATCTAACGAGATCCGGGACATCACACACAAGATCCACACATGGACTTAACCATTGCCATTGTGATCTCAACAAGTACAAGGTTCTCACATAAGGACTTTTAACCACCTTATAACCTTTACTCAACCAAGGTCTTCCCGTGGGCAACAACCTCCACTGACCTTAAGCAACCGAGGTCCTCCCGTGGGCACACCCTCCACTGACCTCATCTCGTTAGGAATACTTGAGGGGAGTTTACCCGGTCCACACTTGACCACTCCACCATCAAGGCGACTTTATTCACGGTGCACCCAATCCTATAGCCGGCTAATTATATCCGATCAACGAACCAAGAACCACTTACAACACTTGCCAATATAACCATCTCACCATGATATCCAATGTTCCACATGCATAATCATAATGCAATGCCATCACATCATTAGCTCAATGATTCACATACATACACATAATGCAAAGCCATCACATCATTAGCTCAATGATTCACATGCATAAACAATATGCAAAAGGTAACAATTATCATCATTAATCATCATCAATTCACTGTTTTTAAGCATCATACAAAGCCAAAGAACCACATGCATCACTATGCATCAAAACCACATTTTCAATGTATTAAACCAAGGATCTCTTACCTTGAGCATCCTTTTCAAATGACTTTCAAAACCAGCATTAAACCATGCTAAAACATGCTTACAAAACAGAATTAAACCATGCATAAACATATGCATATCAATCATCAACCACATTTGATTTTAAAACCAAATCACACACAATTCAAAAGCAAAAACCCCTTCACTTACTCTTGAGCTTAGCAAAGTTGTTTAGACTTAAACTAAGCTCCCAAAAACCTTCAAACCTTGTTTCAAAAGCTGAAATCCCAACTTCACTCACCGATAACCAAACAAAGCTAGCCAACAAGCTTTCCAAGCTTCCGAAACCTTCCGAAAACTCCTCCAAGGCTCAAGGATCAACCTCCCCTGTTTCAAGCACACAAAAACAGAACATTAATGCATCCTTATGCATTAAAACACCAGCAACAACAACACAACTCGCTGCTCATCACAAATCTAACAATTTGGCTATCAAACACAACCGAAATCATCTCCAAACACTTCCAAAACTTAACCCAGCCAAGATCTATCACTTCTAACCATTTTTATACATCAAATAACATGCAAAATGATCACAACCACGTCCTTATACCTCCAGGTATAACAGATCACCAAAAACACTCCAAAAACAACCAAAAACTCAAGCCAAACTTAGGAAATTCAACCTATCCGGGATTGCATTGATTAAACCTCAACTTCTAATCAATTTAACATTCATTTAACATCATTTTAACATCTCAAAACCCTGCTTAAACAGATCACACAAAATTTTCACCAAAATCGCCAAATCTTGCATTTTAGCCAAAAATCAAGATCTCAATTGAAAAGCCATTAATAAAACATAAATCAAGGATTGAGAACTTAGGAATTTCAGTAAAGAACTGATAGTTTAGAGGAGAAGGACGTTCTTACCTCCAAACTTGAATTTCTCCATTTTAGAGCCAAAAAGCTTGATGAACCAACTTGTAAATTGAGAGGTTTTGATGATGAGATGATTAGGAATCAATTGAGAATTGAAATGAGAGATTTAGATGTCAAAATCAGAGAAAGAAATCTGGAGAATTTTGTTTGGGTTGAGAGAAAATGAGAGAAAAGAGAATTTGAGAGAAAATGGAAAATTAGTTGGAAAGTGGTTAAAATGATTTTCCCTCCTTTTCTAAATCTTTAAAATCAGATTTTAGACTTAAAATATCTTAGAAAAATCTGGAGAAATCCTTTTTGGAATAATAGCTCCTTAAAGATTCAAAGTTTCAATCCTTTATAAAACTGTCCCGCAACTTTCAAAAATTACATTTTGGTCACTAGCCAAAATGTCAACCTTCCGAACCTCATTTTCCAAAATTGATTTCACAGTTCACTTATATATATTAAAATATGATTTTAGAATATTTTTCCATATTTTTAATGCAACCCGAACTAGGCTTTCCTAAATCCACTCTTATATATTCGATCAGCACTTTGACCGAACCGGTCAACACCCAAAACTTCCGAGCCCAAAACCGGGGCGTTACAACTCTCCCCCCCTTAGGAAATTTCGTCCTCGAAATTTCAACCGGCGAAAAGAGAAACAAAACCTTCTCAAGCAACACACAAGGCAACACAAAAGCCTCAACCAACAACACTGATCACTTCCCATACAAAACCTCCACCACACACTGTTCACAAATTCAAACTCTCAAAGGTAACCACGACTCAACCTTTCACATAACCGAACTGTACACAACCCCAACATCAACCTGAAGAACTTCAGCTCTTTTAGCAGACAACACTGTAGCACACAACTCCCAAGACTTGTCTACACAAAGACAACAACCAAACCAACTCAGCCACTAGGCAACCTCTCAGCCTCTAAAACTCTTGCGATTCCCAAACCTTTCCCAAAGATTTTCCCAACAAGCAGAAATCCTTAAACATCAACTGTTTACATAAGCTCTTCAACGAAGCTGACAATCCTTCACATCCGTCAAAAACATTACCATATCAGCTCACCAGGACTACTCACCCAGATACCAAAAATTACATCACAACCCCAACTTGAAACCTTCAGCCGTTCCACATACCATCAACAGACTTCAAACAGAACTTTCTTAACCACAACTAGCCAACCACTGCTCACAAGAACCCAAACAACCAACAAAACCCTTCAATCTAGCACAACCCCTCATTACAAACTTCAACCAGAACACTTGCACTACCAGAACACTACTTAACCAAAACACACATAACAGCTTCAGAACTCTTCAAAGATTGCTATGAACCAACACAACCCTTTCACAACAACTTAAAAGCTAAACAACCTCAGCACTTGGAAACCCAACCACAAACTGCAACATCACTTAGCACCAAAGAACTACCACCTCCTTTTAGCTAAACAAACCACTTAGCCGATACTAGCCTCAACTGATACCCTTCACCACCAATCCACCAAACTCTCAGAGCAACAAACACTATCCTTTTACCAACAGGCTATTCCACTCTCACTATCACTAGCAACTAGCTTACCAAACTCCAACACCTCTAGCTCACACTTAGCACCAAACAACCTCTAAAAACCCATCATCCCACCTAATCCAACCACAACACTAACAGATTCGATCAGTTACTAGCGAGCGTGAACATCGTATGCATGATCACCTACATGCCCTATCAATGCCTGATGTACATGTATGCAAAACCTCTAATGTCATGCCACATGTATGCATGGACCAACATATATAATATAGCATATATCAATGATTTTTTTTTAACCGTGCATGAATGCCAGTTCACACCCTCCAATAACATCCTCAAAATCTGTCTAAGAACAACCTCCTTACTCACCTTTAACTTATCTAACTCCATCATACCAACAACCATTAACCACAAGATATTCACCAAACCACAACTACCATTACCCCAAACATGCTAGCAACAAGACTAGACTTACCACGCAAGGAAAAACCAACAGAAACCAAACTAAGCAACTAAAGCAAAGATCACTTAACAAGGTTACCTGAAAACACAACACCACCCTGAAGCTTTATCGAACGAGCTCTCTTCCTTGCGGAACCAACATCCTTCGGTCGCACCACTGCAGCACCAACTAACACTCCAGGGTCACCACCCACTCCTTGCGATAAGAAACCTTGGCTGTTCCGCGCCAACATCAAGCAATCACGCTTCATGTGTCCAGCAGACCCACATTTCCAGCAAACTTCATTCCCTAAACTCTTCTCAACCTTCTGCTTTTTCTGCCATCTCTGAACCTCGCTTCGGCCGTGCCCACGACCTTTCAAAGATCCTTTAGCCAACATCAAAGCTGACTTCACTCCAAGAGGACAATCACGCTTAACATACAACTTAGAACCACATCTCCAGCAAACACTTGTGTCCCAACAATTTCCAACATGTTGCCTTTTACAACGGTCACACACAGATGACTGAACTTCCACTCCTTGCTCAGGCAACACTTGCTCACCAGCAGCACTACCCACACCTTGTTCAACCCTTGGAAATTCCCTCCTAAGATACCTTTCATAGAAAGCAGACACGAAGAAATCCCAATCAATATCAAGGATATGTGACGCCACAGCCACAGATGTCCACCAAAAACAAGCATCCTCCAGCATCAGAGAAACAACACTCCCCAGCTTACAGGCATAATCACAGCCTTCCTGATCCAAAATCAGAACCACATTGGCCAACCAAGCCTCAAACATCTCCGGGGAAAAACCATGATACTCTACAGCACCCAAATCAAGCAAATGCTGTTTCGGCAAACCCACACATTTAGCCAGCACATCCACTGACTTTCCCCCAACCGCAGCCTGAGATGTTCCCAACACCTCCTGAACAACAGACAAAGAACTTTCCATCCCGGAACCAGCTTCCTTCCCTTGCCTTACCATCTCAACTTCAGTCACAGAAGACTGAGATAAAACACTTTTACAAAAGGGTGAATTCTTTGCCTTAACAACCTGCCCCAAGGCAGCAACCATCTCACTCAACCTCCATTCTTTCATCAACTTTGCCATACCACTAACAACAAACATACAATCACAACAAGCAAACAAACAGTTAGACCAGCATTAAGCAAGGATTCAAACTCCAACTCCAAAATAACACAATAGCTATATTAATAAGGCAATGGGTATCCCGAATCCTCCCCTTTACATGACATAACAGCCAACACAACATGAATATCACAACATCAAGCATATCAACAACATACCTTGATCATGCTTACACCAAACAACATCCAATAGCACCAGCACATTAGCAACATAACATGCTCAAAACACATTCACCATGCATAACATCAGCTCATAGCATCAACACATATCCATATGAACTCAACCAAGATTTATAACCACAAATCATGCTTGCATACATCAGCAACATGCTCAAAACATCAACAGCATACTCAGAAACACATGCTTCAACCAGCTTTCAACCATACAACAAGGTAAACATCAAGCACACATATCACAACAACTTACCGTTTTCCCCAACCTTCGCAACTCAGCTCTGATACCACCAAATGTAACCCCCGTAGCCCGGTCTGGACGGTTGACCCGAACTACAAAGATTACACAGGGAAAACCAAAGTCAACCCGAAAGTCAACCTTGATTAACGACCCCTTTTTTTTCTTTTAAATCTTGTCTAGATGCACATTAACCCTATGTGTGATCACGCAAACACCATGCTCAAAGATCACAAACATCAGAGATCAAACAGGGACCCAATTGAACAAATTACAACTTTAGGGACCAAACTGTAATTTCTGAAAACTTTAAGGACTTAACCAGATTTTAAGTTACCAACTTAAAATTAATCATGTTTCATGCTTCCCTGCCAAATTTCAGCTCAAACGGACATCCCGAACTCACACAATTGCACAAACAAGATTCAGGACCAAAATGCAAACATTTTGAAACATTTAACCGCCCATGACAGCCCCCAACGGTCACCCGTTCCGAAACAGGCCAAGCCCGTTCCGAAACACGGGCCGTTCCGCAACGCGTTCCGCAACGGGGGTCTGGCAGAATGCCTTCCGTTTCGGAACGGTGGCACCCGTTTCGGACGCCTGGGCACATGCAGGGCACCCGTTCCGAAACGGTGTTACCTGTTCCGAAACACCTAGCCCAGAATGTTGCATTTTGCTCATTCAAACACACAATTGATCATTCAAACATGCTCCAAAAGCCACCAAACTTTGCCAACATGCAATTCAACATAAAAGAGACATACTTGCATCAACAATTCAACATATACTCAACATATAAGGAAAACCCCAAATCTATAGGCATGCTTCCTACACAAGCAACCATTTAAGCACAAACCTTCCAATTCAATCACATTTAACCCAATTCATGTTTCAACAACATTATCTACAGCATTTAAACCTTCATGATCAACATATACGATCACATACACAAAAACCCGAGAGATTCTACCCCATTGCCCTTATTAACTATAGCTATTCACCGAGACATACATCTCCATTGGAGTCCACCTTGAATCCCTTGCTCCTTGCTGTCCAAACTTCAAGAATCTGCATTGACGGACAAAGAGGAGCGTAAGCACATAATGCTTAGTGAGGAATGCTCAAAACCAAAACACCATCAATGCAGCGGGTCCTTAAAACACTTTAAAACCAACCCGATTTGCTTTCCAAAACCATGTTCGAAAACTCTTTTCATCATCAATCTCAAATCATGCATAAACACCATATGCCAAGCTTAAACAAAACCATGGAAAACACATCCTTCCCACAACATACCTTTCTTTAACTTGGAAACCACATCAAGCAAGAAACCATTTAAACCATAGTTCAATCAAACCATTTCATGCATTTAAACAAGGCCACATAAAACCATAACATCATCATCACATGCCTTTAACAACAAGTCATACATGACTCCAATGCATCATAGGTAATTTATGCTCACATGCATCATTTATCAAATGATAACCAACACTTGTTCAACATACAAGTAACATGCTTTCACTAGCATCATACACATCTCCTGCAACAATGCATCTTACCAAGCATCTCATGCTTCTCATGCAAACATGCATCAATTCAAGCATCTCATGCTTCACATGCAACCATGCATCATTTCAAGCAATCCCGTGCTTCACATGCAACTATGCATCATTTCAAGCAATCCCATGCTTCACATGCAATTATGCATCATTTCAAGCAATCCCATGCTTCACATGCAATTATGCATCATTTCAAGCAATCCCATGCTCAACATGATCAAGAACATTATATTGGCTTCCAAGAGATCGACCATATTCACTTTCCAACTTTTCAACCCGATCGGATACGCGGATTCCAAGCGTGTCCCAACGCTTCCTACACACTACCCAATCCAAGGTCTTCCCGTGGGCAACAACCTCCACTGACCTCAACCTCCTAAGGTTCCCATGTATGGACTTTTAAACACCATACAACCTTAGCCTTTCCTCAAGGTTACCATGTATGGACTTTCAACCGCCATACACCCTTGACATGCACAAGGTCTTCCCGTATGGACTTTCAACCACCATACAACCTTTGCATAACCGATTGGTAGTTGTAGACATCATCTAACGAGATCCGGGACATCACACACAAGATCCACACATGGACTTAACCATTGCCATTGTGATCTCAAAAAGTACAAGGTTCTCACATAAGGACTTTTAACCACCTTATAACCTTTACTCAACCAAGGTCTTCCCGTGGGCAACAACCTCCACTGACCTTAAGCAACCGAGGTCCTCCCGTGGGCACACCCTCCACTGACCTCATCTCGTTAGGAATACTTGAGGGGAGTTTACCCGGTCCACACTTGACCACTCCACCATCAAGGCGACTTTATTCACGGTGCACCCAATCCTATAGCCGGCTAATTATATCCGATCAACGAACTAAGAACCACTTACAACACTTGCCAATATAACCATCTCACCATGATATCCAATGTTCCACATGCATAATCATAATGCAATGCCATCACATCATTAGCTCAATGATTCACATACATACACATAATGCAAAGCCATCACATCATTAGCTCAATGATTCACATGCATAAACAATATGCAAAAGGTAACAATTATCATCATTAATCATCATCAATTCACTGTTTTTAAGCATCATACAAAGCCAAAGAACCACATGCATCACTATGCATCAAAACCACATTTTCAATGTATTAAACCAAGGATCTCTTACCTTGAGCATCCTTTTCAAATGACTTTCAAAACCAGCATTAAACCATGCTAAAACATGCTTACAAAACAGAATTAAACCATGCATAAACATATGCATATCAATCATCAACCACATTTGATTTTAAAACCAAATCACACACAATTCAAAAGCAAAAACCCCTTCACTTACTCTTGAGCTTAGCAAAGTTGTTTAGACTTAAACTAAGCTCCCAAAAACCTTCAAACCTTGTTTCAAAAGCTGAAATCCCAACTTCACTCACCGATAACCAAACAAAGCTAGCCAACAAGCTTTCCAAGCTTCCGAAACCTTCCGAAAACTCCTCCAAGGCTCAAGGATCAACCTCCCCTGTTTCAAGCACACAAAAACAGAACATTAATGCATCCTTATGCATTAAAACACCAGCAACAACAACACAACTCGCTGCTCATCACAAATCTAACAATTTGGCTATCAAACACAACCGAAATCATCTCCAAACACTTCCAAAACTTAACCCAGCCAAGATCTATCACTTCTAACCATTTTTATACATCAAATAACATGCAAAATGATCACAACCACGTCCTTATACCTCCAGGTATAACAGATCACCAAAAACACTCCAAAAACAACCAAAAACTCAAGCCAAACTTAGGAAATTCAACCTATCCGGGATTGCATTGATTAAACCTCAACTTCTAATCAATTTAACATTCATTTAACATCATTTTAACATCTCAAAACCTTGCTTAAACAGATCACACAAAATTTTCACCAAAATCGCCAAATCTTGCATTTTAGCCAAAAATCAAGATCTCAATTGAAAAGCCATTAATAAAACATAAATCAAGGATTGAGAACTTAGGAATTTCAGTAAAGAACTGATAGTTTAGAGGAGAAGGACGTTCTTACCTCCAAACTTGAATTTCTCCATTTTAGAGCCAAAAAGCTTGATGAACCAACTTGTAAATTGAGAGGTTTTGATGATGAGATGATTAGGAATCAATTGAGAATTGAAATGAGAGATTTAGATGTCAAAATCAGAGAAAGAAATCTGGAGAATTTTGTTTGGGTTGAGAGAAAATGAGAGAAAAGAGAATTTGAGAGAAAATGGAAAATTAGTTGGAAAGTGGTTAAAATGATTTTCCCTCCTTTTCTAAATCTTTAAAATCAGATTTTAGACTTAAAATATCTTAGAAAAATCTGGAGAAATCCTTTTTGGAATAATAGCTCCTTAAAGATTCAAAGTTTCAAACCTTTATAAAACTGTCCCGCAACTTTCAAAAATTACATTTTGGTCACTAGCCAAAATGTCAACCTTCCGAACCTCATTTTCCAAAATTGATTTCACAGTTCACTTATATATATTAAAATATGATTTTAGAATATTTTTCCATATTTTTAATGCAACCCGAACTAGGCTTTCCTAAATCCACTCTTATATATTCGATCAGCACTTTGACCGAACCGGTCAACACCCAAAACTTCCGAGCCCAAAACCGGGGCGTTACACACTAAGTTCCCATAACCACCTTTAAAGTGTTACAAACCTGGAAATCAAGTTATCATTCACCGACTCGCAAAACCAAGATTCATCGACGCGAAATCAAGCATTCGAAGCCCCCCCGGAACTTCACCGATTGCTTCCGAATTGTTCTCCCCTATTTATACCACACAAGAACATATGATTAATGCATCACAATGCATTAAAATCACCGGCAACTTAAACTATCTCGCTGCTCTGCTCAAAACACCAAAACGCCCATCTGAAACAACCGAAAACACCTTCGATTACACTACAAACTCGGCCAAGCCAAAACCTATCACTTTCATCCATTTATAATCATCAATGAAAATCCAAAATTAACCTATTTACATCCTTATATATCCAGCAACTCAGATTTCACCCAAACACCACAAAAACCCCAAATCTAACAATCTAACAATTAAAGATTCAACTCATTTCGGGGTTACCGTTATAAAACCTTTATTTTAACATCATTTAGCATCCAAATCATGATTAAAAACAATCTCAAATCAATCAAAATAGTGTCATAACAAAAATCTTGAGAAATCATCTTCCAAAACTTGATTTAGCCATTTTCATCAATTAAATTATAAAATCTTGTTATTAAACATAATTAGAGAGCCAAAGACTTGGGAATTTCAATAAAGAACCTTAATTAGAGGATAGAAAAAAAGACCTCTAACACAAGCTTTCCCCTTGATTTGCAATGATTTTGAAGAAATCCTTCAAGAAAACTTTAGCTAGTTGATGTAAAAAATCCATGGGCATCATTTAGAAATCAAAAGTAAAAGAAAAAAGATAAATCTCGGGAGATTTTGGTGATGGAAAGATATTTCGGCTACTGGGAAAGTTGAGAGAAAAATTTTGGAGTAAAGTAGTTACGAATGAAAATGTTTAGCATTTTAAAAATCCTTTTTATCAAATCTCCTTTAATAAATTAATTAATTAAATTATTTTAAAACGCAAAATCAAGGAAATAGCTAATAACGGCTTGGTGTAATAGCCCCTTAAGGATTCTAAGTTTTAGCCCTCATAAATTTAGTCATTAAAATGCAATTTGAAATTTTTACAAATTAGTCACCGTTTTCAAAATTCCAATAAAGTTAGTCCAATTTCACCAAATTGAACTCTCCAAAACTTTCAAAACATTATTTTAAGAATATAAAATATTTTTCTATATTTCAACTCCCTCAAAAACCATTTATTTCAAATTAATCTCGAAACTAGCAAAACTCACTCGAACAGGTCCACCCGAACCTCTTAGCCAAACCCGACTAACTTCTAAGCCCAAAATCGAGGCGTTACAACTCTCCCCCACTTAGGAAACTTCTTCCTTGAAATTTTACCTGAAGGAAAAAGGTGCGGAAATTGTTTCATCATATCTACCTTGCTTTCCCATGTGGCCTCCTCAACTCCTCGATGTCGCCACAACACCTTTACAAGTTCAATCGTCTTACCACTAAGAACTTTGCTACTAGAATCAAGAACCCCAATAGGTTCCTCATCATAAGACAAATTCGGATTCAATTCAATGTCCTCGACATGCATAACATAAGACGGATCCGATCTATACCTTCGCAACATCGAAACATGAAACACATCATGAATTTTCTCCAACTCGGGAGGTAACCCCAACCTATATGTAACAGAACCAACATGCTCCACTACCCCATATGGTCTAATAAAACTTGGACTAAGCTTACCCTTACGTCCAAACCTCGTCACCTTCTTCCAAGGCGATACTCTAAAGAGCACGCGATCACCAACCGCAAACTCAATCTTCTAACGCTTTAAATCCGCGCAAGACTTTTGATTATCCGATGTTGCCTTCAACCGATCACAAATAAGCGTTACCTTCTCTGTCATTCCCTTAAGCAAATCCGGCAAGGAAACCAACTTTTGTCCTGCTTCCGCCAACAAAGAGGCGTCCGACACTTCCTACCATACAAGGCTTCATATAGAGCCATTTGTATACTCTCTTGAAAGCTATAATTATAAGCAAACTCCACTAAAGGCAATTTTTTCTCCCAAGAACCTTGGAAATCTATAACACAACACCTCAACATATCCTCAAGCACTTGGATAACTCGCTCAGACTATCCATCCATCTAAGGATGATACGAGGTACTGAAATTCAAACACGTACCCAACGCTTGATGTAGACACTCCCAAAACCTTGCTGTAAACCTCGGATCTCTATATGACACTATGGATTTAGGTACACTATACAACCTCACAATCTACGCAATGTACAACTCCTGCCAGCTTATCCAACGTGTACGTTGTATGAACAGCTAAGAAATGTGCACACTTCGTAAGACAGTCTACAATAACCAAAATAGATTTCTTCTTTGTCGGGGTAAAAGGAAAACCAGACACGAAATCCATCGTAATCCTCTCCCACTTCCATTCTGGTATCTTCAAAGGTTGCAACAACCCGAAAGGAAATTGATGTTCAGCTTTCACGCACTGGCAAACCATACACTTGCTCACAAATTAAGCAACATCCTTCTTCAACCTAACCCAATAATACTCGTCTTTCAACTCGCGATGCATCTTTGTACTACTATGGTGCATAGCAAAAGGACTGCTATGAGCCTCAATCAAAATAGTGCGCCTCAACTCAACATCCTCTGGCACAACTATTCGACTTTTAAAGCACAAAACACCATCATTATTGAAACAAAAATCTGTTGCATTAACATCTGCTATATCCTGAACAAGAGGCACCAAAGAATCATCAAGCAATTGCTTTTCTTTAATCAACTGAACTAAGGAAGGTTTCACTTGTAACTCAGCGATCAACCCACCATCACACGATATATTCAATCGAGCAAACATCACCCTCAACTCTACAGCCACCTTCCTACTCAAGGCATCGGCCACAACTTTGGCCTTTCCAGGGTGATACTCTATCGTCAAGTCGTAATCTTTAAGCAACTCTAGCCACCTTCTTTGCCTAAAATTCAACTCTTTTGGGACATCAAGTACTTCATACTCTTGTGGTCTGTGTACACCGTACACTTTTCACCATAAAGGTAATACCTCCAAATTTTCAAGGCAAACACAAACATAGCCAACTCGATATCATGCGTAGGGTAATTACGCTCGTGCACCTTCAACTGTCGAGATGCATAAGCTACCACCCTACCTTCTTGCATTAACACGCATCCCAAACCAACATAGGATGCATCAATATAAACTACAAACTCTTTACCCGATTTAGGTTGAATCAAGATAGGAGCTCGTGTTAACACTTCCTTCAACTTCTCAAAAGCTTGTTGCCTAACCTCCGTCCACTCAAACTTAACATTCTTTTGTAACAACTTTGTCAAATGAGCTGCAATCTTTGAAAAACCAACCACGAACCTACAGTAGTAACCCGTCAAACAAAGAAAACTATGAACTTCCGCCACCGATTTAGGCGTCTTCCAATTCATCACTGCCTCAATCTTATGTGGATCAACTTGGATACCTTCGGCCGACACCACATGTCCAAGAAAGATACTTCCTTGAGCCAAACTTGCACTTAGTCAATTTAGCATAAAGCTGATTTTCTAACAACACTTGCAACACAATTCGCAAATGCTTATCATGATCCTCCTCGGTCCGAGAGTACACAAGAATACCATCGATAAACACAACCACGAACTGATCTAAAAACTCATGGAACACTTGATTCATCATGTCTATAAATTCAATCGGTGCATTAGTCAAGCCAAACGGCATCACCAAGAACTCATAATGCGCATACCTTGTACGAAAAGCTGTCATAGGCACATCCACATCCTTTACCTTCAACTAATAATATCTAGACCTCAAATCAATTATAGAAAACACTGAAGCAATTCGAAACTGATCAAACGAATCATCGATCCATGGCAATGGATACTTGTTCTTAATCGTCAACTTGTTCAGTTTTCGATAATCTATACACATACGCATCGTGCCATCCTTCTTCTTCACAAACAAGACTGGTGCACCCCAAGGCAAAACACTAGGTCTAATAAACCCTCGATCTAGCAACTCCTGAAGTTGCGTCTTCAACCCCTTCAGCTCCTTAGGTGCTATTCTATAGGGAGTGATAGACACTAGAGTCGTATTTTCATACAACTCAATGCCAAACTCAACCTCTCTACTCAGCGACAACCCAAGTAACTCTCCGGGAAACACGCCCGAAAACTCACATAACTTACGTATGTCCTGTACACGCACTTCTTTTGATCCTGGATTCATCACATAAGCTAAGAAAGTTTCGCAACCCAACTCCATCATACGACTCACTTCAAGAGCCAAAATTGCATTAGACAAGAATTTCTCATTATTGCCCGCGATTATAACTTCGTAACCATTAGCAAGTTTCAAGGTAACTCACTTAGCATCAAAATCGACCACAACCTTATGCTCGATCAACCAATCCATCCCAAGGATTACATCAAAACCATAGAAAGGTAACTCCATTAAATCAACTGCAAACACATAACCTTGAACAGATAAAGGGCATCTCCTATACAACCTTCTCATAACAACAGTTTCACCAAAGAAATTGGTTACTTACATTCCCACATCTAACACCTCTAAAACAATCGTTCAAGCCACAACTCCCAAAAACATTAGCAACAACAGGCGCAAAAAGCTATACCCCACCGATCAAGCGTGGACAATCTCGCCTCATGTGGTCACACAATCCACATACCTATTAGGTATCAAACGCTGCTCAGCCTTGACACACTGACCCTATAGTCCTTGTCCAACATTACTACAACCTCGCCTCAACCCAGGCGATATCCTTTAGCATGACTATTCTTACACTGGCTACCGTTAAAACCATAGTCCACAACTCTCTTTCCTAAGCTAGAACCTCTTACACGAATCAATAAACCTAGGTTCTGCTCAGTGCAATTTGCTCGTGTAACCGACACGTCGAAAATGGTGTAGCCAAAACCCAACATATATAGCCTAACATCATGCACCAATCCATAAAAGAATCAATCACATTGATGTCTCACATCCAATTCCAGTCTAGGAGCATACTCGCTGAACTAAACAATTTGTGCCTTAAACTCGGCTACAAACTTATGATTTTGAACCCCCAAGCCATGAATTCACATTTCTTTTCAAACGAGTATCTAATCCTCATATACTTCTTCTTAAAGACAGCTCGAAAGAACTCCCATGTCACAACATTGGGTTCCACACCCACAACCGCAGTTGTCCACCAACTGCATACATCTCTCCACAACCGAGATACATCTCATCTTCAATCTATGGGAATCATTACACCCCATTTGTTCCATAATCATATTAGTACAGACCAGCAACTCCATGGATACCTCAGGTGACAATCCTCGAGCTCAACTTCTTCCAAATTATGTAAGCGTTCTAACAGCAGCTCACAATCGTCCAACAGCTAGTGCAGTCACATGCACTTCAGCATTAACAGCTTCATAAGTTCCTGACATCGCCTATGTCCCAGGCACCATGTCATCCAACACAGGCCCAATCGACACAAGTTGTACTTACATTGGGGCGTCAAACCCACAGGAGATATTACACACTCCTCTACTTCTTGCCCAATGGCAACATCGATCATACTAGATTGATATTCTCTCCTCAGTTTAATGTGCTATTATAATTAAGGCATGATAATAAACTTAACAAAACAAAACATTCAGGCCAGCTTCGAGCAAGGATCCAAGACTTCGAATTCAATTTAAAAACACTTTACTATGGTAATAAGGCAACGAGTATCCCAATTTCCCCCAAACATAGCATAAGGCATACAATATACGTATCACAAGCATCGTGCATAGCAACCAATCAGGTTTAGCCCATAACATCATCATGTATATAACAACTTACACATACATCTTAATCATCATGCATGGCATCAATATCATTTATTCATCAAAAACATGATTATAACAATTATCGTGCAAAGCAAACATCATCATTCATTTAGAATTACATCGCATCAACTTACCAAAAACTTACCATCATTCCATTCTTTCGAAACCTGGCTCTAATACCACAAAATGTAGCCCACTCGACCCGGCCTAGGCAATAGGCCGAACTGAAAGAATCACACAGGGAATACTGAAGTAAACCGGGAAGCTTACTCCAATAAACTACCCTAATTATTTTCGTTTTATCTTTTCTAGATGCTCATTATAACCCTAGGTGATAGACTTCGCAGCGGAACCATTTGCAACTCACTCAATCAACAACTATGGACTCAATTGCAAACATTCACATTTTGGGGACCATTTTTGTAAATTTGATAAATTATTAAGGTTTCCTCAAATTTTAGATTACCATCCTTTAATTAATCATATTGCATGCCACTCTGTCAAAAATCAGCTCCAAACAATCATCCACACTCATTTAGTTACAATTATAACAATCGGGGACTATAACGTAAAGAAACAAAACATTCAATGATACATTTAACCAACTTACCAGCTGGCTGTATCGATACCCTTAGAGCCAGTATCGATACGACCACGACAATATATCTCCAAGATTTAAAGATAAAAGTCATGTATCTATACCCTCTTGAACCGTACCGATACAACCTAAACAGTAGCTAAAACTCGTATCAATACGCCCTCATGTATCGATATTCCCTTTCATTTTGGTAGAGACAGTATCGGTACTCTTCCCCACTGTACCGGTACGCCAAGCCCATAATGGCTTACCCGTACTAATACAGGTTTTGAGTATCGGTACGCCTGTACCAAATATGCATTCTTTTGCTAGTTTTTCATACTTTAATACATTATAATGCATTCCAATGTACTTTCAGCATGCATACAACATATTTAAACATCAATCCTCAATCAAATATATCAATATCATCAACTTGGCATAGAGATATGCAACATTTAAATCTATAAACATGCTTCCTATTCAAATAAGCCACTCAAGAGTCAAAACTCAGACTAAAGCACAATCCATCAAATAAAGGCCTTTTACAAGTTTAAAACCACAAAGAAAATATGCTCAAAATGGGTGTTCATATACATCACCAAAAACACACTATGGATTTCCTCATTTCCCTTATTACTCTAGTCCAATTCGAAACATACATTCTTAAGCAAAGTCTCTTGGAATTCCTTGCCTCTTGCTGCCTCCTAAGCTTCAATTATTTGCATTGATGGACAAATGAGAGCGTAAGCACACAAGGCTTAGTGAGGAGTGCTCAAAACCAAAACACCATCAATGCATTAAAACCATTTTCATGTCCACATTGAAATCTCATTTCAATTTGCTAAACATCATTTGAAAACCATCATGACCTTTTTAAAACTATGCACTTTCCTTTAACAAATTAGCATGTGTTATAAACCCAACAACAAATCCATTGCTAACACTCAACTTAAGCCTTCCCATGCATAGCAACCATATGCAAACCTTAAAGAGTAAAACATGCATTTTCATTTTTATGCATCATAAACCATATCATAACGCATCATCAATTATATTGGCTTACAAGTGATTATCAACATGTTCATTTCTCAAAACCACATCAGATACACAGATTCACAAGTGTTGTCCCAACACTTCATACATTCTCACTGGCATCTCAAGGTTCACACGCGGAAGCTACCCTCCAACGTCGTGACACCCGTGGTGGAGTATTCGGTACATTGTATAAACCCTCAACACCACTCATCGGTAGATGTATAACCCCACTAACGAGATACGGGACACCATACACTTTTCTAAATCATTAGTTTACTTGGATGGAGTATTAGGTACACCGTATAAACCCCTCAACATCCAAGGCAACTTGTTTATAGTGCACTCAATCATATAGCCGTCTAACTATATCCGATTTCATTTACAAACCATTTTTACAACATCACTTGCCAATATAATTCACATTTAACATAAACCTCATTGTTTTCAAAGCATTATCACTAAACCACATTTCCATGCATCAAACCATGCTTCAAGATACAAGTATAAGCATATACTTACAACGATCACTTACCATGTGCATCCTTCACCAACATAACATCAAAAACAGTAAATCACTTACTTTAAATCATGCTTTAAACACTAGGTAATATGCATTTAAAATCAAGTGCATCAACAAACACATAATAGCACAATCCAAGGGAGAAAATCCGTTTACTTACTTTCGAACTTAGTAAAGCGTTTCAAGCTTACACTAAGTTCCCAAAACCACCTTTAAAGTGTTACAAAGCTAGAAATCACGTTCTTACTCACCGACTCACAAAACCAAGATTCGTCGACGCAAAATCAAGCGTCTGATGCCCCCCCCAGAACTTCACCAATTGCTTCCGATGTGTTATCCCCTATTTATACAACACAATAACAGAGGATTAATGCATCATAATGCATTAAAATCACCAGCAACATAAACTATCTTGATGCTCTTCCCAAAACACCAAAACGCCTATCTGAAACAACCGAAAACACCTTTGATTACACTACAAACTAATCCCAGACAAAACCTATCACTTCCATCCATTTACAATCATCAATCAACATCCAAAATTAACCTAATTACATCCTTATACCTCCATCAACTCAAATTTCACCCAAACACCACAAAAACAAAAAATCTAAAAATCTTTTGGTGATGGAAAGTTAGTTTGGCTGCTGGGAAAGTTGAGAGAAAAGTTTTTAAGTAAAGTAGTTACGAAAGAAAATGTTTATCCTTTTAAAAATCTTTTTTATCAAATCTCCTTTAATAAATCAATTAATTAAATCATTTTAAAACACCAAATCAAGGGAATAGCTGATAAAACCTTGGTGTAATAGCTCCATCAGGATTCTAAGTTTTGGATCTCTTCAATTTTGTCATTAAAATGCAATTTGCAATTTTTACAAATTAGTCAACGTTTTCAAAATTCGAATAAAATCAGTCCAATTTAACCAAATTGAACTCCCCAAAACTTTTAAAACATTATTTTAAGATTATAAAATATGTATCCATATTTTATCTGTCTCAAAAACTATTTATTTCAAATTAATCTCGAAACTAGCATAACTAACTTGAACTGGTCCACCGGAACCTCTTAGCCGAACCCGACTAACTTCTACGCCCAAAATCAGGGTGTTACATTTCTCCCCCACTTAGGAAATTTTGTCCTCGAAATTTTACCTAAAGGAAAAAGGTGCAGAAAATGTTTCATCATATATGTATTGCTTTCCCATGTGGCCTCCCCAACTCCTCGATGTCGCCACAAGACCTTTAAAAGTTCAATCGTCTTACCACAAATAAATTTGCTACTAGAATCAAGAACCCCAACAGGTTCCTCATCATAAGACAAACCCGGATTCAATTCAATCTCCTCAACAAGCATAACATGAGATAAATCCGATCTATACCTTCACAACATCGAAACATGAAACACAAAATGAATTTTCTCCAACTCGGGAGGTAACCTCAACCCATATGTAACAGGACCAACACGCTCCACTACTTCATATGGTCTAATAAAACTTGGACTAAGCTTACCATCATGTCCAAACCTCATCACCTTCTTCTAAGGCGATACTCTAAAGAGCACGCGGTCACCAACCGCAAACTCAATCTCCTTACGCTTTAAATTCGTGTAAGACTTCTAACGATCCGATGCTACCTTCAACTGATCACAAATAAGCTTTACCTTCTCCGTCGTTCCCTTAAGCAAATCTGGCAAGGAAACCAACTTTTGCCCCACTTCCACCCAACAAAGAGGCGTCCTACACTTCCTACCATACAAGGCTTCAAACGAAGCCATTTGTATACTCGCTTGAAAGCTATTATTATAAGCAAACTCCACTAAAGGCAACTGTTTCTCCCAAGAACCTTGGAAATCTATAACACAACACCTCAACATATCCTCAAGCACTTGGATAACTCGCTCAGTCTGTCCATCAATCTAAGGATGATATGAGGTACTGAAATTCAAACGCGTACCCAACGCTTGATGTAGACACTCCCAAAACCTCGTTGTAAACTGCGGATCTCTATCCGACACTATAGATTTAGGTACCCCATGCAACCTCAAAATCTCCGCAATTTACAACTTCGCCAGCTTATTTCAATGTCATTTAACATCCAAAACATGATTAAAATCAATCTCAAATTAACTAAAACAGTACCATTACGAAAATCTTGAGAAATCATCTTTCAAAGCTTGATCTAACCATTTTCATCAAATAGATTATAAAAACTTTATTAATAAACACAATTAGAGAGCCAAAGACTTGGGAATTTCATTAAAGAACCTTGATTAGAGGAGAGAAAAGAAAGATCACCTCTAACACAAGTTTTTTCCTTAATTGGAATGATTTAGATGAAAACCTTCAAGAAATCCATAGCCAATTGATGTAGAAATCCATGAGAACCATTTAGAAATCAAGAGTGGGTGAAAAGAAATAAATCTCTTGAGATTTTAGTTATGAGAAAATAGTTTGGCTGATAGGAAAGTTGGGAGAAAAAGTTAGGAGAAAAGTAGTTACGTAAGAAAATGTTTAGCCTTTTAAAATCTTTTTTATTAAAACGCATTTAATAAATTAATTTATTAAATCTTTTAAAAATACTAAAACAAGGGAAAAGGTTGATAACACCTTTGTGTAATAGCTCCCTAAAGATTCTAAGCCTTGACTCTCTTCAATTTAGTCATTAAAACGTATTTTGAAATTTTTACAATTTAGTCACCATTTTCAAATTACTAATTAAATCAGTCCAATTTTATCAAATTGAACTCTCCAAAACCTTCAAAACATTATTTTAAGATTATAAAATACTTTTCCCTATTTTATCTCCCTCAAACACCATTTATTTCAAATTATTCCCGAAACTAGCCTAACTCACTCGAACCGCTTAGCCGAACCTGGCTAACTCCTAAGCCCAAAACTGGGGCGTTAGAACTCTCTCCCACTTAGGAAATTTCTTCCTCAGAATTTTTACCTGATGGAAAAAGATAAGGAAATTGCTTCATCATGTCATCCTTCCTTTCCCATGTGGCTTCCTCTACACCACGATGTCGCTAGAAGACCTTGACCACTCAATGGTCTTACCACGCAGAACCTTGATGTCCGAATCCAAGATCTCGATCGGTTCTTCATCATAGGAAAATTTTGGATTTATCTCTATCTCATCAACAGGCATAACATGGGACGATCCGATCTATATCTCCGAAGAATAGATACATAGAAAACATCATGTATCTTCTCCAACTCGGGAGGCAACCTTAACTTATAAGCAACAGGTCCAACACGCTCAAGAACTTCATACGGTCCAATAAACCTCGGACTCAACTTGCCCTTTTGGCCAACTCTCATCAGTTTTTTCCAAGGTGAAACCTTCAAAAACACCTTATCACCTACCGCATACTCAACTTCCTTACGCTTCAAAATTGCGTAAGATTTTGCCGATCTGAAGCCGCTTTAAATCACTGACTAATGAGCTTCACTTTTTCCGTAGTGCCCTTTAACATATTTGGAAAAGAAAAAAAACTTCTGCCCCACTTCCGCCCAACAAAGAGGCGTTCTACAATTCCTTCTATACAAGGCCTCATAAGGATCCATTTGAATGCTCGCTTGATAATTGTTATTATAAGAAAATTCCACTAAATGTAATTGATTCTCCCAAGAACCTTGAAAATCAATGATGCAACACCTCAACATATCCTCCAGCACTTGGATAACCCGTTTGGACTGACCATCCTTCTGCGGATGATACGAAGTACTGAAATTCAAACGTGTACCCAACGCTTGATGAAGACACTCCCAAAACCTCGATGTGAAGTGCGAATCTTGATCCGAAACAATGGACATAGGCACCCCATGCAACCTCACAATCTTAGAGATGTACAAATCTACCAACTTATCAAACGTATACGTAGTATGCACCGCTAGGAAATATGCACACTTCGTAAAACGATCAACAATCGCCCAAATGGAATTCTTCTGGGACGGTGTCAAAGGCAAACTCGTCACGAAATCCATGGTGATTCTCCCCCATTTCCATTCTGAAATCTTCAACTGCTGCAACAATCTAGAAGGAAATTGATGCTCATCTTTAACACGCTGACAATCCATGCACTTACTAACAAAATCAGCCACATCTTTCTTTAAACCAACCCAATAGTACTCATCCTTCAACCCACGATACATCTTTGTACTACTAGGATGCATAGAAAAAGGACTACCATGTGCCTCAGTCAAAATAGTGTACCTCATCTCAACATCCTCCGGCACAACTATTCGACTCTTAAATCACAAAACACCATCATCATTGAAATAAAAGTCCATTGGATTTCTTTCTGCAATGTTATGTACATGCGGTACCAATGAATCATCCAACAACTGCTTCTCCTTAATCAACTCTACCAACGAGGGTTTCACTTGCAATTCAGCCACCAAAGCACCATCTCGCGATATACTCAAACGAGCAAACATCGCCTCAACTCTACAACCACCTTTCTACTCAAGGCATCGGCTACAACATTAGCCTTCCCCGAATGATACTCAATCATCAAATCATAATCCTTAAGCAACTCCAACCACTGCCGCTACCTAAGATTCAACTCTTTTTGGGACATCAAGTACTTCAAACTCTTGTGGTCCGTGTAAACCGTACACTTTTAACCATAAAGGTAATGCCTCCATATCTTCAAGGCGAACACCACCGTAGCCAACTCGATATCATGCGTAGGGTAATTACGCCCGTGCACCTTCAACTGCAGAGATGCATAAGCAACTACCCTACCTTATTGCATCAACACACATCGCAACCCAACATAGGATGCATCACTATAAACCATAAACTCTTTACTCGATTCAGGTTGAATCAAGATAGGATCTTGCGCCAACGCTTTCTTTAACTTCTCAAAAGCTTGTTGTCTAACCTCCATCCATTCAAACTTAACACTCTTTTGCAAAAAACTTTGTCAAAAGAGCAGCAATCCTTAAAAAACCATCCACAAACCTATGATAGAATCCCGCCAAACCAAAAAAAACTACGCACTTCTTAGACCGACTTAGGCAACTTCCAATTCATCACTGCCTCAACCTTTTGGGGATTGACCTAAATCCCTTCGGCCGACACCACATATCCAAGGAAAATGACCTCCTTAAGCCAAAACTCGCACTTGCTCAACTTGGCATAAAGCTGATTTTCCAACAAAACTTGCAAAACGATCCGCGAATGCTTATCACGATCCTTCTCGGTACGAGAGTACACAAGAATGTCATCGATAAACACAACCACAAACCTATCCAAAAACTCATGAAACGCATGATTCATCATGTCCATAAACGCAGCAGGGGCATTATTCAAACCAAAAGGCATCACCAAAAACTCATAATGACCGTACCTCGTACGAAAAGAAGTCTTAGGTACATCTGCATCCTTTACCTTCAACTGATAATATCCAAATCTCAAATCAATCTTGGAAAACATCGAAGCACCTCAAAATTGATCAAAAAGATCATCAATCCTTGGCAGGGGATACTTGTTCTTAATCGTCAACTTCTTCAGTTGCTGATAATCTATACACATTCGCATCGTGCCATCTTTCTTCTTCACAAACAAGACCGGTGTACCCCAAGGTGAAACACTAGGCTTAACAAAACCTTGATCAAGCAACTCCTGAAGTTGAGTCTTCAACTCCTTCAACTCTTTTGGAGCCTTTCAATAGGGAGCAATTGACACTAGAGTCGTATTTTCATACAACTCAATGCGAAACTCAACCTCTTTGTTCGGTGGCAAACCAGACAACTCTTCCGAAAATACACCCAGAAACTCACATATCATACGTATGTCCCGTACTCGCATCTCCTTTGTACCTAGATTCATTACATAGGCCAAGAAAACTTCACATCCCAACTACATCAATCGACTCACTTCAAGAGCCGAAACCACATTAGACAAGAACTTCACATTCTTACCTACGATTACCACCTCATAATCATAAACAAGTTTCAACGAAACTTGCTTAGTCTCAAAATCAACCACATCCCTATGCTCAAATAACCAATCCATACCAAGAATTACATCAAAACCGCAGAAAGGAAACTCCATAAAATCAACCTTAAACACATGACCTTGAACAGACAAAGGATGCCTTCTATACAACTTCCTCGTAACAATCATCTCACCAAAAGAACTAGTTACACATATACCAACATCTAACAACTCAACAGGTAAATCAAGCGCTTGTGCATGCTCACGCAAAATATATGATTGAGTAGAACTGGAATCAATCAAAGAAAGTAATGACAAGGATTGCAAAGTAAAGGTACCTGTGATCACATTCGAGTCATTTCTTCCCTCTTGGTGTGCATACACCCTAGCATGTCCACCTCCATCGGGTCGAACAGCAACAACATGAGCAACATTCCTTTGTCCATCCTCTCTATGCTGAAAATTACCACGACCGCACCCACGGCCTCTCTGTGGCTCAGCAATTCGCATAGGAGCTTGTCCATCTCTAACCACTTGTGGACAACCACGCTTCATATGACCTCGTGACCCTTAATTCCAACACGTACCCAAAGTACCCCAACACTCTCTCATGTGCCTTCTACTACTTCGGTTACACTCTGGTGTACGAATAAAAGCATTTTGGCCTTGTTGACCACGACCAGGGTTACCACCACCACGCCTTGGATCCGGTTGGTACCTCCTATCCTTGTGCTTCTTTTAACGATCTTTACCAGCATCATACTCAGCCGACCTCTTTCTGGAACTAGAACCACCCTAACAAGCAACTAAGCCCAAATTATGCTCGATGTCCTTAGCCCGAGTGACTAAGACATCAAAATTGGTGTAATTTGAAGCCAACATATAAGTCTTGATGTAACCCCCTAGACTCGCCTATGCGTTACCACGGATCCTAGGAAGTCACATTAGGGTCACCGGAGCGACCCACGGTAAAATTTTAAATAAAACAAATTTTCAAACCACTTAAAATCATAAATCAAGTTTTGAATTAAAATACAATTCAGAAAACATTCAGACATGAAACAAAACTATGATACAAGTTATTAATATAAGTTTCGGACTCGAATATAAATCAAAACGTGACATACATGCCCCCTAATTATACAGATACCATACTCCGCAAGCAAGCCAAAGAAAACTCTCATACCGACGTTGATAGCTGCGGCAAGGTCAATCTTCTAACCTGTGATGGTAAAAGCAATGTGAGCTTTGGAAAGCTCAGTAATACAGACTACCAATGGATGCTAAAAGCACAAGCAAGTATGTGGCAAGCTTAACACTGTCATGATGAACTGGGCAATGGTAAGCTTAATTTACGATTCGATATTTCAATGTAGCATTATTCCAGAAGGTAGCAGAGTTGTTTTTTATTTGATCAACCGAACCTTAAGAGATGAGTCTAAAGCCGGAGATTCAAAAGAGATTTAGATTTCAGAAGTTGAATCAATGAGTTTAAAGTGGTTTATTAAGCGCGAATTGTAAGTTTACTGATAGTTCAACATTGATACATTAATTTAGTAGGGTATGTTTCAGAAGAGGTCAAAAAGTTTTATTAATTTACTTAACTACCCTCCAACCATACACCAATACGTAGGAACTCAGAATAGTATCTAGAAAGACTTACCCTAGGCCCGTCGGGCGTAGGAGCTTACAAAAAGGCTTACCCTAGGCCCATTGAGCGTAGGAGCTTAGGTCCAGAAGGACTTACCAGCGATGAGCCTACAGATCTACATTCATATCCCAGATAATATACCCTAGATGATTTCAGTTTATATTCAGAAGATATTATTATAGAAAATAGATATCATATCTATTTTTATACCAAAAGTCAGATGTCAAATTTATATTATTATTATTATTATTATTATTATTATTATTATTATTATTATTATTATTATTATTATTATTATTATTATTATTATTATTATTATTATTATTTCGTATTCAATGTCATATATTAGATATATTTCCATATAAGAGGACAAAAACCAGGGAATTACTTTCCTTTCATATAATAGTGTCATACTTTTAAATTTTAAGCATATGGTCTTGGTTTAGAACAGAAAGTATTTACAGATACATGGTACGCGCTTTATGACCCAATTCATTTCGCAGAGGTACTTGATAGATATCAGAAATATGACATTTGACAAATTTGGACTAATTTCATAATGAGGTCTTTACGAATATGGGAGTTCGATAAGACATATCAAAACAACATCAGAAGTTGATGCATCAGAATCATTGGGATTTCATATATATCGCAAGCAAAATTAAATGTTACAGCCTACGAGGGTATTAAGGTCATTTTGACCTACAGGGGTAATCTGGTAATTTGAACCAACAAGGTATAAACTGTGATGTACAGAATTTAGGAATTCTAGTTGCTCATCAAGTTCCCGAGTCCCTTTGAACTAATCGAAACCCATTAACACAGTGTTTAATATCTCACCGGATAGGTACACCTCAACCATTCATTTCTAAGAACTGACTACAAAGCATAACAACAATAGTTCGCCTTCACCAATCGTCCACATAACTGATTACCAGAAATCAAGCATATATTCGAGCGGTATTTTCCAAGTATTCAAACATGTTCATTGTACCTAAACTCATTCCAAAACATCGAATGTGCCTTATGAGAACAGATCCCTCTCACTCTTACCTATGTACTTTCTCCAAATAAATTACACGAGCATTCACACAGTATTCTCCCACTATCATCATAGTATCTGAATCGACCAACTGACACGGGTCGTATTTTACCACTTTTGGAGCCATTACATTTGTTTGTCTTTATTGGGATTTCTAATTCCATGTCTTAGAAGTATTCTCCGACATTCTAGTATTCGAGGGTATTTCAGACATTATGATGCTCGAAAATGTTTCAATTATTTAGAGTTTCTCAATTCTTCCATCTATTCATTCGTTTCAGACCTCGAGGATATATCTCGTATGTCGGTCGATTGGAATTACTACCCGAAGAAAATATCAGTCTTTAGGGCCATTGTGACCCATTTCAACCTTATCAGTATATTCAATCCTTTTTAGTCAATTCAATCTTTTTCGCCCCATTGCTCAATTCATTCATACGAATAGTTTTCCGTAAATTTATCATCGTTGAATTATTCAGAATTCTAGCAACTCAAGTACTTTACAATCTCGAGGGTTTAAGTCTTGTTACCGTGACATTTTAGTAATCTAAGGTTTTCAAGTGTATCAGATGTTCTATCGGATCAAGTATAGCTTCATAAGTTATTTTTATAGATAGGGGTATTTCCATCATCCGTCAATCGAATTTTTAACATTTCTTTTTAATCGAAAGGATAATCAAACTTAAAGATTAACCGACTCATTAATCGTGCACTGAACTCGGAAGTCCTTTCGATTTATCAAACCTCTTATTCGAATATTTGTCTTGGCCAATATCGTTTTTATCTCATAAATGATCGACATAGGCGGGAATAATCACATGCTCAAACATGGCCGTGAAAACATTAACTGAATACCATCATGTTACAAAAGCATGCAGAAGGTAGTAATGTATTACCTTGAATCCTTGCTATATTAGTCAAACCTCGAACGACATTCGAACACTCTTGAACTCGAATTTAACGTTCCCCAACGATTTGTATTCAAGGAACTGAGAGTACCTTCAATCACACAATATCCCATTTCAGTCCTTATTCATAGAGCTCTTAATTAATTAAATAAATACATAACAAGTTTGGGCTCAAGGTCAGATTAGGAGGCTTTCGGGTCAAAATTTTGTGAAACGGGCTTCAAAATTGAACTTAGAACGTCGAAAAAATAAAATGGGAGTTTTTAGAAAATTTGACTTTTTGGGTCAAATTCAACGCTGACGTTAGTAGTCAAAGAAAACACTGACGCCAGCGGTCAAGTCAATGCTGATGTCACTAGTCAATTGGGTTGACTTAGTTGAGTCAAATCGGGTGAGTTGACCCACTGAGTTGACTCTGACGATTTGACTCAGTTAACGGGTCGGGCAGACGGGGTCTGGTCAACGGGTCGGGTCGGACGCGGGTTCAGATCGGGTTAACGTAGGGTCGGGTTGGTTACACGAGTTTGGACTAAAGGCCGTTGGGCCTTACACAGACTGACCCACTTCCTAAAACTAATAGGCATGGCCCGATTCATTAGGTCAGACCGATTCTGGTCAGACCGGCTCATCTACTTACCCAAAACAATCAGGTCACCGGACGATCGCTGAAAAAGATCATCGGATACGTCATTTGCGTCGATTCCTTCGAAAAACAAAAGCTCATCAGTTCCACACTCCAACCACATGACAACGGTATAAAACAAGCTGAAAAATAAGTCGAAATTTACCTAAAATGAACTGAATAGCCAGAAATGTGTGATGCTCCGATAAGGCTCTTAACGATGGTGGAACGATGATCGGGAAGAGGGGTTTTGTTCGCCCCCTCATGCTGAGCACACTAGAACCGTCGACGCGCCCAGCCGACAACGGGAACGGCCGAAATTAAAGAAAAATAGAAAGGGCAGCCATGGGTTCTCGACAAACCTACAACTTGATCTCCACGAAAGATGGTGCAAAGACACGGCGAGTGGAGGGCGGGGACAAGCTCAGGATGAAGTGGCATTTTTCCTGGTGCTGGCGGTGGCCGAGATCAGGCCGAAGAACGATAGGGGTTAGGTGAGAGAGGCCTTTGGTTATCTAAGGGTGTTTGGATTCGAATGGTTAACACAGGTAGGTGAGGTTTCAGATGGGTTATTAAACTTGATTTAATAACACCCAAACTTATCTCAAATATAATATTAGGCAAAACCCAAACAAAACGAGCACTTGGCTCTCATGGTTAAAGCTTGGGTCCATTAAGCATAGGTCATGGGTTCAAAAACCTATGTTATCTTTTCTTTTCTTCTTTTTTTCATTCCTTTTACTAACTTATTTAAGGTGTTACACTTGACCTCATTCACAAACACATAACGAAAATGTTCACATCTCTTTTATTCATTTGGAACTAGTTCAGGAGCATACTGGCTCAACCGAAGGTTCACAAAACATTCACACCTCATATTCTGAAACGGTCAAGTTTCCTTGCACCAAAGACATGAATTCTCGCTTCTTTTCATCAAGTTAGTGAACTCCCAGATACTTTCTCTTAAAAGCATTTCCAAATAACTCCCAAGTCACATTGGCAGGTTCCATACCTGCAGTGATGGTCATCCACCACGTATAAGCATCTCCGTGAAGCAAGGATACAATGCAGCCTAACTTTTGCACATCATTACAACCCATCTGACCAAGAATCATTTGGTTGCTCTCAAACCAAGCCTCATAACCCTCAGGAGATAGACCTCAGAATTCAGTTCAACCTAACCTGCGTAAATGCTCCAAAGGTAAACTAACATTAGCATGAGGTTCTGGTGTAGCCACATGCATACCCACCATTGCTGCCTGAAAAGCCTCAGCTATAGCTTGAATCAACGGTGTCATATCAGCAGCAGCTTGCCCTTGCGCTACCAGAGGTCCAACACCTCCAGTGCCTGCTCCTGCACTAGCTCCATCACCACCAGGAGGAGATGGAGGGGGCGGCAAATTCTCAACATCATTAACCTCATTCTCAACCACGTTACGCACATTGGCTCTAAGCTCTCGTCTCGGTCACATTATCAAAACGGTGTGAATCTTTGAGCTAAAAATGAACATTAAAAACAATTGGGCTAGTCGAAGCAAGAATCCAAGGTGCTCAAGTTTTTCTTTTAAAACCAAAATCCTCTTAATATTAGTAATAATATGGCAATGGGTACCCTTAACCTCTCCCGTAACAGCACATAAAAATCATAAATCATGTTATCAATCACCATGCAGCTCACACAAATCAAAATAATGGTCATAACATATCATAAACATCCATTGTGCATAGCATTCATCATTAAATCAACCAGGCAACAATATCACATCAACCTTACCTCCCAATTCTTTTGAAACCTGGCTTTGATACCACGAAATATAACCCCTTTGACCCGGTCTGGATGAAAGACAGAATCGAATGGTCACATGGGGAATATTGAAGTAAACCTGGAAGTTTACCTCAATAAAGACCCTAATTCTTTTCATTTTATCTTGTCTAAATGCACTTTATTATCCTAAGTGATAAACTTCGCAGCGGAACAATTTGCAACTCGATCAGACAACACTTAAGGACTCAATTGCATACAAACACATTTTAGGGATCATTGTGTAATTTTATCAAATTATAGGAACTTCTTCAATTTTTAAGTTACCAACCTTTAATTAGTCACATTACATGCCTCTTTGTCAAATCTCAGCTCAAAATAATCATCCAAGCTCATTTAATTGCAACCACAACATTCAGGGACCAAAATATAAAGAAACAGAACTTCAAAAGATTCCAATAACCAACTTAACAGCTACCTGTTTCGGTACAGTACTCTGTATCGGAACACCCATTTAGGAATAGGTTCAACCGTCTTGAAGCTTGGGCTCGTATCGGAACACCCTCAATGGTGTTTCGGAACACGGGATTCTAGTAGCCAACCTGAAAGAGCCTGTATCGAGACACTTGTCTCTGTTTCAAAACCCAAAGACTAATTCAGGCTCACTTTTTCGGTACAGTCTTAGGCGTACCGAAACACATGGGCCTGTAATGACACTTTTTGTTAGTTTTTCACACTTTAATACACTCATAATCATTCCAACATGCTTCTAACATACATACAACTTATCTAAGCATCAAACCTTAATCATACATGGCAATTTCAACATCGTAACATGGCAATATGCATTAAGGAAATCTATAGGCATGCTACCTATGCAAAAAGACCATTCAAGAACCGAAACACAAACCAAAGCAAAACCAACAAATAAAGGCCATTTACAAGTCATCAAGGGCATCACAAACTTTCCACAAAACAGGGAGTTTCAAAATACACTCTCCCAAAACATAAAGGCATCCTCCCATTGCCAATTATTACTAGTAAGTAAACATAAAACCATACTTGAGCTAAGTCTCACTCCTTGGGTTTCTTCTTGCTTCCTTGCTGCCCGAAAAGATACTATTTGCAACGCCCTGGTTTTGGGCCTAGATGTTTTAGAGGTTGAATCGGGCCGATCGAGAACGGTTCGAATCTTTAAGGGTGATTTAGGGAACACCTAGTTCGGGATACTTTAAAATTATGGAAAATATCTAAAAATCCTTATTTATTATATTAAAGGGTATGGTGAAAACAATTTTACAAAATGTGATTTGGAAATACTACATTTCGGTGTAGTGACCAAATTGCAGTTTTTGCAAAAGTTGACTAGTGACTGTTTTGTAAAGGATTGAAACTTTGAATCTTTAAGGAGCTAATTTTTCCAAATTGTTTTTCATCATATTTCTCTTTAATTTGGGATTTTTTTAATAATGTTTTAATTAAGGAATAAAGGAGAATTAAAAAGAAAGTCTAAGTTGACTTTTTCACAACTACCTTACGTTAGTTTTCTCTCAATTTCCACTCAGCCAAACACATTTCCCTCACCAATTAACCTTTGATTTTCATCTCTTTTGCTGAGATTTCATTCTCCTAAGGATTTCTAATCTCTACCTCATCAAAACCTTTTGTTTTTACTTTGGATTTTCAAGAAATCTTGCCCAAATTGAGGAGAAATCAGCCATTAGAGGTAAGCTTCTTCCTTCTCCTCTAATGATCAGTTCTTTACTGAAATTCTCAAGTTCTCAATCCTTTGTTAATGATTTTTGAGTTGCTTTAATGTTAGAAACATGAAATTGTGGTAAAACTCAAGATTCTTGGTGAGATCTTGATGATTTTCGTAACTCTTGGTTAGGCTCTATTTTGAAGTTGATTTCTAATGTATTTTGGATGATAATTGACGTTATAAATGAGGTTTTATCAAACAAATCCCGAAAAGGGTTGGATTCCTATGTTTTAGATGCTAGACTTGTGGTTTTTGGAGTGTTCTTGATGTTCTGTTGTTGCTGGAGAAATAAGGACGTGTTTATGGTGGTTTTTTATGTTGATTGAGGTTTAGAAATGATTAGAATTGATAGATCTTGGCTGGGATTTGTTTTGGGAAAGTTTGGAGATGATTTCGGTTATTTTGGGTAGCCGAAATGGTGTTCTTGAGTAGTGCAACGAGTTTGTTTGAGTGGCTGGTGATTTCAATGCATGATGATGCATTAATCCTCTACTCTTATGTGTAATAAACATGGGAGACATCTTTGGATGCTTTTGGTGTTGATCCGGAAGTGCCGGAAGCCTAGATATCGTTTCAGCAAGCAAGCGAAACGTAATCGGTGAGTGCGAATGGTTTTAAAAGTCCTTGAGGGACAAAGAAACAAGGTTTGGGGATTTAGGATTGGTTTGAAACACCATCCTAAGTCCGGAAGTAAGTATGGCTAGATTTGCTCTCGAATATGTGGTTGATGCCCCTAAATGCTTTGACATGCTCTTGTTTTGAGATAGACAAATTCCTACTGTTTTATGCATGATTTGTAGCACGAGATGATGCTTTGTAGAGATTTCATGAGATAGCATGTTGTATTAAAGTGTTTTGAGATTTTGTTTTAATGCAAAGCATGAGATATGATTTTGAAATGAGATGAGAAAGATTTGAGAAATGTTACATCAAAACAGTAGGTGAAATGATGATTTTAATGTAATATATTGGCATAAGTGATGAGATAATTACCGGATATAATTGGTCGACCAATAGGATGAGAGTGCACTATAAACTAAAAATTCGTACGTGCTCTTTGGAGTCGGGCAATGGGGGTAGTGCCATCCTAATCCAAAGTGAGAATCCGATGATGAGAGATACCATCGAGGTAGGACTTGGTGAAATACCCAAGCTTTATGGCGAAGAGAGATACCGCCATGAGAATCTGGTGATGTGAGATTCCACCGGGTAGGACTTGACCTTGAGTCAAGCTAATCTGCATATCCGAGTAAAGATGTAATATGAAATTCCAATATATTAAATTGTATTTGATTCACATGTACCAAATGTTGAGATGATTTATGCTATGAGAAATGCATATGAGATTTATGGTATGAAATGCTTTTGTTTCTATTAAGCATGTGTATGGCTTTGCCATGAGATTTGCATCGGTTTAATGCATGATATAGAATAAAGGTACATGTGTTTTCAAATGGAGAGTTGCTTTGAAATGGTTTTCAAGCATGAGATAGAAAGAGCATGTTGTAGAAAATGGTTTTTGAGATAGAGTTTTAAAGATGCATTGTTGTGTTGGTTTTCTTAGAGCTTGCCTCACTAAGCAAATGTGCTTACGCTCTCTTTTTCCAACAATGCAGATAATTGAGACGATTTTGGGCAACAAGGAGGCTAAGGGCATCCAAGGAAGTGAGAAGCTCATGTATGGTGATGTTTTCATATGCTTTAGTATTGATATTTAGCAATGGGGGCCCACGGTTGGTTTTGGGAGATGTGTATTGAACTCCCTATGTTTGTGGCAAGTTTGATATGGTTTTTGAAGTTTGTAAATGGCCTATATGGATTAGTTTGTACCTTGTGGCTTGCTTATGGTTTTCATGACTAGGGGGCATGCCTATAGACTCATTGATAACATGCTTGATGCCATGCTTTAGCTTAAGCTTCCAAATAATGTTCTTTGATGTTTAATCATATTTTGGGTATGATATGGTATGATTTGGGATGTGTTTGAATGTGTAAAGATGTGAAAAACCGGAAGAAAAAAAAAAGTATAGTTGCAGGGCAGGGTGTATCGAAACACCTTTAACTGTTTCGGAACAAGGGCCTGAAATGGCCATAGTGTTTCGGAACGGGTAAGAGTGTTTCGGAACATTTTGGCTACTGGAGAGCCATGTTCCGATACGAGTCTCAGAACGCACCCGAGTACCGAAACGGTCAACTCCGTTTCAATACGGCTGTTTCGATACAAGGGTCAGCATTTCGAAGCACCCGATCGTTGGATTGCATTTTGAATGGTTTCAAGTTCTTGCTTCTTACATTTTAGTCCTTGATGATTGTGGATGAAATTGGTTGAGTTTGGAATGTCTAATTAAGTTGATTTTTGACAGAGATGCATGAAGTATGATTAATTGCATATTGGTAAACTTAAAATCTGCAAAGTCCTCATAATTTGCAAATTTTATGTTTTGGTCCCTAAAAGTCTAATATTGCATTTAGAAAAGATAAAAAGGAAAAAATGGGTCGTTAATCAAGGTTGACTTTCGGGATGACTTTGGTTTTCCCCGTGTAATTTTCGTTGTTCAGGTCAAGCGTCTAGGTCGGGCTAAGGGGGTTACACTATTTCTCTGCATTGTTGGGAAAAGAGAGCGTAAGCAATAAATCCCAGTGAGGGATGCTCAAAAAAACCAACAACAAGAATGCATTTTAAAATCATTTCTCAATTAGAAAACTCCATCTCATAATGCTCAATCTATCTCATGCTTGAAATCATTTTCAAAGCAAAAACCACATCATTAAAACCACATGTACCATCTATCTCATGCATTAACCCAAATGCATAATCTCAAAGCAAAACCACACATGCTTGTTTCTCAAAAGCATTTCTCAAAGCATAATCTCATATACAAAACCCAATTCATTAAATCATTTATAAACAAGGTACATATGAATCTCATGTATTGGCATTTTAGCAACATTACTCAGATATGCGGATAGCTTGACGGAATCTCACATCGTCAAGTCCTACCTCGGTGGAATCTCACATCACCGAACTCTCATGACGGTATCTCTCATCGCCACAAAGCTTGATGGAATATCACACCATCAAGACCTACCATGGTGGAATCTCTCGTCACCACACTCTCACTTTAGAATGGGATGGCACTACCCCCATTGCCCGAACCGAAGAGCATGTATGAATTTTGTATATTATAGTGCACTTCTCATCCTATTGGTCGACCAATTATATCCGGTAAAAGTAATCCCATCTCATGCCAATATACACTTTTAAACATCATTTGCCTACTACTTTTCAATGCATAAACATAAACCATTTATTATCCCATTTCAAAAGCATAAACAATGCATAGCATTTTCTCAACAAGCTCTATCTTTTCAAAGTCATAATTCTATCTCATGGGATCATATAAGTCATCAAATCATTTCTTCAAAACATGCATAAAATAGTAGGTTTACATCTATCTTCAAAATATGAGCATGATCATATAAATCAATGGGATAAAAACCAAGAAACGAGAGCGAAACATCTCAAACTTACTTTTGGGCTTAGATTAGAGTTTCAAACTCAATCTAAACCTCCAAAACTTGCTTTCAAGTCTTTGAAAGGCTTTAAAACCAATTCCACTCACCAAAAACGCCTCGCTTACTTTGTCGAAGCGTAATCAAGCTTCTAAAGCTCTTGGAACTTCACCGATTGCTTCTGATACGTTCTCCCTTGTTTATACCACACAAGAACAGAGGATTAATGCATCCCAATGCATTAAAATTACCAGCAACCAAAGCCACCATGTTGCTCTGCCCAAAAACACCAAAACACCTATCTGAAACAACCGAAAACACTTTCGTTTACTATACAAACTCAACCTAGCTAAAACCTAACACTTCCATCCATTTTTAATCATCAATTAACATCCAAAAACAACCTAATTGCATCCTTATATCTCCAGCAACACCAAAACCACATTATCACCATAAAAACCCAAATCTAGCAACCTAACAACTAGAGATCCAACTCATTTCTGGATTACTATGATAAAACCTTTATTTCAACATCATTTAACATCCAAAACATGATTAAAATCAATCTCAAATTAACCAAAATAGTACTATTACAAAAATCTTGAGAAATCATCTTTCAAAGCTTGATCCAAACATTTTCATCAAATAGATTATAAAACGTTATTAATAAACACAATTAGAGAGCCAAAGACTTGGGAATTTCATTAAAGAACCTTGATTAGAGGAGAGAAAAAAATATCACCTCTAACTCAAGCTTTTTCCCTTGATTGGCAATGATTTAGATGAAAACCTTCAAGAAATTCATAGCTAGTTGATGTAGAAATCGAGGAGAACCATTTAGAAATCAAGAGTGGGTGAAAAGAAATAAACCTCTTGAGATTTATTGATGAGAAAATAGTTTGGCTGATGGGAAAGTTGAGAGAAAAAGTTGGGAGACAAGTAGTTACGTACGAAAATGTTTTAGCCTTTTAAAATCATTTTTATTAAAACACATTTAATAAATCAATTTATTAAATCTTTTTAAAATGTTGAAACAAGGGAAAAGGCTTATAACACCTTGGTGTAATAGGTCCCTAAAGATTCTAAGCCTTGACTCTCTTCAATTTAGTCATTAAAATGTATTTTTTCATTTTTTACTATTTAGTCACTATTTTCAAAATACCAATTAAATCAGTCCAATTTTATCAAATTGAACTCTCCAAAACCTTCAAAAAATTATTTTAAGATTATAAAATATTTTTTCATATTTTACCTCCCTCAAAAAAACATTTATTTCAAATTATTTTCGAAACTAGCCTAACCCACTCGAACCGGTTCACTCGAACCGCTTAGCCGAACCTTGCTAACTCCTAAGCCCAAAACCGGGGCGTTACAGACCATGTCCTCAAACTCGATGAACATCTCTTAGTTGTCACAAAAACGTCTAGAGGAAGCAGTGTCCACGACCCATTCAACATTGTTCTCTACTAGATTCACCTCGAAAATCACAACAACAATGATCTCGTCAGTGTTCTCGGCAATGTTTGCTTGAGACTGATTCTCTTTATGGATGTCTAGCCGCTATTGGAACTGGTAGGCTTTGTTTCCGGGCCGTCCGCACACATAATTGTTGATGGGCTTCCTTTGTGCTATCTCATGTCCATGCTTATTGGGCTTAGAACCTGAGACTAATTCAGATTTTAAAAAGTTAGTTGTGAAACTAATTTGGCTAGAGAAATTGCTAACCTTCTCTTTCAAATGGTTAGATTCTTCAGCATCATATGGGACACCATTTTTTTCTAACAAACTATCTCTCTTATGTTGTTTGAAAAGGTTACGGTGGACGACCTTGAGCAAAACGTAGTTGAGATAGCATATGAAAATTGTTTGGGACCACCTCCATTGATAGTCTCACTGAATGCATCAAGATCATATAAGTATGAAACTATCGTGTTTAATAGAATCGACATAATTTGTAGTATAGTTCGCTTCTAAATTGTTTGCGACCACCTCCTATGGCAGGCCCCTGAGGTTAGCATAGTCTCTCTAAGTATTCGTACACCCGAAACTGGAGCGGACAAAAGTGGTATTGCTCTTCTCTTCTAAAAATCTCAGAGAAGCTTCAAAAGCCTTGAAAATATTCAGAAATCCTTTAAAAGTAGAGAGAAAAGTATATTAAGCAAAGTTTTGTTTTTGTGAGTTCAAAAAAGATCCAAAAAGTCTCACTATTTGTAGACTTAATTTAAAGGGTAAAAAGGTCCATATTATATCTGGTAAATTAATACCTGAAAAAATCACATTAAAACCGATATTAAGATTGAAAATTTTCAATCAAATCATGATGTTAAATTGCACCAATAAAGGGCAATTTAATATTCAAATAAATTATTCCTATTAAGGGTAATTTAATTGGTGTGGAAAGCATTTAACAAAATAACGAGCCAAAATAAATTATACTGATAATGGGCATTAAATATGGTCGATTCATCTAAAATCAAAATTTTAAGCAATTAGAAACGTCAAAGTCATTGTTGTAACCGCTGATTTACAACATGATCTATTCTGTAAAAATAAATGTTGTAATGTAACAACCCGAAAATCGGTCTAGTCGGAATTGGATTCCGATGATCGGAATATTGATGTTAAAGTGTTCAAATATTGCATCTTTGTCGTCCAATGATAGATTATATTGTTATAAGACCTTAATTGGACCAAGTCTTTAGTTAAGACTTCCTTTAAATGTCTAAATTAATGTTTTTGAAATAGGAGTTTTGATACAGTCAAACCCGTAACGAAACGGCCTAGGTAAGGCGTTTTGATACGGTGTAACTGAAATAACTAATTTTTGGACTTTTTCTCAACCGTTTCGATACGATTTTACTCGTTTCGAAACGGGTCCCCTGTTTCGAATATGTTTGAAGGATAAAATTGAAGGGAAGTGAAGAGGTGATGACTCACATGCCTATTGTTGTCCCTCCCCGCGTGGAAGTAGTTTAAAAGGATGACTTGTAGTCATCTTTTAGTATTGATAAGATATAAAATGGATGAGTATTATTTTAATCTTTCCCTTTGCTAAGGGAAACCTTTTCATTGGTTACAAGGGAGGTGGGGAAATGATTGAAGTTAAAATGAATAAAGGAAAAGGAAAATGGATCTTTTACCTTTTGTTTGAGTTCCACTGAGACAAAACCCATTTTTGTTCAAAGGTAATAAGCAAGCACCACCATTGTCATCTTCAACCTCAAGCCTTTAAGCATACACATCCCTATTGTGATCCATAAGCTTAGGTTTTCCTTGATTTAAGAACACGATTCATAGCTATCGATCGGGTAAGTGGAAGCCCTAAGTTAATCATCGATTCTCTTAATCATTGGATGATCAATTTCAAGCTTTAAGATAAGCTTTATCAAATAGCTAATAGCTATTCAAGTATCGATATTGTCATCTTAATTCTAATAACCCCTTATTGCTCTTCCTAGTTCAAGAAGTGGAAAAGATTGATCCATCCTCTCCATCAAAAGCTAGGAATAAAGGAATTGCCATCCGAGAGCCTTAGGAGCTTCAGATATTAAGGTGAGTGTAGTCGGAGTCTCAGAATTGAGCGAGGAGCCTTTCTGAATTTACTGTTACTGATTTTATATGATTTACTAACTATTGAATTAAAGGGGTTTTGTATAAAGCATCATTGAAAACCATATTGGTAAGTTTGGTAAGTATAGCATCGATTCATTGTCCATAGCATTGCAATTATTGTCATGGAAATCATCGAAGCATTGACATACAGAATCATTGACATGAGTTTATTGATATTGCCTATTGTTATGGCCACATGATTGTTGAGATATTTTCATTGAATCATTGATGTCAAATTATTGTCATTGAATCATTGATATTGAGTTATTGTTATCGGACGTTAGGATCGAAGTATTGGATACAATAGGCATGCCATAGAATTCATGAGCTTAGTGGTACATGGAATATACGGTGTAGTGGAGGGATGCGATGTGTGTTGGTCAAAACGGTGTAGTGGAGGATATTGGACCATATTGTTCATTGTTGGTGTAGTGGTAGAATTCGTATATCCAAATACTGTTGAAACCGATCCAAGGAAGAAAGTTGATTATTTATATTGTCATTGATGATATGATCATTGATATTGCATTGTCATTAGATTGAGATAGTCTTTGATGATTTGATTATTGAAACTATGCTTCAACAAGATTGAAGAGTATGCTATGATCATTGTATATTGATGTAGTGATTGTCATCAAAATATGATAGTATACTATGCATATTCTTTGTTATTTGCTACCTCACTTAGACTATGTAAGTCTAATACATTCATTGTCCATACATTTCGGGATAAGGAAAGTATCGAATCAAGATCGGGATTAGCTGGAAGTTTGGCAAGTCACCTCAGGTTTAATGTAAAGTACTTTTGTCCCTTTGAACTCCTAGAATGGTAGCAAAGTAGTTAAAGTAGTTGGTGATGATGTTTTTTATGTGTATAAAGGTTATGTGTTATATGTGCTTAAAGTGCCCTAAATGACTTGTCATGTTTGCTTGAAAATGGCTTAATGTGCATACTAGGCCTAAAAGGGTGAAAACATGGTAAATGTATTCGAATGATGATGAAACTTGGCATGACAGTAGTTTATAGCATTGAAATATTGTTTGTAAATTTTCATTGCATTTGGACATCATTTGGTAGGTTAATTTAAATCAAACCAAGAAAAATCTGTCACTACAGATCAGGCCGTATCGAAACGGGTGATGACGTTTCGATACGGGTAAGCATATTTGAACCTAAGAAAACAGGGCGTGTCGAAACGGGTTAGGGTCGTACTGAAACATTTTGCTACTGGAATCCATCGTTTCGACACGGATTCATAGCGTATCGAAACGAGTCAATGTCAAAGTTAAAGGAAGTCAACCCGTACCGATACAAGGCTTACCCGTATCGTTACGGTCAAAGGAGAAAAGTCAATAGGGGTTGACCATCGTCCATTCGTATCGAAATAGGCTTGAGTGTTTCGATACAGGGTTAGTTAAATTGGTTAAAAGGCATAATCTGAAGGTTTGCATTGTTTACAGTTTAGTCAATGAGTTTTGGATGATTAAATTGAATGAGTAAATGATCATCGTTTTGTATGAAAATTTATAGGCTAGTTAATATTGCACTAAACTTCATTCTGGTATTGTATGTTGCATCGAAAGAACTATAATTTTTTAGCTTTACAAATTAGTCCCTAAAACTTGTAAAAGTTATAAATTGAACCTAAATGGTTAATTGTGGCCTTCTTATGAATGAATTGGACTAAAATGTATATTGGTAATGTTTTGTTTGTGTAATATTGATTACGTGTTGTTAATAAGATGAAATTTTATCTCACTGGTCATTGTATCGTCCACCGGTAACATGCTCCGACCCGGTTCTTGACCAGGCCAGGAAGGGGTGTTACAATTATGGTATCAGAGCTAGAGTTTAGTCAATTATGGACTAAACGAAACTTTGTATGTATTGTTTATTGTGTTACTTTTCCACCTAGGAGTTAAATTGTTGTATATTGTGACTTTCTGACTAATCTGATCTTTAATTTATAGATGTCTAGCTCTGTTAAGAATTCTGATAGCCCGAAACAAGAAATGGAGTATCCTCCTTGTAGCTTTTGTCGATGTAAGCACCCTGAAAGGCAGTGTCGTAAAGAGTCTAGAGCTTGTTTCTTGTGTGATAAAATGGGACACTTCCTCCATAATTGTCCAAAGAACCCTCTCAATTTCAAATCTACTCGATTTGCTAAAGCTAGAAGAGATTGGCCAACAGGCTTTGGAAGGACGAATCCTTCAACGCCAGAAGAATCTGAGCATGAGGAATGTGATGATGATCAGCATATTAATTCAGGTAAGTATTCGAAGACGAATTCTTCTTAAGGGGGGAAGAGTTGTAACACCCCGAAAACCGGTCTAGTCAGAATTGGATTTCGATGATCTGAATATTGATGTTTAAGTGTCCAGATATTGCATCTTTTCCGTCCAAGGATAGATTATATTGTTATAAGACATTAACTGAACCAAGTCTTTAGTTAAGACCTCCTTGAAATGTCTAAATTAATGTTTTTGAGCTAGGTGTTTTGATACAGTCAGACCCGTACCAAAACGGCCTATGTAAGGCATTTCGAAACGGTTAAGGGGTGTTTCGATACGATGTAATTGAATTAACTAATTTTTGGACTTTTGCTCAACCGTTTTGATACGGTTTCACTCGTTTCGAAACGGGTCCCCTGTTTCGTATATGTTTGAAGGATAAAATTGAAGGGAAATGAAGAGGTGATGACTCACCTGCCTATTGTTGTCCCTCCCCACGTGAAAGTAGTTTAAGAGGATAACTTGTAGTCATCTTTTAGTATTGATAGGATATAAAATGGATAAGTATTATTTTAAGCTTTCCCTTTTCTAAGGGAAACCTTTTCATTGGTTACAAGGGAGGTGGGGAACTGATTAAAGTTAAAATAAATAAAGGAAAAGGAAAATGGAGCTTTTATCTCTTGTTTGAGTTCCACCGAGACAAAACCCATCTTTTGTGCAAAGGTAATAAGCAAGCACCACTATTGTCATCTTCAACCTCAAGCCTTTAAGCATACACTTCCCTATTATGAGCTCTAAGCTTAGGCTTTCCTTGATTTAAGAACACAAATTCATAGTTATCGATCGGGTAAGTGGATGCCCTAAGTTAATCATCGATTCTCTTAATCGTTGGATGATCAATTTCAAGCTTTAAGATAAGCTTTATCAAATAACTAATAGCTAATAGGTAATAACTATTCAAGTATCGATATTGTCATCTTGATTCTAATAACCCCTTATTGCTCTTCCTAGTTCAAGAAGTGGAAAAGATTAATCTATCGTCTCCATCAAAAGCTAGGAATAAAGGAATCTCCATCCGAGAGCCTTAGAAGCTTCAGATATTGAGGTGAGTGTAGTCGGAGTCTCGAAATTAAGCGACAAGCCTTTACGAATTTACCGTTATTAATTTTATATGATTTACTAACTATTGAATTAAAGGGGTTTTGTATAAAGCATCATTGAAAACCATATTGGTAAGTTTGGTAAGTATAGCATCGATTCATTGTCCATAGCATTGCAATTTTTGTCATGGAAATCATCGAAGCATTGACATACATAATCATTGACATGAGTTTATTGATATTGTCTATTGTTATGGCTACATGATTGTTGGGATATTGTCATTGAATCATTGATATCAAATTATTGTAATTGAATCATTGATATTGAGTTATTGTTATCGGACCTTGGGATCGAAGTATTGGATAGAATTGGCATGCCATAGAATTCATGAGCTTAGTGGTACGGGGAATATACGGTGTTGTGGAGGGATGTGATGTGTGTTTGTCAAAATGGTGTAGTGGAGGATATTGGACCATATTGTTCATTGTTGGTGTAGTGGTGGAATTCGTGTATCCAAATACGGTTGAAACCGATCCAAGGAAGAAAGTTGATTATTGATATTGTCATTGATGATATGATCATTGATATTGCATTGTCATGAGTTTGAGATATTGTCTTTGATGATTTGATTATTAATTATGCTTTAGCAAGATTGAAGAGTATGTTATGATCATTGTATGTTGATGTAGTGATTGACATCAAAGTATTATAGTATACTATGCATATTCTTTGTTATTGGCTACCTCACTTAGACTATGTGTTGGGATTTTAGGGGCTCGATTCGATCAACCAATTTAGTTCACCAAGTGGTGGAGAGATGGATTTTTGGGTGGAAGGGTTGAGCAAGCTAAAATGTAAATAGACACAATGATTTATAGTGGTTCGGCCTTCTAACAAGCACCTACATCCACTACCTTAGCTCCCCACTAAGGATTTCACAATCAATCCACTAATTGATTCGTCCCCTTTTCTAGGATTAGGAGGAAACCCTTACAACCGATCAAGCTTCTACCCAAAGCCTTGATCAAAACCCTCTTTACAAAGAGATAAAGAAAGCAAACTTAAAACCCTCTAATAGGTGTTTGTTTGCACAATTAAGCACTCACCCAAAACCTAAAACACTTGAGCAAATTTGACAATTTTGGCTCACTAGTGTTTGTCTATACAAGAATTGACAATTTAAGCACTAAGACACTTTTTGATCATTTGATGTTTGACAATATGAGCATTAGCCTTTTCTTGATGCTTGGAGGTCCCTTTTATACTCCCAATTGAGTTTGTAGTCGTTACTAGCCGTTGGGGATGAATTGGAGCCGTTGAGGACTTTATTTCCCTTTATAAATGTTGTTCTGCAGCTACTCGTATCGATACGTGTGACACCGTATCGGTACGGGCTTCATAGGAACTAGCCGTTGAGCTCTTGCTAGCAAAGGCGTATCGATACGCTTGAGGGCGTATCGGTACAGGTCCATATTTGAATGGCCGTTGGGAAATAGCCGTTGGGGTGGTTGAAATGGGATCGGTACGCTTACCTGGCGTATCGAAACGATCCCGATGCGTATCGATACGACAAGGGCCTGTATCGATACGGGTTTTGACAGTGGCCAAACTGGGGCAAAAAGGTATCGGTACGGGTACAACCGTATCGATACTGGTAACGTGAAATCACAAGTTTGGCTATTAAAAACATGAAAAATCTTTGCCAAAAACCTTTCAAAATACCTCAAACATAAATTCAAGTTGTTTGGACTTAGAAACAAGTTTTAAATTCTTTTCAAATTAGTCCAAAACATTTTTCAATTATTATATCAAAATATTAGTTCAACAATCTCCCCTTTTTTGATATAATAAAACTAACTTGAAAAATTGTTTAGGATTCTCCCCCTTTAACTTTAAAATGTGAATAAGAGATTAAAGATATAAAATCGAATAAAGCTCCCCCTTATTCATTTGAAAATTCAATTTTTCAAACCATTTCTCCCCCTTTTTGTTATATCAAAAAGAATTTAAAACATTAAGTTCAAAAATAACAATAGAGGTGAAAACTTTGACTCAAATAAGAATTTGGTTTAAAAATGGCTCCCCCTTACTCAAAGCATCATTCAAAATGTTAGTCCAACATTTATGATCATCTAGTTGAATAAAATGAAAATAAGACAAATTAATTCAAAACAACTAGAAATTTTACCAAACACTTGAACCCAAGGGAGGATGTGAAGCCTTCCTTCTTCAAGTGTTCTTCCTTATGTGCATGGAGCTCCCCCTCAAAGTTTGACTTGTTGAACATCTCCATCACACCTACAATAGACAATCAAGTAATTTTTGGTGTCCAAATTGCTTTGGATCCATAAACGTTAGTTGCACAAATTTTAGTCCCCTTAGGAATCCATTTTTCAATGTCATCCTTTTTAATTGAAGTACTAAGTCCTTTTGGGACCCAAATACTTCTAAAACATTTTCCTTTAATAAATCTAGGGGCACTAGATTGTCTAACATAAAAATTTGATTTTCCAAGATTGTTTTTCTTTTCAAGCTCTTTGGAAATCAAATCTTTTTCTTCTTGAACTTTTTGAAGCAATTTTTGTAAATCAAAACATTTTAATTCAAACTCTTCAAGTTTTGCTTCAAGTTCAAGTTTGGTTTTAGAAAGCAAATCATTTTGAATTTTTAACTTTGAAATCAATTTATTGTTTTTCAAAATGTGGCTTTTGAAATCTAAAACCAAATCATCATCTTGTAATTCATCAAAGGAATAAGAACATGAAGTAGATGAATTAGAAGTTACCCTTGAATCTTCTTCGATGGCCATAAGGCAAAGGTTGGCTTGTTCATCGTCGGTGGAGTCCTCATCACTCCAAGTAGCCACATGTGCCTTCTTCTTATGGCTTGAAGTGCTTGCCCTCTCCTTTCTCTTAGGTTCTCGTTCAAGCTCTCTCAAGGCCTTCTTCATGAACGGGGCACACTTCTTGAAGAGATGAACTATGTAAGTCTAATGCATTCATTGTCCATACATTTCTGGATAAGGAAAGTATCGGATCAAGATCGGGATGAGTTGGAAGTTTGGCAAGTCAGCTCAGGTTCGATGTAAAGTGCTTTTGTCCCTTTGAACTCCTAGAATGGTGGCAAAGTAGTTAAAATGGTTGATGATAATGTTTTGTTTATGTGTATAAAGGCTATGTGTTATATGTGCTTAAAGTGCCCTAAATGACTTGTCATGTTTGCTTGAAAATGGCTTAATATGCATACTAGGCCTAAAAGAGTGAAAACATGGTAAACGTATTCGAATGATGATGAAACTTGGCATGACAGTAGTTTATAGCATTGAAATAATGTTTGTAAAGTTTCATTGCATTTAGACAACGTTTGGTAGGTTAATTTCAATAAAAACCAGCAAAAATATGTCACTACAGGTCAGGCCGTATCGAAACGGGTGATGATGTTTCGATACGGGTAAGCATATTTGAACCTAAGAAAACAGGGCTTATGGAAACAGATTAGGGTTGTACTGAAACATTTTGCTACTAGAATCCATCGCTTCTATACGGGTTCATAGCGTATCGAAACGGGTCAAAGTCAAAGGAAGTCAACTCGTACCAATACAGGGCTTGCCCTTATCGATATGGTCAAAAGAGAAAAGTCAACAAGTGTTGACCATCGTCCACCCGTATCGAAACAGGCTTGAGTGTTTCAATACAGGGTTAGTTAAATTGGTTAAAAGGCATAATCTGAAAGTTTGTATTGTTTACAGTTTAGTCATTGAGTTTAGGATGATTAAATTGACTGAGTAAATGATCACCATTTTGTATGAAAATTTACAGGCTAGTTAATATTGCACTAAATTTCATTGTGGTATTGTCTATTGCATCGAATGACCTTTAATTTGTCAATTTTAGAGATTAGTCCCTAAAACTTGTAAAGGTTGTAAATTAGTCCTAAATGGTTAATTATAGCCTTCTTATTAATGAATTGGACTAAAATGTATATTGGTAATGTTTTGTTTGTGTAATATTGATTAAGTGTTGTTAATAAGATGAAATTTTATCGCACCGATCATCGTATCGTCCACCGGTAACACGTTCCGACCCGATTCTCGACCAGGTCGAGAAGGGGGTGTTACATCTAACAACAACATGTATCATTTGTCTCTATTGATGCAATTTTTTTATTGGTCTTTGTTTTGTATTTCTCAACTTTTCCTTCTTTATTGGTCTTCGTTTTGTACACCTGTTTGACTCAAATTGGATTATGTCCTTCTTGTAAGCTTGTTAACTCCCACGTATCATTTCTCTCTATTGATGCAATTTCTTCATCCATGGCATTCTTCCATTTGTCGTCTTCAATTGCTTCTTCATATGTTATTGGATCACTGCTTGAAAGTAAACAGAAAAGTGAAATGTTTTCAGTTTCATAATCTTTGTACCTTTCTTGCATTCTTCTTTCTCTTGTAGATCTCCGAACTTTAGTTGGTTGTACTTTAAGATTTTTTGTTCGGGTATTATTACTGTTGCAGCTTGATGAAGACGATTTAGTCAGATTTTGTTAAAGACCTTGATCATCACCTTGTTCATCTTGATTAATGAAGTCATCATCGTCTTTATCTTCGTTAAAAAATAGTCCTTCAACTTTCTTTTCTTCTAAGCTCCATCTCCAGTGTTCCTCTTCATTGAACTCAACATCGCTTGAGATTATCATCTTCTTGGTTAGAGGATTATAGTGATTGTAGGCTTTACTTCATTCATCATAGCCAATGAAGATACACTTCTCTCCTCTATCATCGAGCTTTGTTCTTGTCTGCTCAAGAACATGAGATTATGCAATGCATCCAAAAATCTTGAGGTGGCCAATTCCTGATTTCTTACCACTCCATGCTTCATTCGGCGTTACGTTCCTCACACTTTTTTTCGGACAACAATTCAATAGGTAAACTACACATCGAACTGCTTCGGCCCAGAAAGTTCTTGGTAGTTGTTGTCCTTTTACCATACTTCTTTCCATGTTGAGAATGGAGCGATTCTTTCTTTCTGGAACTTCATTTTGTTGAGACGTGTATCTAACTATTAACTGATGAATGATAACATGCTCCTTGCAAAAATCATAAAAAAATTGTTGTATACTCGCCTCCTCTATCAGATTTGAGTATCTTTAAGTATTGGTTGTTTTGCTTTTCCACCATTGCTTTGAATTCTTTGAATTTATCCAATGCTTCTGATTTTTCTGTAAGAACATATACCTAATAGTTTCTACTATAATCATCAATAAAGCTTAGGTAATACATGTTTCCTCCAAGTGTTGGTATGTCGAAAGGACTGGCCATGTCAGTGTGGACTATCTCCAATGGCCTTCTTGCTCTCTAGGATTTTCCAACTTCAAAGCTTTTTCAGTGTTATTTTCCTTTGATGTAGGCCTCACACAATTGATTTGGAGGGTTGATTTCTAGAAATCCATTTACCATTTTTGCTTTTGACAATAACTTTAAGCTAGAAAATTTAAGATGCCCGTATCTCAAATGCCACAACCATGAATCGTCTTTTATTACAGTCTTCATGCACTTCACATCTCATGCCTTGATGTCAATGATTAAGAGGTGATTCTGCGTCATATCAACTTGGGCAAGTAATTATGCATTATTACTTTTTATGGAAAGTGAACGATTTTTCATATGCATTTCATATCCTTTTTTCTAAAAGCTGCCCAACACTTATGATGTTGTTTTTCATAGTTGGTACATAGTAAACATCTAATATGTATTTCTTTTCTCCATTTTTCTATGTAATCACGACTTTACCTTTACCTTTGACCTTTGTGTGTGAGTTATAACCGAAAGTTACTCGTCTACGGATCGTTTTGTCTAACGCCACAAAAAACTCCTTCTGACCACACATATGATTAATGTCACAATTATCGAGATACCAAATATTTTCTTTTGATTTTTTATTTCCTTTATAAGTGAGGAATACATAAGATTCTTCTGTGTTTTCTTCTTCAGTTGTTGCTACATTACTTCTTTCTTCATTATTTGGAGCCGATCTACACTCGTAACTATAATGGTCATACTTATTGCAATTATAGCATTGTATTTGAGATTTATCTCCATGTTGATATCTATCTCTGCCTCTGTATCCTCGTCTACAATTTGGAGATCGGTAAACTTCACTTGTTTGATTGTCACCATATGAACGACCACCACATCCACATGTTCCTCGTCGACCTCTATATCTTCCACGATTTCCACAACATTTTTCTCTGCCAAGTGTGTAACTGATGCTAGCTTCACCTTAGTTGATATGTAATTTGCTTTGAAGAACCTGCTCCAGATTCTCTGTCTCTTCATTTTCTGCTCATGGGCTTGGAGTGATCCCTCAAGCTCATCGATAGTCATTTGAGTCAAATATTTTGATTCTTAAATCGCATCAACCACGTAATCAAATTTACGTGCCAACGATCGTAAATTATTTACATCACTCTAACCTTGCCGATTGCTTCGCCATTTCTTTTCATTTCATTTGCTACGGCTAACATAGCCATCTATGCTTTAAGTGGTTTTCATTTTTAGCATCCCAAACTCGCCTTCGAGCGATTGAAGACGTACCTTTTTTGCTTTTTCAACACCTTGGAGTGATTTTTGCAAAGTCTCTCATGTTTTTTTCGCAGTTGTTGCTTCTGTAATTTTTTTCAAAGGTAAATTCGTCTACCACTTGAAAATGTAATATAATGCCTTTTGGTCTCTTTTATGAGCATTCTTTAGTGTTCTTTTATCTTCATTGGTTAGAGTCGTTTCTGGTGGTGCATTTTCTGGCTCGATGTATCTTTTTACAATGATGACTCGGCAATCTTGCGAATCGAGTAGTGCCTTCATCTAAATACTCTAATTGTCATAATTTCTCTTTGTCAATCTTAAAATTTTGGGTTGAATCATGTGTTCCATCTTCTCATGGCGTGTACTCGAACTTGGCTCTAATATCACCTGTTGGAAGTGAAAGTGAGCACACAATATTTATAACTCGCTGATATTTTACAAACAAACCAAAGTACAAAGTATTGTTGCTGCGATTTTTTTCTCCACTTAACTTACACGTTTTTTTTTCACTTGTATTTTTTTAGCTTACTTGATAGATTACAGCCAGAAGCCTATTATAGTGCTAAATAAACCAACATAATAAAAAAATCTATCAAACATTAATACTTCAACTTTTCAGCTCATGCTATAATATTTTCCTTAATTACTAAGCCTTTTTAATCTTCTAATTTGCTGCCATATTTTTGCTTTGCTATCATAGCCATGCCACCAATCTCTTTATGGAGCTTCCAAGACAATTAAGAATTAAAAATCGAGTTGAGAGTGAATGAGATAAAGAGTCGTGACTCATGAGAGAGGATGATCAGTCGGTTACAGAAGAGTGAGGTGTGAGCACCGACTGCGAGCAGTGAATGGAGGCCGAGGGTGGAGGTCTGGAGGATGAGATTTAGGAGAGACTATGGCGAGTCTAAATATTTCAGTTGGTTTAAAAGATTAGAATTGGTGAGAATATGTCCGCTTAGTTTTAGAAAAATATTTTATATTTTTTCTATTTTTATTTTTAGAAAATAATTATCATTTTCAGTTTTCTAAAAATTAGAAAAAATGTTTGGTTAATAGGAATGAAAACTTGTTTTCAAAAATGAAAATAGTGAAAATGTGTTTCGTATCTAGGTTTTCAAAATAGAAATAAAAAAATATTAAATAATTAAAATAAAATATAGCTAAAAAATATTATTACAATAATAAATAAATAAAATATGAGTAAATAAACCAAAAGTTACAAAATGACATTAGAAGTATTCGAACCCAGGTTCAAATGAAATCAAAATTTAAAAAAAAAACTTGTTTTCATCTTTTTCACTTTTCCAAAATAATTTCAATAAAAACATATTTGTATGTTTTCAAATTTCCACTTATTTTTATTTTCGTTTTCTAAAAGTTATTTTCTAATTTTAGAAAAAACGTGTTTTCTTCACTGTTTTCTATTTTTTCAGAAAATAAAAATGAAAACAAACTTCACTCTCTGTAACCAAATAGAAATTTACAAGGAATTAATTTCCATTCATACGGGCTTTACTAATAACTATCAAACTAGAGCTACTGGCTAGGGCTTAAAAGGCCCAATTTTTTCGAGTTTTTGGATAATTTGAAATTAATTTTAGGTCGATTTGTATCTGATCTAATTATTCAATTTTTTTATCGGATATGTGATCTGAATTATCCAAAAATTAAAAATCAAATATCAATATTTTTAGATTGGATTATCGGATCGAGTTACTCGAATCAGATTGTTTTGCACACCCCTACCCATGACAATATATAATACATGTTGAAAACTATAACCTAGAATTGGATTTGACCTAGTGGTTGGACGTGCACTCCCTCACCTAGTTTGTTTGGGTTCAATCATGACACATGTCATCATCTGATTAGATGATCAAATTTATTGAATTTAATTAAAGTTAAGACTAAATTGATAAAATGTGTAAGTAATGAAGACTATGTGTGTAATGATACGAAATCATTTAACTGTCACATATGTATTTTCGTTAACCTTTAACTGTTAGTGGTCTGATTTATATCATTTAAATAGTTAAGGGGTCTAAGAGAAAATTAAAAGATCAGTGGTCGAAATAGAATCTACCTATAGTTAAGTGACTATAAAGATAGTCTACCCCAAATAATTTAGGTACCTAAAACAAACTAGTATCAATTAAATAAATCTAAACCATTTTTTACGGAAAAATGTATGAAATACTTGTCCTTAGTACTCCCATCACATATATGTGATATCATTTCATCTGTAACCATTTTATAAAATATAATAAGTTGTCGCGTCCCTTTAATTGATATATTAAAATATAATTTTAACATGAGTTAAAATGAGAAAATTAAAGGGGTGAGGATTGAAAGTGTGTTATGTTGAGTGAGAATCGAGAAAATGTAACACCATGAGTTGTTTCATTTAAAAAAAAATAGCAGTGGTTGTGAGTTGAATGTTATCAAAATTATTTTTTAAAAATATATTTATTATGTATAATAGGCGTACAATGATGGGGCGAGGCGTGTGAGAATTATGTGAGTTCAAGGTCTTAACTATGCCTGCCCCACCACCCACGGTGAGTCTAATTTTTGTTCTTACCACCTTCAAAACTAGTAACTATTCTCGTCTAATTGGGTGTGAAGTGGAGCGGAATTCCATAAAACACGACCCACTGATAATCTTAACTTGAATCGAATAAAAAAATTTAAATAAAGTTTGACATATAAATAAAACTCGTCAATTCGACTAACTAAAATTTTTTTACTCGGCTTGTTCGAATGTTGAACTCAAACTTTTTAAACGTATAAATTAGCAATTTTGGAAGGAAATATTATTTAAAACAAAACTAAACTGCAATAAGATGGGTGCAATCCGGTGTGCGCGAAAGACATGTGAGTAGGTAGAGCCAAAGAACAGATGTTAGTGCAATTGGGCAGATGGAGAACAACTATGTGATGAGAGAGGTTTGGTGTTCCACGTTGGGCAATTTTTAAAGAATAATTTATTTTAAATTATTATTTAGGAAAATGGTTCCCAAAAAATATTATTTGGCAAAATGACCCCAAACTTGCCACGTCGGTGAACCTCGCGTTGTGTAGGACGTGAGGTATGATATCGCGTTCTACAGGAAGCGAGGTCGTGGGGTTTTTTAAATGATGAATGCACGTTAACACAAACAACAAGGTCAGGTAGACTAAAATCGCGTTGTGCAGAACGCGATATCAAACCTCGCGTCCTACACAACGCGAGGTTCACCGACGTGGCAAGTTTAAGGTCATTTTGCCAAATAATATTTTTTAAGAGCTATTTTTCCAAATAATAATTTAAAAAAGATTATTCATTCAAAATTGCCTTCCACGTTTCCTCTTCACTTTGCCACTGGTCAAGTAATTCGCTCATTGACTTTACCTTCCGGCGTCAAATTTTACAACATTACCGTGGGCGTGAAAGAGGTAGAGCCAAAGAATGGGGGTGAGTAGACTCGAATAAATTTTAAATTTGTCGAGTTGATTAGTCTTATTTTATAATTTAAATTATATTTAAAATACTTTCGAGTCTAGTTTATAAAATTTGAGTCGAATTATTTTAAGTTTCTGTTCAAATTTAATTGTAAACAATTATAATGTTATGGTACTAATTGGTTCTACTTTAAACGACATTCTAAAATTATGTACACTATACATATATATTTTTTTATTTTTTTTATATATGATATAAATATATCAGACAAATATGAAAAACTTGACTTGAACTTAAAAATTTATCGAATAATTATTAAAAAATTTGAATTATTCGAAGTTCAATTTTATTTGTAACTTTTTCTTATAAAACTGTAATTGGAGTGAAACCGTGTAGATTGTTTTGGCGCGGAGTTTTGTTGATTCCTACAAAAACATGTATTGGTGGAATTAGGCATATGGGCAACAACAGCTAATGGTGGGAAAGGAACAAGGATAGGTGTTCCACGTTGCCAGTTGACTTTACTAATGGTCAAGTTATTCGCTCATCGACTCCCACCTCCAAAGGTCAAATTTTAAAATACTATCGAATTGCATATTGTTTTACAAGAGCTATATACGCGTGAGGACTACATCTTATATAAATCTAAAAAAATATTTAAACATTACATACAAAAATTATAATATACAAGTTTTTTAAAAATGTTAAAAGATAGGAATATTGAAATCCAAACTCTCTAATAATTGCCCCAATTTCTTATAGAAAAAAAAAAACACATTAAATCCACTAGTTGCAGTTCATACGTACAAATGCGACACAACGGGTAATAGTTTATCTTTCTTCTTCAATAAGATACGAAAAGTCAAAACTTAACAATTCATTCAAAGAATGGCAATCCTGCAATAATGCACAAAACTAAGCCTACTTTAACAAACTATATCTCTATAAATTTCAATTACCGATAAACAAACTCAAAAAGTACACAACTCTTTTGCCCAGAAAGATTTTCGAAACATGTCCGGCGGATACCCTCAACACCCTACCGGCTACGGCTACGGCTACGGCGCCCCGCCATCTCAGCCCTACACAGCCGCTCCATACGCGGCTGGCGCGCCGCCTCCGTCTCAAGCGTACGGTGCTCCATACGGCGGTGCACCATACGGGGCACCTTCTGCTCCCTACTCTGCCCCTCCGGGAGAGAAGCCAAAAAAGGACAAGGTCCAGGCGCATGGCGTGGGTGGTGCTCCTCCAGCGCAAGGCGGGAGTTATCCTCCCATAGGAGGTTATGCGAGCCCGTTCGCAGCTCTGATGCCGTCGGCGTTTCCACCGGGGACAGATCCTAACATCGTGGCCTGCTTTCAAATGGCGGATCAAGATGGAAGTGGGTTCATCGATGATAAGGAGTTGCAGAGAGCGCTTTCTTCGTATAATCAAAGCTTCAGTCTGAGAACTGTTCATTTGCTCATGTATCTCTTCACTAATACTAACACCAGGAAGATTGGTCAGTTTCCTCTTAATTCTTTCACCCCAATTGCAATTCAATTTTAGATGAATATGCCCTAATCCTTGTGATTTGTGAATGCAGGTCCGAAGGAGTTCAGTTCCGTGTTCTACAGTCTTCAGAATTGGAGGGTAATTTCCATCCCTTCCATTTGGATTGGTTATGAGTTTATTGAGCTAACAAAATGGGGTTTGGTGCAGGCCATCTTTGAGAGATTTGATAGGGACAGGAGTGCCAAAATTGATGCCAATGAACTCAGAGAAGCACTTTTGAGTCTTGGATTTGCAGTTTCTCCGGTTGTGTTGGATTTGCTGGTCTCGAAGTTTGATAAAACTGGAGGCAAATCCAGGGCCATTGAATATGACAACTTCATTGAGTACGATCACTATTCATCGAATTGAATTGAATTATTCTACTTTTTTTGTTGTTGTTTATAACACCAACTTTTTTGTTTTTGTTTTTTGATGCAGGTGCTGCCTTACGGTTAAAGTAAGCTCTCTTATTCTACTTCATCTAACCCGACGGGATGTTCAGTTTTTAAATCTATAAGCTCTCTTATTCTAATTCATCTAACCCGACGGGATGTTCAGTTTTTAAATCTATGCTTATGCTTGGTTCTTGTAGGGATTAACTGAGAAATTCAAGGAGAAGGACACGACGTACAGCGGTAATGCGACGTTTACTTACGAAGCCTTTATGCTCACCGTTCTGCCATTCCTGATTGCATAAATCAGTAGCTGTTGAATGTTGATTTCCTTGATTGTTGCTATATACCTAAAATAAGTACATTTGTTAATTGTGCTGAGAATAATGCAACCGCCTCCACATTGCTGCTTTCTTTTATTTATATCTTCGCACGCCTAAACTTTAATTATAAAATATTTATTATATTTTTACCAATCATATAAACCTAAAATTTTAATGAACCTAAGACAAAGGAGAGGTATAGAACTCCTCAAGGGTTATGATGTTACGATTAACTACCAACTAGGAAAAACTAATGCAGCAGTTGATGCACTTAGCCAAAAAAATGTAATCTGTTTTAAAAGTGTTGAATGCACAACTATCCTGGGAAAAATATGGTACGTTAGTTGCAAAACTTCAGCTTAGGCATACTCTGTTAGGTCCAATTAAAGAGTTTCGATTAGGCCTGACAAGAATTAAAAAAAATTCTTCATATTCATCATTAAAACTGAGAAAGAGGAATTTGAAATGAGTGATTGTAGAAAAAATTACTAATTATTGTATAAGTATGTCGACATGTTCATCAGATAAACTGTAAGGTTACTGAGTGAAACCCTCTTTATTGTGTTTGATAGAGATTCGAGATTTATCTCAAGTTCTTCTAGTTAATTGCACAAGGCATTAATATTAGGAATTATAATTTCAACATATTAAGAATTATAGTATCATGGTTTAGCATAGTACAGTGAGTGCATATAGGTATTGTGTATTGTATCACTTATGAATATTTTCACTAACTCTTTGTTAGAAGGTTGTCTAACTAACTCCTTCAGTGTACACCTTTTTTTATATAAACGGTTGGCTTTCTTTTGAAAGTATTACAGTCATTATCAATAAAATTAGAGAGTACCGGCTATTTTCTATCTCTTTAAATTCTTCACTTCTATTTTCGCTAAGATTCGTTCATGGTATCAGTCGCCAATCTCTCCTAGGGATGTTGTTTTCCTTGTTTTTCCTTGTGATTGCAACCTTGATCTAGATGCTCACTCATTCCTCGTTTTCGCAAATCGCAAGAATTTCTTTCTGGTATGTGCTTTTCTTGTTTTGGCTGGATAGTGATTACTTTTTTGATGTTTGCGTGATTGCTGGAATTCTCTTGTTGAGTGTTGCTTCAGCTCTCGGATCTCTTTGTGTAAGGATTATGTTTGTTTGCTAGAACATCTGCTCGTGGTGATCTGTGCAAAAGAGTAGATTAGTGATCTTTATCAAGTTTTCTTGAGATCTTGAGTTGAGTCTCGTTGAATTTGTTTAGATTCTTTGACTGTGGATCTGATTTTTTGTGAATATGGTTTAAGATAATTACGTTGTTTTTGCTCGCTTTGAAGATTCTTCCGGCTCTTTAGCTGTTCAACATATTCCTAAACATGATATTATGAAACTGACTGATTCGACCTACATACTGTGGAAACATCAAGTCACATTGATCATTGATGGTTATGGACTTATGAATTTCATTTCTGATAGTTTTGAGTTACCTTCTCAATACATACAAGGTTCTTCAGGTACGCGTGTTGAGAATCTTGATTTTGTTGCATATCGTAAGCAAGATAAACTACTTGCATCATGGTTGTTGTCTTCCGTAAGTGCGGATGTGCTTCCTAATCTTACTAGTTGTCACACTACCAAGACAATTTGGAGTACTATTACTCGTCTTTTCTCGGCTCGTTCGACTGCTAAGACTTCTGCCTTGAGGCATAGTTTACATACACAGAAGAAACTTGGTTTGACTGTAAATGAATACTTAGCTAAGATCAGATTAATCTGTGACACTTTTAATGCTGTAGGTTGTGTTGTCACAGAACAAGAGCAAGTCAGTGTTGTTCTTGTTGGCCTCTCTATGGAATTTGAATATGTGATTGTCATTGTTTCTCATGAAGTGGTCTCTCTTGAGACGCTCACTGACATGTTACTAGATTGTGAGGCAAGACAAAAGTTGTTCATGCAGGAAACTTTGCCTATGCATGCTAATGTTGCGATTCAGCATGGGTATCCTCATGTTATGTGTGCGAATATGGTTGTTCAACATGGGCCTCATGTGGCGTGCAATGAAACTCCATCTTTGTTTCTGGATGATGGCCAATCTCAATCTTCGGAGCCCAGGAGCTATCACCCTGGTTTTCAAGGTCGTGGGCGAGGAAGGAATAATTTTAATAAGCCTCAATGTCATCTTTGTGGCAAGTTTGGTCACACCGTGGTGAAGAGTTATCGTCGATTTGACCAGAATTTTCATGGTCCTGTTTCACCCACTGGTGAATCTCGAAACAATGGGCCTCAGCATTATGCTCATGGGTCTGGATAATCAGTCATCAAATGTGGAAGTTCTTGTTCAAGTTTATAGTCATCATCTGAGTCATGTGCCTTTCAGGGTTCCTCCTGGTCCTATTTCTTCATCATAGCCTCGTGCATCTTCTCCAAGTGTTGGGTTCTCTAACACTGTGTTCTCGCATCCTCGCAGTGTTGGTCATTTTGGAGGCTCTCATTTTTCTTCTTTTTCAGGAGATTTCTCCTCTAATATTTGTAGCTCGTCTAGCCTTAGTGGTGGTAGTGCAGAGTGACTTCTTTGAGCTCTCCTCCCTCTACCTCGTTCTTCTCTACAGCTTCCTCCCTTCCTGCATCAGCTGAGGGTGTGTGGTATCCAGATTCTGGTGCAACGCACCACATCACACAAGATCAGTCTCATCTTCAGACTAGTGCTTCGTCTACATGTGAGAATCAACTTCTCATGGGTGATGTGTTGGGTTGTGTGGGGCTCGATTCGTTCAACCGATTTTGCTCACCAAGTGGTGGAGAATATTTGGGTGGAAGGGTTGTGGAAACTAGAAAGAATATTGACACAAAGATTTATAGTGGTTCGGCCTTCTAACAAGCACCTACATCCACTACCTTAGCTCCCCACTAAGGATTTCACAATCAATCCACTAATTGATCGTCTCCTTTTCTAGGATTAGGAGGAAACCCTTACAACCGATCAAGCTTCTACCCAAGCCTTGATCAAAACCCTCTTTTACAAAGAGATAAATAAAGCAAACTTAAACCCTCTAATAGGTGTTTGTTTGCACAATGAAGCACTCACCCAAAACCTAAAACACTTGAGCAACTTTGACAATTTTGGCTCACTAGTGTTTGGTTATACAAGAAATGACAAATTAAGCACTAAGACAATTTCTTGATCATTTGATGTTTGACAATATGAGCATTAGCCTTCTCTTGATGCTTGGAGGTCCCTTTTATACTCCCAAATGAGTTTGTAGCCGTTACTAGCCGTTGGGGATGAATTGGAGCCGTTGAGGACTTTATTTCCCTTCATAAATGCTGTTCTACAGCTACCAGTATCAATACACGTAGAACGGTATCGATACGGCCTTCATGAGGAAATAGCCGTTGAGCTCTTGCTAGCATAGGCGTATCGATACGCTTGAGGGCGTATCGGTACGGGTCCATATTTGAATAGCCGTTGGGAAATAGCCGTTGGGGTAGTTGAAAAGGGATCGACACGCTGACGTGGCGTATCGAAACAACCCCTCTCTGTATCGATACACTAAACCCTTGTATCGATACAGGTTTTGACAGTGGCCAAACTGAGGCAAAATGGTATCGGTACGGGTACAACCGTATCGATACTGGTGCTCTGAAATCACAAGTTTGGCTGTTTAAAACATGAAAAATCTTTGCCAAAAACCTCTTAAAATGCCTCAAACATAATTTCAAGTTGTTTGGACTTAAAACAAGTTTTAAATTCTTTTCAAATTAGTCCAAAACATTTTTCAATTATTATATCAAAACATTAGTTCCACAATCTCCCCCTTTTTGATATAATAAAACTAACTTGAAAATTTGTTTGGGATTCTCCCCCTTAAACTTCTAAAAATGTGAATAAGAGATTAAATGTATGAAATCAAATAAAGCTCCCCCTTATTCATTTGAAAATTCAATTTTTCAAACCATACCATTTCTCCCCCTTTTTGTTATATCAAAAAGAATTTAAGACATTTAAGTTCTAAATAACAATAGAGGTAAAAAGTTTTGACACAAATAAGAATTTGGTTTAAGAATGGCTCCCCCTTACTCAAAGCATCATCAAAAAAAGTTAGTCCATCAAATATGATCATCTAGTTGAATAAACTAAAGATAGGACAAATTAAATCAAAACAACTAGAAATTTTACCAACACTTGAATCCAAGGGAGGATGTGAAGCCTTCCTTCTTCAAGTGTTCTTCCTTGTGTGTATGGAGCTCCCCTTCAATGTTTGACTTGTTGAACATCTCCATCACACCTACAATAGACAATCAAATAACTTTTGGTATCCAAATTGCTTTGGATCCATAAACGTTAGTTGCACAAATTTTAGTCCCCTTAGGAATCTATTTTTCAATGTCATCCTTTTTAATTGAAGTACTAAGTCCTTTTGGGACCCAAATACTTCTAAAACATTTTCCTTTAATAAATCTAGGGGCACTAGATTGTCTAACATAAAAATTTGATTTTCCAAAATTGTTTTTCTTGTCTAGCTCTTTGGAAATCAAATCCTTTTCTCCTTGAACTTTTTGAAGCAATTTTTGTAAATCAAGACATTTTAACTCAAATTCTTCAAGTTTTGCTTCAAGTTCAAGTTTGGTTTTAGAAAGCAAATCATTTTGAATTTTTAACTTTGAAATCAATTTATTGTTTTTCAAAATGTGGCTTTTAAAATCTAAAACCAAATCATCATAGGCATCTTGTAATTCATCAAAGGAATAAGAACATGAAGTAGATGAATTAGAAGTTACCCTTGAATCTTCTTCGATGGCCATAAGGCAAAGGTTGGCTTGTTCGTCGTCGGTGGAGTCCTCATCACTCCAAGTAGCCACATGTGCCTTCTTCTTATGGCTTGAAGTGCTTGCCCTCTCCTTTCTTTTAGGTTCACGTTCAAGCTCTCTCAAGGCTTTCTTCATGAAAGGGGCACACTTCTTGAAGAGATGAACTATCTCTTCATCTTCATCCTCCTCTTCACTTGAGTAGACATGATGGCAAGTGGAGGACTTGAGAGCCATGGCACTAGCATTAATGTCAAGCCCTTTGATTTTCTTCTCTCCCATAGCTCTAATTTCTTCCCTCTTCTTCTCACCCTCTTTGTTCTTCTTCATAATTTGATGAGTAAGGAGAGACCCCATGAGTTCATCAAGCTTCAAAGTCTTCAAATTTTTGGCTTCGATGATGGCGGTCCTTTTTGAGTCCCAAGACTCGGGAAGTGAGTAGATGAGCTTTCGAACAAGCTTTTCTTCCAGGATGGCTTCTCCATAGCCTTTGAGACCATTGGTGATGGTGGAGAACCTATCAAACATCTTCTCGATGTTCTCTTCCGGATCCATTTTGAAGTTCTCATACTCCAAGGTTAGGAGCCCAATCTTGGTCTCCTTGACTTCATTTGTCCCCTCGTATGTGACTTCAAGCTTGTCCCATACCTCCTTGGCACTCTCACAAGAAGACATCTTCTCATAGATGGATGGACCAAATGCAAAAAATAGAATGTGCAAGGCTTTGCAATTTAGCTTCATCTTCTTGCGATCGTCGGCACTCCACTCCGCTTTACTTCTTTGAGGCACGAACGGGCCATCTTCAACTACATCCCATAGCTTGTAATCTTTTGATTTGATGAAGAACTTCATCTTTGTCTTCCAATAGGCATAGTGAGCTCCGTCAAAGAAAGGCGGTTTGTCGATTGATTGTGCCATTGAGCCGGTTGATGAAAAAGTGATCGAGCTTGCTGGATCTTCTCAATAGGATGTTAATCCTCACTGATTGAGCCAAGCTCTGATACCAATTGTTGGGTTGTGTGGGGCTCGATTCGTTCAACCGATTTTGCTCACCAAGTGGTGGAGAGGTGGATATTTGGGTGGAAGGGTTGTGGAAGCTAGAAAGAATATTGACACAAAGATTTATAGTGGTTCGGCCTTCTAACAAGCACCTACATCCACTACCTTAGCTCCCCACTAAGGATTTCACAATCAATCCACTAATTGATTCGTCCCCTTTTCTAGGATTAGGAGGAAACCCTTATAACCGATCAAGCTTCTACCCAAGCCTTGATCAAAACCCTCTTTTACAAAGAGATAAAGCAAACTTAAACCTTCTAATAGGTGTTTGTTTGCACAATGAAGCACTCACCCAAAACCTAAAACACTTGAGCAAATTTGACAATTTTGGCTCACTAGTGTTTGTCTATACAAGAAATGACAAATTAAGCACTAAGACAATTTCTTGATCATTTGATGTTTGACAATATGAGCATTAGCCTTCTCTTGATGCTTGGAGGTCCCTTTTATACTCCCAAATGAGTTTGTAGCCGTTACTAGCCGTTGGGGATGAATTGGAGCCGTTGAGGACTTTATTTCCCTTCATAAATGATGTTCTGCAGCTACCAGTATCGATACACGTGGAACGGTATCGATACGGCCTTCTTGAGGAAATAGCCGTTGGGCTCTTGCTAGCATAGGCGTATCGATACGCTTGAGGGCGTATCGGTACGGGTCCATATTTGAATAGCCGTTGGGAAATAGCCGTTGGGGTAGTTGAAAAGGGATCGGTACGCTGACGTGGCGTATCGAAACAACCCCTCTTCGTATCGATACACTAAACCCTTGTATCGATACGGGTTTTGACAGTGGCCAAACTGAGGCAAAATGGTATCGGTACGGGTACAACCGTATCGATACTGGTGCTCTGAAATCACAAGTTTGGCTGTTTAAAACATGAAAAATCTTTGCCAAAAACCTCTTAAAATGCCTCAAACATAATTTCAAGTTGTTTGGACTTAAAACAAGTTTTAAATTCTTTTCAAATTAGTCCAAAACATTTTTCAATTATTATATCAAAACATTAGTTCCACATGATGGTACTGGTATTTTGCTATCTCATGTAGGGAATGGTTATCTTCATACACATGGTAGGTCTTTATTGCTACATAATATTCTGCATGTTCCTCATATACAAAAGAACTTGATGTCTGTATCACAGCTTGTTATGGATAACGATGTCTATACAAGAAATGACAAATTAAGCACTAAGACAATTTCTTGATCATTTGATGTTTGACAATATGAGCATTAGCCTTCTCTTGATGCTTGGAGGTCCCTTTTATACTCCCAAATGAGTTTGTAGCCGTTACTAGCCGTTGGGGATGAATTGGAGCCGTTGAGGACTTTATTTCCCTTCATAAATGCTGTTCTGCAGCTACCAGTATCGATACACGTGGAACGGTATCGATACGGCCTTCTTGAGGAAATAGCCGTTGGGCTCTTGCTAGCATAGGTGTATCGATACGCTTGAGGGCGTATCGGTACGGGTCCATATTTGAATAGCCGTTGGGAAATAGCCGTTGGGGTAGTTGAAAAGGGATCGGTACGCTGACGTGGCGTATCGAAACAACCCCTCTTCGTATCGATACACTAAACCCTTGTATCGATACGGGTTTTGACAGTGGCCAAACTGAGGCAAAATGGTATCGGTACGGGTACAACCGTATCGATACTGGTGCTCTGAAATCACAAGTTTGGCTGTTTAAAACATAAAAAATCTTTGCCAAAAACCTCTTAAAATGCCTCAAACATAATTTCAAGTTGTTTGGACTTAAAACAAGTTTTAAATTCTTTTCAAATTAGTCCAAAACATTTTTCAATTATTATATCAAAACATTAGTTCCACATGATGGTACTGGTATTTTGCTATCTCATGTAGGGAATGGTTATCTTCATACACATGGTAGGTCTTTATTGCTACATAATATTCTGCATGTTCCTCATATACAAAAGAACTTGATGTCTGTATCACAGCTTGTTATGGATAACGATGTGATTTTTGTGTTTCATGCTAATGGTTGTTTTGTTAAGGACTCTCAGACTCAGAGAATACTCCTCGAAAAGAAGATCACTCCTGAGGGTTTGTTTGAGTTGGTGTCTCCTGGTGCTGGTTCATTTCGATCCTCTCGTGATCCTAGTTCCTTTTCTGATCCTTGTACATCGTCAATTGTTTTTTCTGCTTTTAAGTCGAATGATGTTTTTGATTTGTGGCATAACCGCCTAGGCCATCCGTCTATTGGTGTTCTAAGGGTTTTGTTAAATAAATGTAATGTTGTTTGTACTAAGAATAAGCTTTCAAATGTATGTCCAGCGTGTTTACAAGGGAAGGCTCATAAACTTCCTTTTCCTTCTTCTTTAACAGAATATAAATCACCTTTTGACCTTGTTGTGTCTGACCTCTGGGGACCAGCTTCGGTTAATTCAGAAGGTTTTTTGTATTGTGTTTCCTTTGTCGATGTTTTTAGTAGACATACTTGGGTTTATTTGATGAAGCGAAAATTCGAGATTGTTCAATGTTTTTTTCAATTTTCAGAAGCTAGTTCAAGTTCAATTTGGTGCTCGCATTAAAGATTTTCAAACGGATGGTGGCACTGAATATCTGCCACTAACAAACTAGTTTGTTACTCATAGCGTCTAGCATTGCATCACTTGTCCCTATACTTCAGAGCAGAACGAGGTGGATGAGCGGAAGCATCGACATGTTGTTGAGATAGGCTTGACTCTTCTTGCACAGGCTGCCCTACCTTTGAAGTTCTGGAGTTATGCCTTTGTCACAGCTGTTTACATCATTAACAGGTTGACCACTGAGGTTTTACAAGGTAAATCTCCTTATGAATAGCTTTTTCAGAAGGCACCTGATTACAAGTTGTTTAAAGTGTTTGGGTGTGCTTGCTACCCATTTTACGACCTTTCAAAAAACACAAACTTGAGATGGGACTCGCGTGTGTGTTTTCTTGGGTTATAGTTTTAGCCACAAAGGTTACAAGTGTCTTGATGACACTGGTCGCATATTTGTCTCTAGGCATGTGGTGTTTGATGAACGTGTTTTTCCTTATTCTGAGGTTCGTTTAGCTGATAGAGTTGATTCTTCAAATTCGCAATATTTTCCATTAATAATAAACACTTCTCTTTCGCATCAACAACAATCTTCTTGGCCTAGGTTTTCTCGTACACCATCAGGGTTCGATCGTGGTGATCTGTGTGACAATCTTGCTCAGGGTTCTGGTCGTGTTGTTAATCCCACTGTCGCTTCTGATTTTGTTTCACTAGAGGCGAGTGCAGTTGGTTCTTTGAATTTAGGACGTAGTGTCGATCCTACAGGTGTGACTGCAACTCCTATAGATGTGGTTGTGGCTCCTTCTACAGATACTGAAGTAGAACCTACTGTAACCCCTATAGAGGTGACTACGGTTCCTTCTACAGATACTGAAGTAGAACCTACTGTAACCCATACAGATGTGGCTGTGCTTTCTTCTACAGATGCTGAAGTAGCCCCTACATATGCTGAAGCAGCTGGTCTTATTCCTTTGGATTCTGAAATAGCTCTTTCTATTGATGTTTCAGTAGTTGACTCATCTCACTTGGCATTTGGTGAGGATGTTTCAAACGCAACTGGTCCTGGTGATTTACTAAACTTGGGGTCAGATTCTTTCTCAGGGGTTTCAGTTCAACTTAGTTGGTGATCCATTCCTTGCTTAGTCCAATGTCTCAAAAGGTTTGCCTAATAAACAAAACCTGCCTAGCCCAACTTTGCATGATGCTGCCACTGAAGTAGTAGGTACCTTCGTGAAAAATGATCATTCTATGATAACTAGGGGTAAAGCTGGTATACGGAAGCCAAAAGTATTTCATGTTCAACCTGCTCCCTCTGATGTCGAGCCCCGAACCATTCGTGAAGCAATGAAATCTCCTCACTAGAAGGCAACTGCTCAAGAAGAATATGAGGCTCTAATGCGTAACAACACGTGGACTTTAGTTCCGTTACTTAAAAACAGAAGTGCCGTGAGATGTAAATGGATCTTCAAGGTTAAACGAAACCCTGATGGTACGATTACTCGGTACAAAGCTCGATTGTTGGCTCGTGGTTACTTACAAGAGCCATGTGTTGACTTTACGGAGGTTTTTAGCCTAGTGGTCAAGCCTGTCACTGTCTGTACCATTTTGTCTTTGGCTGTTACAAAGGGTTGGGTGTTGCGGCAGGTTGACATCAACAATGCCTTCCTCAACGGTGATTTGCTTGAGGAGGTATATATGACCCAACCCCCTGGCTATGAACAAGGCCCTTCTAATTCTAAATTGGTTTGCAAACTTAATAAGGCGATCTATGGTCTCAAACAGGCCCCTAGGGCTTGGTTTGAAATGCTTAAACAACATTTGTTATCGACTGGGTTTCGTGCCAGCAAGTCTAATTATTTGTTATTTATCTACGATAGTGGGGCTAGTTTTGTGTATCTCCTTGTTTACGTGGATGATATTATCATCATTGGTGCGAACAATGCTGCCATTGATGAGGTTGTGTTGAGATTGAATGCAGCATTTTCTCTTAAAGATCTTGGTCTTCTTCGATATTTTCTGGGGATCGAAGTACGTTATGCTCTTGATGCGAGTATTTTAATTAGCCAGAAAAATTATATTTTTGATTTATTGGAACGATGTGGGTATGATCGCGCGAACAGTCTCCCCACACCCATAGTTACTAGTTGCAAGTTGTCTCTTCATGATGGCTGATATTGCTAATGCTACGGAATTTAGAAGTATTGTTGGGGCTCTTCAATATATAGTTATTACTCGTCCGAAAATTACCTTTGCTATAAACAAGGTTTGTCAGTTCATACAGACGCCAACTGATGTTCATTTGCAAGCTGTTAAGTGTATACTTCGGTATTTATAGGGAAATATTGATTTTGGTTTGAGGTTCTCTCCCCATTCTCGTCTCAGCATCACTGGTTTTGCGGATGCGAATTGGGGTAATGATTGTGACGATCGTATGTCTACAATAGGTTATTGCATCTTTTTTGGTGGCAACCCGGTGTCGTGGGGGTCTCGTAAGCAACCGGTTGTTTCTCGATCGACCGCTGAAGATGAGTATCGCAGCGTGGCATGTGCTGCAGCTAAAATAATGTGGCTTCCATCGTTGCTCAGTGAGTTGTGTGTCTCCTCCGATGGATTTCCTGTCTTATGGTGCGACAACACAAGTGTCGTGGCTGTGTCTGCTAATCCAGTCCTACATTCTAAGTTTAAGCATGTTGAGTTGGATTTGTTTTTTGTACGAGAGCAGGTTGTAGCTGGTCATCTTCAGGTAAATGATATCCATGCGTATGAGCAAGTGGCTGGCGTGTTTACAAAGCCTTTGTCTGCCTCGTCGTTTCATCGTCATCGTCTCAAGTTGGTTGTTGTTGCGTTCTCTTGCATTACAGAGAAATCTGAGATGGTCGTTTCTCTTTTAGGGTAAGTTTTGTTTTGGTTTATATATTATCTGTGTTTTTTGTATTTTGTTGCGGGTTTTTCAGGTTAGGTGTTGCAAGGGGAATATTAGGAATTATAGTATCGTGGTTTAGCATAGTATAGTGAGTGCATATAGGTATTGTGTATTGCATCACTTAGGAATATTTTCACTAAGGGTTAGTTGGAACCTGTTAAGTTTGTTAGAAGGTTGTCTAACTAACTCTTTCAGTGTACACCTTTGTATATAAACGGCTGGCTTTCTTTTGAAAGTATTACAGTCACTATCAATAAAATTAGAGAGTACCGGCTCTTTTTATCTCTCTAAATTCTTCACTTCCATTTTCGCTAAGATTCGTTCAATTAAGGACTCAACATAATTATCATATTTTCTTTTAGTTTACAGACAAATGAACAAATCTGTAAGACAATTAAGATGTTTGGAGATATATTAAGAATTCATGTGATCGAGTTTGAAGGCTTGTGGGAGAATATCTACCACAAGTTGAAATTTCTTGAAATAGTAGTTATCAATTTGGTATAAAGTAACCTCGAATGAAGTATTGTATAAAATAAAGATGTGAGGACAAGATAAGAATAAATCAAGACAACTTCAAGATTGTTTATGATGAATAAAAATCTTGTTTTGCCTTCAAGTAAAAAGGAAGATGGAAGAGCAATATCAGTATTGGATTGATTCAGATAAGAAAAATTCGAGGATGAACTTTCATAATGGGGAGAATTGTAATACCTTAAAATTTAGCCAGCGGCCAAAATAAAAAATTTGAAAGTTTGATGTCTAAAGTGAAGTGACTAAATTGAATAAAATGAAAGTTTGGTCGCTAAAATGAAAAGTTTAAAAAGTTTAGGTTCTTAAATTGTAATTTTCCAAAAATAATTTATATTCCATAAATAAATAGTGTACCTATAAAAATAAAAATAAAAAAGATGACATTTTCTCATATTTCTTCATCATATGCATGAGAAAAAGAATAAAGAAAAAGAGAGCTTGTTTTCATTTTTTTCCACGGTTGAAGGAAAGGAAAAAAAAAGGAAGAAATCTTGGTGAAAATTCAAGAAAGGATATTAGAGAGTAAAATAACAATAAGAGTGTGAAGTTTCTAATTCTTCAATTTAATCATTTTGAAAGCAAGAAAAATTGGGTAATTAGTGAAGTAAAGTTAGTAGAAGAGAAAGGTAATAAGTTGAAGATGATTCGAGTATTTATTTATTAGTTATGTTATGGTTAAGATTTATGGAATTTTATCAAGTGGTGACTTGATTATTTAATTGTGTTCTATGAATTTAAAAATTTTTCAAAAGAGGATTTGATGGAGGAGTATTTCTTAGGAATGGAGAATTAGAGACTTTAAGCTTTGAGGGTTTAAAGAAGTAAGATTAAAGCTTGGAATTGAGTTGAGTGCACTCACTTATGCTTTTTATGTTGAATTATGAAATTCATAATGGTTTGTGATAAACCAATATATAACTTTCTATGGTAAGAAATGGTTCTTAAACTCTACATGATGATATGAGACAAGGATATAAGTTAGTATGTACTTAGAAGTATTTTTCAAAGAAATAAAAGGATAAAGATTAAGTTTGGTGAAAACAGCCTAGAATTCTCATGTTGGCGGTGAGTTTAGAAATTTACCATAAATTCTACAAAAATAATTAGGAAGTGAGCCTTATATAGTTGAAATCGTGATTCAATCTAGTTTTGTTTGGGACAAACGGTGACTAATTTAAAATTCTGTAGTAGAATATATGAATTTTTAACAGATGAAATGTCATAAAAATAGGGCAATAGAATTGTACGAGATAGTTTTAGTTGTGACTTCAAAAAATCGTTATAAATCGTATAAAGTGAAATAAAATCGGTGGGATATATGGTTAAAATCGTGAGTGAATCTAATTTCTATTGGAACAAACGAAATTGAATTCCCACTTGTATACTGAGTTATAAAAATATTTCTTTGAAGGTAGTGCAGGCTGCCAATTTATAAAAATAAATACATTACATGTATATTTGATATGTGTACATGAAAAGGAAGGCTTGTTATAAGCCAACCTTAAATTTTATTATATGATATTGCATTGGTAGGTATATGTGATATATTCTTTATATGTGCAATGCTAAGTGGTAGGTATATTGTTAACATGTTCAGTCCAAGTTTATGGTCAAATAATGGATTTATTGATAACATGTTCATATCATGTTTACTGGTAAAGGTGAGTTATTATTGGCATGTTCATGACATATTCATACTATGATAAAATGTGGTATCTAAGGTATGAACTGCTCATAAATGTTTCGCCTATGAAATGATCAGTGTATCACCTTGGTGATAATTGAGATTCTTTTATATGTATAATGCCTAAGTATATCTGATACGAACCCCTTTAGGAGGTCGAATTGTTGCAATCAATGACCGAATTGGTGATGTCTTCACTTGAAGGGACAACTCGATCTATGATTGTTCCCGGACCTACAAGGCAAGCAAATCTCCCTCCGAATGCAAGTATTTATGCACAAACAAATACTTGATACAACAAAGTACAATATTTGTATAGGTTGGTATAGAGAATAATGGAAGCAATTGAGAGAATTTTGACTAGGAAGGGTGGTAGGGTCGAATAAGGCCGGTTGGACAGTCTTCAGGTAGGGTACTTTGAGGGTTCGATTGGAAGGGTAAACGGTTTTAGAAAGGGCTGAATTTTTGGTATGTTGTAGATGGGATGTAAAACTACGGTTTAGAGTCAAGAATTTTAGAAAAAAAGGTTTAGGAATGAGAAAGTTATAGGGCTGGAAAGTAGGGTGGTCGAAACAGGCTGGAAGGGTAGTCTTATAGGGATGAATTAAATCGTTGAAAATTCCCTCATTAAGATTTGTATGTCATCTTCTTGAGCCTCTTGACCATGTATACTTCCCCTGCTAGACATGATTAAAAACAAACAAACAAAGTAATCAAACAAAAATATAAATAAACCCTCACTTAGTCACTTTTAGAAAAGTAGAATTTGATGTTACTTCACTCAATCTCTCGTGTTTGCACTCGGGAATGTACTTGGCTTTTTTCAATTCCCCTTCTAGGCTCACATGCTCAAATGCCTTTTACCACTCTATTTTCTTGAACAAAATCCTTGTTTGAACAACTCAAACCTGTCAAAGGAAAACAATTGTAGACTATGGAGTCTTCAAATGTTAGTGTATGACACTTATAGTCCAAGATGGGTGAAAGGATCCAAATGATTTAGTGAAGAGTTTTGATGGTAGAAAAGGGTAAGAATAGTTTGAAAAGGTAATAATGAAAGGGTAGGAAGTGAAAAGAAAGGATGAAAAGATGTAAGGAAGGGTTAGGAAGGAAAATGAAAAGCAATGTTTGAAAAGGTATCACTTACAACTCTTTGGAAGAGTCACCAACCTCCTTGACACGAGAACAATCAATGTCTTGACGTTCCTCCAAAATTTGGTTGCTATATTCTTGTAGATTTGTAATTCCACCTTTTCATTCTTCAATTTGATTGTTGGAGACCAGTTTCGGGCACTCTCTGTTGCTTATCTTTCTTTCTTTTTCCTTTGCTTTTGTAGGAGACCGGTTGCGGGTAATCTCCTTGTACTTTTTTTCTTCAATAATTGCACTTAATTTTTTTATGCAATCCGTGGAGACTTTTCTTGGCTTTAAATAGCTCTGATACCACTTGATACGAACCCCTTTGGAAGGTCTGATTGTTGCAATCAAGGACCGAATTGATGATGTCTTCACTTGAAGGGACAACTCGATCTATGATTGTTCCTGGACCTAGAAGGCAAGCAAATCTCCATCCGAATGCAAGTATTCCTACACAAACAAATACTTGATACAACAAAGTACAATATTTGTATAGGTTATTATAGAGAATAGCGGAAGCAATTGAGAGAATTTTGACTAGGAAGGGTGGTAGGGTCGAATAAGGCTAGTTGGACAGTCTTCAGGTAGGGTGCTTTGAGGGTTCGATTGGAAGGGTAAACGGTTTCGAAAAAGGCTGAATTTTTGGTATGTTGTAGATGGAATTTAGGGATACAGTTTAGGGTTAAGAATTTTGGAAAAAGGTTTAGGAATGAGAAAGTTATAGGGCTGGAAAGTAGGGTGGTCGAAACAGGATGGAAGGGTAGTCTTTAAGGGTAGGTTGGAAAGAAGCCTTCAATTCACCGACCAAATGAAATTAGAAAATTATGAAACTGTCAAAATTTTAAATTGGAATATAAATGAAGAGATTGGTCGAAAGAATTGAAGAATTTGGTTGAGAATTAAAGGATTACGAAGGATAGTAAGAATGGACTATTTTGGTGTTTTGGTAATGAAGTAGGGTGAAAGATGGGTGAAATTGAAGGGGCTAGAAAGGATAGAATGAGTTGAAAATTTACAAATCTCAAATTGAAATATGGAATTTTAAAATGAATAAAATAAATGGAAGAAGATATGATGGTAGATGGAGAATTAAATCGATGAAAGTAGAAGGAAAGAATGGTGGCTTTCAAAGGTAGGATGAACCTTAAGTATTAGAGACTTAAGACCCGAATCTTATGACACTTATCTGGCCGGTTGGGGGTGGACTTGGACCCTCTAGATAGCAATATAGGAACCACAAGTATCAATGGATGGAATCAAAGATACCAAAGTAAATAATGTTGCCTTGAAAGTGATATGTTCGCAAAGAACAAAGTGAAGGAAAAACCTCACAAATGAAATTTGATTTCAATAATTCAAGAGTATGAAAAAAGATGTGTTTCAATTGAAGTTATAAGGCTATTTACAATGCTAGAATGCTCTTTTGGCCGAAAAGACATAAAATTATTCGGCCATGAAGGGTTCTGTTGAGATTTTAGGGGCTCGATTCGATCAACCGTTCTTGCTCGCCAAGTGTGGAGAAGTTGGATAATTGGGTGTTTTAGTGGGAGGTGAAAATTTGGCAATTTGACACAAGGATTTATAGTGGTTCAACCTTCTAACCAAGGTCTACATCCACTACCTTAGCTCACCACTAAGGATTTCCAACAAATTCACTAAGAATTTCGTCCCCTTTTCTAGGATTAGGAGGAAACCTTTACAACCCTCAAAGCTTTCTACCCAAAGCTTGAAGGAACACTCTCTTTACAAAGAAAGACTTAGCAAACTAGAAATCCCTCTAATAGGTGTTTGTTTGCAATTCTAAGCACTCACCCAAAACCTAAACACTTGAGCAAATTTAACAATGTAAGCTCACAAGTGTTGTCTAAGCAAGAAATAAACAATTAAAGCTCTAGACAAATTTTGATATCATAATGTTGTAACAATTGAAGCATTAACTTGTTCTTGATACTTGGAGGTCCCTTTTATACTCCCAATTGAGTTTGTGGCTGTTACTAGCCGTTGGGGATGATTTGGAGCCGTTGAGGACTTTATTTCCCTTCATAAATGCTGTTCTGCAACTATCCGTATCGATACGCGTGGAACCGTATCGATACGGCTTTCATGAGGAACTAGCCGTTGGGCTCTTGCCAGCCTGGGCGTATCAATACGCTTGAGGGCGTATCGGTACGGGTTCACATTTAAATGGTCGTTGGGAAATAGCTGTTGGGGTTGGTTGAAAGGGGGTCGGTATGCTTACCTGGCGTATCGAAACGATCTCGATCTGTATCGAAACGGCAAGGGCCTGTATCGATACGAGTTTTGACAGTTGCCAAACTGGGCAAAAAGGTATCGGTACGGGTACAACCGTATCGATACAGGTACTTTGAAAACACAAGTTTGGCTATTAAAAACATGAAAAATCTTTGCCAAAAACCTCTTAAAATACCTCAAACATAAATTTAAGTTGTTTGGACTTAAAAACAAGTTTTAAATTCTTTTCAAATTAGTCCAAAACATTTTTCAATTATTATATCAAAACATTAGTTCTACAATCTCCCCATTTTTGATATAATAAAACCAACTTGAAAAATTGTTCGGGATTCTCCCCCTTTATCTTTAAAAATGTGAATGAGAGATTAAATATATGAAATCACATAAAGCTCCCCCTTATTCATTTGAAAATTCAATTTTTTTAAAACCATTTCTCCCCCTTTTTGTTATATCAAAAAGAATTTAAAATGACATTTAGCTCAAAATAACATAGGAGGCAAAAAATGACACACTTAAAATTTTTGGTTTAAAATTGGCTCCCCCTTACTCAAAGCATCATAAGAATGTTAGTTCAACATATATGATTATATAGTTGACATAAATGAAAATAAATCAAATAAACACAAAAGCAACTAGAATTTTTACCAACACTTGAACCCAAAGGGAGGATGTGAAGCCTTCCTTCTTCAAGTGTTCTTCCTTGTGTGTATGGAGCTCCCCCTCAAAGTTTGACTTGTTGATCACTCTCCATCACACCTAGCAAAAGACAATTAAGTAAGTTTTGGTATCCAAATTGCTTTGGATCCATAGACATTAGTAGCACAAAATTTTGTCCCCTTAGGAATCCATTTTTAAATTTCATCCTTTTTAGTTGAAGTGGTTAGTCCTTTTGGGACCCAAACTCTTCTAAAACATTTACCATTCACAAATCTAGGGGCACTAGATTGTCTTACATAAAAATTTGATTTTCTAAAACTATTTTTCTTTTCAAGTTCAATGGAAATCAAATCCTTTTCTTTTTGAACTTTAAGAAGCAAATTTTGTAAATCAAAACATTTTTGTTCAAAATCTTTCAACTTTGCTTCAAGTTCAAGATTTGTTTTGGAAAGCAAATCATTTTCAATTTTTATTTTTGAAATCAACTTTTTGTTCTTTGAAAATGATGCCTTGAATTCTAAAAGCAAATCATCATAGGCATCTTGCAACTCATCAAATGTATATGAATTTGAAATAGATGAGTTAGAAGTTACCTCCCCCTCATTGAGGGTCATAAAGCATAGGTGGGCAACTTCATCATCGGTGGAGTCTTCATCACTCCATGTGGCCACATATGCTTGTTTTGAAGATGATCCCTTCTTTTTGGATTTGTGGGAGTCCTTCATCTTCTTCATCGATTCATGCTTGGATTTTTCCATTTTGCTCTTCATGAACCGGGCAAATTTGTTGAAGAGATAGGCCATCTCTTCATCTTCACTTTCCTCCTCACTTGAATCTACATGGTGGCATGTGGAGGATTTGAGAGCTATGGCACTAGCATTGATGCCTAGCTCCATGATCTTTTTCTTCCCCATCGCTCTAATCTCTTCCTTCTTCTTCTCCTCTTCTTTGTTTTTCTTCATTATTTGGTGAGTGAGAAGAGACCCCATGAGTTCATCAAGCTTCAAGGTTTTGAGATTCTTGGCTTCGATGATGGCGGTCCTCTTTAAGTCCCATGACTCGGGAAGGGAGTAGATGAGCTTTCGGACAAGCTTCTCTTCCGGGATGGCTTCTCCATAACCTTTAAGACCATTGGTGATAGTGGAGAACCTATCAAACATCTTCTCGATGTTTTCTTCCGGATCCATTTTGAAGTTCTCATACTCTAAGGTTAGAAGCCCAATCTTGGTCTCCTTGACTTCATTGGTTCCCTCGTATGTGACTTCAAGCTTGTCCCATACCTCCTTGGCACTCTCACAAGAAGACATCTTCTCATAGATGGTTGGGTCAAATGTACAAAAGAGCATGTGCAAGGCTTTGCAATTAAGCTCCATCTTCTTGCGATCGTCGGCGCTCCATTCCGCTTTGCTTCCTTGAGGCACGAACGGACCATCTTCAACTATGTCCCATAGCTTGTAATCTTTTGATTTCAAGAAGAATTTCATATTTGTCTTCCAATGGGCATAGTGATTTCCGTTGAAGAAATGCGGTTTGTCAATTGATTGTGCCATTGAGCCGGTTGGTGAAATGTTGATCGAGCTTGCCGGATCTTCTCAATAGGATGTGAATCCCCTTCGATTGAGCCACGCTCTGATACCAATAGTTGAGATTTTAGGGGCTCGATTCGATCAACCGTTCTTGCTCGCCAAGTGTGGAGAAGTTGGATAATTGGGTGTTTTAGTGGGAGGTGAAAATTTGGCAATTTGACACAAGGATTTATAGTGGTTCAACCTTCTAACCAAGGTCTACATCCACTACCTTAGCTCCCCACTAAGGATTTCCAACAAATTCACTAAGAATTTCGTCCCCTTTTCTAGGATTAGGAGGAAACCGTTACAACCCTCAAAGCTTTCTACCCAAAGCTTGAAGGAACACTCTCTTTACAAAGAAAGACTTAGCAAACTAGAAATCCCTCTAATAGGTGTTTGTTTGCAATTCTAAGCACTCACCCAAAACCTAAACACTTGAGCAAATTTAACAATGTAAGCTCACAAGTGTTGTCTAAGAAAGAAATAAACAATTAAAGCTCTAGACAAATTTTGACATCATAATGTTGTAACAATTGAAGCATTAACTTGTTCTTGATGCTTGGAGGTCCCTTTTATACTCCCAATTGAGTTTGTGGTCGTTACTAGCCGTTGGGGATGATTTGGAGCCGTTGAGGACTTTATTTCCCTTCATAAATGTTGTTCTGTAGCTATCCGTATCGATACGCGTGGAACCGTATCGGTACGACCTTCATGAGGAACTAGCCGTTGGGCTCTTGCCAGTCTGGGTGTATCGATACGCTTGAGGGCGTATCGGTACGGTTTCACATTTAAATAGCCGTTGGGAAATAGCCGTTGGGGTTGGTTGAAAGGGGATCGGTACGCTTACCTGGCGTATCGAAACGATCCTGATCCGTATCGAAACGGCAAGGGCCTGTATCGATACGGGTTTTGACAGTGGCCAAACTGGGGCAAAAAGGTATTGGTACGGGTACAACTGTATCGATACGGGTACTTTGAAAACACAAGTTTGGCTATTAAAAACATGAAAAATCTTTGCCAAAAACCTCTTAAAATACCTCAAACATAAATTCAAGTTGTTTGGACTTAAAAACAAGTTTTAAATTCTTTTCAAATTAGTCCAAAACATTTTTCAATTATTATATCAAAACATTAGTTCTACAGGTTCCAATTTGAAAATGAATCAATGGCTCTTGAATGGTTGTATTGGTTCGGCTAGAATGAAGAGTCTCTTTAGGCTGTCGAATAGTTGCTTCATAATTGGGCTTAAATTCTTGCTTATTTTATAATTATATCATATGATGTAATTATATTGTTGATCAATTTCATGATGCTTGCATTAATTTGAACGTTGGAGTCCAAAGAACAAAATGCTTTACTTTGAAAATTTTGCTTTCTTCCTTGTTGTAGCCGAATCCAAGTAGGTATCTTATATGATGTTATTCTACGTGCATGGCTGGTATTTTGTCCATCCAAAAGCTTAGTTCTCATCTTCATATATCCATCTCTCGTATGAATTTTTGTCCTTGCAAAATAATAAACAATGGTAAGTGAAATGTGTCTCACAATATAGGTAGTTAACCATGAATTGAACTAAGGAATATTACTTAAAATAATGAAAATTAGTTAAGTTAAAATTGTGAACTCATATGTTAAGTTCTATCATCATAAAACTAATACTAAAGTAAGGTGATGAAGGAACTCCTTGAATTAAAGGTCAATTAATCCTTGTAGAAATTCTTCATTAAGGTGGTGGAAAGTCCTTGAATTGGATCACATCAATATCCATTGAGAGTTATAGGTGTAATTGGTATACCAAGAGTCTAGCAGTTGTATATTCAGCACTTAAGTGCTAGAGATTTATGCTCGGCGGGTTATTGACTCGTAGACACTTTGGTGCTACAGAAGCACACGGTGCTATAGGAGCACTTCAGTGCTATAGGTTTTAGCAGTACGGTGCCAAGGCTATATGCTCGTATAGTTATTTGACTCTCAAACACTTTGTGTCGTTCATGGTATTTACGCACGTATGGCTTCGTGCTCGTCGACTCACACACCATGTTCTTTCTTTGGTATAATTTGAGCTATGATAAAAGGAGAATGACTAAGATGCAGAGAATTAAACATTTGCTTAGTATATGGTTGTTGCAATGGAAACAAATGGTAAGTAAATTAGGTTTTGTTTTACCTCTGCCAAATGCTTTTAGAAAATCACCACCGCCTTCGCACTACACTCTGGCATTCCCGCAAAAGCTCACCTCTAAGATTTACAAAACTTTTAGAGTCCGCAACCTTTCGAGACCCGTAAACAAGCCCCTTCTACAAAACCTCTAGAGCTCATGTCCTCCGCACCACTCCCCCCACTCAAATCTAACACCTTGACATGACCTTTGACAAGTTCACCTATCTCGCCAGCTCGACCTGCAGCATAGCAACCAAGCTACAACCTGACAGCCCATCAATAGCCATTACTAGGTCTGCCATGGTCTCATCAACAATCACTCCATCTACAACACCAAGAGAATAGAAGTACCTTGACCGATCTGTGCATGCGATCTAGCTTTTTGTTGAAGTTGATGTTCAATTTAAATTTCTCTTTGTAGGGCTTCAACCAAATCATAAGATCAAAGTTAAAGAACATCAACAATTTCCTCATTCAACACTTCAATGAATCTGACTATAGTGTGTTTCTCATCTTTTTGGATGTGTGATATTTGCATCAAGTCTTCCATGTTCATGAAGTATTCATAAACAGATTGAGTACTTTGAGAAAGATGTTGTAGCTTTCTTCGGCAATATTGAGGTGAGACATATCTTTTTCGCATGATTTGCTCCAACTCCTCCCATGAATTGATTGGTCTCTCCCATTGGAGTTTTTAATCCCTTACTCGCTGAGTCCACCAACTTAGTGCATAATCGGTGAATTCAATTGTAGACCATTCAATCTTTTCAATATCATAACATTGGTAGTACTTGAACATAAGTTCTACCTTATATTCCCAATCGCAATATACATCTGGGCCAAGCTTTCCTTTGAATTGTGGAATCATACACGTTGGTTTTGCTATCGATTCTTAGTACGAATAGCATCTCTTGTCGTATGTCGTGTCGTCTTTACAATAAACTAATCATAGTCAATATCTCTAACATGGGATATCCTCAAAAATAACTTGGCTCTAATACTAAATGATACAAGGGCAGTAGAAATATTGGAATAAATTAATAATAATAACTCCCTCACTTGACGCAACAAGGTGAATGTTGAGAACGCAGCAAGGTGGGAGAGAAGAGAATGGTGTTGATGGATCTTGTTGTTTGGATGATGAAGATGGCACGAATTTGGTGATGTCCTAGAAACTCTCTTGATCGCTATTGATCAAGCAAACACCATGATAGGCTCTAATCGACCCTCTAAGAAAGAGGTCTTGGCAACTCAAAGTGTAAAGAAGAACCACCATCAAACTCTAAGAGCGATTGAAGTTGACTCACTTCTGAAATTCACAAGAAGAACTATCTTGCAAAAACTTACTCAATAAGTATTTCATTCAAAAACTTGGTGTGGAATACATGAAATGACCAACAATTTTATAAGTTGTTTTGATAGGCTATTTATAGACTTAAATTCCTAAAATTTCCCGTAAAATGGTGGTATATATCTTAATCTTTTACTCAAAAGACAAACTTCCTAATATATTTTTTGAAATCAGCTAGTAATTACCTTATTTCCTAAAGATAATGCTGAAAATTCTTATTGCTCAAGATAAGTTTGATATTATCTTGACTCCTAATTAATTGAAATTAAATACCATAAAATAAAGTTGAAAAGTTCCTTATTAGGCTAAATAAATTCAGTCAAATCATTTAGATTTGCTTTTGCGTCGGATTTTTACATGAATTTTTCTAATGAACTTTATAATTCCCAAGCATTTGTGCATGTGTTGTCTTCACTAAACTGGTTGTAACTTGAGCTCTTGACATTGGATTAATGCGTTTCAAGATGCGTTGGAAAGCTAAGAAACAAACAGTTGTGTTGTATGAAGATATGTCAAGTCAAAAATGCCCGGATCTCATCCAAAAATTTGTCGCATGTCGACTCATTTTTCAGACTTAGAATCAACTTTCACTTCTTGTCCAAGTTTCATTGTTTCACCCCTCTCATGCATGTATCAAGTAATTAGTAGATGATTGGATAGTTAAAGTTTACTAGCCCGTATTTCATTCACAAGGAGTGTTTATTGTTCGATTAAAACTGAATTAATTGACCGAACTGAAATTTAGCTCGGTTAACTAGTATTTAGTCGGTTAATTGTTAATGATTTTTTTCAAAGTTAAGTTATCGATTAATTTGGTTCAAAACCGGTCAATTAACCAAAATTTTAATTTTAAACCCAACTCCCAGCATTGATATATCATATTTTAAACTCAATATATATTTTAATCTCATTTTTAATCCCAACCCAAAAGAGAAAAAAAATAAAGTGAAAATAAAAAATATATTTTCAATTTTAAAAGTCAATCTTAAAAAAACTTATTAAAAAAGTTCGGTTAGTTCGAAAATTGGCTGAATCTACCGAAACTTAGTTTAATGATTTTTGAAAAAAGTTGGTTTGGTTAATTGTTAAAATTTTAAGAGTTTAATTAATTCGGTTTTAATTTGAGTAGTTTGAAAAGAACCGGCGTTCGAACACCCTTATAATTCACGATGTTGATGTTTGTATTTTTTTAAAACAATTTCTACGTAAAAGAAATAATTGTTTATTTTGTTGATCCATTTGTATGGTTTTGCTCAACAATTTGCTTCTCCTTTATTGGTACTTTGTGTTGCTACAGCCTGCAGAGTTTCTCTCATCACCCTCGAACCAAGTACAAAGTTGAATGAACGTGGCTACTTGCTTTATCTGGACATGATGACATGTTACTAGTGACATTGACTTTTCGGCTTTATCTCTTTATGTTGTCCAATTTTTGGCAACTTGCTCTATCTAAATGAAAGAAGAAGAAGAAATAGCTTCTTAGGGGGGAAAAACAGATTGATTATGCCCTCAAGCTTGCTACATATTTATTTACACCAAGTGAAAGAATATTCAACCAAAATATAGTCTAACAAAAGCAATTCGACTGAAAAAAAAGATGTAAAACTTTCATTTTGAAACAAAATGGAGTAATATTTAAAGACAAATCACCCATTATGATAAAAAAAAAAGACAAATCACCCCAGATTCATATCACCATAAATGGAATGTGTATCTTCTATGTTCTCTTCATTACATTAAAAATAAAATGATGGATACATTTTGTAGGCTCATTTCTGAGTTTCAAACGTCCAAATTCACAGGATTCAAAACTGTATTCCTATTTGCCCAACAGAGCTTTCATAGCCTGAAATACTCGGCATCCGCATTAAGAGACTTGGACCAAGATGGTAGCAATCACTTATCGATCATGGAGGGACCTTGTGCTAGCTAGAAGCTTGCTCCCAATTTCTTAACCAAAATTGGGTTAGCCGAATTTACCACCGAGAATGAAAATGTTTATGCTCCTTCCCACTCCCCTGCCAATATCGTCTATTTGAACTCCTCTCATAAGGATAGTGCCACTCATTTTCTGCTTGTCTTTCATAAGACCTGCTTCTGTTTTGCTTAGGAGCTTTTCGGATCTCCTCTTCAAGATCATATTCCGACCGCTGTAACATGGCCAAGTGCACATCAAAACAAGAACAATAGTAAAAATTACAAGGTATACAACAGGAGAAAAAATCATAGCCCTTCAGCAATATGAAGTAATTCAAATGTCACTGCAACATTGAAAAATTCTAGACATTGAACAAGAACCTTTGATCAAAAATCATGGTCCAGTTTACATGTGAGTTTCAACAATTTCTTCAAATGAAACCATCATAATAGCAAAAAATCCTACAGGAATAAATTTAAATTCACCTGGTAATGCTTGAATCAAATACCCACATGTTGTCCGAGATTAGGGTAATTGAATAATATAGTTGGTAGCACAGGTGATAAACAATTAGCAAAGCAGAAATGAAAAAGGTGTAAGTAGACAACTGCAGAGCCAAGATGGGAATGATAAAATTAGGTGCAAAGCATAAAAATATCTCAAGTTTCAATCAGACGGATAGCAAACCTTCGCAGTATCTGATAGCACCGCATATGCCTCTCCAATCATTTTAAATAGCCTGTCAGCGTCATTGTGAATCACCTCAGCAATTTCCTTCCGGAGTCGCCCCTCGTCCCCATTCTCACTCCTTGCCAACAATTGACCAGCCTAATTCAACACAAGGAAATAGACCAATACGATATATAAGCACTAGTCATACAATAAAATTCAATTAAAAAATCTAGCAATGTCAAACCTTGTCTGGGTGATGCCTGAGCGCTGCTTTGCGATATGCCTTTTTAACATCAGATGCGGAGTCCGATGGTTTAACTCCCCTGCCATTGCAATTAAGGATGGTTTTTGAAGATCAAAAAATTTTAAGTGTTGCATCAACAAGCTGAACATATGAATAAGTAATATCAAAATAATGATTCCTTCCGGGTAGGTCAGAAAAAGTATTTGTTCCTATTTTACTACAAATTAATAGAAGTGTAGCATCACCAAGCTGAATGATTGAACAAATATTATCAAGACAATGGTTTCTTCTGGGTCCAATGAATTAAATGAGGCCAGAGAAAAAACTTCTTTAAGCTTTACTACTGATATAACTTGAGCAAAGATTTCCACTACGTGTTTCAAAAGTATTAATTGGCTTTTTTCCTTTATTATTTATAACTATATTTATTAGTTGGTAAACTAATGTATTCTTGATTGACAATAACTTAACCAAATCGAAATGTCTTCCAGTATTAGGGAACTAATTATGCTACAAAATAGATTATCCAATGAACATGACAACTTAACAAAAGCTTTGCATTTAGGCATGCTACGAAGGAAAATATATATATCAAGACCAGGAGCAGTTAATCCTCTATCTATACGCTGAACATATAACGAATTATATAGAGAATACTTGGTTCCCAAGCTTTCAAAAAGTACTTACAAAATGAGGTATAAATCTAATGGGATTCCGTTTTTAGCTTCTTCTTGCATGGATGATAACTGCCGACGTGCTTGCCTTAACTCTTTTGAGTTGCCAGTAGATCTATCCTGACTGCCAGACTGGTGAGTCTTTTTATCATACTGCTTTTCAAGAATGGAGATAAGTCTTTGTAAATCAGTAGATGCTTGACCGTAGTCTCTGATCATCCCATGTAATGTTGCTCTCCTGGAAACCGCCTGTTTTAAAGGGCGGGACAGCCAGTGAGTACAAAATAGTGAAGCAATAATAGTTAAAATAACTGACAAGAACATCAAACACACAATCTGTAAAGATTCAAATGAGCAAACGAAAAAACTTTTTCAGGTCTATCACATACCTTCTCTCACCATTCAAGCTTTAAATTGAGATAATGTAAAAATTGGAATGTCCACAAGGGACCTAGAATATAGGTGTTACACTAGTTAATAAGCTCAACATCATACCTCCCTTAAGATTTTTCCTGTATTCAGTTGACATTTTACTCTACACTTTTAAAATATCTCAATGAAGCATTCAAGAAATTATTTTTTATACTAAAATCAATGCAAGTTACACAACGTTTGTTTACAGTTTGCAATAGGCTTATTCAGGTTAGACCTTCCCACCTATTGCTATTAAACGGATGTTTAACGTGATATTAGAGCCTAAGTTGTTTTGGTTTTGTAGTATTTTATTTGCTGTCCATGTGCTAGGCCATTTTTTCGGGATAAGTAATTAGGAATCGAATCCCAAAAGTTTAGCAGAATTTTGGTTTCACTGTTTACTGATAAATGAAAATCAAAGCTAGAACATGAAGATAGATGACCACATGCATTTCTTGCAAATGAATGTAGACCACAGTCATTACAGATGTACCAAAATGACCTATTTCTGTGTGTCTAATTTGTATCTCAATTATCAGGGATCGCACATTAACCAGTAATCACATCTCTGCAATTAAAATCAGCAAATGCTTGAATTTAATATTGACTGATCAGACTGGACACAATAAATATAAATCCTTTCTGAATTAAGGGAAAGCAACTATACTAATCCCACAAGTGCAACAGGAGTTAGAAACTTAAAATCCAAGCCTGACAAGCAATGAAATGGATTGCTCCTCACAAGAATACCACAGCTTGTATCCCATCAAACCCAATCAATTTAAGATTTAAATATCAACGGAAAACTGTAAATCTAGATAAGAAGATTCATTTGTAATTAATTTCCTGTAACATCACCCCGAATTAGGAGTGAGCAAAACTCAGTTGCAAACCAAGTTAATTGACGAAACTGATGCAATTTGGATACCGTTGGGTGAGTTGGTTAAAACATATTAAGTCGGTTGGGTTCATATCACACCAGCATAATAAAAATATATATATTTAAACTTTTTCTTAACCCTTTGACAACAACTTGCACACACGTGCTTGAACCCAGGACTCCTAGGATGATCATCATCCTCTTTTCCACCAGAGCCACCGGTTAAGTTCAACTTTAAATAAATATATTAATTTTATATACTTTACAGTTTACATACATTCCCCAAGGACCAAACCAAAATAAATAAACCCATTATTCAAAACTCAAGCAAAACCAGAATTCCAAACCCAAATTATAATATTCTTAAGTACAAAATATAATATTCCCAAACCCAACAAAAATAATGAAACCCATTAATATTCTTTATTTTTTTCGGTTATGTTGGTTGACCGAACGAAGTGACCAACTTAAGTCGGTTCCATTATTGCAGTTTTTCTTTAAAGTCGGTTTGGTTATCGGTTTTTAGTTTTTGAAAGTCAGTTTTAAGTTGTTTTATGCCAAACCCAACTGATTGCACACCCCTACCTCTAATCAATTAATCTGTTCCAAAAATGATCTTATCAAATAGAAAGAAGACCGCAATCATAAAAAAAAACATTAAAGAAATCTCCCCAAAAATAGCTATTGCAGCTACAGAAGCATTCTTTGGTTATATATAGTGGACAGGAAGACGGGAGAAATACAAACCTTCGAATAATTTTCATCAAGGGCCATTGCTAGACTGCAATCTGCAATTGCATCAGCGATTTGGCCCAAAGCTTGGTGTGCAGCAGCACGATTGCAGAAGCAAATTGCTGCAAAAGGCCGTGATTCAACATTGCTTGACAGAGCACATGTGTAATACTCTATTGCTTCTGTATACCTACCAGAACGAACTGCTTCATTCCCTGCATTCTGAAATTACAAAGATGGAAAAAGAGACTATAAACAAAAGAATATGAGTACTTCAGAATCCAACACCTGAAATTACACACTATAGATAGATGGATCAGCCAACTGGGGAAAAGATCACAACAAAATGTAGGTGTATTAACGAAAAGACGAGCACTAGATTTATTCCTATTGGTCCTAGCTCAATGTCATTTTCACCTTCTCACCATCTCATAAACCATGAAATACAATTTAAGAGTTGTTTTTATCGTTCCCTCCATGAATAACAAAATGAAGGCTTTGATGCCATCTTTCAACCAAGATCAGATTCTCCTAAAACTTCTCATAACAAACCTTCAACATTCAGAGGATAGTACTGAAAAGGCAACGGTGATTTTGACAGATGAAGGTGCCCCATAATCTTGTCTTTCATATTCACAGGCATAACAGTTCTTCCCCTCTATCTCCCTAGTTATGTCGATTATCAAAAAACTTATGCGAACAAAGAATATCAGCACATAAGACATCATACGGGCTTTCTTGTTTTTGCCAGGGGACTTATCCTGAGAGGCAGAACATGATACTAATTCCTGCAGGCTTGTGCACAATGGTGTACTATACCATTGAGATCAAGCCTTAGGATATTAGCATTACCTTCATGTCAAAGGACCACATATGAACTTGAACCATCCCAGTATTCAAGAGAGAATGAATGCAATAAGCGACATCCTAATGAAGGGCTATATCATATACCTTAAGACGCAAAAGTTCTCGAATTGTAACAGCCAACAAAACAGACATTTCCAAAATTTTGCTGCCCTGCCTACAAAATTACAACCAGAATTCGGAATCATAAATTATAGCATGATATGGAAGGACATGATAGAACAGAGGTGTAAAATATGTTTAAAAAATGAAAAAAAAATGTATACAACCAGAATTCGGAATCATAAATCATAGCATGATATGGAAGACATGATAGAACAGAGGCATAAAATATGTTCAGAAAATGAAAAAAAAATTGTATACCTATCCTCCATGGATCCCACTTGCTCAAGCTTCTGAAGTAAATCAAGTGCCTTCTCAAGCTTTCCCATACAGAAGTACGATTTGGACATCAAGTGCCACCTCCACAACATTGCAAAAGAATAAGATCCAGAACCATCTGTGCTTGCTAACTGGTTATCAGTCTCTGCTTTAGAAAAATTCTTCTCAGCAATAAAAAGAGATTGTTCACAAAACTGAATTGCCTCTTCATATTTCCTCAGCTGCAAGAAGCCAAAAGAAAAAATGCAATCCAAACTTAGATTGTTGCATATGGCATATAAATTAAATGCTTAAATGAAAAGAACAAATGAAATGAAAAACATAAAGGGGGAAAAGAAATGGAGAAACTTAAGTGGTGTTTGGTACTTTCCCGTGTTAAGAATACAATGAACAGGTTCTCTGGAATGTGATTGCTAAGAAAGTAATTGCTAGAAAAATAACATTATAATGTTTGGTATACACATGGGAAATATTGATTACAATCCTGAGGAAGTTACATTGGTGTTTTAGTATACCATGGAAGTTACATTGGTGATTAAAATAATGTTTGGTACATTATAAAGTTGCATTCCCATGAAAGTTGGTGTTTTAGCATACCATACATGGAGATCACTCTCCCACTAATTAAATTCATTGGAAAGAGATTACTTTCCATCATGCCAAATGCCCTTTAAATGAAATTACAAGTTGAAAGAGAACAGACCATATAAAGAGCCTCTGCCTTCATTTCAAGCAATTTTTCAGAATATGGACTAACAGACAAAGCCTCAGCAATCATATCTAGTGCACTAGATGCTGCACTCGATGACTTTTGTTCCAGACGTGCTGTGGAACTAATTACAAGGTCATCCACTTTCTGCAGGCAAAATAAAGTGAGAGAGAGAATCAGTCAACAGTCACCAGATTATCAAGCCACTGAGAATTACTGCCCCCCCCCCTCCCTTCTGCAACACATACATTTAGAAAACGAAGAAAATACACTCACATTTCTTACTTCTACAAATATCACTTCAAAAATCAGGCAGCAAAACATACCACGAGTAGTCTAGTAACATCAGCCTTCTAGAGCTTAAGCACTGAACTCAAAGCCTGAGCTGCTTAAATTCTATAACTCAAATTCCTAAAGCAATCAGTTCTATTTAATTATTGAAAAGTTCTTGCAAGGAAGATTGAAAATAGTTATTGGATTTCAAATGCATTTTATGTAAAGCAGTATATTGAAGAATAAAGAGAAATTTGATAATTTATTACTTAAGAAAAGAACTAGTTGAGACTCACTCAACTATCATAACATTTTCTGTCCTCTCAAATGAGACCAAGGAAATCTATGTTTACTTATGCAACCTATTTTGATCAGATTTGACCGTGAATATTAGACGTTAGTATATGTCCAATATAAGTGTCTTCAATATTTTTCTGAAGTCTATATATATATATATTTGGTTGGGTGACACCCCTTATCCATTCTTACATTCAAGTGCAAAATGAGTCTGATTTAGGAAAAAGGCAAGGCCAGATTGTTTGTGAGAGTGTGTATACATGTGCATTTTTAGTATTTAGCATTTCAGGAGTTGATTTCCATTTTAAATCAAGCAGAGGCTTCGATAAATTTAGTACAAAAGAAAAGGAAGCTTAGACTATTTGTTCTCTACTTAGAGGTTTTGATTTGTTTGTGAGAGTGTGTATACATGTGTATTTGTAGCATTTAGCATTTCAGGAGTTGCTTTCCATTTTAAATCAAGCAGAGGCTTCGATAAATTTAGCAAACATAGAAAAGGAAGCTTAGACAGACTATTTGTTCTCTACTTAGAGGTTTTGATTTGCTCCACTAACCCAGTCATTAGCCCCTAATTCAAGTCCTATTTCACCTCCAAACAAATGCAGAATTATTTGCTCTGTAAAGAGTTTTCAATCCTGTATAGGCAAGGAAATAACCAATGACATCATAGCAGCAAAATTAGGCACAAAATAGCCAGACAATTTTGGACATTTCCATTCATTTGTAACAAACTGGAATCTTACTAGTCTAAAGGGTTTCTTCCAAGATGGTTATAACTTACGGAACACAATCTACTGAGTACCATAATTTCATTCAACTAACACTTTTACCAAGCACTAGACATGATCATATGACAATGTTTAAAATCAAGAAAAGAAAGCACCACTGTAAAGCTTACTGATAAATGAAACCATCCACTTCCTATTTCTCAGTTGACTTCCTGCCATCTTATCTCCTACAACTTATCAAGATAACTGCTAATCGCGAGGGTGTACAACATGAAACCAAAGCATGGCAGGTAGAGGTGTCTCTATTATACAGTCATTGTATGCAATTTTATTAAATATATTCGTAAAGAAGCATTATAATAACTTGAGAAGTCCATGACTTATGGGGTCTCGATTTCGAATACTTGATTTCTGGAATCTTACCAGTCTAAAAGGTTTCTCCAATATGGCTATAATTTACTGACCACAATCTACTCACTACCACAATTTCGTTAACCTGACACGTACCATGTACTAGACATGATATTGACGACACCGCAGTAAAGCTTACTAATAAAAAATTGATATTTTCATTTGAGAAACCTTCAATGTTCCTATTACTCAGTTCACTTCCTGACATCTTATCTAACTTAGGAAGACAACTGTTGATCTTAGGGTTGTCCAACAAGAAACCAAACTACAATAGGTGGAGAGGTCTCTACTGTACAGTCATCATATGCAATCTGAGCAAATATATTCATAAATAAGCATTATAATAACTTATGCACTCCGTGACTTATGGGATCTCTAAGACTTAATACTGCTTCCAACCTAGTAAGCAAGTGGAAAAAGGCCCTTCTTTATTTTAATAAGGTAGGCTTCATGGGCCAACCTATACAAGGTTGACACTTGCTCGATGATAATGACGTATAGACTCAAAATGTAGCATACCTTAGCTTTTTGAAGGCCATATGCGGCATCTATTGTAATTCGGCGATCCAAGCACACATCAGCTCCTGAACCTAAGCACTTACTAAAACACCGAACAGCATTTTCAATTTCTCCCAGCAAAAGGTGACAACTGCAAGTGCGCACAATTTGTTTTTAGAATAGCAGCATTCCTCATAAGGAATTAGTGAAACAATTTACACCATATATAACAATTTTATGCACAGACGAGGAATTCCTAGATGAGAAGGGAAGTCAACCACCTTATAAACCCTTGTATAAATAGCCTTTTTATAGAAATCCATATAAATATCATATGGAGAATGACAAAATAATTGGTCAATTTCACGGAATATTTAACCAACACAACTCAGTTTTAAAGAAAAAGCTAATCTTCTAGTTAACAAACAGTTAGGGTAGAGCATGATGCATCTAAAATCTTGGTCATAAGCTCCAAAAATAAAATTCCCTCATTAACTTATCTTGGTTGACATACTAAGTTCATCAATAATCAGAACAGTTATTTTACCAAAACCATATTCTTTAATTTCATTTTATTCTATAGCTCCCGCAAAGAACTGTATGATTTCCAAGTCCAACCAAAGTGCTTCCAAACTTCAATATAGCACATCTGTATATAATAATAATATCCATATCCCAAATAAATAAATCACAGAGCAAACACAAACTTGAGAGCCTTACTTGGCAGCTCTCACATAAACTTTGAGAAAATTGGGATCAAGAACACCAGCCGTCAGACAATCTGCCAAAGCTTCCCGAATCCTTCCAAGAGATATCCGAGTGGCTGCACGGTTGCTATAGCAAAGCACGAGAGGTTTGATGGAGCGCTGCAAAGTTTCATTTGAGGGTACAGAGTTGATCCCCTGTGTGTAGAATTCCTCAGCTTTAGACAGATTATCATTTTTATAAGCCTGATTTCCCCTGATACAAATTCAAATCTTCCACATGAAAATATAATCTGATTTCTCAGAGAAATATTAATGAACATTAAATCACGTCAGCAAAAAGTAATCCAGAGAACACATCATAGAAAATATTATATGCCAATCAATCTTAAAGATACCTCAGTCGCCACATCTCGCAGGCTTCATCAACAGAAATAGTATTGGAGTTAGACCCTTGATTGAAATTTTTATTCTCCTCTTTGCTATGGTATGTAGGTTTATCTTTTTCTTCAGACTGTACTGGGCCACAAGGTGAAAAGTGGACAGAGGAATACCCTTCTTTAACATTTGAGCTTGGCGTTATAATAAACGAATCATTCCCAATTTTCACCTTATTTTTCTTTCGAATCTGACGCTTTCTGAATGACAGGCTACCTTGTCCACAAGTTGATGTCGCGGAAAAGGTAAAACTTCTCTCATCTTCCACACCTGAACTAGAACAAGAATTTGCTGTGTGCTTGCTTTCCTGGGTACCATTAAGGTCTCTTCCTCCATCAACACTAGTGCAACTGCTATTACAGAACCAGCCAGATTTGGAAGTAGTGGATACAGTTTCTGCTTCAAAAACAGACTCTCTTGAAGAACCATCACCAACAATAATTCTTTCATGATCATACCCAAAATTCTCTTCATTTGGCTCGTTGTATTTCTGTTCAACTTCATTAGAATTCAATCCTTCTTGTGCAGTAGCTGGGCATTCAGCTTCGGGCACACTGAGGATTGATGGATGTAATGCAGAGGGAATAAAATTATATTCTAATGGGGAGGCCCCTTCCGATGCCTGAAAAGTTCCCTTTGATGATAGATCAGCTTCAGTAGTTTCTTGGTAAGGAGAAACGTCCATGGGTGAACAACATGCAGAGGAGTCTTGAATTACCTGAGAACTGCTTTCATTTAGCACATGCTGTTGCTTGGACCAAAGCTTATGCAGATAAGATTTCTTTGACGTGCCTCTCGTTTTCTTTACTCTTTTCTCCTTAGCTAAACCACTTTTTACACCAAATCCCAATTTCCCATCCACTTCAGTAAATAAATTTGCTTTGAAGGAAGAAGGATCCCACTCAGGTGTTTTAAAATCACTGAACGAAATCCCCGATTGATCTAGATTGCCAGTTGAACAACTTTCAATGTTCTTTTCTATTCCAACCGTCACTGAGTCAATTGCACTATTTCCTTGTGAGTTGAGATTGACAGATGTGCATGCATCAGTCTCATTTAGATCTACCTCATCTTTAACATGACCTTGGAAAGACTTTTCAGTATCAAAAACCTTACAGATACCTGCCCTAAATGTAAATGGTTTAGTATCAGAAATTCCAGCATTATCTTCATTAAAGGTATCATAAGATACAGCACCATTCACATTACCATTATTGGACCTATCTTCAGAAGGACCACCCTCTGGAGCCTTTTTCAAAGGGCTAGATACCTTCTCACAGCTGCCAAAAACAAATATGGTCTCAGAATCCACTTTTGTGTCTGAAGCCTCAGTTGTGTCACCACCATCAACATTTTTATAGCAACTGATATTTAGTTTCTGTAAATCATGTTGCAGTGTAAATATTGAGTTTGCACCAGAAGAACTACCAACATTATCGCTATTTAAAGAAGCATTCTTAGACCGATCATTGTCAACAGAAACTCCAAAATTTCCACTGCTTGGTTTGATTCCATCTTTGCATTCTTTAGAAAAGGAACCTTTACTGCTAGTGGCACCAAAAACAAAGAAATCATTAGCACAATCCCCAACCCAGCTCTCACTTCCATTAACATTGAAATTAACTGCAGCAGGTTCCATTTTCTTGGACTCTGTTTCACCCTCCATATTCATCTTCCCAAGATCACCAGAAACTGGCTGTCCAAAGTTTTTGCCAGTTTCTCCCCTTTCCGGATTAAATGAGGATGTATCATGGAGACTAGGCCCAAATGTTGATTCCCCAGAAAAAACGGTAGGCTCAATCCTATCAGAATTGGAAGATAAATTCAAATCACTTTGACTAGAACCGAACACAAAACCAACATCACTAGAATCAGGCTCATTGAGAGTCTTACCAAACTCTCCCTTCCCAGAACTCCAATTAGATTCTAAATCACCCTTGGCCACACCAAAAGAAAAATCTAAATTACTATCTTTACCACCCTGGGAAACAATCTCTACTTTCACTTTACCCATACAACCATCCAAACTCGCTGCACAATCACTGGATTTTCCCTTTCCCGGATATGATTTTACCCCTCCATCACTCTCATTAGTACCAAAAACAAAACCAAAATTACTAAAATTTTCAGACACCGATTTCTTCATGCCGCCACGCAGTTTGGCTTCAAATACAAAACCATCATCCTCGCTCGCTCTAAAAGACTCCTTATTTCCATTCTCAACCTCAACATTTCCACTGAATTCTCTATAACTTCCATTATTAATACCAAATACAAACCTTAAAGTATTATTGTTATTATCATTGTTAACTATATTCAAACTATCTGAAAAGCTGGATGATGATAGATTACCAGTTGCGCTTGACCGACCCGAACACTGAACGGATTGCTTAAAAGGATTGAAATCTGACCCGACCTCCCCCTGTCCGCCTTTCGCCTTCCCATTCAAAGGCTTCCTCACCTTGGCCAGCCTTGCCCGCGGCCGAACCGGTGCGACTGACTTGTGATTGAAGCCGTTCCTGGAAGCGAACCCGCAATCGAACTCCCCAGCACTATCAAAGCTTGAGGGAATTGATGAATTCATTTGGGAATGGCTGGTTCGAGGAAATGCAGTGAAGTTATCGGGTATTGCGTCAGCGTTTTGAGGGCCGGTGGAGAGTTTAGCGTTGGAAGAGTATGTATCCGGTGATCGGATTTCAAAGGAGGCCGGAGACATTTAAAAGCGAGATCAATTGTTAGTTTTGGTGAACTTTTAGGGTTTTGGCTGATCAAAATTATTTAAAACAAAAGATTTGGATCTTGCCGTAGGGTTTTGAAGAAGTATGAAATGGTTTTTGGTGGTATCAAGTTCAAGCATCGAAATATATCTTATTCAAATTGCGGTATTTAATATTATTTTTCAAAAATAAATAAATCCCAGGGTAAACTATCACTGAACTTTTAAGGCTTTTTCAATTTAGTCATCAAATTCTTAAAATTTATATTACAGTCACTATACTTTTAGGGTTTAAGCTGATTGTTTGATTATAATGATTGGTATTATATCTAATCTAACCAGCCACACGTCCAAAACCACAATATTCGAAGGCTGCCTCTAAGTTCTAACCAGAATAAAATATATATAAAAAATTGTAAAATTTTCAGCAAACTTCCTTTTTGTTTTCCTTAAAATTCAAATAAAAATTCTTAAAGACTACACTTTTATTGGATATGTTACTGAAATAAGTAGCCAAAGATAGAAGAGACTAGAATTTAATACCTTTAAAAAACTAAAAAAATAGTATCACTCCTCAAAAATTATAAAAATTCTTATTAAATTTTAAATGTTTGTAATTAAATCTTTTCTCTTGGTTTTTAAAAAGTTTTTATTAAGCCTTTCAAATTTTTAAAATTTTTAATTAGATCTCAGGTTTAAAAAAATATAAATAAACTTCAAGTTTTCACCACCACCGAAATATCAATATTAACGATGAAACCCAGCGAAAAAGTTAATTACATTTTTTTTTTTGCTTAATCTCTTATTTTAATTTAGACAGGCTAAAAAAATCAATAAATATATTAATTTTGGAGACTATTACCATGTTCAAAATTTTAAGAGTAATTTATGTTGTGTAGTTTGTTTGTTTGAAGATAGATATTCCACGGCTTTGTCAACAATTTTTAGAACAAGTGGTTAAAAGTTCTCCATTGACACTTTTCCCTCCCTTAAATTATGAGTTCTAGAACCAGTAAGAACAAATTTCCCCTTCTCCTTCCCCTAGGTAAGATTTGTTTAAAAAATATTCCACGACTTTAAACAAACTTGTGGCTATACAGAAAAGTCAATATCTTATATGTAACGGATTCGTGAAAATATTTTACATTTCATCAAACTAAAGTAAAGATTCATTCAAGTGAACAATAAAAGCTTTAAAACATCTCACTATAATGAAGTGTATTTTTTTAAGGGTAATTGTTCTATACACAAGCGCTTGTGGAAACTTTTTTACACAAGCGCCTCAGTTTTAGGGGTTAGGAACTTTGTTTAGGGTTTAAAATTTAGGGGTATAAGTGTAGTAGTTTTGAATTTAGAGATTGTTGATAGAATTTTGGGTTTAGGGTTAAAATTTAGGGTTTATAGGTTAAAACCTAAATCTCCACCCATATTACCCTAAAACTAAATCCTAACCCTAAACCCTAAATTCTAACCCTAATTCCTAAATTCTAAACGTGAACCCTAAATTCTAAACCTTTACACTAAAACCCCTAAACTCTAAACACTAAACACTAACCCTAAACCCTATAATTGAGGCGCTTGTGGAAATAAAAACTTTCCACCGCCAGTGTATATGATATTAATCTTTTTTTTAATAAGGCAACTAATATATTTTATAAATAAATTATTTTACAAATAAAACGTTATCTTTTTTTCACTGTGACCATTTGTTGTATTCGATTAAGAAATCGTTTGGAGTAAAAAGTAAAAACAATTAAACAACTTTTAGAATTTGGGCATACATTATGTTTCCTCGACAAAAAATGATAAACCAAAAATCGACATGAATAGAATCAAAATTGATTTTTTATTTAATTTATAATTAATTATAAAATAAAAATAAGTATTTTATACTTAAAATATTATAGACGAATTATTAATTGTTTTTTATTTACTTGAAAAATATTTTTTTAATATTTAAAAAAGACATTAAAACTCTACCAACTAAGGTTTAAGAGTTATAAAATAAAGTTATTTTTTAAAATAAAATATAAAATTCCAAAACCCAAAGTTAGTATGAAAAACGAAAAACCCAAATTAACTGAGCTGAAAATTTGTAGACTATTAAAAAAATAACTGAATTAAACCAAACCGAACGGTATGCACCCTATTAAATTTATCTGTCAAGACATTTTGATCCAATCACGGTGAGAAGTTATTGTTATACAAGTTTGTAGGACATCTTACTAAAAAAAATATGATGAAATTTCAGTTGTTTGCACTGAGAATTCCGTAACAAATGTAGGGAAGAAGAAAGTCTTACTGAGTAGCTCTTAACATTTTTTTTATATATGTAATCTTTTTTAATGATTGATTAATTATTGTGTCTATGGTGCAGAAATGAGTATTGTAGGGCATTGGAAAAATATTTTGGATATATCAAATTTGGGACATTATATATATATATATATATATATATATATATATATATATATGAGATAGGATCTCTTATACTATTTAAAATTTAAAAAATTTATATTTTTTAGGACCATTGGACGAACATAAATGGATGATTGAGATTATCCGTAAAAATTATGAAGATTATCACAGAAAAAATAGATAAGGAAATAATATTAGTCATTTATTACTCTCATCCGACGGTTTAAAAAGAGTGTAAAAGTAATTGAGTTATACATAGTGTAAGTGGATCTTAACAATATATATAATACATGTGATATCATGTATTTGTACCCTTTATGGTCTTTACATTCAGAGTCACCTCATACATTTTTGGGTCCTGCGCGAAAACTCAGAATGGGCTCCTATAGAATGAATGTACGTTCCATTACTTTAAATAATTAATTTAATATATCACTAATAAAATATAGAATAATGATTAATATTTATTAAATGCGTTATTTTCATTGTTTTGTTAAGAAAACACCCATAAACACAACTAAAATAAATAAGAGACGATCACTAACTTATTAGATTGTCACTTGAAAAATCTGTGAAGTTGTAAAGGTAGAAGGTGGGGACCCTGAGCAGTCACTCATGTTGCTCCCATTTCTAGACGCCACTTTTTATATTTAGGGTAAAATACATAAATGGTCACCGAATTTTTAGGACAAATTTATTTTGGTCATCGTACTTTTAAAATATTTGATAAGGTCACCGGACTTTTAGTTTGAATTCGATATAGTGACCGAACTTTTAGTTCGCATTCAATATGGTCCCTCACGTTACCTTCCGTTCGCAGTTACGGTACTTTTCATTTTTCCTTAATAAAAAAAGGGTAAACTACACCAATCATCACTCAACCTTCTTCTCACTCCTATTTTGGTCACTAGAGTTTAAAAAAATTTCAATTTAATAACTTAACTTTCGAATTGTTCATATTTGACCACTCTCAAATGACATGTTTATACAAATAGAAAATTCGATAAATCCTTAAAAAAATTGGTTAATTGGTAAATTTAAATTATTCAATTCTTGATCTTATATTGTACCAATTAAATCAAATAGTTGGTTAACCAGTTAACCGAAATATTTAATTTTAGAACTGATTTTTTTTACTTTGTTTATTAAAATATCAAATATGATATTATGGTCAATTTAATAATTGTTTGGTTGCGATAAAAGTATAAAAACAACTAGAAAGTCAAAAATTGAAAGTTCACAGCTATTAATCATACTAGTGTTAAAACTTTTTTAAAAAATCAGAATGGTATCAAAATCACTAGACTATAAGATATTGTAATGAATAAAATACAGAAATATTGTATATAATAGATCACATCGGTTAATCAATTTTGCTTAAAAATGTGAACCGTAATCGAATCGAAATAATTTATTTTAAAAATTTGTACCGAAATCGGGTTCGCTTAATCCTTAAAAATTATTTTGGTTAATTGCTAAATTCATATTATTCAATTCTTGATCTTATACTATACTAATTAAATCGGATAATCGATTGACTGGTTAATTGGAATATTTGATTCGAGTAATATTTTTTACTTTGCTTATAAAAATACCAAATATGGTAAATTTAATAAGCAAAGTAAAAAAAAATCATTACCCGAATTTTTTTAAAGATTAATCAAAATTTTCTATTTGTATAACTATGTCATTTGAGAATGATCAAAATATGAACAATTCGAAAGTTAATTTATTAAATTGAAAATTGTTAAACTCTAGTGACTAGAATAGAAGTGAGAAGAAAGTTGGGTGATGATTGATGTAGTTTACCTATTTTTTATTAAGAAAAAATAAAAAATAAACGTGAACTTTAACGGGAAGTAACGAGAGGGACCGTGTCGAATTCAAACTAAAAGTTGGGTGATCTTATCTAATATTTTAAAAGTACGTGACCAAAATGAATATGCCCTAAAATTTTGTGACCATTTATGTAGTTTACCCTTACATTTATAGTGAATTATCTATTTAACTCATCTACGGAAATAAAAATGCCGAACCATATTAAATCTCGCCTCCTGTATATATCTATTTTGTTTTAACATCGCTTTGTTTATTTTTAGCTTTTAAATTCCTAATAAAGACCATTAGGTACAAGTTTTAGTTTTATTTCATTGTCTTCAATTTTGCGGAGAGGATTCGCTCTTAATTCTGTTGTAGATTTCTTCGACATATTTGTAGTTTTTTTTTTTTATCGTTCTCAATCCTCCATTTGCTATGTTTAGTTATTTATTATTTGTAAATCCATGAGTTAATCAATATGTGGTTAGAAGATTTGTAGATTAATTGTTTAATAAATGAAGAAGGTAAAATCTGATAAGAGAAAATAATTGGTTTAAATTTAATTTTGGATTCATGCCCATGCTTTAATCCAGGTGACAACTGACAAGGGGTTAATTGATATTCTAGGGGGCCAATGATCGTAAGTGACCACTATACAAGGTTAGAGAACCGTTAAACCACTCTGGGGTTGGTTCAATATAAATAGAACAAAATATTTTATCTGACATAATTCATAAATATAGTTTTTAGAATAATAATTAAAAATAAAATAATTATATATTTGTTTATACGTCCGCGGACATAAGTGTCTAAGTGTAAATAAGTTATCAATACTTATTTACAATTATGTAAATAAATATTAATGTATTTGAAATTTATGTTTTTATTATTATTTACAGCGACATATTTTATAGAATATTAGCTTTAGTGACTAATACTTTTACTTATTTTACTCTTAAGACATTGTCACTTGCTCAACAACTTGAGTTTTTTTTACTCAATCTGTTGTGAATAAAATAACAAAGAACAATAAAAAGAACAAAGAACAAGAATGGAAGAACAAAGAGATGAGAGAAAGAGAGAAATTTGTATTATTCTCAAATATAGACTTGTGTACAATGCCTTCATCAAGTCATCTATTTATAGGCATAAGAAGTACATATTACATTAAACTCTAATTAAATGAGATAATATTCCTAATGATAAAGTAAATCAATCTCCTTAGATAAAGTTCTAATCATGATAGATATCCACATAGATAAATATTCATAATACTCCCCATTGGATGTCTATGTAGATAATATGCCTCGTTTAAACCTTACTAAGATAAAAACCCAATGGGAAAAAATTCTTTAGTGAAGGAAAAAGAGTACACACATCTTTGATACGCATAACATGTTGCCTCATTAAAAACCTTACCAGAAAAACTCATTGGGACAAAACCTCGGTCAAGGGAAAAAAAAGTGCAACGCGTATTTACTCCCCCTCATGAAAACACTACTAAAGATCTTTGAATCTTCATAATTAAACCTTGAATACTATTTTCTAAAGATAGCGGGGGATGAAATTTTGGAGTAATATTTTCCATGACGTATCCACCTTCCATTATCTCCACACAAGATAGCATTTGTATCATATCTTGTGAAAGTAAATCACATATCTTCTGGATATGTTGGGTCAATGGTCTTAGCCAAACACATTTTTGGCTTGCCTTGTGCATAACAATTATTTCAACAAGATTTGAGGAGGCATCGACGAATGTTTGAAGATCTAAATATAATGATCTTTGTATATTCATAGATATTTCTTGACCAACTAATATATAGTGCTTCAAGACCAAGAAAAGATATAATTATCTTTATTCACATCCAACAATCTTACAACTATTGGGATACTCAATAGATATGCTCTATTCATATTGAATCTTCTTTAAGATTCTTTCAGCTTATGTCTATTCATAGACAAAAAGAAATATATAAATGTAACACCCGGGTTTGGCGGTTGGGTGAATTAAAATATTAAAATAATGGTTCGGGTTTTGTTTGCAAATAAAACAAAGATGTTGGACCCAATTTTTAAACCAAAGCCCAATAGCCATTTCATTAATGGCAATATTGTAATTAATGGGGCATGTAAAATAAAACCCATTTTATTTTTATTTCAAATACCCAAGATTTTACCTATCTTCTTCCTCCCCAAGTTTGGAACGTGAGTTTTCTTCTCCCCATCTCCCATCACTGTTCCATCACCATTCTTGCTTGTTTTTGAAGGCTTTTCAAAGGTAAATTCATTTTCTTATTACCCTCATCTTCCTCTTTCTTCCCATGTATTTTGTTTTCATTGAAGCTCACTATTTTACATCTTGGGGTTTTGAGTTCTTGATGATAAAAATCCAAACTTTGTTAGCTTTAACTCAAGTTTTTGATTTGGAGATATTTGATAAGTTATTTAGGTTCTAAAAGGTCCAACATAATCAATTTTTACAAGGTTTTATAATGATTCACAGATTTGGGTTTAATTGGGGTTTTAGAAGGGTTTAAAGATGAGTTTTGGGGTTGTTTTGTGTTGGAAATTGAGGGTTGATGTTTGTGTGATGATTAAGGGTTATTTTGGAAGCTATTAGGTGTGTTAAAAGTGTTGGAATCAATAGTTTTTGGCTGTGCAATTGGGCTGCTCGAAAATGTGGGTTTTGAGAGTGTCTTGGCTTGATTTTGATGCTTGTTTGGTGCTCTGAGTTTACATCAGTGATTGTGGACTGAAATGTGGTTGTTTTGATTGTGTTGGATTGTTTAGAAGCAAGGAATTGTGTTGGTGAAGCCTCGGGAACGAATCCGGATAGCTTGGTGGATTGACCAGCTAGAATTGTTGAGCTTGGAGTAGTCAGTGAGTGGTTAATGATTTCAACTTGGTTTAATTGGTTTTCAAATATTGGTTCAAGCATGTGGACCTAGGTCGGGCTTGGTAAACCCACCTAGAGTTGGGATTAGATTGGTGGTCTAATCTCAAGCTTTGTTTAGAAGACTTTGGTTGAACTTCTAAGTGTTGTGTTATGCCTCTTGATTCATATTCATTGTGATTAATGTTGTTATGTATATTGTGATATACATGTGTGTTGAGGCATGATGTTTGATGCATTGTGATATGCATGTGGTTGTGGAATGTGGTTTGTGCATGATGGTAAATCATGGTGAGTACGTGCTAAGCACGGAAACTGGTAAGAAAGTTGTGAGGTTGATTAATGAAATGAGTTAGTATTGGCACTAGTATGCTTGGGTACAAATGATCGATCATTAGGATGTTTAGTGTGCACACGAGAGTCGAAATGCGCGCGTGGTCTTGGTGATAGTAGTCATCAAGATGGAGTACGGGTACGCCCGGAAATCTTCTTTTATATGTTAGTCGGTAATGAGTGGAATCCCATCTACGGGGCGTGAGGATGAGTGAAATCTCCTCCGCGTGAAACGGTGACGAGTGTAATCCCACCGTAAGGTAATGGTTGAGTGTTGGATGTGAGTCCAACGATTGTTATCCGCGTATTCGGGTCATAGCTAGGTGCCAATACGTTTGATATATGTGTTTCCATATGGATGTGTTTATGGACTTGTTGAGCATGGCATGATATTGAGATTATGTTCATGCATCATTTATATTTATCTCTTGTGGCTTCGAAGGTAAGAAATCATGCATTCTTCATTGGATGTGTTGCTCGTGCTTGGACCCTGCATTGTCGATGTTTGTTTTATGAGCTTACCCTCACTAAGCTTTATGCTTACACTCTCTTTTGTTCGACAATGCAGATTCGTAGTTCGTGGGTTGCTTGTGCAAGGTGAGGGCCCCCAAGTGTGCTATTCGTGCTTTGCTATCAACAAGTATGGACTTTTAAGTTAAGATGTAATAGACAAGCAATGGGATTTGAGTATTTTGGATATGTGTTGTTGTTTTGTGTTAGGAGCATGTTTAAACTCTTATGATATGTGGATGTTTTGGTTATGGCTTGCTTATGCCTTGTATGTTGGCCTAGTGCCCTTACCCTTATGCTCTTGTGTATGTTCTTGTCTAAGGCATGAAACCTTGAATGCTATGTATGTCATTGTATAGTGAATGCTTGACCCCTTTTTAAATGTATGCCGTTATCATGTATGTTGTGTATTTGAGCATGTTTGTAATAGGGTGTATGCCTCTAGAGTTGTGTGTATGTTGTGTCTTTCTTCTTGAAGTCGTTGGGGTCGTTTGGGATCGTTTAGAGGTGTTTAAATCTGGTTTTGGAAACTCATTGGTTGCAGGCGTTTCTGAACGGTTCAGGATGTTTCAGAACGGGTGTGGTTCCAGGGACACCCGTATCGGAATGCGTTCCGATACGATTTTGCTACTGTGAGCCCCTGTTCCGATACGAGTCTCGAAACGCTTTGGCTACTGTGAGAGCCTGTTCCGGAACGTGTTTTGGAACGTCTAGGCAATACGCGGGAAGGCGTTTCGATACCATTTTGCTACTGGAAATCTGAGATTTTGACGAGAAATTGAGGGTATCGAAACGGGCTTAGGTGTATCGAAATAGTCTTCGTAGTGTTGACCACGAGAAGTTGACCGTTGAGGGCGTATCGACACGGTCAACCAGCGTATCGATACGGTCTCCTCGAGTTGACTTTGGCCAGTTGACCTAGTCAAGGCGTATCGATACCCTCTTTGAGTGTATCGATACTGTCTGCAGTTTAAGCTAAAATGGGCTATTTTTGATTTGCTGTTTGGTTGTTCGCCTCGCTTGTTGCTTCCGCTGTCGTTGTTTCACATAGGATGTATTAACGCATCTAGACAAGATAATAATAAATGAAAAAGTTTTTCTCGGGTTGTTAACCGAAGTGGAGCCTTAACGGGTTTCACTTTGGTTATCCCCGTGTAGCCCACTCGGACCGGTCAGTCGCCCAGATCGGGACGAGGGGGTTACACTTGTTGGTATCAAAGCCTGAGGTTTCCGAGACCTCGGGCAGGTAAGTGAGGTAAGTTAAATTCTTGTATTGCAATTGCACGATGTTTGCTTGCCATGTAAGTATGTTTGCTTGTTTAACAAGTATGCTTTGATGTTTGTTTAATTGATCGTTGGTGTGTGTTGTTTGAAGCATGCTGAGTAGAGTCCCATTGCTTCTATTACATCGAAAAAAAGGATTTTTAAGTGAGGGAAACATACTTGAGCCACTTGGACCCTTGCCCCCTCTAACCCAAGTTTTGTATGTTGTTGTTGTTGTTTTTGTAGTTGTTATCTGTGAGCGGGTATGTCGAGGCTTAGAGGTAGACCGAGGTTGGTTCGCCAGGAACCCCGTGTTGCGGCTCTTGTTAATGAGCCGGTGGTTGGAGTAGAGGCTCCTGTGGAAGAGCCTGCTGTTGGAGTCGGAGCTCATCCACCACCACCACCTCCTCAGCCTGATGTGGAAGGCGAGGCTAGAGCTGAGGGAGCAGGACCTCAGGTTGGTCAGGGTGGCCAAGGTCCTGCAGAGATAGATATGGCTCCGCTAGTTCAAGCTATAGCGGGAGCGTTTCAGGCCGCAGTTGCCGGAGCTCAGGCTGCAGCTCAGCCGAGAGGGGATGATGCTAGCTTACCTTTAGAGAGGCTTCGTAGCCTCGGAGCAGATGAGTTCAGGGGATCTACGCCGGAGAGGTCAGAGTTGTGGTTGGAGAAAACAGTCCGTATTTTAGCTCAGATGGGATGTGTTGGGACTCGTAAGTTGGGCTGTGTAGTTTCGTTGCTTCAGGGTGATGCCTACACCTGGTGGGTCACCATTACTACCGGCGTGCCTGAGGCCGAGATTAGTTGGAACTTCTTTGAGACTACTTTCAGAAAGAGGTATTTGGGCCCGAGATACTTAGATGAGAAGAAGCGGGAGTTCATGGCTCTTGTTCAGGGAGACACATCAGTGACAGATTATGAGATCCGCTTTGTCCGTTTGAGTCAGTATGCTCCGGAGTTGGTTCCTACTGAGAGAGACCATTGTGATCGGTTCAGGTATGGACTTCATGAGGAGGTCAAGAGGTACACCTTAGCCACAGATTATTCTGATTTTGATGTCTTGGTCGCTAGGGCCAAGGACATCGAGCATAGCTTGGGGCTGACCAAGCGTTCGGGAGGATCCAGTTCTGGGAAGAGGTACAACAACTTTGATCGTGGTGATGCCAAGAGGCATCGGGGCAGTGGACAACAATTTGATCATAGGCGTGGCGGTGGCCACCATGGTAGAGGCCATCAGGGCCAGAGAGCTTGAGGGCGTTTGCCCGAGTGTGTCCGATGTGGGAGACAACATTCAGGAGAGTGTTGGGGGAATTTTTATGCTTGCTGGAACTGTGGATCGAGAGACCACTTCAGAAGAGAGTGTCCGCATCAGGCGGCACAGGCACCGATTCAGGCACAGGCTTCTGCGAGAGCGATCGACTATCAGAGAGGTCGTGGACGCGGTCGTGGTTATTTCCAGCCGAGGGCTGATGCACCTAGGATAGAGGCACCGAGGAATCTTGCTCATGTTGTGGCAGTTCAGCCAGAGGCCGGTGGACCAGCTAGAGTCTACGCACAGAGAGAGGCAGAGAATGACACAGATGTGATAGCAGGTAATTTTGAGTTACAGTCCATGTCTTTGTTTTCCTTAGTTGATTTGGGTTCCACGCATTCTTATATTTTGAGTGAGCATGCAAAGAAGTTAGACATACCTGTTGAGATTTTAGATGTAGGAATGCATGTGACTAGTTCCTTCGGTGAGACAGTTGTAGTTAGACGGATGTATAGGAGGTGTCCGTTGAAGATTCAGGGTCATGTGTTTCCTGTTGATATGATGGAGCTTCCGTTCTACGGTTTTGATATAATATTGGGTATGGATTGGTTGGTTGAGCACAGAGCTAGTGTAGATTTTGAGACAAAGAGAATTTCGTTGAAGCTTTTTGATGACTACGAGGTAGTGGTAGTAGGCGAGAACGTTAAGTTCTTGTCGAACGTTGTGTCGGCTTTAGAGGCTCATAGGTTGATGGACTTCGGTTGTGGGGCTTATTTAGCGTATGTGATGAATCCAAATATGAGTGAGGTTAGACCGAAAGATATCAGGATAGTTTGTGATTTTTCGGATGTGTTTCCAGAAGAGTTACCGGGTTTGCCTCCTGATAGAGATTGTAGAACTAATGTTTTGATATAATAATTGAAAAATATTTTGGACTAATTTGAAAAGAATTTAAAAACTTGTTTCTAAGTCCAAGCAACTTGAATTTATGTTTGAGGTATTTTAAAAGGTTTTTGGCAAAGATTTTTCATGTTTTTAATAGCCAAACTTGTATTTTCACGTTACCCGTATCGATACGGTTGTACCTGTACCGATACCTTTTTGCCCCAGTTTGGCCACTGTCAAAACCCGTATCGATATAGGCCCTTGCCGTATCGATACGGATCGGGATCGTTTCGATACGCCAGGTAAGCGTACCGATCCCATTTCAACCACCTCAACGGCTATTTCCCAACGGCCATTCAAATGTGAACCCGTACCGATACGCCCTCAAGCGTATCGATACGCCTCGGCTGGCAAGAGCTCAACAGCTAGTTCCTATGAAGGCCGTACCGAAACGGTTCCACGTGTATCGATATGACTAGCTGCAGAACAGCATTAATGAAGGGAAATAAAGTCCTCAACGGCTCCAATTCATCCCTAACGGCTAGTAACGGCTACAAACTCATTTGGGAGTATAAAAGGGACCTCCAAGCATCAAGAGAGGGCTAATGCTCACATTGTCAAACATCAAATGATCAAAGAATGTCTTAGTGCTTAAATTGTCAATTCTTGTATAGACAAACACTAGTGAGCCAAAATTGTCAAATTTGCTCAAGTGTTTTAGGTTTTGGGTGAGTGCTTAATTGTGCAAACAAACACCTATTAGAGGGTTTTAAGTTTGCTTTCTTTGTCTCTTTGTAAAGAGGGTTTTGATCAAGGCTTTGGGTAGAAGCTTGATCGGTTGTAAGGGTTTCCTCCTAATCATAGAAAAGGGGACGAATCAATAGTGAATTGATTGAGAAATCCTTAGTGGGGAGCTAAGGTAGTGGATGTAGACCTTGGTTAGAAGGTTGAACCACTATAAATCATTGTGTCTATTTACATTCTAGCTTCCACAACCCTTCCACCCAAAAATCCACCTCTCCACCACTTGATGAGCTAAGTTGGTTGATCGAATCGAGCCCCTAAAATCTCAACAATTGGTATCAGAGCTTGGCTCAATCGAAGAGGATTCACATCCTATTGAGAAGATCCGGCAAGCTCGATCAACATTTCACCAACCGGCTCAATGGCACAATCAATCGACAAACCGCCTTTCTTCGACGGAGACCACTATGCCCATTGGAAGACAAAGATGAAATTCTTTTTGAAGTCAAGAGATTACAAGCTATGGGACATAGTTGAAAATGGTCCGTTCGTGCCTCAAGGAAGCAAAGCGGAATGGAGTGCCGACGATCGCAAGAAGATGGAGCTAAATTGCAAAGCCTTGCACATTCTATTTTGTGCATTTGGTCCATCCATCTATGAGAAGATGTCTTCTTGTGGGAGGTATGGGACAAGCTTGAAGTCACATACGAGGGAACCAATGAAGTCAAGGAGACCAAGATTGGGCTCCTAACCTTAGAGTATGAGAACTTCAAAATGGATCCAGAAGAGAACATCGAGAAGATGTTTGATAGGTTCTCCACCATCACCAATGGTCTCAAAGGCTATGGAGAAGCCATCCCGGAGGAAAATCTTGTTCGAAAGCTCATCTACTCACTTCCCGAGTCTTGGGACTCAAAGAGGACCGCCATCATCGAAGCCAAAAATTTGAAGACTTTGAAGCTTGATGAACTCATGGGGTCTCTCCTTACTCATCAAATCATAAATAAGAACAAAGAGGATGAGAAGAAGAGGGAAGAAATAAGAGCCATGGGAGAGAAGAAAATCAAAGGGCTTGGCATCAATGCAAGTGCCATAGCTCTCAAATCCTCCACTTGTCATCATGTCTACTCAAGTGAAGAGGAGGATGAAGATGAAGAGATAGTTCATCTCTTCAAGAAGTGTGCCCCGTTCATGAAGAAAGCCTTGAGAGAGCTTGAACGAGAACCTAAAAGAAAGGAGAGGGCAAGCACTTCAAGCCATAAGAAGAAGGCACATGTGGCTACTTGGAGTGATGGGGACTCCACCGACGATGAACAAGCCAACCTTTGCCTTATGGCCATCGAAGAAGATTCAAGGGTAACTTCTAATTCATCTACTTCATGTTCTTATTCCTTTGATGAATTACAAGATGCCTATGATGATTTGGTTTTAGATTTTAAAAGCCACATTTTGAAAAACAATAAATTGATTTCAAAGTTGAAAATTCAAAATGATTTGCTTTCTAAAACCAAACTTGAACTTGAAGCAAAACTTGAAGAGTTTGAATTAAAATGTTTTGATTTACAAAAATTGCTTCAAAATGTTCAAGTAGAAAAAGATTTGATTTCCAAAGAGCTTGAAAAGAAAAACAATTTTGGAAAATCAAACTTTTATGTTAGACAATCTAGTGCCTCTAGATTTATTAAAGGAAAATGTTTTAGAAGTATTTGGGTCCCAAAAGGACTTAGTACTTCAATTAAAAAGGATGACATTGAAAAATGGATTCCTAAGGGGACTAAAATTTGTGCAACTAACGTTTATGGATCCAAAGCAATTTGGATACCAAAAATTACTTGATTGTCTATTGCTAGGTATGATGGAGATGTTCAACAAGTCAAACATTAAGGGGGAGCTCCATGCACACAAGGAAGAACACTTGAAGAAGGAAGGCTTCACATCCTCCCTTGGGTTCAAGTGTTGGTAAATTTCTAGTTATTTTGAATTAATTTGTCTTATTTTCATTTTATTCAACTAGATGATCATAAATGTTGGACTAACATTGTTGATGATGCTTTGAGTAAGGGGGAGCCATTTTTAAAACCAAATTCTCATTTTTGTCAAATTTTTCCTCTATGGTTATTTTGAACTTAATATTTTAAATTCTTTTTGATATAACAAAAAGGGGGAGAAATGATTTGAAAAATTGAATTTTCAAATGAATAAGGGGGAGCTTTATTTAATTTCTTATCTTTAATCTCTTATTCACATTTTTAAAGTTAAAGGGGGAGAAACCGAAACAATTTTTCAAGTGAGTTTTATTATATCAAAAAGGGGGAGATTGTAGAACTAATGTTTTGATATAATAATTGAAAAATGTTTTGGACTAATTTGAAAAGAATTTAAAAACTTGTTTTTAAGTCCAAGCATCTTGAATTTATGTTTGAGGTATTTTAAAAGGTTTTTGGCAAAGATTTTTCATGTTTTTAATAGCCAAACTTGTATTTTCACGTTACCCGTATCGATACGGTTGTACCTGTACCGATACCTTTTTGCCCCAGTTTGGCCACTGTCAAAACCTGTATCGATACATGCCCTTGCCATATCGATACGGATCGGGATCGTTTCGATACGCCAGGTAAGCATACCGATCCCATTTCAACCACCCCAACGGCTATTTCCCAACGGCCATTCAAATGTGAACCCGTACCGATACGCCCTCTAGCGTATCGGTACGCCTCGGCTGGCAAGAGCTCAACGGCTAGTTCCTATGAAGGCCGTACCGATACGGTTCCACGTGTATCGATACGACTAGCTGCAGAACAGCATTAATGAAGGGAAATAAAGTCCTCAACGGCTCCAATTCATCCATAACGGCTAGTAACGACTACAAACTCATTTGGGAGTATAAAAGGGACCTACAAGCATCAAGAGAAGGCTAATGCTCACATTGTCAAACATCAAATGATCAAAGAATGTCTTAGTGCTTAAATTGTCAATTCTTGTATAGACAAACACTAGTGAGCCAAAATTGTCAAATTTGCTCAAGTGTTTTAGGTTTTGGGTGAGTGCTTAATTGTGCAAACAAACACCTATTAGAGGGTTTTAAGTTTGCTTTCTTTGTATCTTTGTAAAGAGGGTTTTGATCAAGGCTTTGGGTAGAAGCTTGATCGGTTGTAAGGGTTTCCTCCTAATCCTAGAAAAGGGGATGAATCAATAGTGAATTGATTGAGAAATCCTTAGTGGGGAGCTAAGGTGGTGGATGTAGACCTTGGTTAGAAGGTTGAACCACTATAAATCATTGTGTCTATTTACATTCTAGCTTCCACAACCCTTCCACCCAAAAATCCACCTCTCCACCACTTGGTGAGCTAAGTTGGTTGATCGAATCGAGCCCCCAAAATCTCAACAGAGATGTAGAGTTTGTGATTGAGACTGTTTCAAGGTCTACTCCAGTTTCTATTGCTCCATATCGTATGGCTCCAAAAGAGTTGAAAGAGTTGAAAAGTCAGCTTCAGGAGTTGTTAGACCGAGGTTTTATTAGGCCTAGTAGTTCGCCTTGGGGTGCTCCCGTGTTGTTTGTGAAGAAGACGGCTGGCAGTATGAGGATGTGTATCGACTACAGGCAGTTAAAACAGTTGACAGTAAAGAACAAGTATCCGTTGCCTCGTATAGATGACCTGTTTGATCAATTGATGGGTGCCTCAGTGTTTTCGAAGATAGATTTGAGATGAGGGTACTATCAGTTGAAGGTGAAAGAATGCGATGTTCCGAAGACAACTTTTAGGACTAGATACGATCATTATGAGTTTCTTGTGATGCCGTTTGGGCTCACGAATGCACCAACAACTTTCATGGATATGGTGAACAGAGTTTTCTGAGACTATCTAGACCGGTTTGTAGTTGTTTTCATAGACGACATCCTTGTGTACTCAAGATCAGAAGAAGAACATGATGAACATGTAACACCCAGGTTTAGGGGTCGGGTGAAAATAATATTTTAATATTATTTCGGGTTCAGTTTTGCAAATTAAATAATAAAATATTTTATGGGCCTCGAGATTTCGAAATGTTTAAGGCTATGTTGGGCCTATCTCTTAAGTCCAAATCCATGGGGTTTAAGAGATGTGGGTTTAGCCATTCATTAATGGCATTTTGGTAAATTGTAAATTGAAGGAGAAATAAGATGACAAAAGGGGGTTTTTATTTTAAAGGAGATGCTCATCTTCTTCATTCCACCACTTTTGAAAACCTAAAACCCCTCTTACCCCCTAAAGCACTATTTCACCAAATCTCTTCATCAATTCAAGGGCTCTCTTTGAGGTAATTGCGTTTTTGAATTCTCCTCATGATTTCCAACATTTTCATAGCTTTAGTTTTCATAGAAATCATCTTTTTGAGTTCTTGAAGTTTTCAAGTTTGAAGAAAAGCATGAAACTTTAATAGCTTTTTGGGTTGTTTTGATTAATAGAGTTGAGTTTTGATCTAACCTTGCCCAATGGAACATTATATTTCAACTTGGTTGGGTTTTATAAAGAATCCCGAAATGGGTTTTTTGGGTAAATTTAAAGTGTCAAAATTTGTGTTTTTGGAATGGTTTTGTGAAGAATTGATGGGCTGATGTTATAGCAACATTGAGTGGGTGTTTTCAGATGTTTTGTGATGATTTTTGAGAGGTTATAATGTTAGTTTGATGGGATTCCCGTTGCTACTGCTGTAGGTGATTTTTGGGAGTGGAAATTAAGAGTTTTTGAAGTGTTTGTGTGGGGAAATGAAGGGATGATGGTTGCACAACATTATGATGATGTTTTGGACATGTTTGGAGTGCTTTAAGTGTTTAAATTGGGAGGTAATGGCTGGGTTTTGCTGGAGTACGAAAATGGGATTATTTGGGAGGATTTCAGCTTTAAATTGTTGAGAAAATGTTAGAGAATTGAGAACTGATGTGTAACAGTAAATTTGTGGTTGATTAAGAGATTAATACATTGCTTTTGATTGATTAGAAACAACGGATTTGGCCTCGGGAGGTTCGGGCACGATTCCGGAAGTTATGGAGGCTTGGGTCGGCTTTGCTTGGTTTGCTTAAGGAAATATGGTGAGTGGTTAATGTTTTAATTTGATTTTCAAAGGTTGGTTCAAGCATGTGGATGTGGAAATGTTTTCAAGAATCGTTTTGGTTCAAAGATGGTTTTGAAAGAGTTTAGATTGGGCTTGAGAAGTCAATCTAAACTCAAGAGTAAGTTTATGTGTCTCGCCTCTTTAATTTCCCCTTTTATCATTGTTTTTCATTGCTTGAAATGATATTTTGTTATGCATGAAATTCCAATACTTTGGGAAGAAGCATGTTGCTTAATATTATATCGTTGATCATGTATGATGATAATAATGGTGTTGTTGATACGCCTCGTAAGATGTGTGTAAGTTGGTGCAGGTTGTGCACGAAAATGGTGAGTAAGACCATTTGTGATTGGTAAGATTGTAAGTAGTAAGTGATGCCTAATTGTGGATTTTGTTACAACTTGTTTTGGTTGTGCATGATATAGTGAGTACATGTCGCATGATGGTGATTTGTATATCGTGTTGCATGGTTGGTGTCGAACCTCACGTGACGGTTGTCGTTGCTCCGGTGATGTGTAGTCCCGCTGGTAGCGAGTGGTATAAGACTCCGGTGATGTGTAGTCCCACCGGTAGTGACTATTAGAAGAGTACTTTGATGTGTAGTCCCATTGGAAAACTACTGGTCGAAACGGTGATGTGTAGTCCCACCGTGTGTGTTTTGGTTATGCTTGTGCATGCCATGTATTGTTCATGTTGTATCTCACTATATCATTCTCTTTTTATGGTTTTGCCTTAATCTAGGATCATGCCTTTAAGCATACCATGAAGTGTGATGCCATGATAAATATTCATATTATTGTCCTTTGGTTGGACTTGTATGTTAGTAGAAGGTTTGGTCGTTGGATGAGTTGTTTGTGTTGACCTTTAGTTTTAAAGAAATCTTTGAACCCTGCATTGTAGTTGTTATATTTTTGAGCTTCGCTCACTAAGCTTTATGCTTACGCTCTCCTTTTTCCAACAATGCAGATCTTTAGCTTGGAGTTAGCAAGGAGAAAGAAAAGGGCGTCCAAGCGTGTGGTAATTGCTCAAGTATGGTTTATTAAATAATGTAGTAGTTTAGCAATGGGAAATGCTACGTGTTTTAGGAGCGTGTATCTAGACTCCTTTGTGTTGGCTTTATGTTGTTAATGCCTTATGTTGATGGATTTGTAAACCATGTTATGTTGATGCCTAAGTGTTTGTTGGGAGGCTTATAGCCATGTCTTTTGGATGCTTGTGTTGCTTTGGCTTTTGGATATCATGTTTGGCTTGTAAAACCATGTTTAGATTGCCCTATATGAATGTTTTATGTTTGTTTGCTAAGGCATTAAACTCATGTATGCTATGTATGCCTTCTTTTGATTGATTACGTGAATTCCTTGGTTGAATGATGTTCGTCCATGTTGGGTGCCTTGTATGACTAGATTTTGGTTATTAGATGTGGTATGAATGCTTGGATGTATCTAGAGAGGTCTTGTTTTGCATCTATGTTCGAGTCTTGTGTTGTTTTTGCTGATTTTGAAGACTTGCAGTGCAGGGCGTATCGATACGCCTAAGGGCCGTATCGATACGATCTTGCCTGCAGGCCTCAGTTTTGGCTGGGCGTATCGATACACGGGGGTGTATCGATACGGTCCCAACTCTCTAGAATTTAGAGGAGTTGGTGGGTTTAGGGCGTATCGGGGTTGTAGCGTATCAGTACTGTTCTATCTCGTTGACCTCGAAATGTTGACCGAGAGGGGCGTATCGATACGCTCAAGGGCTGTATCGATACGGTCTTCCCTGAGTTAACTGAAAGGGTTGACTTTGGTCAAGGCGTATCGATACCCTCTGTAGGACTATCGATACGGCCTGCTTAATAAGGAAAAATTGGGCTGTTTAATTGCATGTCTTGTGGGTTTTGTATCCGTGTTTGTTCACTGCGTGTCCTATCACATAGGATTTAACAAAGGCAACTAGAAAAGATAAAGAAAAAAATAGGGTTGCTAACCGAAGGGGAGCCTTACGGGTCTCGCTTCGGTTTTCCCCGTGTAGCCTACTCGGACCGGTAGTCACCCAGATCGGACGAGGGGGTTACATTTAGTGGTATCAGAGCCAGGTTTTCGAGACCTCGGGTAGGTAAGTGAGGTAAGTTTGATGTGTTATGTTGTTGTTATGTCTCAGTGAATGTTTTGCCATGTATGCTTGATATTTGCTTGTTAGTACGGTGTTTGAAAGCATGTGTTAGCATGATGGTTGTGTTGAAGCGTAGTGTCGAGTTCCCATTGCTACTATTACTTATTTGAAAAGATTTTTGTAAAGGAATATACTTGAGCACCTTGGACCCTTGCTCTTGCTAACCCTAAATATTCTTTCTTGTGTGTTTTGTTTATTGTTGTATGGTTGTCTTTGGTAAGTTTGAGGCCGAGACGTGGGCCTAGAGCTGGTAATCGTGAATCTGAGGTTTTAGAGGATGTGAATGATGATAGAGTTCATCGATTTAGTTCAGGGCAGTATGACCGTACCAGAGTTTGGAGTGCAGTTTGTCTGTTTGGGTCAACATACATATGAGTTGGTTTCTGTTGAGAGAGAATAATGCGACCGATCTCGACATGGGTTGGTAAGAGAAGTGAAGACCCATGAGTTGGCTTCGGAATGATGTCGATGTTATAGCAAGTAATTCCTCGATACAATCATTGAGCTTGTTTTTCTGATTGATTCTGGATCCACGCGTCCGTGTATTTGGAGTGAGCATGCGAAGTTGTTGAAGTTACCTTGTGAGATGTTAGAGGTAGGTTTTAGTGTTACTAGCTCCTTCGGGGATACAGTCGTGGTCAGAAAGATGTACAAGGGATGTCCGTTGATGGTTCAGGGTCACGTGTCTCCAGTAGATGTGAGGGAACCGCCTTATTACGATTTTGATGTGATACGGGGCGTGGATTGACTTGTAGAACATAGAGTTAGGGTAGACTTTGAGACAATATGAGTTTTCTTAAAGCTTGCGGATGACTATGAGGTTGTAAGAGAAGGTAGGAATGTGGATTTCGCATCGAATGTTGATCCAGCTTTAGAGGTCAAAGATTGATTGAGTTTGGTTGACAGGCTTGCCTAGAAAATGTGATGGATTTGATTTTGAATGAGGATTAGACCGCAGAATGTTAGAATAGTTTGTGTTTTCCTAAAAGTGTTGGCAAGAATTACCCGGTTTGTCTCTTGATAGGGAAGTAGAGTTTGATTTTGAGACCGTCTCCGAGTTTGGTCATGTTTTGTTCATTCTATATCTTATGGTTCCCGAAAGGATTGAGAGTGTCGAAAAATCAACTTGGAGATTTGTTAGGCCTTAGAATCATTAGGCCTAGTACATCATCTTAGAGTATGACAGTGCAATTTGTGAAGAAGGGAGAAGACAATACGAGAATGTGTTTAGATTACAGACAGTTGAGACAATTGACAGTGAGTAGTTGGTATCCGTTTCTGAACGTCAGTGATTTGTTGATCAGTTAGGATGTGCTTTAGTCTTTTCAAGATTAATTTGAGACCCGATTACTACCAGTTGAGGTGAGAGAAGTTGAAGTACTGAAGGCAGCTTTCGGGACAAGATGTGATCGCTTTGAGTTTCGAGCTATGCCGTTTCGTTTGACTAGTGTGTTAGTTACTTTTATAGAGATGTTGAGCAGAATATTTTTCCTAAGTTTCTTGATCAGTTTGTACTAACTCTCTTAGATGATACATGGGTATATTCACGTACCGAAGAAGATCATGACAAGCTTTGGAGTTAGTGATGTAGACTCTATTAGAAAATCAGTTGTATGCCAAGTTGAGCAAACGTGAACTCCGAGTCTAGGAAGATGTCCTTCTAGGGCATGTAGATCAGCCGAGTGTATTAGGGTAAATCCCAAGTAGGCAGAAGGAGATGTGAGTTGGAAGAAATTGAAGACTGTGACATGTATCTATAGTTCCTAGGTCTAGCGTTGTTACTATCAGAGGTTTGTAAATGATCTTTTGAAGATAGCTGCTCCTTTGACAGATTGCTACAAAAGAATATTCAGTTTGTGTGGTTAGATGCGAGACAATGAGCCTTTGAGAAACCGAAAGAAACGTTGATGAAAGCTTCGACCTTGGTCCAGCCTATATCAGGGAAAGAATTTGTGAACCATAGTGATGTGTTATATGTAGGGTTAGATTGTGTGCTTGTGCACGACAGAAGATTTGTAGCTTATTCATCGAGATAGTTGAAAGACCATGAAAAGAATTATCCGACACAAGACATATAGTTAACTTCAGTTGTATTTGCTTTGAAGACTTAGAGACAAAGCATGTATAGTAAAGAATGCATAGTATATGTACACTTATCATCAGAACTTGAAATATTTGACAAATTAGGAAGGGTTGAAACTTAAACAGCATAAGTTGTTAGAACTGCTTGAAGACTGTAATCTCAAGATTGAGTACCATCCGAAGATAGTCAACGTAGTAACCGATGTTTTGAGTTATATTTGTTGTTAGTTTGGCAGCCGAGTTGCGAGCTATTCACTAGATTCAGTTTATCAATGATAGTGGTTCTGTGGCTGAGTTCGGGTTAAACCTACATTGGGTCATATGCTTAAAAAGAAACAGTTGCAAGACAAGTTCTTGGCACCTCACGTGCAAGGCATGGCAGAAGGAAGACCTTCAGAGTACAGTTTCAGAGATGATAGAGTTTTGCATTTTAGGGATAGAATAGTTGTGCCGATTGACATAGTGTTTTGAGACGTATTGTTTTGGTCGAAGTACACGGCGGTTCATTTGTATTGCATCAGAGTAGTATGAAGACATATTGTGGGTTGAAGATGAGTACTTCTGGATTGAGTTGATGGATAATGTGGTTCAGTATGAGAGTAGGTGTATAATTTGCCAGCGAGTCAAGACCGAGCATCGGTTTCTTCTAGTTTGTTACATCCGTGGAAGATTCTTAATGAAAGTGGGAAATAGGTTTGAGGGACTTTGTGTCCCGTTCGCCTTTGATTTCTTACGGGAGAGTTTAGCCGAGTAAGCAATGATAGTTGCATCGAGTGTGCTCATTTTATACATGTTCAAGCTACTTGTATCGTGGGTAAGATGGCAGAGTTGTGCCTTAGCAAGAGTGTGAGTTGTACAGTGTCTTGAGATCGATAGTGGCCGATAGAGATTCGAGTTTTCGACTAGATTTTTGAAGACGTCTACAATAGTGTTTGGTTACCTGTTGGAGTCAGATGATCAGTCAGAGGAAGTTACGAGTCAAGTGTTCAAACAATGCTGTATGAGTTTGTGAATCGGGCTAGTTCTGTTGTTTATCTGTTGCGGTTACCACCATAGTTAGAAGGAGGTATGTAATGTGTTCTGTGTATCTATGATTCAGAAGTGTGAGTCAGTTTTGTCCCGTGTTATGTTGTTGAAGAGATTGAGTTGAGTTTAAAATGGTCATGCATTGAAGGACCCATTGAGATCTTGGCATCAAATAGCTAATGTTGTGTGGTGAGTCTACCGAGTTGGAGAGTATGTTGTGGTAAGAGAGAAAGTGTAGAGGAGCATGTTTTAGTGACTCTTCATGTTCGATAAATTTCAGGGACGAAATTTCCTTAAGTAGGGGAGAGTTGTAACACCCGGGTTTAGGGGTCGGGTGAAAATAATATTTTAATATTATTTCGGGTTCGATTTTGCAAATTAAATAATAAAATATTTTATGGGCCTCGGGATTTCAAAATGTTTAAGGCTATGTTGGGCCTATCTCTTAAGTCCAAATCCATGGGCTTTAAGAGATGTGGGTTTAGCCATTCATTAATGGCATTTTGGTAAATTGTAAATTGAAGGAGAAATAAGATGACAAAAGGGGGTTTTATTTTAAAGGAGATAATTGCGGTACTTTTGAAAACCTAAAACCCCTCTTACCCCCTAAAGCACTATTTCATCAAATCTCTTCATTAATTCAAGGGCTCTCTTTGAGGTAATTGCGTTTTTGAATTCTCCTCATGATTTCCAACATTTTCATAGCTTTAGTTTTCATAGAAATCATCTTTTTGAGTTTTTGAAGTTTTCAAGTTTGAAGAAAAGCATGAAACTTTAATAGCTTTTTGGGTTGTTTTGATTAATAGAGTTGAGTTTTGATCTAACCTTGCGCAATGGAACATTATATTTCAACTTGGTTGGGTTTTATAAAGAATCCCGAAATGGGTTTTTAGGGGTAAATTTAAGGTGTCAAAATTTGTGTTTTTGGAATGGTTTTGTGAAGAATTGATGGGCTGATGTTATAGCAACATTGGGTGGGTGTTTTTAGATGTTTTGTGATGATTTTTGAGAGGTTATAATGTTAGTTTGATGGGATTCCCGTAGCTACTGCTGTAGGTGATTTTTGGGAGTGGAAATTAAGAGTTTTTGAAGTGTTTGTGTGGGGAAATGAAGGGCTGATGGTTGTACAACATTATGATGATGTTTTGGACATGTTTTGGAGTGTTTTAAGTGTTTAAATTGGGAGGTAATGGATGGGTTTTGCTGGAGTACAAAAATGGGATTATTTGGGAGGATTTCGGCTTTGAATTGTTGAGAAAATGTTAGAGAATTGAGAACTGATGTGTAACAGTAAATTTGTGGTTGATTAAGAGGTTAATACATTGCTTTTGATTGATTAGAAACAGCGGATTTGGCCTCGGGAGGTTCGGGCACGATTCCGGAAGTTGTGGAGGCTTGGGTCGGCTTTGCTTGGTTTGCTTAAGGAAATATGATGAGTGGTTAATGTTTTAATTTGATTTTCAAAGGTTGGTTCAAGCATGTGGATGTGGAAATATTTTCAAGAATCGTTTTGGTTCAAAGATGGTTTTGAAAGAGTTTAGATTGGGCTTGAGAAGTCAATCTAAACTCAAGAGTAAGTTTAGGTGTCTCGCCTCTTTAATTTCCCCTTTTATCATTGTTTTTCATTGCTTGAAATGATATTTTGTTATGCATGAAATTTCACTACTTTGGGAAGAAGCATGTTGCTTAATATTATATCGTTGATCATGTATAATGATAATAATGGTGTTGTTGATACGCCTTGTAAGATGTGTGTAAGTTGGTGCAGGTTGTGCACGAAAATAGTGAGTAAGACCATTTGTGATTGGTAAGATTGTAAGTAGTAAGTGATGCCTAATTGTAGATTTTGTTACAACTTGTTTTGGTTGTGCATGATATAGTAAGTACATGTCGCATGATGGTGATTTGTATATCGTGTTGCATGGTTGGTGTCGAACCTCACGTGATGGTTGTCGTTGCTCCGGTGATGTGTAGTCCCGCCGGTAGCGAGTGGTATAAGACTCCAGTGATGTGTAGTCCCACCGGTAGTGACTAGTAGAAGAGTACTTTGATGTGTAGTCCCATTGGAAAACTACTAGTCGAAACGGTGATGTGTAGTCCCACCGTGTGTGTTTTGGTTATGCTTGTGCATGCCATGTATTGTTCATGTTGTATCTCACTATATCATTCTCTTTTTATGGTTTTGCCTTAATCTAGGATCATGCCTTTAAGCATACCATGAAGTGTGATGCCATGATAAATATTCATATTATTGTCCTTTGGTTGGACTTGTATGTTAGTAGAAGGTTTGGTCGTTGGATGAGTTGTTTGTGTTGACCTTTATTTTTAAAGAAATCTTTGAACCCTGCATTGTCGTTGTTATGTTTTTGAGCTCCGCTCACTAAGCTTTATGCTTACGCTCTCCTTTTTCCGACAATGCAGATCTTTAGCTTGGAGTTAGCAAGGAGCAAGAAAAGGGCGTCCAAGCGTGTGGTAATTGCTCAAGTATGGTTTATTAAATAATGTAGTAGTTTAGCAATGAGAAATGCTACGTGTTTTAGGAGCGTATATCTAGACTCCTTTGTGTTGGCTTTATGTTGTTAATGCCTTATGTTGATGGATTTGTAAACCATGTTATGTTGATGCCTAAGTGTTTGTTGGGAGGCTTATAGCCATGTCTTTTGGATGCTTGTGTTGCTTTGGCTTTTGGATGTCATGCTTGGCTTGTAAAACCATGTTTAGATTGCCCTATATGAATGTTTTATGTTTGTTTTCTAAGGCATGAAACTCATGTATGCTATGTATGCCTTCTTTTGATTGATTACGTGAATTCCTTGGTTGAATGATGTTCGTCCATGTTGGGTACCTTGTATGACTAGATTTTGGTCATTAGATATGGTATGAATGCTTGGATGTGTCTAGAGGGGTCTTGTTTTGCATCTAGGTTCGAGTCTTGTGTTGTTTTTTCTTATTTTGGAGACTTGCAGTGCAGGGCGTATCGATACGCCTAAGGGCCGTATCGATACGGTCTTGCCTGCAGGCCTCAGTTTTGGCTGGGCGTATCGATACACGGGGGTGTATCGATACGGTCCCAACTCTCTGGAATTCAGAGGAGTTGGTGGGTTTAGGGCGTATCGATACAGGGTTGTAGCGTATCAGTACTGTTTTATCTCGTTGACCTCGAAATGTTGATCGTGAGGGGCGTATCGATACGCTCAAGGGCTGTATCGATACGGTCTTCCCTGAGTTGACTGAAACGGTTGACTTTGGCCAAGGCGTATCGATACCCTCTGTAGGTGTATCGATACAGCCTGCTTAATAAGGAAAAATTGGGCTGTTTAATTGCATGTCTTGTGGGTTTTGTATCCGTGTTTGTTCGCTGCGTGTCCTATCACATATGATTTAACAAAGGCATCTAGAAAAGATAAAGAAAAAAATAGGGTTGCTAACCGAAGGGGAGCCTTACGGGTCTCACTTCGGTTTTCCCCGTGTAGCCTACTCAGACCGGTCAGTCGCCCAGACCGGGACGAGGGGGTTACAGAACACTTGAGACTTGTTTTGCAGAGATTGATGAGTAATCAATTGTATGCTAAATTAAGTAAATGTGAGTTCTGGATTAGAGAGGTTGTGTTTCTTGGCCATGTGGTATCAGCTGAAGGTATCCGTGTTGATCCGGCGAAGATTGAAGCTATTGTTGAGTGGAAACAACCTAAGTCAGTGACCGAGATTAGGAGTTTCCTAGGATTAGCGGGTTACTATAGGAGGTTCGTTGATGGTTTCTCTAGAGTAGCTGCTCCGTTGACTAAATTGTTACAAAAAGAAGTTAAATTTGAGTGGTCAGATGCGAGACAGAGTGCTTTTGAGAAGTTGAAAGAAGCTTTGATGAATGCTCCAATGTTAGTACAGCCAGTTTCAGGGAAAGAGTTCGTGATCTATAGCTATGCTTCCTACGTAGGTTTAGGTTGTGTTCTGATGCAAGAAAGGAGAGTTGTTGCTTATGCTTCGAGACAGTTGAAGGTGCACGAGAAGAACTACCCCACGCACGACATCGAGTTAGCAGCAGTTGTGTTTGCGTTGAAGATTTGGCGACACTACTTGTATGGTGAGAAGTGCACGGTTTACACTGATCATAAAAGCTTGAAGTATCTGATGAATCAGAGAGAGCTGAACTTGAGACAGAGAAGATGGCTTGAACTGTTGAAAGACTATGATTTGACTATTGAGTACCATCCGGGTAAGGAAAATGTAGTGGCCGATGCGTTGAGCAGAAAAGTTGCAGTTGAGTTGCGAGCTATGTTTGCTAGGCTGAGTGTATCAGATGACGGTGGTTTGATTACAGAGTTGCAAGTGAAACCTTCGTTGATTCATATGATTAGAGAGAAACAGTTGCAAGACGTATCATTAGCTTCACATGTTCAGGACATTGCAGAAGGTAGACCGACAGAGTACAGTTTCAGTGATAAGAATGTGTTATGTTTCAGAGACAGAGTTGTAGTACCTGAAGATGTTGAGTTGAGATGTATGATTCTGAGCGAAGCACATTTGAGTCCTTTTTCTATGCATCCGGGCAGTATCAAGATGTACCAAGATCTGAAGAGTGATTATTTCTGGGTTGGATTGAAGAAGGATGTAGCCGAGTATGTGAGCCGTTGCATGGTTTGTCAGAGAGTGAAGGCAGAACATCAGGTTCCTTCAGGTTTGTTAAAGCCTTTGAAAATTCCGGAATGGAAATGGGAGAGAATCACTATGGACTTTGTGTCAGGGTTGCCGTTGTCTCATTCGAAGTAGAATTCTGTTTGGGTGATTGTCGATAGATTCACTAAGTGTGCCCATTGCTTAGCAGTGAACACCACAGATTCTTTAGATAAGTTGGCAGATTTGTACATCCGCGAGGTTGTGAGGTTGCATGGAGTTCCGAAGTCTATTGTTTCAGACAGAGATCCGAGATTCACATCGAGGTTCTGGGGTTTTTTGCATAGTGCCCTAGGTAGCCGTTTGCATTTCAGTACTTCATATCATCCGCAATCTGATGGTCAGTCAGAGCGAGTGATACAGGTATTAGAGGATATGCTCCGTTGTTATGTGATTGACTTCCAGGGTTCTTGGGAGAAGCATTTACCCTTAGTCGAGTTTGCTTACAACAACAGTTACCAGGCTAGTATACATATGACTCCTTATGAGGCATTGTATGGCAGACGATGTAGGACTCCGATCTGTTGGGCCGAAACGGGTCAGAAATTGTTACCTATGCCAGATTTGCTCAAGGGGCTACTGATAAAGTGAAGTTGATTTGTGACCGTTTGAAGGCAGCTTCCGATCGTCAGAAATCTTACGCAAATTTGAAGAGAAAAGAGGTTGAGTATTCAGTGGGTGAGAAAGTGTTTCTGAAAGTATCTTCGTGGAAGAAGGTACTGCGTTTTGGCTGGAAAGGCAAGTTGAGTCCGAGGTTTATTGGTCCGCATGAAATAGTTGAGCGGATTGGACCAGTAGCTTACCGTTTGAGATTGCCTTCAAAGTTAGAGAAGATCCACGATGTTTTTCATGTGTCGATGCTTATGAGATATAAATCAGATTCGTCTCATGTTATGCCCGTTGAGGAGATAGAACTGAATCCGGATTTGTCTTATAATGAAGAACCGGTTGAGATACTTGCTTCTGATAGCAAGTGTTGCGTGGCAAGAACATAAAGTTGGTCAAGGTGTTGTGGAGACATAGAGGTGTGGAAGAGGCCACGTGGGAGAGGAAAGCGGATATACTTGAGCAGTTTCCGTACTTGTTTCCGTCAGGTAATTTCGGGGACGAAATTCCTTAAGTGGGGGAGAGTTGTAACACACGGGTTTGGGGGTCGGGTGAATTAAAATATTAAAATAATAGTTCGGGTTATGTTTGCAAATAAAACAAAGGTGTTGGACCCAATTTTTAAACCAAAGCCCAATAGCCATTTCATTAATGGCAACCTTGTAATTAATGGGACATGTAAAATAAAACCCATTTTATTTTTATTTCAAATACCCAAGATTTTACTTATCTTCTTCCTCCCCAAGTTTGGAACGTGAGTTTTCTCCTCCCCATCTCCCATCACTGTTCCATCACCATTCTTGCTTGTTTTTGAAGGCTTTTCAAAGGTAAATTCATTTTCTTATTACCCTCATCTTCCTCTTTCTTCCCATGTATTTTGTTTTCATTGAAGCTCACTATTTTACATCTTGGGGTTTTGAGTTCTTGATGATAAAAATCCAAAATTTGTTAGCTTTAACTCAAGTTTTTGATTTGGAGATATTTGATAAGTTATTTAGGTTCTAAAAGGTCCAACATAATCAATTTTTACAAGGTTTTATAATGATTCACGGATTTGAGTTTAAGTGGGGTTTTAGAAGGGTTTAAAGATGAGTTTGGGGGATGTATTGTGTTGGAAATTGAGGGCTGATGTTTGTGTGATGATTAAGGGTTATTTTGGAAGCTATTAGGTGTGTTAAAAGTGTTGGAATCAATAGTTTTTGGCTGTGCAATTGGGCTGCTCGAAAATGTGGGTTTTGAGAGTGTCTTGGCTTGATTTTGATGCTTGTTTGGTGCTCTGAGTTTACAACAGTGATTGTGGACTGAAATGTGGTTGTTTCGATTGTGTTGGATTGTTTAGAAGCAAGGAATTGTGTTGGTGAAGCCTCGGGAACGAATCCGGATAGCTTGGTGGATTGATCGGCTAGAATTGTTGAGCTTGGAGTAGTCGGTGAGTGGTTAATGATTTCAACTTGGTTTAATTGGTTTTCAAATATTGGTTCAAGCATGTGGACCTAGGTCGGACTTGGTAAACCCACCTAGAGTTGAGATTAGATAGGTGGTCTAATCTCAAGCTTAGTTTAGAAGACTTTGGTTGAACTTCTAAGTGTTGTGTTATGCCTCTTGATTCATATTCATTGTGATTAATGTTGTTATGTATATTGTGATATACATGTGTGTTGAGGCATGATGTTTGATGCATTGTGATATGCATGTGGTTGTGGAATGTGGTTTGTGCATGATGGCAAATCATGGTGAGTACGTGCTAAGCACAGAAATTGGTAAGAAAGTTGTGAGGTTGATTAATGAAATGAGTTAGTATTGGCACTAGTATGCTTGGGTACAAATGATCGATCATTAGGATATTTAGTGTGTACACGAGAGTCAAAATGCGCGCGTGGTCTTGGTGATGGTAGTCATCAAGATGGAGTATGGGTACGCCCGAAAATCTTCTTTTATATGTTAGTCGGTGATGAGTGGAATCCCGTCGACGGGGCGTGAGGATGAGTGGAATCCCCTCCGCGTGAAACGGTGATGAGTGTAATCCCACCGTAAGGTAATGGTTGAGTGTTGGATGTGAGTCCAACGGTTGTTATCAGCGTATTCGAGTCATAGCTAGGTGCCAATACGTTTGATATATGTGTTTCCATATGGATGTGTTTATGGACTTGTTGAGCATGGCATGATATTGAGATTATGTTCATGCATCATTTATATTTATCTCTTGTGGCTTCGAAGGTAAGAAATCATGCATTCTTCCTTGGTTGTGTTGCTCGTGCTTGGACCCTGCATTGTCGAGGTTTGTTTTATGAGCTTACCCTCACTAAGCTTTATGCTTACACTTTATTTTGTTCGACAATGCAGATCCGTAGTTCGTAGGTTGCTTGTGCAAGGAGAGGGCCCCCAAGTGTGCTATTCGTGCTTTGCTATCAACAAGTATGGACTTTTAAGTTAAGATGTAATAGACAAGCAATGGGATTTGAGTATTTTGGATATGTGTTGTTGTTTTGTGTTAGGAGCATGTTTAGACTCCTATGAGATGTAGATGTTTTGGTTATGGCTTGCGTATGCCTTGTATGTTGGCCTAGTGTCCTTACCCTTATGCTCTTGTGTATGTTCTTTTCTAAGCCATGAAACCTTGAATGCTATGTATGCTTCTTTTGGTGAATGATGATTCCTTTTAATGTATGGCCTTTACATGTATGATGTGTGTTGTACATGCTTGTTGTAGGTTGTTTGCCTTTGGAGTTAATGCATGCTTGTTTGGAGGTCTTAACTGGTGCTTTTGAGGCAGCCCTTGTGCCTTAACCAGCTAAAACATGTCTGTTCGAAGCAGGGGTATCGATACGGTTGGACCGTATCGATACGACCTACTTGTTTCAGGCCAAGCGTTTCGATACACGGGAAGGCGTTTCGATACCATTTTGCTACTGGAAATCTGATATTTTGACGAGAAATTGAGGGTATCGAAACGGGCTTAGGTGTATCGAAACAGTCTTCGTAGCGTTGACCATGGGAAGTTGACCGTTGATGGCGTATCAATACGGTCAACCACCATATCGATACGGTCTCCTCGAGTTGACTTTGGCCAGTTGACCTAGACAAGGCGTATCGATGCCCTCTTTGAGTGTATTGATACAGTCTGCAGTTTAAGCTAAAATGGGCTGTTTTTAAATTGTTGTTTGGTTGTTCGCCTCGCTTGTTGCTTCCGCTGTCGTTGTTTCACATAGGATGTATTAACGCATCTAGACAAGATAATAATAAATGAAAAAGTTTTTCTCGGGTTGTTAACCGAAGTGGAGCCTTAACGGGTTTCGCCTCGGTTATCCCCGTGTAGCCCACTCGGATCGGTCAGTCGCCCAGACTGGGATGAGGGGGTTACAATAAAAATGCTCTATCTTCAGGTCGAGATAAACTTGATGTCAAGATTCAAGTACTTGTATTGAAAGTACTTCATGAGTTTCTAATTTGAAGCTCTTTAGGAGTTCTAAAATTATCATAATGAATCTTGATCCAAACTCCTTTATAAAATACATAAGGAAATCTGATCATTCTTATAATATTTTCTCAATTAGTATTCGCTAAGGCGATTATACCAAATGCGCCAAAATATTCATGAGACATGTCTAAATAAATTTCCTCGGAAATTTCCAAATGCTTTTAGCATTTTAAATCCTTCAAGGATAAATATGGATCCACAAATAATTAGACGCATGTAAAATTTTTCAAAACTGCCAAAGTAATTGCATCCACCATGAAATAATTAAAACTTTTCATAAATCATAGTTCAAGTAGTATTTACGACTACTTATTTGTGCCTCACTTGCATTACATCTTTAGGTGTTTGGACTGCTGGTCCAAATACTTCTATTTTAGAAGTTCAAAGCGTCTTTCAACATCGGCCAATTCAATATCTATACTTCTTGATAGATTTTATACAAGATCCTCGATTTCTTTCTTTACTTCTATAGAAGTATTTTATGTAAAATTGTTTGTAAAATCGTTGTCGACAACTTTCCAATTTTCTGGTTCCATTCTCGTAATGACATAACTCATCGAGATCTCTTCAAGATTTCAATCTTTATTTCAGGTACCTGAAACTCTTCAAGAGTTTTATTATTAGTTATGTTTTGGGTCTTTTTAGGAGCACCCGCCTCCAATATATGACCATCTCATAATACTTTTCATTTATGAGAATTTTGATCATTAGATCCATTTCAACTATCATGCTTCAAGCATGATTTACATTCACTTGCCCTAACATGTATTAAACTTAGAGCATTTCAGCTAGTATATGAGACTTAATTACTCTCATTGGGTCAGTAAATATGTCTGGCAGTTGACATGAAATAACATGAATTATCTTATGAACTTTTAGTTCATATTCGAGGATCTAGATAATGATAATTCATTTCCTTCTTTATTCAGCTGATTATTCTCTCCCCCTGATGTTGAGAAAAATCATCTAATAAATGATTCTCCAATTAATGTTTAGAATTTAAACATAAAAGGAGACTCGTACTCAATATATATTCTCAACCCTTTTTACTTGCCCATTTTGTGCGTTATGGTGGAGCAATTCAACTATATATCGCACATTCAAAAATTCAAAAATTCAAAAATTCAAAAATGGGAAATATGACTTCTGACCAAAAGTCAAATCATAATGGGGAGTTTATTATAACTCGTTGGGTTGGTGCGTATAAGTGTTGCTATATGGAAATACCATATAAATAATAAATGTTTTGTTCTCACAGTTTAGCTATTAAATAGGAGGCATCCAATTAAAAAATTGCTAAACCGTATTTTTCATAATCAATAGGCTTTGTAACAACCGATATAGCCTAAAATATAAACCCACAAGCTTTTGCAAAACGAATAGTCTAATTGCATAATCTGAATCCTTTTAGAATCAATCTTACAAACTTCTGGTTGTAAGTTGATAAAACAATGTAGATGCATCTACTAAAATCATATAAAACTTTTCACACTTGTGGATATATGAGCCCATATTTCGTTCAGATATGCAAGACATGCCAACTTCAGCACAAGAACTTCAAGTTCTAATTCTTTTGGTAAGTGGGATCAATTATATCCTTTGAGAACAAACAACACAAGAACTTCAAGTTTTTTTAGTAAGTGGAATTTAATCAATTCCATTAAGCAACACAAGAACTTCATGTTCTTTAATAAGTGGAATATAATCAATTCCATTAAGCAACACAAGAACTTCATGTTCTTTAATAAGTGGAATTTAATCAATTCCTTTGAGAATAAGCACCACAAGAACTACATGTTCTTTTAATACATGTGCATGTAAATCTCAATAATTTCTGCACCATTATTGATCAGGATGGTCTAACCGATCATGCCAACTATATATATGTGTGTATATATCTCTGAATTTGTAAACTTCTTGTTTACCATAACATGTAATTCAATCTCACTCGTACATGTCTAGTATGGCCATTCAAATTGTTCCTTTAAATAAGAATATATTTAGCTCTTTCGGAGCTTTCAATTGAAATTATCTTTTGGTAGCAATATATAGCTCTTCTAGAGCTTTCAACTGACTTTTTGACTACCAGAACTTATATCCATATTGGCTTATTTCAAATGCCAATTGATAACATATGTTATCTATATATCCAAAAAGAATATTTTGCGAACTCATATTGCTCTCTTAAAATTTCTACTTCTAGTGGTGACGATATTATTACCATTAGCGGTAATTATTGCAATATTCGCAATTATGCACTTTTCATAATGTGCTTTCTCTCAAGAACTTATTGCTCTTTTGGAGCATCAATACTTTTAGTACTTTGAGATATAGTACTCACATTTTTCCCTTGCATTTAAATGGAAAAATATATCTTATGCTTCTGCTAAGCATAAATCGTCACCATAAATTATATTTGATAAGTAATCATGTTAAACAAAATAAATAATATGATAATATATAAATATAAATATTAACATGAATATAAATATAAAATATAAATAAATAATGTATAAAGTAAATAAACATAAAGCAAAATAAAAAAAAAGATAATTAATTCTCTTTAAAGTTATGAGAATAATTAGAATATGATTTATTTCGTTTGAGGGTTATAAGGAAATCAACAACGTCCAAATGAGTTGGACTAACAATGTCCAAATAAGTTGGACCAATATCATCTTTGTCATTTTTCGCAAACAGAATTTGCTTTTATTTTCTTTCTTTTATCATTCAATCATTGTTGATATTTTTAACGTACGATAAGTATGAGACCAATGGTTTATAACATCACATTGGTAATAAAAAAAGATTCCACTTTCTTAGAATGATCTTTATCGCTCTTGTCATCCTTATAACCTCACTACCAGTGGGTAGAAGTATTCTTAAAATGACCATATTTTTCATGTCTATATTCATAGCCTCGACCACGACCACAACTTCTAATGTGGTTTTTATTCCTTCCATAATATAATCTCACATTCACTTCAGGGAATGGAGTAGAGCCAATGAGCCTTTGAAACCTTTTTCACATATCCTTATCACAGAGAACAAAGATTTAATCCTCGTACGCAGCATTGTTAAATCTGCCCTCAAGGTCCTTTAAAAACCTCCTTTGAGGCTAGTAGCCTCGCAGAACGGGATGTCCTGCCAATATACTTGGATTATATCGAAATTATGTCTCTAATTGAATAATGATTTACCATGTTTGCATTCACTTCAGGGAATGAAACAGTTCCAATAATTACATGGAATAAACATCATGCTTGCATTCACTTCAGGGAATGCCCCATCATTGTTAATCACATGGAATAAACATCATGCTTTTCATTCACTTCAGGGAATGCCTCTCATAAAACTTTTTGGATCAAGACGAATTTTCGTAACTTGAAATTGGGAGAAGTCCATGGTCGAGTTTTTCGACGAAAAAGAAATATTGCTTTCAAGCAAATATAGACTTTATAATAATCTTCTTGTAAATTCAAAATCATCATGATTTATCGCACTTTAAAATAATAATATAAAGAATAAAAATAAAACCAAAATTTACCGTATTGATTTTTTTCTCGTGGACAATGGAGACATAGCATATGACCGAGATAGCTTCTCATAGTCCCTTTATATCACATCTCTTTCCAAGCCATTTAAGCATATCATGTAAAACTCAAAACACGGTTAAAAATACTAACTTTTACCAAATAAAATAACATAAATAATAATATGAAAAATGTAAAAAAAAAAGTATGAATAAGCATACCGCTAATTAACCCTTTTAGGAACAAGAGAAAACACACACAATTTACACCAAATGCAACATCTTCGTCTCTGTCGATTCGTCTTTTGGTTTGTGAGAAGCCACAAATTTATCTCTTTCTAATGTTCGAATAAAATCAAACATAGTTCTAAACTTTTCAAAAAAATAAAAAAAAAGTTAAAATATAAAGAAAAAGACAATCGGTAATTTAAAAGAATGAAGAGAAAAAGACTTATCTTTGGTTTATCCTAGAATCGAATTCTTTCCAATAACTTCTTTTGGATTCAAACAATGAAGACCTCAGTTGATTAGAGTCGTGCTGATAACGTGTTGTGAATAAAATAACAAAGAACAATAATAAGAACAAAGAACAAGAATGGAAGAACAAAGAGATGAGAGAAAGAGAGAGATTTGTATTATTCTCAAATATAGACTTGTGTACAATGCCTTCATCAAGTCATCTATTTATAGGCATAAGAAGTACATATTACATTAAACTCTAATTAAATGAGATAATGTTCCTAATGATAAAGTAAATCAATCTCTTTAGATAAAGTTCTAATCGTGATAGACATATGGGTTTCTCTCCTTAAAAAAATTATTTAAAAATTTGAAAGGATTTTAGTTTTATAACACTTTATTTCATTTTGATTGTTTGTTTTATTTAACCCATCATCCAAACAACTTTATTGATAATCAAAAGTAAAACAAGAACATAATTTATCAGAGGTTTTAAAACATTAAAAAAACAAAAAAAAACTAAAACGATAGTTTTAAAAAGAAAAAGATAAGTGTTACACTAGTCAAATCAGACATTTCCTCTTTGTACCAAAAAATATCTATGTGGTCCATTGTAGGAAAGGTCACTAGGAAGTTGTCAAAACACGAAGTAGATGAAATCCGCAAAATCAACAACCACATTTCACATCTATTCTAAAGGCAGCGATCTGCTACACAGTTCTAAATACATCGACCAATAACTCAAAAGGGAATCAAACAATCCAAGACCATCGACAAACACAAATAAGAAATAAAGTCGTGAGGGTCACCGAAAGAATGCCAAAGGCCTACAAAAGCAGTCATAAAACATGCCATAAGGCAGAGACGTGCCATAAAGACAGAGAAAACATATTATAGAGGCAAATAAAAACGTAACAAGATGTGCGAAGAAAAGAAAATAAGCCAAATAGATTCAACTATGAGAAAATGAAAAAAGATATGAATTATTGGTTGTCGGTAACCAAAACTGATGTCGTTGTCGGTTTAAACAATAAAAAAGAAGTAAACGACTAGGGAGAGAGCAAAGTAAGCTAGCAACTAGGGTTTTTCAATAATACGAGAGCATAAAGGTTCATATCATCATTTTATTTGTTTGTTAAATAATATAGTATACTTAAAACTGAATCGAAGTCAATAATATAATAAAGTTATCATAATTTTCATTTTTATTTAGTATAATTTATATTTAGATTTTGATTGTAGGATGATACATTTATGCATAACACTTATTCAGGCCCGTTTCTGAGATTTTGGTGGTCTTGGGGAGAACCAAAAAATTAGGCCCTTAATTAGAAATTTAAATTATGGTTGTGGTCATGTTGCGTTCATCGCGATTGCGGACATAATGAATGTTATTGCGGTTACTGCGACGAGTATCGTAGTTATGAATTTTTTTAGTAACATATGCTATTATGGACATAAGGGTTGCGGATATCGCAGTTTCGGACGATGTTGCAACCGCTCTATAACGACCATTCTTGCAATCACACATCGTTATTTAAATCTTTTTGCCTAATAACAAGTGTTGAAAAATAATAAATTTTAAGAGTATGTCAATAATAACAAGTATTGAAAATTATTGGGCTCCTAATAACAAGTATTGAAAAATTGGACCCTTATTAACAAGTATTGAAAAAATTGACCCTTAATAACAAGTATTGAAAAAAATTGACCCTTAATAACAAATATTAGAAAAGAAAATTCAATTTTAAGAGTAGCCCCTTAACAAATATTAAAAAAAATTGAGCTCTAATAACAATTATTGAAAAAAATTGGCCCCTTAATAACAAGTATTTGAAAAAAATTGAATTTTAATAATATGCCCATAATAAAAAATACTAGAATAAATAAATAAATTCTAAAAGTATAACCTTAATAATAAATATTGAGAATAAATGAAACATATAATATCAATAATAAATATTGAAAAATGGCTATATAATTAATATAAAAATAGTTTTTTGTTGTAAATAATGTGAAAAGAACAAGAAGAAATAAGAACAAAATAAGATGAGAGAAAAGAAAGAGATTTGTATTATTCTGAATATTGACTTGTGTACAATGCCTTCAGTAAATCATCTATTTATAGGCATAAGAAGTACATAATACATTAAACTCTAATTAATGTAGATAATATTTCTAATGATAAAATAATTCAAATCTCCTTTGATAAAGTCCTTATCATGACAGACAACCACATAGATAAATATTCATAACACTCCCCCTTGGATGTCTACGAAGACAGTGTGCCTCGTTAAAACCTTACTAAGATAAAAACCCCAGAAAGAAAAAAAAATTTAGTAAAGGAAAAGAGTGCACACATCTTTAATACGCATAACATGTTACCTCATTAAAAACCTTTCCAGGAAAATCTAATAGGACAAAACCATGGATAAGGAAAAGAGTACAGTGCGTATTTTGCTCCCCCCTCATAAATACATCATATAAGATCTTTGACACGACGCAATCCAATATTATAAATTAACTTCTCAAATGGAGCAGTAGAGAGTGCCTTGGTAAATAAATTTTCCAAGTTATCACATGAACGAATCTGTTGGACATCAATGTCTCAATTCTTTTGTAGATCATGAGTGAAGAAGAATTTTGGGGAGATGTGTTTTGTTCTATCACCCTTTATGTATCCTTCCTTAAGTTGGCCAATACAGGCCGTATTATCCTCATATAAGACCGTCGGAGCTACTTTTCCAGAGTGTAAACCACAATTTTCGCGAATATGATTGGTTACAGACCTTAGCCACACACATTCACGACTAGCCTCATGAATAGCCAAAATCTCAGCATGATTAGAGGAAGTAGCAGTAATTGTTTGTTTCATTGAGCGCCAAGAAATTGTTGTACCACCGTATGTAAATACATAACCAGTCTGTGATCGAGCAATATAGGATCAGATAAGTATCCTGCATCCGCAAAACCAACCAATTCTATTTTGGATAGATTAGAGAAAAATAATTCCATGTCTTTCGTACCTTGAAGATAACCAAATATGTGTTTGACCCCATTCCAATGTCTTTGGGTTGGGCATGAACTAAATCTTGCCAACAAATTGATAGCAAACGATATGTCAGGTCGTGTGTGACTAGAAAGATACATTAATGCACCAATAGCACTTAAGTATGGCACTTCTGTACCAAGAATATCTTCATCCATCTCTCGAGGACGGAATGGATCTTTGTTAAGATCAAGTGACCTAACAACCATAGGAGTACTCAATGGATGTGCGTTATGCATGTAAAATTTCTTTAGCATTTTTTCTATGTATGTTGATTGATGCACAAGGATTCCATCCTTTAAGTGCTCAATATGTAATCCAAGACAGAATCTTGTTTTTCCAAGATCTTTCATTTCAAATTCTTTCTTTAAACATTCTATTGTCAATGAGATCTCTTCAAGAGTCCCAATAATATTCAAATCATCAACATACACAGCAATAATGACAAATCTGGAGCTAAATCTCTTAATAAAAATGCATGGAGAAATTGGATCATTCTTATAGCCTTCTGCTAATAAGTATTCACTGAGGCGATTATACCACATGCGCCCAGATTGTTTTAATCCATAAAGGGATCTGTTCAATTTGATTGAATAATATTCCCGAAGTTTGAAACCTTCCGGAAGTTTCATATAAATATTATTATCAAGAGACCCATATAAATAGGCTGTAACAACATCCATTAAGCGGAAATTAAGTCTTTCTTTTACTGCCAGATTAATCAAAAATCTAAAAGTGGTTGCATCCACCACTGTGGAGTATGTTTCTTCATAATCAATTACCGCTCTTTGTGAGAATCCTTGTGCAACCAAACGAGCTTTATATCTCGCAATTTCCCTTTTTTCATTTCTCTTTCTCACAAAAACCCATTTATACCCCACAGGTTTTACACCTTCTGGTGTACGGACTACAGGCCCGAATACTTCTCTTTTTGAAAAAGATTTTAATTCCGCTTCAATTGCCTCTTTCCATTTTGGCCAATCATCTCTTTGCTTACATTGTTCAATTGACAATGGTTCATGATCCACATTATCATTCAAAATCTCTAGTGCTATATTGCATGCAAAAGTATTATCGACGTCGATTTTGTTTCGGTTCCACTTGTTACCAGACATGACATAATTTATTGAGATCTCATCATTATCAGGTACCTGATTCATGTCTAATGTCTCTTTTGGAGACCTTTTAATCTCTTCTCGAGATTTTTCATAATCCATTGATTCCTCGATTAAACCATCAAAGGATATAGCTCCTTTTCTTTTTCGAGGATTTTTATCTTTGGAACCTACTGGTCTACCACGCTTCAGGCGTGCGTTTGACTCATTAGCAACTAGAGTTTGTCCTTATGGGACATCAATTTTAATCGGAGCATTCACAGCTGGTATATGTGACTTAGTCACTTTTTTAGGGTCAGCAAAAGCATCTGGCAATTGATTTGCTAAGTTTTGCAAATGAATTATCCTTTGAACTTCTAGTTCACATTGTTGGGTACGTGGATCAAAATGAGATAACGATAATTCATTCCAACTTATTTCTTTTCCCAGCTGTTTATTTTCTCCCCCTAATGTTGGGAAAATCGACTCATTAAAATGACAATCGGCAAATCGAGCTGTAAATAAATTCCCCGTCAAAGGCTCAAGATATTTAACTATCGAATAAGATTCAAAACCGACATATATTCCCAACCTCCTTTGAGGACCCATCTTTGTGCGCTGTGGTGGAGCAATCGGAACATATATCGCACATCCAAAAATTCTAAGATGAGAAATATTTGGTTCTTGACCCAAAACCATTTGTAATGGGGAGATATTATGATAACTTACAGGCCTGATGCGAATCAATGATGCTGCATGTAAAATGGCATGCCCCCATGCAGAAATCGGTAGTTTGACTTCATTAGTAACGGTCTTGCAATTAATTGAAGTCGTTTGATAAATGACTCTGCAAGACCATTTTGTGTATGAACATGCGCTACAGGGTGTTCAACACTTATTCCAATCGACATGCAAAAATCATCAAAAGTCTGAGAAGTAAATTCACCAGCATTATCAAGACGAATTGTCTTTATAGGGGAATCTAGAAAATGTGCTCGTAATTTTATCAACTGAGCAAGTAACCTCGCAAATGCCAAGTTGCGGGTTGATAGCAAGGATACATGTGACCATCTAGTCGATGCATCGATTAAAACTAGAAAATATCTAAATGGTCCACAAGAAAGGTGTATGGGCCCACATATATCACTATGTATCCATTCCAGAAAATTGATAGATTCATAATTTATTTTAGCTGGTGATGTCCGAATAATTAATTTGCCTTGAGAACAAGCATCAAATTGAAAAGACATTACTTTGAAGAATCTGTTGGTTTTTCAACGAGTGACCACATGAATTGTCGATAATTTTTCGCATCATAATCGAATCGGGATGGCCTAACCGGTCATGCCAAATAATAAAGTTATCAGTAAACTCATAGTTTACAATAGCATGTGCTTCAATTGCACTAATTCTTGTGTAGTACAATCCGGATGACAGTGCATGTAATTTTTTCTAAAATTTTCTTATTGCCTTGAGTTATACTTGTAATATAGAGATATTCAGCATCTCCTTGACAACTACTCTCAATATGATATCCATTATTGCGAATATCTTTAAAACTTAATAAGTTTCTTTGCGACTTTGGAGAGTATAGCGCATTATGAATATGAAATAGAGTTCCATTTGGCAATAACATATTTGCTCTTCCGGAGCCTTCTATAATATTAGCACTTCCGGATATAGTACTCACATTATTCTCTTGCATTGTTAAATGGGAAACAAAATTCTTGTGCTTAAGTATAGTATGAGTACTTGCACTATCCGCTAAGCATAAATCATCACCATTTTTGGCGGATTGTATTTGTGACGGAATCATATTCTTCAAAGAAAAATAAAATAAATGTTACAAAAATATTCAAAATATAAATTAAATTGATAACATCCATGAATTTTATTCTTATATATATATAATTCCTAATAAAATATTATATCTTTCTAACAGACTTTTCCTAAAAATAATAATAAACATAAACAACAACAAAAAATAATCAATTATTCTTCTAAGGGGAAATGAGGAAATCATTAACATCTATATTTGTAAAGCCATAATCGCCATTGCTAGTGCCAGTAATGCCATAATCATCTTTTCCAAGGCCATAATCATCTTTGTCATTGATATAAACAAAATTTGTTTCAACTTTATTTCCTTTACCATTGGTTGACTGTTCGTAAAGATCCACAAGATGCTTTGGCACACGGCAAGCACGGGCCCAATGATTTAAGCTGCCACATTGATGACACGTAGATTCCTCTTTCTTGGATTTATCTTTTGCATTATTGTCATCCTTATTGTTCCACTTACGGTGGGTATAGTTATTTTTAAAATGACCACCTCGCCTATGTCCTCGACCGTGACTATGACCACGACCACGCCCATAGTTATGACCACGATTGTTGGTGTAGTCTTTATTTCTTCCGCTATAGAATGTCGCATTCGCTTCAGGGAATGGAGCGGAGCCAGTTGGGCGATATTCATGATTCTTCATCAGTAGCTCATTGTTTTGCGCAGCCACAAGAAGGCAAGAAATCAACTCAGAATATTTCTTAAAGCCTTTTTCCCGATATTGTGTCTGAAGGACAACATTGTTTGCATTAAAAGTAGAGTATGTTTTCTCTAACATATCCTCATCAGTAATAATTTGACCACATAACTTCAATTGTGAAGTAATACGAAACATAGCAGAGTTATACTCGCTACTGATTTAAAATCTTGCAATCTCAGATGCAACCAGTCATATCGAGCTTTAGGTAGAATAACAGTTTTCTGGTGGTCATATCGTTCCTTTAGATTATTCCAAAGAATAAGAGGATCTTTCACCGTTAAATATTATGATTTTAACCCCTCATGGAGGTGACGGCGAAGAAGTATCATGGCTTTGGCCTTATTTTGGGCAGATTCTGCATTCCCCTCTTTAATGGTATTTCCTAGACCATCAGCATCTAGGTGTATTTCGGCATCTAAGATCCAGGATAAATAATTCTTTCCGGAAATATCAAGAGCCACAAACTCAATCTTTGCAAGATTTGTCATTGATGTACTATAAAAGACAAACAATCAAATTAGATTAATTATAAATTAATATATATAATCGAAAAACAATAGGAAAGAAGATTTAATTCCTTGTATATACGCATGGTATGAATTAAAACAAACCCACATATAATTTATAATAACCAAACATGAAAAATTAAAATAAAATATTAAACAGAATAAATAAAAACACATGGCTGATAATAGGGGTGAGTAAAACTCGACTCGAAAAAATCGATATTTTTTTTCAATTTCGAGTTATTCGAGTCGAGTTATTCGAGTTGTTCGAGTTATTCGAGTCAACTCGATTAACTCGAAAAAATTTCGATTTCGAGTCGGTTTGGAATTTGCCCAACTCGAAAAATCGAAAAACCGAATTTTACAGTTTTGCAATTTAGTCACTGATTTCATTTTTCTTCAATTCCTCCTTCATTTTAAGTCAATTTTTGACCAAATTTGAACCACGTATTCCTAAACCAGCGTAGAATACGTATTTATCTTCAATTTATATTTTTGAAAATAAATTTCATATTTTTTCAATTCAGCCCCTTAACTTTGTATGATTTCCTCATTTCTTCAATATCTCCTTCGTTTTAAGTCAATTTTGACCAAAATTGAACCACATGCTCCTAAACCAATGTAGAAACTAGAATACCTATTTAGCTTCAATTCATATTTTTAAATTAAATTTCCTACTTTTGTAATTTAGCCCCTCAACTTTGAATGTTTCCCATTTCTTTAATTTCTCTTTCGTTTTAAGTCTATTTTTTTTTACCAAAATTAAACCACATGATTCACTAACACTATATAATATCTATATAACTTCAATTCATATTTTTAACAAATTTATTCTTCTTTTTTTTAATTTAGCCCTTTAACTTTATATTTTATTCAATTTGATCATTCAACCGAATTTTTGTAATTTTATTCTTTACATCAATTCATTGACTCATTTATACCCCTCATCAGTACTTTATCCTTAAAAGTTCCTTATTTAAAAATAATATTATAAATATATTTTAGAAGTTTAGATGATATTTTTTTATTAAATAACATTACAAATCTTACTTATGCATGTGAAAAATAATATGAAGAAATATATATATATATATATATATATATATATATATATATATATATATATATATATATATATGCATATCTTATATGAATAGAGAAAGTCGTTTAAATTGGAATCAAATCGTACTATAACATGGTAAATAATTACAATTAAATTTGTATAGAAACTCAAAAACTCGACTCGACTCGAATTTCATAAACTCGACTCGAATCGAAAAAATTTCAAATTAAGTTCAAGTCGTAAAATATGACGCGTCAACTCAAATAACTCGAAATTTTTTGACTCGACTTGACTCGACTCGCTCGAACGCTCACCCCTAGCTGATAACATACGCATGGAATTAATTATATATATTGTTTTAATTTATCATTGTATATATATTATTTTATAAATTGAAATATATAAGATGGAAAAAGAATATACCAGATAAATCTTTGGAGAAGCTTGATTTGTAACTAAAATCTTCTGAGCAAACTCGTGCAGATAAATCTTTGGAGAAGCTTGATCTGTAACTAAAATCTTCTGAGCAAACTCGTGCTGATAACGTGTTGTAAATAATGTGAAAAGAACAAGAAGAAATAGGAACAAAATAAGATGAGAGAAAAGAAAGAGATTTGTATTATTCTGAATATTGACTTGTGTACAATGCCTTCAGTAAATCGTCTATTTATCGGCATAAGAAGTACATAATACATTAAACTCTAATTAATGTAGATAATATTCCTAATGATAAAATAATTCAAATCTCCTTTGATAAAGTCCTTATCATAATAGACATCCACATAGATAAATATTCATAACATTTTTAAAGATATTTAACAGGGCCCTAATAATTGCTTTCTTTTACCTAGCAAGAAAATTGTTAATTTTACATTTAATTTAACAACTATTATCAGATTTTGAGGCCCCAAAATCAGGGTTGTTTAAATTCTAGTGGTCGGTGAGCCCCAGGGCCATTGGCCCTATTTGTTCAGGCCCAGGGACGACCTTGCACTTATCTTTCAACGTTTACCAAACACAAGATAAGAGTAATATATATTACAATTTTCAACAACCAAACATCTTGATGTTGTAATAAATTTTTTATCTATCTTTTTAGGCATAAAGTCAAGAAAATACCCCCAACGTTTGACTGAATAGTCACTTTGGCTCTTATTCTTTTTTTTGAAGCAATTCAACCCTCAACGTTTCATTTTGGGTCAAAATAGCCCTTATGCGGATGAAAATTGTTAAAAAACTGACGATAAACAGTTTGAAATGACTTGGTAGAATGATAAGCCAGCAGAAAATTTATTTTATATTTTATATAATTATATAAAATTATTTTTGACTGATGTAACATTTTTTCAAGTCGACACATTTGTCTATATGATATTGTCATGTCAGTGTGCAGTGCCATATAGGTTTGTCACATCATTTCAAGTCATTTACCGTCAATTGGCTAACAGTTTCCATCCGTAGAGGGTGAATTGCTCAAAAAAATAGAGACCAAAGTGACTATTCAGTCAAACGTTTTGGGCATTTTTTAGCTTTATGCCATCATTTTATTGCACAAGTATTATTTAACACAACACTCCTCTTTCACATTTGATGTGCCAAACAAGACGTTTGAGCACATTGTCCATAACTTGGTTTGTCAAAATATCGATAATGTTTGCAAATATAATATATAGTTCTTATATTACTAAGTTGAAATTCAAATATAAAAATAGAGATGTAACCCCCTCGACCCGGCCTAGCCACCAGACCAAATCGAACGGGTTACATGGGGAAAACCAGAGAGAAACCCGTTAATGCCTCGCTCCGATTAGCAACCCTAAAGATTTTCTTTTAATTTAATCTTGTCTAAATGCCATAATTGAAACTTATGTGAGGAGGCAAACAACGGAAAAGCAAACACGAATATGAACCAAGAAATGCAGACATTAAAGGATCATAACTTCTAGCCATTTTACTTCAGGTTGTATCGATACACCTAAGTCCCTTATCGATACGCCTTCAACGGTCAAACTTCACAAGGTCAACTCCAAGAGACCATATCGATACCCTACAAGCTGGTATCGATACGCCCTCAAAGGTCAAGCTCCCCAAAGTCAAAATCAGGATCGTATCGATACACCTAAGGCTCGTACCAATACCCTAATTTCTCGTCAAAATCTCAAATTTTTAGTGATTCAAAACTGTATCGGTATGCCCCCGTGTATCGGTACGATATGCTCAAAACAGGGGACCGTATCGATACTGCCCTTGAGCGTATCGATACCCCATAAATCACCCATTTTACAAATTCTGAGATTTCTTGATGAACCCATTATCTTAACATCATTTTACACCCAAAATATGGTTTATAACTCACCCAAATCATTGTTTTGACAAAATTTGCTTAAACCCTTCAAAAACCCATTTTCTCCCAAAAAGAAGAACTTTGAGAAATCTTTCAAAGTTTTGAAAGGAAGTTGTTAGAAAATAAGGAAATGTGAAGAAAATGTTAGGAATAAAGCACTTACCTTGATGAGTCTTCAAAAATGATGGAGGTTTGATGGAGGGGAGAAAAATAATGTGAATGGGTTTTGGAGAAGAAGAAGTGGGTAGTTTTGAATTAGATTATTTTATTTTAATTTAAAATCCATTTCCAAACACTTATTTGTTACCAATTTTACCAAAAACCCCTTTAAAAACCCCTTTTTGGCCAAATCGGACCCGAATGACCCAAATCGCGTTTATTAATCTACTCCAGACCTGGCAACCACCCGGACCCTAGTCTCGGGGCGTTACAACTCTCCCCCACTTAAAGAATTTCGTCCTTGAAATTTACCTGATGGGAAGATATACGAAAATTGTTCCTCCATGTCAGCCTTTCTCTCCCAGGTGGCCTCTTCCACACCTCGGTGTCTCCACAAAACCTTTTACCAGCTCAATGGCCCTACCCCGTAGTACCTTGCTATCGGTAGCTAGGATCTCAACTGGTTCTTCATCATACGTAAAGTTCAGATTTAACTCGATCTCTTCCACTGGCATTATATGAGACGAATCTGATCTATATTTTCGAAGCATAGAAACGTGGAACACATCATGAATCTTCTCAAGTTCGGATGGCAATCTCAACCTATATGCTACAGGACCAATCCTCTCAACTACCTCATATGAACCAATGAACCTCGGACTTAACTTCCCCTTTTTTCCAAACCTTATTACCTTCTTCCACGGGGAAACCTTCAAGAACACTTTATCGCCGATAGCATACTCAATCTTCTTTCTCTTCAAATATGCATACGATTTCTGTTTGTCTGAAGCTACCTTCAAGCGATCACAAATCAGTTTTACCTTCTCGGTAGTGCCCTTAAGCAAGTCTGGCATAGGTACAAGCTTCTGTCCGGCTTCGGCCCAATAAACAGGCGTTCTACATTTCATACCATACATAGCTTCATACAGTGCCATCTGAATACTAGCCTGATAACTGTTATTGTATGCAAACTCTACTAGCGGTAGATGTTTTTTCCATGAGCCTTGAAAGTCGATGATGCAACACCTCAACATGTCCTCTAACACATGAATAACTCTCTCTGACTGACCATCTGACTGTGGATGATACGAAGTACTAAGTTCAACCAAGTTCCCAAAGCTCGATGCAAACACTCCTAAAATCCAGCCGTAAATCTCGGATCTTTGTCTGACACAATCGATTTCGGCACACCATGCAATCTCACTGATATACAACTCGGCCAACCTGTCTAAGGTGTAAGTAGTATGAACTGGTATGAAATGGGCACACTTAGTGAATCTGTCAACTATTACCCATACTGAATTCTTCTTCGAAGGAGTCAACGGAAAACCTGACACAAAATCCATAGTAATTCGTTCCCACTTCCATTCCAGAATCGTCAACGGCCACATCTTTCTTTAACCCAACCCAGAAGTACTCATCTTTCAACCCATGATACATCTTCATATTACCCGGATGCATAGCAAAAAGACTGTTATGAGCTTCATTCAAGATAGTACGCCTGAACTCGGCATCTTCTGAAACAACTACTCTATCCTTGAAACATAGGATCCCATTCTCACCAAAGCAAAAATCTGTGAGTTTACACTCGGCTATATCTTGCACGTAAAGTGCCAAAGATATGTCTTGCAACTGCTTCTCTTGAATCAACTGAACTAACGAGGGTTTAACCTGTAGCTCGGCTATCAAACCACCATCTTGAGACACACTCAATCTAGAAAACATAGCTCGCAACTCAACTGCCACTTTTCTACTCAAAGCATTGGCCACTACGTTTACCTTACCCGGATGATACTCAATCGTGAGGTCATAGTCTTTAAGGAGCTCTAACCACCTACGTTGTCTAAGATTCAACTCTCTTTGCATCATAAGGTACTTCAAACTCTTATGATCGGTGTACACTTTGCACTTCTCGCCGTAAAGATAGTGTCTCAAAATCTTCAAAGCAAACACTACAATAGCTAACTCTATGTCATGAGTGAGGTAATTCTTCTCGTGAGCCTTCAACTATCTCGAAGCATAAGCTACAACTCTTCCTTCTTGCATAAGCACACAACCTAAACCTACATACGATGCATCACTGAAGATTACGAACTCTTTTCCTAGTTTAGGCTAAATTAAAATATGAACTTCTGTCAATGCTTTCTTCAACTTTTCAAACGCTTGTTGCCTTGCATCTGTCCACTCATACAGAACATTTTTCTGAAGCAATTTAGTCAAAGGTGCCGCAATCTTTGAGAGTCCCTCAACAAATCTTCGATAATACCCGACCAAACCTAGGAAACTACGAATTTTGTTCACCGACTTTGGTTGTTTCCAACTCACTATCGCTTCTACCTTATTGGGATCCATACTAATCCCATCAGCTGAGATCACATGACCTAGAAAGACTACCTCCCTAATCCAAAACTCACATTTACTCAACTTGTCATACAACTGATTTTCAAGCAAGGTCTGAAGTACTAATCGCAAATGCTCATCATGCTCTTCCTGGGTCCTGGAGTACACTAAAATGTCATCTATCAACACTGCTACAAATCTATCCAAATACTCGTGAAACACTCTGTTCATCATGTCCATAAATGCAACTGGGCATTAGTCAAACTGAAAGGCATTACCAAGAACTCGTAGTGCCCATATCGTGTACGGAAAGCTGTCTTCGGTATATCCACATCTTTTACCTTCAACTGATAATAGACGGATCTCAAATCAATCTTCAAAAATATTGTAGCACCTCTCAATTGATCAAGCAAATCGTCGATCCGCGGCAAAGGATACTTTTTCTTTACTGTTACCTTGTTCAGCTGCCTATAATCTATGCACATCCTCATTTGGCCATCCTTTTTCTTCACAAACAAGGTCGGAGCACCCCACGGAGAAATACTAGGCCTAATGAAACCTCTATCTGACAATTCCTGAAGCTGTGTCTTCAACTCTTTAGGTGTCATTCTATACGGAACAATGGATACGGGAGCGGAATTTGAATACGTCTCAATAGCAAACTCAACATCTCTATCCGGAGGTAAACCCGACAACTCTTCTTGAAAGACACTCAGAAAATCACAAATTGTTCTGATGTCTTGCGGTCTAACTTCACTCATGTTCGGATTCATTACATGGGCCAAATATGCTTGACAACCCAAATCCATCAATCTCTGAGCTTCTAAAGCAGAAACAACATTGGACAAGAACTTAATGTTATCGCCAACTACTACAACCTCATAATTATCCGCAAGTCTCAAGGAAACTCTCTTGGTCTCAAAGTCTACCCTAGCTCTATGCTTTACGAGCCAATCCATCCCCAAAATCATGTCGAACCCATAGAACGACAATTTCATCATATCGACCAGAAACACGTGACCCTGAATCACCAAAGGACACCTCCTATACGTTTTCCTAGCTACCACAGTCTCACCAAAAGAACTAGTAACATTCACACCTATCTCTAGCCACTCATATGGTAAATCTAAAGATCTTCCATGCTCACCCAAAATGTATGAATGTGTTGAACCCGAATCTATCAACGAAAGCAAGGATAAAGACTGTAACAAGAAATTACCTGCAATGACATCCGTGTTATTTCTGCCCTCTCGCTGCGCATACACCCTAGTCGGTCCTCCACCCTCGGGCTGAACTGCTACCACATGAGCTACATTTCTCTGACCATCATTCCTTGGCTGAAAGTTACCTCGATCGCGCCCACGACCTCTCTGATGCTCAAAGCCTCGAACTGGGGCCTGTCTGCCCCCAGCCGGATGAGGACACTTACGCCTCAAATGATCTCGGGATCCACAGTTCCAACATACCCCAAAGGTACCCATACACTTGCCCGGACGACGTCTTCCACAACTAATGCACTCGGGAGTGTGAACAACAGCTCCTTGGCCCTGATGGCCACGTCCATGGTTACCGCCCCTACATCTCAAGTTAGGCTGATATCTCCTATCTTTGTGCCTCTTGGCATGCTCTCTGTCCCATTCTGCATGTCGTTTTCCTGAATCAGACCCACTAGCACGAGTGTTCGAGCCTAAACTCTGCTCAATATTCTTGGCCCTAGAGACCAAAACATCAAACTCGGTGTAATTAGAAGCAATCATATATGTCTTCACATCCCTAGTCAAACCATAACGGAAGCGCTCACATCGTTCTCTCTCGTTGGGAACCAACTCAGGAGCATATTTGCTCAACCTCACAAACTGTACCTCATACTCTAACATCGTCTTACCACCCTGAACCAAAGACATACATCCCCTCTTCTTTTTATCCTGATATCGAGCTCCAAGGTACTTCTTTCCGGCATACCCGAAATAATTGTAGTCCACCAAGGAGACAACACAACCCAACTTACGAGTGTCTGAGCACTCCATAAGACCTAAGATTCGTGTAGTGCTCTCGAGCCAAGCCTCTGAACCCTCGGGAGTTAAACCACAAAACTCGACTCCGCCCAAACTATGAAGTCTCTCAAGGGGTAAACAAGTCCCTTCACCCTGAGGTGGTGCTGCAACATGCATGCCGGCTAAAGCTGTCTGAAAAGCCCCGGCTATAGTCTGAATCAAATGAGTCATGTCCGCACTAGCCTGACCTTGGCCAACCTGAGCTCCATTACCTCCAACAATTGCCCCAGCCTGGTACATTACCTCTGACATCCGCCCCATTACCATCGGGAGCAGGAGGAACAAGAGACACATCCTCGGGTGCCTGGTCACCCGCTCTAGGCCGTCCTCTCGGTCTTACCATACTGAAGATACAATCTAAAACAACAAACATAACACACACAAGAAAACATTGGATCAACAAGGGCAAGGATCCAAGTGCTCGAGCTCTTTTAATCAAAACCATTTTCCAATAACAATACCTAGCAATGGGGATGCTCGACTACTCTTCAACCAACATCAAGAACGAGAAATCATGCTTTCACACACCATGCGACGGCAAACAAACCAAGCAAACCAACTTACATTCACGGGAGACCTCGAAACTGAGGCTCTGATACCACCAAATGTAACCACCTCGACCCAGCCTAGCCACCAGACTGAATCGAACGAGTTACATGGGGAAAACCGAAGAGAAACACGTTAAGGCCTCGCTCCGATTAACAACCCTAAAAATTTTCTTTTAATTTAATCTTGTCTAAATGTCATATTTGAAACTTATGTGAGGAGGCAAACATCGGAAAAGCAAACACGAATATGAACCAAGCAATGAGGACATTAAAGGATAACTTCTAGACATTTTACTTTAGGCCATATCGATACACCTAAGTCCCGTATCGATACGCCTTCAACGGTCAAACTTCCCAAGGTCAACTCCAAGAGACCGTATCGATACCCTACAAGCTGGTATCGATACGCCCTCAAAGGTCAAGCTCCCAAAAGTCAACATCAGGACGGTATCGATACACCTAAGTCTCGTACCGATACCCTAATTTCTCGTCAAAATCTCAGATTTCAAGTGATCCAAAACTGTATCGGTACGCCCCCATGTATCGGTACGATATGCTCAAAACATGGGACCGTATCGATACTGCCCTTGAGCGTATCGATACCCCCTGCACATAAAGATAGAATTCTGCAGTTCTAAGCACAAGGGGACTAACACAACCACGCTAAGCAAGCATTTAAACAACTCCTAAACACATACACGACTTAAGGCAACCTTGAGCATTCATTTAAAACAAGGTAAACAATCAACGAGACAAGATTCAACATGGCATGATTTATTAAAGGAAAACATTCATGCTTAGCATTCATAAAAGGGGTCAAAGACAAACCATGACATATTTCAACATTTAAAACATGTTAGCAACAAAAGCAACCACACGGGAGTTTAGACACCAACTCTTCAATACAAAAGTCTAGCATTCCCATTGCCTAAGTATTGTTACATCCATAAAAACCATACTTGAGCTAGCAAGCGAACTCTAGGATTCTTCCTTTACCCCACTTGCCTCCCGAAGCCACTAACAATCCGCATTGTTGGAAAAGAGAGAGTAAGCTTGAAAGCTTAGTGAGCAGAACTCAAAATCACAACAACAACAATACAGTTTCAAAACATATATTTATTTGGAAAGCAAAACTATTTGGAGTGGAAAGTACTAAACCGAAAACATAAGTATAAGCATAAACATGCATACACGCTTGAAGTTTCAATCCAACAAGAACCTTAATTTAACTCAAGGCACAAATCCAACACAACATAAGAACAAGCTCATGGTGTGCACATGCACAACCATTCTCGGTGGGACCACACATCACCGTTCATAAACAACTAGCATATTTCCGGTGGGACTACACATCACCGTACTCATCTACTAGTTAACTTTCGGTGGGACTACACATCACTGCTTTCAACAACTCTCTTCCCATAACCATCACGTGAGGCTTTCACAACAACAACAACATAATAATAATAACATTAAAAAAGATGTAAAATAACACCTCACCCAACAACACATATAATCACATTCACCAACACTTAACAAAACAATGCGAGATTAGTTAAACTTACACTTGGGTTTAGGTTGGCCCCTCAAGCTCAACCCAAACCCCAAGAAAACCTCTTTGAAACATTGTAAAGCTTTAAAACATTCCCACTCACAAGCACAATTCCAAAACTAGCTAACGGTTCACCTTCAAGCTTCTTCAACTCCCGGTGTAGCGTCTGAAGAACCCAAATCTTTATCCGCTGCTTCTACCCAAATCAAAACAAGGAGTTAACACACTTTTCAACAATCAAACTCACTGAAATAAACCTTATCACAATTCGACAACAATCATTCCTGATTCCTACCCGAAACTAACCAAAACCATTCTCATTTCTACTCTAACCACAAATCAACCATAACTTAATCAATTTAACATCCAAAACATGTTCAAATACCCCGGAAACATCAACCCAACACCATCAAAACATTAGAAGTCTTTCCCCCACCATTTTCAAGCCAAAAACCCAAATATCCCCTATCCAAAAATTACCCATTTTCCAAATTTTGGGATTTCTTGATGAACCCATTATCTTAACATCATTTTACACCCAAAATATGGTTTATAACTCACCCAAATCATTGTTTTGACAAAGTTTGCTTAAACCCTTCAAAAACTCATTTTCTCCCCAAAAGAAGAACTTTAAGAAATCTTTCAAAGTTTTGAAAGGAAGTTGTTAGAAAATAAGGAAATGTGAGAAAATGTTAGGAACAAAGCACTTACCTTGATGAGTCTTCAAAAATGGAGGTTTGATGGAGGGGAGAAAAATAACGTGAATGGATTTTGGAGAAGAAGAAGAAGTGGGTAGTTTTGAATTAGAATATTTTATTTTTATTTAAAATCCATTTCCAAAAACCTATTTGTTACTCATTTTACCAAAAACCCCCTTAAAACCCCTCTTTGTCCAAATCGGACCTGAATGACCCAAATCACGTTTATTAATCTACTTCGGACCTGACAACCACCCGGTCCCTAGTCTCGGGGCGTTACAAGAGAGATATTATTTTAATAATTTTATAAGAAAATATTATTAATAAATAAATGAGTTAATAAACAAGATTATAAATCAACCAATAAATAAGCTTTTAAACAAGTTTGTTTGTGAACATAAACAAAACGAGCACACATCCGTTCATGTCTATTCGTTTATTAAACAAACATAATAAATTTATTCATGCTCATTTATTAATACACGAACATAAATGAACATTATACGTACAATTCATGTAACGTTAAGTTCATTTATACAATTATTGGAAGTGTGGAAAACGAAGATAAAAAATGCACTAACTTTCAAAATTGACTTTGAGGACAATCGAACCAGTAAATTTTGATAAAAGAACAATGAAAATTGAAAATAGATGATATAAAAGGCCTATATTTTAAAATTTTATTTTTGAAATTCGATAAAAATATTTTTGGGCATGAGGTCAGCCATGGCCTAAACCCTTGTATTCGCCCCTGACTCTGGGGGCTGTAAATGGTGTTGGTGGTCAAAATCGTGATAACATGTGGACTAGATCTTAGTTTTAACTACGAGTGTGCATTTTTAAATATTAGATATAATTTGATCCGAAATTTCAAATATCCAAAATTTTGAATCACTAAAATAATGATTAATATCCGATCTAAAAAATCAGATATCCAATTTTTCGGGTATCCGAATTTTTAGATCAAATATCAGATTCCAAATGTCTTGATGTGACACAAAAATTCAGATTTAATTTTTACATTTTATGACATTATTTAACATCCACTACACCTCTACTATATTCCATATGCATGCATATATATTCACACACAATAAACATCATAAAGTCTAGGGTAAACTACATAAACGACCACCATACTATTGCAAAAGTTACGATTTGACCACCTTACTTTTTTTCGAAGCAATTAAACCATCATACTATTAAATTGGGTGCAATTTGACCACCAACCGTTAAAGGTTAACGGCAGGGTGACGTGTCAGTTAAAAAAATAAGGGTATATTTGCAGATTTGGTCCTTACTACTTATACATTCTTTCAATTTAGTCCTAATTTTAATTTAATAAAATAAATTAATTATTTATTTAGGTGGTGACACATCCTTATTGGAGAGATTTAATTATTTATATTTGATTAAATAAATTTATTTTCATCCTCCAATCAGGTGACACGTGTCACCACCTGATTAAAGGGAGAAAATGGAAAAACATCACAAATGCAAGTAAGGGAGATTGAACCTGGGTCTTCTTACACCCAAGAGTGCTAGCTTACCAACACACCAAATGATGTATTGTGACATGTTTCAGCAATATATTATATCTAAATAAACATCAAAAACTGAAAAACTCCATCATCGACATTAGCAAAACCATGCTTTCTGGATGCAAGAACCAAAAGAAGATTATAGTGTTTATCAATTTCAATCAAAAGGAACGTTGGTGCACCCAGTTTCTGGTCCAAACCACTGTACTGTGTACCGAAACCAAGAGCTCCTGCAAATGATCGAGTAAGTATATCATCTTTCATATTCTTTAAACATATTGGTAATACTATTAATAAATGACCCTAACACATTGATTTTGGATTTTCAAGCATTTTATTTGGATAATATCTTTTCTATGTATTTAGCAACGGAGGATTCGAATCGCTGAAGGTATCAAAGCATTGCAGGACTGCTTCCTAATTCTTCTGAGGTAATTTATTTATTTATGAACAAGCAAAGAGCCTGGTGCATATATACCTTTTCCATTAGCAACCTAAATTGGTGTATGACCTCATATTTATCAACAGAATATTTTTATTCATCTTTGTCTTACAAATTAGCTGCTTAGCATTTAAATAAAATGAACAAAACAATATAGAAGGAGCCATAGAAGAGGTTAAGCAACAACATTGCTCCACCTATGTTATTTTGTTAACTTGGACCTTGATCCCTTGAAAAATGTAGGAATACCATAATCTCTTTATTTATCACATTTTTTCGCAGCGTGGTCGAGCAAATGCACTGGATGATGTTATTGACTATGTCAAGTTTCTGCAGTTGCAAATCAAGGTAGCTTTTATGTCTTATTCTTATCATGTTGTATATTCCTTTATATGCTCATCTTGTCGCTCTTTCTCCACGAATAAAATTGTTTATATTTTAGGCCATTGCATTACAATCATTGTATGAAGCTTAGATACATTTTAATATATGTTTGCTATCACTGTATTCAAGTGGAACCTCTAATAGTGCAGGAATTAAGTCTAAACAGATTGGGGGGCGAACCAAGTTCTAATCCTTTGGGGTTTTTGGAGGTACTGGTCTCATGCCTTTACTATATAACATACTTATAAAAGCAATCCTGGAAATGTTTTTCGAATCGTGTAAAATTGCATGTAAATATCTGCAGGGATATAGTCACTATGTTCTTTATGAACAGAAGATGGGGAAGTTACTAGAGATAAACCCATCAACAGCAAGTCAGCTGTTACGCCTGTTAGAGAGCAGAGGCCTTCACATGATGCCACGGGAACTGGTTGAAGGCTTGGACAGAGCATCATATAAGATCCATACTCTACACCCCTCATTAGCAACATTTTCCACTGCCTTTAACATTTTCTAGCAATATATAATTTGGCTTTCTTGTTTCTGGGAATTTGGAGAAGCTCAAAGCAATAGAAAATGTTGCTAATGACGATGATGGAGTTTTTCAGTTTTTGATGTTTATTTAGATATAATATATTGCTGGAAACATATCACAATACAACATTTGGTGTGTTGGTAAGCCAGCACTCTTTGGTGTAAGAAGACCCAAGTTTGACGCCCCTTACCTGCATTTGTGATGTTTTTTCATTTTCTCCTTTAATCAGGTGGTGACACGTGTCACCACCTGATTGGAGGATGAAAATAAATTTATTTAATCAAATATAAATAATTAAATCCCTCCAATAAGGTAGTGACATGTGTCACCACCTAATTAAATAATTAATTTATTTTATTAAATTAAAATTAGAACTAAATTGAAAGAATGTATAAGTAGTAAGGACCAAATGTGTAATTATACCCATATTTTTTTAACTGACACGTCACCCTACCGTTAACCTTTAACGATTGGTGGTCAAATTGCTGGTTTAATTGCTTCGAAAAAAAGTAAGGTGATCAAATCGCAACTTTTACAATAGTATGGTGGTCGTTTATGTAGTTTACCCTAAAGTCTAACACTCAAGAGGTTCAAATAAACATACTAGAAGAGTCTCAACAACACAATAAAAGAATTAGTAAAAGTTCAAAATAAACCTACTACAAGAGTTTCAACTCTCAACAACAAGGCAATTCTATTGTGGGAAAATTATAACATGTTGACTGTATTATTCTACTAGTTTTTTTATATAAAAAAGGATACTGTAGTTATTCATTCATCAATAATGTGCATACAAATTTGCAAAACTTCCTACACGAGCCGTCCTCAATTTGAATAGGCAACTTCAAACATCAAGCACTGTGCACTCACAAGCAGAGCTCTATGCAAGGAAATTTAACTCAAAGAATCGAAAATTGAAACTGCAATCACTAAAAGAAACCTTCTTCACACTGACAACTAAAAGGCTTAAAACCAGTTTCTACAACTTAAGTCCGAACATGTGGTAAAATGAAAGAACCATAAAAGGATTTCACTAGAATGTTCATATGCTTTCCAAGTTTTGCTATAGAAAAGCCCTCAAGCATTCAAGGAAGCTCACCTGGGTTCTCCATAAATACTTGTGGCTGATTTCTGATTTAATCAATCAAAACTTCAATTCTGTTAAAGGAGAAAGTTACAAAACCCAATCATACCAGCAAACGAAGAAATTAATAGCAAAGAAAACAGCTCCCATAAACCAATTTCATCGATATAAGTCTACATGAATGTATTAATCTATCGCACAAGCCTGCATGTGATGATACACTTTTGTACACGCACTATATGACTCTGTCAATCCATGCAACTGCAGGCAAGCGTGGATGAGCTTGAGCAAACACTAATTGTAACAGCGAATAGGGAGAAAATCCAAATGAAACAGATACTAAGAACAGAATAGAGGCATAAAGATAAAGATGGACTAGAGATATAGCAGTTTATATCAAAGTTGATTCATTAATGTAATGAAAAAAAATACTACAGAGAAACCGTGCGTTTGTAAAGTACTTCATCATCACTCTCATCTTCCTCATCAGACACAACGTCATTTCCTGGTAGCTCTAGTTTCCCACCCATACAGAATGTTGGTCCTAGGCTTTCTGATTCAATATAATCACCCTGCAATCTCTCTTCAAATCTCTGGTCACTACAGTTCAGAAACCAATTCAATGAGCACCTGATTCCCTTGCTTTGTAACTTGGTATACCTTGGTTTGATCCTGGATTCCAAGCTGTAAGTAAAGTACTCTGGAAACTCCACAAGCTCTTTGACCGGCCTCCCCATCTCAGTTTTGAAGTAATAATAGCTTTTCTTCATGAGTTCAATTCGCAGTGCAACCAACTGGGGACATTTCATAACCATCTTCGCCACATCCTCTAATGGAAGTCCCCGCCCCGAAAGAAACTCTATAGGCTTCATAAGAACATGTTGATTTAGGCTTGCAATCTGTGGCATCTTCTCGATAATTTGAGCAAACCCATCTGGGTCAATCTTGAGCTTCAGATTGAAGAAATACTGCTGTGAAGACAACTTAGCTTTCAGAGGCAACCCAAGGATTTGGGGATACTGTGCAATAACCGAAGCAATTGCTTCCTTCCGTATTCCAAAACTAATCAAACAATCAACATTTGGCTTAACAGTTTCTTCAAGGTCATAACCAAGTATGTATGCCCGTTTCTCTAACATTCTAGCCAAAATCTTCTTCGGCAATCCCAACGAAACCAAGTAATCCACTAGAGGCTTAATCACAGTCCCAACTCTCATCCCTAGAAAATACGGATATTGTGTCACCATAGGACCAATATCTCTAGGACTAACCCCAATGCTGACCAAGTAAGCAACCGAAGTACTCATAGTCCCTTCAAGCTTAAACCCCAACAATTCCGGATACTTGTGTAGAACGTACCCGATATCCTGCTTGTCGACATCAAGCCCCCTAAGAAACTTAATAACAGGGGCAAGCTCAACAACCACACTTGTGTGCAACACCTGGGGATAGTTCTTAACAAACTCCCCTAGTTTGGGCTTGGGGATACCGATTTTTTCCAAGTAACCCAAGACAGGTATCATGTTTTTACGCATACTACAACCAAGCATTAAAGGGTATTCGTTGATATCATCAATGGTTAATCCAAGTTTCTGTAGAAACTGGACACGCTCAGACATAACTTCGACGGTAGAGGGTAATTCTAGATTCTCTAATTCATCAGGGATTATTCCTAAAGCCTTGAGATAATCACAGATTTTGACACGGTTAACAAGCTTTTCTTTCCTGCCCTGAACAACACCCCAAGTGACCGAGGGCATCTGGTACTCGGGGAACTTGGTGGATTCAGATGAATATCGAGAATCCCCTAAAAAACTGAAAGGGTTTTGAATCAGAGCATGTGGGAATTGGAGGGTTGTGTCTTTCGGGCACCATGGATGAAAGATGGAAGGATTTTTTATGATTTTTAAGAGCTTTTGCCTTGTGAGAAGTGCTGATGAATTCATTCCAAAAGGAGATGTGAAGGGGCTTACCTCGAAACTGCAGGGACAAATGGAGATAACCCAGGCGGAACGCTGCGGCGTTTGCTGCCTTACCGAGTCTTGAGAAAACACCCCAAATTTCTCCTATCAGATTCAGAACACACTTCTTTTCTCCTTTAATCTAGGGTAAATTTCAGAAATGCTCACTTTTTTCATAAGTATTCAAATTTGGTCACCAAATTAGAAAAACATCTTCCCTTATGCTTTATAACATCTGGTCATTGTCACCACCATTGATCACTGTCACCAACGACCTGTGGATCCCAAACTGTCCAATTTACTCTTTCTTAACCCCTGAATGTAAATTTATCAAAAATAATTGACGATATAAACTACATTAGCAGTCACTGAAATTTGAATGAATTTTCGTTTTTCACTAAATTTAATTTCCATTTCTCATTGTACTCTTTTGACACTTTTGAATTTCCATTCATCGTTTTAAGTTTAGGGTCTGTTTGTTTCACTGAAAATTGTTTCCGGAAAATGAATTCTGGAAAATGAACTACAGTTGTTGGAAAACTAATTGCAGAAACTATTTTCCGATGTTTGGATGATGTTGTACAATTCATTTTACACTGTTTGGTAGAGTTTCCTGAAAATTTCATGAACAATCCACAAACAAGCATCGATAATGGTAAAAACAAGTTCCAACCAAAACATGGTTTAATGTTTAGGTTAGGGTTTAAGGTTTAGGGTTTAGAATAACATTTATTGTTTATAGTTTATGGTTTAGACTAGTATTTAGTGTTTATGGTAGCATTTAGGGATTAGTATTTAAGGTATATGGTTTAGGGTTTAGATTAGTGTTTATGGTTTAAGGTTTATGTTAGTGTTTAAGGTTTAGGGTTTAAGTTGGTGGTTAGGGTTTATGGTTTAGGATTTATGGTTTTATGGTAACATTTAGGGTTTGGGGTTTAGTGATTAGGGTTATGGTAGCATTTAGAGTCTATGGTTAGTGTTTAGGGTTTATCATTCAATGTTTATGGTTTATGATTTAGGGTTTAGCTTTTAGTGTTTAGGGTTTAGGTTATCATTTAGAGTTTAAGGTTTATGTTAGTGCTAGTGTTTAAGGTTTAGTATTTATGTTAGCATTTAGGGTTTATGGGTTAGTTTTTAGTGTTTAGGGTTTACGTTAGTGTTTAAGGTTTAACATTTAGAGTTTAGGGTTTATGTTAAGGTTTAAGGTTAGGTCAGTGTTTAGGTTTTAGGTTTTAGGGTTTATTGTTTATATTAGTATTTAGGGATTAGGGTTTATGGTTTAGGATTTACGTCAGCATTTAGGTTTTATGGGTAGTGTTTAGGGTAAGGGTTTATGCTAGTATTTGGGGTTTAATATATAGGGTTTAACATTTAGGGTTTAAGGTTTATGTTAGTGTTTATGTTAACATTTAGTGTTTATGGTTTAAAATTTAGGGTTTAAGGTTTTGTTTTAGGGTTTATGTTTATGTTTATGATATAGTATTTAGGGTTTTGTGTTTATGGATTAGTGTTTAAGGTTTAGGGTTATGTTAGTGTTTATGGTTTAACATTTAGGGTTTAGGGTTTTGTTTCAAGGTTTAGGGTTTATGTTTATGATATAACATTTAGGGTTTTGTGTTTATAGATTAGTGTTTATGAGTTAGGGTTATTTTAGGGTTTAGCATATATGGTTCAGGGTTTAGGATTTAGCATTTAATGTTTAGGGTTTAGGGTTTAGCATATATGGTTTGGGGTTTAAGTTAGTGTCTATGGTTTATGGTGTAAGTTCTCTTTTAGGGTTTAAGGTTCATGTTAGTGTTTAATGTTTAGGGTTTGTTGTTAGTGTTTATGTTAATATTCAGGGTTTAAGGTTTGTGTTAGTGTTTAATGTTTAATATTAATGTTAACATTTAAGATTTAGAGGTTCGTGTTTAGGGTTAGGGTTTTTAATGTTTAGGGTTTAATATCTATTGCTTAGTGTTTAGGGTTTGCGGTTTAAGTTCTCATTTAAGGTTTAAGGTTTAGGTTAGTGTTTAATGTTTTGGGTTTGTTGTTAGTGTTTAATGTTTTGGGTTTGTTGTTAGTGTTTAGGTTAATATTTAAGGTTTGTGTTAGTGTTTAGTGTTTATATTAATATTTAAGGGTTAGGGGTTTGTGTTTAGGGTTAGGGTTTATAATGTTTAGGGTTTAATAATTTATTGTTTAATGTTTAGGGTTTGGGGTTTTGGGTTTAAGTTCTCATTTAGGGTTTAATGCTTATGTTAGTGTTTAATGTTTAGGGTTTGTTGTTAGTGTTTATGTTAATATTTAGGGTTTAGGGTTTGTGTTAGTATTTAGTGTTTATGTTAACATTTAAGGTTTAGGGGTTTGTGTTTAGGGTTAAGGTTTTTAATGTTTAGGGTTTAACATTTATTGTTTAATGTTTAGGTTTTGGGGTTTGGGGTTTAGAATTTAATGTTTATGGTTTAAGGTTTAGGGTTTAATTTTTATGTTAGTATTTAGAGTTTATGTTTTAAGATTTATAATTTAGGTTAGTATTTATAGAGAGAATGGGAGGAAGGAAAGCAATTTACCGAAAATCAATGAAAAGACCCATCGTCGTATTGTAGATTATAATGAACAATTTCCTTGAGTATCGTCCATGTTCAACTCGATTCACATCACCTTGCTGTCTTCTCAAAACTAATAACTCATACTTCCAAAGGATGTCTATTCATGAGTTTTCTCCAATGTCGATTATAACTTCCGATAAACAATTTATTTATTAATACTTGTGATTGTAGATTGATTCACCATGCTCGGGTCTAAATTAGAATCCCATTATTACTTATTAATACACAAAAAGTTAGAAAAATATAATGCTAGCAATAATCTTTATATAAGTTAAAATATGACCATAAAACTTAAATTACATGTGTATTGAGACGTAAATTAACCGCGTGAATTCAAGATATTCCAATTTAATTGATCGTTGTCGACTTAATATTGCTATAAAATATTCAAATATATAATTACTATAAAACTAGTTTATTACGCTTAAAATAAAATTAAAGTAATCAAACAAAATAAAAATGATATATGAAGTATCACAAAAGTAGGTAGTAGGATATTATATTAAAAATATTAAATGTTTTAAAAAATAATAAGAGTAATATATAAAAATATTAAAAATTTATCATTTTTACCTCTTCATCTCGTAAGGTCTTTACTAATTTAGCATTTCGACGATTTCTCTTTCTTGTGGCTTTTTAGAGCATTTTTGATCGAATCGATGATCTATTTATTTTTCTTCTCGGTTTACACTTGATCCCTTTGTTTTTCTCATTATTCTCATTTGGATCACTTGTGTCAACCGAAAAAATCTTTTCACCGCACGTTACAAGGAAAACCACTAATACTATTAGTGACACTGTAAATGGTCACTAAAAGTTTTAAATTCTAGATTTTTGAACTAGCGAATCACGCGGCCTTAGGCGAATTTCACCACACAAACGCTTAAGTAAGCCTAAATTCAAACTCCGGAAGATCAAAACTTCCAAGGCACTTAAGAACGCAAGATCGTTCTAAGCGGAAGCAAACTATAATGAATGGTCTTTGAATCTGAAAGAAGAAAACCAAGTACACGAAGAACAACACAGAGGATATAGAGTGAATGCCTTGATTACTCTGAAGATAAAAAACTGAGTGATTTACAAATGAGCTGGGGAGTCTCTATTTATAGTTGAACTCCCCCAGATTTGACGGTCAAAACTGATTTACATCGACGGACGAGATTTACATAATATCTTTACAAAATCTCTAAATATCACAACATTATCTAAATAAAATCAATTCAAAAAAGATAATGTTGGACTAAATCTTCTAGAACATTCCGAAATCTTCTAGAATCTCTCACGGATCGAGCTATGTCTGGTGGTCTTTTCGAGGTCAAAGTCTGTGTCTGAACCCCTTCTATCGGCAAATGCGCATATGGCACGGGCTCGAACTGGTGGTCCGTGAAAATCTCCCCCACCAAACTTGGCGACGCCCTCGTCGCGCCTTCAGGATGAAGCTTGACTCGGTGATCCTGGATTCGCTTCCGCACCTTGGCTCGCCTCCTACTCAGAATCGGGCTTGGTTGTCCCCCCATAAGGACCGCTCTCCCTATAAAGAGCACTCGACTCTGACTCGGTTGTCCCCATAAGGACTGCTCGCTTCGGCACTCTCTGCCATGTAACATCATTCGTCAACCCTCCACGTACATCTCGATCGTAGGGTTGCTTGGATCCCCCCATAAGGACTGCTCGCTTCGGCAGCTTGCCTCTACTCGAATCCCATCGATCCTTGCTCGAGTACTCGGACCCCATCACATTGAACACCGAACGGACCCTCAGAACTCTGAAAGGTTGCTTGGGTTCTCGCCAAGTCTTGGCAACTCCATCTGTTGGGTTAGGATTTCTGCTTCCTACACCCAGCAAACCAGGCAAATTAAACTGTGAAACACTATAATCGTGTTCGAGATATACCTCTTTCGGACTACTCCGGTTGGCATTCACTCTAATTCGCATCAACACTTCCTTCCTCGCGAAGTCTGATGCACCATCGCCTATCGGCAACTCGTCGCTCATCGACAACATCGACACTTCTTCAATTTGGAAGTCCGACACCTCAGCTCGCACTGACGCTTCTTTGTCCACGAAGCTCAATGCCCCATCCACCTTACTCAATGGTGGACACTCGACGGATCCCATGTCTTCCAAAGACTTCGGCTCCACTAGCCCTTCCAAGGTCGTTTCCTCAGTGACAGGAACCATGTTAGCATCCTTGGTTAGCTCAACAGCATTCAGAACCCTGTTCTCAGTCCTCACAACCCGACGAATTGGTACGACGCATTGTTTGCGAGGCTCCAAAATGCAAACACAATCAGCAAAAGTGGCAAGGAGTGCATTAACCCGGTCAAGGAAACTTAAACCAATGACAAAATCATAGTCATCCAAGTGAATTACCTCAAAGTTTTCCTTGCCTTTCCATGCTCCAATTTCCAACTTCACGCCTCGTGCCATTCTCACTGTCGGAACACCTCTGGAATTAACGGTCTTGATCACCCCGGTTGACTCTTCAACCTTCAAACCAATCTTGTCAGTAGCTTTCTTCGACACAAACAAATGAGATGCTCCTGTGTCCACAGGAGCACTTCTCTTTTGACCCGCCACGTTGATGTCTACATACATCAACCCTTTTTTTCAGTTCTTGCTCGCCTTGGTAGAACTCAACAACATCGAACCAAGCTTTAAAGCCTCACTGTCTTCGGGCTTGTCATCCCCCTTGGACGGCTTGACTCGATCCGGGAACTCTTTCACAGTATGAGGCCCCTTGCACTGGTAACATTTCACCTGCTTCCCTCCTACACTTGATTTGATTACTTTGATACTGACAATCGCACCAAGTCAACATTCCTCGTTTTCTGTTTCGTCGTCCCCATTGACGATGGCATCGAGGCGGCCTTTCTTGGGACAGTTCCTCACTATGTGCGGACCACCACAACCGTGGCACCTTATGAGCCCTCGTTCCTTCCTCTCCAATGGTTTGACAAAATTGTTGGGATTTTCGTCACCATCACTGCAACAGTAATCATCCTAGTCTCCCCCACCATTGTCCTTGCCTCGGGGCTTATAAGATTTGGATTTCCCAACTTCAAATTCTGCAATAGATTCAGCTGCGGTCAAGGCATTGGAGAGATCATTGACTCCCCTTCGCACTAACTCCATTTGGGCCCATCGTGGGAGTCCATGTGTGAAAGTAAAGAAGCCCTCGACTTCACTCAAATTCGGAATCTGGAATTTGAGCTCAATGAACTCCTTAACATACTCTGGGATGGAACCCTCATGTTTCAGTTCCTGCAACTTCTTTCGAGCCTCGTGTTGAGCATTGGTCGGACAAAACTGATCTTTGAGCTCAACTTGAAACTCCTTCCAAGTCTCAATAAGAATGTCCTTGCTCTCCTCCTAAGAGCATCTGCGTCGCCACCACAAAAGAGCGACGTCAGTCAAATACATAGAAGCAACAGTTACCTTTTCCACATCATCCTTGATGCCCATGACCCGAAAATACTGCTCCATGCCCCAAACGAAGTTCTCAACATCTTGGGCCGACCTGTTCCCCTTGAACTCCTTCGGCTTTGGGATGTCCTTCCTCAGCAAGGATGCAATTGGCTCGGCCACATTTTTCAAGGCAGCTTTGAACACAACCATATCTGCCTTCACCTCCTCCAACTCTATCTTCACAGCCTTCAACTCAGCCTCAAGCACATCACCTCTGTTACCAACTTCTCGAACACATCCGTCAGAAGTTCCTCCATCTCTCCCTTGAGATGACCCCTCTTGTTGTCTTGATCCTCAAAGCGTGAATCGACCACGTCGAGTCGCTCACCCGAATCTTTCACCGATTCCTCAAGTCGAGTTACCTTCCCCTCTAATGACGTGAGGATATCTTTCAAGCTCGCTCGCTTTCCCTCAGGAGCCTGGGTCTCCGCACCCTTTTGCGCAGCAACATTCTCTCCTTTCTTCGCTGCCATCACGATCAGTGCCTTCCTCGAACACTCGCTCTGATACCAACTGTCACAGGGCTAGATTTCTGAACTAGCGGACCACGCGACCTTAGGCGAATTTCACCACACAAACGCCTAAGTAAGCCTAAATTCAAACTCCGGAAGATCAAAACTTTCAAGGCACTTAAGAACGCAAGATCGTTCTAAGCGGAAGCAAACTATAATGAATGGCCTTTGAATTTGAAAGAAGAAAACCAAGAACACGAAGAACAACACAGATGATATAGAGTGAATGCCTTGATTACTCTGAAGATAGAAAACTGAGTGATTTACAAATGAGCTAGGAGTCTCTATTTATAGTTGAACTCCCCCAGATCTGACGGTCAAAACTGATTTACATCGACGAACGAGATTTACATAATATCTTTACAAAATCTCTAAATATCACAACATTATCTAAATAAAATCAATTCAAAATAGATAATGTTGGACTAAATCTTCCAGGATCTTCCAGAACATTCTGGAACCTTCCAGAATCTCTCACGGACCGGGCTATGTCTGTTGGTCTTTTCGAGGTCAAAGTCTATGTTTGAACCCCTTCTATCGGCAAATGCGCATATGGCACGAGCTCGAACTGACGGTCCATGACAGACACTAAAATGTACAGTGGCAAAATCTTCATGTCATCATGTGTCGTCACTAATAACTCCGTCACTATTATATTAGTGACAATTGTTCTAAATAGTCACAATTGTTGATTTTCTTATGACCATTTGTTCGAAACTATTTTCACTAGTATTTGTCACAAAATTAAATGGCCACAATAATATTATCTATTATGATAAATTTTGTTGACACTAAAGACATGTTGTGATAAAAAAGGCCACAATAATATTATATATTATGATAAACAATGTACATACATAAGCAATTAGAGTACATCAAAAGCCTGAACAAAGAAACAATAATTGCAGTGGCGATATACTAAAATAATAAAGAACATACGACAAGTATACAATAATTCGAGAATTAATTATTTTTTTTATATTTTCTATATATTGATAGTCATAAACTCTATTTAATTACTTGATAAAACCAAAAAATAAAGAACAATAACAATGTAAAATAATAAAGAACAAATTATTAACATCACCTTACTTGAAAAGAATTTTGAACAATGTGAATTCTTTTTAGTGAGACTCCAGCCACAAGTTGTTTGTCCCCAAAGCTAAAAGCATTAATTATTTTTTATATTTATTTGTGATGTCAAAATTGTGAAAACGAATTATTTTGGATATTTCACTTCTCATATATCTATTCTGTAAACAAACCATTAATTTCACAGTATATAATATATTCGTTGTTTTGAAAAAGAAATATTTATTTTTTGAGAAATAAAAAAAAACATAAGAGAAAGAAAATTGAATGGTTATGAGAATTAAAAAATTACATAACTATTCTATTTGCTAAAAATTATATATATAGAACACAATTATCATTCTAAATAACTATAAAAACATAATCAATTGATATAATCAATATATAATATAATACATATAAACATGAAAAAAAATCAAACAAACAACTTATGTTCTAAATGGCTATGAAAAAACAATCAACTTATGCACAAATCAGACATCCTATGACAGACGATTGACCGATCTACCCAGAATGACACAACTCTAAGCTATGATACCACTAAGTGTAACCCCCTAGACTCGCTTATGCATTACCACGGATCTTAAAAAGTTACATTAGAGTCACAAGAGCGACCCACTGTAAAACCCATATAAAATTCTTTTTAAGTACTTTAAAACTGTAAAACAAACTTCTGTATAAAATATCATTTCAAAAATCATGTAAACATAGAACAATAGTTCGAACAACATATCGTAGACACTAGTATAAAACAATACACGACATACATGCCCACTGACTATACCGGTACCATACTCCAGAAGCAACACCGAGAAAACTCTAAACAATGATGTCGGTCACTTTACCATGATGTCATCTAAGCTGCGATGGTAAAAACGACATGAGCTTGGAAAAGCTCAGTAATACAGAACTACCCAATGATGCTGTAAGTACATGCAGGTATATGACAAGCATAACATTATCATGATGTTCCAGGCAACAACAAACTCCAATTATGATTCAATATGTCGGTGAAGCGATATACTTAAAGATAACAAAATTGTTCTTTATTCATTCCCCGAGTGTCAGATGAGGAGCATATAGACCATAGAATCAGAAGATAGATAGATTACGGTAGTTAAACCAGAGAGTTTAGCGTGTGTTCCAACAGTGCACAATTAACACATACAATGTAATGGTGCAGTGAACATTTTATTTTACGAACACATAATAGTAGCAATAAAGTTCATGATAAAGTTCATTTTAGATTTCCTATCTACCCTCCAACAAAACTCCAATATGTAGCCCCCCAGAACTACATTAACCCAGGCCCATTGGGCGTAGGTGCCAGCCTAAGGGGATACCTTAGGTACGACCGAAATCACCCTAGCCGAAGCATAGGAATGAACGGTAAGGAATTACCCTAGCCGAAGTATAGGAACCTGAAAACGGTAAGGAATTACCAGCTTGATCAGGGCTGAACCTGCGATAACTTCATACTATATCCCAAGTACCCTAGTAACGATAATAACAGTAATCGGTAATAATTGGTAGATATAAAGCAGACTTGAGTTTTTAGTGAAATAGTAACTAGAGAGCACGATTTTCAGTTCAGATCCAGAGATATATTTCTGTCAGATAAAAGCCATATTTCAGATCAAGAGATAGTCTTCGGTTCAGAATGGTAGAATCTTTATGTGCACTTGGAACACACTAAATGGAACAATTTATTTCTATGAGATACTTGATATTACAAGAAAAAAAGAAATCATTGAGCTTTTGACAGTTTTGAACTGATTTCAGTAATGAGGTCCCGATTAAAGGGTACTTGGTAGCTGACGTCACCAACCAGGCATTCGAGATATGCTATATTGAGATCATTTAGGATATCAGATATATTAAGGATGTTTCGATCATTTTGGCTAACGAGGGCATTTTGGTCATTTTACTATCAAGGGCAATTTTGTAATTTAGCCCAATAATGACAAAATGATGATTTGCAAAATTTAGGATTTCCAACGGTTTATCGAGCCTCCCAATCCATTCGAACTAACATATTCCAACCTTACAACACTTACCAAACATTCAGGTGTATGTGCACTTCACGTGTATCATTTCCAAATACTGACTGTATCGTATATCTGAAAGCTCGCCTTCATTGTTTCACCATAAGACTTACCACTAAGTAGTCGAATTAATATTCTGTGCGAAAAATCTTTCAACCTTATATTAATATCAGGAGTGATTGACGTATTTGAGCCATGTTTCATAAATCTTAGGGGCATTTTAGTCATTTTAAGCTTTATTAGCATTTCCAGAATTTTATCAAAGGCAATTTACTTATTCCAATCTAGAGGGTATTTTGGTCATTTTGGAGCTCAAGATATATCCAACATTCTTTTCAATTGAACCATTTATAGTATTTCAATCATTTAAGTACTCGAGGGTGTTTCAGTCATTCAAGTACTTCCGATATTTCCAAACAATTCATTCATTCAAGAACCTGAGGGTTTAGCTATTCATTCCAGAACTTGAGGGTTTAGCCATCATTCTAGTTAACATAAATATTTCGGTGACTGAAAATACTTCAGTCTTTTTGGTTATTACGACAATTTAGATTAATTTAGCCTTAACAGTATTTCCAGTCCTTCTAGTCATTTCCATTGATTCAGTGTTTTGAGTCACTTGATTAATTCAGACATACGGATAGCTTTTCGTAAATCTGTCTTCGGAGATTTATTCAAAATTCAAGGAAACCAAGCACTTAACAATCTCGAAGGTTTAAATCTTGTTACCATAACTTTCCAAGTTGTTCGAGGTTTTTCAGACGAATCATGTCATTTTACCAAATCTAGTGTAAATTTCCAGATCACTTTCCATGTCAGGGTAATTTTAGTCATTCTTTTACCTCAAGGGCATTTTTGTCATTTCCCATCCAAGCATTTCGAGCATTAGATCTTTTATCAAGAAAATAATCTAAATTGAAAGCTACAAGGTGAAATGATAGAGTAGCACAATCTTGTATTTGGAAGCCTTTAATCAAGTTGTTGCAAGAACTAAGAGCTCTAGACTCAATCAAGAAAGCTATGGGCAGATTTGAAAATTCAATAGAAAAGAGAAGGGATTTTCTTGAAAATTTTAGATTCAAGGCTGGAAATTTAAAGAAAAGAAGACAATAAGGAAGATTAGAAGATGAATAATAAGAATATAACGAAAAAGATTAAAAAAGATGAAGAGAAGGATAGGTAAAACAAATCTGAAATTTTCAGCTTTGTTTATGGAATTATGGGAGATGGCGTGAAGATTAAAGATGGAGATGGCTTGATGGATTTGTGATTGTTTTGTCCTCGGCACCCTCTTAGACGCAATTACCTAAGCAAGCAACCTCAAGCGGCTCTAACACACCCTCTTAGATCCGATTACCTAGGCAAGTAGGAGTGTGAAGATGATCTCCCTCACAAGAACTCGTCGAACTTATGTTGAAGAAGACTTCTAAGGCACAAGTAATCAGCACTTGCAAAACCAAACCTACTAAATATTTCATTAATCAAAGAAAATCTGAATAATCTGAATTCTAATGGTGGAGGCTTCATCCTTTTATAGGTGAAGGGTAACCAAAGTAATTTAACTTCTACTAAAACAAGGAAACCCTAATTTAATTTAAAATATAAAATAAAAACAACCTTTAAACTCCTTGTGCTTGGGCTGCAAGTGATAAGCTGATAAGTGCAAGAGATAAGCTGATAAGAGCTGCTTGGGAGAAGGGTGGCTGGTTCCTAAAGTATATAAAACCCTAAAAACATAATTTAAATGTTAATAATTAAGTTGGGCTAAGTCTAATTCGTCCAAAAGTTTTATATAATAGCCTTTTGGCTGAATTTTACAAAATCATATAATAATCCCGTATCTAGTTTTCTACATGTGCAGTCTTTAGAAAATGGACGTATCATGAGTTCCCGATGTCCGATTGATGAGTTTCAAGGTGCGTTGGAAAGGTAACTAAATGACGGTCCATATTTTAGAAGACAACTCTGCCCAGAAATGCCCGGATCCCATCTGAAAACTCGTTGCAAGTTGGCTGACTTTCTAGACTTCACAAACAGATTCAACTTCTTGTCCAATATGCATTGCTTTAGCCCTCCCATGCATGTATCATGAGATGTTTTATCGATCATTCATTGAAGTTTGATTTCTTACCGATAATCAATTCCTTATTTGAGTCATTCGATCTTAACCAATTTATTATCATTTTACCGTAGCAATACTACTTAAAAAAATGATCAACCGAGCAATCTTAATTGATCATACTTTAACCAATTACCAACATGTTCCATAAGCATGCAGGAGGTAGTAAAGTATTACCTCGACTCCGAACTACATGAGTAAATCCATGATACTCCATTAGATCACTTCTGAACTCGAATTCGTCGTACCTCGACATCTCGTATACAAGGAGCTGTGAATACCTTCAATTGCAAAATTTCCAATTTTAGTCCTTATTCACATTACTCTTAACTGAATAATTAAATACATATACGAGTTTAGGTTCAAGGTCAGATTCGGAGGCTTTCGGGTTAAAATTCTTGAAATGGGCTTCAAAAACGGACTCAGGACGTCAAAACATGAAGTATGAATTTTCAGAAAATCTGACTTTTTGGTCAAAGTCAACGCTGACGTCGTGCTGACATCATCGGTCAAACTCAACGCTGACGTCATGCTAACATAATTAGTCAACTGGGTTAAATTGGGTGAGTTGACTCACAAATTTACTCGGGTGGGTTGACTCGGTCAACGAGTTGACTCAGTCGAGTCGGGTTTAAACTCGAATTATCGGGTCGGGTCGGGCAGGTTCAAGTTGAGCTCAGGTTTCAGGCTCAGACATGGGTTGGACCGATTGGTTATCGGGTCGAGTTTGGGCCAAACGGGTATGGATTAAGGCCATTGGGCCTTATCAGGCCTGCCCACTGGCTTATAATAAGCATGGTGGGTTATCAAACCGGGTTGGACAGATCGGCCGAAACCAGCGGCCAGACCGGTTCAGACCAGGTTTAGTCGGTTGGCTCAAACCGGTTCAGGCCCACTTACCCAAACTTCATAGACTCGCCGGCGGTACATCAGAATCGTCGTTGGTGACTCCAATGGTCGTTGCTATATCAGAAAAACATAGCCCATCAGACATACGATTCAACAAAACCCAGAGTTCATCAATACAAGCCAGAATTTAACCGGATCTTACCTAAAACGAACCTGAGATGGCCGGAATTGACGAAGCTCCGATGAGAGTCCTACTGGCGTCAGGAAAATGATCAATCGGTCAGGTTTTGTTCACCTAATCACGCCGAACACGCTCGGACCGTTGACGCGCCCCAATGACGATAGAGGTGGCCAGAAACAACAAGGTTAGGTGGTGCGACTTTTGGGTTTCACACTGAACCTTCAACTCAACCTCCACGTCGAACGACGACGTATCCCCGTGAGTGGTTGAGGGGGTTGCGATTGGAGAGAAGCGGCGGTTTCGTCGATGTTGGCGGTGCATGCCACGGACTGCATGTGGCTGAGATCGAGCTGGTGACGATTATGGTGGTTGGGGGAGATTTCTGTGGAAATTTCTAGCCCCTCTCTATTCGAACAAATGATAATTATGGGGTAGCTGGGGAGTCACATTTGACTTATTAAACTTTGGTAAATCCACCGAGTATAGTTTAATATTAATTTGGGGTAAGATCTAACAAGAAACACCTTTAGCTCATATGGTTAGCTCACAAGCATATACAACAAAGGGTTATGGGTTTAAACCCCCTGGTTGTCAATGCCTTATTTTTTTACACATTTCCCTTTTTATCTTTAAACGGGCTTATTAATTTAGGGATGTTACAACTCTCCACCCTAAAAAGAAATTTCGTCCTCAAAATTTTCCTGGGTCGGATAAATGCAGAAACTACTCTTTCATCCCTTATTGTATTGAAACTTATCCATCAGAGTATCCTTATTTCTCGAGACTCTCAGATGATTCACATATCAATATGGTAGTGTTCTTAGTCACTCGAACTGTCTTTGGACCCAAAGTCATCCCATCATACATCTCAGACCAACTAATCAGAATACAATATTTGAATTCATACCGAACTTCATACGATACTAAACAAACACTTGTGTCATAACTTTTATTATAATCGGTATCAAGTAGGGATAAGAAAACTTCCCAACTACCACAAAAGTCAATCATACGACCATGAAGTATATCTTCTAGAATCTGTATTACTCTTCTAGGTTGACCATCAATTCACGGAAGAAAAACTGTACTTGAAATCCAAATGATATATATCGATACACCATGAAATATTTTGAAAGAAAAAGTATTTTTTCATGTCGATTGAACATAACCAAGGTTTTAAACAAATGTCGCTTACCTTCAACGTAATATACAAGCAACTGTTTCCTTCATGTATAACGGAGTAACCACTCGCCACGTTCACGGGCACCTTTCTTTTAAATTTATACCACTTTTACCAAATTTACATCCGAAAAATTCTCAAACATAATCATTATCACTGAATAGCATTATATGTAATCTTAAATCAGTTGCCTCATATTAATCAAACATGTATTCTCAAATTGAATCAGATCTTCAATTTCCCATGCATGAACCATCTCATGTTCTTTATCCATATTCAAACTCATCAATTTTATCCAAATCAAGCCTCATAGTCTTTAGAGTTGATGAAAAATTTCATGATAATTTCCCATTGAAAGTATGCTTCTCCTTCGAAGAGCGGAGGACACGCGATAGAACGACCTTCTTCAAATCTTGTCATTTTCTTGAACAGTAGACTACGAGCGTTGGATCTTTACTCCCAGATGTTAGTCCTTCGATGGATACGAGGCTCTGATACCAATTGTTAGGCTTGTAGCACGCTCGAATCTATCACCGAAACCGTTAAGGAGGGTTGTAAATGTTTGGTGGTTGAATTGGCTAAAATCGAAATAAAGGTAAACAAGTGACACAATGATTTTAGAGTGGTTTGGGCTATTAACTAAGCACCTACATCCACTACCTTAGCACACCACTAAGGATTTCTCAATTCACTCAAAAATGGTTTTGTCCCCTTTTATCGGTTTAGGAGGAAACCGTTTCAACCCTATCTTTTGGACTTGGCTAAGATAGAACCAACTCTAGTTTTTCTTTCAAGGCTAAACTAAAACCTCTCCTTTTACAAGGGATTTGTTTGGTAAACTTAACACCTCACAAGGTGGGTGTTTACACAAATTTAAACTCACACGAGAACAAAGGATTTACAATTAAGCTCTCTCTAAAGACCATGTACAAGAGAATAGTAAAATAAAGATTTAGACTCTAATTCTCTTGACCATATTGCTTGGATGTTGTATCTAACCTTTTTCAAGTGTTCTAGCCTTTAATTTATAGTCCCAATTGAGTTTATGGTCGTTACTAGCCCTTAGGAATGTTTTGGAGCCGTTGGAGACTTTATTTCCCTCATTAAATGCAGTATGCAGTTGTCCGTTTCGAAACACTCGATCCCGTTTTGGAACGCCCTTCTTCAGAACTAGCTGTTGGAGGCTGAAAAAGTCATACTGGTTTCGATACCAACAAGGTGGTTTCGAAACCACTAGTTTCGATACCAGAAAGGTGGTTTCGATACTACTAGCCCTACATTTGGGTTTTGCTTACTGGAAATGGTGGTATCGATACAGATCAAGGTGTATCGATACAGGCCTTGTAAAAATGATATTTTGGCCATTTAAAAACAGTTTTAGACTTGTTAAAAACCTATGAAACCATTTCAAACATATTTTCAATTTGTTTGGAATTTAAATAAGTTTTCAAAATATTCAAACAAGACCAAAAACATTTTTTCATCTATTATATCAAAACATTAGTTCTTCAACATCTTTGCATACATATCGGGTCCAAGTGCATAAAAGATGATGTAAAGAGCCTTGTCATTCACTTGAAGTCTTCTTCAATCTTCATCAGTCATTTCTGCTCTTATTTTCGGAACTAGCCTTCATTCTCCATCTCTCTTCATCAGAATTGTTGACCCATCTTCCACTATATCCCAGAGGACATAGCCATTAGAATTGATGAAGAGCCTCATTTTATTTTTCCAATAGGGATAGTTATCCCCATTGAAAAATGGTGACTTTGTGATCGATTGTGACTCCAGGAAGTTTTGGTCAGAGGTAGATGCCATGGCTTGATTCGAAGGTTGATTGATCTTCTTGTAGGATCTTATCTTGTGGATGTGAGTCCCTCAAAGAGTTAGCCTCTGATACCAATTATTAAGTGGATCAATTGAATCAAAAATGACCAAGAGGGGGTGAATTGGCTTTTTAAAATTTAAGGGAGTGAATTGAAAATGTAAAAAATTGAAGACAAGACAATTTATAGTGGTTCCAGCTTAGAATAAGCTTTACACCCACTACCTTAGCTCCCACTAAGAATTTTCAACAAATTTCACTAGAAATTCATTCCTTTTTCTCGTATTAGGAGGAAACCTTACAATCTGTTAATCTTTCTACCCAACGATTAACCAAGACTCTCTAAAATACAAAGATTGTTGGAAAATGAAAAATAAACCTCACAAGGTAGAATATTTGTGTAACACCCAAAAAATTACGCCCAAATTGTAAATCTTAGATTCGAAAAATTCCTATTTTAGAAACCTAATTTTGAAATCCCTAATTCTTGAAACCATAATGATTTGGGAATTTAATTAAGAAATCCAAAATGAGTTTTGAGGAATAAATTGAGCATAAGTTGGACTTTGTGGCCAAATTGAGAATTTTAGTGACCATTGTTAGATGAGGGTAAAATTTAGCTTCCCTTCCATAAAACCTAGTTAATACAAGGGTACACCTTGTAATTTACTCTTTGTACCAAATATTTAAACCCCAAAAACTTGCATTCTTTTCCATACCCCACCTTGTCGATAGCATAGAATCACAACCAATTTTTTTACTTTGTTGGTTGCAAAAAAATTGAGGAATTATTAGTCGGCTTCTTTTCTCCGCCATTCATCCCATCGCCCTCAGATTTGGTAAGCCTCGAACTGTAACCCCCTTTGCCCGGCCTAGACGATTGACCCGAACTACGAAGATTACACGGAGAAAACCAAAGTCAACTCGAAAGTCAACCTTGATTCACGACCTTTTTTTTTCTTTTTAATCTTGTCTAGATACATGTTAACCCTAAGTGAGTACTCGCGAAACACGGTTGAGAAAGGCACAGCGATCAGATAACATATAGGGACTCAATTGCACTTACACATGTTTAGGGACCAAAATGTAATTTCTGTAAATTAGAAGGTCTTCATTGATTCTAAGGTTACCAATATGAAATTAGTCATGTTACATGCTTCTCTGCCAAATTTCATCTTAATTGGACATCTCAAGCTCAAGCAATTGCAATCTCAACATTTAGGACTAAAATGTAAAACATGCAAACATCAAAACAATTCAAATCTGTGTCCAACGGTCACCCATTTCGAAACACCCACCTGTCGTATCGAAACGCTGGATTGAAACAGCGTTGACCGTTTCGGTACGCGGGTGTGTTCCGAGACCAGTTCCGAAACATGGCATTCTAGTAGCCAAATCGTTTCGAAACAACCTCCACCGTTTCGAAACACGAAGGCCATTACAGACCCCCGTTCCGAAACACTAGAGGGTGTTTCGATACGGTTTGCCAAGAAACTACAGCAAAGGCTGGTTTTTCACTCAAAAACCTAATCTAACACATCCCAAGGACTCTCTAATCATACCAACAAGTCAACATACATATAAGGTACATATTTGGAACACTCAAACACAATCATAGCATCAAACATGAAACCTCATTAGTCTAGAGGCATGCTTCCTAATATCAAAACACAAATAGGCAATCCAACCTCAAAACAAGCAATCAAAGCCATTTACAAACCAGCAAGCCAAAACAAACATGCCACAACCTTAGGGAGTTTAACACATCTCCCAAATACAAAACTTGGTTTTCTATTGCCAATCTATCAAAACTAAAGTGTATGAAAACTTCACCATACGTGAGCTTGGACTTCCTTGGATGAACTTAGCTTCCTTGTTGCCCGAAAACACCTCAATTATCTGCATTATTGGTAAAACATAAATCACATTTCAAAAGCTCAAATCTCTTCAATGCAACATGCCATCTCATGACATCTTTACAAGCATAATCTCATGCTATAAATCATGCATAAAAATAGTCGGAATTTATCATTCTCAAACCATGAGCATGTTAAAGCATTTTAGGGGCAAACACCACTTTTAAGAGAGCAATTCAAACCATACTTACTTCCGGATTTAGGAAGGTGTTTCAAACCTCTCCTAAATCCCCAAACCTTGTATTTTTGTCCTTATGGACTTCTAACCCAATCGCACTCACCAATTTACGTTTCGCTTGCTTGCCGAAACGCCAATTAAGCTTCTGGATCAACTCCAAAAGTGTCCGAAGATGTCTCCCCTGTTTTAGACACATAAAAGCAGAGGATTAATGCATCATCATGCATTGAAATCTTCAGCCAACACTCTAAAACTCGCTGCTCTACCTAAACACAACATTTCGGCTACAAAACACAACCGGAATCACCTCCAAACTCTTCCAAAACATAACCCAGCCAAAATCCATCACTTCTAAACTTTTCTAAACATCAATTAACATCAAAAACAACCCTAAACTCGTCCTTATACTTCCATATATAACAGAACACCAAAATCACCCCAAAAACCACCATTTTCACAAGCAAAAACTTAGGAAAAACAACCTATTCAGGATTGGATTGATAAAACCTCATTTCTAACATCATTTAACATCCAAAATACACTAGAAAACTATCTCAAAATAGAGCCCAATCAATTACCACGAAAATCTTCAAGATCTCTTCCAAAATCTTGAGTTTTAAGCCAAAATCTTGTTTCTAACATTAAAACCATTCATAAATCTTTAATAAAGGATTGACAACTTGAGAATTTCAGTAAAGAACTGAGTATTTAGAGGGGAAGAACAATCTTACCTCTAAAAGATGATTTCTCCTTAATTTGGGCAAGTTTCCATAAAAATACAATGTAGAAATCAAATGGATTTGTTGCAAGATTGATTAGGAATCAATGAATGATGGAAATCTCATCAAATGAAGTGGAAATCAAAGTAAATTTTGCTGGAGAAAAAAGTGTTAGGTTGATAGGATTTTGAGAGAAAATTAGAGAAAAGTGGTTATGAAAGTCAAAGGTAGTTTATCACCTTTATTTTATTTAATTAAATCATTAATTAAATCACCCAAATTAAGGGAAAATCTGATGAAAACATTTTTGATAAATTAGCTCCTTAAAGATTCAAAGTTTCAATCCTTTACAAAACAGTCACTACTAAACTTTGCAAAAACTGCGATTTGGTCACTACACCGAAATATAGTATTTTCAAACCCTATTTTGTAAAATTGATTTCACCATTCACCTTTATATATTAAATGAGGATTTTAGCTATTTTTATATATTTTAAAAGCATCCCGAACTAGGTGTTCCCTAAAACTTCCTTTTATATTCGAACCGTTTCTCAGACCGGTCCGGTTCAGACCCTAAACTTCTAAGCCCAAAATTGGGGTGTTACAACTCTCCCCCTCTTAAGAAATTTCGTCCTCGAAATTTACCTGGAGGAAAAAGGTAAGGAAACTGCTTCATCATGTCATCTTTTCTTTCCCACGTGGCTTCCTCAACACCACGATGCCTCCACAACACCTTAACCAATTCAATGGTCTTACCTCAAAGAACTTTACTGTCTGAATCCAGAATCTCAACCAGCTCCTCATCATAGGTCAAATCTGGATTCAACTCAACTTCCTCCACAGGCATAACATGCGAAGGATCCGATCTATACCTCCGAAGCATGGAGACATGAAACACATCATGTATCTTCTCTAACTCTTGTGGTAGCCTCAGCTTATACGCAACAAGACCCACACGTTCTATCACCTCGTATGGTCCAATATACCTTGGGCTCAACTTACCCTTCCGGCCAAATCTCATCACTTTCTTCCAAGGTGAAACCTTTAAGAACACACGGTCACCCACCGCAAACTCAATCTCCTTACGCTTCAAATCCGCGTAAGACTTCTGCTGATCAGAAGCTGCCTTCAACCGCTCACAAATGAGCTTCACCTTCTCGGTGGTTCCTTTCAACAAAGCCGGCATCGAGACCAACTTCTGACCTGTTTCAGCCCAGCAAAGAGGAGTTTTGCACTTCCTCCCATACAAGGCCTCATAAGGTGCCATTTGAATACTTGTCTGATAGCTATTATTATAAGCAAACTCCACCAAAGGCAAATGCTTTTCCCAAGAGCCTTGAAATTCAATCACGCAGCACCTCAACATATCCTCAAGCACTTGGATAACACGCTCAGACTGTCCATCCGACTATGGATGATAAGAAGTACTGAAATTCAGTCGCGTACCCAAAGCTTGATGCAAACATTCCCAAAATCGCGATGTAAACCTCGGATCTCTATCCGACACTATAGATTTTGGTACCCCATGCAGACGCACAATCTCAGCAATGTACAACTCTGCAAGCTTATCCAATGTATACGTGGTATGCACAGGTAAGAAATGCGCACACTTCGTAAGGCGATCCACAATCACCCACACCGAATTCTTCTTCGAGGGCGACAAAGGCAAACCAGACACAAAGTCCATGGTGATTCTTTCCCACTTCCATTCAGGAATCCTCAACGGTTGCAACAACCCTGAAGGAAACTGATGCTCAGCTTTAACCCGCTGACAAACCATACACTTACTCACATGTTCCGCAACATCTTTCTTCAAACCCACCCAATAGTACTCATCTTTCAGATCACGATACATATTTGTACTACCAGGGTGCACAGCAAAAGGACTACTATGGGCTTCAGTCAGAATAGTACGCCTCAACTCCACATCATTTAGCACTACTATCTGATTCCCAAAACATAGAACTCTATCATCATTAAAACAAAAATCCGATGATCTACCCTCTGCAATATCCTGAACATGTGGCACCAAAGAATCATCCAACAACTGCTTGTCCTTTATCAACTGAACCAGAGATGATTTCACTTGCAATTCAGCCACAAGACCCCCATCTCGTGAAACGCTCAAGCTAGCAAACATAGCCCTTAACTCTACCGCCACTTTCCTGCTCAAGGCATCTGCCACAACATTAGCTTTTCCCGGATGGTACTCGATCGTTAGATCGAAATCTTTAAGCAACTCCACCCAACGTCGTTGCCTAAGATTCAACTCTTTTTGAGACATCAAATACTTCAAACTCTTGTGATCCGTGTACACAGTACACTTCTCACCATAAAGATAATGTCTCCAGATCTTCAAAGCAAAAACCACCGCAGCTAACTCAATATCATGCGTAGGATAATTGTGCTCATACACCTTCAACTGTCGCGATGCATAAGCCACCACCTTACCCTCCTGCATTAGCACACACCCAAACCAACGTAGGATGCGTCACTGTACACCACAAACTCTTTCCTTGATTCAGGTTGAACTAAGATAGGAGCTTGCGTCAAAGCTGCCTTAAGCTTCTCAAAAGCTTGCTGTCTTGCTTCCGTCCACTCATACTTAACATCTTTTTGCAACAACTTTGTCAAAGGGGCAACAATCTTTGAAAATCCATCCACAAACCTCCAATAATATCCTGCCAACCCAATGAAACTACGGACTTCATGAACGGACTTAGGAGGCTTCCAATTCATCACCGCCTCAACCTTCTAAGGATCAACACGAATCCCCTCAGCCGAAACCACATGACCAAGGAACACAACTTCCTTTAGCCAAAACTCACACTTGCTCAGCTTAGTATAAAGCTGATTTTCTAGAAGCGCTTGCAAGACAACCCTCAAATGATCTTCATGCTCCTCCTCAGTACGAGAGTACACAAGGATTTCGTCGATGAACACCACCAAAAACTTGTCCAAGTATTCATGGAACACTCTATTCATCATGTCCATGAAAGCAACATGAGCATTCATCAAGCCAAACGACATTACAAGGAACTCATAATGCCCATACCTCGTTCTAAAGGCTGTTTTCGGCACATCCACATCTTTCACCTTAAGCTGATAGTATCCTGACCTTAAGTCAATCTTGGAAAACACAGCCGCTCCCCGAAACTGATCAAAAAGATCATCAATCCATGGCAAAGGATACCTATTCTTGATAGTCAACTTGTTCAGCTGACGATAGTCGATGCACATTCTCATAGTGCCATCTTTCTTCTTCACAAATAAGACCAGTGCACCCCAAGGTGACACACTTGGCCGAATAAAGCCACGATCAAACAACTCATGAAGTTGCGTCTTCAACTCCTTTAGCACTTTAGGTGCCATGCGATAGGGAGCAATGGACACCGGAGTTGTATTTTCATACAGCTCAATTCCAAACTCCACCTCTTGACTAGGCGGCAATCCAGGTAACTTCTCCAGAAACACTCCAGGGAACTCACGTACAGTTCTGATATCCTGAACGTGCAACTCCTTTGAACTAGGACTCATCACAAAGGCTAGGTAAGCCTCGCAACCTTGCCTCAACATTCGACTTGCTTCTAATGTAGACACCACATTAGCAAGAAACTTCACATTCTCGCCCACAACCACAACTTCATAATCATCCGCAAGTTTCAATGAAACTCGCTTGCTTTCAAAATCCACTACAGCTCGATGCTCAACAAGCCAATCCATACCAAGGATTACATCAAAGCATAGAATGGCAATTCCATGAGATCAACAAAAAAAACATGATTTTGCACTTTAAAGGGACATCTCCTATACAACTTTCGTGTCACAACCGTCTCACCAAAGGAACTAGTCACACGCATGCCAACATCCAAAGACTCAACAGATAAACCAAGCATTTGAGCATGTTCACGCAATATGTACGAGTGTGTAGATCCAGAATCAATCAAAGAAAGTAATGACAAGGATTGCAAAGTAAAAGTACCTGCGATCACATCCGTATCATTCTTTCCCTCACGGTGAGCATACACTCGAGCCTGACCACCACCCTCAGGTTGAACGGCCACAACATGCGCTACATTCCTGCCACCATCATCTCTGCGCTGAAAATTACCACGGCCACGCCTACGACCTCTCTGTGGCTCAGCTGCTCTCATCGGAGCCTGTCCCTCTCTCAAAGGCTGAGGACAATCTTTCTTCAAATGTCCACGGTTTCCACAATTCCAGCATGTCCCAAGGTTACCCCAACACTTGCCACCATGCCGTCTACCACAACGGTTTCACTCAGGAGTCCTCAGAACAACATTAGGTCCTTGCTGACCTCTACCAGGGTTACCACCCCCACACCTAGCATCATAATGTGGCCTCCTATCCTTATGCCTCTTGTTGCGATCTCTACCATAATCGCGTTCAGCCGCTCGCTTCCCGGAGCTAGATCCACCTGCTCGACTAGCCAGACCAAGATTCGACTCAATGTCCTTGGCTCTAGTGACCAAGACATCGAAATCTGTATAATCAGCCGCAAGCATAAAAGTCTTCACATCCGTTACCAACCCATAACGGAACCGTTCGCACCTCTCCTGCTCATTAGGGATTAACTCAGGTGCATACTGACTGAGGCGAACAAACTGAATTTCATACTCAGCTACAGACATGCTGCCTTGCATAAGAGGCATAAACTCTCTTTTCTTCTCATCTAGGTAACGCACACCCAGATACTTCCGCTTGAACGCATTCAAGAAGAACGTCCAAGTCACCTCATCGTCCTCCATCCCAGAGATAGTGGTCGTCCACCATGTATAAGCATCACCATGCAACAGTGATACAACACAACCCAGCTTCTGCACATTGTTGCAGTTCATCTGACCCAGAATCCGCTTGGTGCTCTCCAACCAAGACTCAGATCCTTCCGGAGATAAACCCCTGAACTCAGTCCCTCCTAGACTGCGAAGACGTTCCAAAGGCAACCTCCCATTGACATCATCCTGATGCGCAGCTCCATGAGCTCCAGCTACTGTTGCCTGGAAAGCTCCAACAATAGCCTGAATCAACATAGTCATGTCAGGAGCAGCTTGCCCCTGCGCACCCTCGGGTCCAGCAACCCCAGCACCAGCACCAACACCAGCATTACCAACTCCAACACCACCACCACCACCACCGGGTGGTCCACCACCAGGGGGAGGAGGAGGTAAGTCTTCAGCATTCTCATTAGCAACGGTCGATCTAGTATTGATTCTTAGCTCTCTACGTGGCCCCATTATATAGGAAATAATGCACTAACAAAAATGCAATGAACACAATTAGGCACAATAAGGTAAGTAATCCAAGTACTCAAGCTCATTTTCGAAAACAATTCCTCTTCATTAGTTTTGATATGGCAATGGGATCCCCTATCACACTTCAAACATAGCATAACATCACAACACATCACAATTGGATCAAACATCACTATTCACACAATATTCTTTCACCCAAAAGACACATCATGCAATTACACATACATCATCCACATAACAAACCCCAATTATTCGAGAACCAAGCTCTGATACCACCAAATGTAACCCCCTTAGCCCGGCCTAGACGATTGACCCGAACTACGAAGATTACACGGGGAAAACCAAAGTCAACCCGAAAGTCAACCTTGACTCACGACCCTTTTTTTCTTTTTAATCTTTTCTAGATACATGTTAACCCTAAGTGAGTACTCGCAAAACACGGTTGAGAAAGGCACAACGATCAGATAACATATAGGGACTCAATTGCACTTACAAAAAGTTTAGGGACCAAAATGTAATTTCTGTAAATTAGAAGGTCTTCACTGATTCTAAGGTTACCAATATGAAATTAGTCATGTTACATGCTTCTCTGCCAAATTTCATCTTAATTGGACATCTTAAGCTCAAGCAATTGCAATCTCAACATTTAGGACTAAAATGTAAAACATGCAAACATCAAAACAATTCAAATCTGTGTCCAACGGTCACCCGTTTCGAAACACCCACCTGCCGTATCGAAACGCTGGATCGAAGCGGCGTTGACCGTTTCGGTACGCGGGTGTGTTCCGAGACCAGTTCTGAAACATGACATTCCAGTAGCCAAATCGTTTCGAAACAGCCTCCACCGTTTCGAAACACAAAGGCCATTACAAGCCCCCGTTCCGAAACACTAGAGGGTGTTTCGATATGGTTTGCCCAGAAACTACATCAAAGACTGGTTTTTCACTCAAAAACCTAATCTAACACATCCCAAGGACTCTTTAATCATACCAACAAGTCAACATACATATAAGGTACATATTTGGAACACTCAAACACAATCATAGCATCAAACATGAAACCTCATTAGTCTAGAGGCATGCTTCCTAATATCAAAACACAAATAGGCAATCCAACCTCAAAACAACCAATCAAAGGCATTTACAAACCAACAAGCCAAAACAAACATGCCACAACCTTAGGGAGTTTAACACATCTTTCAAATACAAAACTTGGTTTCCCATTGCCAATCTATCAAAACTAAAGTGTATGAAAACTTCACCATACGTGAGCTTGGACTTCCTTGGATGAACTTAGCTTTCTTGTTGCCCGAAAACACCTCAATTATCTGCATTATTGGTAAAAGAGAGAGCGTAAGCACAAATTCCTAGTGAGGCATGCTCTAAGGAAAACCAACACAATAATGCTCATTTTGAAAACACTTTCATCAAAAGCTTTTAAACCACATGCTCATTTCTATCTCATGCTTTGAAATCTTTCAAAGCAATACTCAATGAAACCACATGTACCTTCATTCTATCTCATGCATTTAAACCAATGCAAAACTCATGGCAAGGCCAAAATCATGCTTGTACTCTAAAGCATTTCATAAACAACCACATATGCATTTCTCATAGCATAAATCATTATATTAAGGTACATGTGAATCAAAACCATAACATGTTTTATATTGGAATTTCACATCTATTCAATACTCGGATATGTGGACATCTCACTAGACACTTCCGGTGGCATCTCTCATCACCGTACTCACTCGTCTAGCAACATAGTTTCTGGTGGAATCTCTCATCACCGTACTCACATGGCGGAATCTCTCATCGCTACCAAGCTTGGGTATTTCCCAAGTCCTACCCGATGGAATGCCCATCATTGGAATATCTCCCTTTGGCTTAACCAAAGAGCACGTACGAATTTTTAGTTTATAGTGGACTCTCATCCTATTGATCGATCAGTTATATCCGGTAAGTTTCTCAACGTCTATGCCAATATAATGTGTTAAAACATCATCACACCTACTGTTTTTCATGCAATATTATTCAAAGGTTTCCTCATCACATTTCAAAACATAAATCATACTTTGCTTCAAACCAAAAGCTCAAATCTCTTCAATGCAACATGCCATCTCATGACATCTTTACAAGCATAATCTCATGCTATAAATCATGCATAAAAACAATAGGAATTTATCATTCTCAAACCATGAGCATGTAAAAGCATTTTAGGGCAAACACCACTTTTAAGAGAGCAATTCAAACCACACTTACTTCTAGATTTAGGAAGGTGTTTCAAACCTCTCCTAAATCCCCAAACCTTGTATTTTTGTCCTCATCGACTTCTAACCCAATCGCACTCACCAATTTACGTTTCGCTTGCTTGCCGAAATGCTAATTAAGCTTCCAGATCAACTCCAAAAGTGTCCAAAGATGTCTCCCCTGTTTTAGACACATAAAAGCATAGGGTTAATGCATCATCATGCATTGAAATCTTCAGCCAACACTCCAAAACTCGCAGCTCTACCTAAACACAACATTTCGGCTACCAAACACAACCGAAATCACCTCCAAACTCTTCCAAAACATAACCCAGCCAAAATCCATCACTTCTAAACATTTCTAAACATCAATTAACATAAAAAACAACCCTAAACTCGTCCTTATACCTCTAGCTATAACAGAACACCAAAATCACCCCAAAAACCACCATTTTCACAAGCAAAAACTTAGGAAAAACAACCTATTCGGGATTGGATTGATAAAACCTCATTTCTAACATCATTTAACATCCAAAATACACTAGAAAACCATATCAAAACAGAGCCTAATCAATTACCACGAAAATCTTCAAGATCTCTTCCAAAATCTTGAGTTTTAAGCCAAAATCTTGTTTCTAACATTAAAACCATTCATAAATCTTTAATAAAGGATTGACAACTTGGGAATTTCAGTAAAGAATTGAGTATTTAGAGGAGAAGAACAATCTTACCTCTAAAAGATGATTTCTCCTTGATTTGGGCAAGTTTCCATAAAAATACAATGTAGAAATCAAATGGTTTTGTTGCAAGATTGATTAGGAATCAATGAATGATGGAAATCTCATCAAATGAAGTGGAAATCAAAGTAAATTTTGCTGGAGAAAAAGTGTTTGGTTGATAGGATTTTGAGAGAAAATGAAATGAGAGAAAATTAGAGAAAAATGGTTATGAAAGTCAAAGGTAGTTTATCACCTTTATTTTATTTAATTAAATCATTAATTAAATCACCCAAATTAAGGAAAAATCTGATGAAAACATTTTTGGTAAATTAGCTCCTTAAAGATTCAAAGTTTCAATCCTTTACAAAACAGTCACTACTAAACTTTGCAAAAACTACGATTTGGTCACTACACCGAAATGTAGTATTTCCAAACCATATTTTGTAAAATTGATTTCACCATTCACCTTTATATATTAAATGAGGATTTTTAGCTATTTTTCTATATTTTAAAAGCATCCCGAACTAGGTGTTCCCTAAAACCTCCTTTTATATTCGAACCGTTTCTCAGACCGGTCCGGTTTAGACCCTAAACTTCTAAGCCCAAAATTGGGGTGTTACACGAACCATCAGTCACTCGTACTATTTAATAACATCTCACACTCAAGCGTCTTACTTAGTTGCCCAGTTCAAAGGAGTCGAACTAGTAACCAATCCTTCAAATATATTTTACCTTTATAATTAATTATTATTGATTTACTTTCAATGCTTTTAATTTCACTACCTATTATATCAAATATACAATCATATATTACTAGAGTTTTTGTTTAAGTATACATATAAAGCCTTTGTGCATAAACAGTAAGCTCTCACTTTTGTCATATATATATATATATTATAAATACTTTTCAGTGCTACATACTACTGATTTTGATTATATATGTGTGTGTGTGTTTATTAATAAGTATGTAATTTATTATTTTCTACTTCACTTTTATATACAATAGTTAGTGATATCTACGTGATAGAATTATGGAAGTTACCTTGACCTGAATCGTCGATTTGATCTATAGTTCGTTTAGAACCAACTCGTTCCGCTGACCGTTCCGTTAATTCGAACCCAAAAATTAAGTTTTATGTAGTTGGTCTTTAAGAGAGCTGTATATTGGATTTTGACATGAGTTATTATTATGTTAAAGGTGATTAAGACTCTCCTGGTGAGACCAACGACTTACCCCCAGCTCCGCCTGTTCGGACTGCCCCCTACATGAACTACGAGGTTTACATGTGGATAATATTTGGATTAGTGTTCTAGTCTTAGTTTGGTGGCATAGTGATACAAGTGTTAATATAGAAATTAATCTCATAGGTATTGATACAACTGGACCTCATGCTTTTGATCGTAAGAAACATATTATTCAGTGGGTTGAGTTGCTTTGGCTAAATTGTGTTCTCTTTCTGTGCTACATACTTTGTTTTTGTGACTGTGATTTTACGCTTGAGTGATTTTTAACTATGTTGTGATTTTACATTATGTTTTCCGTGCATATTATTTTCAGATTGTGAATAAAACTGTGATTTATAATAAATGAGCTGTGAATTCCTGATTTATTATTGCGCTGTGTTGAGACTGTGAAAACTGTGACATTATTTTACTGTGTTATCATGGGTTGTGATTTTAGGGAGGAAGTTAAGTGGTTTTATACCACTTGTGTTGGTGACTATGTAGCGAGAGGTTCTGGGGAACCTACTCTTTTTGGTGACTATGCAGTATGGGGGCATTGCACTGTGATTTCATAAAACTGTGTTTAAACATGCTTTATGTCTTTTAAATATTTTTGTGAAAATTATTGTGAGACTGTGTTTGTGATTGCTTGTACTTTAGAGACACATTGGGCTCTATAGCTCACTCCTCATAGTTTCTTTTACAAATATCTTGGACTTTAGGCGACTTTGTACTCGAAGGATCTCTTTATTTTATCGATTCTATTTTATCTTCAGTATGAACTTATTTACTTTTGAGAATATTTTATTATTAAGATTATTTTGGGATTTTAATGTAATTTCGAATTTGGAACTTTTTATTTTTAGCATGCGTTTTCATACTTTAAATTTGAATGTTTTATTTAAATTATAAGATTATTTTTTAACGTTCGGATTTTATAATTATTGAGATACGTTATATTATTATTATCACAAATAATTTATTTTATGCTATTTAATATATTATAATTTGAATTGGTTTCTTCAGGGTAAAGTTTTCAATTGTGACTTCCTAAATTCGACCTTTTCTTCTAAGCCAGGTTTAGAAGGTTACATTTAGTGGTATCAGAGCTTAGTTCAACCCTCGGACTGTGAGGCTCACAACATTTATTTTCAAAATGTTTTTCAACTTTTGAATGCATCTAAAGTATTTTGTGATAAATGAGAATTTTCTGAAAAATATACTACGATATTATGTGATTTTTGACCTTATTATTTTCTACGTGTTGTAACTCCGAGACTCCAATGCCGAATTTAGCTCTAGGTTATTGCCTCTTTTAGATAATTGAGTATGCCACCTTGTAGAAGATTTATATTTGAACATGTTTCATCTGGGTCCAGAATAAGAGGAATGGTACTCGTTAGTTAGTGACTGCTACTCTAGACACATAATTACTCATAATCTTTCCACCTTGTTTTATCAATAGGTCTACTTCCGAACCACGTGAATCTCTAGATAATTTCTTTTTGGGTAACTTTTGGAGATGAACATAACCCGAACTCTAATAAGGACATGAACTTCAGTTAATCGAACAAATGATCATGATCGTACCCGTCCCTATGAATTTACGATCGAAGCCTATCTTAAAACTATGTGTTATCATTCGCAACTTAATCCGAAATGATCTTTTAAGTTTCTATCCAAACATCCATACTTCTTAGAGTTTGTCGCGACGTTTGAAAAATTTCGAGGACAAAAATTCTTTTAAGGGTGGGAGAGTTGCAACACCCTAAACATTATGCCCAAATTGTAAACCCTAGATTCGAAAATTCCTATTTTAGAAACCTAATTTTGAAATACCTAATTCTTAAAACTCTAATGATTTGGGAATTTAATTAAGAAATCCTAATTGAGTTTTGAGGACTAAATTGAGCATAAGTTGGACTTTGTGGCCAAATTGAGAATTTTAGTGACCATTGTTAGATGAGGGTAAAATTTAGCTTCCCTTCCATAAAACCTAGTTAATACAAGGCTACACCTTTTAATTTACCCTTTGTCTCAAATATTTAAACCCCAAAACCCTACATTCTTTTCCATACCCCACCTTGTCGATAACATATAATCACAACCCACTTTTTTTTACTTTGCCGGTTGCGAAGAATTTGAGGAATTATTAGTCGGCTTCTTTGCTCCACCATTCATCCCATCGCCCTCAGATTTGGTAAGCCTCGAACCTTGAACCATCAATTCATCATACTTTTCAATAATAAAACCACATTCCCATCGCCCTCAAATTCTTCGCAACAGACAAAGTAAAAAAAAAGGTTGTGATTCTATGCTATCAACAAGGTGGGGCATGGAAAAGAATGCAGGGTTTTGGGGTTTAAATATTTGGGACAAAGGGTAACTTACAAGGTGTAGCCTTGTATTAACTAGGTTTTACAGAAGGGAAGCTAAGTTTTACCCTCATCTAACAATAGTCGCTAAAATTCTAAATTTGGACACAAAGTCCAACTTATGCTCAATTTAGTCCTCAAAACTCAATTAGGATTTCTTAATTAAATTCCTAAATCATTAGGGTTTCAAGAATTAGGGATTTCAAAATTAGGTTTCTAAAATAGGAATTTTTCGAATCTAGGGTTTACAATTTGGGCGTAATTTTTGGGGTGTTACAATTTGCCCCAAATTACAAGTTCTCTCAACCCAAATTGATAAAAGATGAATACAATGAAAATCACTCAATTGGGTACAAGGGTTTGACTCTAATAGCTCAAGAATGGATTGGATTTTTGCTTTGTTGTTGTTCACTTGTTCAATAGTTGGTACTATAGCTATAATGGCTTGTTTTTATACCCCTTCATTGAATTCTAGTCGTTTGGGTGGTTGACATCATCATTAGAGCTGTTGGGCTCACTTTTCCCACCATAAATGCAGTTTTGTAATATGCTGTTTCGAAACACTCGGGCCCGTATCGGTACCTGTCTCAAAATAGAAAGAGCTACTGTGTGTAATAAAAAGGGTGTATCAAAACGCTCGAAGGCGTATCGAAACGGTAAGTGGCCGTATCAAAATGGCTATAGGTCGTATCGAAATGGTGTTGCTCAAAAATGAATATGCCAAAACGTGTATCAAAACACCCAATGGGTGTATTGAAACGGGTAACAAAAATTCAAATATTTTCATATTCTAATAACTGACAAGTAACAGCTATATCATTGAATATTCAGATTTGAAAAATCTTAACCCCCGTATCAATACAGGTAAGGCTGTATCAAAATGTTATTTAAAATATTAAAGCCCAAATGAAGGTGTTGAGTGTACAAAAGTTCTACTTTTTACCCCTTATTTAACCCATATTTCTGCTGCATTCAAGCATAATTCATTGCATTTAGGATAGATTTCACATATACATCACAATTATATAAAATGGCACAGTTGCTACTAATTTTGGCTGATTTTGCAGGTAGCTGTTGTGGCAGACTCAAGGCAGTGAAGAAGCAGAGCTGGAACACAAGAAAGGAGTCAAGAGGAAGGATGCTGCCGTGGCAGCCAATGACGACAGCAATGGTGAAGGGAAAAGTGAAGTGGAGCTCGACAGATAGAGGAAATTAATCCGGTCTGTCGTGGGCCAACCATATATTTTTCTGAGCCCTAGATCAGAATGAAGGCCAAGCCCAATGTTCAAGGAAGAAACTCAAAGCAAGAAAAGAGGACGAATTAAAGGCATCTTCTCTGGAGATTTAATCTTAAATTAGAGTTGTACTTTAGTTTGAACTTGTATTCTTTCCTTATTAGAAAAATTGAATCCAAGGCCTATAAAAAGGCATGTAATTCGACCTAGGGAAGGATATCTCATTCTCTAGCCGTCTTCCCTAAACCCTAGTCGTTTCCCCCCTTCTCATCATGTTCTAAACTTCCCCTAGGGCTGAGGGTTGATTCTGTAAAGTAGTTTCAAGGATTGTACTGTTTTTAGGATTTTTCTGTTCAATAAAGTAAACTTCAAGTTTGCTTATTCTGGTCTTCAACATCTTGCAAGAGTATCGGGAGAGCATTGTGAGATTATTCATTTACTTAATATCGGGAGAGCTAAGTATAAGAAAGGAATAAGTGCGGGTTCTCCAGTTTATGGTTGAACTATCTCGGACCTAGGGATAGGACGAGGTTAAGTGGCTAAGGAAGAATTCAACAACATCGGTGTTCTTCCTTCGATTCACGCCGGGAGGTATCATCTAAGACGTGTTCATCGACAGACTTGGACCTAGGTATATGACAAGTCACAACAGGGATTCTTGCCAAGCTTGAAGTACAGAGTTGTGTGATCTTTGCCGCGACAACAACAGACTGCTGTCGCCGTAGGTGCTGCCGCGATAGGAACGACGACAGAACAAGAAGTTCTATACAGTGCAACACCTGCACTACCGAGCAAATCAATACCGACCTATATCTTTACCCTGAATCTTTTATCTTCAGTATTCCTCTACAAACAATTAAACTCTCTTCTTTCTTTCTTGTGCAGCAATCCAAGGATAAAGCTATTTCCAGTCCCTGTGGATTCGACATCTGATACTTCGTGTATCACTTTACTACTTGCGTCGTGTACACTTGCACTCTATTGCGATAGACTATTTTACACGCAACAAGTCTTTGGCGCCGTTGCCGGGGACTGGCAACATATCTTCACCCTACTTTTACTGCACTTTCTTTTTAATTTTTCTGTTTTCATTGGGACTGTTTACCCTGTGCTTTTCACAAGGTTTTCCGTTTGCTTATGCGCAGATCTAGACGAGGCAAAGAACCTGAGTATAAACTAGACCCTAAAATCGAACGCTCGTGTAATCTCAGGAACAGAGTCCGTCTTTTGATAGCCAGAAATGATTATCTTGAGGAACAGTTAGAAGCTATGCATAACGGGAGGAACAACCAAAGGAATCCCGAAGATCCTGAAGTGGATGAAGGAAACAGACAGCCTGCCGCTGCCGTGGCCGCACGACGGTCATGCCGTGAATACATGATAAACGATCATGTGGAACTAGAGACCACCCTGCCAGACGTGGAAGCTGAAAACTTCAAGCTGAAACCTGTGATGTTCAGCATGATCAATTCCGCTGGCCAATTTAGTGGTGCTGCTACAGAGGATGCTAGAGAACATCTGAAAACGTTCCAAGAAATATGTGGTTCGTTTAGACTACCAGGAGTAAATCTGGAGATACTGAGGCTTCGGTTATTTCCTCATTCACTGAGGGACAGAGCGAAAACTTGGTGGAATAAACTAACGCCGGGTTCAATACGAACTTGGGCGGATCTCACTCGTGAATTTTTATCTCATTTTAATCCTTCCCATTGATCTGAGCGATTACGTAATGAAATTGCTACTTTTCAACAGGAAGATGACGAGCCAATGCACGAGGCATGGGACAGGTTTACCACTCTTCTGATGAATTGTCCGATGCATGGATTCCCTGTTTGGAATCAAGTCATAAAATTCTACAATGCTGCCAATACCCACACTCGGATGAGAATAGATTCAGCAGCAAATGGACTACTGTTGGATAAGGATCCAGACGAAGCCATGGTAGTATTGAAAAATCTAGCCAAGAATGAAGAGCATTTTCCCACAGTGAGAAGAGGTAAACGAGTTCTAGCTGTGAAAGACTATGAAGCCGACAATTCCCTAAAGACACATGTTGCGTACCTCACAAAGGTAGTAGAAAACTTGCTAAAGAAAAATTCAAAACCTGTCTACTCTACAGAAGAGGTATGTGAAACTTGCAGTGGGAATCACAGTTCGGAAGACTGCCCGTTACAGCTAGAGGAAGGGATGTATGTTGGAAATTACAACAAGCCGAGAAATTACGACTCCAACAATTACAATCCCAACTGGAGGAAAGACCCCAAGTTCTCCTGGAGTAACCCAAACAATGCACTGAATCCTCAAGTGCAAAACACTCAAAATCAGGGAACACCCAGAATTCTGACACGACAGCAACCGCAACAGCAGCCGGCAGCCGCACCTAGTATACTGGAGTAGACATTGGCCACATTTATGTCACAGAAAGGAGCTTACATGGCAAACATGGATCACTTTGTCAAGAAGACTGAGTCATTCATGGATAAAACAGAGATGGGAATGACTAACCATGAGGCTACATTGAAATCACTAGAGACACAGATGGGCCAGGTTTCCCAGCATATTAAGCCAAGGCAAAACGGAGGATTCCCTAGCGATACTGAGGTCGCTAGACAACCCACACATGAGCAGTGCAAAGCTATCACAACTAGGAGTGGGAAACAACTGCCAGGGCCAGAGATGAAAGCCGTACCGATTGAGGAACCAGCCCTAGAAACATCTACCGCGAACACTGCCCCGACAGAAGATAAACAACTTGTTGCCGCCACACCTTTCATGACAGCAGAAGGGACATAGGAGAAAGACAAGAATGATGAAGAACCTAAGCCTCCTCAGATCTGAATACCATGTGAAGGACGACTGGAAGACTACCATCATCCACCTCCTTTTCCACAGCGGTTACAGAAGCAGAAACAGGAATACCAGCTCAAAAAGATCTATGATATTTTTAAGCATGTTCACATCAATATTCCGCTGTTAGAGGCCATCCAACGGATGCCTGGTTATGCGAAATTTCTCAAGGATGCTATGTCGAAAAGATCCAAACTTGGGGAATTTGAGACGGTTAAAATGACAGAAGGATGCATGACTATCTTACACAGGCATCGACCCCAGAAAAAGAAGGATCCTGGGAGCTTCATCATACCGTGCATAATTGGTGACAAATTCGTGGGTAAGGCACTTTGTGATCTAGGTGCTAGTATTAATTTAATGCCAAAATCTGTGTTTCAGAAATTAGGTATTGGACGAGCACGACCCAAGACAGTTATGCTGCAGCTGGCAGACCGCTCTTACGTACAACCAGAAGGGAAGATCGAAGATATTCTGGTAAGAGTGGATAAGTTCATTTTTCCTGCTGACTTTCTTGTTTTAGTCTGTGAAGCAGATGAGAACGCACCAATCATCCTGGGGCGACCCTTCCTAGCAATAGGCAGATCACTGATTGATGTAGAGAAGGGAGAACTTACAATGAGAGTAAATGATCAAGAGATCAAGCTCAATGTTCTCCAGGAAATTAAACATGCTGATACAGAAGAAGAATGCAAGGTCATCATTGAAGTAATCCTTGACCAACCCTGCATCAGGTCGAGCTGCCATGACATTAAATTTGGTCACTGCCACAACAGCCATCTAGAAGACTGTCACGGCAGCAACGACGATAACAGCTCCTCCGATTTAGATACACCCGACATTGAAGGTCATGAGGAGGTAAACTGGATAGGAAATCGTCCAGGTAAGTTATTCGAGCCCCTAAACTATACCTCGAATGAACACATAATCCAAAAGCCTTCAACTGTAGAACCACATTTTTTAGACCTTAAGCCCCTGCCAGGGTAGCTTAAATATGTTTTTCTTGGTTCAAATGATATGTTGCCCGTACTCATCTCTTCCAAGTTAATGCAGAAACATGAACAACCGTTGATAGGGATGCTACACCAGCATAAAAAGGCTATTGGATGGACGATAGCTGACATCAAAGGCATCAGACTGGCACTATGTATGCACAAAATTCTCCTAGAGGATGATCATAAGCCGACAATTGATGCTCAAAGACGCTTAAACGACGCTATGCGAGAAGTGGTTCGAAAAGAAATTATCAAATGGCTTGACGCTGGGATAATTTATGCCATCTCGGATAGTAAGTGGGTGAGCCCGGTGCAATACGTTCCGAAAAAGGGAGGAATAAACGTGGTGACCAATGAAGAGAATGAACTAATCCCAACCAGGACTGTGACTGGTTGAAGGGTTTGTATGGATTACCGGAAGCTTAACAAAGCTACCCGGAAAGACCATTTTCTCCTACCTTTTATTGATCAAATGCTTGATAAATTAGCGAGGAAACCTTACTATTGTTTTCATGATGGTTGCTCAGGTTATAACCAGATAGCTATTGCACCAAATGATCAAGAGAAAACGACATTCACTTGCCCATACATCACTTATGCTTTTCGGAGAATGCCATTTGGACTCTGTAATGCACCAGCAACATTCTAGAGGTGTATGATGGCGATATTCTCTGACATGGTGGAGGATTTCCTGGAAATATTCATGGACGATTTTTCTGTCTTTGGAGACAGTTTTGAAGGCTGTTTAAGCAACCTATAGAAGGTACTCGAAAGATGCGAGAAAGCGAACTTGGTATTAAACTGGGAAAAATGTCACTTCATGGTGGATGAAGGGATAGTCCTAGGCCACACGGTAAGCTACCGCGGCATAGAGGTCGACAGAGCAAAGATAGAAGTGATTGAAAAACTGCCACCACCCACCACAGTCAAGGGAATTCGGAGCTTCTTAGGCATGCTGGGTTTTATCGAAGGTTTATTGAAAATTTTTCGAAGATCACCAAGCCTTTATGCCACTTATTGGAGCAGAATCGTCCCTTTGACTTCAATACTGAATGTACTGAGGCATTCAGAATCCTGAAAGAAAAGCTGGTAACAGCCCCAATTGTACAGCCACCAGACTGGAGTTTGCCATTCAAAATTATGTGTGATGCCAGTGACTATGCTGTAGGGGCAGCACTTGGGCAGAGGAAGGACAAGCTGTTCCACGTAATTTATTACGCTAGCAAAACATTAAACGATGCTAAAGTGAATTACACCGCAACAGAAAAGGAACTGTTAGCAGTGGTGTTCTCGATTGACAAGTTCCGCTCGTACATACTTGGGACAAAGGTGGTGGTCCATAAATACCACTCAGCACTGAAGTATCTGTTCGTTAAAAAAGATGCAAAGCCTAGACTGATATGTTGGATTCTGCTGCTGCAAGAGTTCGACATAGAAATCAAGAATAAAAAGGGGATAGTGAACCAAGTTGCAGACCACTTGTCAAGATTAGAGATGGGAAAGAGTCTACCGATAGACAAGACCCATATACTGGAGACTTTCTCTAATGAGCAGTTGTTTGCTGCCACAAGCACTGCCGCGACAGCCATGGCGGCAGGTAAGTTTTCTGAACTTCCTTGGTATACTGATTTCGTTAATTACATAGTTAGCGGAATATTACCTCCTGAACTTAATTACCAAGCAAGGAAGAGGTTCCAAAATGATGCAAAACATTATTATTGAGACGAACCTCTTCTTTTCAAACATTGTGCAGATCAAGTTATCAGGAGATGTGTACCACAGGATGAGCAGGAAGCTGTGCTTCACCACTGTCGTGCTTCCTCATATGGAGGACACTTAGGTGGAAAGAAAACCGCTGCCAAGGTTTTGCAATCTGGGTTTTATTGGCCCTCACTGTTCAAGGATGCCCAAGCATTCTACAAAAGCTGTGACAAGTGCCAACGGACTGGAAACATCTCAAGAAGATATGAGATGCCACTGCAAAACATTTTAGAAGTCGAGATCTTCGATGTATGGGGGATCAATTTCATGGGACCATTCCCCACATCATGTGGGAACCTCTACATCCTACTGGTAGTGGACTATGTATCCAAATGGGTTGAAGCAATCGCCACACAGAAAAATGATGCCAAGACTGTTCAGAGATTTCTGCACAAAACATTTTCTCCAGGTTTGGCATACCTAAGGCGATCATCAGTGATGAAGGGCGACATTTTGACAATAGGGTAATAGCTGCTGCCTTAAGAAAATACGGCGTAAAGCACCGGATTGCAACAACATATCACCCTCAGACCAATGAACAGGTCGAAATATCCAACAAGGAAGTAAAGAACATTCTTGAGAAGATGGTTAAACCTACTCGAAAGGACTGGTCTTTACACCTCAATGATGCACTCTGGGACTATAGAACAACATTCAAGACACCATTGGGAATGTCACCCTACAGGATGATATATGGAAAAACATGCCATTTACCTGTCGAGATAGAGCACATAGCTTACTGGGCTATCAAGGCAGTAAACATGGACTTAGATAAGGTAGGGCAGAAGAGGCTACTTGACTTGAATGAAATTGAAGAAATTCGAGCAATGACCTACGACAACGCAAGGATTTACAAGGACAAAACAAAGAGGTGGCATGACAAGAAGTTGCTGCCACGACAGTTCTGCCCAGGGCAGCTTGTGTTAATATTTAACTCTAGGTTGAAACTTTTCCCAGGAAAGCTTAAATCTAGATGGTCCGGCCCATTCCAAGTTGTGCAGGTTTTTCCTCATGGTGCCATCACGATCAAATCCTTAAAAGACGGGCACCAATTTAAAGTCAACGGATAGAGACTAAAGCATTATCAGGGGACTGAAGCCCTAAGGATGCAGTAAGTTGTTACTTTAGGAGATGCCCCTCAAGGCACCCCTAATTTAACTTAATTTTATTCATTTTTATTTTTATTTTATTAATTATGTATTTTATTTATTGGGAAATTAGAATTATTTTATTTTTAGGAACTAAGTTTTTATTTTAATTATTTTTAGGAAATAAGGGAAACAAGGAGAGGAGAAGAAGTGAATCAGCCCACCATTTCCACAGCAGCCCAAAAAGCCCAAAGGAAGAGTCTGTCGTCACAGCCTGTCAACAGTTGTCGCGACAGATGTAGAAAATACAGCTTGTTACCACGCTGTCGCGGTAGACACGCAAACGCGTAACAAACGCGCAGCAGACACGAAAACGCGTGACAGACGCGTCAGAAACCACGTAACAGTTGGCCCCGTTATTTGCGCCTACCGTTACAGCTCCAACGGGCAGAAAACCATACATCTATATAAACCCCATTCACTATTCATTTTCTTTCACCTCACTTTTAATCTCTCAACTTGCTTTCTCTCTAGATCTCAAATTTTTCTTTGCTTTCCACAAACCTTGCAACTATGATTACCAGACAGACTCGTAGAAGTGCTGCCTCCAACTCTGCTGCAGTAGTCAGCACACCCAGCCATAGTGCCATCCCAAATCGCTTTGCCTCAACCGACTCCGCCGGCAGATATTACTGCTCCTTCCAGAAGAGGGAGATGTGGGAAGAAAGAGGGTTTCTTTACACCAAACGCACGGAGGACCTCGGACTCGAACCGTTCATCGCACGAAAAATCAAGGCCCTCAAATGGCAGATGTTTGCTGCCCAGCCCAAAGAGATGAATGTCACATTGGTCCGAGAATTTTACGCTGCCGTCGACAGCAGGGATACGAAGACTGTGACAGTACGAGGTAAAGAAGTTACTTTCGAGCCTGCCTACATCAATACCCTCTATGGCATCTATGCCAGCAAAAGGGAGAACGGACACAAGAGGTTTGCGGAAAGTCTATCGCCGGCAGACTACGATGTTTTCATGGCAGAGGTAACTGAAGAAGGGACATAGTGGAATACTGACCCCAAGCATCGGTGGACAGCGAAACACACTCAACTCACTCTGGAGGCCAAACTTTGGAACCACTTCGTAAAGAAGAGGATAATGCCTTCTTCCCAAAACATCATGGTCGACCGACCCAGGTTAGCACTCGTTCATTCCATTTTAAATGAGAGACCTATAAATGTCGGCCGATATATATGGGAGGTGATTTTGGAGTGTGCCCTACGACCATCGGGACCCCTTGTCTTCCCATACCTCATCACCGAGATCTGACGCGGCCACAATGTTCCAGAAATCCCCGAAGATTTCAAGGTACGAGGGAAAGGATGGACGGAGCGCAACATTTTCAGCTTAATGGAACTGAAGGCAGCCACACCACTTTCCTTTTTCAACCCGTCTACCGCAGTAGAGGAGCCAACAGAGCCCACTGAGCCAGAACCTTCCACCGTGGAGCAGCAGCAGCCAACGACAGCAGCCAACGGCAGCAGCCCCTCCAGCAGACTCCTTCACTCAAATTCTAGCCACACTGAAAAAGATGGAGGAACGACAGCTTGGTCTGATGAGTTTCGTTAGAGACTTCACGACAGCCACGGTACATTTCATTCAAAACAATTTAAATTTTGCAAATGTACAATTTCTTGCTTTCCCATAGCAATACTTTGTTGCCCCTACACCTGCCCATACTCCCACTCCTGCTGCCACACCAATAACACCATCTGCTGCATCCACTCCAACGCCGGCCGCGACAGCTGAAGGCGGTAGCTACACTGCTACAACCTCTACCAGAGGAGAAAAACGAAAGGAGCCGCTGCCAGAACTCGATGACGACTACTTCGCAGGGTTCTCATCATTCTCCATCTGGCAAGAATCTGACGGGGAGCCCTCTGTCGCCAGAAACCTTTCAAAGGAGTTCACTCCTATGAAAAGGCAGAAGCCCAACACTGGTGAAGGATCATCCGGCCAAGGAAAGTCTGCCCGCAGCAGTAGCAGTAGCTCATCAGATGAGGTACAAGTGCTGGAAAAGCCACCCCAGATCTCACCCACTCGTATCCAGCCCCCAAGGGAAGCCAAGAAGAAAACTGCCTCCGCCTCTCCGAGCACTCTGTCGGCACCGACAATGAAGGTCACTGCCCGCCGGCAGCTAAAGATTAGCAGCAGCAGCAACGACGACAACTCATGAAATTAAGTTCCTATCTTATTTTGCTGTCTTGCTGTTTTATTATTATTGTGATGAATTTTGTTTTTATTTTTCATCTCTGTCATCATGCATTGAGGGCAATGCAACCCTCGAGTTTGGGGGTGGAATCCCTCCAGTAATATGAAGTGTCTTTTAGGTTTTAAAATTGTGTCTAAGTGTTAATTATTATTTAAGTTTATTTTTGCTTAAAAAATGGCTTATGTCTTTTAACTGAACTTACCTGCCGTGGCAGACTCTGTCGTGGCAGTGCCTTTAGGATATTTTTAGGAACAGTTCTGATCTTAAAACACCCTTTGTGACTCTTATGCTGTCTAGACTTCTCTTAGTAAACTAGAATAGGAAAAGCTTAAACACTTAAGTTGCCCCTAGAGGTGCCTAACACTGGCTCTAGGAAAAGAAGTTAAGAAAAGTCAGACTCAATACACCTAGTGGTGCCCGAAACTGGCTTTAGGAAGTTAGCTAGAGGTGCCCGAAACAGGATCTAGTCAAACTTAAATTAAGAAAAGAGAACCGAGTCTAAGAAAAACTAAAGCAGCCTAAGAATTGCCTCCAAGAAAATAAAAGCTGGCATAAAAATTCAAGTGAAGAGCTTAGGTATTCTAGTGAACCATGGGAGTCTAGGCATATAATTGTTCACAAAACATGCACACACTACACGAGAATTATAGCAAGGTTCCGAATAAATACAGAAATATCCAACTAGATGTTGTTCACGAACGGGCATGAATGGTAGGTAAGGAAAAGTCCACTGATTTAAGCCAAACAAAAATTTTCTTTTTAATTTTATTTAGTTAGGTCATAATTGCTTGAGGACAAGCAAGAACTTGAGTTTGGGGGTGTGTTGAGTGTACAAAAGTTCTACTTTTTACCCCTTATTTAACCCATATTTCTGATGCATTCAAGCATAATTCATTGCATTTAGGATAGATTTCACATATACATCACAATTATATAAAATGGCACAGTTGCTACTAATTTTGGCTGATTTTGCACGTAGCTGTTGTGGCAGACTCAAGGCAGTGAAGAAGCAGAGCTGGAACACAAGAAAGGAGTCAAGAGGAAGGATGATGCCGTGGCCACTGCCGTGGCAGCCAATGACGACAACAACGGTGAAGGGAAAAGTGAAGTGGAGCTCGACAAATAGAGGAAATTAAGCCGGTCTGTCGTGGGCCAACCATATATTTTTCTGAGCCCTAGATCAGAATGAAGGACAAGCCAAAAGTTCCAGGAAGAAACCCAAAGCAAGAAAAGAGGACGAATTAAAGGCATCTTCTCTGGAGATTTAATCTTAAATTAGAGTTGTACTTTAGTTTGAACTTTTATTCTTTCCTTATCAGAAAACTTGAACCCAAGGCCTATAAAAAGGCATGTAATTCGACCTAGGGAAGGATATCTCATTCTCTAGCCATCTTCCCTAAACCCTAGTCGTTTTCCCCCTTCTCATCATGTTCTAAACTTCCCCTAGGGCTGAGGGTTGATTCTGTAAAGTAGTTGCAAGGATTGTACTGTTTTTAGGATTTTTCTGTTCAATAAAATAAACTTCAAGTTTGCTTATTCTGGTTTTCAACATCTTGCAAGAGTATCGGGAGAGCATTGTGAGATTATTCATTTACTTAATATCGGGAGAGTTAAGTATACGAAAGGAATAAGTGCGGGTTCTCCAATTTAGGGTTGAACTATCTCAGACCTAGGGATAGGACGAGGTTAAGTGGCTAAGGAAGAATTCAACAACATCGGTGTTCATCCTTCGATTCACGCCGAGAGGTATCATCTAAGACGTGTTCATCGACAGACTTGGACCTAGGGATAGGACAAGTCACAACAAGGATTCTTGCCAAGCTTGAAGTACAGAGTTGTGTGATCACTGCCGCGACAACAGACTGCTGCCGCCGCAGGTGCTGCCGCGACAGGAACGTCGACAGAACAGGAAGTTCTATACAGTGCAACACCTACACTACCGAACAAATCAATACCGACCTATTTCTTTACCCTGAATCTTTTAATCTTTTATCTTCAGTATTCTTTATTATTCCTCTACAAACAATTAAACTCTCTTCTTTCTTTCTTGTGCAGCAATCCAAGGATAAAGCTATTTCCAGTCCATGTGGATTCGACATCCGATACTTCGTGTATCACTTTACTACTTGCGTCGTGTACACTTGCACTCTATTGCGATAGACTATTTTACACGCAACAAAAGGATGTATCGAAACGGGCAAGGACGTATCGAAACGCCAATCTCGAAACGAGAACTTCAGTATCGAAATGGAAATTTCTAGTAAACTCTTAAGCTCAAGCTGTATCGAAAAGCCTGGGGCGTATTGCAACGCCTGAGCGATTTTGTGAAATTTGACTTTAAAACACTTAGAAAATTTTATGGGGTTTAAGTTTTGACTTTAAAACATTTTAAGTCTAAAATATACTTGTCAAATGTGAGTTTTTTGAGTACTTAAAAGTTTATTTACTTTGCAATTAGGTCTTTAGACTATTTGCTATATCAAAATCAAACATTGGTTTTATAGCCTCTTACTGAGGATCTTTCTTTCGCGATTCATTTAATGAGAGTCCCTATCGGATGGAATTCCAAGTGTGTCAAAGTCTGAGTTTATTTATAAATCTTTTACTTCGTCAGCTCATCACGAGAGGGATCCATTCCAATGCTCCAGCACTCCTATGCCTCAACAGCTTCATGCACAAGCACCACTAAAATGCACTACCTTCCCTATTAAAAGCATTGATATATATCAATAAGCGCATGCTTGATAACTCCGTGCAAACTAGAACTAAATGCATCTATATGGGATTAAACACATGCAAAAGCTAAGTAAAAATAGCACAAAAGATAGGTTACCTAAGCAGTCATCAACATTGTGTTGGTCTATCAGACTAGTGAGACATGTGATCATCGTGGCCAATGTCGACAATTCGTTTGCAATGTTTTTAAGAGTAACCATAGGATTTTTGTATTCTCTTATCTGAGATTTTAATTGACATCCTGAAAATCACAGCACACAAAAGAGAAAAGAGTTACATCAAAGTAAACTTAAAGCACTAAAAGTGCAAAGAATGCTTGGTACAAAAGATGCTTGTTGCACGGATGAAGGAAAATGAAACATTGTATTTTCAACTTAAAATCCCCAAATCTGATACCTAATGATACGAAAGTGTAACGCCCCGGTTTGGGGCCTAGATGTTTTAGGCATCGATTTGGATTAGTCGAACCTAGAGTTGGAGATTCGAGCTTTTAGAATCGGTTCAGGGAAATCATGGTTCGAAATAAGATAAAAATGTGGTAAGATTTCTAAAATCATATAAATGAGTATGTCTAAATCAATTTTTCAAAATGGGTTTCGTAAAGGGTACATTTTGGGTAGTGACCAAAATGCAAAGTTTTAAAACTGTGGAAAAGTGTGATTTTCAAAGGAGAGTCAAATTCTTAGCATCTTTAGGGAGCTTTATGGAAATTAAGTATTTTCTCTAATTTGGGATGTGTTTTAGATGTTTAATTAAAGATTAAAGAGTGGATTTATTAATTAAAAGAGAGGTGGTTAATTTGTTAAACAAAATTTGACGTAACTCTTTCATTTCTCATTTTCTCTTCAGCCAATCACTCTATCTTTTCTCTCAATTTCCAGATTTCTTCCTCTTTCATTTTCTCACTTAATTTCCAACTCTTTCCTTAAGATTTCTCTTAATTTTCCTCATGATTCTTAAAGTGAAAACTTTCCAAATTAGAAGAAAAGCAAGGATCGGAGGTAATTTCGTGCTACTCCTCTAATCAAGGTTCTTTAATGAAATTCCAATGTATTTGACTCTTGATTTATGTTTTTAATTAAGGTTTTAATGTTGATTTGATGAAAATGTCGAAATCTTGCTAAAAGATGAGATTAAATGTGATTTTCATTTGGGCACTGTTTTGATTGATTTAAGAAAGATTTTAAGGTTGATTTGGATGTTAAATAATGTTAATAATGAGCTTTGATCATAAAAGTCCCGAAATCATTGAGATCTCTAATTGTCTAGGTTGTTAGTTATGGGTTTTTGGCTTGGAAATGTGAAATCGGAGTTGCTGGAGGTATAAGGATGATATTAGGATGTTTTTGGATGTTAATTTATGGTTAAAATGTAATGGAAGTTTTTGTTGATGGCTGGGTTGTGTTTGGTGATCAATCGAAGGTGATTTCGGTTGTTTTGGATGGGCATTTTGGTGCATTTGGGCAGAGCTGCGGGATTTTAGTGTTTGCTGGTGGTTTTAATGCATAGAGATGCATTAATCCTCTGTTCTTATGTGGTATAAACATGGGAGGATTCTTCAGAAGCTTTCAGTGAAGTTCCAGGGACATCATACGCTTGAATTTCACGTCAGCAATTGAGGTTTCACAAGTCAGTGAGTGGAAATGGGATTTCCAGCTTTGAAACGTCTTAAAAGAGGTTTTGGGAACTTAGTGTAAGCCTGAAATGCTTTACTAAGTTCAGAAGTAAGTAAAGTGATTTTCTCCCTCGGATTGTGCTATTATGAGCTTATGGATGCACTTGTTTTTAAATGTGTTTACCTACTATTTTAAAGCATGTTTTGAGCATATGAGTTGCTCTTTATAATGCTATATTGCTGAAGGATGAACTAGGTAAGTGATCCTTCTAAGTATGTGTTATACTTGTTTATGAAGCATGGTTTAATACTTGGAATATTGCTTATTGTGAATGCTTTGAAAAACAATGAGGTTTGCATTAAAAGTGAATTATATTTGCAAGTGATGTTGTGTAAAGTGTTTTGCAAATGAAATCGAATATAGTTAGTCGGCTATAGGATTGAGTGCACTATAAACAAGTCGCCTCGGATGTTGACGGGTTGTGATTGTACCGAATACTCCATCCAAGTACCCTAACAATCGAGAATGTTTAAGGTGTTACAATGGTGGAGGATAGCTCCTGTGTGTGAACCTTGTATGGTGTCTCATCTCTCGTTAGTGGGCTATACATCTACCGATGAGTGTTGTTGACGTGTTGTGATTTTATCGAATACTCCACTACGGGTGTCACAACGGTGGAGGGTAGTTCTCGTGTGAGAGCCTTGAGGTGTCGGTAGAGTGTATGAAGTGTTTGGGACAACACTTGGTAGTCCGTGTATCCGATATGCTTTTTGAGAAATGAGAATGTTGTTGATCACTTGTGAACCAATATAATTGTTTAATTGCTATGGAAATGTTTATGGATGCATAGTATGTAAAGTGCATGTTCTACTTTAAAAGCTTTGCATATTGGTGGAAATGCATGAAAGGCTTGATATTTATGTTAGCAACGGATTTTGCTGTTGAAGTATTTGATACTTGTTGCATGGTGTAAAACATGCCGATTTTAATGATGAAGTGCATGAATTTCAAAGAGGCCATGATGATTTTCAAAAGTATGAAAATGATTTTAGGCATTGATGGTGGTTTTTGTTTTTGAGCTTTCCTCACTAAGCTATTCGCTTACGCTCTCCTTTGTCCAACAATGCAGATAACTAAGTGTTTGGAGGCAGCAACTTGCAAGGGGATCTAAGAAGACTTCACTTCCAAAGTATGTTTCGGGTTATGAACTAGAGTAGTAAGGGCAATGGGGGATTTCAAGTTTTGTTTGGGTGACGTGTATGAACACCCTTTGAGCAGGTTTGCTATATGCTTTTACACTTGTAAAAGGCCTTTAATTGGTGTTTGAAGTATTGGTTTGAGTTTTGACTCTTGAGTTGTTTATTTACTAGGTTGCATGCCTCTAGATTTCCTTTGGTGCAATTAGCCATGTTTAAACGCTAAAACTGCTGCATATGTTTGAGGATTAATGTTGATGTATGATGTATGCATGTTAGAAACATGTTGGATTGGTTTAAGTTGGAATTTTGGGTGAAAAAACTAGCAAAATCTATCATTAAAGGACCAAGTGCTTCGAAACACTCGAGCCTGTATCGAAACGGGGTGCCTGAAATGGCCTTGGCGTATCGAAATGAGTAAGGTTTGTTCCAGTACGATTTGCTACTGGAAACCATGGTTTCGAAACATTTCAAAGGCGTTTCAGTACGAGCCCGTGTTTCGAAACATGGCTTATTGTTTCGGAACAGGTGTCAGTTATGTTAGTTAATGGAACGTTATGTGTTTCGGAACAGGGCCTTAGTGTTCCGAAACGGGTGGTAGTTAAGTTGGTTAATGTCATGTTCTGAAGTTCTGATTCTTTGCATTTTAGTCTCTGAATGTTGTGGATGCAATTCAATGAGCATGAATGATTATTTTGAGCTATGATTTGACAAAGATGTATGTAATAAGACTAATTAAAGGTTGGTAACATGAATTTGACTTAAGTCCTTGCGAATCAGGAAAATTACAAAATGGTCTCTAAAAATCGAATTGAATGAAATTGATGAACGTTTGCGTTGTGTTTGATCCGCTGCAATGTTAAACTCATAGGAACCTTATTTTCATCTAGATAAGATAAAAAATATATAGTTGTTTATTGAGGTAAATATTTTCGGTTTACTTCAATATTCCTCGTGTGATCCGTTCGATTCGGTCTACCAGCTAGGCCGGGTCGAGGGGGTTACATTTGGTGGTATCAGAGCCATGTTACGAAAGGATAGGTTGATGGTATGTTAATGGTAAGCCAATGTGATATGCTTGTAGGTATTTGGTGATGTTTGTTTTGCACGGTGAATGTTATAAGCATGTTAATGTTGATCAAGTGATGATGATGCTATGTATGATGATTGTGATATGAGTGTGAGCTGTTATATATGATGATATTGTGTGTTGAATCTTTTTGCTTGTGATGCACGATGGTTGCGACATGTATGTTGTATGCTTTATGCAATTTTTGAGAAAATTGGGATGCCCATTGCCTTATTACTATTGTGAAATGTTTTAAATTAGAATCAAAGTCAAGGATCCTTGCTAGAAGCTGGCTTGATTTCTTGTTTTGTTTTATATTCTTTCCTTAATGATAATAACACAATGGGACCGAGGAGAGAGCTACGTTTAGGATCAGTTGCTTCATCTGATGAGCAAAGGAATTAGGAGAACGAGGTTATGCCAGGTGCAAATTTACCTCCTCCACCACCACCACCTGGGGGTGAGGAGCAAGGGCAACACAGGCAGGCTGGTCCGGTGTTGGGAGATTTGACGCCTTTGGTACAGATGATGATTGGAGCATTCCAAGTTGCCGTTGTTGGAGTGCTAGCACAAGTACAAGCACCCGCATGTGGGCAATTGGGCTTTTCGTTGGAACCCTTACGAAGTCTAGGAGGCGTTGAGTATCATGGATTGTCTTTTGAAGCATATGAGGCTTGGATGGCTAGTACGATCCGGATTTTGGATCAGATGGGATGTAATGATACACACAAGTTAGGATGTGCTATCTCGTTATTGCATGGTGATGTATACAGTTGGTGAACGACTGTGACTGCGGCCATGGAACCCAATGATGTGGATTGGGAGTTCTTGCAGGCTGCCTTTAAAAAGAATTATCTGGGAGTTATATACTTAGATGACAAGAAGCGTGAGTTCATGTCCTTGGTGCAAGGAAACATGACAGTGGCTGAGTACGAGGTCCAATTTGTACATTTGAGCCAGTATACTCCGGAGTTGGTGTCGAGTGATAGGCATCGATGTGATCGCTTACGTTATCGCTTGTTGCAGGAAGTGAAGACTTTCATTCTCAATTCTAATTATATTGATTTTGATGTGTTGGTGACGTGAGCCAAGGATATAGAGCGAAGTTTGGGTTTGACCTCTCGCGTGGGTGGTTCTAGCTCGAGTAAGAGAGCTACTGATTCTTGTCCTAGTGGTGGACAGAACAAGAGAAACCGTGATCACAAATATTGGCTTGAGGCGAGGCGACGTAATTATGGTGAGGTGTGCCAGTTCAGGGTAACATGGTGAGGTTTGAGCGGAATACTTGATGGACGTGTGGGTCACGAGAGCGTATGAGGCGAGATTGTCCTTGTGTGTCTCGAGAGGTGTAGGCTTTTGTGGCTGGTGCTAGTTCTTGTTGGAACTGTGGATCAGCTGATCATATGAGGTGTGAGTGTCCTTTGCTAGCTGGGGGTGGTCAAGGGCGAACATCGGCTGTTGCACCATAGAGAGGCTGTGGGCGCGGCCGAGGTAATTTCCAACAGAGGGAGGACGAGCAGAGAGGTGTAGCTCATGTTGTTGTTGTTCAACCTAAGGGTGGTGGTCCCGCGAGAGTGTATGCACATCGCAAGGGACGTAACGACACCGACATGATTGCAGGTACTTTCACCTTGCAATCCTTGTCTTTGTTAGCTTTAATTAATTCTGGATCCAAACATTCATACATCTTTAGTGAGCATGCACATTTCCTTGATTTCTCTGTTGAGATGCTAGATATAGGAATGCAAGTAACAAGCTCTTTTGGTGAAAATGTTGTTACAAGAAAATTGTATAGGAGATGTCTTTTATCTGTTCAAGGCCATGTGTTCTCAGTTGATTTAATGGAGTTGCCTTTCTATGGTTTTGATGTGATTCTTGGGATGGATTTGTTGTCTGAGCATATAGCTATAGTTGATTTTGATGTTAAGCGAGTTACCTTAAAACTTGTTGAAGATTACGATGTGGTAATCGTATGCGAGAATGTAAAATTCTTGTCCAATGCGATTTCGGCTCTTGAAGCGAGTCGGATGATGGAATTGAGTTGCGAATCTTTCCTAGCTTATGTGATGAACCCTGGTACAAAGCAGGTGCGAGTACAAGACATACGAACAATATGTGAGTTTCTGGATGTTTTTCCGGAAGAATTGCCTTGTTTGCCTCCGAATAGAGAAGTTGAGTTTGACATTGAGTTGTATGAAAATACGACTCCAGTGTTTATTGCTCCATATCGTATGGCGCCCAAAGAGTTGGAGGAGTTGAAAATGCAACTTCAAGACCTGCTTGATCGAGGGTTCATAAGGCCAAGTGTTTCACCTTGGGGTGCACCGGTCTTGTTTGTATAGAAGAAAGATGGCACGATGGGTATGTGTATAGATTATCGGCAACTGAACAAGTTGACGATTAAGAACAAGTACCCTTTGCCAAGGATTGATGAAATGTTTGATCAGTTTCGAGATGCTTTAGTGTTCATGAAGATTGATTTGAGGTCCGAGTATTATCAATTGAAGGTTAAAGATGTAGATGTACACCTAAGACAACTTTTCAGACAAGGTATAGGCATTCTGAGTTCTTAGTACTGTCATTTGGGTTGACAAATGCACTGGCTGCATTCATGGATATGATGAATCGTGTGTTATATGAGATTTTAGATCAGTTTGTGGTAGTGTTTATCGATGATATTCTTGTGTACTCGTGTACCGAGGAGGATCATGAAAAGCATTTGCGGATTGTGCTGCAAGTGTTGTTGGAGAATAATCTTTATGCTAAGCTGAGCAAGTGTGAGTTTTGGCTCAGGGAAGTTGTCTTTCTTGGACATGTAGTGTCGGCCGAGGGTATTCGGGTTGACCCACACAAGATTGAAGCGATGATGAATTGGAAGACGCCTAAATTAGTGACGAGAGTGCGTAGTTTCCTTGGGTTAGCTGGATATTATCAAAGGTTTATGGAGGGTTTTTCTAAGATTGATGCTCGTTTGACTAAGTTGTTGCAAAAGAATTTTCGCTTTGAATGGACGGATGTTAGGCAACAAGATTTCGAGAAGTTGAAGGAAGCTTTGACGCAAGCTCCTATCTTGATTCAACCAGAATCGGGCAAGGAGTTTGTGGTTTACAGTGATGCGTCTTATGTTGGTTTAGGTTGTGTGTTGATGCAAGGTGGGAAGGTTGTAGCATATGCATCTAGACAATTGAAGGTGCATGAGCGTAACTACCCTATTCATGATCTATAGCTTGATGCAGTTGTGTTCGCCTTGAAGATTTGAAGGCATTACCTTTACGGTGAAAAGTGTGTGGTTTACACTAATCATAAAAGTTTGAAGTATCTCATGTCTTAGAGGGAGTTGAATCTTAGGCAACGAAGATGGTTGGAATTGCTTAAGGATTATGATCTAACAATTGAGTATCGTCCTGGAAAGGCCAATGTGGTGGCTGATGCCTTGAGTAGGAAAGTGGTTGTTGAGTTGAGAGCGATGTTTGCTCGGTTGAGTATATCGCGTGATGGTGGGTTGATAGCCGAGTTACAAGTGAAACCTTTCTTGATTCAGTTAATTAAGGATAAGCAGTTGCTTGATGATTCCTTGGTGCCTCATGTTTAGGATATAGCTGATGGTATTGTAACAGATTTCTGTTTCAATGAAGATGGTGTTTTATGCTTTAAAAGTAGGATAGTTGTGCCGGAAGATGTTGAGTTGAGGCACACTATTTTGAATGAGGCACATAACAGTCCTTTTGCTATGCATCCTGGTAGTACCAAGATGTATCATGGTTTGAAAGAAGATGTAACCCCCTCGTCCCGGCCTAGCCAACAGACCAAAGCGAACGAGTTACACGGGGAAAACTGAAGCGAAACTCGTTAAGGCCTCACTTCGATTAGCAACCCTATTTTTTTCTTCTATTAGTCTTGTCTATATGCCACATTTAAACCTATGTGAGATGGCAAACTGCAGGAAAGACAAACACAGATACGATCCAAGCAGAGGGCATACAACAATTTAAACTTACCAAGTAGTTTATTAGTCAAATTTCATGCACGCGAGGCAAAACATCACAGAGGACACATATAAACTCCACTAGGAAGCATACAAAAATTAGGGACTGAAGTGTAACAATTGGAAACCTTCAAAGATGCTCTTTAACCGTTTTAACCACATGCGTTTCGAAACAAGGCTACCCGTTCCAAAACGCGGGCTTCATTCAAAAAGTAACACCAAGTCGTTCTAGAACGGTCCCTCATGGTTCTAGAACAGGAGCCTTCAGTGGCCAAACGTACCGGAACAACCCCACATGGTTCTGAAACAGGAGCCTCAAGTGGCAAATCGTACCAAAACGGCACCACCCCCGTTCCGATACGGGTGTCCCTGGAGCTTGGCCGTTACGAAATGCCTGGACACAGTTTGGGCCGAAAATGCATATCGGCATCTCCAAACGTTCCCAAACATACCCCAAAACACCACAAACCACAAGGCAACTTATTATACAAACAATCTAGAGGCAAAACACCCTAATGACAAGCTTCAAACATGCATGCACACAAAAATGGATCTCAAACCCAAAGGCTCATAAGAACACATTAGCTCAAAAACACCAACAAGTCAAAACACATAGCAATCAACCGCCATAAAAATCCTCAACGTAACATGATATCAACATTTAAAACATGCTAGCAACATTAACAAAAGCCAATCACAGGAGTTTGAACACCAACTCCCTAAAAACAAGCATAGCATTCCCATTGCCTAAGTGTTATTACAACTAGTAAAACCATGCTTTGAGCTAGCCAAGAACTCCGAGAACTCCTCCCTTTCCCACTTGCCTCCCAGAGCCTCTAACGATCTGCATTGTTGGAAAAAGAGAGCGTAAGTTTAAAAGCATAGTGAGCGGAGCTCTAAAACACAACAACAATGCAGTTTAAAACATATATCTTAGTTTTGAAAGCAAAACCATTTAAGAAAATATACAATGAAATGAGAGCATACACGAAACATGGTTTGCATATGCACAACCATCCTCGGTGGGACTACACTTCACCGTACACAACAACTAGCATTTTTTCGATGGGACTACACATCACCGTACTCATCTACTAGTCACTACCGGTGGGACTACACATCACCGTACACAACGACTAACCATCACGTGAGGCTTGACATCATCTATGACTACACAACAACATTAAAACGGGGAGTAAAAGCAATCCACATTCCACACAACAACACGAATATCCGCACACACCAACAATTAACGAAACAAGGCAAAATTGGACAAACTTACACTTGGGTTTAGGTTAGCCCTTAAGGCTCCACCCAAACCCCCAAGAAAACCCTCTTTGAATCATTTTAAGCTTCAAGCGTTACCACTCACCAATAGAGCCCAAGCGATAGCCGAATCCCCGATTTAAGCTTCCGAACTACCCAGATTCACATCCACGAACTCCATTTGGGTGATTGTAGATCGTCTTACGAAGTGTGCACATTTCTTGGTTGTGCATACAACATATATGTTGGATAAGCTAGCAGAGTTGTATATTGCTGAGATTGTGTGTTTGCATGGTGTGCCTAAGTCTATAGTGTCGGATAGAGATCCGAGGTTTACAATGAGATTTTGGGAGAGTCTACACCAAGCGTTGGGCACGCGCTTGAATTTCAGCACTCATATCATCCTCAAACGGATGCACAGTCGAAGCGAGTTACCTATGTGCTAGAGAATATGTTGAGATGTTGTGTGATAGATTTCCACGGTTCTTGGGAAAAGCAGTTGTCCTTGGTGGAATTTGCCTATAATAATAGTTTCCAGCAAGTATACAAATGGCTCCGTATGAAGCTTTGTATGAAAGAAAGTGTAGAACACCTCTTGGTTGGGCGGAGGTGGGGCAAAAGTTTGTTTCCTTGCCAAATTTGCTTAAGGGAACAACTGAGAAGGTGAAGCTCATATGTGAGTGATTGAAGGCTGCTTCGGATCGTCAAAAGTCTTACGCATATTTAAAGCGTAAGGAGATTGAGTTTGCGGTTGGAGAATGTGTATTCTTGAAAGTATCACCTTGGAAGAAGGTGATGAGATTTGGTTGTAAGGGTAAGCTTAGTCCAAGGTTTATTGGACCTTACAAGGTTGTGGAGCGAGTTGGTCCCGTTGCATATTGGTTGAGGTTGCCTCCCGAGTTGAAGAAAATTCATGATGTGTTTCATGTGTCAATGTTGCGAAAGTATAGATCGGATCCGTCTCATGTGATGCCTGTTGAGGAGATTGAGTTGAATCCGGATTTATCCTATGATGAGGAACCAGTGGGGATCCTTGATTCTAGTAGAAAAGTTCTTCGTGGTAAGACGATTGAACTTGTGAAGGTGTTGTGGCGACATTGAGGAGTTGAGGAGGCCATTTGGGAGAGCAAGGCGGACATGTTGAAGCAGTTTCCGCACCTTTTTCCATCAGGTAAAATTTTGAGGATGAAATTTCCTAAGTGGGGGAGAGTTGTTGTAACCCCCTTAACCCGGCCTAGACGGTTGACCCAAATTAAGAAGATTACACGGGGAAAACCAAGGACCAATCATGGACTTTTAAACACCATATTGTCCTTAAATATACAAGACTCATCCAAGGAATTTTAACCACCTTGATGATCTTAACCAAGAACCAACCATGGACTTTTAACCACCATGTTGTTCTTAAATAACCAAGGCTCACACAAGGACTTTTAAACACCTTTGTGACCTTAAACATCACTTGCCAATATGCATCATTAACAACATTAATCTTGATTACACGGGGAAAACCAAAGTCAACCCGAAAGTCAACCTTGATTAACGACCTTTTTTTTTTCTTTTTAATCTTGTCTAGATGCACATTATCCCTAGGTATATTCATAAGATCATCATATACAAAGATCACAACCATCAGAGATCATTCAGGGACTCAATTGAACAAATTACAACTTTAGGGACCAAATTGTAAATTCTGAAAATTATAAGGTCTTAATACAAATTAAAGTTACCAACTTGAAATTAATGATCTTTCATGCTTCTCTGTCAAATTTCAGCTCAAACGGGCATCCCAAACTCATACAATTGCATAAACAAGTTTCAGGACCAAAATGCAAACGTTGTAAAACATTTAACCATCAAATTCAGAGCCCAACGGTCGAGTGTTCCGAAACAGGAAAAACCTGTTTCGAAACGCGGGACCGTTCTGCAACGGGTTCCGAAACATGGCCTGGCAGTGGCCAAACTGTTCCGAAACAGTGCCTCCCGTTTCGGAACGCCCTGGCCATTTCAGGGCCCCGTTCCGATACGGTAGCACCTGTTCCAAAACAGACTGCCCAGATTGCAGAAATTTTGCTGGTTTATCATGCAAATCACCTATCAAACATGCTCCAAAAGCCACCAAACTTTACCAGCAAGTCACACAACATACATGGAACATAATTGCATCAACTAAACATCAACATGGCATCAATTATGAAAAGCCCCAATTCTATAGGCATGCTTCCTACTTAGCCAACCATTCAAGCATCAAATCTCCAAACAAACCACATAATGGCCAATTACAAGTACCAACATTATTAGCAACATAAATCCAACTTAGGGAGTCCAAAACATCTCCCAAAACAACAACATAGGTCCCCCATTGCCAAATTACCAAAAAGCTAATAGTGTTTAAGAAACCTTCACCATACATGAGCTTTGTTCACCACTTGGATTCTTCACCACCTTGCTGCCCTCAAATGCACTTTAATGCTCTGCATTATTGGTTTAAGAAAGAGAGAGAGCGTAAGCAAAAGCTTAGTGAGGGATGCTCATTAAAACCACACAATAATGCATTTATAAAACACCTTTATAAATCATACTTCGAATCAACATTTATACATGCTCATAAGCATTTAAAACAAAAAACTCATGCTTCAAGTTCATATCATGACATATTGGCAACAAGTGATACATTTCACATAAGATCCACACATGGAATTTTAAACACCATTGTGATCTTATAGTTTTCCAAGGACCACACATGGACTTTTAAACACCATTGTGTCCTTAACCCCATGAACTTTTAAACACCATGGCCCATGGACTTTTAAACACCATGGCAAGGACCACACAAGGACTTTTAAACACCTTTGTGTCCTTAACAAGAATCATCCAAGGACTTTTAAACACCTTTATGTTCTTAAATAACAAGGCTTACACAAGGAATTTTAACCACCTTTGTAACCTTAACCAAGGACCAATCATGGACTTTTAAACACCATATTGTCCTTAAATATACAAGACTCATCCAAGGAATTTTAACCACCTTGATGATCTTAACCAAGAACCAACCATGGACTTTTAACCACCATGTTGTTCTTAAATAACCAAGCCTCACACAAGGACTTTTAAACACCTTTGTGACCTTAAACATCACTTGCCAATATGCATCATTAACAACATTAATCCACTGTTTTAAAGCATTAAACCAAGCCATAAACATCATGCATCTTTAAGCATCAAACCATATTTAAACAATGTTCAAAAACAAGGATCTCGTACCTTGAGCATCCTTCAACACATGGCTTATAATCTCAGCAAATAAACATGCTAAACATGCTTTCAAAACAGGATTTAAAACATGCAAACAACCACATTGCATACAACCAATCCATGGCTCATCATCAAGAGAGTTTTCCAAAAACTTACTCTTGAGCTTAGCTAAGTTGCTTAGACTTAAACTAAGCTCCCAAACCTTCAATTCAATGGTTTCAAAGCTAGAAACCAAAATCCACTCACCGATTCCGTTTCGCCTCTTGCCGAAACACCAATCAAGCTTCCGGATCACCACCACTTGGATCCAAAGATGCTTCCCCTGTTTTTAACACATCAAAGCAGAGGATTAATGCATCATCATGCATTAATAGCTTCAATGAAAGCACCTAAACCCGCTGCTCTCATCCACACTCCATTTTCGGCTACCAAACACAACCGAAAATGCACCCAAACAACTTCACAACGTTACCCAGCCATGATCCATCAAATCTAAACATTCTTAAACATCAATTAACATCCAAAATGGATCTCAACACATCCTTATACCTCCAGCCATAACAGATCAACAAGATCACTCCAAAAACCATAAAAAACACAAGCTAAACTTAGGAAATTCAACCTATCCGAGATTGCATTAATTAAACCTCAATTCCTTATCAAATTAACATTAATTTAACATCAAAAATACACCTCAAATCACTACTAAAGCAGATTATACGAATTTTCATCAAAATCAAGCAAATCTTGCAATTAAAAGCCAAGATCATGAATACATCTATAAAACCTTTTATAAAACACAATTTAAGGATTGAGAACTTAGGAATTTCAGTAAAGAACTGAGAGTTTAGAGGAGAAGGACGTTCTTACCTCCAAACTTGAGTTTTCTCCCTTTTTGGAACCAAAATCTTGAAAATCCAATTAGCAATTGGTGAGGTTTTGTTGAAGAGATGATTAGGAATCAAAAGAGAATTGAAAACAGGTATTTAGGTAGCAAAATCAGAGGAGAAAGCTCTGGAGAAAGATGTTTGGTTTGAGAGAAAATGAGAGAAAAGGGAAAAATGGAAAATATGGAAAGTTAGTTGGAAATGACAAAATATCTTCCCTCCTTTTTAGTTTTATTTAAAAACCTTTAATAAATCATTTAATATCTTAGAAAAATCTAGAGAAACTCCCTTTGGGTAAATAGCTCCTTAAAGATTCAAAGTTTCAATCCTTTTTAAAACAGTCTCACAGTTTTCGAAAATTACATTTTGGTCACTAGCCAAAATGTCACCCTTCCAAATCTCATTTTGTAAAATTGATTTCACAGTTCACTTATATATATATTAAAAGAGGATTTTAGAACATTTTCCATATTTTTAATGCAACCTGAACTAGGCTTTCCTAATTTCACTCTTTTATATTCGAACAGCACTTTGACAGAACCGGTCCAAGCCCAAAACTTCTAAGCCCAAAACCGGGGCGTTACAACTCTCCCCCCTTAAGAAATTTCGTCCTCGAAATTTACCTGAAGGAAAAAGGTAAGGAAACTGCTTCAGCATGTCATCCTTCCGCTCCCACGTGGCTTCCTCAACACCACGGTGCTTCCACAACACCTTTACCAGCTCAATGGTCTTGCCACGAAGAACTTTACTGTCTGAATCCAGAACCTTCACCGGTTCCTCATCATAGGTCAAATCCGGATTCAATTCCACTTCCTCCACAGGCATCACATGCGAAGGATCTGATCTATACTTCCGGAGCATAGAAACATGAAACACATCATGAATCTTCTCCAACTCTTGAGGTAGCCTCAACTTGTACGCAACAGGACCCACACGCTCAATCACCTCGTATGGTCCAATGTACCTAGGGCTCAACTTACCCTTCCGGCCAAACCTCGTCACCTTCTTCCAAGGCGAAACCTTCAGAAACACACGGTCACCCACCGCATACTCTATCTCCTTACGCTTCAAATCCGCGTAAGACTTTTGCCGATCAGAAGCTGCCTTCAAACGCTCACAAATGAGCTTCACCTTCTCGGTGGTTCCTTTCAACAAAGCCGGCATCGAAACCAACTTCTGACCCGTTTTAGCCCAACAAAGAGGAGTCCTACACTTCCTCCCGTACAAAGCCTCATAAGGTGCCATTTGAATACTCGCCTGATAACTATTGTTATAGGCAAACTCCACCAAAGGCAAAAGTTTCTCCCAGGAGCCTTGGAACTCAATTACGCAGCACCTCAACATATCCTCCAAAATCTGGATAACTCGCTCAGACTGACCATCCGACTGAGGATGATAAGATGTACTGAAATTCAACCTTGTACCCAAAGCTTGGTGCAAACACTGCCAGAAACGCGATGTAAACCTCGGATCCCTATCCGACACAATCGACTTAGGCATACCATGCAGCCGCACAATCTCAGCAATGTACAGCTCCGCAAGCTTATCCAAAGAAAACGTAGTATGCACAGGCAAGAAATGCGCACACTTCGTCAGGCGATCCACAATCACCCACACTGAATTCTTCTTCGATGGTGACAAGGGTAAACCAGATACAAAATCCATGGTAATCATTTCCCACTTCCATTCAGGGATTCTCAACGGTTGCAACAATCCTGAAGGAACCTGATGCTTAGCCTTAACTCGCTGACACACCATACACTTGCTCACAAACTCTGCAACATCTTTCTTCAAACCCACCCAATAGTACTCATCACGAAGATCACGATACATCTTAGTACTACCAGGGTGCATAGCAAAAGGACTACTATGACCTTCAATTAAAATAGCACGCCTCAACTCAGCATCATTAGGCACTACTATCCGACTCCCAAAACACAACACTCCATCATCATTAAAGCTGAAATCCGAAGGCCTACCCTCCGCGATATCCTGAACATGTTGTACCAAGGAATCATCCAGCAACTGCTTTTCCTTGATCAGCTGAACCAAAGATGGTTTCACTTGCAACTCAGCCACAAGACCACCATCACGCGAAATACTCAAGCTGGCAAACATAGCCCTCAGCTCAACAGCTACCTTCCTACTCAAGGCATCCGCTACAACATTAGCTTTCCCAGGGTGATACTCAATCGTCAAATCATAATCCTTGAGCAACTCCACCCAACGTCGCTGCCTAAGATTCAACTCCTTCTGAGACATCAGATACCTCAAACTCTTGTGATCCGTGTACACAGTACACTTCTCACCATACAGGTAATACCTCCAGATCTTCAAAGCAAAAACCACCGCAGCCAACTCAATGTCATGCGTAGGATAATTGCGCTCATGCACCTTCAACTGCCGCGATGCATAAGCCACCACCTTACCCTCTTGCATCAACACACATCCCAAACCAACATAGGATGCATCACTGTAGACCACAAACTCTTTCCCTGATTCAGGTTGAACCAAGATAGGAGCTTGCGTCAAAGCTGCCTTGAGCTTCTCAAAAGCTTGCTGTCTCGCTTTCGTCCACTCATACTTAACATCTTTCTGCAACAACTTCGTCAAAGGTGCAGCAATCTTGGAAAACCCATCCACAAACCTCCGGTAGTATCCCGCCAAACCAAGGAAACTACGAACCTCATGAACAGACTTAGGAACCTTCCAATTCATCACTGCCTCAACCTTCTGAGGATCTACACGAATCCCCTCAGCAGAAACCACATGCCCAAGGAACACCACTTCCCTTAGCCAGAACTCACACTTGCTCAGCTTAGCATAAAGTTGATTCTCCAACAAAGCTTGCAAAACAATCCTCAAATGCTCTTTGCTCCTCCTCAGTACGCGAGTACACGAGGATATCATCAATGAACACCACAACAAACTTGTCCAGGTATTCATGAAACACACGATTCATCATGTCCATGAAAGCTGCAGGAGCATTTGTCAACCCAAACGACATCACAAGGAAATCATAATGCCCATACCTCATCCTGAAAGCTGTCTTAGGCACATTCACATCCTTCACCTTCAACTGGTAATACCCTGACCTCAAGTCAATCTTAGAGAACACAGCTACTCCCCGAAATTGATCAAAGAGATCATCAATTCTCGGCAAGGGATACCGATTCTTGATAGTCAACTTGTTCAGCTGACGGTAATCAATGCACATTCTCATAGTGCCATCCTTCTTCTTCACAAACAAGACCGGTGCACCCCAAGGCGACACACTCGGCCGAATGAACCCACGATCAAGCAGCTCTTGCAACTGCGTCTTCAGCTCCTTCAACTCTTTAGGTGCCATTCTATAAGGGGTAATGGACACAGGAGTTGTATTCTCATACAGCTCAATCCCAAACTCCACCTCGCGATTAGGAGGTAAACCAGGCAACTCCTCAGGAAACACACCAGGGAACTCTCGCACAACCCTGATATCTTGCACACGCAACTCCTTAGAGCTAGGATTCATCACAAAAGCTAGATAAGCTTCACAACCTTGCCTCAGCATCCTGCTCGCCTCCAATGTAGACACCACATTGGCAAGAAACTTCACATTCTCACCAACCACAACCACCTCGTAATCATCCGCAAGCTTCAACGAAACTCGCTTATTTTCACAATCCACAACAGCACGATGCTCAGCAAGCCAATCCATACCAAGGATTACATCAAAACCATAGAAAGGTAACTTCATAAGGTCAACATGAAAAACATGATCTTGGACAACCAGAGGACACCTTCTATAAAGCTTTCGAGTCACAACAGTCTCACCAAAAGAACTAGTGACACGAACACCAACATCCAAAGACTCAACAGGCAAACCAAGCAATTCAGCATGCTCACGCAAGATGTAAGAGTGCGTAGATCCAGAATCAATCAAGGAAAGTAATGACAAGGATTGCAAAGTAAAGGTACCTGCGATCACATCCGCGTCATTCCTTCCCTCCCGCTGAGCATACACCCTAGCTTGGCCGCCACCCTCAGGCTGAATAGCCACAACATGGGCTACACCTCGGCCACCCTCCTCTCTCCGCTGGAAATTACCACGGCCGCGCCCACGACATCTCTGTGGTGCAGCAACAACAGGAGCACGCACTTGGCCACTAGCCAACATAGGACACTCTCGCCTCAAATGATCCGCAGATCCACGGTTCCAGCACCCATTTCCAGCTGCCGCAACAGGAGCTTGCACCTCCCTCACAGCTCGAGGACAATCACGCTTCATGTGACCACGTGAACCACACGTCCAACATGCACTCGGATCAGCTCTAGCATTGCCTCCCCGAGCAGGTGCACCACCACCTCGCTTAGCTGAGGACTGATACTTCTGATCACGTCCCCTCTTGTTCCGCCCACCACCGGAACTATATTCAGCTGCTCGCTTTCCAGCACTTGACCCAGCACTCTTAGCAGATAAACCCAAGTTCATCTCAATATCCTTTGCTCGACCCACCAGCACATCAAAATCACTATACTCGGTAGCCAACACATACATCTTAACTTCTGTCACTAAACCATAACGGAACCTTTCACACCTTTCTCGCTCATCCGGAACAAGCTCAGGTGCATATTGACTGAGTCGAACAAACTGCACTTCATACTCAGCCACAGTCATGCTCCCCTGGGTAAGAGACATGAACTCCCTCTTCTTTTCATCTAGGTACCTCACACCTAGATACCTTCTCTTGAACACATTCTGGAAGAATGTCCAAGTTACATCAGCTTCAGCCATCCCAGAGATTATGGTCGTCCACCACGTATATGCATCATCCTATAGCAAGGATACAACACATCCCAACTTTTGCACATCAGTGCAACTCATCTGACCCAAGATTCTCTTGGTACTCTCTAACCAAGATTCCGAACCTTCAGCTGACAAACCTCTGAACTCAGTCCCTCCCAGACTGCGCAGACGTTCCAAGGGTAGTCTAACTCCAGCATCTCCCTGATGCCCAGCTCCTCGAGCTCCAGCTACTGCGGCTTGAAAAGCTCCAGCAATAGCTTGTATAAGCACAGTCATGTCAGGAACAACTTGTCCCTAACCAGCCTCAGGTCCAGCGACCCCAGCATCAGCTGCAGCTCCAGCTCCTTCACCCCCAGCACCACCACCACCCGGTGGAGGAGGTAACACCACACTCTCAACATTCTCTTCGTTCTCATTCTCGTTTTGAGCCGCAGCTCGCACATTACTCCTTAACTCTCTACGAGGAGCCATACTCTAACAATGCAATCACAATGCAAATAAACAAAGTCAGGCCCAGCAAGGTAAGTAATCCAAGTACTCAAGCTCATTTTCACTTAAAAAGACAACATCATTTCATTAGCTTTGATTTGGCAATGGGTACCCACAACATGCTTCACCACAGCATTCAACACAATTGCAACATAATCACAATTCACTCATCATGCTTTCACTCAACAAGCATACAAAGCATACATGCTTAAATCATTCACATACTCATTCCCAATTACTCGAGAACTCAGCTCTGATACCACCAAATGTAACCCCCTTAACCCGGCCTAGACGGTTGACCCAAATTAAGAAGATTACACAGGGAAAACCAAAGTCAACCCGAAAGTCAACCTTGATTAACGACCCTTATTTTTCTTTTTAATCTTGTCTAGATGCACATTATCCCTAGGTATATTCATAAGATCATCATATACAAAGATCACAACCATCAGAGATCATTCAGGGACTCAATTGAACAAATTACAACTTTAGGGACCAAATTGTAAATTCTGAAAATTATAAGGTCTTAATCCAAATTAAAGTTACCAACTTGAAATTAATCATCTTTCATGCTTCTTTGTCAAATTTCAGCTCAAACGGGCATCCCAAACTCATACAATTACATAAACAAGTTTCAGGACCAAAATGCAAACGTTGCAAAACATTTAACCATCAAATTCAGAGCCCAACGGTCGAGTGTTCCGAAACAGGGAAAACCTGTTTCGAAACGCGGAACCGTTCTGCAACGGGTTCCGAAACATGGCATGGCAGTGGCCAAACTGTTCCGAAACAGTGCCTCTCGTTTCGGAACGCCCTGGCCATTTCAGGCCCCCGTTCCGATACGGTAGCACCTGTTCTGAAACAGGCTACCCAGATTGCAGAAATTTTGCTGGTTTATCATGCAATTCACCTATCAAACATGCTCCAAAAGCCACCAAACTTTACCAGCAAGTCACACAACATACATGGAACATAATTGCATCAACTAAACATCAACATGGCATCAATTATGAAAAGCCCAAATTCTATAGGCATGCTTCCTACTTAGCAAACCATTCAAGCATCAAATCTCCAAACAAACCACATAATGGCCAATTACAAGTACCAACATTATTAGCAACATAAATCCAACTTAGGGAGTCCAAAACATCTCCCAAAACAACAACATAGGTCCCCCATTGCCAAATTACCAAAAAGCTAATATTGTTTAAGAAACCTTCACCATACATGAGCTTTGTTCACCACTTGGATTCTTCACCACCTTGCTGCCCTCAAATGCACTTTAATGCTCTGCATTATTGGTTTAAGAAAGAGAGAGAGCGTAAGCAAAAGCTTAGTGAGGGATGCTCATTAAAACCACACAATAATGCATTTATAAAACACCTTTATAAATCATACTTCGAATCAACATTTATACATGCTCATAAGCATTTAAAACAAAAAACTCATGCTTCAAGTTCATATCATGACATATTGGCAACAAGTGATACATTTCACATAAGATCCACAAATGGACTTTTAAACACCATTGTGATCTTATAGTTTTCCAAGGACCACACATGGACTTTTAAACACCATTGTGTCCTTAACCCCATGGACTTTTAAACACCATGGCCCATGGACTTTTAAACACCATGGCAAGGACCACACAAGGACTTTTAAACACCTTTGTGTCCTTAACAAGAATCATCCAAGGACTTTTAAACACCTTGATGTTCTTAAATAACAAGGCTTACACAAGGAATTTTAACCACCTTTGTAACCTTAACCAAGGACCAATCATGGACTTTTAAACACCATATTGTCCTTAAATATACAAGAATCATCCAAGGAATTTTAACCACCTTGATGATCTTAACCAAGAACCAACCATGGACTTTTAACCACCATGTTGTTCTTAAATAACCAAGGCTCACACAAGGAATTTTAATCCACTGTTTTAAAGCATTAAACCAAGCCATAAACATCATCCATCTTTAAGCATCAAACCACATTTAAACAATGTTCAAAAACAAGGATCTCTTACCTTGAGCATCTCAGCAAATAAACATGCTAAACATGCTTTCAAAACAGGATTTAAAACATGCAAACAACCACATTGCATACAACCAATCCATGGCTCATCATCAAGAGAGTTTTCCGAAAACTTACTCTTGAGCTTAGCTAAGTTGCTTAGACTTAAACTAAGCTCCCAAACCTTCAATTCAATGGTTTCAAAGCTAGAAACCAAAATCCACTCACCGATTCCGTTTCGCCTATTGCCGAAACACCAATCAAGCTTCCGGATCACCACCACTTGGATCCAAAGATGCTTCCCCTGTTTTTAACACATCAAAGCAGAGGATTAATGCATCATCATGCATTAATAGCTTCAATGAAAGCACCTAAACCCGCAGCTCTCATCCACACTCCATTTTCGGCTACCAAACACAACCGAAAATGCATCCAAACAACTTCACAACGTTACCCAGCCATGATCCATCAAATCTAAACATTCTTAAACATCAATTAACATCCAAAATGGATCTCAACACATCCTTATACCTCCAGCCATAACAGATCAACAAGATCACTCCAAAAACCATAAAAAACACAAGCTAAACTTAGGAAATTCAACCTATCCGGGATTGTATTAATTAAACCTCAATTCCTTATCAAATTAACATTCATTTAACATCAAAAATACACCTCAAATCACTGCTAAAGCAGATCATACGAATTTTCATCAAAATCAAGTAAATCTTGCAATTAAAAGCCAAGATCATGAATACATCTATAAAACCTTTTATAAAACACAATTTAAGGATTGAGAACTTAGGAATTTCAGTAAAGAACTGAGAGTTTAGAGGAGAAGGACGTTCTTACCTCCAAACTTGAGTTTTCTCCCTTTTTGGAACCAAAATCTTGAAAATCCAATTAGCAATTGGTGAGGTTTTGTTGAAGAGATGATTAGCAATCAAAAGAGAATTGAAAAGAGGTATTTAGGTAGCAAAATCAGAGGAGAAAGCTCTGGAGAAAGATGTTTGGTTTGAGAGAAAATGAGAGAAAAGGGAAAAATGGAAAATATGGAAAGTTAGTTGGAAATGACAAAATATCTTCCCTCCTTTTTAGTTTTATTTAAAAACCTTTAATAAATCATTTAATATCTTAGAAAAATCTGGAGAAACTCCCTTTGGGTAAATAGCTCCTTAAAGATTCAAAGTTTCAATCCTTTTTAAAACAGTCTCACAGTTTTCGAAAATTACATTTTGGTCACTAGCCAAAATGTCACCCTTCCAAACCTCATTTTGTAAAATTGATTTCACAGTTCACTTATATATATTAAAAGAGGATTTTAGAACATTTTTCCATATTTTTAATGCAACCCGAACTAGGCTTTCCTAATTTCACTCTTTTATATTCGAACAACACTTTGACCGAACCGGTCCAAGCCCAAAACCGGGGCGTTACAGTTGTAACGCCCCGGTTTTGGGCCTAGATGTTTTAGGCATTGGTTTGGGTTAGTCGAACCTAGAGTTGCAGATTCGAGCTTTTAGAATCGGTTCAGGGAAATCATGGTTCGGGATAAGATAAAAATGTGGTAAAATTTTCTCAAATCATCTAAAATCATATAGATGAGTATGGCTAAATCGATTTTTCAAAATGGTTTTCGTAAAGTGTACATTTTGGGTAGTGACCAAAATGCAAAGTTTTAAAACTTTGGAAAAAGTGTGATTTTCAAAGGAGAGTCTAATTCTTAGAATCTTTAGGGAGATTTATGGAAATTAAGTCTTTTCTCTAATTTGGCATGTGTTTTTGTAGAGCGTCTAGGTGTTCTCTATTTATGAGCGTAAGTGATCACTCTTGTCAAGTTATAGTATAAAAGATATCGTCTCCCACAAAGATTGGAGCAGCTCCTATGAATGGTTTCCTGTACAAAGATTTAGTAAATGCGCAATTAAATCTCACGATGTGGAAATATAAAAACACAAATAAAATAAAGATAGTGATGAGAGAAATGATAGGGAGAGATTTGGTCGATAGTTTGGGTAAGACAAATGTAGCTCAGTAGCGTGTGGACTGCATTATAAAGTTTGAGTATATTTTGTGCTGTCATGAATTGCTGCCTCGGCGGGTATAGCGGGCGGCAAGCTACAACCCTATCACGCGGCCGTAGCAGGTCACTACCACTACATGAGTGTACTGTCTCGGCAGGTGGAACGGAAAGAGGTCCTGGCGGCAAGTCTGGCAGACATTCCAAGTTCGGCGGGATAGTCGACAGTGAACCCTCCTATTTCTAGGTTAGGATGCTCGAACACTCATGTGATGTAGGCAATACCTAGCAATCTCAGCGTAAACCTAACACATGCAAGTCCATTTGATTGGTGATCCCTCTTAGACGCTGAAACTTGTGGACTGGTGTAGAACCAAGTTAGTCACGCTTCAACATGTTGTGACCGTGCTTAACCCTTTCGTGAGCCTTGCACTTTCGTGCCCAACAAATGGATTTTCTCTCAACTAACTAGTGTAGAATAATTGAAAGAACAAAGAGCATAGATTAAGCAAACTTTGGAATTTTATTGAAAACAACTCAAAACTAATACAACCGTTTCTCACAAACTACTTTACATACATGCGCCTTAGACCCTAGGAGAGTTGGACCGCGACCCTCAACAACTCCAACCTATCTAGCTATCTCCCCATCTATCCTCTCTCGGCGTGCAATATGTGAGATGCTCCTATACCCTTACATACATTGGGTATATATAGGGCTCATGGCCTAAGTTTGAGTCCTCCTTGAAGTAGAAGTTCTTAAAGTAATTTACATGAAATACAGACTCCTTTTTTACTTAAATGTGGACTCTTTGGACGTTGCCTTCTTTCACAAGTAAGGATAAGTACTCCTACTTATCGGTCTTGGATCAGCTCTATCGGCCACTACAGGCTTCAGAAAATTGCAAGACTAGGCTCGTTGGGCTTAGGAAAATGCCCTCTTTCAATCGCGACCCATCTTGACCAAGCCGATGTAACTCCTGCTCGGGCGGCACTTGGCAGAAATGCTGCTTCGGCAGCGTCCTTGGCAGCATCTGGAACTGCTTCAGTACAACTCCTTTTGTTCCAACTTTCCTGTCCTCTCCTCTCCTCTCCTTGCTACAGCACCTAAAAATATAAACCAAACTAAAATAGTAACTTTTCTCAACCAAACAATAAATATTCAAAAAAGCATGGTAAAAGAGAAGATACTGTTATAATGCATGCAATGCACCTAAATATGTCTAAATGGGCTTAAAACAACAATAATAAGGGCATGAATGTGTACAAAATATAGAACTTGTGAACACTCTACAGTTTTAAATGTTTAATTAAAGAATAAAGAGTGGATTTATTAATTAAAAGAGAGGTGGTTAATTTGTTAAACAAAATTTGACATAATTCTTTCATTTCTCATTTTCTCTTCAACCAATCACTCTCTTTTTCTCTCAATTTCCAGATTTCTTCCTCTTTCTTTTTTTCACTTAATTTCTAACTCTTTCCTTAAGTTTTCTCTTGATTTTCCTCAAGTTTCTTGAAGTGAAAACTTGCCACATTAGAAGAAAAGCAAGGATTGGAGGTAATTTCGTCCTACTCCTCTAATCAAGGTTCTTTAATGAAATTCCAAAGTATTTGACTCTTGATTTATGTTTTTAATTAAGGTTTTAATGTTGATTTGATGAAAATGTTGAAATCTAGCTAAAATATGAGATTAAATGTGATTTTCGTTTGGGCACTATTTTGATTGATTTAAGAATGATTTTAAGGTTGATTTGGATGTTAATAATGAGCTTTGATCATAAAAGTCCCGAAATCATTGATATCTCTAATTGTCTAGGTTGTTAGTTATGGGTTTTTGGCTCAGAAATGTGAAATCGGAGTTGCTAGGGGTATAAGGATGTTTTTGGATGTTGATTTATGGTTAAAATGTAATGGAAGTGTTTGTTGATGTCTAGGTTGATATTGGTGATCAATCGAAGGTGATTTCGGTTATTTCGTATGGCATTTTGTGCCTTTGGGCAGAGCTGCAGGATTTTAGTGTTTGCTGGTGGTTTAATGCATGGAGATACATTAATCCTCTGTTCTTATATGGTATAAACCGGGGAGGATGCTGCAGAAGCTTGCGATGAAGTTCCAGGGACATCGGACGCTTGAATTTCGCGTCGATAATTGAAGTTTTGCAAGTTGGTGAGTGGAAATGGTATTTCCAGCTTTGAAACGTCTTAAAAGATGTTTTGGGAACTTAGTGTAAGCTTGAAACGCTTTACTAAGTTCAGAAGTAAGTAAAGTGATTTTCTCCCTCGGATTGTGCTACTATGAGCTTATGGATGCACTTGTTTTTAAATGTGTTTACCTACTATTTTAGAGCATGATTTGAGTAAATGATATGTTGTTGATGATGCCATATGGTTTAAGGGTGCACTAGGTAAGTGATCCTTGTGTGCATGTGTTTATACATGGTTTTTGAAGCATGGTTTAATGTTTGGAATATGACTTATTGTGAATGCTTTGGAAAACAATGAGGTTTGCATTAAAAATGAATTATATTGGCAACTGACATTGTGTAAAGTGTTTGCAAGTGAAATCAGATATAGTTAGCCGGCTATATGATTGAGTGCACTATAAACAAGCCGCCTTGGATGTTGAGGGGTTTTGATTTTACCGAATACTCAATCCAAGTACCCTAACGATCGAGGATTGTTTAAGGTGTCACAACGGTGGAGGATAGCTCATGTGTGTGAACCTTGTATGGTGTCTCGTCTCTCGTTAGTGGGCTATACATCTACCGATGAGTGGTGTTGAGGGGTTGTGATTGTACCGAATACTCCACCACGGGTGTCACAACGGTGAAGGGTAGCTCCCGTGTGTGAGCCTTGAGGTGTTGGTAGAGTGTATGAAGTATTTGGGACAACACTTGGTAATCTGTGTATCCAATATGCTTTTTGAGAAATGAGAATGTTGTTGATCACTTGTGAGCCAATATAATTGTTTAATTGCTATGGAAATGTTTATGGATGCATAGTATCTAAAGTGCATGTGTTAGAGTATGCCCAAAGACCAATCATATGATGATTGAATAGACATACTATTTTACTAGATTTATCAAGTAATGGCATTGCCGTTAGTATCATTTGGTATGTTTCTGTGCATCAGACTAACCATTGGATAATAATGTCCATACAATAATATGATTATTGTTAAATATGATCATTAGTCAAATATTATTACGGGTATGGACAGTGATAATATATAAAGACTAATATGTGGTTGATTGATAACAAATGTTGTCATTGACATAGAGATGTCAAAATCAACACATAAGTATTTGTTAGAGAACAACATACTGGATTGACCCGCTATGAGCATGTTTCTTGGGTAATTATGTGACAGTCACAACATTGCTCATGATAAACATATGTATAATCCTCAGACTTGAAATCAACATGATTTCAACATAAAGATTTACGTATTTTGACATAGTCAAACGTGTGTCGTAACTGACTTCATTATAAAGACTGATGATTAGATACGTGATGACCTATGCAGTGAAATATGGTTGATCAAGAAAGGATTTGTCCCTCCTACATAATGGGAGAAATATCTTCGGCCACTTGATTGAGTGAGATTATAAAATGCATGACCATGCTCGAATATTATGATATGAGATATCATATAGATTCGTTTATCATAATCTACTCAAGACATCAAGAAACACTAGATGGACAACGCAAGTGTGACTAACCCATGACTTGTGTTCATCTAAGATATAAAGGACAAAAGGATGAAATACATAAAGGAAGTTTATTCAGGAATTAAGAAAGTCAAATCATGACTTCATGCAACTTAGGTAGCAATGATGTATTGCTAGATGCCACTCATTGTTTGTAAAATTAGAACAATTCTAATTTTGCTGCTAACGTTGCATGAACCTACAAGGGTCACACCCTTCGAATGAAACGAACAAAAAAATTGGAAACCATACTCCCTATTTTAGGGAGGTTGCCGAAAATCCCCTATGGGATAGGGAAACCAGCAACTCCCTTAAATGGGAATAATATTGGATAAATATTGTATTTATCAAATATTATTTAAAGTATGGAAAATATTTAGAGACTTAAATATTATAGAATAAGATTCTAGAAATTTATATAATGTATATTTAATTCCAAGTTTATGTAGCATTAGATTCTACATAATTAAAAATATATATTTAAATATATTTAAATCTAAGTAAAGATAGAATGAGATTCTATATAATAAAAATATATATATTTGGATTAAATATAATATATATTTAAATCCATGTTTTATGTAGAATAAGATTCTACATAATTAAATATATATATTTCATTTAATATTATTAAATATAATGTATATTTAATATAAACCAATTTCAAGTAGAATTAGATTCTATGAATTTTGGTTGAACTTGGATTTAAGGAATTCAACTAGAATTAAGTCTCTGAATACTATTTAAAGGGACAAGGGCTAGCAACCAAATCATCCCTATTCCTCCTTGCAAATTTCGACATATCCCTGGGAATTCCCTTCTGGAATTTTCGACAAGTCCCAGATTTCTTCTGAGAAGCTGTTCGATATTTTTCTAGTGTTCCTCTTGCCCCCTGGCAAATTCCTGGCGATTTCCTAGTTCGAATCCAAGTCCGGTAGAACCCCTGGTCGATTTCAGACTCCCTCAGAAATCCCTGGAGGGATTTCGACTTCTCCCTGGAAGGTGTTCAAACTGTCGGAATTTATCCCTAAGTGTTAGGGAGGCGGAAACTTTGTTCGTTTTGTTCGGGTGGACTTCGTAGAGGTCGTTGCGAACCTGTGACGATTTCGGTTTTACTTGACGTGGTTATTCTGACATACCGTCGGTTTTCTAGTTTCCAGAGTTCTTAAAGGTAACTCTTCATCTTTTCACCCCGGATTCGTTCCTGTACATGGATCCTGGATGGATTACGTCGAATTAATTTTTCCGCTGCGCCACGGGGCGTGCCGACGTGACCCAACATCATGTTCTACTTTAAAAGCTTTGCATATTGGTGGAAGTGCATGAAAGGCTTGATATTTATGTTAGCAACGAATTTTGCTGTTGAAGTATTTGATACTTGTTGCATGGTGTAAAACATGCTTATTTTAATGATGAAGTGCATGAATTTCAAAGAGGGCATGATGGTTTTCAAAAGTGTGAAAATGATTTTAGGCATTGATGGTGGTTTTTGTTTTTGAGCTTTCCTCACTAAGCTATTCGCTTACGCTCTCCTTTGTCCATCAATGCAAATAACTAAATGTTTGGAGGCAGCAACTTGCAAGGGGATCTAAGAAGACTTCACTTCGAAAGTATGTTTCGGGTTATGAACTAGAGTAATAAGAGCAATGGGGGATTTCAAGTTTTGTTTGGGTGACGTGTATGAACACCCTTTGAGCATGTTTGCTATATGCTTTTATACTTGTAAAAGGCCTTTAATTGGTGTTTGAAGTATTGGTTTGAGTTTTGACTCCTTAGTGGTTTATTTGCTAGGTTGCATGCCTCTAGATTTCCTTTGGTGTAATTAGCCATGCTTGAACTCTAAAACTGATGCATATGTTTGAGGATTAATGTTGGTGTATGATGTATGCATGTTAGAAACATGTGGGATTGGTTTAAGTTGGAATTTTGGGTGAAAAACTAGCAAAATTTGTTATTACAGACCCAAATGTTTCGAAACACTCAAGCCTGTATCGAAACGGGGTGCCTAAAATGGCCTTGGCGTATCGAAACAAGTAAGGTCTGTTCCGATACGATTTGCTACTAGAACTAATGGTTTCGAAACACTTCAAAGGCGTTTCGGTACGAGCCCGTGTTTCTAAACAGGGCTTAGTGTTTCGGAACAGGTGACAGTTATGTTAGTTAATGGAACGTTTTGTGTTTTGGAACAGTGCCTTAGTGTTTCGAAACAGGTGGTAGTTAAGTTGGTTAATGGCATGTTCTGAAGTTCTGATTCTTTCCGTTTTAGTCCCTAAATGTTGTGGATGCAATTCAATGAGCATGAATGATTATTTTGAGTTGTGATTTGACAGAGATGCATGTAATGACACTAATTAAAGGTTGGTAACACGAATTTGACTTAAGTCCCTACGAATCGGGAAAATTACAAAATGGTCCCTAAAAATCGAATTGGATGACATTGATGAACGTTTGCGTTGTGTTTGGTTCGTTGCAATGTTAAACTCATAGGAACCTAATTTGCATCTAGATAAGATAAAAAAAATATAGGGTTGTTTATTGAGGTAAACCTTCCTGGTTTACTTCAATATTCCCCGTGTGACCCGTTCGGTTTGGTCTACCGGCTAGGCCGGGTCGAGGGGGTTACAAAACGATTTAGCGTCATAGGATCGATTCGTTCCAAGTTGCAATTTACCCTAAAGGCTCTAGACTCTTTACAGAATGACAACAAGTTTTGGCAAATTTGAAAAAAAGAAAAGAAACAAAAGCTTAAGGAAAAAAGAAAGAATCTTGAATTCAAAGAACGAATCGAGAAAGAAGGCCTATGGATAAAGATTATGTTGTGATGAATGGTGTGTAAGATTTTTCCTAGAAACCCTCTTGATCGCGATTGATCAAGCAAACTCCATTATAGTTTCTAATCGACCCTCCAAGAAAGAGATCTTGGCAACCTGAAGTGTGAAGAAAAACCACCAGCAAACTCTAAGAGAGAATGAATTTGACTCACTAATAAAATTCACAAGAAGAACCATCTTGCAAAAACTTACGCAATGAGTATTTCATTAAAAAACTTGATTCAAAAACTTGGTGTCGAATACATGAAATGATCAGCCATTTTATAGGCTATTTTGAGAGGCTATTCATGGACTTAAATTCCTAAAATTTCTCCTAAAATGAAGGGATAAATCAAAATATTTGGCTCAAAAGACAAACTTCCTAATATATTCCTTGGAATAAGCTACTAATTACATTGTTTCCTAAATATAATGCTGGAGATTTTGATTCCTCAAGATATTATCTAGGTTCCTAATTAATTTAAATAAAAAAATAAAGGTGAAAACTCCATTATTAGGCTAAATAAATTCGGACAAAGCATTTGGATTTGTTTTTGGGTAAAATTTTTACATGAATTATACTAATGGGCTTCATAATTCTTGAATAGGAATTTCTACATGCGTTATCTTCTCTAAACTTGTTGTAAATTGAGCACCTGACATCTGATTGACACGTTTCAAGATGCATTGTAAAGCTAAGATACATTCGGTTATGTTCTAAGAATACATGTCAACCCAAAAATGTTTGTTTCCTATTGAAAACTTCATCGCAAGTCTGTTGATGCTTCAGTCCTGAAAAAATGTTTCAATGTCTTGTCTAAAATACATCGTTTCATCCCTCCTATGCATGTATCGTTCGCCCATTTCTCAAAAACATTCACCCTGAAACCTAAAAGGTCAAAGCGAGAACAATCTTCAATGTAAAAAGAGAAGGATTACTTGTCATAGGTTCGAAATAAATCGATAAATTCCTGTAAAAAGAACATAACACCACTAGAATAATCGTTAGCTAAAACATCTCATCTTTTTTTCTATTTCTCTTTCTTTTTTCTCTTTCGTGCACAACTCTTTGATTTTTTTCTCATCTTTCTTTTCTCTCGCCAGTGTTGGGTCATTAATATGACTTTTATCGCTCATGGCCTCTTTACCCTCAGTCTTTTTACAAGATATGATATCACTCCCCATTGTCTCTTGAAAATTATGAACTATTACAAGTTCATGGGATAAATCATGTTCATCATAAAAAATGTTATTGATATCATCATAAAGTGGGTTATCATAATACACATAAATCTTTTTATTTCTTTTTTGAGTAGATGACCATTGATTTAATCCAGCCAATGTTTGGTTAAGATTTTGCAATATAGCATTATGTTGTTCAATCCGAGCAGTGAGACATGTGATCATTGTGGCCAATGTCATCCATTCGTTTGCAATGCTTTTAAGAGTCATAAGAGGTTTTTATATTTCCTTATCTGAGCTTTTAATTGAAATCTTGAAAATCATAGAACATAAAAGAAAAAAAGATAAATTAAAGCACTAAGAGTCCAAACAATGCTTGACACAAGATGTTTTTTGCACGGATAAAGGAAAGCGCAACACTATATTTTCAACTTAAAACACCTAAATATGATATCAAATGATATGAAATGATTCAGCGAAATAGGATCTATTCGTTTCAAGTTGCAATTTACCCTAATGCCTATAGACTCTTTAACGAATGGTAGATTTGGAAAATCTAAAAAAACATAAGAAACAAAAGATTAAACAATAAAGAAAGAATCTTGAATTCAAAGAATGAATCAAGAAGGAAGGCGTACGGATGAAGATGATGTTGTCATGAATGTCGTGTTAGACATGTCCTAGGAGTCCTCTTGGTCACGATTGATCAAGAAAAATCTATTTTAGGCTCTAATCGACCCTCCAAGAAAGAGATCTTGCCAACATGAAGTGTGAAGAAGAACCACCATCAAGCTCTGAGAGAGAGATTGAAGTTGACTCACTTATGAAATTCTCAAGAAGAACTATCTTGCAAAAACTTACTCAACTCGTATTTGATTAAAAAACTTGATTCAAAAACTTGGTGTCAAATACATGAAATATTTGAGCCAGACCTCCTAATATATTCCTTGGTATTAACTACTAATTACCTTATTTTCTAAAGATAATGCCAGAGACTCTGATTGCTCAAGATAATATATTCGTTCCTACTTAATTTAAATAAGATAAAATAAAATAAAGGTGAAAATCCCTTATTGGGCTAAACAAATTTGGCCAAAGCATTTGAATTTGCTTTTTGGTCGAATTTTTACATGAATTATACAAATGGTCTTCATAATTCTTGAGTAGGAATTTTTGCATGCATTGTCTTTATGAAACTGGTTGTAATTTTAGCTCTCGACATCGGATTGACGTATTTCAAGATACATTGAAAAGTTAAGATACAACCGACTATGTTGTAAGCAGACATGTCAACCAAAAAATGTCCGGATCTTATTCAAAAAGGTGTCGCAAATGTGCTGATGCTTCAGCTCTGTTAACTAGTCAGTGGCCAAATTGGAGCAAAACTAATAGTTTAATGATAACATTGAAGCAATTTGAAGTATGGTTACCAAATTGAATAATTGATCAAAGCTTAGTGACCATTTGTGAACTTTACCCTAAATAATAATAATAATAATAATAATAATAATAATAATAATAATAATAATAATAATAATAATAATAATAATAATAATAATAATAATAATAATAATAATAAATTAAAATATTAATAATATCTTCGATTTATAGTATTGGATTTGGGTTAACTAAGTTTTTTTAGGGATTACTTTTATCGGGTTAAAGGCATAAGGTTCAGGTGGAAGGAATTGTAACACCCCGAAATTCGGTATAGTCGAAATTGGGTTCCGGTGATCAGAAACCCTACACCGTAAAAGTCCAAATATTGTATTGACTCTGACCATGTAGTCAATTATATCGACATTGGGCTCTAATTGAGTCAATTTATTGAACATGGACTTTATTGAATAATATTAAAACCTGTTTAGTGGCTAAATTGTGAAAATCAGAAGTTTGCAGATAAAATCATAAAAAAAGAGAGTTGAGGGACTAACCTTGCGATTAGCCCCTCCTAAATTAAAGACACTACTTACGTGGATAAATTGGATGAGCTTTCTTCATTAAGTAAAATATAGTAAAATAGAATTGAAAGAAAACTTACCCGATACTAAACTAAACAAGCTAGGAATAAAAGAGTTGTCATTCGAGAGCCGTAAAAGCTTCGGGATATCGAGGTGAGTATAGTCGGAGTTTCGAAAATAGACGAGGAGCCTTCCTGAATCCATTATTGTCAATTTTAATTTAATCGTTAACATTGTCTCTAAAGATATTGCTTTGGATTGATAAACGAACATATTGGTAAGTTTTGGTAAGCTTGGTAAGTACATCAAACATGGATATTGTCATTGTCCTTGTGTACCGGAATTGATATAGTAATTGCTATCGAAATATGGTAAATTAAACATTGGTCATTGAAATTGTCATTGAGGTCATAGATATTGATATTATAACATTGCTCATAGATGGAAGCATTGAAACATTGATCATTAAATCTATCATTGAATATTGAATATTGATGTTGTCATTCAAACCTTGGATTTGAAAGGACATTGGATACAATTGGCATGCCATAGAATTGCATTTGGACATCTGCTGGTAGGTTAATTTAGCTAAAAACCAGCTAAAATCTGTCATTACAGGTCAGGCGTATCGAAACGGGTGATGGTGTTTCGATACAACCTCTTTAATAAGGCTACTAGAAAAAAGGGTAATGTAGGGCATATCGATACGGTTTAGAGCCGTTTCGATATGTTTTGCTACTATCAAAGCTCGTTCCGATACAGGCTTAACCTGTATCGGAACGAGTCAATAGTCAAGGTCAACGAAGGTCAACCCGTATCGGCACCGGGCTTACCTGTTTCGATACGGGGTTTGGGCAGAATTAGTCTAGGTTCAATTCTCGTACATCCATTTTAAAACGGCTCATGGTGTTTCGATACCGGATTAGTTAAGTTGGTTAAAAGACATAGATTACAGTTTTGCATTATTTACAAATTGATCACCATTTACAGTATGCCTTAATCGAATGAGTAATTGACCTCAGAATGGCATGAAAATTTATAGGCTTGTTATTTATAAGTTGAATTTCGTTATAGTAAGGTTAATTACAGATAAGGGTCTCTAAATCACTGAAATTACGTTTTAGTCCTTAAAACTTGTTGCTCTTACAATTTGGCCCTAAGTGGCTTGTCATTGTTTCGTATTGATTTAATCGGACTAATACCTATATTTTGTAATGCTTGATGACTATAAATTTTGTTAATATGTCACTTATCGATTAATTTTATAGCACCAAACATCGCATTGTTCACCGGTAACGCCATCCGACTCAGTTCTCTACCAGGCTGGGAAAGGGGTGTTACATTTGTGGTATCAGAGTTAGAGTTTAGTCGAATCTAGGACTAAATCGAAGCTTATTACATTGTTATTATGTTACTTTTCCACCTAGGAGTTATGTTGAGTGGATTGAAAGATCGAAATGAACCAAGAGGGAGGGTGAATTGGATTTTTAAAGGTTTAGGTGGTGGAATTTGCAAATTAAAAGGATAGACAAGAAGTTTTAGAGTGGTTCAAGTTCCAAATGAACTCTACATCGACTACCTTAGCTTCACTAAGGATTTGCAACAATTCCACTAATTGCTCTTCCCCTTTTCTAGGCTAAAGAGGCAACCCTTACAATTTTCGGTTAAATTTTCTACCCAAAATTTAACACAATCCTCACACAAAGATAACAAAGAGTTTGATGGCTAAGATAGTATCTCTCAATACAAATTGTAGCCCAATTACAAGCACTCAACCCAATTGAAAAAGATAAGAATTAAAATTACAATTGGGGTTTCTAGACAATTTTGGGATTTAGGCACAAATGTTTGGATTTGATGTTTGGATGTTTGCTTTTCGGATCAATAGTTGTTGCTGGAGCTTTTAGAGGTCCCTTTTATACCTTCTCATTGATTTCTAGCCGTTGTGGTTGTTGCATTCATCAATAGAGCCGTTGAGGGTGTTATCTCACCTCCATAAATGTAGTTTGCAACCACCCGTTTCGGAACGCGGGAACCTGTTTCGAAACGGACCAAAATAGAAAGAGCTATTGGGGTGCATTTAAGAGCCCGTTTCGAAACGGATTGAACTCGTTTCGAAACACTTTTGCCACTATCAAGGGTCATTTCGAAACAGCTTGAGCCCGTTTCGAAACACCCTAACGGTTTCTGAAAATTCAGTTAAAAACTTTGCAACGGTCATATTTTTCAAATCAAAATGAAGAACCGTTTCGAAACACTTGAAGTCGTTTCGATACGGGTTCTTATGTTCTAAAGCCGTTTCGATACCCGTTTCGGAACAGGGGTTGGCAGTGGTGAAATCATTTCGAAACGCCTTAGGCCGTTTCGAAACAGGGACTTCAAAAACACTGTTTCGGCTTTAAGAACACTTAGAAAATATTTGAAAATCTTAGTTTTTAACTTTGGCATATTCTTAAAATCATATGGGGATGCTTGAGGACTTAAAAATTCGTTTTGACATTTTCAATTTAGTCCTTAGGTTCTTTAGTTATATCAAAATTAAAATATCAGTTTCACAATCTCCCCCTTTTTGATATAACAAAACCAAAGTTAGAATTTTTAAGAGTTTTGAAAATTTTGAACATATTCTAACTCCCCCTTAATTTAAGATAGGTTTTTAAAGTTTTAAAAAATATTTTAACTTTGAAATTCAAGTTTTAAAACTTAAAAACTCTTTAAAACTTAAAACGAATTTTTGGCTCTTAAATTTCTTCTCCCCCTTTTTGTTAGATCAAAAATAATAAGTAAGGCTCATAGAGAAGAGAAAGGGTTAGTACCAATAAGCATTAAGTAATAAGCAACAATAATATTAATTCATAAAATTAAAATATCGAAAACATAAATCAACATTAAGTTCAAAATATAATCCCAAATAAGATCAAAAGCATAGGTTCCTAAAACAAAATGAAACATAAAGATGCAAACTTAAACCTAAAATGCATAGATAATATGATATGATATGAATAACCTAGGCCTCGTCACCACCATCATCATCATCCGAAGTCTCATCATCGCTCTTGACTTGAGAACGGTGAAACTTCGTCCATTGGCCATAGAGGGTAGAGAAGGACAAATCCAAGTTCGAGTGGGAAGCCTCAAGGGATTGGAGTCGATCCTCGACATTTTGCGAGCGAGTGTTGATGGCACCAAAACCCGAAGCCATGTTAGTGTCCATGGCATTGAACCGCTCGGTTATCAAAGCCGTAAGAGCTTCATTGTTTGCAACTTGAGCTTGTGGTTGAGGTTCAACGGGAGTAGGAGGAGGAGGAGGTGCGGCTCTATCAACACGTTCCCAAACATTGTTCACATAGTGAAAACTGGACTTGCGAAGAGAGGACTCACCAATCTTGGACTTGCGGGGTTCCGGAGAGTCGTAGGTGCAATCGAGACCAATCTTGCTAAAGATGTGACTTAAGATCGTGCCATAAGTAAAGGATTTCAAGGCATCGGTGTCAATAAGCTTAACATTATTAACCATCTCGGCAAATATGATCTCAGCAACATTAGGGCGCTCACCATGACGGAAACATTCAAGCCAAAAGTAATCAACTTGACGGATATGAGAATATTTACCTCCAGAGGGGCGAAAGAACCATGATACCATCAAGTGAAGAAAACGATTGTGCGCATCCAAGGTGTAACCCCCTTAACCCGGCCTAGACGGTTGACCCGAATTAAGAAGATTACACGGGGAAAACCAAAGTCAACCCGAAAGTCAAACTTGATTAACGACCCTTTTTTTTCTTTTTAATCTTGTCTAGATGCACGTTAACCCTAGATATGTTCCCAAGATCATCATACTCAAAGATCATAACAATCAGAGAACATTCAGGGACTCAATTGCACAAATTACAACTTTAGGGACCAAATTGCAAATTCTGAAAATTATAAGGACTTAAACCGAATTAAAGTTACCAATATGAAATTACTCATGTTTCATGCTTCTCTGCCAAATTTCAGCTCAAACGGACATCTCAAACTCATACAATTGCAATAACAAGATTCAGGACCAAAACACAAACATTTCAAAACATATAACCATCAAATTCAGAGCCCAACGGTCAAGTGTTCCGAAACAGGGAGGACCTGTTCCGAAATGCGGGACCATTCCGAAACGGGTTCCGAAACATGGCTTGGCAGTGGCATTTCCGTTCCGGAACGGTTCCTCCCGTTTCGGAACGCCTAGGCCATTTCAGGCCCCTGTTCCGAAACGGTAGCACCCGTTCCGATACGGCCTACCCAGATTGCAGAAAATTAGCTGAATAAACACACAATTGACCCATCAAACATGCTCCAAATGCCACCAAATTATACCAGCAAGCCATTACATGCATAAGGAACATAATTGCATCAACCATACATCATCATGGCATCAAATTAAGAAATACCCAATTCTGTAGGCAAGCATCCTATAAAGCAAACCATGAAATCCTCAAATCACCAATACACATACCAAGAGGCCAATTACATGTACCAACATCAATATCAACAAAAACCAACTTAGGGAGTCCAAAACATCTCCCAAAACAACAGCATAGGTCCCCCATTGCCAAATGCCCAAAAGCTAATAGTTTTAGGAAAATGTTCACCATACATGAGCTTAGAACCTTCACTTGGATTCTTGGCTTCCTTGCTGCCCCAAATGCACTTCAATGCTCTGCATTATTGGTTTAAGAAAAGAGAGAGAGCGTAAGCAAAAGCTTAGTGAGGAATGCTCATTTAAAACCACTCAATAATGCATTCATAAAACACATTTATAAACCTTAACTCAAGGCAACATTTACTCATGCACATAAGCATTTAAAACAAGCATATCATGCATCAAGTTCATAACATGTCATATTGGCCACAAGTGATACAATCAACATAAGATCCACACATGGACTTTTAAACACCATTGTGATCTTACAATTTCCAAGAACCACACATGGACTTTTAAACACCATTGTGTCCTTAACAAGAATCATCCATGGACTTTTAAACACCATGATGTTCTTACAATTCACAAGGACCACACAATGACTTTTAAACACCTTTGTGTCCTTAACAAGAATCACCCAAGGACTTTTAAACACCTTGGTGTTCTTAAATAAACAAGGCTTACACAAGGAATTTGAACCACCTTTGTAACCTTAACCAAGAACCAACCATGGACTTTTAACCACCATGTTGTTCTTAAATACACAAGACTCACACAAGGAATTTTAACCACCTTGGTGATCTTAACCAAGAACCAACCATGGACTTTTAACCACCATGTTGTTCTTAAATAAACAAGGCTCACACAAGGACTTTTAACCACCTTTGTGACCTTAACCATCACTTGCCAATATGCATCATTAACAACATTATTCCACTGTTTTAAAGCATTTAACAAAGCCATAAACATCATGCATCCATAAGCATCAAACCAGATTAAAACGATGTTCAAAAACAAGGATCTCTTACCTTGAGCATCCTTCAACACATGGCTTATAATCTCTGCAAATAAACATGCTAAATATGCTTTCAAAACAGGATTTAAAACATGCAAACAAACCACATTGCATACAACCAATCCATGGTTCATCATCAAGAGAGTTTTTCCGAAAACTTACTCTTGAGCTTAGCTAAGTTGCTTAGACTTAAACTAAGCTCCCAAACCTTCAAAACATTGGTTTCAAAGCTGAAAACCAAAATCCACTCACCGATTCCGTTTCGCCACTTGCCGAAACACCAATCAAGCTTCCGGATCACCACCACTAGGATCCAAAGATGACTCCCCTGTTTTAAACACATCAAAGCAGAGGATTAATGCATCATCATGCATTAATATCTTCAATGAAAGCACCTAAACTCGCTGCTCTCATCAACACTCCCATTTCGGCTACCAAACACAACCGAAATCACCTCCAAACAACTCCACAACACTACCCAGCCATGATCCATCAATTCTAAACATTCATAAACCTCAATTAACATCCAAAAAGGATCTAACCACGTCCTTATACCTCCAGCTATAACAGATCATCAAGATCACTCCAAAAACCATCAAAAACTCAAGCAAAACTTAGGAAAATTAACCTATCCGGGATTGCATTGATTAAACCTCAATTTCTCATCAATTATACATTCAATTAACATCAAAAAGACACCTCAAAACACTGCCCAAACAGATCATACGAATTTTATCAAAAATCAACCAAATCTTGCATTTTAAAGCCAAGATCAAGAACACATCTACAAAACCTTTTATAAAACACAAATCAAGGAATGAGAACTTGGGAATTTCAGTAAAGAACTGAGAATTTAGAGGAGAAGGACGTTCATACCTCTAAACTTGAGTTTCTCCCTTTTGGAACCAAGATTCTTGAAAATCCAAATAACAAATGCAAAGGTTTTGTTGAAGAGATAATTAGAGATCAAAAGAGGATTGAAATGTGTTATTTAGATGACAAAATCAGAGGGAAAATGCGCTGGAGAAAGTGTTTGGTTTGAGAGAAAAGATGAGAGAAAATGAAAATGGAATTTAGGAAAAGTTAGTTGGAAAATGCCAAAATATCTTCCCTCCCTTTTTCTTTTATTTAAAAACCATTAATTAAACCTTTAATATTTAGGAAAAATCTGGAGAAACTCTTTTTGGGTAAATAGCTCCTTAAAGATTCAAAGTTTCAATCCTTTTTAAAACAGTCACACAGTTTTCAAAAATTACATTTTGGTCACTAACCCAAAATGTCACACTTCCAAACCTCATTTTGTAAAATTGATTCCACCATTCTCTTATATATAAGAAAAGAGGATTTTAAGACATTTTTCCATATTTTTAATGCAACCCGAACTAGGCTTTCCTAAATTCACCCTTATATATTCGAACCGCACTCCGACCGAACCGGTCCAAGCCCAAAACTTCTAAGCCCAAAATTGGGGCGTTACAACTCTCCCCCCCCCCTTAAGAAATTTCGTCCTCGAAATTTACCTGAAGGAAAGAGGTACGGAAACTGCTTCAGCATGTCATCCTTCTGTTCCGACGTGGCTTCTTCAACACCACGATGCTTCCACAACACCTTTACCAACTCAATGGTCTTGCCTCGAAGAACCTTGCTATCTGAATCCAGAACCTTCATCGGTTCCTCATCATAGGTCAAATCCGGATTCAATTCCACTTCTTCCACAGGCATCACATGTGAAGGATCCGATCTATACTTCCGAAGCATAGAAACATGAAACACATCATGAATCTTCTCCAACTCCTGAGGTAACCTCAACTTGTATGCAACAGGACCCACACGCTCAATCACCTCGTATGGTCCAATGTACCTAGGGCTCAACTTACCCTTCCGGCCAAACCTCATCACCTTTTACCAAGGCGAAACCTTCAAAAACACACGGTCACCCACCGTATACTCAATCTCCTTACGCTTAAAATCCGCGTAAGACTTTTGCCGATCAGAAGCTGCCTTCAAACGCTCACAAATGAGCTTCACCTTCTCGGTGGTTCCTTTCAACAAAGCCGGCATCGAAACCAACTTCTGACCCGTTTCAGCCCAACAAAGAGGAGTCCTACACTTCCTCCCGTACAAAGCTTCATAAGGTGCCATTTGAATACTTGCCTGATAACTATTGTTATAGGCAAACTCCACCAAAGGCAAATAATTCTCCCAAGAGCCCTGGAACTCAATCACGCAGCACCTCAACATATCCTCCAAAATCTGGATAACACGCTTGGACTGACCATCCGACTGAGGATGATAAGATGTACTGAAATTCAACCGTGTACCCAAAGCTTGATGCAAACACTGCTAGAAACGCGATGTAAACCTCGGATCCCTATCCGACACAATCGACTTAGGCACACCATGCAGCCGCACAATCTCAGCAATGTACAGCTCCGCAAGCTTATCCAAAGAGTACGTAGTATGCACAGGCAAGAAATGCGCACACTTCGTCAGGCGATCCACAATCACCCACACCGAATTCTTCTTCGATGGTGACAAGGGTAAAACAGATACAAAATCCATAGTAATCCTTTCCCACTTCCATTCAGGGATTCTCAGCGGTTGCAACAACCCTGAAGGAACCTGATGTTCAGCCTTAACTCGCTGACACACCATACACTTGCTCACAAACTCTGCAACATCTTTCTTTAAACCCACCCAATAGTACTCATCACGAAGATCTCGATACATCTTAGTACTACCAGGGTGCATAGCAAAAGGACTACTATGACCTTCAATCAGAATAGCACGCCTCAATTCAGCATCATTGGGCACTACTATCCGACTCCCAAAACACAACACTCCATCATCATTAAAACAGAAATCCGAAGGCCTACCCTCCGCGATATCCTGAACATGTGGTACCAAGGAATCATCCAGCAACTGCTTTTCCTTGATCAACTGAACCAAAGATGGTTTCACTTGCAACTCAGCCACAAGACCACCATCGTGCGAAATACTCAAACTGGCAAACATAGCCCTCAGCTCAACAGCTACCTTCCTACTCAAGGCATCCACCACAACATTAGCTTTTCCAGGGTGATACTCAATCGTCAAATCATAATCCTTGAGCAACTCCACCCAACGTCGCTGTCTAAGATTCAACTCTTTCTGAGACATCAGGTACTTCAAACTCTTGTGATCCGTGTACACAGTACACTTCTCACCATACAGATAATGTCTCCATATCTTCAAAGCAAAAACCACCGCAGCCAACTCAATGTCATGCGTAGGATAATTGCGCTCATGCACTTTCAACTGCCGCGATGCATAAGCCACCACCTTACCCTCTTGCATCAACACACATCCCAAACCAACATAGGACGCATCACTGTACACCACAAACTCTTTCCCTGATTCAGGTTGAACCAAGATCGGAGCTTGCGTCAAAGTTGCCTTAAGCTTCTCAAAAGCCTGCTTCCGTCCACTCATACTTAACATCCTTTTGCAACAACTTTGTCAAAGGTGAAGCAATCTTCGAAAACCCATCCACAAACCTCCGGTAGTATCCCGCCAAACCAAGGAAACTACGGACCTCATGAACAGACTTAGGAACCTTCCAATTCATCACTGCCTCAATCTTCTGAGGATCAACACGAATCCCCTCAGCAGAAACCACATGCCCAAGAAACACCACTTCACTTAACCAGAACTCACACTTGCTCAGCTTGGCATAAAGCTGATTCTCCAACAAGGCTTGCAACACAATCCTCAAATGCTCTTCATGCTCCTCCTCAGTACGCGAGTACACGAGGATATCATCAATGAACACCACAACAAACTTATCCAGGTATTCATGAAACACACGATTCATCATGTCCATGAAAGCTGTAGGAGCATTTGTCAAACCAAACGGCATCACAAGGAACTCATAATGCCCATACCTCGTCCTGAAAGCTGTCTTAGGCACATCCACATCCTTTACCTTCAACTGGTAATACCCTGACCTCAAGTCAATCTTAGAGAACACAGCTGCTCCCCGAAATTGATCAAAGAGATCATCAATTCTCGGCAAAGGATATCGATTCTTGATAGTCAACTTGTTCAGCTGACGATAATCAATGCACATTCTCATAGTGCCATCCTTCTTCTTCACCAACAAGACCGGTGCACCCCAAGGTGATACACTCGGCCGGATGAAACCACGATCGAGCAACTCTTGCAACTGCGTCTTCAGCTCCTTCAACTCTTTAGGTGCCATTCAATAAGGGGTAATGGACACAGGAGTTGTATTCTCATACAGCTCAATCCCAAACTCCACCTCGCGATTAGGAGGCAATCCAGGCAACTCCTCAGGAAACACACCAGGAAACTCTTTCACAATCCTGATATCTTGCACACGCAACTCCTTAGAACTAGGATTCATCACAAAAGCTAGGTAAGCTTCACAACCTTGCCTCAGCATCCGGCTCGCCTCCAATGTAGACACCACATTGGCAAGAAACTTCACATTCTCACCAACCACAACTACCTCATAATCATCCGCAAGCTTCAACGAAACTCGCTTATTCTCACAATCCACTACAGCACGATGCTCAGCAAGCCAATCCATACCAAGGATTACATCAAAACCATAGAAAGGCAACTCCATAAGATCAACAGGAAAAACATGACCTTGCACAACCAAGGGACATCTTCTATATAGCTTTCGAGTCACAACAGTCTCACCAAAAGAACTAGTGACGCGCACACCAACATCCAAAGACTCAACAGGCAAACCAAGCAATTCAGCATGCTCACGCAATATGTATGAGTGCGTAGATCCAGAATCAATCAAGGAAAGTAATGACAAGGATTGCAAAGTAAAAGTACCTGCGATCACATCCGCGTCATTCCTCCCTTCCCGCTGAGCATACACCCTGGCTTGGCCGCCACCCTCAGGCTGAATAGCCACAACATGGGCCACACCCCGACCACCTTCCTCTCTCCGCTGAAAGTTACCACGGTCGCGCCCACGACCTCTCTGTGGTGCAACAGCAACAGGAGCACGCACTTGGCCACCAGCCAACATAGGACACTCTCTCCTCAAGTGATCCGTAGATCCACAGTTCCAGCACGAATTACTAGCTGCCACAACAGGAGCCTGCACCTCCCTCACAGCTCGAGGACAATCACGTTTCATATGGCCACGCGAACCACATGTCCAACATGCACTCGGATCAACTTTAGCCTTGCCTCCCTGAGCAGGCGCACCTCCACCTCGCTTAACTGAGGACTGATACTTCTGATCATGTCCCCTCTTACTCCGTCCACCACCGGAACTATATTCAGCAGCTCTCTTACCAGCACTTGACCCAGCACTTCTAGCAGATAAACCCAAGTTCATCTCAATATCCTTGGCTCGGCCCACCAGCACATCAAAATCATTATACTCGGTAGCCAGCACATACATCTTCACATCCGTCACTAAACCATAACGGAACCTTTCACACCTCTCCCGCTCGTCCGGAACAAGCTCAGGTGCGTACTGACTGAGTCGAACAAATTGAACCTCATACTCAGCCACAGACATGCTCCCTTGGGTAAGAGACATGAACTCCCTCTTCTTCTCATCTAGGTACCTCACACCCAGATACCTTCTCTTGAACGCGTTCTGGAAGAACGTCCAAGTTACATCAGCTTCCGCCATCCCAGCGATAGTGGTTGTCCACCACGTGTATGCATCATCTTGCAGCAATGATACCACACACCCCAGCTTCTGCGCATCAGTGCAACTCATCTGACCCAAGATTCTCTTGGTACTCTCTAACCAAGACTCAGAACCTTCAGCTGACAAACCCCTGAACTCAGTCCCTCCCAGACTGCGTAAGCGTTCCAAGGGTAGTCTAACTCCAGCATCTCCCTGATGCACAGCTCCTTGAGCTCCAGCTACCGCCGCTCGAAAAGCACCAACAATAGCTTGCACTAACATCGCCATGTCAGGAATAGCTTGCCCCTGACCAGCTTCAGGTCCTGCGACCTCAGCACCAGCTGCAACTCCAGCTCCTTCACCCTCAGCACCACCACCACCAGGCGGAGGAGGTCAATCCATAGCATTCTCAACGTTCTTTTCATTTTCACCTTGAGCCAAAGCTCGCGTATTAACCCTTACTTCTCTACGAGGTGCCATACTCTAACAATACAATCACAATGCAATAAAACAAAGTCAGGCTCAGCAAGGTAAGCAATCCAAGTACTCAAGCTCATTTCCACTTAAAAACAACATCGTTACATTAGCTTTGATTTGGCAATGGGTACCCACAACATGCTTCACCACAGCATACACCACAATTGCAACATAATCACAATTCACTCAACATGCTTCCACTCAACAATCACTCACATAATCATTCCCAATTACTCGAGAACTCAGCTCTGATACCACCAAATGTAACCCCCTTAACCCAGGCTAGACGGTTGACCCGAATTAAGAAGATTACACGGGGAAAACCAAAGTCAACCCGAAAGTCAACCTTGATTAACGACCCTTTTTTTCTTTTTAATCTTGTCTAGATGCACGTTAACCCTAGATATGTTCCCAAGATCATCATACTCAAAGATCATAACAATCAGAGAACATTCAGGGACTCAATTGCACAAATTACAACTTTAGAGACCAAATTGCAAATTCTGAAAATTATAAGGACATAAACCAAATTAAAGTTACCAATATGAAATTACTCATGTTTCATGCTTCTCTACCAAATTTCAGCTCAAACGGACATCTCAAACTCATACAATTGCAATAACAAGATTAAGGACCAAAACGCAAACATTTCAAAACATATAACCATCAAATTCAGAGCCCAACGGTCGAGTGTTCCGAAACAGGGAGGACCTGTTCCGAAACGCGGGACATTTCCGAAACGGGTTCCGAAACATGGCTTGGCAGTGGCATTTCCGTTCCGGAACGGTTCCTCCCGTTTCGGAACGCCTAGGCCATTTCAGGCCTCTGTTCCGAAACGGTAGCACCCGTTCCGATACGGCCTGCCCAGATTACAGAAAATTAGCTGAATAAACACACAATTGACCCATCAAACATGCTCCAAATGCCACTAAATTATACCAGCAAGCCATTACATGCATAAGGAACATAATTGCATCAACCATACATCATCATGGCATCAAATTAAGAAATACCCAATTCTATAGGCAAGCATCCTATAAAGCAAACCATGAAATCCTCAAATCACCAATACACATACCAAGAGGCCAATTACATGTACCAACATCAATATCAACAAAAACCAACTTAGGGAGTCCAAAACATCTCCCAAAACAACAACATAGGTCCCCCATTGCCAAATGCCCAAAAGCTAATAGTTTTAGGAAAATGTTCACCATACATGAGCTTAGAACCTTCACTTGGATTCTTGGCTTCCTTGCTGCCCCAAATGCACTTCAATGCTCTGCATTATTGGTTTAAGAAAAGAGAGAGAGCGTAAGCAAAAGCTTAGTGAGGAATGCTCATTTAAAACCACTCAATAATGCATTCATAAAACACATTTATAAATCTTAACTCAAGGCAACATTTACTCATGCACATAAGCATTTAAAACAAGCATATCATGCTTCAAGTTCATAACATGTCATATTGGCCACAAGTGATACAATCAACATAAGATCCACATATGGACTTTTAAACACCATTGTGATCTTACAATTTCCAAGGACCACACATGGACTTTTAAACACCATTGTGTCCTTAACAAGAATCATCCATGGACTTTTAAACACCATGATGTTCTTACAATTCACAAGGACCACACAAGGACTTTTAAACACCTTTGTGTCCTTAACAAGAATCACCCAAGGACTTTTAAACAACTTGGTGTTCTTAAATAAACAAGGCTTACACAAGGAATTTTAACCACCTGTGTAACCTTAACCAAGAACCAACCATGGACTTTTAACCACCATGTTGTTCTTAAATACACAAGACTCACACAAGGAATTTTAACCACCTTGGTGATCTTAACCAAGAACCAACCATAGACTTTTAACCACCATGTTGTTCTTAAATAAACAAGGCTCACACAAGGACTTTTAACCACCTTTGTGACCTTAACCATCACTTGCCAATATGCATCATTAACAACATTATTCCACTGTTTTAAAGCATTTAACAAAGCCATAAACATCATGCATCCTTAAGCATCAAACCAGATTAAAACGATGTTCAAAAACAAGGATCTCTTACCTTGAGCATCCTTCAACACATGGCTTATAATCTCAGCAAATAAACATGCTAAATATGCTTTCAAAACAGGATTTAAAACATGGAAACAAACCACATTGCATACAACCAATCCATGGTTCATCATCAAGAGAGTTTTTCCGAAAACTTACTCTTGAGCTTAGCTAAGTTGCTTAGACTTAAACTAAGCTCCCAAACCTTCAAAACATTGGTTTCAAAGCTGAAAACCAAAATCCACTCACCGATTCCGTTTCGCCACTTGCCGAAACACCAATCAAGCTTCCGGATCACCACCACTAGGATCCAAAGATGACTCCCCTGTTTTAAACACATCAAAGCAGAGGATTAATGCATCATCATGCATTAATATCTTCAATGAAAGCACCTAAACTCGCTGCTCTCATCAACACTCCCATTTCGGCTACCAAACACAACCGAAATCACCTCCAAACAACTCCACAACACTACCCAGCCATGATCCATCAATTCTAAACATTCATAAACCTCAATTAACATCCAAAAAGGATCTAACCACGTCCTTATACCTCCAGCTATAACAGATCATCAAGATCACTCCAAAAACCATCAAAAACTCAAGCAAAACTTAGGAAAATTAACCTATCCGGGATTGCATTGATTAAACCTCAATTTCTCATCAATTATACATTCAATTAACATCAAAAAGACACCTCAAAACACTGCCCAAACAGATCATACGAATTTTATCAAAAATCAACCAAATCTTGCATTTTAAAGCCAAGATCAAGAACACATCTACAAAACCTTTTATAAAACACAAATCAAGGATTGAGAACTTGGGAATTTTAGTAAAGAACTGAGAATTTAGAGGAGAAGGACGTTCATACCTCTAAACTTGAGTTTCTCCCTTTTAGAACCAAGATTCTTGAAAATCCAAATAACAAATGCAAAGGTTTTGTTGAAGAGATGATTAGAGATCAAAAGAGGATTGAAATGTGTTATTTAGATGACAAAATCAGAGGGAAAATGTGCTGGAGAAAGTGTTTGGTTTGAGAGAAAAGATGAGAGAAAATGAAAATGGAATTTAAGAAAAGTTAGTTGGAAAATGCCAAAATATCTTCCCTCCCTTTTTCTTTTATTTAAAAACCATTAATTAAACCTTTAATATTTAGGAAAAATCTGGAGAAACTCCTTTTGGGTAAATAGCTCCTTAAAGATTCAAAGTTTCAATCCTTTTTAAAACAGTCACACAGTTTTCGAAAATTACATTTTGGTCACTAACCCAAAATGTCACACTTCCAAACCTCATTTTGTAAAATTGATTCCACCATTCTCTTATATATAAGAAAAGAGGATTTTAAGACATTTTTCCATATTTTTAATGCAACCCGAACTAGGCTTTCCTAAATTCACCCTTATATATTCGAACCGCACTCCGACCGAACCGGTCCAAACCCAAAACTTCTAAGCCCAAAATTGGGGCGTTACACAAGGTAAGCACTTGACCAGTGTTAGTACCAAAGTGACGTTCATTCTCAATTCCTTCATCCTTAAGGGGAAAAGTGGACTTCAAGAGAGCAATATTAACAACAAACTTTTTCCCTAACATAAAAGATTCAATCCCAACAACCTCGGTATTTGTTTCATCATTAATAAGATGAGCATTGGAGTAAAAGATGAGTACCATGTGTTTGTAGCGAATGTCCGGGATGCTCAACAAGGGAAGAAGATCCCATTCGCTCAAACGCTCGAGGTAACGGAAAAGGAAACGCTCGGAGTTAAGGAATTCGAGATCAATGACACGCTCACGACGAACTTCAAAATCCTGGACATATTTGAAACGAGCTCGCATCTCTGGAGTGTGAAGGGATTTTTGAAAGAGCTGAGCGAGATTCGGACGCACGCTCGAGTCACCGGATTGAACGGACTTACGCTTTTTGCTAGCATTCTCTGACATCCTAAAAACATTAAGCAAGCCAGTTTTAAAAAATTAAGTGTATGCATAGATTTCTAAATTCAATCCAATGATAAATCCCACTTAGGTTTTAAAAAAATTTAAAACAAAGAAAAATTAAAAAAAAATAGTAAAAGAAAATACGAGTTAAAATTTTTATATTCGAATCAGAAAATTTAAGATTTTGAAATTTTTTTACAAGATATGAAAAACCCAAGCATAAAAACATATAAACTATACAAAAATAAAATTTTCTAACCTAAGATTCTAACATAAATTGAAGGAAAAAGAAAAAGAGGAAAAATACATTAGTTTGGGATTTTGGATGAATGGATGAAAATCCTTGCACAATGTTGATGAATCTTGCTTAGACTAGTGTTTTAGAGAAAAACCCCTCAAGATTTGGTGAAAAACAAAGAGGTTTAGAGGGTTTATATAGGGAAAAAGTCGGGTTAGGGCTTTTAGGGTTTTGAAGAGTTTTAATTGAAAGTGAATTTTAACATTAAAAGTCATACTTAAAGTTGTCCGTGAAACCGTTTCGGAACGGTCTTGACCGTTTCGAAACGCAAGCATGAGGGTTTGACCGTTTTTAGAATTTCAGCTGACCGTATCGAAGCCCCATTGACTCGTATTGAAACTTGTTTCGATACACCCCTTGGCAGTAGCAAAAACGTTTCGAAACCCTTTCGAGGCGTTTCGAAACGCCCTTCTCTCATACATGATTTTAAGGCATCCGTATTGAAACAGGTTGACCCGTTTCGATACACTTGGGCCTGGAAGTGCAGATGAGGCTCTAAAAGTGCAGAAAATTGAGTTTTTCTAAGGCCTAACATGCATGAATGATATGAATGAGCAGGCAAAACATATGCAAACATAAACATACTCCCCCTAGCTATAAGCATGGATGAAATTAGGAGTCAAAACACATAAACATGGCATTTCACAAGATCAAGCAATTTTGAGCATAAAAGAGGTCCTAAAAGGTCAAGATAGGCTAGCTAGACCTAACTCTCTCCTAAGGGACCAAAAACGCTCTTTGTCTAAAGGTTTTGTAAATATGTCCGCTAATTGATTTAAGGTGTCTACATACTCTATAACCACATCTTCTTTAACGACATGATCTCTAATGAAATGATGCCTTATTTCTATGTGTTTGGTTCTAGAGTGCTGGATGGGATTTTTTGTTAGACATATAGCACTAGTGTTGTCACATTTTAGGGGTATGGTTTCAACATTAATTCCATAATCTAAGAGTTGTTGCTTCATCCAAAGGACTTGAGCACAACAACTCCCTAAGGATATGTACTCGGCTTCGGTGGTAGATAAGGCTACACTATTTTGTTTCTTAGAGAACCAAGATATGAGCATACTACCTAGGAATTGACAAGTTCCCGAAGTACTTTTCCTATCGATTTTGCAACCCCCAAAATCCACATCCGAATAAGCATGAAGGTTGAAGGTAGAGTCTCTAGGGTACCAAAGACCTAAACAAGGAGTATCTCTAAGGTACCTAAAAATTCTCTTAACGGCTATAAGGTGAGACTCTCTGGGACTAGCTTGAAACCTAGCACACAAGCAAACACTAAACAAGATATATGGTCTACTTGCGGTAAGGTAAAGCAATGATCCAATCATAGAACGGTAAAGCTTAGAGTCAACACACTTACCTCCTTCATCTTTGTCAAGCTTTGTAGATGAGCTCATAGGTGTGGCTTGAGGCTTTGCATTCTCCAAGCCAAACTTCTTGAGTATATCCTTTATGTACTTTTCTTGATTGATGAAGGTGCCATCCTTCTTTTGCTTGATTTGGAGTCCCAAAAAGAATGAGAGCTCCCCTATCATGCTCATCTCGAATTCACCTTGCATTAACTTAGCAAACTCTTGACAATGACATTCGTTAGTAGAACAAAAAATAATATCATCAACATAAATTTGAACTACTAAGATGTCATTTTTATACATTTTTATAAAAAGTGTAGTGTCCACCTTACCTTTTTCAAAACCTTTTTCAATTAAAAAGTTTGAAAGTCTTTCATACCAAGCTCTAGGAGCTTGTTTTAAACCATAAAGAGCTTCGGTGAGTTTGAAAACATGATTTGGAAATTTTGAGTCTTCAAAACCCGGTGGTTGTTCCACATACACTTCTTCATTTATAAAACCATTTAAAACGCGATTTTAACATCCATTTGAAAAAGCTTGAAATTATGATAACATGCATATGCAAGCAACATCCTAATGGCTTCCATTCTAGCTACGGGTGCATAGGTTTCATCAAAATCTATTCCCTCTTCTTGAGTGTAACCTTGTGCTACTAGTCTAGCTTTATTTCTTACAATGTTACCACTCTCATCTAGCTTGTTCCTAAAGACCCATTTAGTTCCTATGGTAGATTGATTACTAGGCCTATCAACTAATGTCCAAACGTTACTTCTCTCAAATTGATTTAACTTTTCTTGCATAGCCATAATCCAAAAATCATCTTTCAATGCTTCTTTAATATTCTTAGGCTCTATGCATGAGATAAATGCAACATGATTCATTAATCTAAGAGAAGATCGAGTGGTTACCCCCTTGGATGGATCACCCAAGATTTCACCATCTTTGACATAGTTGAACTCCCTTGGGTAGCTCACTTCCTTTTCCTCAAGAGCCAAGTCCTTCAAGGCTTCAAGAGGTGGATCTTGTGTGTCCTCTTCTTTTGTTGGAATCTCATCCTCCTTTGAAGTTTGTCCTCCATCAAAGGCATTTATGATTCCTACATCATCATCATCACAAGAATCCTTCCTTGGAAGGAGGTTATAATCGAATACAACATGAATAGATTCTTCTACTACTAAAGTTCTTTTGTTAAATACTCGATAGGCTTTAGAGGTTAAAGAGTAACCTATGAAAATAGCTTCATCACTTTTTGCATCAAATTTACCTAAGTTGTCTTTTCGATTATTTAAAACAAAACACTTGCAACCAAAAGAGTGAAAATAGCTAATGTTAGGCTTTTTAGATTTTAAAATCCCATAAGGTGTTTTCTTTAAAATTGGCCTAATCATTACTCGATTAACAATATAGCAAGCGGTGTTTGTGGCTTCCGCCCAAAAATATTTAGGTAAATTATTTTCACAAAGCATAGTTCTAGCCATTTCTTGCAAAGTTCTATTTTTTCTCTCAACTATCCCATTTTGTTGAGGAGTTCGAGGAGCCGAAAAATTGTGGCTAATACCATTTTCATTTAAAAAATCTTCAAACCCTAAATTTTGAAACTCGGTTCCATGATCACTTCTAATATGTGAAATTTTAAGTTCAAGATCATTTTGGGTTACCTTTGAAAATGTGATGAATTTTTCCAAAGCCTCATCTTTAGTACTTAAAAATAGAACCCAAGTAAATCTAGAAAAATCATCAACAAGTACAAAAGCATAAGACTTACCACCCAAGCTCATAGTCCTAATTGGCCCAAATAAATCCATATGGATAAGTTGTAAACATCTACTAGTAGAAACATCATTAATGGATTTAAAGGAAGACCTATGTTGTTTACCCTTAGAGCATGCATCACAAATTTTATCATTTGAAAATTTTATCTTGGGTAAACCTCTAACTAGATTAAGGGAAACTGGTTTTTCTAAAACACTTATGCTAGCATGTCCTAGTTTCCTATCCCACAACCATGCATCATTTTCATTTTGTGCTACTAAGCATGCATGAGATGTATGAATGTCATCTAGATGCACCATGTATATGTTCCCTATGCGATGACCTATGAGCATAATATTATTAGATTTAATGTCTACAATTTTGCATCCATTTTTATCAAATAAAACATTAAATCCTTTATCACACAATTGACTTATGCTCAATAAGTTGTGTTTAAGACCATCGACATACAAGACATTTTCAATGAGAATAGTAGAGTGATTACCTATGGAGCCAATACCTTTAATGTGGCCCTTGGAGTTGTCACCAAATGTCACCACTCCTCCACTTTTTGGCTTTAGATCCATGAATCTACTCTTGTCTCCGGTCATATGCCTTGAGCATCCACTATCAAGGTACCATGAGTTTTGGCTTTGTGCTTTGGCCTTGTAGCAATGCTCCCCCTACAAACAAAGATATTAAGCTTTTGTTTTTGGTACCCAAATCATTTTGGGTCCATGAGTGTTAGCTCCCAAAACCTTGGTTCCCTTAGGAATCCAAGATGACATAGCAATAATGTTATTAGATTTTACAAGTTCCTTAGGAACCCATACACTTCTAATTCTTTTAGCTCTACTATGTCTAGGAAAGCTACCTTGTTTGTAGTAGTTAGTCTTTTTCTTAGGTTGGTTTGTTCTTGAAGATTCACCTATTTCATGCTTAACACTACCAACATTTTTAAAAGACTTTTTGAGCTCATTTAGCTCATCCAACACCTTTTGGTGTTCACTATTACATTGAGACAAAAGATTATTAAGGTCAACATTTTCATCTTGAAAAAAAATTTAGTTCATCTTTCAACCCTAATATCTTTTTCTCAAATTTTGAATTAGCTAGAGAGAGTGAGTCATTTTTCTCATTTAGTTCCAAAATAATTTTCTTATTCCTAATGACCGACTCCTTATATTTCTCAACTAATTCATCATAGACCTCTTGTAACTCATCATATGCATCATTCAATTCATCATATGTAAAATCTAAAGTTGATGAGTTAGAGGTTACAATGGAGGAATCTTCCTCAAGTGCCATGAGGAAAAGATTGGCCACTTCTTGTTCGTCATCCTCCGATGACTCCTCATCACTCCAAGTAGCAAGCTTGGCTTTGAGCTTCTTCTTCTTCTCAAAGCCCTTGTTCTTGAGTTGAGGGCACTCCGAACGTATGTGGCCGGGTTGTTTGCACTCAAAGCAAATGATTTGATCCCTTGTGTTGAGTGTGTAAAAGTTCTATCATTTACACCTTTTTAAACCCATATTTCTGCTGCATTCAAGCATCATTGCATTGTATTTAGGTTAGTTTTTAATAAAACATCACAATTATATAAAAGGCACGGATTCTACTGAAAGATGGCTATTCTTGCAGGTATCTGTCACAGTAGATGTCGAAGGCAGGCGCAGGGCAGATAAGCAGGAGAGCTGAACTGGACAAGCAGCTGAAGAAGACGAACCTGTCATGGACCTGTCGTGACAGCATGGTGACAGCAGATTTATGAAGAGGAAAAGTGAAGTGGACCTCGATAGATAGAGAAAAATCTGCTCGTCTGTCGTGTGGAAGCCGAATATTTTTCCAAGCCCCGGATCAAAAGATATGTCAAGCTAAAGCTCAAGGAGAAGAATTTCCATGAAACAAGGAGGCGGCTGAAAAGTAGGAATCCTTAGAGATTTAGTCTTTATTAGAATCTTACTTTTAATTAAAGTTGTAATCCTTGTTACCTTAGATAACATGAGCCCAAAGCTTATATAAAGGGCATAGATTAAACCTAGGGCACAACCGACTACCCCATAACCGAAACCAAAACCCTGTCGTTTACCTGTCACCGATATGTTCTAAATTCCCCCTAGGGCTACGGGTTGTTTTGTAAAGTAGTTGCAAGGGTTGCTTTGTTTTAGGATTTTTCAAGTTCAATAAAATAAACTTCAAGTTCTTTTATCTTGGTTTTAATATCTTGCAAGAGCATCGGGAGAGCATTGTGAGGTTATCCATTTACTTAGCATCGAGAGAGTTAAGTATACGAAAGAGGTAAAAGCGCGTTCTCTAGTTATAGTTGAACCATCTCGTGCTTAGGGATAAGGCGAGGTTAAGTGGCTAAGGAAGAATTCATACACATCAGTGTTCATCCTTCGATTCACGCCGGGAGGTATCATCAAAGACGTGATCATCGACAGACTTGTGCCTAGGGATAGGGCAAGGCAGATCAGGGATTCTTGCCAAGCTTGAAGTACAGAGTTAGTATTCGCTGCCGCGACAGCTAACGGACAGACGCCGCGACAGGTGCTGTCGGCGACGGGTGCGACGACAGAACTGGAGATCCTAAGCAATTCAATACCTGCACTACCGATCAACTCAATACCAGCCCATTCTCTCTATCTTGATATCTCAATTCCTTTATTTACATTTTTACATTATTATTCGTGACAATTCTCTCAAACTATTTCTTTTACTTCGTGCAGTGAAATTAGGTGAAGCTATTAGCCCAATCCCTGTGGAGACGATATCCGATACTTTGTATCACTTTACTACTTGCGTCGTGTATACTTGCACTATAATTGCGATAGACTATTTTACACGCAACAAGTTTTTGGCGCCGTTGCTGGGGATTGGCAACATAACTACACCTTTCTTTCCTTGCACTTTTTGTTTTTATTTTTTTTTGTTTTTATTTAAATTTTCTTTAATTTTTCTTTTTTGTTTTAAACTCTTGCTTTTCACGAGGTCTTCTTGTTTATGCACAGATCTAAAAGAGGCGAAGATCCTGAGTATAAATTAGATCCGGAGATCGAACGTTCCTTCAATCTCAAGAAACAGATTCGCCACCTTTTAGATCGGAACGAGTACCTTGAAGAACAGCTAGAGCAGATGGCCCGTAATCAGCCTGTCGGTGAAGAAATCCCGCCTGTCGGTGACCCGCCCGCGGCAGGTGGACGACGGTCATGTCGTGACTACATGCTGAATGATCATGTAGAGCTGGAGACCACGCTGCCGGATATTGATGTTGACAACTTCGAGCTTAAACCTGTCATGTTTAGTATGATCAACAACGCCGGGCAGTTTAGTGGTTCTGCGACAGAAGATGCTAGGGAGCATCTCAAAACGTTCCAGGAGATCTGTGGTTCGTTTAGACTACCAGGAGTTAGTCCGGAGATACTGAGGCTTCGGTTATTCCCCCATTCATTAAGGGACAGAGCTAAAACTTGGTGGAATAAACTTACACCGGGTTCTATTATGACTTGGGCAGATTTAACTTGTGAATTTTTGTCTCGTTTTAATCCTTCACATTTAGCTGAGCGATTACGTAATGAAATTGCTACTTTTCAACAGGAAGATGACGAGCCAATGCACGAGGCCTGGGACAGATTCACAACTCTTGTACAAAACTGCCCAATGCATGGATTTCCCGTCTGGAATCAGGTAACTAAGTTCTATAATGCTGCTAACTTACAAACTCGCATTCGAATTGATTCTGCAGCAAATGGACTATTATTGGATAAAGATCCGGATGAGGCCCTGCAAGTTTTGAAACATCTGGCTAAGAATGAGGAGCAGTTTCCAACCACTAGAAGAGGAGGTAAACGGGTACTTGCTGTCAAGGACTATGAGGCCGACAGCACTATGAAATCACAGGTAGCATTCCTTACTAAAGCCATGAAAAAGTTATTGAATGATGATGAATTACAAGGATTTGCTGTCGAGGAAGTTTGTGCTACTTGTGAGGGAAATCATAGTAGGGATGAATGCCCTATAAATATAGAAGAGGGAAAATATGTTGGAAATTACAAGCCAAACTACAATTCCAACAACTACAACCCTAATTGGAGGAAAGATCCCAAATTCTCCTGGAGTAACCCCAACAACGCCCTGAATCCACAAGCATATAATCAGAATCAAGGGGGTCCTAGATTGTTGACACGACAGAACCTGCCGCAGAACCTGCCACCTCAGCAACAACAGCAGCCACCACCTGCCACGAGTAGTGTATTGGAACAGACTCTGGCCACCTTTATGTCTCAGACTGGTACGTATATGGAGAACATCAATAAGTTTGTCAAGAAAACGGAAGACTTTATGGATGAAACCAAGATGAGAATGACAAATCATGAGGCTACCTTGAAATCTCTAGAGACACAAATGGGTCAGGTGTCGCAGCACATCAAGCCACGGCAGAATGGAGGATTTCCTAGCAATACTGAAAATGCTAGACCGCCCCCACACGAGCAATGTAAGGCAATCACTACTAGGAGTGGGAAAAAGTTACCAGAGCCGGAAAAAGAAGCTGAAAAAGAAGAGGAACCTGCCTTGGATAAACCTGCCGAGGAAGCTGCCCCGACAGGTAATAAACAGACTACTGCCGATGAGCCTGTCACGACAGCAGAAGCGACAGAGGAGAAAAAAGATGAGTATCGTCCTCAGATTCGCATGCAGTGGGAAGGACGCATTGCTGATTACCGTCCTCCACCACCTTTTCCGCAACGGATACAGCAAGCTAAGCATGAATCTCAACTTAAAAAAATTTATGATATTTTTAAACAGGTTCATATTAACATTCCGTTGTTAGATGCTGTTAGGGAAATGCCCGGTTATGCTAAATTTCTCAAGGATGTCATGTCTAAAAAATCTAAACTTGGGGAATTTGAAACGGTAAGGATGCAATAAGGTTGCATGAGTATTCTTCATCGACAACCACCCCAGAAAAAGAAGGATCCGGGGAGCTTCCTCATACCTTGCGTAATCGGCGATAAATTTGTGGGTAAGGCATTATGTGATCTTGGTGCTAGTGTTAATCTAATGCCCAAATCTGTTTTTCAGAAACTAGGTATTGGCAAGGCGCGGCCCACGACAGTTACCCTACAGCTAGCCGACCGCTCTTACGTTCACCCCGAAGGAAAAATTGAAGACATCTTGGTAAGAGTGGATAAACTTATTTTTCCTGCTGACTTTCTTATTTTAGATTGTGAGGCAGATGAGAACGCACCAGTCATCCTAGGGCGACCCTTCTTAGCCACGGGAAGATCATTGATTGATGTGGAGAAAGGAGAACTCACCATGCGCGTAAACGATCAAGAAATTAAGTTGAATGTTCTCCAAGCAATGAAACATGCTGATGTGGATGAAGAATACAAGGCCATCATTGAGGTGACCTTTGATCAACCCTGCATCAGGTCGGGCTGCCGAGATATAAAATTTGGTCACTGCTGCGACAGCCATTTACAAGCCTGTCACGACAGCAACGACGACAGCACCGACAACAGCGACTCCTCTGAATCCGATACATCTGATACTGAAGGTCATGAGGAGGTAGACTGGTTAGACCATCGTCCAGGTAAGTTATTCGAACCCTTGAATTACACTTCGGATAACCATTTAATCCAAAAGCCATCTACTGTTGAACCACCTGTCTTAGAACTTAAGCCCCTGCCAGGGTAGCTTAAATATGCTTATCTTGGTTGTGATAAAACACTGCCCGTAATCATCTCTGCTAAGCTGCCGCAGGAACAGGAACGACAGCTGATCGACATGTTGAGGCAGCATAAAAGGGCGATAGGATGGACTATAGCAGACATTCAGGGCATTAGTCCGGCAATCTGTATGCATAAAATCCTCCTAGAGGAAGATCATAAGCCGACTATTGATGCCCAAAGGCGGTTAAACCTTGCAATGAAGGAGGTAGTGCGTAAAGAAATAATTAAATGGTTAGATGCTGGTATTATTTACGCCATCTCCGATAGCAAATGGGTAAGCCCGGTGCAATGTGTTCCCAAGAAAGGAGGCATGACCGTGATAACCAACGAAAACAATGAGTTAATCCCAACCAGGACTGTGACCGGTTGGAGGGTTTGTATGGACTATCGGAAGCTTAACAAAGCTACCCGAAAAGACCATTTTCCTTTACCCTTTATTGATCAAATGCTTGATAGATTAGCGGGTAAACCTTACTATTGTTTTCTTGATGGTTATTCAGGATATAATCAAATTGCTATTGCACCGGAGGACCAAGAGAAAACGACTTTCACCTGCCCCTACGGAACATACGCATTTAGGAGGATGCCGTTTGGACTCTGTAACGCACCTGCCACCTTCCAAAGGTGCATGATGGCAATATTCTCCGACATGGTAGAGGACTTCCTTGAAATTTTCATGGATGATTTTTCCGTCTTTGGAGACGATTTTGAGAGCTGCCTCGGCAACCTTAAAAAGGTACTTGAAAGATGTGAAAAAGCTAATCTTGTTCTTAACTAGGAAAAATGTCATTTTATGGTAGATGAAGGGATAGTTTTAGGCCATAAGATTAGCTGCCGTGGGATAGAAGTCGACAGGGCAAAGATTGAAGTCATAGAGAAGCTGCCGCCGCCAACCACAGTCAAGGGCATTAGGAGTTTTTTAGGGCATGCTGGTTTTTATAGGAGATTTATTGCAAATTTCTCAAAAATCACGAAGCCCCTATGTCATCTCTTAGAGCAGAACCGACCCTTTGACTTTAATGAAGAATGTACTGAAGCATTCAAGGTTCTGAAGGAAAAACTAGTGACAGCCCCCATAGTGCAGCCACCAGACTGGACGCAACCGTTTGAAATTATGTGTGATGCTAGTGACTATGCTGTCGGGGCAGCACTTGGGCAGCGCAAGGACAGGCTATTTCATGTCATATATTATGCCAGCAAAACATTGAATGATGCCCAAGTAAATTATACCACCACAGAAAAGGAGCTGTTAGCTGTGGTGTTCTCCATCGACAAGTTTCGTTCTTATATACTTGGAACAAAGGTAATAGTGCACACCGATCATTCTGCCCTTAAGTACTTATTCGCAAAGAAGGATGCAAAGCCTAGGTTGATACGATGGATCTTGCTATTACAAGAATTCGACCTTGAAATCAAAGACAAAAAGGGGACAGAAAATCAGGTGGCAGATCACTTGTCGAGGTTGGAGATGGGACAGAGTCTACCTTTAGATGAGACACACATACTAGAGACCTTCCCAGATGAGCAGCTCTTTGCTGCCGCAATAGCTGTCGCGACAGCCATGGCGGCAGGTAAGTCTTCTAACCTTCCTTGGTATGCTGATTTCGTTAATTTTATAGTTAGCGGAATATTACCTTCTGATCTTACTTATCAAGCCAGGAAGAGGTTTCAAAATGATGTTAAACATTATTATTGGGATGAACCTCTTCTTTTCAAAATGTGCGCAGATCAGGTTATAAGGAGATGTGTACCACAAGAAGAACAAGAAGACATTCTCCATCACTGTCATGCTTCACAATATGGAGGACACTTAGGAGGCAATAAAACTGCTGCCAAGGTGCTGCAGTCAGGGTTCTACTGGCCGACACTATATAAAGATGCACAGGACTTTTACAAGAACTGTGACAGGTGCCAGCGGACAGGTAACATCTCGAGGAGAAACGAGATGCCACTGCAGAATATCCTAGAAGTCGAGATCTTCGACGTATGGGGGATTGATTTTATGGGACCTTTTCCATCTTCATGTGGAAATCTTTATATCCTCCTAGCAGTGGACTATGTCTCCAAGTGGGTAGAAGCAATCGCAACTCAAAAGAATGATGCCAAAACGGTTCAAAAGTTTTTGCACAAAAACATCTTTTCTAGATTTGGCATCCCTAGGGCGATTATCAGTGATGAAGGGAGACATTTCGATAATAGGGTAATTGCTGCCGCTTTGAAGAAATATGGTGTCAAGCACAGGATCGCGACAGCATACCACCCACAGACCAATGGACAGGCTGAGATTTCCAACAGGGAAGTGAAGAACATTCTTGAAAAGATGGTTAAACCAACTAGGAAAGATTGGTCTTTACTTCTAAATGATGCATTATGGGCATACAGGACAGCTTTCAAAACTCCATTGGGCATGTCTCCATTCCGATTGATCTATGGGAAAACCTGTCACCTGCCTGTCGAGATAGAGCACAAGGCATATTGGGCAATCAAGGCAGTAAACATGGACTTGGACAAGGCAGGCCAGAAAAGGCTGTTAGATTTGAATGAGATCGATGAAATACGGAGGATGGCCTACGACAACGCAAGAATATACAAGGAGAAAACAAAGAAGTGGCATGACAAGAAGTTGCTGCCACGTCAGTTCTGCCCAGGGCAGCTTGTATTGTTGTTTAATTCTAGGTTGAAACTCTTCCCAGGGAAGCTTAAATCTAGATGGTCTGGCCCGTTCCAAGTGGTTCAAGTTTTTCCCCATGGTGCCATTACAATTCAATCATTAAAGGACGGGCACCAATTCAAAGTCAATGGACAACGCCTCAAGCATTATCAGGGGACTGAAGCCCCAGGAATACAGGAAGTGGTTACCTTAGGTGATGCCCCACAAGGCATCCCTAATTTAACCTAATTTTTATTTTTATTTTATTATTTATTATTATTTATTAGGAATTAGATCTAGTTTATTCGAATAATGTTTTGTTTTTAATTTCAGTTTTTAGGAAATAGAGGAGGCAAAAGAGAAAGAAGAAGTGGCCCAACCCCACCGCTCATCCACCAGCCCAATAAAGCCCATTTATGGTAACCTGTCGTTTCGGCTGCCGGCGCAGACGAATTTGACAGGCTGTCAACAGACGCACAGCAGACGAAGAAACGTGCGGCAGACGCACAGCAGACGCATTAATGCGTGTCAGACGCGTCAGACACGCAATATCCAATCTGCCGCCCCGTTATTCCCGCCTGCCGTTGCGGCATTAAATGGGCAGCTACTCGACCGCTATATAAACCCCTTCCCCTTTTCATTTTTCATCACTTCTGATTTTCTCTCTTGTTATTCCCTTCTAGTTTTATCTACTTTCTTTCTTTTTTCAGCCCTTGCAACCAAAAATGTCTTCACGACAAACTCGCCAGAATGCTGCTGCCGCCTCTTCTTCAGCAGCAGCATCCCCGTTCGCCAACAAGGAACTATGGGAGGAACGGAGCTTCATCTATAACAGAGATGCCCCTCTTTTTGGACTCCGGCCGTTCATTATGAAGGCCATTACGGCACAACTTTGGGAAGACTTTGCCGAGCAGCCGACAGAGCTTAACGACACTCTGGTCAGGGAATTTTATGAGGCGATCGAAAGTAAGACGACGACATCTGTCGTCGTCCAAGGAGTGACAGTTCCTTTCACCGCCAGCAGCATCAACCATGTATTCGGCCTCTTCTTTGGCCCCACTGACGATGCTCATCAACAGTTTTGGGACACCCTCGATGCTGCCGGACATGATGCTGTCATGAGGGAGTTGACAGAGGCGGGCACAACCTGGAGCACCAGCAAGAAAAACCCCAACTCTGTCAACAGGGCAGAGCTACTCCCCGAGGCAAAACTATGGAATGCTTTTATTAAAAAGCGTATCCTGCCCTCGTCCCACCATATGACAGTCAACAGGCAGCGGTTGGCCCTCATCCACTCTATCATGCATGACAGGCCCATCAATGTGGGCAGGTACATGCGAGACAGCATTCTCGATTGTGCCTTCCGATCAGATTCACGACTATGCCTGCCCTTCACCATTACTGCCCTCTGCCGCTGCGCTGCCGTACCGGAGGACCCTTCAGACAAAATCAAGAAGGGCAGCGGCTGGACAGACAGCAACATCTCCAGCCTCATGGAGATCATCGTCGTATCGCCCCTCAACGCCTTCGATCCAAACGCCCCTCCTGCTGAGTCTGATGATGAGCCTGCTACCGAACCTGCCCCAGAAGCTGCCACCAACACCGCTCCGGCAGATCAGAACTCCCACATCCTTGCTGCCATCTTGAGGATAGAGGAGCGCCAGATGGGTTTGATGACATTCATCCGCGACTTCTCCAATGCAACGGTAAATTTCATTACCAATACTTTGAATTTTCCGGATGTCATTTTCCCCACCTTCCCCACCCATTATTTCAATATCCCCTCCCCCACTCCCACACCACCTGTCTCTCCCCACGAAGAATCTGCCTCCTCCACACCTTCCCCGACAGCAGCCGGCAGCCCACCGGCGGACACTCCCCCTAGAGGCACCAAGCGAGCTGCCACTGATGACAGCCCTCTTGTCCGGAGGAACTTGGACAGCGCCTTCACGCGGGTGAAAAGAATTAAGCATGTGGCCAACAAGAGAAGGCTGTCCAAAGCCATCACAAGTAACAGCTGGGACAGCAGCAGCAGTTCTGATGTCCGACTAGTGGAGCCACCTGCCATTCAATCTGCTGACGACCCTGTCCCCCAACCGGAGGAAGAACCTGCACCTCAACAGGCTGATGAACCTGTTGATCAACCTGCTCAGGAACCTGCCCAGCCACCTCCCCAACGCAGACGCTACCATCAGATCCGCGTCAGCAGCAGCAGCGAGGACAACGAATAAAATTTAAGGTTTTATTTCTTTTTCTCCTCTTATTGCTGCCTGCCCTTATATATTTGTGATGTACTTTTATTTTTCGTGTTTTTCTTTATTTGTTTATGTGTCATTTTGCATTGAGGGCAATGCAACCCTTGAGTTTGGGGGTGGCAACCTTCCATATTTAATGGAGTCTTTAGCACATCTTTTGTTTAATTGTTGTGTCTTATTAGTTATTTAAGTTCTTTTAAAAAAATCAGAAAAATAAGAAAATCTAAACTGTTGGCTTAAAACTGTGAAGTTAACTTACCTGTCATGACGGTTCTGTCGTGGCAGCATCTTTAGGACAGGTTAAGGAAAAGTTTAGAGCCTTTCTATAGTTCTGAAAACTTAAACATTTTTGTGACTGTTATATTGCTTAGATTTCTTTTAGCCAAACTAGAATAGGAAGCTTAGAACTTGGATAGCCCCTAGAGGTGCCTAACACTGGCTCTAGGAAAGAAGTTTAGCAAAAGAAAATCAAAAACCTAGAGGTGCCCGAAACCGGCTCTAGAAAGCTAACTAGAGGTGCCCAAAACTGGCTCTAGAAAAACTTAGCTTGAAAATAGAAGAAAAAGCATGAAAATGTGCCTTCTAAAAGAAAGTAAACTTTGGCATAAAATTCAAAGTTAAGGAGTTGAATATTCTAGTGAAACTAAGAGAGTCTTAGCATATAACTGTTCACAAGCATGCACACACTGCACGAGAGCTATAGGGAGATTCCGGACAGATCCTAACCCTTCCGACAGGTTGCTGCCGCCATAGAGAATGAGTGACAGGTAAGGGACAGTTCACTGTTTGAAGGCCAACACAAAAATTTTCAGTTTTCTTTTAAGTCTTCATTGCTTGAGGGCAAGCAAAAACTTGAGTTTGGGGGTGTGTTGAGTGTGTAAAAGTTCTATCATTTACACCTTTTTAAACCCATATTTCTGCTGCATTCAAGCATCATTGCATTGCATTTAGGTTAGTTTTTAATAAAACATCACAATTATATAAAAGGCACGGATTCTACTGAAAGATGGCTATTCTTGCAGGTATCTGTCACAGTAGATGTCGAAGGCAGGCGCAGGGCAGATAAGCAGGAGAGCTGAACTGGACAAGCAGCTGAAGAAGATGAACCTGTCATGGACCTGTCGTGACAGCATGGTGACAGTAGATTAATGAAGAGGAAAAGTGAAGTGGACCTCGATAGATAGAGAAAAATCTGCTCGTCTGTCGTGTGGAAGCCGAATATTTTTCCAAGCCCCGGATCAAAAGATATGTCAAGCTAAAGCTCAAGGAGAAGAATTTCCATGAAACAAGGAGGCGGCTGAAAAGTAGGAATCCTTAGAGATTTAGTCTTTATTAGAATCTTACTTTTAATTAAAGTTGTAATCCTTGTTACCTTAGATAACTTGATCCCAAAGCTTATATAAAGGGCATAGATTAAACCTAGGGCACAACCGACTACCCCATAACCGAAACCAAAACCCTGCCGTTTACCTGTCACCGATATGTTCTAAATTCCCCCTAGGGCTACGGGTTGTTTTGTAAAGTAGTTGCAAGGGTTGCTTTGTTTTAGGATTTTTCAAGTTCAATAAAATAAACTTCAAGTTCTTTTATCTTGGTTTTAGTATCTTGCAAGAGCATCGGGAGAGCATTGTGAGGTTATCCATTTACTTAGCATCGGGAGAGTTAAGTATACGAAAGAGGTAAAAGCGCGTTCTCTAGTTATAGTTGAACCATCTCGTGCTTAGGGATAAGGCGAGGTTAAGTGGCTAAGGAAGAATTCATACACATCGGTGTTCATCCTTCGATTCACGCCGGGAGGTATCATCAAAGACGTGATCATCGACAGACTTGTGCCTAGGGATAGGGCAAGGCAGATCAGGGATTCTTGCCAAGCTTGAAGTACAGAGTTAGTATTCGCTGCCGCGACAGCTAACGGACAGACGCCGCGACAGGTGCTGTCGGCGACGGGTGCGACGACAGAACTGGAGATCCTAAGCAATTCAATACCTGCACTACCGATCAACTCAATACCAGCCCATTCTCTCTATCTTGATATCTCAATTCCTTTATTTACATTTTTACATTATTATTCGTGACAATTCTCTCAAACTATTTCTTTTACTTCGTGCAGTGAAATTAGGTGAAGCTATTAGCCCAATCCCTGTGGAGACGATATCCGATACTTTGTATCACTTTACTACTTGCGTCGTGTATACTTGCACTATAATTGCGATAGACTATTTTACACGCAACACCTTGCTTCTTCTTTGTTCTTGCCTTTGAAGTCTATTTTTCTTTGGATTTTTCTTCCCCGGTTGGACCTCATAAAGCGTGAGAATCGTTTGGCTATCATAACCAATTCTTCTAGCTCATCCTCCTCACTAGAAGAGCTCTCCTCATGTAGTGATGCATTGAGAGCTATTCCCATCTTCTTCTTCTTTTCAACCTCTAGCTTTTCTACTCTTTTCTCTTCTTTCTTCTTCTCTTCTTCCCTTCCTTGCTTCATAATCACATGAGTAAGGAGAGAACCCACAAGCTCATGAAGCTTTAAAGTCTTCAAATTTTTAGCTTCTATGATGGCGGTTCTCTTCCCATCCCAAGATTCGGGAAGTGAATAGAGTAGCTTCCGGACAAGCTTGTCTTCCGGTATGATCTCTCCAAAACCTTTGAGCCCATTGACTATAGTGGAGAACCGATCAAACATCTTGGACACCGTCTCATCGGGCTCCATCTTGAAATTCTCATAACTAAGATTGAGAATTCCAATCTTAGTTTCTTTGAAATCGTTGGTTCCCTCAAGGTAGTCTCAAGAGTGTCCCACACTTCTTTGGCACTCTCAATGGATGACACTTTAGAATAGATGCCCGGACCAAATGAACAAAAGAGCATGTGGAGAGCTTTGTCATTTACTTGAATCTTTTTCCTTTCTTCTTCACTCATCTCCACCTTTTTCTTCAAGACCATCTTGCCTTCACTATCTTGCTTCAATGGAATGTAAGGGTCATCTTCAATGACATCCCAAACTAGGTAGTCATTGGACTTGATGAAGAGACGCATTCTATTCTTCCAAAAAGAATAGTTGTCACCAATGAAGAAGGGAGGCTTTGTAGTGGATTGAGACTCATACATGCCCGAACCGGAGGTTGAAGCCATCTCTTGATATTTGATGATCACACTCTTCCTAGGAACTCCTCTTGTGGTTGTTAATCCTCAAAGAGGTAGTCTCTGATACCAATTGTTGAGTGGATCGAAAGATCGAAATGAACCAAGAGGGGCGGTGAATTGGATTTTTAAAGGTTTAGGTGGTGGAATTTGCAAATTAAAAGGATAGACAAGAAATTTTAGAGTGGTTCAAGTTCCAAATGAACTCTACATCCACTACCTTAGCTTCACTAAGGATTTGCAACAATTCCACTAATTGCTCTTCCCCTTTTCTAGGCTAAGGAGGCAACCCTTACAATTTTCGGTTAAATTTTCTACCCAAAATTTAACTCAATCCTCACACAAAGATAACAAAGAGTTTGATGGCTAAGATAGTATCTCTCAATACAAATTGTAGCCCAATTACAAGCACTCAACCCAATTGAAAAAGACAAGAATTAAAATTACAATTGGGGTTTCTAGACAATTTTGGGATTTAGGCACAAATGCTTGGATTTGATGTTTGGATGTTTGCTTTTTGGATCAATAGTTGTTGCTGGAGCTTTTAGAGGTCCCTTTTATACCTTCTCATTGATTTCTAGCCGTTGTGGTTGTTGCATTCATCAATAGAGCCGTTGAGGGTGTTATCTCACCTCCATAAATGCAGTCTACAACCACCCGTTTCAGAACGCGGGAACCTGTTTCGAAACGGACCAAAATAGAAAGAGCCGTTGGGGTGCATTTAAGAGCCCGTTTCAAAATGGATTGAACTCGTTTCGAAACACTTCTGCCACTATCAAGGGTCATTTCGAAACAGCTTGAGCCCGTTTCGAAACACCCTAACGGTTTCTGAAAATTCAGTTAAAAACTTTGCAACGGTCATATTTTTCAAATCTAAATGAAGAACCGTTTCGAAACACTTGAAGTCGTTTCGATACGGGTTCTTATGTTCTAAAGCCGTTTCGATACCTGTTTCGAAACAGGGGTTGGCAGTGGTGAAATCGTTTCGAAACGCCTTAGGCCGTTTCGAAATAGGGACTTGAAAAACACTATTTCGGCTTTAAGAACACTTAGAAAATATTTGAAAATCTTAGTTTTTAACTTTGGCATTTTCTTAAAATCATTTGGGGATGTTTGAGGACTTAAAAATTCATTTTGACATTTTCAATTTAGTCCTTAGGTTCTTCAGTTATATCAAAATTAAAATATCGGTTTCACAAGTTATATATTGTGTATATTGTGACTTGCCGACTAATCTGATCTCTTTGAAATATAGATATGTCTGGAACTAATAAAGCTCATATTGACGAGCCTGCCACCGGCTCCTCGACTCATTAAGCGGAGATAAGAGGAGGAGATCCTATGAATCCTCCGAATCCCCCGGATCCACAGGACCTTCCTGCTCATAATGTTGAGCCTATAGCGCCCATGGCTCAGGCTGAATGTTATAAGAACATGACTGATATGTTCAAGTAGTTTATGACTGCAATGAGGGCTGAGCAGGTTACACAACCCATCGCTCATGTTATCCAACATACTCGGGCTCCTATCGATAAACTATCTCAGTACCGAGCTTACACCTTTATCGGTCAATATGATGAAAACCATGAAGTTGCTGAGTATTGGTTGGATATCACTCTTCGGATCTTGAACAAGCGGTTGCAGTGCTCGAACGAGCACAAACTCGAGTGTGCCCTTACGTTATTGGATGATGAGGCACTCCATTTGTGGGAGACTACTATATTGACAGTCTCCGAGGATGCTGTAACCTAGGAGTTCTTTCTTAAAGAATTCCGTAAGAAGTACATTAGTGAGTTCTATCTCGCTGAAAGGTGAATTATCTTCCTCCACCTCAAGCAAGGCGGACGACCGGTCGAGCAGTACATCCATGACTTATGTAAGTATTGTAGATACGGTGCTGAATATATCAAGAAGGAGGAGGAGAAGTGTTGAATGTTCATTGTAGGGCTCAATGATGAGTTACGCCCTATGTTTACTGCATTGAGCATTGTTGATTTCCAAGACCTGGTGAACTGATTTAAGGCCACCGAAGCTACACAGAAAGCTCAACGGGCCGGTGGATCCGGTAAATCGGAGAAGAGGTTTAGAGATGATTCTCGACCTCCCAAGTGGAACAAGAAAGGAAAATATCAAGGCCCTAAGCAGAATATTTATCCGCATCCCACCCGTTATGGAAATATTTATAGGCCTCAATATGTGACTCAATCCTTTGCTAAGGCAATATATGTTGATAGCACCGGAGGTTCGAATCGAAGCACCCAATATCCAGTTTGCAACTACTTTCAGAATAAGCACCCAGCGGGTCAATGTCGTAAGCAGACTGGAGCTTGTTATTACTGTGGTGAGCAAGGTCACTTCATTGGTGACTGTCCACTGAATGCAACCAAGTCTACAGCTACTCTGACTATTGTTGCCTCTCATGCTTAATCCTTTCGAGGTAAGGGATCAAGGCAAGGATCATCGGAGACTTTTAGAAGATCAAGTGGTTCGGGTAAACCATTTAACAAGCAAGACACTAAAGCCCCTGCCCAGATGTAACATGTGAGGAGTAGGGGGAGGAGGATGAACCTAATGTCATCGCAGGTACCATTGAGTTATATTCACATCCTTTATATGCATTGATTGATCTTAGTTCTACTCACTCTTTTATAAGCACCATAATATTCAAGAAGTATAGAATGTCTTTTGAGCCAATAACATCGAGAATCTCTATAACCAATCCTTTAGGAGATTGTGTCACCGTGAGGGTAGTATACAAGAACTGCCCCTTAATGATTCAAGGGATTCCTTTCCCGGCCAATCTGTTGGCTTTACCAACCCATGAGTTTGATGTCATCCTAGGTTTAGATTGGCTTAGTGAGCATCAAGCCTGGGTAGATTGTTGTAAGAGGAAGCTGTATCTCTTAGGTCTTGGCAAGGAAATCGTTTTTTATGAATGCCAAGAATCCTTCATTGTGTGCTTTGACGTTAGAAGCCAAAGATGAATCTCAACTACGAGACATTGACAATGTATGTGAATTTCCTAATGTCTTTCCCGATGAACTTCCAGGATTACCCCCAACCTATTAAGTGGAGTTTGGCATTGAAGTGCAACCTGGGATTGCTCCAGTTTCCAGTGCACCATATCGAATGGCAGCCGTTGAATTAAAAGAGTTTAAAGCTCAAATTCAAGAATTGTTAAGTAAAGGCTTTATTCAACCGAGCTCTTCACCTTGGGAAGCACCGGTTCTCTTTGTAAAGAAGAAAGATGGTTCTATGTGATTGTGCATTGATTATCGATAGTTGAAGAAGGTAACCATCAAGAATAAATATCATTTGCCAAGAATAGACGACGTGTTTGATCAATTCAAGGATGCCTCTGTGTTTTCCAAGATCGATTTAAGGTCGGGCTATTATCAAATAAGAGTGAAAGAATGTGACGTACCTAAAATTGCCTTCCGTACGAGATATGGACACTACGAATTCTTGGTGATGCCCTTTGGGTTAACCAATGCACCGACAACTTTTATGGATTTGATGAATCAGGTTTTTAGACCCTATCTTGATAAATTTGTAGTGGTGTTCATAGATGACATACTAATTTATTCCAAGAATGTTGCAGAGCACTGAGATCATCTTCGCATTGTGCTTCAAACTTTACGAGAAAAGCAATTGTATGCAAAATTCTCTAAGTGTGAGTTTTGGCTCACCGAAGTTGCATTCCTTGGACATATTGTGTCGGCTTTGGGTATTCAGGTGGACCCGAAGAAAATTCAAGATATTGTATATTGGCATCCACCAAAGAACATTGGAGAAGTCAGAAGATTTCTTGGGCTCGCTAGCTATTATAGAAGATTCGTAAAAGGGTTCTCGATGATAGTCGCTCCATTGACTAGTTGTTGAGGAAAGAAGCTTCATTTGTTTGGATCGAGGATCAACAACGGGGTTTCGATAAGTTGAAACAAGTCTTGACTCACGCACCAGTCCTGACCCAACCCGAGTCTAGAAAAGACTACACAGTTTACAGTGATGCATCCCATCTCGGGTTAGGATGTGTATTGATGCGAGAAGGCCAAGTCATTACTTATGCTTCAAGACAACTTAAACCGCACAAGATGAATTACCCTACTCATGACCTTGAGTTGGTTGTAGTTGTCTTTGCATTGAAAATCTGGAGACATTATCTCTACGGAGAAAAATGTTATCTCGTCATCGATCACAAAAGCCTCAAGTACCTCTTGACTCAAAACGAGTTAAATCATCGGCAACGAAGGTGGATGGAACTCCTTAAAGATTACGATCTTGCCATCGATTATCTTCCGGGCAAGGCCAACGTTGTAGTTGATGTACTCAGTCGCAAACCTTTTCTTGGTAAGTATTGTCAATGAATATTGAGTTATATGTATTGTGTAGTACATTGACTCATTGTATTGTATCCCCTCGAGCAATTAATGCTCACTTCCGACTTTGGAAGCATCATTGTCTCGTAGATGAACTTCAAGTTCAGTCTACCATTGTTTCAAGAATCAAGGCTTTGCAAGAGCAAGATCTCGAACTTCAATCCATTGTTTCTAAGTTATCAGACAATTCTAACTTCATAATTAATTATGAAGGGTCTTGTGTTTCCGTGACCAGATCTGTGTACCTAATGATGAACCTCTTTGCACTGACATCCTTACTGAAGCTCACTCAAGTTCTTTCTCCGTTCACCCTGGGTCTGTGAAGATGTATAAGGACCTTTCTGAACTATATTGGTGGTCAGGCATGAAGCAGGTTATAGTTGATTTCATATCTAAATGTCTCACGTGCCAACGTGTTAAGGTAGAGCATCGTGTTCCCGCCGGATTGTTGCAACCGATCGATTTACCGCAATGGAAGTGGGAAAAGATCATCATGGATTTTGTTAGTGGTTTACCTTTGACCCCTACAAAACAAGATGTCATATGGGTCGTTGTAAATCGTTTCACAAAGTCAGCTCATTTCATACTAGTTAGAATGGACTACGATCTTCCCAATATATCTTACTTATACATCAAAGAAGTGATTCAACTCCACGGAGTACCTAAGTCCATCATCTCTGATCGAGATCCCCATTTTGTATCTCGATTTTGGAGAACCTTTCAAGGAGCTCTGGGCACCAGAGTTAATCTTAGCACAACTTTCCACCCTCAATCTAACGGGCAGTCAGAGAGGGTAATACAAGTATTTGTCGAAAGACTTTTCTATTGAACGCTTGAAAATATGTGTTGTTATTGAACCCTTCTATACAGATTTTGGAAGACATGCTTCGAGAATGCATCATCGACTTTGGTGGATCTTGAGAGAAATCCCTACCTCTCATTGAGTTTGCCTACAACAATAGTTATCAAGCTTCAATTCAAATGGCTCCGTATGAGGCATTGTATGGCAGGCGATGCCGAACTCCATTATGTTGGTTTGAACTCGGTGAAGGCAAAATGTTGGGCCCTGACTTACTCCGGCAAACTGAAGAACGGGTTACCATCATTCACGATCGCTTAAAAGCTGCCTTTGGCCGACATAAGGCCCATGTCGATCTCAATAGAAAGAGACATTAAGTATGAAGTTGGGGAGAAAGCTTTTCTTAAAGTTTCTCCATGGAAGAAAGTTTTGAGGTTTGGCAAGAAGGGAAAATTAAGTCCCCGATTCATTGGACCCTTTGAACACATTGTTGAACCTGAGTCTAAAGAGATTCAACCCAACTTGTCCTACGAGGAAGAACCGATTCAGATTCTTACTAGAGAAGTCAAAAGGCTTCGTAAAAAAATTGTACCGTTGGTTAAAGTGCTTTGGAGAAGCCAGACCGTTGAAGAAGCTACCTGGGAACCTGAAGAGAATGTGAAACAACAATATCCTCGTCTCTTCGGTTCAGGTAAAATTCGAGGACGAATTTTTCTTAAGGGGGAGAGTTGTAACACCCCAAAATTTGGTCTAGTCAGAATTGGGTTCCGGTGATCGGAAACCCTCACTGTAAAAGTCCAAATATTGTATTTACTCTGACCATGTAGTCAATTATATCGACATTGGACTCTAATTGAGTCAATTTATTGAACATGGACTTTAATGAATAATATCGAAACCTGTTTAGTAGCTAAATTGTGAAAATCGGAAGTTTGGGGATAAAATCATAAAGAATTGAGAGTTCATGGACTAACCATGCGATTATCCCCTCCTCAATTAAAGACACTACTTACATGGATAAATTGGATGAGCTTCCTTCATTTGAAGGAAAGCCATCGGTTCATTAAGTAAAACATAGTAAAATAGAATTGGAAGAAAACTTACCCGATACTAAACTAAACAAGGACCTCTCAAATTCTTCATCTTCATCGTCTCCTACCTAAGCATACACCTCCTTTGGAGGATAGCTTAAGCTTGGTTTTTCTTTGATTTATTAATATTGAATTGTTGCTATCGACCGAGTAAGATCAATCCCCTAAATTATTGTTGAATTCCATGGAAGCTAGGGAAATAATCTTGAAGTTAGGTTTTACTATCCATGGATTACACCTAGATATTGTTTATATTAAGTTTAGATATTATTTTTGATAGTTATATTGATTACGATATCATAGTATCATTTCTAATACATTCCTATTAGTTCCTTAGTTCAAGAATTTGATAATGAGCATCCATCGACCTCACCAAAGCTAGGAATAAAGGAGTTGTCATTCGAGGGCCGTAAAAGCTTCGGGATATTGAGGTGAGTATAGTCGGAGTTTTGGAAATAGGCGAGGAGCCTTCCTGAATCCATTATTGTCATTTTTAATTTAATCGCTAACATTGTCTCTAAAGATATTGCTTCAGATTGATAAACGGACATATTGGTAAGTTTCGGTAAGCTTGGTAAGTACATCAAGCATGGATATTGTCATTGTCCTTGTGTACCGGAATTGATAAAGTAATTGCTATCGAAATATGGTAAATTAAACATTGGTCATTGAAATTGTCATTGAGGTCATAGATATTGATATTATAACATTGCCCATAGATGGAAACATTGAAACATTGATCATTAAATCTATCATTGAATATTGAATATTGATGTTGTCATTCAAACCTTGGATTTGAAAGGACATTGGATACAATTGGCATGCCATAGAATTCATGAGCTCAGTATACGGGTGGACTACGGTCCTAGAGCTACGACCTATATTGATTTGGAGAGGTTGAGGGATGTTATGGTATTGGTCATTGGCGAGGCAGAGGGATTGGACCACTCATTAATTTGGCGAGGCGTAGGAATTCATGTATCCATTATCTTGACTCGATCCAAGGCTTAATAAGGAAACAAAAGGAAATTTGATATTGAATATGAACATTGCATTGATAATATAGATTCATTGCATTGATGTTGTTTAATGCTTGGTTTAGAATTGCAAACTATTGTTTCAATGTTGCTTAAAACGACCTCACTTAGACTTTGTAAGTCTAATACATTTATTTTTCTATGCATTTCAGGTTAAAGAATTTTTTTGTCGTTGAAGATCGGAGAAGTCGGAGTTAGACGAGTCACTACAAGTCACAAGTAACGTATTTTATCCCTAAGAACTCCTAGGATGGTGGCAATGTAGTTGAACTAGTCCCTTGAGTCCCTTTTGACATGTTTGTGCTGTGCATGGTTTGTATTTTGGTTAAAGGCTTAAAAGTGACTTATAAGTTGTGTTAAAAGGTGACCAAAATGGCATATTTGGCTCAAAAAGGTAAAAATCTAGCAATCGTATTCGAATGATCACGAAATTTGGCATGCTAGTAGTTTATCGTATTGAAATGTCACACGTAAAATTTCATTGCATTTGGAAATTTGCTTGTAGGTTAATATAGCTAAAAACCAACTAAAATCTTTCATTACAGGTTAGGTGTATTGAAACATGTGATGGTGTTTCGATACAGCCTCTTTAATAAGGCTACTAGAAAACAGGGTAATGCAGGGCGTATCGATACGGTTCAGAGATGTTTCAATACAATTTTCTACTGTCAAAGCTCGTTTCGATATGGGATTAACCTGTATCCGAACGAGTCAATAGTCAAGGTCAACGAAGGTCAACCCGTATCAGCACAGAGCTTACATGTTCCGATACGGGGTTTGGGTTGAATTAGTCTAGGTTCAATTCTCATACACTCGTTTTGAAACGGCTCATGGTGTTTCGATACTGGGTTAGTTAAGTTGGTTAAAAGACATAGATTACAATTTTTCATTGTTTACAGATTGATCACCATTTACAGTATAACTTAATCGAATGGGTAATTGACCTTAGAATGGCATGAAAATTTATAGGACTATTATTTATAAGTTTAGTTTCATTATAGTAAGGTTAATTATAGATAAATGTCTCTAAATCACTAAAATTATATTTTAGTCCCTAAAACTTGTAGCTCTTGCAATTTGGTCCTAACTGGCTAGTCATTGTTTCGTATTGATTTAATCGGACTAAGACCTATATTTGGTAATGCTTGATGATTATAAATTTTGTTAAGATGTCACTTATTGATTAATTTTATAGCACCAAACACCGCATTGTTCACCGGTAACGTTATCCGACCCGATTCTCTACCATGCCGGGAAGGGGGTGTTATAGGAATTATTGGCAGGGGCCCTCAATTGTTGTCATAGGGTAACTACGCTATTGATGGCTTGTCAGTTGGTGGGTGTGCACCAGTAGAGGGAGTGATGTTGGCAAGGCACCGATGTTTGGGTGTCGTACGAGGACTACTTTAAAAAGTTAAGGGTTATTGAGGCGAATGATAAGTGTTGGGGTCTCAGGCCATGGTACCATGGGCTTGGATTAAGGGCGTTAGGCTTATCGGGTGTGAGTGGTGCACTATATGTGACATATGGTGAGCGCCAAGGCACAAAATTGTGACGAAAAAATGGGATTGTAAACATGCAATTGTTGAGGCTAGAGGCCACGGACGTAGGATGTTGCACAAACAAACGAGTTAGAGGAAAGGGTTGGTGAAGTCGTAGAAGGAAGGGAAGGTTGGACGAAGCATGGGAAGAAAAGGTGTGCGGCGCTGGACAAAAAGGGAAACTAGGGTTTAGGAGATAGGGACGAAAAGCCTCCGAAAAAATAAGGGAATATTTAAATAAAATATAAAAGGGAAAATTTTTAGGAGAGGTCTCCATGATTAATTAGAGTTTTGAAAAAGGCAAAAAAATGTTTAGAAAAATATAGTTTAGCCTCAAAATTTTAGAAAATTATAAAGGGAAAACTACCCAGTGACCACCCAACTATTGCCCGCGACCTGTTTTGACAATCCAACTAAAAAAATTTAGTGACCACCCAACTATTTAAATAGACATGTTTTGACCACCGACAAATAAAATCTAACGGAAAGATGACGTGACAGTTAAAGTAAAACTTGTATAATTACACTTTTAGTCTCTGTTAAATACCTATTATATCTATTTGATCTTAATTTTAATTTAATTAAATAAAATTAATCAACTAATCAGATAACGACATGTGACATCACTCGATTTGATGAATTTATTGTTGTAATTTTAAATTTAATTTATTTAATATTATATATTCTCCTCCAATCAGTGTCTCAACCTGGTTAATGGAAAGTTCAAAAGAATTAAATATGTGCATGGTGTGGTTTAAACCCATGACCTCTTGATTGAAAGAGCCAAGGCTTAACCACAAGGCCAACTACTCCTTAGTGATGCTGCACCATTCTATATATATCTTATAATGAAGTCAGTGCTGGGGAAAAAAGAAGAAAAATGTTTGAGAGGAGACTCGAACATGAGTCACATGAGATATATAAAAACACGCATATCAATATTCGATTTAAAAAGTATTTGATTTAAATGAAAAGAAGCTTGATTTTAAAAAAATATTCGAATATTTGATTTAAAAATATTAAATCAAAATTTTAAAATATTTGAATATTTTTTTAAATTAAATTTATTTTCTTTAAAATCAAATATTTTTTAAATCTAATATTTAATATTTTAATAAATATTCGATTTAATTTAAATATGAAAAAGAAAAAATATTCGAATATTTTAAACTGAATTTCTTTTCTTTCAAGTCGAATATTTTTTAAAATTGAATATTTAATAATTTCATAGTTTAGTTAAATCGAATATATTTGATTTAGTGATATGCGTGTTTTTATATATCTCATGTGACCCATGTTTGAATCTCCTCCCAAACATTTTTCTTCTTTTTCCCCTAGCACTAACTTCTTTATATGATATATATCGAATGATGCAGTTTACATCAATAAGGAGTAGTTGGCCTAATGGTTAAACCAAGAGGTCACGGGTTTAAACCACACCATGCACATATTCATTTCTCTTGAATTTTCCTTTATGTCATCACATGATTGGAGGAAAAAAAAAATATATATATATATATATATATATATATATAATATTAAATAAATTAAATTAAAAATTAAAATAAATTCATCCAATCGGGTGATGACACGTGTTGTTATCTGATTAGTTGATTAATTTTATTTAATTAAATTAAAATTAGGACCAAATTGATATAATAGGTAATTAACATGGACTAAAAGTCTAATTATGCAAATTTTACTTTAACTGTCACATCATCTTTCCGTTAGATGTTAACGGCAAGTGATCAAAATAAGTCTATTTAAATAGTTGGGTGGTCAAATTTTGAATTTTTTTAGTTTGGTGGTCAAAACATGTCGGGGGCAATAGTTGGGTGGTCACTGGGGTGGTTTTCCCAAATATAAATAGGTCCGTGAACTTTTAAAAATTACTATTGGACCCCAAAATCCATTTTTTTTACAATTTAGTTTTGGTTTCAAAATTAAGACTCGTATATTTCTAAAATTTACAAGTTGATCACTAAAACTTTTATTTTTTTGCAAATAAATCCTAAATTTCTAGTTTCAGTTATTTAATAAATCGATTAAAAAATCTCCAAAAAGTTAGAGTTTTAGAAATTGGAAATTGTAATATTAGAGTTTTTAATTTGAGTGAAATAAATGGCATGCATTATCATTACAAATTGACCTTTAATATAACTTTAAAGCATAGTTTGAGAATGATAGTATGACTTTTAATATTGCATCACAATGTTAGAAACCCACGTTATGAAGCTCGATCAAGTTTAAACAGCAGTTCGTGGATTTGCTTTTAAATTATTGAAAAAAAAATATACTGTTGCAAATAAAATGTTGGGATTGACTGAAAAATAATTAAAATGAAATATAAATTTGTAGTGGTATGAATCATTGCCTTATAAGCGAATCATGTTTGTTATTCTTGAGAAGATAGAAACCAATCTCAAATTGAACTCTTTATTAATAATCACCAACAAGAACTACAATAATTGAGTGAGTTCATGTTGATAACATGTTATAAACTATTGAATTATAAACTATGAAAATAGAAGAACAAAGAGAAGATGATTTTTACAATGCCAATATTTATAGGATAAAAGCATAAGTATAAGAAGATGAAAGACCAAGGGACAAAAAAGATGAAAAGTGTAAGGATATAACAATATATATTTACCACGTTATTCATGTAAGACAAAAAATGCCTAATAGAATAATTCAGGAAATTATTTAATCAAAATTGCCATGTGAAAATGTTAGGAGGTTGTTATTTTTTAAAAAAGACATTTAATAGGATGGGTAACGCTATTACATTTATATTTCAAGATTTATTTTTATATTTTAAGATCTTTATTTTTTTTAATGCGGGGTTAATGTCAAATTACTGATCCTTTCCTATCTGCATTTATTTAATAGTACTTTCTTTCCTATTTAATATTGCTTGAATATGAGGGGTTGAGCCAAATTTGCTATAAGTGTGGGGTGTATGGACATGAGGAACACATGTGCAAGAGTGGCAAGGTTCCTGAGGAAACAGTTGATAACGAGATTAGGGAGGAAATTGATTTAGACCAGCCTATATCCTTGTATATAGCTTTACACTTCTCACCATAAAGGTAATGCCTCCAAATATTCAAAGCGAACACCACCGCCGCTAGCTCGATATCATGCGTGGGATAGTTACAGTCATGCACCTTCAACTGACCCGATGCATAAGCTACTACTCTACCCTCTTGCATCAACACACACCCCAAACTAACATAGGATGCGTCACTATACACCACAAACTCTTTTCCAGATTCAGGTTGAATCAAGATAGGAGCTTGCGTCAATGCCTCATTTAGCTTCTCAAAGGCTTGTTGTCTCGCTTCCGTCCAATCAAACTTAACATCCTTCTGCAACAACTTCGTCAAATGAGCAACAATCTTGGAAAATTCATCCACAAACCTTCGGTAGTAGCCCGCCAAACCAAGGAAACTACGAACTTCATGAACAGACCTAAGAGGCTTCCAGTTCACCACCGTCTCGATCTTCTGAGGATCAACACAAATACCTTCGGCCGAAACCACATGGCCAAGGAAAACAACTTCCTTCAACCAAAACTCACATTTACTCAGCTTGGCATAAAGCTGATTTTCTAGCAAGACTTGCAAAACAACCCTCAAATGCTCCTCGTGCTCTTCCTCAGTACGAGAATACACCAGGATGTCATCGATGAATACCACCACAAACTTATCCAAGAACTCATGAAACACCCTGTTCATCATATCCATGAATGCAGCAGGAGCATTCGTCTGATCAAAAGGCATAACCAGGAACTCATAATGCCCATACCTAGTCCGAAAAGTAGTTTTTAGCACATCTACATCCTTAACCTCCAATTGATAGTACCCAGACCTCAAATAAATCTTCGAGAACACATCCGTTCCACGAAACTGATCAAAAAGATCATCAATCCTAGGCAGAGGATACTTATTCTTAACAGTCAACTTATTCAACTGACGATAATCAATACACATCCTCATCCTGCCATCTTTCTTCTTTACAAACAGGACTGGTGCACCCCAAGGCGACATGCTAGGCCGAATAAAGCCTCGGTCAAGAAACTCCTGAAGTTGCGCCTTCAACTCCTTTAACTCCTTAGGTGCCATTCGATATGGAGCGATAGACACCAGAGTCGTATTCTCATACAACTCAATACCAAACTCAACCTCTTGACTAGGCGGCAAACCAGGTAACTCCTCCAGAAACACCCCAGGGAATTCACATACAGTCCTTATATCTTGTACCCGAACATCCTTTGTACTAGGATTCATTACGAAAGCTAAATAAGCTTCACTTCTCTAACGCAACAACCGACTTGCTTCAAGAGTCGAAACCACATTAGATAAGAACTTTACATTCTTTCCCACTACCACAACATCGTAGTCATCACCAAGTTTCAACGAAACTCGCTTATTCTCAAAATCCACAACAGCCCTGTGTTCAACTAACCAATCAATTCCGAGGACTACATCAAATCCATAGAAAGGCAATTCCATGAGATTAGCCATAAACACATGTTCTTGCACCACTAAGGGACATCTCTTATATAACTTCCTTGTTACAATCATTTCACCAAAAGAACTAGTCACACACACACTAACATCCAAGGACTCAACAGACAAACCAAGCATTTGAGCATGTTCACGCAATATATATGAATGTGTAGACCCATAGTCAATCAGAGAAAGTAATGACAAAGACTACAAAGTAAAGGTACCTACGATCATGTCAGTGTCATTCCTCCCCTCACGATGTGCATAAAACTCTGGCCTGACCATCTCCTTCGGGCTGAACAGCTACCACGTGTGCTACATTCCTTGGACCATCATCTCTGCGCTGAAAGTTGCCACGACCGCGCCCACAGCCTCTCTGTGGCTCAGCTGCTCTCACCGGAGCCTTTCCCTCTCTCGCCGGCTGAGGACAATCCTGTTTCATGTGCCCACGAGAACCGCAATTCCAGCATGTACCAACATTGCCCCAACACTCTCCCGTGTGCCTCTTACCGCATCGATTACACTCAAGTGTATGAACAAAGGCATTCAGTCCCTGCTAACCTCTCCCTGGGTTACCTCCTCCATGTCTGGGATCATCCTTAGGCCTCTTAAAATGATCCCTCTCAGCATCACAATCTGTAGCTCGCTTCGCCAAGCTAGATCCTCCTGCTCGACCCGCCAGACCAAGGTTAAGCTTAATATCCTTGGCTCGAGTGACCAAAACATCAAAATCGGAGTAATTCGATGCAAGCATGTACGTCTTCACATCTGTCACCAACCCATATCAGAAACGCTCACACCTCTCCCGCTCATTAGGAATCAACTCAGGTGCATACTAACTGAGACGCACAAACTGCACTTCATATTCGGACACGGACATACTTCCTTGCACCAGGGACATAAATTCCCTCTTCTTCTTATCCAGGTAACGAACACCCAGGTACTTCCTCTTGAATGCATTCAGAAAGAACGTCCATGTCACCTCATCAGCCTCCAAACCCGCAATAGTGGTCGTCCACCACGTATAAGCATCACCGTGCAACAGAGATACAATGTATCCTAGATTTTGAACATCATTACAGCTCATTTGTCCAAGTATCCTCTTGGTGCTTTCCAACCAAGACTCAGAATTCTCAGGGGTCAGCCCCCTGAACTCAATCTCACCAAGACTGCAGAGTCGCTCTTACGGCAAACTCGCACCAGCACCAGGCTGAGGTGCAGCCACTTGAGCACCAGCTACTGCTGCCTGAAAGGCTCCAGCAATAGCCTGAATCAGCACAGTCATATCAAGAGCATCCTGCCCTCATGCTTCTTCGGGTGCAGCAACCCCTACTCCAGCTCCAGCACCATCTCCCGCTCCACCACCACCGGGTGGTCCACCAGGATGAGGAGGCGGCAATTTCTCTACTCGCTCGTCCATCTCGTTCTCACATGAGCTACGAGTGTTAATTCTAAGCTCTCTATGTGTCCCCATTCGAAATAATGCAACTAGAAAAATGCAATAAAACTCAGTTAGGCGATTTAAGGCAAGAAAATCCAAGGTGCTCAAGTTTCATTTTCAAAACAATTTCTTCCATTAGTAATGATATGGCAATGAGTTCCCAAATTATATCCCAGTCACAACATAGCAACAAAGTTTAATCTCAAACAACAAAATTGCATGTATTCCATCTCAATCTAGCTCAAACATTGCACGAATACCCAACATACATTCAGAGAATTCAACACAACTCGTATTTAAACTTACCAACCACTTACCAACGCCCCAATTGTTCGCAAACCTGGCTCTGATACAAACAAATGTAATCTTATTAGCCCAGTCTAGACGGTTGACCCGAACCAAGGTGATTACACGGGAAAACCGAAGCCAACTCATTAAAGTCGACTCCGATTAACAACCCCTTTTTTCCTTTTTAATTTTCTTTATTTCTTTTATAAAATCATTTATTATAAACTCCCAAATTAAAGAGAAATCTGATGAAAATAAATGGTAAAATAGCTCATTAAAGAATCAAAGTTTCAATCTTTTACAAAACAGTCACTAGCCAACTTTTGCAAAAACTGCATTTTGGTCACTATACCAAAATGTAATATTTCCAAAACTCATTTTGTAAAATTGTTTTTACCATGATCATTTACATAATAAATAATAATTTTTAGATATTTTTCCATACTTTTAAAACATCCCGAACTAGGTTTTCCCTGAACTGGCCTCAAGGATTCGAACCATTCCCGACCAACCCGATCCAATGTCTAAAACTTCTAGGCCTAAAACCAGGGCGTTACAGAGAAGGTTCCCTTGTGCACCGAATGTAGGTTGGCAGTGTTGCCCCTTTTGGTGAGATTGTTATGGATCTCTCTTCTCCAAAGGTTTTAGAGCGGCCTAGCTCGCCGATCAGTGATGCAACCCAGAGGATCCAAAATAAGGGGCGGAGCCAAGCTAATGAGGCTTTGGTGGCCGATCCAATGAGCAACGATGGTGTCCAGGAGAGTTCTAGAGATGTACCTATGAGTGACGCTGGAGATACCGAGGTTTTTACTGATGATCAGGGTGGGTCTATTGGGGATGGTACTAAGCGATCGTATTCTGCTACTGTGGCTGGCGTACACGATAGGGGTTCAAAAGAGAAGGTGGAATACTCTATCAATATGGAGTTTGAGATTAGAGATGAAGATGTGTCAGCTGATAGGGATGGCCCTTTCTCGCATATCAGATGTTCTGATTATATACATGAGCTACTTGATCTGAGTACGAGCAAAATTGTCATCGTTCGACTTTTAGGACAGTCGATAGGTTTATAGGGCTCTCATGAATCAAATTCGATCTTCGTGGAAACGAAGTGGAGAATTTCAAGTGGTGGACATAGAAAATGAATATTTCTTGGTTCGTTTTGCCCGTGAATCTGACTATGCTCATGTTTTGACTGCATGTCCCTAGACTATATATGGCTCTTATCTTATGGTCCAATTGTGGACTAGAGCGTTCTCCCCTCTCGAGGTCCACTCGTCTCATTTCATTGTGTGGATACGACTCTCTGGGCTACCATATAAGTAATACTCTAAAGCGTTCTTTCGGAGAATTGCGATGGAAATTGTCAAGGTGGTTAGAATAGATTATAGTACTGAAGCGGGTGATAGAGAGAAGTTTGCACGCTTGGCCATTATGGTTAACTTGAACAAGCCTTTGGTGTTGTATATAGGTATCGATGGTTTCCTACAAAAGCTTGAATATGAGGGGTTGAGCCAAATTTGCTATAAGTGTGGGGTGTATGGACATGAGGAACACATGTGCGAGAGTGGCAAGGTTCTTGAGGAAACAGTTGATAACGAGATTAGGGAGGAAATTGATTTAGACCAGCCTATATCCTTGTATAGCCCATGGATGAAGGCTGAAGCGAAACGAAGAAGACCAAGGAAGACGCTTTCTTCTAAAACTGCTGGTAAGGGGATGCTTGAACTTTGGGTTCTCAGTATCGGGTGTTGGATAATGATTTTTTTAGGTGGATAAGGTTCTTGAGACACAAATTGTTGAGGAAACGAGCCCACAGACGTATCAAGCAATGAGAGGGAATGATCGAGTGCTTTCTCCATAGGTTATTGCTTCCTCCAAGCATACTAATGGGGTGTCGTCCTTGAAAAATGCTAATCCTACGGTTTCGTCTGCTGATAAAGCTGTGGCCATGAAGAATGAGGCTTCACATGTGGTTACGACACATAAGGTTACGGCTTTACGAGGGAATCATACGACTGTGACTATAAGTGAGGATGGTATGGGCAACATGAGGGCGAAACGAGGAGTGGATAGGGAGATTGGTGGGGTGTTAAGAAGGTTCAGGGGGATGGTCATAGGAAGGGTCTCTAAATTAAAAAACCAACAGAATATCGAGCACCTCCGCGTGCGGTGCTTGCAGATTATTTGTAGTCGGTTTCTAATTGGTTAGATGAGATAGCTGCTGCAGCTCCTTCATTTTTAGGTTCTCTGAATACAGGGGTTGGTGAGTTAGTTCCCCCTCAGCTGAATCAAAATAGAGAAAAGGCTAATGTGGATTCTGAGCCCTTGATGCCTGTGGAATTTGGTTGGGGACAGGACAAGGAGAACCTTGCACCACAACAGTAAGGGTTTCCTTTCTTTTTCATTTTTTTAATGATTAAGTTTTTATTTTGGAGTAGTTAAGGTGCGGCTAGCACCTCTTTTCACAGTCATTTCAAGAATTTTGTCCGTGAGTTTCGACCAGAGGTTGTCGCAATTTTTTAGCCTCATATTAATGGTTTGGTTGCTGATAGAGTTGTCTGGCGTATGGGCTTTCCAAATGCATATAGAGTTGAGGCACAGGGTTTTAGCGGAGGTATTTGGTTGTTATGGGTGGATTCGGTTATCCTTGATATTCGACATGTCTCAAATCAGTTTGTGCATGGGGCTGCTCATCGTTCCAATGAGTCTGATTGGCTCTCTTTCACTACAGTTTATGCGAGCCCGATTGCTTCCTATCATAAGCTTCTTTGGAGCAAGATGCTTAGCCTTAATCCACGGAGTAGCTGACCCTGGTTACTTGAGGGTGATTTTAATGCCATTCTTTGTGCTAGGGAGAGATTTGGAGGCTCTTGCATTGGTTCGATGATTAGTCAACTTTTTAATGATTTTATGTTTGAGTTTGGGCTGCTTGAGATGCCGTTCTAGGGGGATGAGTTTACATGGTGCAGGGGAGATCTGTATCAGAGGTTGGATAGATGCCTCATGAATCGAGCTTGGGTCAATGCTTTCCCTGAGTCTTTTGTGCTGCATTTGGATAGACTAGGTTCTGACCATTGTCCGTTACTTGTCTGGTCTAAAGAAAAGTCTTGGAATTCCGCTCTTCGTCCGTTTAGGTATATCGCTGCTTGGCAAGATCATGAAGATTTTGAGAATTTCTTGATGCGTAACTAGAATTTAGATGGTGATGTTTTAACAAATATCGATCAGTTCAAAGCGAATGTACGCGACTGGAATGTTAATATTTTTGGTAACATTCGACGAAAGAAGCGTGAATTGATCGCTCGCCTCCGTGGAATTGATAAAGCTTTGCGCAGGCGACAATCGAACTTCCTAAGAGATTTAGAGCAGACTCTTTCGAATAGATCTTGATTCTTTATTGCATCAAGAAGAGAGTTTGTGGATGCTAAAGGTGTGTTGTCAGTGGAATCTATTTGGAGACCGCAACACGAAGTTTTTCCATGCTTGTGCCTCGACTCGTAAACGAGTAAACACTATTTTTTCCCTCAAGCGTAGTGATGACTGGTGGTGTTTTGACCAAAATGAATTGCAAGAAATAGCAGTGAAGTTCTATAAAGATTTGTTTACAAGTGTGCCACCGCCTTCCTCTGTGTATAGTACGTGTGGTTGTTTCTCGCGGGTAAGGGATGATGAAATTGGTGCTTTGCGCATGGAGGTGACAAACAAGGAGATTAGATCTGTGGTTTTCGATATGACTGCGCTCAAGGCCCCTGGTATAGATAGGTTACATGTTACTTTTTACCAGCGTAATTGGAGTGTGGTGGGTCCAAGTGTGTGCGAGATGGTTCATGCGGTTTTTTAGGGTGGTTCGCTTGAGGCTTCAATTAATAGAACTATTTTAGTTCTCATTCCGAAGGTGGCGACAACAGACTATATCAGCCAATTCAGACCTATTAGCTTGTGTAGAGTCTTGTATAAGATTATTACGAAACTGATTGTTAAAGAGTAGAAGCCGTTCTTGCAAGATTGGATTTCACCTAATCAAACTAGTTTCGTTCCAAGGTTGTCGATTACGTATAAAATTTTCATAGCTTAGGAGATTATTCACTCTATGAAAGCTAAAAAAAGGTAAAAATGGTTGATAGCTATCAAGGTGAACTTGGAGAAAGCAAACGACGGCTTAGAATGGGGTTTTATTGAGGATACTTTGTGTGATGTGGGTATTCTGATTGCTCTTCGATGCCTTATCATGTGTTGCGTCTCATTAGTTTCGACCCAAGTGCTCTGGAATGGTCATTTGTCATGTGTGTTTCGTTCGAGTAGGGGTATACGTCAGGGAGACCCCATTTCGCCATATTTGTTTGTCCTCTGTATGGAAAGGTTAGCTCAATCGATTAACAAGGTTGATCAAGCGAAGAAGTGGAAGGCATTTATTTTTTGCCGATGACTTGGTTTTGCTCTCTGAAGCATCAATCAACCATATTTCACTACATAGATCATCACATATCCAATCATCAGTCTTTAAAATGTAGTCAGTTATGACACACGTTTGACTATGTCAAAATACGTAAATCTTTATGTTGAAATCATGTTGATCTCAAGTATGAGGATTATACATATGTTTATCATGAGCAATGTTGTGACTGAGACATAATTACCTAAGAAACATGCTCATAGCGGGTCAATCCAGTATGTTGTTCTCTAACAGATACTTATGTGTTGATTTTGACATCTCTATGTCGATGACAACACTTGTTATCAATCAACCACATATTAGTCTTTATATATTATCATTGTCCATACCGGTAATAATATTCGACTAAGGATCCTATTTAACAATAATCGTATTATTGTATGGACATTATTATCCAATGATTAGTTTGATGCACAGAAACATACCAAATGATAATAACGGCAATGCCATTACTTGATAAATCTAGTAAAATAGTATGTCTATTCAATCATCATATGATTGGTCTTTGGGCATACTCCAACAATCTCCCACTAGCACTAAGACCAATCATTCTCGTATCTAATACGATATGGCTTAGTGTAACTGACATGCTTATGCTGTGTCAAAAGCTTTGTCAGGGAGTTGACAAAGTTATCAACTTTGTGCGTATGTTGCATACTTTCACATCTCCAAGATGTAAGTACTTTAGAATATGTTTGGATTTATTGATGAGATCTGGGTTTTATTTGCTTACGCAAAGGTTCCATCATAACAGAGTTATGTAGCGTCTAATATGTTGGGAACAACCATTAGTTCAGAAGTGAACCCTTTAGATCCAAACATCCTTCTTTATTTCTATGTCGACTGTAATACATTCAGCCTATGTTGTAGAGTTAGATACTGTCTCATGTTGCTAACTCGCAGTATCTTTTATTAATGCAAAACAGATTGCGATCTTTAGTTCCTTTTGATGAGTATGTCATCTACATACAATACTTAGGAAAGTAACAATGCTCCCACTAGCTCTTTTGAAAACAAGACTCCCCTTTGTTTCTAGATAAACCAAACCTTTTGATTGTATTTTCTGAAACGAATATCCCAACCTCGAGAAGCTTGCCTTAGTCTACGGATAGACCTTTGTAGCTTACGTACCTTCCAAGTGTTTACTAGAGTGACAAAACCTTCTGGATGTGTCATGTACACATCTGTTTCAAGTTTTCCCTTAGGAAAGTGGTTTTGACATTCATTTATTTGATTCCATAATCATCGTATGTAACTACTTGCAAGTGAGATTAAAATGGATTAAACATAGCTACAAGGAATATGCTTTATCATAGTCTATACTATGAAGTTTGTCGAAAACTTTTAGCGACGAATCATCCTTTGTATGTTTTATCATCCATGTCGGTTTTTCCTTTTTAAAAAACTCATACATACCTCTTAGGTTTTACCCTTTTAGGTAACCAAAGTCTACACTTGGTTTTAGACATGGATTCTATCTCATATCTCATGGCTCTTAGCCATTTCTCGAATTTTGGGCTCACCATTGCTTTCTGATAAGACCTAGTCTTTATCTTGATCCGAAAAGAAGAGTGTTTCCATGTACGGATAGTGAGAAATCCATATTTCTCAAGTATATGGTATTCTCTTAAGGATCAACACAATGGTTGTGTTTTGTTCCAATGTTCCTTGATCATTTGTGGAACATTCTCAATCTTTGGTTCATAAATTTCTTCACATTCAAAATTCCATTTTTTTCCTTTTGTGAGAGGTAATCTCTTTCGAGAGAAACTCTCGTTTGAGCAACGAACATTTTTGTTCTCGTTGAAAAATGAAATCCCTTAGTGATAAGTATTCTCTTTCGAGATAAACTATCGTTTGAGCAACAAATATTTTGTTCTCGTTAAAGTTGAAGAAATAATATCCCTTTGTGAGAATTAATCTCTTTCAAGATAAACTCTCGTTTGAGAAACAAACGCTTTGTTCTCGTTAGGATAAACAACAAATGGAGTTTTTAAGGTTCGAACTTTGTAAACATTTTAACATGTAAGTAACCTTAAAACTTCAAAGGTATTCTAGAACAATTCTTAGTCTATGACGTTTTTTTTAAAAACAATTAAGTATGAGAGTTGTTTTTCTAGTGTGTAAAGAAGTCGAAAACGACTTGTTCTAAATCAAAACATGTCTAACATATTTGATTCTCTTTCAAAGACTTTTCGTTTCACTTGTGGGATTGAATTATGGGACAATCACATATTCTTTGAAAGTTCATCAAACTTTAAATATTCTTGAATTTCATCTCATCAAATTACCTTAATACTTTTTATGAGTTTGAGATTAGTCATTTGTTTTATTTATCTTATAAATATTATTGATTTGATTAGTTTAAAGATCATTGATTCGTTGTGCCATAAGAGATTAAAAGAATAGCATTTATTTAAATAATCTCAAAATTAAAATATCTTGTCCTTACAAGATAACTAAAACTTAGGCACAAAATAATAATCTTAAAAACTAAAACAAATCTATTTAAGCAAAAACACATGTCCTAATGGATGATGTAGCAACTCTTGCTTTATTTCCATTCGCAGGTTCATGTCTATTCTGATGCCTTCTCTTTAGAAGCCTCTGAGGTTGATGCCTCACTCGTTTTTGCTTTCTTGACTTCTTGTAGGTGTGTGGGGCAGTTTCTCTTCCAATGTCTGGTCTTGCCGCAATGGAAACATTTTCCATCCTTCTTGATTCCCTTCTTAGGTTTCAATGCCTCCTTTGCATCGGTTTTGGTCTTACCATCACCTTTAGACTTTGCTGTCGATTTACCTTTCTTCTTGCCCTTGCGAACCATCAGAACAGGTTTAGGTCCTACCTTCTTCAGGTTGATTTCAGCAGTTCTCAACATGCCGAGCAACTGTGGCAGCGTCTTGTTAATTTCATTCATATTGAAATTAAGGACGAACTGATTTAAACTATCCGGTAACGATTGCAAGATGACATCAGTAGCTAATTCGTCTTTCAGCGGAAAGCCGAGCTTCTCCAACGTTTGGATGTAGCCCATCATTTTGATGACGTGAGCTCCTACGGGAGATCCCTCACTCATCTTGCATTGAAACAGAGCTTTAGAGGTCTCGTACCTCTCTTGACGAGCTTGCCCTTCATAAATCTCCTTGAGATTTTGAATCATATCATAAGCTACCATGTCCTCATGTTGCTTCTGAAGCTCAGGGGTCATGGAGGCAAGCATAAGACAACCGACATCCATCATGTCGTCTATGTGTTTCTTAAACTTGACTTTGTCAGCTCTGGAAGCAGTGGCAACCGGTTCATCAGGAACAGGTTCTTCAATGACATATTCCTTCTTTTCCTGTTTGAGAACAATTCTCAAATTGCGGAACCAGTGAAGGAAGTTTATGCCATTGAGCTTATCCTTCTCAAGGATAGATCGCAGAGATAGAGTATTATTTGCCATTAATTCTACAACAAAGAAAATATGCTACATAAGTTTTACTAAATTTTAAAATTTATAGATAGGTCTTTACTATAAATTTACTCCCACTATTTTCTTCAAAATTAAAAACCCTCTAGTTTTCGGAAAAACGTTTCGATAGTTTTTCTAGTGAGTGAGGATCCGTATTTCACCATTCCTAAATCAGCTTTGGCCAGTCTTTTAGGAAATGGTTATTTAGGTAAGTAACACCTTACTAATTACATCTCGTGTAATTCCTCATCTTTTGGCGAACAACTCTTGTTCTTTAAATCATCTTATGATTATCCAAAACTTTTAACCACTAGGTTTTCTAATCCTATTAGAATAACCCAGCTAAGTCAATACCAATATCTCAACCGGCGAATATCACTAGCTTATTCTTTGCGTTTAACTAAGATAGATAAATGTGACATTGCTTTGGCAAAGCTCGCATTATATCGATCGAAGCTTTAACGAGGGTAAATATTGGATGGTTAAAACAGACTTAGAATTATAGTGAGGGATTTACTTAATTATCTCATCATTTTAACATTGATCCTATCAATAGAACTATATTTAATCATGCTTATAAAACATCCATTGCATCACATACAAGGTAAATATAAGCGGTAAATAAATATGCAATGATTATAGCCCTTCTTAACCTAAGGCGACCCGTCCCAAGCCAATGGGAGGACCATTCTACTAAAGATAGAATATGCTTCTGAAACGCCCGATCCACCAAGGAAGGCCCACCACGCTGCTACCTTGGTTCTTGCTTTATCTCCGTGAGTATTTACAATTTTCAGAAACTCGCGTTACATGCGAGGGAGTGAGATGAGAAGAGAAGTACAATAGAAGATAGAGAAAGGCACGACACGCAGGCCGTATTTATAAAAACCAAAACTATAAAGGCTATGGGCTATAACCATGCAAAACAAACATCGTGCAATCTAACATGCATTTCAAACATCGTACGAACAAAGTAACGACATGTTTTACGGAGTTTTAAACTGATTATCCTTATGTTGCGGTTAATGGGCCAAAGAAGGATCACGAGGTTTCATAAACCATTTGTGTTAACGAACAAATGCACCATGTAGGTCAACATGAAAGAGAGGTGGCGCACTAGGCACACTTAAGTACCAGGTCTTTGATATTGCCAATCCTAGACATGCATTTTTCATAACGTCTAACCATAACTCTTATGGATTCACCGTGAAAGATAGTTTGATAACTTTTATCAAATTAGAAGCCCTTTCAGAGATTTCATAAATCAATGAAACTACGAACAACTACTTGTTCTCTAGACTAACTATTAGTCTCAACATGTTAACATTTAACATTGAAGCAACCTAACATAGTTATGATTAACTCTTAATCATTCAGTGATAATCGAAATAAGTATTTATTAGGTGTGATACGATAAACGATAAATATCTAAATCGAATCAAACAACATGCATCTCATACATAAACATCACCCAAGAATTTAAGTCCGAATTCGTATGATACAAGTGGCTCTGATACCATTATTGGGTCACGTCGGCACGCCCCATGGCGCAGCGGAAAAATTAATCCGACGTAATCCAGCCAGGATTCATGTACATGAACGAATCCGGGGTGAGAAGATGAAGAGTTACCTTTTAAAACTCTGGAAACTGGAAAACCAACGGTATGTCGGAATAACCACGTCAAGTAAAACCGGAATCGTCACAGGTTTGCAACGACCTCTACGGAGTCCACCCGGACAAAACAAAAAAAGTTTCTGCCTCCCTAACATTTAGGGATAAATTTCGACAGGTTTGAACACTTTCCAGGGAGAAGTCGAAATCCCTTTAGGGATTCCCGAGGGAGTCTGAAATCGACCAGGGGTTCTACCGGGACTTGGATTCGAACTAGGAAGTCGCAAGGAATTTTCCAGGGGCAAGAGGAACACCAGAAAAATATCGAACAACTTCTCAGAAGAAATATGGGACTTGTCAAAAATTCCAGAGGGGAATTCCCAAGGATATGTCGAAATTTGCAAGGAAGAATAGGGATGATTTGGTTGCTAGCCCTTGTCCCTTTAAATAGTGTTCAGAGACTTAATTCTAGTTGAATTCCTTAAATCCAAGTTCAACCAAAATTCATAGAATCTAATTCTACTTGTAATTGGTTTATATTAAATATACATTATATTTAATAATATTAAATGAAATATATATATTTAATTATGTAGAATCTTATTCTACATAAAACATGGATTTAAATATACATTATATTTAATCCAAATATATATATTTTTATTATATAAAATCTCATTCTATCTTTACTTGGATTTAAATATATTTAAATATATATTTTAATTATGTGGAATCTAATTCTACATAAACTTGGAATGCATTATATAAATTCCAAATATATATTTAAATTTCTAGAATCTTATTCTATAATGTTTAAGTCTCTAAATATTTTCCATACTCTAAATAATATTTGATAAATACAATATTTATCCAATATTATTCCCATTTAAGGGAGTTGCCGATTTCCCCTATCCCAAAGGGGATTTTCGGCAACCTCCCTAAAATAGGGAATATGGTTTCCAATTATTGTTTGTTTCATTCGAAGGGTGTGACCCTTGTAGGTTCATGCAACGTTAGCAGCAAAATTAGAACTGTTCTAATTTTACAAACAATGAGTGGCATCTAGCAATACATCGTTGCTATCTAAGTTGCATGAAGTCATGGTTTGACTTTCCTAATTCCTGAATAAACTTTCTTTATGTATTTCATCCTTTTGTCCTTTATATCTTAGATGAACACAAGTCATGGGTTAGTCACACTTGCGTTGTCCATCTAGTGTTTCTTGATGTCTTGAGTAGATTATGATAAACGAATCTCTATGATATCTCATATCATAATATTCGAGCATGGCCATGCATTTTCTAATCTCACTCAATCAAGTGGCTGAAGATATTTCTCCCATTATGTAGGAGGGACAAATCCTTTCTTGATCAACCATATTTCACTACATAGGTCATCACGTATCCAATCATCAGTCTTTATAATGTAGTCAGTTACGACACACGTTTGACTATGTCAAAATACGTAAATCTTTATGTTGAAATCATGTTGATCTCAAGTCTGAGGATTATACATATGTTTATCATGAGCAATGTTGTGACTGTCACATAATTACCCAAGAAACATGCTCATAGCGGGTCAATCCAGTATGTTGTTCTCTAACAAATACTTATGTGTTTATTTTGACATCTCTATGTCGATGACAACACTTGTTATCAATCAACCACATATTAGTATTTATATATTATCACTGTCCATACTGGTAATAATATTCGACTAAGGATCCTATTTAACAATAATCGTATTATTGTATGGACATTATTATCCAATGGTTAGTTTGATGCACAGAAACATACCAAATGATAATAACGACAATGCCATTACTTGATAAATCTAGTAAAATAGCATGTCTATTCAATCATCATATGATTGGTCTTTGGGCATACTCCAACAATTCTGATTGCTCTTCGACGCCTTATCATGTGTTGCGTCTCATTAGTTTCGACCCAAGTGCTCTGGAATGGTCATTTGTCATATGTGTTTCGTTCGAGCAGGGGTATACGTCAGGGAGACCCCATTTCGCCATATTTGTTTGTCCTCTGTATGGAAAGGTTAGCTCAATCGATTAACAAGGCTGATCAAGCGAAGAAGTGGAAGGCATTTATTTTTTGCCGATGACTTGGTTTTGCTCGCTGAAGCATCAATGAACCAACTTCGCGCAATCCAGGAAGTGGTGGAACCCTTTTGTTTAGCTTCTGGGCATAAGGTCAGTATTGCAAAAACTACTATTTTCTTTTTAAAGAATATCGATACTGGTTTATGAGGTCGTATTAGCAGGAGTTTTGGCTTTGTTGAGGTCTTGGATTTGGGAAGGTACTTAGGTGTGCCGCTTCTTCACACACAGGTTACTAAAGGAACCTATCAGTATCTTGTTCAGAAAATTCGGGATAAATTAGTAGGGTGGAAGGAAAAGACTCTCTCGCTAGCAGGGCGTATTACCTTGACGAAGGAAGTGCTACCAGCGATTTCGTCATATGCCATGTAGACAATGTTGTTACCCAAGGTGACATGTGAAAAGATTGAGAAGCTTATAAGGAGTTTTATTTGGGGTCGAATAGATGAGAGATGGGGTGTTCACCTTGAGAGTTGGGATCAAATGTGTAAGCCAGTGAAGGCTGGTGGTTTTGGCTTTCATATCCTTGAGCGACAAAACAAAGCTTTTATGATGAAGATGGCCTTTAATGTCTTGAGTAATCTGAGGCAAATGTGGGTTAGTATGTTGCGGTCTAAGTATAAGTGGAATGGAAGGATTCTCGATAACATTTCCCGATGCAACTGTTCTAGATTATAGAAGGGTCTCAGCGTTGTTTGGCAGGACGTTCGAGCAAGTGTGTGCTGGGTTGTTGGAAATGGTTGGAATGTCGATTTTTGGAGGGACCAGTGGTTGTTGGGTGTCGAGCCTTTGATCATTTTTGTCCCAGTGCATGTTACCCCCACGCTACCCTTTGTACCTGTTGCGGACATGGTTAACCATGAGGGGGAGTGGAAATGAGAATGCTTTAAGGACCTATTGCCGATTTTAATTTCACTTAAAATTGCAACGGTTAAACCCCCTTTTATCTACGATGCGTGAGGACTGCTTATGGTGGCATTAGACTGATAACATAATTTTTTCAATCTGCTCCGCATATGAAATTCGTGTTGGGGCAGAGTGAGGACACAATAAGTGAGGTATGACGCGTGATTTCCAAGTATCAGGGACAACATCGTATTAAACTTTTCATGTGGCTTGTTGTGAAAGGGCAAATTTTTACTAATAGTGAACGGGTGCGACGACACTTAGCGTTAGATTCTCGTTGTGGAGTTTGTGAGAATGCAGAGGAGACTGTTGACCATCTCTTTCATTGGTGTATGGAGGCTAATTCAGTTTGGTTTTCGTTGATTAAACCTGAACGTTGGGTGGAATTTTTCAGCTTGAGTTTTGACGCTTGGCTTGAATGTAACCTGATGCAGCCGAGATACTTTGCCAAAGAGCCATCGAACTCACACCTTTTGTTTGGCATTGTTTTACAGGAAATTTGACTGTTGCGGAATTGAAAAATCTTTGCTCCAAATAGCGTATCTCATGAATCTTTGCTTGATCTTTATTTGCGACTAGGTAAGGAAGGTAGCCGAGCCTTGAGCTCAAGGACTCGCCTTGTTGCGAGTTTGCCTCGACCAAGTTGTGTGGGGGCTAGCTGGAAACTCTCTATGGTCGGATGGCATGTGTTGAATGTGGATGGTGCTTGTGCCCAACCGGATAGTCGTTCATCATGTGGAGGAGTGGATTGGAATGAAGATGGAGCATGGGTTTTTAGTTATGCTAAGTCTATGGGATGTTGCTCGATTATAGAGGCCGATTTATGGGGGTGTATGAGGGTTTTACTCATGCATGGCGACTGGGAATCTGAAGACTACGCGTAGAGTTGGATAATTTGCCAGTGGTTAATATGTTTGCAAGGTGCTCCTGAACCTTGTTCATCTACAATTTATCAACATGTCTTTGTTGCGCTTAAACATGATTGGATGGTGAGGATAGTCCATATTTTCTGAGAGGCTAATAGGGTGGCAGATTGGTTGGCGAAATAGGTAAGAAATAATTTTCTTGGTAGCCATTTATTTCACCGGGCCCGAGTAGAGTGTTGGATTTGGCGCTTGCTGATCATGCGTGTGCAACTAATGGTGATCGTGATTCTGTTGGTTGATGTTTGTTGCTTTGATTAGTTTTGTATGTTCATTTTATGTTATGTTTATTGCTATTGGAACTGTTTTCCTCTATTTAGATTTAGAGAGGTTTTTAATAAGGCCTATGGTAATATCTCTCTTGTATGATCTCTTCTTTAATGAAACCATACTCTTTTATAAAAAAAAACTTACTAATAAGAGTTTTTTGAATTTAGAAGTTTTGATATAATAGTTCTAAAGACTCTTTTACCCTTAACAATTAAGAAAACTTTCAAATTAATATATGCTTCAAATATCATTTCAATTTAATAATTAATTAAATTATATTAAAAATAATTACATAAATAATAAATTAACATCTAAACCCTTCAAATATGTTTAGTAATGTTATATTAAAAATTATTTTTTTATCATAAATAATAATAAATTAATTTTCATAATATGTTTAATATTAATAAATATAAAATATTAATAACTATTAAACTATTCAAACAAGTATCGAATATTATCATGTCTTTATATGTCATTTTGTTTGTTCAAATAATTAATTAGCTATCAGTTAATTTTACCAAACACTTTTATACAATGAGCTAATGCAATCCGCTAGTCAAATCAACTAAGACAATCAGCTATCCATTATCAGTTAATGTAATTTGCAGTCAGCTATTAGCTAATTGCCAAAAAAATAATATTAATATAGTAATAAACAAAAAATGTATTATAATAGAACATTATTTCGTTTAATAAACAGTGCATATCTGTAACAACATAAAAAAACAGGAAAGAATTAAACTAAAAAAACCGTGTTAAAAAATAAAAACTAGTTACAGGAATAATAAAAAACGGAGTCTCTCTATGGAAGTCTCTAATCGGAATTCTGAAAGGAATTGATTCCCCCATCAACATTCACTACTTTCCACTAAATAACAAAAAAATTGCAGCAGAGAAAGGTTATAAACCTATGATTATGCAGTAGGTGGAGGTGGCGGCGGAGCTGGTGTTGGACTGTTGTTACCGCTGCCGCCTCCGCCGGCATTGTTTTCCCAAGGTCTAACGGTGAACAACACCACAAGCAAGATAATGAGCAGCAAAAGTATAATGGCATAACAAGTCCATTTGCGGGTGTTTTTCTGGTAATTCCTAGCTGTTTGAAGCGTCTCGGTTCCAGCTCTGACAAATGAATTAGCCCTGTTCACATGGGTCTCAATGTCATCCAATTGCTCGCCTTGAGCCTGAACCAGCACCGCCATGTCCAAGAACACTTGGTGCAATTCCTTGAGATTCTTCTCCAAATCTTTAACGGCACCATGCCTTTCCTGAATCTCATTGATCGTGTCCAGAATTCTACCCCTCCCTTGTTCTTGAATGGCCTTTTGCAAAAAACTCTCACTCTCTCCTGCAAAATGCAACGCAAAGCAGCTATAACTTGAAGCTTTCCCCAAGAATCATAAATAGTATAATTTGTAAAGGAAAGAGAGAGAGAGATTACACTGACCTGTTGAAATCAAAAGATCAAGAGTTTTGTCATCTGGGTTTTCTCCAGTAACTGTGAAATACCTTCTTTGAACAGTTTCTCTATACTCTGACGAGATCTTTTCTCTCAACCCACTAAAGCTTTCCATAGAATCCTTCAATTTCTTTCTCAGCCCGTTCACAACCGAGGTCCTCGTCCGGTCGGAAGAAGAACCCGGTCCACAGCCAGGCAAGCTCCGGTTGGCGGTGTTGGAGCGGTCAAGGGCTTCCAACCTGACCTTAATAAGCTTCGCCTTTTTCAAAGCCATGGCTACATCGGCATCCATCTTTGCTCTCGACTCTTTCACAGCTTTCGCATTGTGCAACGTCTTGCTTCGCTCGTGAGACGACGAAAGGTTGTCGTTTAGCCTCTCGAGTTCTTTGAGCTCGTCTTTGACGGACTCCACGTCTTCGAAGAACTTGTCGAGGTTAACACCGCCACCAGAGGCGGAGGAGGACCCCGTCATCTCGATTACGTGGTGATCGGGGGATGCTTCTTCGCTTCGAAAGCGAGAGAAAGAGCCTGAGAATAGATCGTTCATCTTCGGGTCTTAAAAAACAGGATGATGGGTGCAATATGATTGGTGTATCAATTCATAAACACGAATATTTTCTATCAGATGAGATTCTGGGAAAAGGGTACTGATTCTGAAGATCGAAGCAAGAAGATATGGTGAGAACAGAGGCTTTTGAAAGCGGAGGGAGGGTGCTTAGGAAGGTGGGATTTTGGTCAAGTTTCAAAAAAGAGGGATTTGACGGAGTCAAAATGGGGAAGGAAAGAATGAAATAGACTTGCAGATTTGTGTAATTGTTTATTGTTTCAAGCAGGAGAGAATTGAAAAGAGAAAACGAGGAAACATCTTGGAAATTGGAAGAGAAAAGGGTGATGACTGAGTCACTCAGATACACCGAGTCACATTGTGTTGTGAATATTTTGGATAATCGATTAGATTCAGTAGTCATTTGTTTTCCCCAGTAATATATTTTGGTTTTCTGGTTGTTGTTTAGGAAAGATCTTGTTGTTATTGGTGGGAAATCAATTCTACTTTAGCAACTAAAGATGTGGAAAACACTTTTGGTTTTATGATTTTTTGACATAAAATTAAAAATTTCCTATGCTTGTCCTTTTAGTCACTTTAACGCTTATTTTTTCTTAGTGTAAACAACTACCTAACATTTTTATTTTTGTGCAATTTTCCCCCTCGTTAAATAAAAAAACATCAACCAATTAACGGTCAACTCCCTTCGTGAGGTGGCATGGCCATATATATATATATATAGATGTTGACGTGGTGATGCCACGTGTACGGAGATACTGATGTGGCACTCTACTTATGTGGCATCAACAATTTTTAAAATAATATTTTTTATTAATTTTTAATCAAGCAGATGATGACACATGGCATCATATGGTTGGTTCAAAGTTGAAGCAAAGAAATTAAAATGTTTTAAAGTAGCAAAACCTATGTTTTTAAGGATATAGTACCGATACAACGTATACCGTATCTGTACCCCTTAGGGTTTCAGCTACAGGAAAATTTCAGGAGCCAAAACCCGTACCGATACGCCTTTGCCGTATCGATACGAAGAGCTTTAACCCCCTCCCCCAACGGCTAGTCGCGTACCGATACGGTTGTATCACGTACTGATACGCATTAACCGCTCCAAATGGTCATTTTCCCAACGGCTATTTGAAATACAAGCCGTACCGATACGCTCGTAAGTGTATTGATATGCATATGTTGAAGCAGGCTCAATAACTAGTTTCCAAGAAGGTCGTATCGATATAGTAACACGAGTATCGATACCCTACTTCCCAAAACTAAATTTATAGAGGGAAATAAAGACCCCAATGGCTCCAATTCAATCTCAACTGTCTACAACGACTAGAAGCTCAATTGAGAGTATAAAATGAAACTCCAAGCATCTATAGAAGACTAATGATCCTCAAGTCAACATATTATGATCAAAGAAATGTCTTAGTGCCTAATTGTGTCATTCTTGTATAGATAAAGCACTTGTGAGCTTGACTCTTTATGTATGCTCAAGTGTATTAGGTTTTGGGTGAGTGCTTGAGAGTGCAAACATCAACCTTGTAAGAGGGATTTTAGTTTGCTTATCTTTATCTCTTGTAAAGAGGGTTTGGTCAAGCTTTGGGCTAGAAAGCTTTGATCATTGTAAGGGTTTCCTCCTAAGCCTAGAAAAGGAGTCGAATTTCTTAGTGAAACTGGTTGAAATCCTTAATGGGGAAGCTAAGGTAGTGGATGTATGCTTTGGTTAGAAAGTCGAACCACTCTAAATCTTCGTGTCTTTTATTTTTCGCTTCCACCACCAAATCACCCAAATAGCTCAACTTCTCCACCACTTGGCAAGCTAAATCGGTTAAAGGAAATCGAGTCTATCAAGCCTAACAATTGGTATCAGAGTGAGGCTCAATCGAGAAGGTTTAACCACCTATTGAGGCGATCTGGTAAGCTCGATACATCAATTCTATCAACCGGTCAAATGGCGCAATCCATCGACAAACCATCTTTCTTTGACGAGACCAACTATGCTTATTGGAAGCCAAGAATGATTCTCTTCATCAAATCAAAAGATTACAAGCTTTGGGACATAGTTGAGGATGGTTCGTTCGTGCCACAAGGAAGCAAGGAGGAATGAAGTTCGGATGATCGCAAGAAGATGGAGCTAAATTGCAAGGCTTTGCACATTCTCTTTTGTGCATTTAGCCCCAATATCTATGAGAAGATGTCTTCTTCTAAAGATGTCAAGGACGTATGGTTCAAGCTTGAAGTCACATACGAAGGAACCAACTAAGTAAAGGAGATCAAGATCGGTCTTCTCAACCTCAAGTATGAGAAACTCAAGATGGAACCGAATGAAGACATCACAAAGATGTTCGATAGATTCTCCACCATAACAAATGAACTCAGAGGCTATGCAGAAATCATTCCGGAAGACGAGCTTGTCCGAAAGCTTCTCTATTCTCTTCCCAAGTCATGAGACTCAAAGAAGACCGCCATCATCGAAGCCAAGAATATCAAGACTTTAAAGCTAGATGAACTCTTGGGGTCTCTTCTCACTCATGAAATCATGAAGAAAGGAAAAGAAGAGGAGAAGAACAAGAAGGAAGAGATAAAGAAGATGGGGAAGAAGAAAATCATGGAGTTAGGCATTAACACGGATGTCGTTGCTCTCAATTCCTCCACATGCCCACATGTAGGTTCAAGTGAGGAGGAAAGTGAAGAAGAAGAGATGACCTATTTCTTCGAGAAGTGTTCCCAATTCATGAAGAGAAAAATGAAAGAATCCAAGCATGAATCGAGGAAGAAGAAGAGGGCAAGCTCTTCAAGCCATAAGAAGAAGGCATATGTGGCTACTTGGAGTGATGATGACTCCGCCGACAATGAACAAGCCAACCTTTGCCTTATGGCCATCCAAGAAGATTTTAGGGTAACTTTTAATTCATCTACTTCAACTTCTTATTCTTTTGATGAATTACAAGATGCCTATGATGATTTGGTTTTAGAATTTAAAAAACACATTTTGAAAAATAAGAAATTGGTTTCAAACTTGAAAATTCAAAATGATTTGATTTCTAAAACCAAAGTTGAACTTGAAGCAAAACTCAATGAGTTTGAGCAAAAATGTGTGGATTTACAAAATTTGCTTCATAAAGATCAAGAAGAAAAAAATTTGATTTCCAAAGAGCTTGAAAAGAAAACCAATTTTGGAAAATCAAAATTTTATTAAATACAATCTAGTGCCCCTATATTTTTACATGGTAAATGTAACCCCCTCGTCCCGGGCTAGCCGATAGATCGGTCTGAATGGGTTACACGAGAAAAATCAGGGCGAAACCCGCTATGGTCTCACTCCGTTTAGCAACCCTAAAAATTTTCATGTAATTATCTTTTCTAAATATTACATTTAGTCCTATGTGCGAAAACGGCAACAGAAGACGATACGAAACAACCCGAGCAGAACATAAGGCAACTTAAATTTATCAACTGACTTGTTAGTCCAATTTCATGCATACGAAGCAAAACCATTCATTAAAGATACATATGAACTCAACAAGGAAGCAAGCAAGTATTTGGGACTGAAACGTAACGTTCAAGAACCTTTGAAGATGCCAATTAGCCAATTCACTAGCCTGCGTTTCGAAACATGCTTGCCCGTTCCGAAACCCAGGCTCCAGTTTAAAAGAAAGACCAAGCTATTTCGATACGGTCCACCTTGTTCCGGAATGGGGGTCTATAGTGACAAAACGTTTTGGAACTTGTTCCTAAATAGGGGTTCTCAGTGGCAAACCGTATCAAAACGGGTTCCGAAACGGGGGCTCATAGTGTCAAATCGTATCGAAATGGCACCACCCTCGTTTCGATACGAGTATCCCCGGAGCTACAACCGATCCAAAACTACCTCGAGCGTTTCGAAACGCCTGGACACAGAGTGACCCGAAAACTGGTTTTAGCATCCTCAAACTTACCCCGAAACCTCAAAGATCACATAGCAACAAACATACAAACAAACTAGAGGCAACACATCCTATAAAAGAGCATGATTAAACATACAAGCATGCATAACGAGTCTAACTAGCCAAAAGAAACATGTAGCAATTTGAACACCACATAAAACAAGGTTTACATCCTTTCAACACAAAAGCATGAACATTCAACAACATGAAAGCTAACATAGGAGTCTAACATACGCTCCTACAACACTTAGCATCCCCATTGCCATCTATTACATTATTCAAAGAAAACCATACTTGAGCAGCAACACACACTCTTGGGTGCCCCATCCTTGCTCCTTGCTAACTTCCACACTAATGATCTGCATTGTCGGAAATGAGAGCGTAAGCTTGAGACCTTAGTGAGGGAGCTCAAAAACAAATATCGACAATGCAAGATCCAAAGCATGGTATCCATAAATCATCAACAAGGCATGCATTAACACCAACATAACAACATAGCCAACCGCTACAAGAATGCATGAACATGGCATCAAGCCAACCGCTACAAGAATGCATGAACACGGCATCAAGTCAACCGCTACAAGAATGCATGAACATGGCATCTTACCTCATGTTATGCTCAGCATAGATGTAACATAACATCTTACCACATTAACCACACATAAACAAGGTATATTGGCAACTATAAAGCTTACTCGGATATGCGAATAGATTCCGTTGGGATTTTCGCCCAACGTACTCAATAACAACAATATTACCTTCCGGTGGGATTTCACACATCATCGTTTTCTTTTACAGATGGGATTCCACTCATCATCACACATATATACATTTTTCGGTGGAATGTTACTTCACCGTACTCCACCTTTGGTGACTTCACACCACCAAGGCCACGCGTGAATTTGACTCTTACCGTGTGCACACTCATCCTAATGATCGATCATTTATATCCGGTAACATAACTAGTGCCAACATACTAAGCGAGTGCTTCCCAAGATTTCACAATCATGCAACACAAATATATATTGTAACACGCATAATCAGACACTTATCACACAAGACCTCATTTATGCACATTTAGCAAGAATTACATAAAGTTAAACAAGAGATTAAGCTACCAACTTAACCCCACATGAGATTGGCCTACAAAGCACAATCTAGGACCCCAACAACATACTTTGAACCAATTTAAAACCATTGAAAACAGTCCACTCACCAAACACCCCCAAAACATGCAAAGAATGTCGATCAAGCCTCCAAGTTCCCTGGAATTGAGCCCGAAGCTTCTCCAACGTTTTCCCTTGCTTCTAATAAACCAAAACAGCGTATTATACATCAAAACATCCACAAAATCACTGCCACAAATCAGATTACAACTCAAGACGATTTCACTACATTTCCAAGCCAAGAACTAACCCAAACTCTTCATTTTCGGACTTGAACACAACCCAACAATTACCCATCGATTTCATCATCCAAATCATCACTAAACATGTTCAAAACAACCCCCAAGCATAACCATACCATCAGCCCAACTTTCCCTCACAAAACTACCTCAAAAACTCAAGATTTCCACCCTTAAACTCACCAACAAATACCGATTTCGGGATTTCATTAAAACTTCACCATTTTAATATATGTTACACTTACAAGCAAGACTACAACATATTTAGGCTTTACAAATAAAAAAACTCAATAAAACCCAACAAAGTTTCCACCTTTGATTTAAAAATTTGAACACATGAACAACTTAAAATTGAAGTTTATGAAAATCTAAAACCATGGAAATGTTAAGGATGAAGAGGAGAAGTCAAAAACATCATTACCTTAATAAAAACTCTTGAAAATGCTGAGGAAGATGATGGAACAGTAGTTTGGGTTGGGGAGGGGTTTTAGTCGTGGGTTTTGTGTTTCAAGAGGATGAAGATGATAGTTTTCAAAACATGCTTTTACTTGTTTTATTTCATTTATTAGAAAATCCCCCTTTTACCCTTAATGAAAACACACGACCTTTTTAATTCAAAACCAAGCCCATTTTATTTAAACCAAGCCCAACGACCCGAACCCAATTTAACTCACCTAACACCCGACCCCTAAACCCAGGTGTTACAACTCTCCCCCACTTAAGGAAATTTCATCTCCGAAATTACTTGACGGGAAGAAATACAGAAACTGCCTCTCCATATACTCCTTTCTCTCCCAAGTGGCCTCTTCCACAGCTCGGAGTTGCCACTTCACTTTGACCAACTCAATCTGTCTACCACGCAACACTTTTCTATCTGATGCCAAGATCTCAACTGGTTCTTCATCGTACGTCAAGCCTGGGTTCAACTCAATCTCTTCCACAGGCAAAACGTGCGACGAATCTGATCTATACTTTCGAAACATCGAAACATGGAACACATTGTGAATCTTCTCTAACTCGGATGGAAAATGTAACTGATAAGAAACTAGACCGATTCGCTTCACAATCACATACGGCCCAATGTATCTCGGACTCAATTTCCCTTTTCTGCCAAACCTCATAACTTTCTTCCACGGAAAGACTTTCAAGAACACTCTATCTCCCACGACATACCCAACTTCTTTCCTCTTCAAATCGGCATAGGATTTTTGTCTATCCGAAGCTGCATTCAAACGATCACAGATTAAGTTCACCTTATCGGTGGCCCCTTTAAGCATATCCAGCATCGGTAACAACTTCTGACCTACTTCGGCCCAAAAAATCGGAGTTCTACATTTTCTACCATATAGAGCCTCATACGGAGCCATCTGAATGCTCAACTGATAACTGTTATTGTATCCGAACTCGACCAACGACAAGTGTTTCTCCCAAGTATCCTGAAAGTCAATAATGCAACAACGCAACATGTCCTCCAAAATCTGTATAACCCTTTCTGACTAACCATCTGACTGAGGATGATACAACGCACTGAAATTCAATCGGGTACCTAAAGCACTATGCAAACACTCCCAAAATCTGGCTGTAAATCTCGGATCTCTGTCAGGCACAATCGACTTCGGCACACCATGCAGTCTCACAATCTCACTGATGTATAAATCGGCCAACTTATCTAAGAAGTAAGTCATATGAACAGCTATAAAGTGGGCACACTTTGTGAAGCGGTCAACTATAACCCAAACTGAGTTATTCTTCGAAGGAGTCAAAGGCAAACCTGAAACAAAGTCCATGGTGATATTTTCCCACTTCCATTTCGGAATCCTCAACAGTTGCAACAAACCTGAAGAAACCTGATGTTCTGCCTTAACTCTCTAGCATACCATACACTTACTTACGAAATCGGCTACGTCTTTCATCAAACCAACCCAGTAGTATTCATTCTTCAAATCACGATACATCTTTGTACTACCAGGATGCATAGCAAACGAGATACTGTGTGCTTCGGTCAAGATAGTACGTCTCAAATAACTGTCATCCGGCACAACTATTCTGTATCTGAAACTCAAGACCCCATCAACATTGAAACTGTAGTCCGATGGTTTACCCTCGACTATATCTTGCACGTGAGGTGCCAAAGATCTATTTAACAACTGTTTTTCTCTAATCAACTGGCCTAAGGTAGGTCTAACCTGAAGCTCGGCCACTAGACCACCATCTCCGGACAAGCTCAAACTAGCAAACATGGCTCTCAACTCAACAGCTACCTTCCTACTCAAAGCATCTGCCACTACATTGGCTTTACCCGGATGGTACTCAATCGTGAGATCGTAGTCCTTAAGTAACACTAGCCACCTACGTTGTCTAAGGTTCAACTCTCTTTGTGTCATTAAATACTTAAGACTCTTGTGATCCGTATACACCGTGCATTTCTCACCATACAAATAATGTCATCAGATCTTCAAGGAAAACACAACTGCGGCTAGCTCTATGTCGTGTGTCGGATAATTGCGCTTGTGATTCTTTAACTGCCTCAAGGCATAAGCTACGACTCTTCCGTCTTGTATGAGCACACAACCTAATTATACATATGAAGCATCACTGTAGATCACATACTCTTTCCCCGACTCTGGCTGAATCAAAATAGGTGCATCTGTCAAAGCTTCTTTCAGTTTCTCAAAGGCTTGCTGTCTCGCATCTGACCACTCAAACTGAACATTCTTCTGAAGTAATTTTGTCAAAGGAGCGGCTATCTTTGAGAACCCATTCACAAACCTCCTATAATAACCTGCTAAGCATAGGAAACTACAAATCTCTGTCACAGACTTTGGTTGCTTCCACTCAACAATGGCTTCTATCTTCTTCGGATCAACTCTAATCCCCTCGGCTGATACTACATGCCCTAGAAAGACTACTTCTCTGATCCAGAACTCACACTTACTCAACTTAGCGTACAACTAGTTGTCTAATAAAGTCTGCAAAACTAACCTCAAATGCCTGTCATGATCTTCCTCGGTACGCGAATACACCAAAATATCATCTATGAATACAACCACAAACTGATCTAAGTACTCATGGAAGATTCTGTTCATCATATCCATGAAAGCAGCCGGTGCGTTTGTCAACCCAAATGGCATAACCAATAACTCGTAGTGATCGTACCTAGTCCTGAAAGTTGTCTTCGGTACATCAACCTCTTTTACCTTCAACTGGTAATAACCGGATCTCAAATCAATATTCAAAAAGACTGATGCCCCTCTCAACTGATCAAACAAATCATCGATACGCGGCAAGGGACACATGTTTTTCACTGTCAACTGATTCAACTGTCTATAATCGATGCACATCCTCATACTACCGTCTTTCTTCTTCACAAATAATACCGGAGCGCCCCAAGGCGAAGAACTCGGACGGATAAAACCTCTATCTGATAACTCTTGTAACTGAGTCTTCAACTCTTTGAGTTCTTTTGGTGCCATACGGTATGGAGCAATAAAAACGGGAGCAGAATCTGAGTATGTCTCTATGGCAAACTCTACTTCTCTGTCGGGCGGCAAACCAAGCAATTCTTCCGGAAACACACTCAGAAAATCACACACTGTTCTGATATCATGCGGTCTAACTTCATTCATGTTCGGATTCATCATGTAGGCCAAGTACGCTTCACAACCCAACTACACTAATCTCTGAGCCTTTAAGGCTGAAACAACATTCAATAAAAATTTTACATTCTCCCCTACTACCACAATCTCGTAGTCATCTACAAGCTTCAAGTAGACTCTCTTTGTTTCGAAATCTATCATAGCCCTATGCTCTGTAAGCCAGTCCATACCCAAAATCACATCGAAGCCAAATAACAGTAACTCCATCATGTCCACTGGAAATATATGCCTCTGAACCATTAACAGACACCTTCTGTACATCTTCCTAACCACTATTGTATCCCCGAAGAAACTAGTAACACTAACACCTACCTCTAGTACCTCACAAGGTATATTTAACATCTTTGCATGCTAACTCAATATGTATGAATGCGTAGACCCGAAGTCAATCAAGGAAAGCAAACTCAGAGACTGTATCGAGAAATTACCTGCAATCACGCCCGTGTCGTTCTGCCCCTCTCGTTGAGCATAAACTCTAGCCTGACCTCCGTCCTTCGGCTGAACCGCAACCACATGAGCTATATTCCTCTAACCACTGTTCTTTGGCTGAAAGTTACCTCGACCGCGCCCACGGCCTCTCGGGTACTCATTAGCTCTAGCAGGAGCCTGAACCTGAACCGGTGCAAACCCATCCTGATGTGGAAAATCACGCCTAAGGTGATCTCTATATCCACAGTTCCAGCACACATGAAAGTTTCCCCAGCACTCTCCGGTGTGATGCCTCCCTCACCTAGCACACTCGGGTAACCGCCCACCAGCTCTCTGACCCTGATGGCCTCTTCCGTGGTTACCATCCCCACGTTTGTGATCAAAATGATGCCTATTGTCCCTGTGCCTCTTGGCATCATGTAACACCCCAAATTTGGGCCTAGATGTTTAGAGTCCGAATCGGACCGGTCAGAAAACGGTTCGAATCTTAAAGGCGGTTTTAGGGAACACGTAGTTCGGGATGCTTTAAAAATATAGAAAAATATCTAAAAATCCTCATTTAATATATGAAAGATAATGGTGGAATCAATTTTACAAAATAAGGTTTGGAAATACTACATTTCGGTGTAGTGACCAAATCGCAGTTTTTGCAAAAGTTAAATAGTGACTGTTTTGTAAATGATTGAAACTTTGAATCTTTAAGGAGCTAATTTTACCAAAATGTTTTTATCAGATTTTTCCTTAATTTGGGAGATTTTATTAATATTTTAATTAAAGGAGATGAAGGCTAATTAATTTGGAAACTACCTTTGACTATTCATAACTACTTTTCACAAATTTTCCCTCATTTTATTTTCTCTCAAATTCTTTTCAACCAAACACATTCTCTCCAGCAAATATACTTTGATTTTCACTTCATTAAATTAGATTTCAATCTTCCTTTGATTCTTAATCAATTCCTCATCAAATCCACTTGATTTCTACATTGAATTTTCAAGAAAACTTGCCCAAATCAAGGAGAAATCATCCATTAGAGCTAAGCTTCGTCCTTCTCCTCTAATGATCAGTTCTTTATTGAAATTCCCAAGTTATCAATCCTTTGTTAATGATTTTTAAGTGGTTTTAATGTTAGAAACAAGAAATTGTCTTAAAACTCAAGATTTTTGGAAGAGATCTTGAAGATTTTCGTGGTGAATGATTGAGCTCTGTTTTGAGAGGGTTTCTAATGTATTTTGGATGTTAATTGATGTTACAAACGAGGTATTATCAATCAAATCCCGAATAGGATTGTTTTCCTAAGTTTTGCTTGTTAGAATGATGGTTTTTGGGGTGATTTTGGTGTTCTGTCATAGCTGGAGGTATAAGGACGAGGTTGTGGGGGGTTTTGATGTTAATTGTGGTTTAGAAATGATTAGAAGTGATAGATCTTGGTTGGGTTTTTTTGGAAGAGTTTGAAGGTGATTTCGATTGTGTTTGGTAGCCGAAATATGGTTTTTGAGTAGAGTAGCGAGTTTAGGTGTGTGGCTGATGATTTCAAAGCACGATGATGCATTAATCCTCTGCTCTTATGTGTTTAAAACAGGGGAGACATCTTCGGACGCTTTTGGTGTTGATCTGGAAGCCTATATAGCGTTTCGGCGAGCAAGCGAAATGTAATCGGTGAGTGCGTATGGTTTTAGAAGTCCTTGAGGGACAAAGAATCAAGGTTTGGGGATTTAGGAAAGGTTTGAAAAACCTTCCTAAGTCCGGAAGTAAGTATTGGCTAGATTGCTCTTATAAATATGGTGATTGCCCCTAAAATGCTTTTACATGCTCATGGTTTGAGATAGATAAATTCCTACCGTTTTTATGCATGTTTTATAGCATGAGATGATGCTTGACATGATTTCATGAAGTAACATGTTGCATGGTTGAGATTTGAGCTTTTGTTTAAGCATGGCAAATGTTATGGTTTTGAAATGAGATGAGAATGTTTTGAGAATTGTTGCGTGAAAAACAGTAGGTGAGATGATGTTTTGACCTAGTATATTGGCATAGATGTTGAGATACTTACCGGATATAATTGATCGATCTATAGGATGAGAGTGCACTATAAACCAAAAATTCGTACGTGCTCTTTGGTTAAGCCAAAGGGCTCCGATGATGGGCATTTCATCGGGTAGGACTTGGTGAAATACCCAAGCTTTGTGGTGATGAGAGATTCCGCCATGTGAGTACGGTGATGAGAGATTCCACCGGAAATCATGTTGCTAGACGAGTGAGTACGGTGATGGTAGATGTCACTGGAAGTGTCTAGTGAGATGTCCACATGTCCGAGTAATATGAGATGTGAAATGCCAATATAATATATGAAAATGCTTATGATTCACATGTACCCTTGATGTAATGTTTTATGCTATGACAAATGCATATGAGATTTGTATATGAAATGCTTTGGAGTTACAGGCATGACTATGGCTTTGCTATGAGTGTTGCATTGGTTTAAATGCATGAGATATAATGAAGGTACATGTGTTTTCAAAGAGAAGTTGCTTTGAAAGGTTTTCAAGCATGAGTTTGAATGAGCATGTTGTTAAAAAGCTTTTGAGAAAGTGTTTTCAAGATATGCATTATTGAGTTAGTTTTATTTAGAGCATGCCTCACTAAGCAATTGTGCTTACGCTCTCTTTTACCAATAATGCAGATAATTGAGGTGTTTCCGGGCATGAAAGAGTTTAAGATCATCCAAAGAAATTCAAGCTCATGTATGGTGAAGTTTTCATACACTTTAGTTTTGATATAATGGCAATGGGAAACCAAGTTGTATTTGGGAGATATGTTTGATCTCCCTAAGTTTGTGGCATGTTTATGTTGGTATTTTTGGGTTGTAAGTGGCTCTAAATGTTTTGTTTGAGGTTGGATTGCTTTTATTGGTTTTTGTGATTAGGGAGTATGCCTCTAGACTATGTGAATTTGTGTTTGATGCCATGCTCGTGTTAGAAAGTCCTAAATATGTTCCTTATGTGTAAAATGGTTTGCTGGTATGATTTGGGAGTGTAACCCCCTTAACCCGACCTAGACGGTTGACCCGAATTAAGAAAGTCACACGGGGAAAACCAAAGTCAACCTGAAAGTCAACCTTGATTAACGACCCTTTTTTTTCATTTTAATCTTGTCTAGATGCATATTAAACCTTAGATATGATCATACAACAGCATACTCAAAGATCATAAACATCAGAAATCAAACAGGGACCCAATTGAACAAATTACAACTTTAGGGACCAAATTGTAATTTCTGATAAATATGAGGACTTAACCCAAATTAAAGTTACCAGCTTGTAATTAGTCAGGTTTCATGCTTCACTGTGAAATTTCAGCTCAAAAGGACATCCCAAACTCATACAATTGCACAAACAAGATTCAGGACCAAAATGCAAACATTTCAAAATATTTAACTGCCAATGTCAGCCCCCAACGGTCACCCGTTCCGAAACAGGCAGAGCCCGTTTCGAAACGCGGGGCCGTTCCGCAACGCGTACCGCAACACGGGCTGGCAGTAGCCAAATCGTTTCGGAACGGTCTCTCCCGTTTCGGACACCTGGGCTTGTTTAAGGCACCTGTTCCGAAACGGGTGGCACTGTTCCGAAACACCCTGCACAGATTGCCCCAAAATGCAAACTTAAACATGCAATTAAACATCCAATCATGCTCCTATTGCCACCAAACTTTACCAACATGCAATTCAACATATATAAGACATACTTGCATCAACAATTCATCAAAACAACATCATATACGAAAAACCCCAAATCTATAGGCATGCTTCCTACACAAGCAAGCCATACAAGCATAAACTTCCAATTCAAGCATATAAAGGCCAAACACTAAAACCAGCAATCTCATCAACATTCAACATACTTAGGGAGTTCAAAACCTCTCCCAAAACATACACATAGGTCCCCCATTGCCAAATTACCAAAAGCTAAAAATGTACTTAAGAAACCTTCCATACATTGAGCTTTACTTTCACTTGAATGCTTGCCCTTTTTGCTGTCCTCAAAGTACTCTAATGTTCTGCATTATTGAATTAAGAAAAACGAAAGAGAGCGTAAGCAAAAGCTTAGTGAGGAATGCTCAATAAAACCATTCAATAATGCATTTATAAAACACTTTATAAATCATGCTTCAAATCAACATTTGCACATGCTCAAAAGCATACTTTAAACAAGCATCTCATGCTTCATATCATACATGTCATATTGGCTACAAGTGATAAATTCCATTTCTTTAAAAACAAGTTCATCAACTTTCACCCCAAGGACTTTTAAACACCTTGGCCCCAAGGACTTTTAAACACCTTGGCCCATGGACTTTTAACCACCATGGAAAGGACCACACAAGGACTTTTAACCACCTTTGTGTCCGTATCAAGTTTCACCCCAAGGACTTTTAAACACCTTGGCCCCAAGGACTTTTAAACACCTTGGCCCCATGGACTTTTAAACACCATGGCCCCATGGACTTTTAAACACCATGGAAAGGATCACACAAGGACTTTTAACCACCTTTGTGTCCATAGCAAGAACCATCCAAGGACTTTTAACCACCTTGATGTTCTTAAGTAAACAAGGCTCACTCAAGGACTTTTAACCACCTTAGTGACCTTAACCTTTTCAAAACATCACTTGCCAATATACATCATTATCATCAATTTATCCACTGTTTTAAAGCATTAAACCAAGCCATATTCATCATGCATTTAAAAGCATCGAACCACATTTAATCAATGTACAAAAACAAGGAACTCTTACCTTGAGCTTCCTTCAACATATGGCTTACAAAAACAACATTAACCATGCTAAATCATGCTTTCAAAACAGAGTTTAAAACATGCAATAAACCACATTGCACAACAATCAAATCATGGCCACCACTAGAGAGTATTTCCGAAAACTTACACTTGAGCTTAGTAAAGTTGTTTAGACTTAAACTAAGCTCCCAAGACATTGGTTTCAAAGCTGAAAACCCAATTTCACTCACCAATTCCACTTCGCCTATTGCCGAAGCACCAAATCAAGCTTTCGGATCAACAACTCTTGGATCCAAAGATGCCTCCCCTCCAAACTTGAGTTTCTCCTCTTTTTGGAACCAAAAACCTTGATGAATCAAGTAGCAAATGATGAGGTTTTGTAGATATGTTGATTAGGAATCAAAAGAGAGTTGAAAGGAGAGATTTAGGTGAGAAAATCAGAAACAATTCTCTGGAAAGAAGGTGTTTGGGTTGAGAGAAAATGAGAGAAAAGAAAATAGGAAGTTAGTTATCAAAATAACCAAAATGGCTTTCCCTCCTCTTTTGATATGTTTTAAAATCAGAATATAGCTTAAAATATCTTAGAAAAATCTGGAGAAACTACTTTTGGATTAATAGCTCCTTAAAGATTCAAAGTTTCAACCCTTTATAAAACAGTCACCAAACTTTCAAAAATTACATTTTGGTCACTAGCCAAAATGTCACCCTTCCAAAACTCATTTTCCAAAATTGATTTCACAGTTCACTTAATTATATTAAAAGATGATTTTAGAACATTTTTCCATATTTTTAATGCAACCCGAACTAGGCTTTCCTAATTCCGCCTCTTTAGATTCGAACAGCACTTTGACCAAACCGGTCAACGCCCAAAACTACTAAGCCCAAAACCGGGGTGTTACAACTCTCCCCCCCTTAAGAAATTTCGTCCTCAAAGTTTACCTGAAGGAAAGAGATAAGGAATCTGCTTCAGCATGTCTTCCTTTCGCTCCCATGTGGCTTCCTCAACACCTCGATGCTTCCACAACACCTTCACCAACTCAATGGTCTTGCCACGAAGAACCTTGCTATCCGAATCAAGAACCTTCACCGGTTCCTCATCATAGGTCAAATCCGGATTCAAAACCACTTCCTCCACAGGCATCACATGCGAAGGATCAGATCTATACTTCCAGAGCATAGAAACATGGAACACATCATGAATCTTCTCCAACTCCTGAGGTAACCTCAACCGATACGCAACAGGACCCACACGCTCAACCACCTCATATGGTCCAATGTACCTAGGGCTCAACTTACCCTTCCGGCCAAACCTCATCACCTTCTTCCAAGGCGAAACCTTCAAGAACACACGGTCACCCACCGCATACTCTATCTCCTTACGCTTCAAATCCGCGTAAGACTTTTGCCGATCAGAGGCAGCCTTCAACCGCTCACAAATGAGCTTCACCTTCTCGGTGGTCCCTTTCAACAAAGCCGGCATCGAAACCAACTTTTGACCAGTTTCAGCCCAACAAAGAGGAGTCCTACACTTCCTCCTGTACAAAGCCTCATAAGGTGCCATCTGTATACTCGCCTGATAACTATTGTTATAAGCGAACTCAACCAAAGGCAGATGCTTCTCCCAAGAACCTTGGAACTCAATCACGCAGCACCTCAACATATCCTCCAAAATCTGGATAACTCGCTCAGACTGACCATCCGACTGAGGATGATAGGATGTACTGAAATGCAATCTTGTACCCAGAGCTTGATGCAAACACTGCCAGAAACACGATGTGAACCTCGGATCCCTATCCGACACAATCGACTTAGGCACACCATGCAGCCTCACAATCTTAGCAATGTACAGCTCTGCCAGCTTATCCAAAGAAAACGTAGTATGCACAGGCAAGAAATGCGCACACTTCGTCAGGCGATCCACAATCACCCAAACCAAATTCTTCTTCGATGGAGACAAAGGTAAACCAGATACAAAATCCATGGTAACCCTCTCCCACTTCCATTCAGGGATTTTCAACGGTTGCAACAACCCAGAAGGAACCTGATGTTCAGCCTTAACTCGCTGACACACCAAACACTTGCTCACAAACTCTGCAACATCCTTCTTCAAACCCACCCAATAGTACTCATCACGAAGATCACGATACATCTTAGTACTACCAGGGTGCATAGCAAAAGGACTACTATGACCTTCAGTCAGAATAGCACGCCTCAACTCAGCATCATTGGGCACTACTATCCGACTCCCAAAACACAACACACCATCATCATTAAAGCAGAAATCCGAAGGTCTGCCCTCCGCGATATCCTGAACATGAGACACCAAGGAATCATCGAGCAACTGCTTATCCTTGATCAACAGAACCAACGATGGTTTCACCTGCAACTCAGCAACAAGACCACCATCTCGCGATATGCTCAAGCTAGCAAACATAGCCCTCAGCTCAACAGCTACCTTCCTACTCAAGGCATCCGCAACAACATTAGCCTTTCCAGGATGATACTCAATCGTCAGATCATAATCCTTGAGCAACTCCAACCAACGCCGCTGCCTAAGATTCAACTCCTTCTGTGACATCAGATACCTCAAACTCTTGTGATCCGTGTACACTGTACACTTCTCACCATACAGATAATGCCTCCAGATCTTCAGAGCAAAAACCACTGCAGCCAGCTCAATATCATGCGTAGGGTAATTGCGCTCATGCACTTTCAACTGCCGCGATGCATAAGCCACCACCTTACCCTCTTGCATCAGCACACACCCCAAACCAACATAGGATGCATCACTATAGACCACAAACTCTTTCCCTGATTCAGGCTGAACCAAGATAGGAGCTTGCGTCAAAGCCGCCTTCAGCTTCTCAAAAGCCTGCTGTCTCGCTTCCGTCCACTCATACTTAACATCTTTTTGCAACAGCTTTGTCAAAGGAGCAGCAATCCTGGAAAAACCATCCACAAACCTTCGGTAGTATCCCGCCAAACCAAGGAAACTACGGACCTCATGAACAGACTTAGGAACCTTCCGATTCATCACCGCCTCGATCTTCTGAGGATCAACACGAATCCCCTCAGCTGAGACCACTTGCCCAAGAAACACCACCTCCTTAAGCCAGAACTCACACTTGCTCAGCTTAGCATAAAGCTGATTCTCCAACAAAGCTTGCAGCACAATCCTCAAATGCTCTTCATGCTCCTCCTCAGTACGCAAGTACACGAGGATATCATCAATGAACACCACAACGAACTTGTCCAGGTATTCATGAAACACACGATTCATCATGTCCATGAAAGCAGCAGGAGCATTTGTCAAACCAAACGGCATCACAAGGAACTCATAATGCCCATACCTTGTCCTGAAAGCTGTCTTAGGCACATCCACATCTTTCACCTTCAACTGGTAATACCCAGACCTCAAGTCAATCTTAGAGAACACAACAGCTCCCCGAAATTGATCAAAGAGATCATCAATCCTCGGCAAAGGATACCGATTCTTGATAGTCAACTTGTTCAGCTGACGGTAATCAATGCACATTCTCATAGTGCCATCTTTCTTCTTCACAAACAAGACCGGTGCTCCCCAAGGTGACACACTCGGCCGGATGAAACCACGATCAAGCAGCTCTTGCAACTGCGTCTTCAGTTCCTTCAGCTCCTTAGGTGCCATTCTATAGGGAGTAATGGACACAGGAGTTGTATTCTCATACAGCTCAATTCTAAACTCCACCTCGCGATTAGGAGGTAAACCAGGCAACTCCTCAGGAAAAACACCAGGAAACTCCTTCACAACCCTGATATCTTGCACCCTCAACTCCTTAGAGCTAGGATTCATCACAAAAGCTAGATAAGCTTCGCAACCTTGCCTCAGCATCCTACTCGCCTCCAAGGTAGACACCACATTGGCAAGAAACTTCACATTCTCACCAACCACAACAACTTCATAATCATCCGCCAGCTTAAGCGAAACTCGCTTATTTTCACAATCCACAACAGCATGATGCTCAGCAAGCCAATCCATACCAAGGATCACATCAAAACCATAAAAGGGCAACTCCATAAGATCAACATGAAAAACATGTTCTTGAACAACCAAGGGACACCTTCTATATAGCTTTCGAGTCACAACAGTTTCACCAAAAGAACTAGTGACACGAACACCAACATCCAAAGACTCAACATGCAAACCAAGCAATTCAGCATGCTCACGCAAAATGTATGAATGCGTAGATCCAGAATCAATCAAAGAAAGCAATGACAAGGATTGCAAAGTAAAGGTACCTGCAATCACATCCGTATCATTCCCTCCTTCACGCTGAGCATACACCCTAGCTTGGCCTCCACCTTTAGGTTGAAAAGCCACAACATGGGCCACTCCACGACCACCTTCCTCTCTCCTCTAGAAATTACCACGGCCGCGCCCACGACCTCTCTGTGGTGCAGCAACAGCAGGTGCACGCACTTGATCACCAGCCAACCTAGGACAATCTCGCCTCAAGTGATCTGCGGATCCACAATTCCAGCATCCATTACCAGCTGCCACAACAGGAGCTTGTACCTCTCTCACAGCACGAGGACAGTCACGCTTCATGTGACCACGTGAACCACAGATCCAACAAGCACTAGGGTCAGCTCTAGCATTGCCTCCTCTAGCAGGTGCACCACCACCTCTCTTAGCTGAGGACTAATACTTCTGATCTCGTCCCCTCTTGTTCCGTCCACCACCGGAACTAAACTCAGCAGCTCTCTTGCCAGAACTTGCTCCAGCACCTTTCGCAGACAAACCCAAGTTCATCTCAATGTCCTTGGCTCGGCCCACCAACACATCAAAATCATCATACTCGGTGGCCAGCACATACATCTTAACATCCGTCACAAGACCATAACGGAACCTCTCGCACCTTGCCCGCTCATCAGGTATCAGCTCAGGCGCATATTGACTGAGTCGCACAAACTGCATTTCATACTCAGCCACACTCATGCTCCCTTGGGTAAGAGACATGAATTCACGCTTCTTCTCATCAAGATATCTCACACCAAGATATCTCCTCTTGAACACATTCTGAAAGAATGTCCAAGTCACATCAGCTTCAACCATTCCAGCTATGGTGGTCGTCCACCACGTATACGCATCGTCCTGCAGCAAGGACATAACACAACCCAGCTTTTGCACATCCGTGCAGCTCATCTGACCCAAGATTCGCTTGGTACTCTCCAACCAAGCTTCAGAACTCTCAGCAGACATACCCCTGAACTCAGTCCCACCAAGACTGCGCAGACGCTCCAAAGGTAGTCTAACTCCAGCATCTCCCTGATGCCCAGCTCCTTGAGCTCCAGCTACTGCTGCTCGAAAAGCACCCGCAATAGCTTGTACCAACATAGACATATCAGGCATAGCTTGCCCCTGACCAACCTCTGGTCCAACAGCTCCAGCACCAGCTGCAGCTTCAGCTCTTCCTCCCTCAGCACCACCACCACTAGGTGGAGGAGGAGGTAACACCGCACTACCCGTGTTTTCCTCATTCTCGTTCTCATTAGGAGCCGTAGCTCGCACATTACCTCGTAACTCTCTACGTGGTGCCATACTTTTACCATGCAATCACAATGCAAATAAAACAAAGTCAGGCCCAGCAAGGTAAGCAATCCAAGTATTCAAGCTCAATTTCATTCAAAATCAACATCATTTCATTAGCTTTTATTTGGCAATGGGTACCCATAACATGCTACATCATAGCATACAACTCAATTGCATCCACAACACAAGCCACTAAACATGCTTTCAATCAACAAGCACACAAGGCATACATACTTCAATCATGCACACATTCATTCCCAATTACTCGAGAACTTGGCTCTGATACCACCAAATGTAACCCCCTTAACCCGGCCTAGACGGTTGACCCGAATTAAGAAAGTCACACGGGGAAAACCAAAGTCAACCCGAAAGTCAACCTTGATTAACGACCCTTTTTTTTCATTTTAATCTTGTCTAGATGCATATTAAACCTTAGATATGATCATACAACAGCATACTCAAAGATCATAAACATCAGAGATCAAACAGGGACCCAATTGAACAAATTACAACTTTAGGGACCAAATTGTAATTTCTGATAAATATGAGGACTTAACCCAAATTAAAGTTACCAGCTTGTAATTAGTCAGGTTTCATGCTTCACTGTGAAATTTCAGCTCAAAAGGACATCCCAAACTCATACAATTGCACAAACAAGATTCAGGACCAAAATGCAAACATTTCAAAATATTTAACTGCCAATGTCAGCCCCCAACGGTCACCCGTTCCGAAACGGGCAGAGCCCGTTTCGAAACGCGGGGTCATTCCGCAACGCGTACCGCAACACGGGCTGGCAGTAGCCAAACCGTTTCGGAACGGTCTCTCCCGTTTCGGACGCCTGGGCTTGTTTAAGGCACCTGTTCCGAAACGGGTGGCACTGTTCTGAAACACCCTGCACAGATTGCCCCAAAATGCAAACTTAAACATGCAATTAAACATCCAATCATGCTCCTATTGCCACCAAACTTTACCAACATGCAATTCAACATATATAAGACATACTTGCATCAACAATTCATCAAAACAACATCATATACGAAAAACCCCAAATCTATAGGCATGCTTCCTACACAAGCAAGCCATACAAGCATAAACTTCCAATTCAAGCATATAAAGGCTGTAACCCCCGTAGCCCGGCCTAGACGGTTGACCCGAACTTCGAAGATTACATGGGGAAAACCAAAGTCAACCCGAAAGTCAACCTTGATTAACAACCCTTTTTTTTCTTTTCAAACTTGTCTAGATGCACATTAACCTTAGATGTGATCACACAAACACCATACTCAAAGATCACAAACATCAGAGATCAAACAGGGACCCAATTGAACAAATTACAACTTTAGGGACCAAATTGTAATTTCTGAAAACTTTAAGGACTTAACCAGATTTTAAGTTGCCAACTTAAAATTAATCATGTTTCATGCTTCTCTGCCAAATTTCAGCTCAAACGGACATCCCAAATTCATACAATTGCACAAACAAGTTTTATGACCAAAATGCAAACATTTTGAAACATTTAACCGCCCATGTCAGCCCCCAACGGTCACCCGTTCCGAAACAGGCCAAGCCCGTTCCGAAACACGGGACCGTTTCGCAACGGGGGTCTGGCAGAATGCTTTCCGTTTCGGAACGGTGGCACCCGTTTCGGACGCCTGGGTTCATGCAGGGCACCCGTTCCGAAACGGTGTCATCTGTTCCGAAACGCCTAGCCCAGAATGCTGCATTTTGCTCACTCAAACACACAATTGATCATTCAAACATGCTCCAAAAGCCACCAAACTTTATCATCATGCAATTCAACATAAATGAGATATACTTGCATCAACAATTCAACAGAAACACAACATATAAGAAAAGCCCCAAATCTATAGGCATGCTTCCTACACAAGCAACCATTTAGGCACAAACCTTCCAAATCACTCTTATTTAAGCCAATTCATGTTCCAACAACATAGCAACAACATTAAAACATTCTTGATCAAACAAATACGATCACATACTCATAAACCCGAGAGACTCTACCCCATTGCCCTTATTAACTATAGCTATTCACCGAGACATACATCTCCATTGGAGTCCACCTTGAATCCCTTGCTCCTTGCTGTCCAAACTTCAAGAATCTGCATTGATGGACAAAAAGGAGCGTAAGCACATAATGCTTAGTGAGGAATGCTCAAAACCAAAACACCATCAATGCAGCGGGTCATTAAAACACTTTTAAAACAAACCCGATTTGATTACCAAAGCCATGTTTGAAAACCCTTTTCAACATCAAGCTCAAACCATGCATAAACACCATATGCCAAGCTTAAACAAAACCATGGAAAACACTCCCATTTCACAACATACCTTTCTTAAACTTGAAGCCATTTCAAACAAGAAACCTTTTAAAACCATAACTCAAATAATCCATCTCATGCATTTAACCAAGGCAACATAAGAACCATAACAACATCTTCACATGCCTTTAAAAACAAGTCTTACAAGACTCCAATGCAATAAAGATATCTCATGCTCTCATGCATCATTTACCGAATGATAACCAACACTTGTTCAACCTAACAAGTAAACATGCATTCACAAGCATTATACACTTTACATGCAACTATGCATCTTTTCCAAGCATCCCATGCCTCACATGCAATTATGCATCATTTCAAGCATCACATGCCTCACATGCAATTATGCATCATTTCAAGCATCTCATGCTTCACATGACACTATGCATCATTTCAAGCATCTCATGCTTCTTTATGATCAAGAACATTACATTGGCTTCCAAGTGATCAACCACATCCACTTTTCAACTCAACAACCCGATCGGATACGCGGATTCCGAGCGTTGTAACGCCCCAGTTTTGGGCTCGGAAGTTTTGGGTGTTGACCGGTTCGGTCAAAGTGCTGATCGAATATATAAGAGTGAATTTAGGAAAACCTAGTTCGGGTTGCATTAAAAATATGGAAAAATGTTCTAAAATCATCTTTTAATATATATAAGTGAACTGTGAAATCAATTTTGGAAAATGAGGTTTGGAAGGTTGACATTTTGGCTAGTGACCAAAATGTAATTTTTGAAAGTTGCGGGACAGTTTTATAAAGGATTGAAACTTTGAATCTTTAAGGAGCTATTATTCCAAAAAGGATTTCTCCAGATTTTTCTAAGATATTTTAAGTCTAAAATCTGATTTTAAAGATTAAGAAAGAGAGGGAAATCATTTTAACCAAATTTCCAACTAACTTTCCATTTTCTCTCAATTTCTCTTTTCTCTCATTTTCTCTCAACCCAAACAAAATTCTCCAGATTTCTTTCTCTAATTTTGACATCTAAATCTCTCATTTCAACTCTCATTTGATTCCTAATCATCTCATCAACAAAACCTCTCAATTTACAAGTTGTTTCATCAAGCTTTTTGGCTCTAAAATGGAGAAATTCAAGTTTGGAGGTAAGAACGTCCTTCTCCTCTAAACTATCAGTTCTTTACTGAAATTCCTAAGTTCTCAATCCTTGATTTATGTTTTATTAATGGCTTTTCAATTGAGATCTTGATTTTTGGCTAAAATGCAAGATTTGGTGATTTTGGTGAAATTTTCGTGTGATCTGTTTAAGCAGGGTTTTGAGATGTTAAAATGATGTTAAATGAATGCTAAATTGATTAGAAGTTGAGGTTTAATCAATGCAATCCCGGATAGGTTGAATTTCCTAAGTTTGGCTTGAGTTTTTGGTTGTTTTTGGTGTGTTTTTGGTGATCTGTTATACCTGGAGGTATAGGGACGTGGTTGTGATCATTTTGCATGTTAATTGATGTATACAAATGGTTAGAAGTGATGGATCTTGGCTGGGTTAAGTTTTGGAAGTGTTTGGAGGTGATTTCGGTTGTGTTTGGTAGCCAAATTGTTAGATTTGTGGTGAGCAGCGAGTTGTGTTGATGTTGCTGGTGTTTTAATGCATAAGGATGCATTAATGTTCTGTTTTTGTGTGCTTGAAACAGGGGAGTTTGATCCGTGAGCTTTGAAGGTGTTTTCGGAAGGTTTCGGAAGCTTGGAAGGCTTGTTGGCTAGTCTTGTTTGGTTATCGGTGAGTGAAGTTGGGATTTCAGCTTTTAAAACAAGGTTTGAAGGTTTTTGGGAGCTTAGTGTAAGTCTAAACAACTTGCTAAGCTCAAGAGTAAGTAAAAGGGATTTTTGCTCTTGAAATGTGTATGATTTGGTTTTAAAAGCAAATGTGGTTGATGATTGAAATGCATGTGTTTTTGCATGGTTTAATTCTGTTTTGTAAGCATGTTTTAGCATGGTTTAATGCTGGTTTTGAAAGTCATTTGAGAAGGATGCTCAAGGTAAGGGATCCTTGGTTTTGTATATGGTAAATGTGATTTTTTTTATGCATAGTGTTGCATGTTGGTCAATGGCTTTGTATGATGCTTTAAAACAGTGAATTAATGATGATAAATGTTACCTTTTGCATATTGGTTATGCATGTGAATCATTGGATTAATGAGGTAAAGGTTTTGCATATTGGTTATGCATGTGAATCATTGAGCTAATGTTGTGATGGCTTTGCATTATGTTTATGCATGTGGAACATTGGATATTATGGTAAGATGGTTATATTGGCAAGTGATGTGAATGGTTCTTGGTTCGTTGATCGGATATAATTAGCCGGCTATAGGATTGGGTGCACCGTGAATTAAGTCGCCTTGAAGGCGGAGTGGTCAAGTGTGGACCGGATAAGCTCCCCTCAAGTATTCCTAACGAGATGAGGTCATAGTGGAGGTTGTTGCCCACGGGAGGACCTCGGTTGCTTAAGGTCATAGTGGAGGACCTTGGTTGAGCAAAGGTTATATGGTGGTTAAAAGTCCATATGTGAGAACCTTGTGCTTGTTGAGATCACAATGGCAGTGGTTAAGTCCATGTGTGGATCTTGTGTGTGATGTCCCGGATCTCGTTAGATGATGTTCTACAACTACCAATCGGTTATGCAAAGGTTGTATGGTGGTTAAAAGTCCATACGGGAGAACCTTGTGCATGTCAAGGTTGTATGGTGGTTGAAAGTCCATACATGGGAACCTTGAGGAAAAGCTAAGGTTGTATGGTGTTTAAAAGTCCATACATGGGAACCTTAGGATGTTGAGGTCAAATGGAGGTTGTTGCCCATTTGGGAGACCTTGGATTGGGTAGGGTGTAGGGAGCGTAGGGACAACGCTCGGAATCCGCGTATCCGATCGGGTTGATAAGTTGAAAAGTGAATGTGGTTGATCACTTGAGAGCCAATGTAATGTTCTTGATCATAGTGAAGCATTAGATGCTTGAAATGATGCATAGTTGCATATGAAGCATGAGATGCTTGAATTGATGCATGTTTGCATGTGAAGCATGAGATGCTTGAAAAGATGCATTGTTGCATAAAGAGTGTATGATGCTAGTGAATGCATGTTTACTTGTTAAGTTGAACAAGTGTTGGTAAACATTTGGTAAATGATGCATGTGAGCATGAAATATCTATGTTGCATTGGAGTCTTGTAAGACTTGTTTTTAAAGGCATGTGAATATGATGCTATGGTCTTATATTGCCTTGGTTAAATGCATGTGATGGAATATTTGAATAATGGTTTAGAAGGGTTTCTTGCTCAATATGGTTTTCAAGTTTAAGAAAGGTATGTCGTGGAAAGGAGTATGTTTTCCATGGTTTTGTTTAAGCTTGGCATGGGGTGTTTATGCATGATTTGAGCTTGATGTTGAAAAGGGTTTTCAAACATGGCTTTGATAAACAAATCGGGTTTGTTTTAAAGTGTTTTAAAGACCCGCTGCATTGATGGTGTTTTGGTTTTGAGCATTCCTCACTAAGCATTATGTGCTTACGCTCCTTTTTGTCCATCAATGTAGATTCTTGAAGTTTGGGCAGCAAGGAGCAAGGGATTCAAGGTGGACTCCAATGGAGATGTATGTCTCAGTGAATAGCTATAGTTAATAAGGGCAATGGGGTAGAATCTCTCGGGTTTATGTGAGTGTGATCGTATATGTTGGTTTATGAATGTTTAAATGTTGTTGCTATGTTGTTGGATAATGTATTGGCTTAAATGAGTTTGGTTTGGAAGGTTTGAGCATAAATGGTTAGCTTGTGTAGGAAGCATGCCATTGAAATTGGGGCTTTTCATATGTGTTGGTTATATGTTGAATTGGTGATGCATTTATGGTCTCTGCATGTTAAATAATTATGTGGAATGATTTGGTGTTGTTAATTTGAAGTTTGAAGCATGTTTGATGTTGTTTTTGAGTCGATTTCAGGCAGGGGTATCGATACTCGGGCTTGCGTATCGATACGCCTGAGCCAAATATGCACATTTCTGCCCAGGCGTATCGGTACGGTTGTGTGGGTATCGATACCATATGAAGGCCATATCGGAACGGGGGACTCCGTATCGATACCATCGTTGGAGTTTGGTTACTGCCTTCCCCGCGTATCGATACGACTCCAGGCGTATCGATACGTGTTCTGTTATTTCGGTTAAAAGTATCTTCATATGTTTCGAAATGTTTGCGTTTTGGTCCTGAATCTTGTTTGTGCAAATGTATGAGTTCGGGATGTCCGTTTGAGCTGAAATTTGGCAGAGAAGCATGAAACATGATTAATTTTAAGTTGGTAACTTAAAATCTGGTTAAGTCCTTAAAGTTTTCAGAAATTACAATTTGGTCCCTAAAGTTGTAATTTGTTCAATTGGGTCCCTGTTTGATCTCTGATGGTTGTGATCTTTGAGCATGGTGTTTGTGTGATCACATATAAGGTTAATGTGCATCTAGACAAGATTAAAAAGAAAAAAAAGGGTCGTTAATCAAGGTTGACTTTCGGGTTGACTTTGGTTTTCCCCGTGTAATCTTCGTAGTTCGGGTCAACCGTCTAGGCCGGGCTACGGGGGTTACATTTGGTGGTATCAGAGCTGAGTTGCGAAGGTTGGGGGAAAACGGTAAGTTGTTGTGATGTGTGTTTGATGTTTACCTTGTTGTGTGGTTGAAAGTTGCTTGAAACATGTGTTTCTGAGTATGCTGTTGATGTTTCTGAGCATGTTGCTGATGCATGCAAGCATGTTTTGTGGTTATGAATCTTGGATGAGTTTATGTGGATATGTGCTGATGCTATGAGCTGATGTTATGCATGGTGAATGTGTTTTGAGCATGTTATGTTGCTAATGTGCTGGTGCATTTGGATGCTGTTTGATGTAAGCATGATCAAGGTATGTTGTTGATATGCTTGATGTTGTGATATCCATGTTGTGTTGACTGTTAAGTCATGTAAAGGGGAGGATTCGGGATACCCATTGCCTTATTAATATAACTATTGTGTTATTTTGGAGTTGGAGTTTGAATCCTTGCTTAATGCTGGTCTAACTGGTTTGTTTGCTTGTTGTGATTGTATGTATGTTGTTGTTAGTGGTATGGCAAAGTTGATGAAAGAATGGCGGTTGAGTGAGATGATTGCTGCCTTGGGGCAGGTTGTTAAGGCAAAGAATTCACCCTTTTGTAAAGGTGTTTTGTCTCAGTCTTCTGTGCTTGGTGTTGAGATGGTAAGGCAAGGGAAAGAAGCTGGTTCTGTGATAGAAAGTTCATCATCTGTTGTTCAGGAGGTGTTGGGAACATCTCAGGCTGCGGTTGAGGTAGAGTCAGTGGATGTGCTGGCTAGATGTGAGGGTTTGCCGAAGCAGCGTTTGCTTGATTTGGGTGCTGTGGAGTATCATGGTTCTTCTCCGGAGATGTTTGAGGCCTGGTTGGCCAATGTGGTTCTGATTTTGGATCAGGAAGGCTGTGATTATGCTTGTAAGCTGGGAAGTGTTGTTTCTTTGATGCTGGAGGATGCTTGTGTCTGGTGGACATCTGTGGCTGTGGCGTCACATATCCATGATATTGATTGGGATTTCTTTGTATCTGCCTTTTATGAAAGGTATCTTGGAGAGAAGTTTCCAAGGGTTAAGCAAGGCGCGGGTAGTGCTGTTGTGGGACAAGTGTTGCTTGAGCAAGGAGTGGAAGCTCAGCCATCTGTGTGTGATCGCTGTGAGAGGCAACATGTTGGAAATTGTTGGGGCGCAGGTGTTTGTTGGAATTGTGGTTCTAAAGTTCATGTTAAGCGTGATTGTCCTCATGGAGTGAAGTCAGTTTTGGTGTTAGCCAAAGGATCTTTGAAAGGTCGTGGGCACGGTCGAGGCAAGGTTCAGAGGTGGCAGATAAAGCAGAAGGTTGTGAAGAGTTTGGGAAGTGAAGCTTGCTGGAAATGTGGGTCTGCTGGACACATGAGGCGTGATTGTTCGATGTTGGCTCGGAATAGCCAAGGTTCTTTACCGCAAGGAGTTGATGTTGATCCTGGTGTGTTAGTTGGTGCTGCAGTTGTGCCGCAGGAGGATGGGGGTTTCGCAAGGAAGAGAGCTCGTCTGATGAAGCTTAAGGGTGGTTTTGTGTTTTCAGGTAACCTTGTTAAGTGATCTCTGCTTTAGTTGCCTTAGTTTGGTTTCTGTTGGTTTTTCCTTGCGTGGTAAGTCTAGTCTTGTTGCTAGTATGTTGGGGTAGTGGTAGTTGTGGTTTGGTGATATCTTGGGTGTGAAGAAGGCTTGGGTGAGTATCTTGTGGTTAATGGTTGTTGGTAAGATGGAGTTGGATAAGTTAAAGGTGAGTTAGGAAGTTGTTCTTAGACAGATTTGAGGATGTTATTGGAGGGTGTGAACTGGCATTCATGCACAGTTAAAATCATTGTTATATGCTATATTATATATGTTGGTCCATGCATACATGCGGCATGACATTAGAGGTTTTGCATACATGTACATCAGGCATTGATAGGGCATGTAGGTGATCATGCATACGATGTTCACGCTCGCTAATAATTAATCGAATCTGTTAGTGTTGTGGTTGGATTAAGTGGGATGATGGGTTTTTAGAGGTTGTTTGGTGCTGAGTGAGGGTTAGAAGTGTTGGAGTTTAATAAACTAGTTGCTAGTGATAGTGAGAGTGGTATAGCCTGTTGGTAGAAGGATAGTGTTTGATGCTCAGAGAGTTTAGTGGTTTGGTGGTGAAGGGTATTGGTTGAGGTTAGTATCGGTTAAGTGGTTTGTTTAGCTAAGTGGAAATGGTAGTTCCTTGGTGCTAAGTGATGTTGCAGTTTGGTGTTGTGTTTCCCAAGTGCTGAGGTAGTTTAGCTTTTAAGTTGTTGTGAAAGGGTTGTGTTGGTTCTTAGCAACCTTTGAGGAGATCAGAAGCTGTTATGTGTGCTTTGGTTAAGTAATGTTCTGGTAATGCAAGTGTTCTGGTTGAAGTTTGTGGTGAAAGAGCTGTGGAAGATCGAAGGTTTTTGTTAGTTGTTTGGGTTCTTGTGAGAAGTGGTTGGCTAGTTGTGGTTAAGGAAGTTACGTTGAAGTCAGTTGGTGGTGTGTGGAACGGCTGACGGTTTCAAGTTGGGGTTGTGATGTAATTTTTGGTATTTGGGTGAATAGTTCTGGTAAGCTGTTATGGTAATGTTTTTTTTTTGGCGGATGTGAAGGATTGTCAGCTTTGTTGAAGAGCTTGAGTAAACAGTTGATGTTTAAGGATTTCTGCTTGTTGGGAAAATCTTTGAAAGAGGTTTGGGAGTTTGCAAGAGTTTTAGAAGCAGAGAAGTTGCCTAGTGGCTGAGTTGGTTTGGTGGTTGTCTTTGTGTAAACAAGTCTTGGGAGTTGTGTGTTACAGTGTTGTCTGCTGTAAGAGCTGAAGTTTTTCAGGTTGATGTTGGGATTGTGTACAGTCCGGTTATGTGGAAGGTTAAGTCGTAGTTACCTTTGAGAGTTTGGATTTGTGAATAGTGTGTGGTGGAGGTTTTGTGTGGAAAGTGATCAGTGGTGTTGGTTGAGGCTTTTGTGTTGCTTTGTGTGTTGCTTTGAGAAGCTTGCTGTTCTCTTTTCGCCGGTTGAAATTTCGAGGACGAAATTTCCTAAGGGGGGGAGAGTTGTAACGCCCCGGTTTTGGGCTCGGAAGTTTTGGGTGTTGACCGGTTCGGTCAAAGTGCTGATCGAATATATAAGAGTGAATTTAGGAAAACCTAGTTCGGGTTGCATTAAAAATATGGAAAAATGTTCTAAAATCATCTTTTAATATATATAAGTGAACTGTGAAATCAATTTTGGAAAATGAGGTTTGGAAGGTTGACATTTTGGCTAGTGACCAAAATGTAATTTTTGAAAGTTGCGGGACAGTTTTATAAAGGATTGAAACTTTGAATCTTTAAGGAGCTATTATTCCAAAAAGGATTTCTCCAGATTTTTCTAAGATATTTTAAGTCTAAAATCTGATTTTAAAGATTAAGAAAGAGAGGAAAATCATTTTAACCAAATTTCCAACTAACTTTCCATTTTCTCTCAATTTCTCTTTTCTCTCATTTTCTCTCAACCCAAACAAAATTCTCCAGATTTCTTTCTCTGATTTTGACATCTAAATCTCTCATTTCAACTCTCATTTGATTCCTAATCATCTCATCAACAAAACCTCTCAATTTACAAGTTGTTTCATCAAGCTTTTTGGCTCTAAAATGGAGAAATTCAAGTTTGGAGGTAAGAACGTCCTTCTCCTCTAAACTATCAGTTCTTTACTGAAATTCCTAAGTTCTCAATCCTTGATTTATGTTTTATTAATGGCTTTTCAATTGAGATCTTGATTTTTGGCTAAAATGCAAGATTTGGTGATTTTGGTGAAATTTTCGTGTGATCTGTTTAAGCAGGGTTTTGAGATGTTAAAATGATGTTAAATGAATGCTAAATTGATTAGAAGTTGAGGTTTAATCAATGCAATCCCGGATAGGTTGAATTTCCTAAGTTTGGCTTGAGTTTTTGGTTGTTTTTGGTGTGTTTTTGGTGATCTGTTATACCTGGAGGTATAGGGACGTGGTTGTGATCATTTTGCATGTTAATTGATGTATAAAAATGGTTAGAAGTGATGGATCTTGGCTGGGTTAAGTTTTGGAAGTGTTTGGAGGTGATTTCGGTTGTGTTTGGTAGCCAAATTGTTAGATTTGTGGTGAGCAGCGAGTTGTGTTGATGTTGCTGGTGTTTTAATGCATAAGGATGCATTAATGTTCTGTTTTTGTGTGCTTGAAACAGGGGAGTTTGATCCGTGAGCTTTGAAGGTGTTTTCGGAAGGTTTCGGAAGCTTGGAAGGCTTGTTGGCTAGTCTTGTTTGGTTATCGGTGAGTGAAGTTGGGATTTCAGCTTTTAAAACAAGGTTTGAAGGTTTTTGGGAGCTTAGTGTAAGTCTAAACAACTTGCTAAGCTCAAGAGTAAGTAAAAGGGATTTTTGCTCTTGAAATGTGTATGATTTGGTTTTAAAAGCAAATGTGGTTGATGATTGAAATGCATGTGTTTTTGCATGGTTTAATTCTGTTTTGTAAGCATGTTTTAGCATGGTTTAATGCTGGTTTTGAAAGTCATTTGAGAAGGATGCTCAAGGTAAGGGATCCTTGGTTTTGTATATGGTAAATGTGATTTTTTTTATGCATAGTGTTGCATGTTGGTCAATGGCTTTGTATGATGCTTTAAAACAGTGAATTAATGATGATAAATGTTACCTTTTGCATATTGGTTATGCATGTGAATCATTGGATTAATGAGGTAAAGGTTTTGCATATTGGTTATGCATGTGAATCATTGAGCTAATGTTGTGATGGCTTTGCATTATGTTTATGCATGTGGAACATTGGATATTATGGTAAGATGGTTATATTGGCAAGTGATGTGAATGGTTCTTGGTTCGTTGATCGGATATAATTAGCCGGCTATAGGATTGGGTGCACCGTGAATTAAGTCGCCTTGAAGGCGGAGTGGTCAAGTGTGGACCGGATAAGCTCCCCTCAAGTATTCCTAACGAGATGAGGTCATAGTGGAGGTTGTTGCCCACGGGAGGACCTCGGTTGCTTAAGGTCATAGTGGAGGACCTTGGTTGAGCAAAGGTTATATGGTGGTTAAAAGTCCATATATGAGAACCTTGTGCTTGTTGAGATCACAATGGCAGTGGTTAAGTCCATGTGTGGATCTTGTGTGTGATGTCCCGGATCTCGTTAGATGATGTTCTACAACTACCAATCGGTTATGCAAAGGTTGTATGGTGGTTAAAAGTCCATACGGGAGAACCTTGTGCATGTCAAGGTTGTATGGTGGTTGAAAGTCCATACATGGGAACCTTGAGGAAAAGCTAAGGTTGTATGGTGTTTAAAAGTCCATACATGGGAACCTTAGGATGTTGAGGTCAAATGGAGGTTGTTGCCCATTTGGGAGACCTTGGATTGGGTAGGGTGTAGGGAGCGTAGGGACAACGCTCGGAATCCGCGTATCCGATCGGGTTGATAAGTTGAAAAGTGAATGTGGTTGATCACTTGAGAGCCAATGTAATGTTCTTGATCATAGTGAAGCATGAGATGCTTGAAATGATGCATAGTTGCATGTGAAGCATGAGATGCTTGAATTGATGCATGTTTGCATGTGAAGCATGAGATGCTTGAAAAGATGCATTGTTGCATAAAGAGTGTATGATGCTAGTGAATGCATGTTTACTTGTTAAGTTGAACAAGTGTTGGTAAACATTTGGTAAATGATGCATGTGAGCATGAAATATCTATGTTGCATTGGAGTCTTGTAAGACTTGTTTTTAAAGGCATGTGAATATGATGCTATGGTCTTATATTGCCTTGGTTAAATGCATGTGATGGAATATTTGAATAATGGTTTAGAAGGGTTTCTTGCTCAATATGGTTTTCAAGTTTAAGAAAGGTATGTCGTGGAAAGGAGTATGTTTTCCATGGTTTTGTTTAAGCTTGGCATGGGGTGTTTATGCATGATTTGAGCTTGATGTTGAAAAGGGTTTTCAAACATGGCTTTGATAAACAAATCGGGTTTGTTTTAAAGTGTTTTAAAGACCCGCTGCATTGATGGTGTTTTGGTTTTGAGCATTCCTCACTAAGCATTATGTGCTTACGCTCCTTTTTGTCCATCAATGCAGATTCTTGAAGTTTGGGCAGCAAGGAGCAAGGGATTCAAGGTGGACTCCAATGGAGATGTATGTCTCAGTGAATAGCTATAGTTAATAAGGGCAATGGGGTAGAATCTCTCGGGTTTATGTGAGTGTGATCGTATATGTTGGTTTATGAATGTTTAAATGTTGTTGCTATGTTGTTGGATAATGTATTGGCTTAAATGAGTTTGGTTTGGAAGGTTTGAGCATAAATGGTTAGCTTGTGTAGGAAGCATGCCATTGAAATTGGGGCTTTTCATATGTGTTGGTTATATGTTGAATTGGTGATGCATTTATGGTCTCTACATGTTAAATAATTATGTGGAATGATTTGGTGTTGTTAATTTGAAGTTTGAAGCATGTTTGATGTTGTTTTTGAGTCGATTTCAGGCAGGGGTATCGATACTCGGGCTTGCGTATCGATACGCCTGAGCCAAATATGCACATTTCTGCCCAGGCGTATCGGTACGGTTGTGTGGGTATCGATACCGTATGAAGGCCGTATCGGAACGGGGGACTCCGTATCGATACCATCGTTGGAGTTTGGTTACTGCCTTCCCCGCGTATCGATACGACTCCAGGCGTATCGATACGTGTTCTGTTATTTCGGTTAAAAGTATCTTCATATGTTTCGAAATGTTTGCGTTTTGGTCCTGAATCTTGTTTGTGCAAATGTATGAGTTCGGGATGTCCGTTTGAGCTGAAATTTGGCAGAGAAGCATGAAACATGATTAATTTTAAGTTGGTAACTTAAAATCTGGTTAAGTCCTTAAAGTTTTCAGAAATTACAATTTGGTCCCTAAAGTTGTAATTTGTTCAATTGGGTCCCTGTTTGATCTCTGATGGTTGTGATCTTTGAGCATGGTGTTTGTGTGATCACATATAAGGTTAATGTGCATCTAGACAAGATTAAAAAGAAAAAAAAAGGGTCGTTAATCAAGGTTGACTTTCGGGTTGACTTTGGTTTTCCCCGTGTAATCTTCGTAGTTCGGGTCAACCGTCTAGGCCGGGCTACGGGGGTTACAAGCGTTGTCCCTACGCTCCATACACCCTACCAATCCAAGGTCTCCCAAATGGACTTTTAAACACCATTTGACCTTACAAGCCTAAGGTTCCCATGTATGGACTTTTAAACACCATACAACCTTAGCTTTTACCGAGGTTCCCATGCATGGACTTTTAAACACCATACAACCTCAACATGCACAAGGTTTCCATGTATGGACTTTTAACCACCATACAACCTTTGCATAACCGATTGGTAGTTGTATAAATCACTAACGAGATCCGGGACACCCCACACAAGATCCACACATGGACTTAACACTGCCATTGTGATCTTAACAAGCACAAGGTTCTCACATATGGACTTTTAACCACCATACAACCTTTGCTTAACCAAGGTCCTCGAATGGGCAACAACCTCCATTATGACCTCATCTCGTTAGGATACTTGAAGGGAGTTTCCCAGTCCACTCTTGACCACTCCACCTCCAAGGCGACTTAATTCACGGTGCACCCAATCCTATAGCCGGCTAACTATATCCGATCAACAAACCAAGAACCATTTACATCACTTGCCAATATAACCATCTTACCATATTAATCCAATGTTCCACATGCATAAACATAATGCAAAACCATCACAACATTAGCCCAATGATTCACATGCATAACCAATATGCAAAACCATTACCTCATTAATCCAATGATTCACATGCATAACCAATATGCAAAAGGTAACATTTAGCATCATCAATTCACTGTTTTAAAGCATCATACAAAGCCATTGATCAACATGCAACATCATGCATCAAAACCACATTTTCAATGTATAAAAACCAAGGATCTCTTACCTTGAGCATCCTTCACATACGGCTTTCAAAACCAGCATTAAACCATGCTAAAATATGCTTACAAAACAGAATTAAACCATGCAAAACACATGCATTTCAATCATCAACCACATTTGCTTTTAAAACCAAATCACAACACAATTCAAGAGCAAAAATCCTTTTACTTACTCTTGAGCTTAGCAAAGTTGTTTAGACTTACACTAAGCTCCCAAAAACCTTCAAACCTTGGTTTAAAAGCTGAAATCCCAACTTCACTCACCGATAACCAAAACAAGGCTAGCCAACAAGCCTTCCAAGCTTCCGAAACCTTCCGCAACACCTCTAAAGCTCACGGATCAAACTCCCTTGTTTCAAGCACACAAAAATAGAACATTAATGCATCCTTATGCATTAAAACACCAGCAACAACAACACAACTCGCTGCTCATCACAAATCTAACAATTTGGCTACCAAACACAACCGAAATCACCTCCAAACACTTCCAAAACTTAACCCAGCCAAGATCCATCACTTCTAACCATTTTTATACATCAATTAACATCCGAAATGATCACAAACACATCCTTATACCTCCAGGTATAACAGATCACCAAAAACACTCCAAAAACAACCAAAAACTCAAGCCAAACTTAGGAAATTCAACCTATCCGGGATTGCATTGATTAAACCTCAACTTCTAATCAATTTAGCATTCATTTAACATCATTTTGACACTCCAAAACACTGCCCAAACAGATCACACGAAAATTTCACCAAAATCACCAAATCTTGCATTTTAAGCCAAAAATCAAGATTCCAATTGAAAAGCCATTAACAAAACATAAATCAAGGATTGAGAACTTAGGAATTTCAGTAAAGAACTGATAGTTTAGAGGAGAAGGACGTTCTTACCTCCAAACTTGAATTTCTCCTTTTTAGAGCCAAAAAGCTTGATGAAACAACTTGCAAATTGAGAGGTTTTGTTGATGAGATGATTAGGAATCAAATGAGAGTTGAAATGAGAGATTTAGATGCCAAAATCAGAGAAGGAAATCTGGAGAATTGTGTTTGGGTTGAGAGAAAATGGAAAGTTAGTTAAGAAATTGGTTAAAATGATTTCCCTCCCTTTCATAATCTTTAAAAATCAGAATAAAGCCTTAAAATATCTTAGAAAAATCTGGAGAAATCCTTTTTGGAATAATAGCTCCTTAAAGATTCAAAGTTTCAATCCTTTATAAAACTGTCCCGCAACTTTCAAAAATTACATTTTGGTCACTAGCCAAAATGTCAACCTTCCGAACCTCATTTTCCAAAATTGATTTCACAGTTCACTTTTATATATTAAAAGATGATTTTAGAACATTTTTCCATATTTTTAATGCAACCCGAGCTAGGCTTTCCTAAATTCACTCTTATATATTCGATCAGCACTTTGACCGAACCGGTCAACGCCCAAAACTTCTGAGCCCAAAACCGGGGCGTTACAACTCTCCCCCCCTTAGGAAATTTCGTCCTCGAAATTTCAACCGGCGAAAAGAGAACCACAACCTTCTCAAAGCAACACACAAGACAACACAACCGCCTCAACCTCACTAAACACATTCCACACAAAACCTCCACCATACACTGTTCACAAATCCAAACTCTCAAAGGTAACCACGACTTAACCTTCCACATAACCAGACTGTACACAATCCCAACATCAACCTGAAGAACTTCAGCTCTTACAGCAGACAACACTGTAACACACAACTCCCAAGACTTGTTTACACAGAGACAACAACCAATCCAACTCAGCCACTATGCAAACCCCTCAGCCTCTAAAACTCTTGCAAACTCCCAAACCTCTTCCAAAGATTTTCCCAACAAGCAAAAATCCTTAAACATCAACTGTTTACTCAAGCTCTTCAACGAAGCTGACAATCCTTCACATCCGCCACAAACATTACCATAACAGCTCACTAGGATTACTCACCCAGATTCCAAGAATTACAACATAACCCCAACTTGAATTCGTCAGCCTCTCCACACACCACCAACCGACTTCAAACGGAACTTTCTTAACCACAACCAGCCAACCACTTCTCACAAGAACCCAAACAACCAACGAAAGCCTTCGATCTTTCACAGCCCTTTCACTACAAACTTCAACCAGAACACTTGCATTACCAGAACATTACTTAACCAAAACACACATAACAGCTTCTGATCTCCTCAAAGGTTGCTAAGAACCAACACAACCCTTTCACAACAACTTAAAAGCTAAGCTACCTCAGCCCTTGGAAACACAACCTCAAATTGCAACATCCTTTAGCACCATGGAACTACCCCTTCCACTTAGCTATTCAAACCACTTAACCGATACTAACCTCAACCGATAGCCTTCACCACCAAACCACTAAACTCTCTGAGCATCAAACACTATCCTTCTACCAACCGGCTATACCACTCTCACTATCACTAGCAACTAGTTTACCAAACTCCAACACTTCGCTCTCACTCAGTACCAAACAACCTCTAAAAACCCATCATCCCACCTAATCCAACCACAACACTAACAGATTCGATTAGTTATTAGCGAGCGTGAACATCGTATGCATGATCACCTACATGCCCTATCAATGCCTGATGTACATGTATGCAAAACCTCTAGTGTCATGCCACATGTATGCATGGACCAACATATATAATATAGCATATAACAATGATTTTAACTGTGCATGAATGCCAGTTCACACCCTCCAATAACATCCTCAAATATGTCTAAGAACAACCTCCTAACTCACCTTTAACTTATCTAACTCCATCATACCAACAACCTTTAACTACAAGATACTTACCCAAGCCTTCTTCACACCCAAGATATTTCAAAACCACAACTACCACTACCCCAAACATACTAGCAACAAGACTAGACTTACCACACAAGGAAAACCAACAGAAACCAAACTAAGGCAACTAAAGCAAAGATCACTTAACAAGGTTACCTGAAAGCACAACACCACCCTGAAGCTTCATCAGACGAGCTCTCTTCCTTGCGAAACCATCATCCTCCTGCCGCACCATTGCAGCACCAGCTGACACACCAGGGTCACCACCAACTCCTTGCGGTAAAGAACCTTGGCTATTCCGAGCCAACATCAAACAATCACGTCTCATGTGACCAGCAGACCCACACTTCCAGCAACTCTCTTTTCCCACACTCTTCACAACTTCCTGCTCTTTCTGCCACCTCTGAACCTCGCCTCGGCCGTACCGACGACCTTTCTGAGACCCTTTGGCTATCACTGAAACTGACCTCACTCCATGTGGACAATCACGCTTAACATGCACTTTAGAACCACAATTCCAGCAAACACCTGCGCCCCAACAACTTCCAACATGTTGCCTTTCACATCGGTCACACACAGATGACTGAGCTTCTACTCCTTGCTCAAGCAACACTTGCTCACCAACAGCACTACCTTCACATTGCTTAACCCTTGGAAACTTCTCTCCAAGATACCTTTCATAAAAGGCCGATACAAAGAAATCCCAATCAATATCAGGAATATGTGACGCCACAGCCACAGATGTCCACCAGGCACACGCATCCTCCAACATCAAAGAAACAACACTCCCCAGTTTACAGGCATAATCACAGCCTTCCCGATCCAAGATCAGAACCACATTGGCCAACCAGACCTCAAACATCTCCGGTGTAGAACCATGATATTCCACAGCACCCAAATCAAGCAAACGCTGCTTCGGCAAACCCTCACATCTAGCCAGCACATTTACTGACTTTACCTCTACCGCAGCCTGAGATGTTCCCAACACCTCCTGAACAACAGATAATGAACTTTTCATCACAGAACCAGTTTCTTTCCCTTGCCTTACCATCTCAACTCCAGGCACAGAAGACTGAGACAAAACACCTCTACAAAAGGGTGAATTCCTTGCCTTAACAACCTGCCCCAAGGCAGCAACCATCTCACTCAACCGCCATTCTTTCATCGACTTTGCCATACCACTAACAACAACAAACATACAATCACAACAAGCAAACAAACCTGTTAGACCAGCATTAAGCAAGGATTCAAATTCCAACTCCAAATAACACAATAGCTATATTAATAAGGCAATGGGTATCCCGAATCCTCCCCTTTACATGACATAACAGTCAACACAACATGGATATCACAACGTCAAGCATATCAACAACATACCTTGATCATGCTTACACCAAACAACATCCAATTGCATCAGCATACTAGCAACATATCATGCTCAATACACATTCACCATGCATACATCAGCTCATAGCATCAGCACATATCCACATAAACTCAACCAAGATTCATAACCACAAAACATGCTTGCATACATCAGCAACATGCTCAGAAACATCAACAGCATACTCAAAAACACATGTTTCAACCAACTTTCAACCACACAACAAGGTAAACATCAAACACACATCACATCAACTTATCGTTTTCCCCAACCTTCGCAACTCAGCTCTGATACCACCAAATGTAACCCCCGTAGCCCGGCCTAGACGGTTGACCCGAACTACGAAGATTACACGGGGAAAACCAAAGTCAACCCGAAAGTCAACCTTGATTAACAACCTTTTTTTTTCTTTTCAAACTTGTCTAGATGCACATTAACCTTAGATGTGATCACACAAACACCATACTCAAAGATCACAAACATCAGAGATCAAACAGGGACCCAATTGAACAAATTACAACTTTAGGGACCAAATTGTAATTTCTGAAAACTTTAAGGACTTAACCAGATTTTAAGTTACCAACTTAAAATTAATCATGTTTCATGCTTCTCTGCCAAATTTCAGCTCAAACGGACATCCCAAACTCATACAATTGCACAAACAAGTTTCAGGACCAAAATGCAAACATTTTGAAACATTTAACCGCCCATGTCAGCCCCCAACGGTCACCCGTTCCGAAACAGGCCAAGCCCGTTCCGAAACACGGGACCGTTCCGCAACGTGTTCCGCAACGGGGGTCTGGCAGAATGCTTTCCGTTTCGGAACGGTGGCACCCGTTTCGGACGCCTGGGTTCATGCAGGGCACCCGTTCCGAAACGGTGTCATCTGTTCCGAAACGCCTAGCCCAGAATGCTGCATTTTGCTCACTCAAACACACAATTGATCATTCAAACATGCTCCAAAAGCCACCAAACTTTACCATCATGCAATTCAACATAAATGAGACATACTTGCATCAACAATTCAACAGAAACACAACATATAAGAAAAGCCCCAAATCTATACGCATGCTTCCTACACAAGCAACCATTTAGGCACAAACCTTCCAAATCACTCTCATTTAAGCCAATTCATGTTCCAACAACATAGCAACAACATTAAAACATTCTTGATCAAACAAATACGATCACATACTCATAAACCCGAGAGACTCTACCCCATTGCCCTTATTAACTATAGCTATTCACCGAGACATACATCTCCATTGGAGTCCACCTTGAATCCCTTGCTCCTTGCTGTCCAAACTTCAAGAATCTGCATTGATGGACAAAAAGGAGCATAAGCACATAATGCTTAGTGAGGAATGCTCAAAACCAAAACACCATCAATGCAGCGGGTCATTAAAACACTTTTAAAACAAACCCGATTTGATTACCAAAGCCATGTTTGAAAACCCTTTTCAACATCAAGCTCAAACCATGCATAAACACCATATGCCAAGCTTAAACAAAACCATGGAAAACACTCCCATTTCACAACATACCTTTCTTAAACTTGAAGCCATTTCAAACAAGAAACCTTTTAAAACCATAACTCAAATAATCCATCTCATGCATTTAACCAAGGCAACATAAGAACCATAACAACATCTTCACATACCTTTAAAAACAAGTCTTACAAGACTCCAATGCAATAAAGATATCTCATGCTCTCATGCATCATTTACCGAATGATAACCAACACTTGTTCAACCTAACAAGTAAACATGCATTCACAAGCATTATACACTATACATGCAACTATGCATCTTTTCCAAGCATCTCATGCCTCACATGCAATTATGCATCATTTCAAGCATCACATGCCTCACATGCAATTATGCATCATTTCAAGCATCTCATGCTTCACATGCAACTATGCATCATTTCAAGCATCTCATGCTTCTTTATGATCAAGAACATTACATTGGCTTCCAAGTGATCAACCACATCCACTTTTCAACTCAACAACCCGATCGGATACGCGGATTCCGAGCGTTGTCCCTACGCTCCATACACCCTACCAATCCAAGGTCTCCCAAATGGACTTTTAAACACCATTTGACCTTACAAGCCTAAGGTTCCCATGTATGGACTTTTAAACACCATACAACCTTAGCTTTTACCGAGGTTCCCATGCATGGACTTTTAAACACCATACAACCTCAACATGCACAAGGTTTCCATGTATGGACTTTTAACCACCATACAACCTTTGCATAACCGATTGGTAGTTGTATAAATCACTAACGAGATCCGGGACACCCCACACAAGATCCACACATGGACTTAACACTGCCATTGTGATCTTAACAAGCACAAGGTTCTCACATATGGACTTTTAACCATCATACAACCTTTGCTTAACCAAGGTCCTCGAATGGGCAACAACCTCCATTATGACCTCATCTCGTTAGGATACTTGAAGGGAGTTTCCCGGTCCACTCTTGACCACTCCACCTCCAAGGCGACTTAATTCACGGTGCACCCAATCCTATAGCCGGCTAACTACATCCGATCAACAAACCAAGAACCATTTACATCACTTGCCAATATAACCATCTTACCATATTAATCCAATGTTCCACATGCATAAACATAATGCAAAACCATCACAACATTAGCCCAATGATTCACATGCATAACCAATATGCAAAACCATTACCTCATTAATCCAATGATTCACATGCATAACCAATATGCAAAAGGTAACATTTAGCATCATCAATTCACTGTTTTAAAGCATCATACAAAGCCATTGATCAACATGCAACATCATGCATCAAAACCACATTTTCAATGTATAAAAACCAAGGATCTCTTACCTTGAGCATCCTTCACATACGACTTTCAAAACCAGCATTAAACCATGCTAAAATATGCTTACAAAACAGAATTAAACCATGCAAAACACATGCATTTCAATCATCAACCACATTTGCTTTTAAAACCAAATCACAACACAATTCAAGAGCAAAAATCCTTTTACTTACTCTTGAGCTTAGCAAAGTTGTTTAGACTTACACTAAGCTCCCAAAAACCTTCAAACCTTGGTTTAAAAGCTGAAATCCCAACTTCACTCACCGATAACCGAAACAAGGCTAGCCAACAAGCCTTCCAAGCTTCCGAAACCTTCCGCAACACCTCTAAAGCTCACGGATCAAACTCCCCTGTTTCAAGCACACAAAAACAGAACATTAATGCATCCTTATGCATTAAAACACCAGCAACAACAACACAACTCGCTGCTCATCACAAATCTAACAATTTGGCTACCAAACACAACCGAAATCACCTCCAAACACTTCCAAAACTTAACCCAGCCAAGATCCATCACTTATAACCATTTTTATACATCAATTAACATCCGAAATGATCACAAACACATCCTTATACCTCCAGGTATAACAGATCACCAAAAACACTTCAAAAACAACCAAAAACTCAAGCCAAACTTAGGAAATTCAACCTATCCGGGATTGCATTGATTAATCCTCAACTTCTAATCAATTTAGCATTCATTTAACATCATTTTGACACTCCAAAACACTGCCCAAACAGATCACACGAAAATTTCACCAAAATCACCAAATCTTGCATTTTAAGCCAAAAATCAAGATTCCAATTGAAAAGCCATTAACAAAACATAAATCAAGGATTGAGAACTTAGGAATTTCAGTAAAGAACTGATAGTTTAGAGGAGAAGGACGTTCTTACCTCCAAACTTGAATTTCTCCTTTTTAGAGCCAAAAAGCTTGATGAAACAACTTGCAAATTGAGATGTTTTGTTGATGAGATGATTAGGAATCAAATGAGAGTTGAAATGAGAGATTTAGATGCCAAAATCAGAGAAGGAAATCTGGAGAATTGTGTTTGGGTTGAGAGAAAATGAGAGAAAAGGAAAATTGAGAGAAAATGGAAAGTTAGTTAAGAAATTGGTTAAAATGATTTCCCTCCCTTTCATAATCTTTAAAAATCAGAATAAAGCCTTAAAATATCTTAGAAAAATCTGGAGAAATCCTTTTTGGAATAATAGCTCCTTAAAGATTCAAAGTTTCAATCCTTTATAAAACTGTCCCGCAACTTTCAAAAATTACATTTTGGTCACTAGCCAAAATGTCAACCTTCCGAACCTCATTTTCCAAAATTGATTTCACAGTTCACTTTTATATATTAAAAGATGATTTTAGAACATTTTTCCATATTTTTAACGCAACCCGAGCTAGGCTTTCCTAAATTCACTCTTATATATTCGATCAGCACTTTGACCGAACCGGTCAACGCCCAAAACTTCTGAGCCCAAAATCGGGGCGTTACAAAGGCCAAACACTAAAACCAGCATTCTCATCAACATTCAACATACTTAGGGAGTTCAAAACCTCTCCCAAAACATACACATAGGTCCCCCATTGCCAAATTACCAAAAGCTAAAAATGTACTTAAGAAACCTTCCATACATTGAGCTTTACTTTCACTTGAATGCTTGCCCTTTTTGCTGCCCTCAAAGTACTCTAATGTTCTGCATTATTGAATTAAGAAAAACGAAAGAGAGCGTAAGCAAAAGCTTAGTGAGGAATGCTCAATAAAACCATTCAATAATGCATTTATAAAACACTTTATAAATCATGCTTCAAATCAACATTTGCACATGCTCAAAAGCATACTTTAAACAAGCATCTCATGCTTCATATCATACATGTCATATTGGCTACAAGTGATAAATTCCATTTCTTTAAAAACAAGTTCATCAACTTTCACCCCAAGGACTTTTAAACACCTTGGCCCCAAGGACTTTTAAACACCTTGGCCCATGGACTTTTAACCACCATGGAAAGGACCACACAAGGACTTTTAACCACCTTTGTGTCCGTATCAAGTTTCACCCCAAGGACTTTTAAACACCTTGGCCCCATGGACTTTTAAACACCATGGCCCCATGGACTTTTAAACACCATGGAAAGGATCACACAAGGACTTTTAACCACCTTTGTGTCCATAGCAAGAACCATCCAAGGACTTTTAACCACCTTGATGTTCTTAAGTAAACAAGGCTCACTCAAGGACTTTTAACCACCTTAGTGACCTTAACCTTTTCAAAACATCACTTGCCAATATACATCATTATCATCAATTTATCCACTGTTTTAAAGCATTAAACCAAGCCATATTCATCATGCATTTAAAAGCATCGAACCACATTTAATCAATGTACAAAAACAAGGAACTCTTACCTTGAGCTTCCTTCAACATATGGCTTACAAAAACAGCATTAACCATGCTAAATCATGCTTTCAAAACAGAGTTTAAAACATGCAATAAACCACATTGCACAACAATCAAATCATGGCCACCACTAGAGAGTATTTCCGAAAACTTACACTTGAGCTTAGCAAAGTTGTTTAGACTTAAACTAAGCTCCCAAGACATTGGTTTCAAAGCTGAAAACCCAATTTCACTCACCGATTCCACTTCGCCTCTTGTCGAAGCACCAAATCAAGCTTCCGGATCAACAACTCTTGGATCCAAAGATGCCTCCCCTCCAAACTTGAGTTTCTCCTCTTTTTGGAACCAAAAACCTTGATGAATCAAGTAGCAAATGATGAGGTTTTGTAGATATGTTGATTAGGAATTAAAAGAGAGTTGAAAGGAGAGATTTAGGTGTAACCTCCGTAGCCCGGTCTAGCCGGTTGACCCGAACTACGAAGATTACACGGGGAAAACCAAAGTCAACCCGAAAGTCAACCTTGATTAACGACCTTTTTTTTTTTCTTTTTAATCTTGTCTAGATGCACATTAACCTTAAGTGTGATCATACAAACAACATATCAAAAGATCACAAACATCAGAGATCAAACAGGGACCCAATTGAACAAATTACAACTTTAGGGACCAAATTGTAAATTCTGATAAATTAAGGGATTTAACCCAAATTAAAGTTACCATCTTGAAATTAGTCAGGTTCCGTGCTTCTCTGCGAAATTTCAGCTCAAACGGACATCCACAGCTCATGCAATTGATCACGCAAGATTTAGGACCAAAACGCAAACATTTCAAAACATGTAACTACCATGTCAGCTCCCTAACGGTCGACCGTTCCGAAACAGGCTAGCCCTGTTCCGAAACACGGGCCGTTCCGAAACGGGTTCCGGAACATGGCCTCGGCAGAGGCTAAACCGTTTCGAAACGGTGCATACCGTTTCGGACGCCTGGGTTCATGCAAGGCACTCGTTCCGAAACGGTACACCCCTGTTCCGAAACGCCTGCACAAAAACCAGCAAACAAGCATACTAGATCATGCAATTGGACACTCAAACATGCTCCAAACATCACCAAACTTTACCAGCATGCAATTAAACATATTTAACACATATAAGCATCATCAATTCAGCAAGATAACATCTCATGCAAAAAGGCCCAAATTTAAGGTCATGCTTCCTACACAAGCTATCCACTCAAGCTTCAACTTGCAAAACAAGCATATAAGGTTCAATCCAAAAATCAGCAACATCAACCACATTCAACATACTTAGGGAGTCGTAAACACCTCCCAAAACCAATACATTGGTCCCCCATTGCCAAAAACATACAAAAGCTAAAACACTTTTAAAACCTTCATACATTGAGCTTTACTTGTACTTGTTTGCTTGCCTCCTCTTGCTGCCCTCAATGCACTCTAATGCTCTGCATTATTGAATCAAGAAAACGGGAGAGCGTAAGCCAAAGCTTAGTGAGAAGTGCTCTTTAAAAACCATTCAATAATGCATTAAAATTCATTTGTAAATCATGCTTGAAAACAACCTTTACACATGCTCAAAGCATACTTTAAATCAAGCAATAACATGCTTCCACATTTCATTTAAACTAGCATCTCATGCTTCAACATAAACATTAAATCATGCATCTCATGCATCTCATGTACAATACATGTCATATTGGCTCGAGTGATACATTTCATTTAGAAATCAAGTTCAACAACTTTCCCCAAGGACTTTTAAACACCTTGGACCCCAAGGACTTTTAAACACCTTGGCCATGGACTTTTAAACACCATGAATGGACCACACAAGGACTTTTAAACACCTTTGTGTCCGTAACTTGAAATACCCCAAGGACTTTTAAACACCTTGGCCCCAAGGACTTTTAAACACCTTGGCCCCATGGACTTTTAACCACCATGGAAAGGAGCACCTAAGGACTTTTAACCACCTTAGTGTCCGCAACAAGATTCATCCAAGGACTTTTAACCACCTTGATGATCTTAGATAACAAGGCTCACTCAAGGACTTTTAACCACCTTAGTGACCTTCACTTTTACAAACCATCACTTGCCAACACACACTTTATACATCATGTAACCCACTGTTTTAAAACATTTAAACCAAGCCATTTCATCATGCATTTCAAAGCATTAAATCATCATTTAACAATGCATAAAACAAGGTACTCTTACCTAGAGACACCTTCAACACATGGCTTAAAACATCAGCATAAATCATGCTAAAACATCAGCAATTAACATGCTCAAACATGCTTTCCAAAACAGTAGCAAATCATGCGAAATCATCATTTCACATTTCATCAAAACATGGCCACCACTTTAAGAGAGTAATCCGAAAACTTACACTTGAGCTTAGCAAAGTTGTTTAGACTTAAACTAAGCTCCCAAAACCTTCAACCTTTGGTTTAAAAGCTGAAAATCCATTTTCACTCACCGATTACCAAACAAGCCTAGCCAACAAGCTTTCCAAGCTTCCGAAACCTTCCGAAAACACCTCCAAAACTCAAGGATCAACCTCCCTTGTTTCAAGCACATAAAAACAGAACATTAATGCATCCTTATGCATTAAAACACCAGCAACATCAACACAACTCGCTGCTCATCACAAATCTAACAATTTGGCTACCAAACACAACCGAAATCATCTCCAAACACTTCCAAAACTTAACCCAGCCAAGATCCATCACTTCAAACCATTTTTATACATCACATAACATGCAAAAAGATCACAACCACGTCCTTATACCTCCAGGTATAACAGATCACCAAAAACACTCCAAAAACAACCAAAAACTCAAGCCAACCTTAGGAAATTCAACCTATCCGGGATTGCATTGATTAAACCTCAACTTCTAATCATTTTAGCATTCATTTAACATCATTTTAACACCTAAAAACCCTGCTTAAACAGATCACACGAAATTTTCACCAAAATCACCAAATCTTGCATTTTAGCCAAAAATCAAGATCTCAATTGAAAAGCCTTTAATAAAACATGAATCAAGGATTGAGAACTTAGGAATTTCAGTAAAGAACTGATAGTTTAGAGGAGAAGGACGTTCTTACCTCCAAACTTGAATTTCTCCATTTTAGAGCCAAAATGCTTGATGAATCAACTTGTAAATTGTGAGGTTTTGATGATGAGATGATTAGAAATCAAATGAGAGTTGAAATGAGAGATTAAGAAGTCAAAATCAGAGAAAGAAATCTGAGGAAATCTTGTTTGGGTAGAGAGAAAATGAGAGAAAAGAGAATTTGAGAGAAAATAGAAAAATTAGTTAAGAATTGATTAAAAATGATTTCCCTCTCTTTTCTTAATCTTTAAAATCAGATTTTAGACTTAAAATATCTTAGAAAAATCTGGAGAAATCCTTTTTGGAATAATAGCTCCTTAAAGATTCAAAGTTTCAATCCTTTATAAAACTGTCCCGCAACTTTCAAAAATTACATTTTGGTCACTAGCCAAAATGTCAACCTTCCGAACCTCATTTTCCAAAATTGATTTCACAGTTCACTTTTATATATTAAAAGATGATTTTAGAATATTTTTCCATATTTTTAATGCAACCCGAACTAGGTTTTCCTAAATTCACTCTTATATATTCGATCAGCACTTTGACCGAACCGGTCAATGCCAAAACTTCTGAGCCCAAAACCGGGGCGTTACATTAGGTGAGAAAATAAGAAACAATTCTCTGGAAAGAAGGTGTTTGGGTTGAGAGAAAATGAGAGAAAAGAAAATAGGAAGTTAGTTATCAAAATAACCAAAATGGCTTTCCCTCCTCTTTTGATATGTTTTAAAATCAGAATATAGCTTAAAATATCTTAGAAAAATCTGGAGAAACTACTTTTGGATTAATAGCTCCTTAAAGATTCAAAGTTTCAACCCTTTATAAAACAGTCACCAAACTTTCAAAAATTACTTTTTGGTCACTAGCCAAAATGTCACCCTTCCAAAACTCATTTTCCAAAATTGATTTCACAGTTCACTTAATTATATTAAAAGATGATTTTAGAACATTTTTCCATATTTTTAATGCAACCCGAACTAGGCTTTCCTAATTCCGCCTCTTTAGATTCGAACAGCACTTTGACCAAACCGGTCAACGCCCAAAACTACTAAGCCCAAAACCGGGGCGTTACAGGGAGTCTTTGAGGCATGTTTGATTGTGTTAAAGGATGAAAAACCAGTTATATCTGATGTTTCTAGGCAAGGTGTATCGAAACACCCTCAAGTGTTTCGAAACGGGGGCCTGTAATGGTCTTTGTGTTTCGAAACGATTGAGACTGTTTCGAAACAGTTTGGCTACTGGAGTGCCCTATTTCGGTACTGGTCTCGGAACATACCCGCATACCAAAACGGTCAAAACCATTTCGATACATGCGTTTCGATACGGTGGGTAGGTGTTCCGATACGGTTGACCGTTGGACGCAGTTTTGAATTGCTTTGAGTCTTCATGCTTTACATCTTAGTCCTAAATGTTGTGGATGCAATTGCTTGAGCTTGGAATATCTATTTAAGCTGAAATTTGGTAGAGAAGCATGTAACATGATTAATTTCATATTGGTAATCCTAAAACCAGTGAAGTCCCTCTAATTTACAAATATTACAATTTGGTCCCTAATCTTATTTAAAGTGCAATTGAGTCCCTAAATGCGTTCCGATTACTGTGCCTTTTTCTACCATGTCTCGTGGCTTTCCATATAGGCTTATTGTAGATCTAGACAAGATTAAAAATAAAAAAGGTCGTGAATCAAGGTTGACTTTCGGGTTGGCTTTGGTTTTCCCCGTATAATCTTCAAAGTTCGGGTCAAACATCTAGGCCACGGGGTTACGTTTGTTGGTATCAGAGCCAGGTTATCAAATAATTGGGGTTTGGTATGTGGTTGTTGTATGTGTTTATGCATGATTGTGTCATTTCAGTGAAAGTTTGATGTATGAACAGTGATGTGTGATTAGTTTGAGATGATTTAGTGTTGCTATGCTATGTTTGGAGTGTGGTTAAGGATCCCATTGCCATATCAAAACTAAGGAGAATAATTGTTTTCAAAAATGAGCTTGAGTACTTGGACTACTTACCTTATTATGCCTAATTGTGCTTATTGCATTTTTGTCAGTGCATTGTTTTTATTATGGTGCCACGTAGAGAGCTGAGAATCAATACTAGATCGATGGCTGATAATGAGAATGCAGAGAATGTAGAGGATTTACCTCCTCCTCCCCCTGGTGGACCACTCGGTGGTGGTGGAGCCGGGGCTGGTAATGCTGATGTTGGTGCTGGGGTTGCTGGACCTGAGGGTGTGCAGGGGCAAGCTTCTCCTGACATGACCATGTTGATTCAGGCTATTGCTGGAGCTTTCCAGGTAGCAGTAGTTGGGGCTCATGGAGATGCACCACATGATGGTGCTAATGTGAGATTGCCTTTGGAGCGTCTTCGTAGTCTAGGTGGGACTGAGTTCAGAGGCTTGTCTCCGGAAGGATCTGAGTCTTGGTTGGAGAGCACCAAGAGGATTCTGGGTCAGTTGAACTGCAACAATGTGCAGAAGATGGGTTGTATTGTGTCACTGCTGCATGGTGATGCTTATACGTGGTGGACGACCACTATTTCCGGAATGGAGGATGATGAGATGACTTGGACGTTCTTCTTGAATGCGTTCAAGCGGAAGTATCTGGGAGTGCGTTACCTTGATGAGAAGAAGAGAAAGTTTATGTCTCTCATGAAAGGGAACATGTCTGTAGCTGAATATGAAATTCAGTTTGTTCGCCTTAGTCAGTATGCGCCTGAGCTAATCCCTAATGAGCGGGAGAGGTGTGAACGATTCCGTTATGGGCTTGTAGCGGATGTCAAGACCTATATGCTTGCAGCTGATTACACTGATTTCGATGTCTTGGTCACAAGAGCCAAGGACATTGAATCGAATCTTGGTTTGGCAAGTCAAGCTGGTGGCTCTAGCCCGGGAAAGCGAGCTGCGGAACGCGATTTTGGTAGAGATCGCAACAAAAGACAGAAGGATATGAAGTCGCCCTACGATGCTAGACGTGGGGTGGTAACCCTGGTAGAGGTCAGCATGGACCAAATGCTTTCCTAAGGACTCCTTAGTGTAATCGTTGTGGTAGAAGACATGGTGGTGAGTGTTGGGGTAACCTTGGGATATGCTGGAATTGTGGGAACCGAGGGCATTTGAAGAAAGATTGTCCTCAGCCACTGAGAGAGGGACATGCTCTGGTGAGAGCAGCTGAGTCACAGAGAGGTCGTGGGCGCGGCCTTGGTAATTTTCAGCGTAGGGAGGATGGTGGAAGGAATGTGGCACATGTTGTGGCTGTTCAACCTGAGGGTGGCAGTCAAGCTCGAGTGTATGCCCATCATGAGGGAAGGAATGACACGGATGTGATCGCAAGTACCTTTACTTTGCTATCCTTGCCATTACTTTCTTTGATTGATTATGGATCTACACACTCGTACATATTACGTGAACATGCTCAAATGCTTGGTTTACCTGTTGAGTCTCTGGATGTTGGTATGCGTGTGACTAGTTCCTTTGGTGAGACGGTTGTAACAAGAAAGTTGTATAGGAGATGTCCCTTGAAGGTGCAAAATCATGTTTTTCTTGTTGATCTCATGGAATTGCCATTCTATGGTTTTGATGTAATCCTTGGCATGGATTGGCTTGTTGAGTATAGAGCAGTTGTGGATTTCGAGAGCAAGCGAGTTTCGTTGAAACTTGCGGATGATTATGAGGTGGTGGTTATGGGTGATAATGTGAAGTTTCTTGCCAATTTGGTGTCTACATTGGAAGCAAGTCGGATGTTGCGGCAGGGTTGCGAGGCTTACCTAGCATTTGTTATGAATCCTAGTTCAAAGGAGGTGCGCGTTCAGGATATAAGAACTGTGCGTGAGTTCGCTAGAGTGTTTCTAGAGGAGTTACCTGGATTGCCGCCTAGTCGGGAAGTGGAGTTTGGGATTGAGCTGTATGAGAACACAACTCCGGTGTCCATTGCTCCCTATCGCATGGCACCCAAAGAGTTGAAGGAGTTGAAGACGCAACTTCAGGAGTTGCTTGATCGTGGCTTCATTCGGCCTAGTGTTGTCACCTTGGGGGTGCACCGGTCTTGTTTGTGAAAAAGAAAGATGGCACGATGAGAATGTGCATCGATTATCGCCAGCTGAACAAGTTGACCGTAAAAAACAAGTACCCTTTGCCGAGGATTGATGATCTTTTTGATCAGTTTCAGGGAGCGGCTGTGTTTTCAAAGATTGACTTGAGGTCAGGGTACTATCAGCTAAAGGTGAAAGATGTGGATGTGTCAAAAACAACCTTTAGAACGAGGTATAGGCATTATGAGTTCCTTGTGATGTTGTTTGGTTTGACGAATGCTCCTGCTGCTTTCATGGACATGATGAATAGGGTGTTCCATGAATACTTGGACAAGTTTGTTGTGGTGTTCATCGACGATATCCTTGTGTACTCTCGTACTGAGGAGGAGCATGAGGGTCATTTGAGAATTGTTTTGTAAGCGTTGTTGGAAAATCAGCTTTATGCTAAGCTGAGCAAATGTGAGTTCTTGCTAAAGGAAGTTGTTTTCCTTGGTCATGTGGTTTCGGCTGAAGGGATTCGAGTTGATTCCCAGAAGGTTGAGGCGGTGATGAATTGGAAGCCTCATCAGTCTGTTCATGAAGTCTGTAGTTTCCTTGGGTTGGTGGGATACTACCGGAGGTTCGTGGATGGATTTTCTAAGATTGATGCCCTTTAACGAAGTTGTTTCAGAAAGATGTTAAGTATGAGTGGACGGAAGCGGGACAACAAGCTTTTGAGAAGCTTAAGGCAGCTCTGACGCAAGCTCCTATCTTGGTTCAACCTGAATCAGGAAAAGAGTTTGTGGTGTACAGTGACGCATCCTACGTTGGTTTGGGGGTGTGTGCTAATGCAAGAGGGTAAGGTGGTGGCTTATGCATCACGACAGTTGAAGGTTCATGAGCGCAATTATCCTACGCATGATATTGAGTTAGCTGCGGTGGTTTTTGCTCTGAAGATCTGGAGACATTATCTTTATGGTTAGAAGTGTACTGTGTACACGGATCACAAGAGTTTGAAGTATTTGATGTCTCAGAAAAGAGTTGAATCTTAGGCAACGGTGATGGGTAGAGTTGCTTAAGGATTACGATCTAACGATCGAGTATCATCCAGGAAAGGCCAATGTTGTGGCCGACGCCTTGAGCAGAAAAGTGGCGGTGGATTTAAGGGCGATGTTTGCTAGCTTGAGCATATCACGAGATGGAGGTCTTGTTACTGAATTGCAAGTGAAACCATATTTGGTTCAGTTGATAAAGGATAAGTAGTTGTTGGATGATTCTTTGGTGCCACATGTTCAGGATATTGCTGAGGATAGGCCATCGGATTTTTGTTTTAATGATGATGGTGTTCTATGTTTTGGAAGTCGGATAGTGGTGCCGAATGATGTGGAGTTGAGGCGTACTATTCTGACCGAAGCTCATAGTAGTCCTTTTGCTATGGACCCTGGTAGTACAAAGATGTACCGTGATCTGAAGGATAAGTACTATTTGGTAGGTTTGAAGAAAGATGTCGTTGAGTATGTGAGTAAGTGTATGGTTTGTCAGCGGGTTAAGGCTGAGCATTAGTTTCCTTCGGGGTTGTTGCAACCGTTGAGGGTTCCTGAATGGAAATGGGAGAGGATAACCATGGACTTTGTGTCTGGTTTTCCATTATCGCCGTCAATGAAAAATTCTGTGTGGGTGATTGTGGATCGCCTTACGAAGTGTGCGCATTTCTTACCTGTGCATACTACGTATACCTTGGATAAGCTTGCAGAGCTTTACATTGCTGAGATTGTACGTCTGCATAGTGTACCAAAATCTATAGTGTCAGATAGAGATCCGAGGTTCACTGCAAGATTTTGGGAGTGTTTACATCAAGCGTTGGGTACACGATTGAATTTCAGTACTTCTTATCATCCGCAGACGGATGGACAGTCAGAGCGTGTTATCCAAGTGCTTGAGAATATGTTGAGGTGCTGTGTGATTGAATTTCAAGGCTCTTGGGAGAAGCATTTGCCTCTGGTGGAGTTTGCTTATAATAATAGCTACCAGGCAAGTATTCAAATGGCACCTTATGAAGCTTTTTATGGGAGGAAGTGCAGAACTCCTCTTTGCTGGGCTGAAACGGGACAAAAGTTGGTCTCGATGCCGGCTTTGTTAAAAGGAACCACCGAGAAGGTGAAGCTCATTCGTGAACGGTTGAAGGCAACATCAGACCGAAAAAAGTCTTACGCGGATTTGAAGCGTAAGGAGATAGAATTTGCGGTGGGTGACCGTGTGCTCTTAAAGGTTTCACCTTGGAAGAAGGTGATGAGATTTGGCCGGAAGGGCAAGTTGAGCCCTAGATATATTGGACCATATGAGGTGATAGAATGTGTGGGTCATGTTTCTTATAAGCCGAGGCTACCAAAAGAGCTAGAAAAGATAAATAATGTGTTTCATGTGTCCATGCTTCGGAGGTATAGGTCGGTACCTTCGCATGTTATGCCTGTGGAGGAAGTTGAGTTGAATCCGGATTTGACTTATGACGAGGAACCTGTGGAGATTTTTGGTTCGGACAATAAGGTTCTGTTAGAGTATGCCCAAAGACCAATCATATGATGATTGAATAGACATACTATTTTACTAGATTTATCAAGTAATGGCATTGTCGTTATTATCATTTGGTATGTTTCTGTGCATTAAACTAACCATTGAATAATAATGTCCATACAATAGGACGATTATTGTTAAATAGGATCCTTAGTCGAATATTATTATGGGTATGGACAGTGATAATATATAAAGACTAATATGTGGTTGATTGATAACAAGTGTTGTTATTGGCATAGAGATGTCAAAATCAACACATAAGTATTTGTTAGAGAACAACATACTGGATTGACCTTCTATGAGCATGTTTCTTGGGTAATTATGTGACAGTCACAATATTGCTCATGATAAACATATGTATAATCCACAGACTTGAGATCAACATGATTTCAACATAAAGATTTACGTATTTTGACATAGTCAAACGTGTGTCGTAACTGACTACATTATAAAGACTGATGATTGGATACGTGATGACCTATGTAGTGAAATATGGTTGATCAAGAAAGGATTTGTCCCTCCTACATAATGGGAGAAATATCTTCGGCCACTTGATTGAGTGAGATTAGAAAATGCATGGCCATGCTCGAATATTATGATATGAGATATCATAGAGATTCGTTTATAATAATCTACTCAAGACATCAAGAAACACTAGATGGACAACGCAAGTGTGACTAACCCATGACTTGTGTTCATCTAAGATATAAAGGACAAAAGGATGAAATACATAAAGGAAGTTTATTCAGGAATTAGGAAAGTCAAACCACGACTTCATGCAACTTAGGTAGCAATGATGTATTTCTAGATGCCACTCATTGTTTGTAAAATTAGAACAGTTCTAATTTTTCTACTAACGTTGCATGAACCTACAAAGGGTCACACCCTTCGAATGAAATGAACAAAAATTGGAAACCATACTCCCTATTTTAGGGAGGTTGCCGAAAATCCCCTATGGGATAGGGGAAATCGGCAACTCCCTTAAATGGGAATAATATTGGATAAATATTGTATTTATCAAATATTATTTAGAGTATGGAAAATATTTAGAGACTTAAATATTATAGAATAAGATTCTAGAAATTTAAATATATATTTGGAATTTATATAATGTATACTTAATTCCAAGTTTATGTAGAATTAGATTCTACATAATTAAAAATATATATTTAAATATATTTAAATCCAGGTAAAGATAGAATGAGATTCTATATAATAAAAAATATATATATTTGGATTAAATATAATGTATATTTAAATCCATGTTTTATGTAGAATAAGATTCTACATAATTAAATATATATATTTCATTTAATATTATTAAATATAATGTATATTTAATATAAACCAATTTCAAGTAGAATTAGATTCTATGAATTTTGGTTGAACTTGGATTTAAGGAATTCAACTAGAATTAAGTCTCTGAATACTATTTAAAGGGACAAGGGCTAGCAACCAAATCATCTCTCTTCCTCCTCTTGAAGATTTCGACAACACCCCTAGGGATTCCCCACTGGAATTCGACATATCCCAGAAAGCTCTCTGAGAAGTTGTTCGATATTTTTCTGGTGTTCTACTTGCCCCTGGCAAATCCATGAAGGTTCCCTTGCTCGATTGCATGTCCCGGTTGAACTCCTGGTCGATTTCAGACTCCCTCAGGAATCCCTAGAGGGATTTCGACTTCTCCCTAGAAGGTGTTCAAACCTGTCGAAATTTATCCCTAAGTGTTAGGGAGGCCGAAACTTTGTTCGTTTTGTTCGGGTGGACTCCGTAGAGGTCGTTGCGAACCTGTTACGATTCCGGTTTTACTTGACGTGGTTATTCCGACATACCATCGGTTTTCCAGTTTCTTGAGTTTTAAAAAGGTAACTCTTCATCTTTTCACCCCGGATTCATTCCTGTACATGGATCCTGGCTGGATTACGTCGGATTATTTTTCCGCTGCGCCACGGGGCATGCCGACGTGACCCAACAGGTTCTCCGTGGTAAGACTATTGAGCTGGTTAAGTTGTTGTGGAGACATCGTGGTGTGGAGGAAGCTACATGGGAAAGAAAGGAGGATATGGAGAAGCAGTTTCCTTACCTTTTTCCTCCTGGTAAATTTCAAGGATGAAATTTCTTAAGAAGGGGAGAGTTGTAACACCCCAAATTTGGGCCTAGATGTTTAGAGTCCGAATCGGACCGGTCAGAAAACGGTTCGAATCTTAAAGGGGGTTTTAGGGAACACCTAGTTCAGGATGCTTTAAAAATATAGAAAAATATCTAAAAATCCTCATTTAATATATGAAAGATAATGGTGGAATCAATTTTACAAAATAATGTTTGGAAATACTACATTTCGGTGTAGTGACCAAATCGCAGTTTTTTTGCAAAAGTTAAATAGTGACTGTTTTGTAGAGGATTGAAACTTTGAATCTTTAAGGAGCTAATTTTACCAAAATGTTTTCATCAGATTTTTCCTTAATTTGGGATGTTTTATTAATGTTTTAATTAAAGGAGATGAAGGCTAATTAATTTGGAAACTACCTTTGACTATTCATAACTACTTTTCACAAATTTTCCCTCAGTTTATTTTCTCTCAAATTCTTTTCAACCAAAACATTCTCTCCAGCAAATATACTTTGATTTTAACTTCATTTGATTAGATTTCAATCTTCCTTTGATTCTTAATCAATTCCTCATCAAATCCACTTGATTTCTACATTGAATTTTCAAGAAAACATGCCCAAATCAAGGAGAAATCATCCATTAGAGGTAAGCTTCGTCCTTCTCCTCTAATAATCAGTTCTTTACTGAAATTCCCAAGTTATCAATCCTTTGTTAATGATTTTTAAGTGGTTTTAATGTTAGAAACAAGAAATTGTCTTAAAACTCAAGATTTTTGGAAGAGATCTTGAAGATTTTCGTGGTGAATGATTGGGCTCTATTTTGAGATGGTTTTCTAATGTATTTTGGATGTTAATTGATGTTACAAATGAGGTATTATTAATCAAATCCCGAACATGATTGTTTTCCTAAGTTTTGCTTGTTAGAATGATAGTTTTTGGGGTGATTTTGGTGTTCTGTCATAGCTGGAGGTATAAGGACGAGGTTGTGGTGGTTTTTGATGTTTAGAAATGATTAGAAGTGATAGATCTTGGCTGGGTTTTGTTTTGGAAGAGTTTGAAGGTGATTTCAGTTGTGTTTGGTAGCCGAAATGTGGTTTTTGAGTAGAGCAGCGAGTTTAGGTTTGTGGCTGATGATTTCAATGCATGATGATGCATTAATCCTATGCTCTTATGTGTTTAAAACAGGGGAGACATCTTCGGACGCTTTTGGTGTTGATCCGGAAGCCTAGATAGCATTTCGGCGAGCAAGCAAAACGTAATCGGTGAGTGCGTATGGTTTTAGAAGTCCTTGAGGGACAAAGAATCAAGGTTTGGGGATTTAGGAAAGGTTTGAAACACCTTTCTAAGTTCGTAAGTAAGTATTGGCTAGATTGCTCTCATAAATATGGTGATTGCCCCTAAAATACTTTTACATGCTCATGGTTTGAGATGGATAAATTCCTACTGTTTTTATGCATGTTTTATAGCATGAGATAATGCTTGAAATGATTTCATGAAGTAACATGTTGCATGGTTGAGATTTGAGCTTTTGTTTAAGCATGGCAAATGTTATGATTTTGAAATGAGATGGGAATGTTTTGAGAATCGTTGCATGAAAAACAGTAGGTGAGATGATGTTTTGACATAATATATTGGCATAGATGTTGAGATACTTACCAGATATAATTGATCGATCAATAGGATGAGAGTGCACTATAAACTAAAAATTCGTACGTGCTCTTTGGTTAAGCCAAAGGGAGAGAACCGATGATGGGCATTTCATCGGGTAGGACTTGGTGAAATACCCAAGCTTTGTGGCGATGAGAGATTCCGCCATGTGAGTACGGTGATGAGAGATTCCACCAGAAATTATGTTGCTAGACGAGTGAGTACGGTGATGGTAGATGCCACCGGAAGTGTCTAGTAAGATGTCCACATATCCGAGTAATATGAGATGTGAAATGCCAATATAATATATGAAAATGCTTATGATTCACATGTACCCTTGATGTAATGTTTTATGCTATGAGAAATGCATATGAGATTTGTATATGAAATGCTTTGGAGTTACAAGCATGAGTATGGCTTTGCCATGAGTGTTGCATTGGTTTAAATGCATGAGATAGAATGAAGGTACACGTGTTTTCAATGAGAAGTTGCTTTGAAAGGTTTTCAAGCATGAGTTAGAATGAGCATGTTGTTAAAAAGCTTTTGAGAAAGTGTTTTCAAGATATGCATTATTGAGTTGGTTTTCTTTAGAGCATGCCTCACTTAGCAATTGCGCTTACGCTCTCTTTTACCAATAATGCAGATAATAGAGGTGTTTCCGGGCATCAAAGAGGTTAAGATCATCCAAAGAAGTTCAAGCTCATGTATGGTGAAGTTTTCATACACTTTAGTTTTGATATAATGGCAATGGGAAACCAAGTTGTATTTGGGAGATATGTTTGAACTCCCTGAGTTTGTGACATGTTTATGTTGGCATTTTTGGGTTGTAAGTGGCCTTAAATGTTTTGTTTGAGGTTGGATTGCTTTTATTGGTTTTGTGATTAGGGAGTATGCCTCTAGACTATGTGAATTTGTGTTTGATGCCATGCTCGTGTTAGAAAGTCCTAAATATGTTCCTTATGTGTAAAGTGGTTTGCTGGTATGATTTGGGAGTCTTTGAGGCATGTTTGACTGGGTTAAAGGATGAAAAACCAGCTATATATGTTGTTTCTGGGCAAGGTGTATCGAAACACCCTCATGTGTTTCGAAACGGGGGCCTGTAATGGTCTTTGTGTTTCGAAACGATTGAGACTGTTTCGAAACAGTTTGGCTACTGGAGTGCCTGTTTCGGTACTGATCTCGGAACATACCCACGTACTGAAACAGTCAACACCGTTTCGATACATGCGTTTCGTTACGGTGGGTAGGTGTTCCGATACGGTTGACCGTTGGACGCAGTTTTGAATTGCTTTGAGTCTTCATGCTTTACATTTTAGTCCTAAATGTTGTGGATGCAATTGCTTGAGCTTGGAATGTCTATTTAAGCTGAAATTTGGTAGAGAAGCATGTAACATGATTAATTTCATATTGGTAATCCTAAAACAAGTGAAGTCCCTCTAATTTACAAAAATTACAATTTGGTCCCTAATCTTATTTAAAGTGCAATTGAGTCCCTAAATGCGTTCCGATTGCTGTGCCTTTTTCTACCATGTCTCGTGGCTTTCCACATAGGCTTATTGTACATCTAGACAAGATTAAAAATAAAAAAGGGTCGTGAATCAAGGTTGACTTTCGGGTTGGCTTTGGTTTTCCCCGTGTAATCTTCGAAGTTCGGGTCAAACGTCTAGGCTGGGCTAAGGGGGTTACACATCACCTCTATCAAAGCTAGCAGACCTCTTTCCTGCACCGGACCCACCTGATCGTTTGGCCAGACCCAAATTGTACTCTATGTCCTTGGCCTTAGCGACCAAGACATCGAAGCCTGTGTAATCCGTAGCCAAAGTATACATCTTCACTTCCTCACTCAATCCGCAACGGAAACGGTCGCATCATTCTCTTTTAGTAGGAACTAGCTCGGACGCGTATTGATTCAATCTGACAAACCGTACCTCATACTCGGTCACAGTCATGTCACCCTGGAGCAAGGTCATGAACTCTCTCTTCTTTTCATCAAGATAGTGGGGACCCAGATACTTCTTGCGGAAAGCAGACTCAAAGAACTCCCAAGTAATCTCAACATCTGGCATGCCTGTAGTAATGGTGACCCACCAAGTGTAGGCATCACCCTGAAGCAAGGAAACAACACATCCCAGTCTGTGTGCCCAGTACAACCCATCTGAGACAACATACGAACAATCTTATCAAGCCAAGCCTCTGATCTCTTGGGTGCCAACCCTCGGAATTCTTCTCCACCCAAGCTACGGAGCCTTTCGAGTGGCAAACCAATGACCTCACCCTGAGGTGGTGCCACAGCTTATCCCCCAGCCACGGCTGCCTGAAAAGCCTCAGCTATGGCCTGACCCAACGGAACCAAATCTATACCGGCCGGACCTTGGCCAACCTGAGGTCCTACGCCCTCAGCTCTCGTCTCACCTCCCTCTTGACGAGGAGGAGAAGGAGGTGGTGGAGGAGCCTCCACCTCTACAACCGGCACAACTTTAGGAGCTGCCGCCCGTGGTTCCGGATGAACCATTCTAGGCCTGCCTCTAGGTCTCATCTTACTTCAAGCAAGATATCAACTACAAACAAAATAAACACACAAAGATTGAGTTAGAAAAGACAAGGGTCCAAGGTGCTCAAGTATTCCTTTACTTAAAATCTTTTCCAATAAGGTAATAGTAGCAATGGGAACTCAACAACTATGCCTCAACACAACAACCATACTAACACATGCTTTCAAACACCATGCAAGCAAGCGAACAACAAGCATAAATAGCAAAAGCATTCCCCGAACGACATACACCGAGATATAGCAACATAACACTTCAAACTTACCTTACTTACCTTCCCGAGGTAGCGGAAACCTCAGGCTCTGATGCCAACAAATGTAACCCCCTCGTCCCTGGCTAGCCGACAGATCGGTCTTAACGGGTTACACGGGGAAAATCGGGGTGAAACCCGCTAAAGCCTCACTCTGATTAGCAACCCTAAAAATTTTCATTTAATTATCTTGTCTAAATATTACATTTAGTCCTATGTGTGAAAGCGGCAATGGAAGATGATAACGAAACAACCCGAGCAGAACATAAGGCAACTTAAATTTACCAAGTGACTTGTTAGTCCAATTTCATGCATATTAAGCAAAACCATTCATTAAAGATACATATGAACTCAACAAGGAAGCAAGCAAGCATTTGGGACTGAAACGTAACGTTCAAGAACCTTCGAAGATGCCAATTAGCCAATTTACTTGCATGCGTTTCGAAACAAGCTTGCCCGTTCCGAAACACGGGCTCCAGTTTAAAAGAAGGACCAAGCCATTCCGATACGGTCAACCTTTTTCCAGAACGGGGGTCTACAGTGACAAAACATTTTGGAACATCTTTTGAAACAGGGGTTCTTAGTGGCAAACCGTATCGAAACGAGTTCTAAAACGGGGGCTCATAGTGACAAATCGTATCGAAACGACACCACCCCCATTTCGATACGAGTATTCCTAGAGCTACAATCGTTTCGAAACTACCTCGAGCGTTTCGAAATGCCTGAACACAGAGTGACCCGAAAACATGTTTTAGCATCCTCAAACAGCCTCAAACTTTCCCAGAAACCTCAAAGATCACATAGCAACAAACATACAAACAAACTTGAGGCAATACATCCTACAAAAGAGCATGATTAAACATACAAACATGTATAACGAGTCTAACTAGCCAAAAGAAACATGTAGCAACTTGAACATCACATAAAACAAGGTTTACACCCCTTCAACACAAAACCATGAACATTCAACAACATGAAAGCCAACATAGGAGTCTAACATACGCTCCTACAACACTTAGCATCCCCATTGCCATCTATTACATTATTCAAAGAAAACCATACTTGAGCAGCAACACACACTCTTGGGTGCCCCTTCCTTGCTCCTTGATAACTTCCACACTAATGATATGCATTGTCAGAAATGAGAGCGTAATCTTGAAAGCTTAGCGAGGGAGCTCAAAAACAAATATCGACAATGCAGGGTCCAAAGCATGGTATCCATAAATCATTAACAAGGCATGCATTAACACCAACATAACAACATAGCCAACCGCTACAAGAATGCATGAACATTGCATCAAGCCAACCGCTACAAGAATGCATGAACACGACATCAAGCCAACCGCTACATGAATGCATGAACATGGTATCTTACCTCATGTTATGCTTAGCATAGATGTAACATAACATCTTACCACATTAACCACACATAAACAAGGTATATTGGCAACTGTAAAGCTTACTCGGATATGTGGATAGCTTCCGTTGGGATTTTCACCCAACGTACTCAATAACAACAATATTACCTTCTGGTGGGATTTCACACATCACCGTTTTCTTTTACAGATGGGATTCCACTCATCATCACAGATATATACATTTTTCGGTGGAATGTTACTTCACCATACTCTACCTTGGTCACTTCACACCACCAAGGCCATGCGCGGATTTGACTCTTACCGTGTGCACACTCATCCTAATGATCGATCATTTATATTCGGTAACATAACTAGTGCCAACATACTAAGCGAGTGCTCCCCAAGATTTCACAATCATGCAACACAAATATATATTGTAACACGCATAATCAAACACTTATCACACATGACCTCATTTATGCACATTAAGCAAAAATTATATAAAGTTAAACAAGAGATTAAGCTACCAACTTAACCCCACATGAGATTGCCTACCAAGCACAATCTAGCACCCCAACAACATACTTTGAACCAATTTAAAACCATTGAAAATTGTCCACTCACCAAACACCCCCAAAGCAAGCCAAGAATGTCGATCAAGCCTCCAAGTTCCCTGGAATTGAGCCCGAAGCCTCTCCAATATTTTTCCTTGTTTCTAATCAACCAAAAACAGCGTATTTTACATCAAAGCATCCACAAAATCACTGCCAAAAATCAGATTACAACTCAAGATGATTTCACTACATTTCCAAGCCAGGAACTAACCCAAACTCTTCATTTTCGGACTTGAACACAACCCAACAATTACCCATCGATTTCATCATCCAAATCATCACTAAACATGTTCAAAACAACCCCTAAGCTTAACCATACCATCAACCCAACTTTCCCTCACAAAACTAGCTCAAAAACTCAAGATTTCCACCCTTAAACTCACCCACAAATACCCATTTCGGGATTTCATTAAAACTTCACTATTTTAATATATGTTACACTTAAAAGCAAGACTATAACATATTTAGGCTTTACAAATAAAAAAACTCAATGAAAACCCAACAAAGTTTCCACCTTTGATTTAAAAATTTGAACACATGAACAACTCAAAAATGAAGTTTATGAAAATCTAAAACCATGGAAATGTTAAGGGTGAAGAGGAGAAGTCAAAAACATCATTACGTTGATAAAAAAATCTTGAAAACGCTGAGGAAGATGATGGAACAGTAGTTTGGGTTGGGGAGGGGTTTTAGTCGTGGGTTTTGTGTTTCAAGAGGAAGAAGATGATAGTTTTCAAAACATGCTTTTACTTGTTTTATTTCATTTATTAGAAAATCTCCCTTTTACCCTTATTGAAAACACATGGCCTTTTTAATTCAAAACCAAGCCCATTTTATTTAAACCAAGCCCAACGACCCGAACCCAATTTAACTCACCTAACACCTCACCCCTAAACCCGGGTGTTACAGTAAATGTTTTAGAAGTATTTGGGATCCCAAAAGGACTAATTACTTCAACTAAAAAGGATGAAATTGAAAAATGGATTCCTAAGGGGACTAAATTATGTGCCACCAACACTTATGGATCCAAAGCAATTTTGATACAAAAAATTACTTGATTGTCTTGTTTTAGGTGCGATGGAGAATGATCAACAAGTCAAACATTGAGGGGGAGCTCCGTACACACAAGGAAAGACACTTGAAGAAGGAAAGCTTCACATCCTCCCTTGGGTTCAAGTGGTAAAATTTAGTTGAATTAATTTGTTTTTCATTTGTTTTATTTCAACTAGATTATCATAATTGTTGGACTAACCATTTGATGATGCTTTGAGTAAAGAGGGGCAATTTTTTAAAACCAAAATTCTTATTTTTGTCAATTTTTTAACCTCCTATGTTATCTTGAACTTAATGTATTTTGAATTCTTTTTGATATTACAAAAAAGGGGATAAATGGTTTGAAAAATTAATTTTTCAAGTAAGAATAAGTGGAGCTTCAAATTTAAAAAAAATATATGTCTCTTATTCAAAAATTATTTTACAAAGGGGGAGAATCACAAAAAATTTTCAAGTTGTTTTATTATATCAAAAAGGGGGAGATTGTTAAGATATATGTTTTGATATAATAATTGAAAAATTGATTTGGACTTAATTGAAAAAGATTTAAAAATGTTTTGTAAGTCCAAAAAACTTGAAAACACGTTTAAGGGTTTTTACAAGGCTTTGGAATAACTTAAAATGTTTTAAATTAGCCAAAACCTACGTTTTTAATGTTACAGTACTGATACGATGTATACCGTATCGATACCCCTTAGGGTTTCAGCTACAGGAAAATTCTTGTAGCCAAAACCCGCACCGATACGCCTTTGTCGTATCGATACGAAGAGCTTTAAACCCCACAACGGCTAGTCGCGTACCGATACGGTTGTATCGTGTACCGATATGCCTTAACCGCTCTCAATGGTCATTTTCCCAACAGCTATTTGAAATGCATTCCATACTGATACGCTTGTAAGCGTATCGATGCACATATGCTAAAGCAGGCTCAACATCTAGTTTCCAAGAAGGCCGCATCGATACAGTGACACAAGTATCAATACCCTATTGCCCAAAATTGCATTTATGGAGGGAATTAAAGACCCCAACGGCTCCAATTCAATCCCAATGGTCTACAACAGCTAGAAGCTCATTTGGAAGTATAAAACGGAACTTCAAGCATCTATAGAAGACTAGTGATCCTCAAGTCAACATATTATGATCAAAGAAATGTCTTAGTTCCTAATTGTGTCATTCTTGTATAGAAATAGCACTTGTGAGCTTGAATGTTTATGTATGCAAAAGTGTATTAGGTTTTGGGTGAGTGCTTGAGAGTGCAAACATCAACCTTATAAGGAGGATTTTAGTTTGCTTATCTTTATCTCTTGTAAAGAGGGTTTGATCAAGCTTTTGGCTAGAATAGTGGATGTAGGCTTTGTGTTAGGTTTGATGATCACCTTCAACTGATGCTTGCCAAGTGGTGGAGAAGATATATTTTTGGGTGATTGATTTGTGGAAGCCGAAAATTGAATGACACGATGAATTTATAGTGGATGTAGGCTTTGTGTTAGGTTTGATGATCACCTTCCAACCAATTCACTAATTGATTTGTCTCCTTTTCTAGGATTAGGAGGAAACCCTTACAAATGGTTAATCTTTCTACCCAAAGATTAACAAAATACTCTTTACAAGAGAAAGAAAATAAGCAAACTAAAATTCCTATCAAAAGGTATTTGTTTGCACTCTTTACAATTTTGGCCCACAAGTGTTGTCTATACAAAGGATGAACAATTAAAGCCCTCAGACACAATTTCTCATCATAATGTTGTTGACATTTGAAGTAATAGTCTTCTATAGATGCTTGGAGGTTCCTTTTATACCCCCAATTGATCTTTTAGCCGTTGTAGACCGTATCAGTACGACCTTCTTTAGAAATAGTCGTTGGAGGTCTGGTCCAACTCTGCGTATCGAAACACATTAAGGTGTATCGAAACACCTTGTATCGTACCGAAATGTGATTGTCCGTATCGGTACGGTCTGCACTTTAAGAGACAGTTTGGAAATAGCCGTTGAGGGTTTTTTATAAAGTCATTGAGCATTAATTGCTCGGTGTATCGAAATGACCTTTTCCGTATCAAAACGGGCAAGCCCTATTTCGGTACGGATTTTGGCAGTTTCAATTCTCGTAGGTGAAACCCTTAAAGTGTATCGAAATGGGGTATACCGTTTCGGTACGGACAAGATGTAATTCTAGTTTTGGGTACTTTAAAACATTTCAAAGCATTTTAAAACCTTTTGAAATATCCACAAACTTATTTTCAAGTTGTTTGGACTTAAACTCATTTTGAAATCTTTTCAATTTAGTCCAAATTAATTTTTCAATTATTATATCAAAACATAAATCTCAACACTTTGGTTAGAAAGCCGAACCACTCTAAATCTTCGAGTCTTTTATTTTTCGCTTCCACCACCAAATCACTCAAATAGCTCAAGTTCTCCACCACATGGCAAGCTAAATCGGTTGAAGGAAATCGAGTCTATCAAGTCTAACACATTGCATAACCTCACCAACTTAAAAAGCTAATTAAAAGGCATAAGATAACAAATTACAAACTACGAAGAAATCCAAAACAAAACAGTTCTGGGGTATTCAGATCACTATGGCCCCTTTTATAATTCAATTTTTAAAAAGAAATTTATTTGGAGAAAGCAAACTACGCTGGGTGTTTCCCAAAAACAACAAAATTGGAAAACACCCAAACAAACACAACATATAAAAGTAGCACCTCCACCACTTAACGAGTACACCAGCGGAATTCAATAAGGGATAATAAAAGAGGAAATGTTTCACCTCCCGACAAAATAAAGCCAAATCGAAGATTAAAACTTATAAAGAAATAAGAAAAAACGAACCATCCACTTAAATGAATCATTCCATTTCACACAATAAGGGAATACAGTTACTTTCGACTCTTATAGACTTGCGATCTACTCTAAAGACCATCATGTTTTCAACTTCTTTACAATAAGGATTATTTCAAATAGGTTGTCTGTTGTAAAAATAATAGCAAGATGAACTCCAACCTAAACTGAAAATAGCCAAAAACAACCCAGAAAACAAGTCATTTAACCACGGGACAAAACAAAGAAATAAATAACAACAATAGTTATACACCACTACTACAACCACCCAAAACACCACAACTGTATACTCCATTCACAACACCCCTGTGGTTGTTCAGAGAAGAGGACACATCTAAACCAAATGTAGAAGAAACTACAACGCTTCTATATTTCGCAGCAAAACTTTTTCACGAGGGCCTAGTGTAACCCCCTTAGCCCGGCCTAGACGCCCCAAATATTCAACACTTACCATAACAACTTACCACAAACTTACCATCGTCCCAAATATTCGCAACTTAGCTCTGATACCAACAAATGTAACCCCTTAGCCCGGCCTAGACGCTAGACCCGAACTACGAAGATCACACGAGGAAAACTAAAGTCAACCCGAAAGTCAACCTTGATTAACGACCCCTTTTTTTTCTTTTTAAACTTCTCTAAATGTGCATTAAACCTATGTGAAAGCCCAAGAACCTTGGAAGAGAAAAGCACAACGATCGGAAATGTTTAAGGACTCAATTGCAAGAAATACACTTTAGGGACCAAAATGTAAATTTTGGAAAATAAAAGGAGTTTCAAGATTTTAGTTTTACTAAACCTCAATTAATCATCTTACAAGCCTCGCTACCGAATTCCAGCTTAAAAAGACATCTCAAGCTCAAGCAATTGTAATTACAACTTTCAGGACAAAAATGTAAAGCATGTAGACTTCAAAGCAATTCAAAAACTGTGTCCAACGGTCACCCGTTTCGAAACACTGACAACCGTATAGAAACACTTGTGTCGTACGCCCATATCAAAACGGTGTTGACCGTTTCGATACGCGGGTATGTTCCGAAACCAGTTCCGAAACAGGCACTTCCAGTAGCCAAAGTGTTTCGAAACACTTCTAGCCGTTCCGAAACGCCCAAGCCATTTCAGGCACCCGTTTCGAAACAGCCAAGGGTGTTTCGATACACCCTGCCCAGAAACAGCAGAAACTTCTGGTTTTCCACATTAAAACACCCTCAAACACACTTTAAATCATTCCAAAACATATCATCAACATGATAAGCATTATAACTATCAAATTGCATCAAAGACTAGATACAAATCAAACATTAGGCACACCAACTCCCTAATCACATTCAACACAAGTTCTTACCTTAACCAAAGAACATAGTCTAACAACATATGAAGAAGAAGATCCAAATATTGCAAAACGATCATCAACAAGTATTAAACTATAAACCAAACTTGGTCGAGATAAACAATCTCATTACAGAACAACATAAAAGTTTCCCCCCATTGCCTTTATTATCAATAGCTATAAACCAAACATACTTCTCAAGTGGAGCTCTTCTTGAATCCCTTGCTTCTTGCTGCCCCAACTTCAAATATCTGCATTGATGGACAAAAAGGAGCATAAGCACATAATGCTTAGTGAGGAATGCTCAAAACCAAAACACCATCAATGCAGCAAACCATAAAACCTTCTTTAAATGTAATCACAACTCAATAAACCAAAGTATTGTTTGAAAACCTCCTTTGAAACAACATTGCTTTAAATCATGCATTGCTCAACATGAAAACCAACATTTAACTTTGATACACTAAACAACTCACCCCAAACATCATTCTTGCAAATACTATCATTTAAACCTTTCCATGCATAAACACTTCATGCAATGTTTAAACCAATTTCCTTGGAAAACACCTTCACTTCACACTATACTTTTCTCATGCTTGATAAACGTTTCAAGCAAAATACCTTTTGGAAACCATATGTTCCTTCTATCTATCTCATGCATTCAACAAATGCAAAACTCACGGCAAAGCCACACATGCTTGTTACTCAAAAGCATTTTGTAAACTCAAAACCTCATTTGCATAAACAAAACTCTATTTTGAAAACAACATGTACCATCTAGCTAACACTTGCATACAACCTATGCAATTCTCATGGCAAGGCCACATATGCTTGATACACAAAAGCATTTCATAAAATTATTATCTCATATGCATTTCTCATTACATACAACATCTCAAGCATTGGTACATGTGACACATTTCATTCTAATATATCGGCATTTTACATATTCTATTGTACACAGATATGCGAACAGCTTGACTCGAGGTCAAGTCCTAACCCGGTGGGATCTCGCCACCGGCTCTCATGGCGGTATCTACCCTCGCCACTAAGCTTGGGTATTTCACCAAGTCCTACTACGATGGAATGCCCTTCATCGATTTCACATGGCAATAACTCTTGTTGCCAAAGAGCTTGGTCTCTCACCAAGTTCTACTCCAATGAAAATCCCATCATTGATCTCATGGCAATAACTCTTGTTGCCAAAAAGCTTGGATAATTCACCAAGTCCTACTCCAATGAAAATCCCATCATTGGTTTCTCTCTTTGGGACGACACCCAAGAGCACGTACGAATTTTTAGTTTATTATGCACTCTACAACCTATTGATCGATCAATATATCCGGTAATCTTTACATCATCTATGCCAATATATATCATGTTAAACATCAACACATTCGATGTTTTAAAGCATGCAACACCTTCAAGACCAAAAAGCCAAACAAAGCATTTGAGACACAAATTGACAACTCATACTCACAAGGAATATCAATTTCATGCATCTTTCCTCAAACCAAGTTTGTCAACCAACTCACATGCTTTAAAACCATGCTCAACAACAAATTAAACCACATTGTCAAATCAAACACATCAAAACCCATTTTGATAGTTTTCAAAACAATAATAGCACAATTGAGAGAGAAATCCCCTTTACTTACTTCTGAACTTAAATCGGCGTTTCAAGCCTAAATTTAAGTTCCCAAACCTCTTTTCAAAACTATTCCAAAGCTGGAAAACATGATCTCACTCACCGATACACAAAACTATGCTAGCCGACAAGCCTCCCAAGCATCCGAAACTTCCAACGCCACCTCTATTGCTTCCAGATTATTCTCCCCAGTTTTAAACACATAACAACAGAGGATTAATGCATCACCATGCATTAAAATCACCAGCAACACAACCCAACTCGCTGCTCTACCCAAGAACCTCATTTCGGCTACCAAAAACAACCGAGATCACCTCCAAACTCTCCCAAAACAAAGCCCAGCCAAGATCTATCAATTCTAACCTTTTATAAACATCAATTAACATCAAAAAGCAACATAAACATGACCTTATACCTCCAGCAACAGCAGATAACCAAAACCACCCCAAAAACCACCATTATAGCAAGCAAAACTTAGGAAAACAGACCTATTCGGGATTTGATTGATAAAACCTCATTTGTAACATCAATTAACATCCAAAATACATTAGAAAACAACCTCAAAATAGAGCCTAACCAAGATCCACGAAAATCCTCAAGATCTCTTCCAAAATCTTGAGTCTTAAGCCAAAATCTTGTTTCTAACATTAAAACCATTCATAAAACTTTAATAAAGGATTGACAACTTGGGAATTTCAGTAAAGAACTGAGTATTTAGAGGAGAAGAACAATCTTACCTCTAAATGATGATTGCTCCTTGATTTGGGCAAGTTTCCTTGAAAATTCAATGTAGAAATCAAGTGGATTTGATGAGGAATTAATTAAGAATCAAAGAGGAATTGAAATCTCATCAAATGAAGTGTAAAATCAAAGTAAATTTGCTGGAGAAAATGTGTTTGGTTGAAAGGAATTTGAGAGAAAATTAGAGAAATGTAGTTATGAAAATCAAAAAGTAGTTTTCACCTTTCTTTTATTTAATTAAATCATTAATTAAACCACCCAAATTAAGGAAAAATCTGGAGAAAAACATTTTGGGTAAATTAGCTCCTTAAAGATTCAAAGTTTCAATCCTTTACAAAACAGTCACTACTAAACTTTGCAAAAATCGCAATTTGGTCACTACACCTTTCTTTTATTTAATTAAATCATTAATTAAACCACCCAAATTAAGGAAAAATCTGGAGAAAAACATTTTGGGTAAATTAGCTCCTTAAAGATTCAAAGTTTCAATCCTTTACAAAACAATCACTACTAAACTTTGCAAAAATCGCAATTTGGTCACTACACCGAAATGTAGTATTTCCAAACCTTATTTTGTAAAATTGATTTCAGCACTCTCTCATATATATTAAATGAGGATTTTTAGATATTTTCTATATTTTTAAAGCATCCCGAACTAGGCGTTCCCTAAAACTCCCTTTTAGATTCGAACCGATTTCTAGACCGATCCGGTTCAGACCCTAAACTTCTAAGCCCAAATTTGGGGTGTTACAACTCTCCCCCTCTTAGGAATTTTCGTCCTCGAAATTTCAACCTGCGAAAAGAGCACGATACCAAACTTCCCAAAGCAACACACAATGTAACACATGAGACTTAGCCACCACTGAAACATCCTCCACCCAAAACACCACAAAATCAACTCATCCTCAAATCAAACTCACACTATACCCAAACCCAACACCACTACTTACGGTTCAAGACTTCCAGATCACTCGATTATTAGCCTCAGCTTAACTTTTCACACTTTCGAACTGTACAAAGTCTCAACAACCCGAAGAACTCCTAAACCTTTACAACATACTCCACCTTAACTCATAACTCCCTCAACAAAACTTGCACACACGGTGACACCAACCCATCCATTTTCAACCACCATGTGACCCACAAACTTCACTGCTTCTAAAACCCCTTGCAAAACCGCTCAACCCCTTTCAAAGATTACCACAACAAGCAAAAATTTCTTAAGCAACAACTGCTTACTCAAACTTCTCAATGTATTGATAACATTCCTTCACATCCGCCACTAACACTACCATAACAACTCATCAAACTACTCACATGTCATCCGAAATCCACGTCACAAGACTTCGACCTTAACTCCACCAGCTGTTCCACATACCCCTAACTGACTTAGGAAAGATTTACTTATACTCAACTAACAAACCACTTCTCTCAAGAACCCGGCCAACCAACAATGGCCCTTGAACTTACATCGCCTTTCCACCTCAATCTTTGACCATAACACTAACCTTACCTGGGTACCACCTATTCCACCCACATACAAACATATTAAGACTACGAAACCTCTACTCATACCAACCAAACCTCATATACAGCTCTCAACACAACCTCCTCCCAACTCCTCTAAGGTTGCTACGAACCATCACCTACATAGCAAATCCCTCCTATTGCAACTATCAACACAAGATACCTCGACACTCCGGAAACACATCCACTATCCTACAGCAATCACCCAACACAAAGAAACTACATCACTTATCTGTTATTCGCAACCACCTTACACAATTCTAACTCCAAACGATCACCCCCTTATCACCACACCGCTAAACTCCCTAAGCACCTAAACACCTTCTTTCTGCCAACATGCTAGATCGCACTCACTATTACTGACAGCTTGCTTACTACCTTCAACTACTTCTAGCATTCACCTAGCACCAACAAAACACTTAAAACCCACCATCCAACCTAATCCTATCACAACACTAACGGACCCAACTAGCTATTAGCAAGTGTGAACGTTCGTATGCATGGTCACTAATATGCCCTATCAATGCCTGTGTGCATGTATGCAAAACCTCTTATGTCATGTCGCATGTATGCATGTACCAACATATATATATATAATATAAAACAAATGGTTTTAACTGTGCATGTATGTCGGTTCACACTTACCAATAACATCCTCAGAATCCGCATAAGAACAACCTCTTACCTCACTTCTAACTTTTCCAGCTCTACCATTCTAACAATCCGCTAACCACGCATTACTCCCCTATTACACTCTCCACACTAAAATTGTCTTCCCAAAATAACATCGGCTACTACCCAACTTTGCTAGCCATAAAACTTACCCACTACACAAGGAAATCCAACCCAGAACCAAACAAAGATAACTAGGGCAAAGATTACTTAACAAAGTTAACTGTAATCACATCATTGCCCCGGAGCTTCAACAGACAAACTCTCTTCCCCGTAGAACCATTATTCTTTGGCCGTACCGCCGCAACACCAACCAACACCTTAAGGTCATCACCGTCTCCCTGTTGTAAAGAACCCTGACTACCCTAAACTAACTCCAGACAATTCCATCTCAAATGTCCAACAGACCCACAATTCCAACAAGATCCATCCTCCAAACACCTCACACCTTTCTGCCTTTCTTGCTACCTCCGAACTCTGTCTCGGCCGCGCTCACGACCCTTCAGAGACCCTTTTGCACCCACTGAAGCCAATCTCACCACTTGAGGACAATTCCGCTTCACATGCTCCATAGAACCACAGTTCCAACAAACTCCCACACCCCAACAAACTCCAACATGACGCCTTCTACAACGGTCACACATCGACAACCGAGCTACCACTCCTTGGTCATATTGTACCTGACCCACACCAGCACTACCACCTAAACTTCGATTCAAGCAAACCCTTCTGTCACGTAGCCTCTTACGCTGACCACTCTCGAGGTCACTACCCACAGCTCTTTTGCTTAAACTTTTCCCACCATCATAATCTGAAGCCACACCCCCACGTTGCTTAACCCCTGGAAACTTCACTCCAAGGTATCTTCGATTAAAGGCAGACACAAAGAACTCCCAATCTATATCATGGATATTCGTTGCCACCGCCACAGATGTCAACCAAGCACAAGCATCCTCCAACATTAACGAGACAACACTTCCCATCTTACAGGCATTGTCACACCCTTCCTGATCCAAAATCGGAATTATACTGGCTAACCAAGCCTCGAACGCCTCAGGTGTCGAACCATGATACTCCACAGCTCCCAAATCATACAAACGCTATTTTGACAAACTCGCATGTCCCACAGTCGGCACGTCTACAGGCATCACTTTCACCACGGCCTGAGATGTTCCCGACACCTCTTGATCCACAGGTGATGAATCCTTCATCACAGAACCAGCTTTCTCCTCCTGCCCTACCACCTCAACTCCAGGCACTGTCGACCGATGCGGTACACTCCCACCAAAAAGTGAATTCCACCCCTTAACAACATGCTCTAAGGTAGCAACCATCGTACCCAACTGCCATTCTCTCACTGATCCCATTGTGCTATTATTAACAAAGCAATGATAACAAAACAAACAAAACGATCAGGCCAACTTCAAGCAAGGATTCAAGACTCAAACTCCAACATAACAAAATAGCTATAATAATAAGGCAATGGGTATCCCGAATTCTCCCCTTTTAGATGACATAACAATCCATAAAAACATTGATATCACAAACATCGAGCATATCAATCAACAAACTTCAATCATGCTCTCATCAAACAACATTCACCCTCAACAGCATAACATCAACATGTCATACCCATCACATTTTCATTATTCAGAAAATCAACTTAGAACACCAGCATGTCACCAACACATGTTCACATTAACTTACAGAAGAATCGTAACCACAAAGCACAATAAAAACATCAACAATTCACTCAGAAACGTATTTTTCAACAACCTTTCAACCACACATCAGAATAAACATCCAACACTTACCATAACAACTTACCACAAACTTACCATCGCCCCAAATATTCACAACTTAGCTCTGATACCAACAAATGTAACCCCCTTAGCCCGGCCTAGACGCTAGACCCGAACTACGAAGATCACACAGGGAAAACCAAAGTCAACCTTGATTAACGACCCTTTTTTTCTTTTTAAACTTCTCTAGATGTGCATTAAACCTATGTGAAAGCCCAAGAACCTTGGAAGAGAAAAGCACAGCGATCAGAAATGTTTAAGGACTCAATTGAAAGAATTACACTTTTAGGGACCAAAATGTAAATTTTGGAAAATAAAATGACTTTCAAGATTTTAGTTTTACCAAACCTCAATTAATCATATTACAAGATCGCTGCCAAATTCTAGCTTAAAAAGACATCTCAAGCTCAAGCAATTGCAATTACAACTTTTAGGACAAAAATGTAAAGCATGCAGACTTCAAAGCAATTCAAAAACTGTGTCCAACGGTCACCCGTTTCAAAACACTGACAATCCTATAGAAACATCCGTGTCGTACGCCCATATCGAAACGGTGTTGACCGTTTCGATACGCGGGTATGTTCCAAAACCAGTTCCGAAACAGGCACTTCCAGTAGCCAAAGTGTTTCGAAACACTTCTAGCCGTTCTAAAACGCCCAAGCCATTTCAGGCACCCGTTTCGAAACAGCCAAGGGTGTTTCGATACACCCTGCCCAGAAACAGCAGAAACTTCTGGTTTTCACATTAAAACACCCTCAAACACACTTTAAATCATTCCAAAACATATCATCAACATGATAAGCATTATAACTATCAATTTGCATCAAAGACTTGATACAAATCAAACATTAGACACACCAACTCCCTAATCACATTCAACACAAGTTCTTACCTTAACCAAAGAACATAGTCTAACAACATATGAAGAAGAAGATCCAAATATTGCAAAACGATCATCAACAAGTATTAAACCATAAACCAAACTTGGTCAAGATAAACAATCTCATTACACAACAACATAAGAGTTCCCCCCCATTGCCTTTATTATCAATAGCTATAAACCAAACATACTTCTCAAGTGGAGCTCTTCTTGAATTTCTTGCTTCTTGCTGCCCGAACTTCAAATATCTGCATTGATGGACAAAAAGGAGCGTAAGCACATAATGCTTAGTGAGGAATGCTCAAAACCAAAACACCATCAATGCAGCAAACAATAAAACCTTCTTTAAGTGTAATCACAACTCAATAAACCAAAGTATTGTTTGAAAACCTATTTTGAAACAACATTGCTTTAAATCATGCATTGCTCAACATGAAAACCAACATTTAACTTTGATACACTAAACAACTCACCCCAAACATCATTCTTGCAAATACTATCATTTAAACCTTTCCATGCATAAACACTTCATGCAAAGTTTAAACCAATTTCCTTGGAAAACCTTCACTTCACACTATACTTTTCTCATGCTTGATAAACGTTTCAAGAAAAATACCTTTTGGAAACCATATGTTCCTTCTATCTATCTCATGCATTCAACAAATGCAAAACTCATGGCAAAGCCACACATGCTTGTTACTCAAAAGCATTTTGTAAACTTAAAACCTCATTTGTATAAAAAAAACTCCATTTTGAAAACCACATGTACCATCTAGCTAACACATGCATACAACCTATGCAAATCTCATGGCAAGGCCACATATGCTTGATACACAAAAGCATTTCATAAAATTATTATCTCATATACATTTCTCATTACATACAACATCTCAATCATCGGTACATGTGACACATTTCATTCTCATATATCGGCATTTTACATATTCTATTGTACACGGATATGCGGACAACATGACTTGAGGTCAAGTCCTACCCCGGTGGGATCTCGCCACCGGCTCTCATGGAGGTATCTACCCTCACCACTAAGCTTGGGTATTTCACCAAATCCTACTACGATGGAATGCCCCTCATCGATTTCCCATGGCAATAACTCTTGTTGCCAAAAAGCTTGGTCTCTCACCAAGTCCTACTCCAATGAAAATCCCATCATTGGTCTCATGGTAATAACTCTTGTTGCCAAAAAGCTTGGATAATTCACCAAGTCCTACTCCAATGAAAATCCCATCATTGGTCTCTCTCTTTGGGACGACACCCAAGAGCACGTACGAATTTTTAGTTTATAGTGCACTCTACATCCTATTGATCGATCAATATATCCGATAATCTTTACATCATCTATGCCAATATATATCATGTTAAACATCAACACATTCGATGTTTTAAAGCATGCAACACCTTCAAGACCAAAAAGCCAAACAAAGCATTCGAGACACAAATTGACAACTCATACTCATAAGGAATATCAATTTCATGCATCTTTCCTCAAACCAAGTTTGTCAACCAACTCACATGCTTTAAAACCTTGCTCAACAACAAATTAAACCACATTGTCAAATCAAACACATCAAAACCCATTTTGATAGTTTTCAAAACAATAATAGCACAATTGAGAGAGAAATCCACTTGACTTACTTTCAAACTAAAACCGGCGTTTCAAGCCTGAATATAAGTTCCCAAACCTCTTTTCAAAACCATTCCAAAGCTGGAAAACATGATCTCACTCACCGATACACAAAACTATGCTAGCCGACAAGCCTCCCAAGCATCCAAAACTTCCAACGCTACCTCTATTGCTTCCGGATCATTCTACCATGTTTTAAACACATAACAACAGAGGATTAATGCATCACCATGCATTAAAATCACCAGCAACACAACCCAACTCGCTACTCTACCCAAGAACCTCATTTCGGCTACCAAAAACAACCGAAATCACCTCCAAACTCTCCCAAAACAAAGCCCAGCCAAGATCTATCAATTCTAACCTTTTATAAACATCAATTAACATCAAAAAGCAACATAAACATGACCTTATACCCCCAGCAACAGCAGATCACCAAAACCACCCCAAAAACCACCATTCTAGCAAGCAAAACTTAGGAAAACAAACCTATTCGGGATTTGATTGATAAAACCTCATTTGTAACATCAATTACATCCAAAATACATTAGAAAACAACCTCAAAATAGAGCCTAACAAAGTTCCACGAAAATCCTCAAGATCTCTTCCAAAATCTTGAGTTTTAAGCCAAAATCTTGTTTCTAACATTAAAACCATTCATAAAACTTTAATAAAGGATTGACAACTTGGGAATTTCAGTAAAGAACTGAGTATTTAGAGGAGAAGAACAATCTTACCTCTAAATGATGATGTCTCCTTGATTTGGGGAAGTTTCCTTGAAAATTCAATGTAGAAATCAAGTGGATTTGATGAGGAATTAATTAAGAATCAAAGAGGAATTGAAATCTAATCAAATGAAGTGTAAAATCAAAGTAAATTTGCTGGAGAAAATGTGTTTGGTTGAAAGGAATTTGAGAGAAAAAGGAATGAGAGAAAATTAGAGAAAGGTAGTTATGAAAATCAAAAAGTAGTTTTCACCTTTCTTTTATTTAATTAAATCATTAATTAAATCACCCAAATTAAGGAAAAATATGGAGAAAAACATTTTGGGTAAATTAGCTCCTTAAAGATTCAAAGTTTTAATCCTTTACAAAACAATCACTACTAAACTTTGCAAAAATCGCAATTTGGTCACTACACCGAAATGTAGTATTTCCAAACCTTATTTTGTAAAATTGATTTCACCACTCTCTTATATATATTAAATGAGGATTTTAGATATTTTTCTATATTTTTAAAGCATCCCGAACTAGGCGTTCCCTAAAACTCCCTTTTAGTTTCGAACCAATTTCCAGACCGATCCGGTTCAGACCCTAAATTTCTATGCCCAAATTTGGGGTGTTACACTTAGAGGGGTTTCTCACATCAAAATCTACGCGTACCTTGCAAAAAGCAACAAAATCTACACCTTTGACATCAAAAGGACCATGCGCCAACTGAAAGCTAAGAATGACAGTATCTCGAGACCTCTCCATCCCGTCAACCATAAAGGCATAAGTGTTGTCCGCAGTTGCCTTAACTTTCTCTGCTACATCAACATCATGAGTAGCTTCCAACACCATAATCTCATTTTTGTGTAGGCCTATAAACGAACCGAACGAACACGAACAAGGGTGCGTTCATGTTCGTTCGTTTAACTTTAACTGAACAAATGAACGAAATCGAACATAAACGAACACAAAATTTATTGTTCGTGTATGTTCATTAAGGAATGTAGCTTGTTCGTGTTCGTTCATTTTTGTTTAAATGATAAACGAACATAGCGAACACAAATGAACATAAACGAACAAACGAACATATATAATGTGTTAAAATTTTAATATTTTGGGTTAGTTCGATTAGTTCAGTTAATTAACCGATTTTAAACCAAATTAATCGATAATTGAAATTTGAAAAAATCTTAATCATTAATCGAAACCTAAAATTATCTAATAGATTAACCAATTTTGTTTTGGTTCAGTCGGTTAGTTTGGTTTAACCGAACAATGAACACCCCTAGACATATGTGAATAAACTTATATGAACATAAACGAACACAAACGAACATAAAAGAACATAAATGAACATATTACCAAACGTTCACGAACATAAATGAACGAACAAGCCCTTTGTTCATGTTCGTTCATTTAATTAAACGAACAAAAAATCTTGTTCATGTTCGTTCATTTAATAAATAAACAAACATAAACGAACTTCCCACTGAACGGTTCACGAACGGTTCACTGAACGTTTGGCTCATCTACAACCCTATTTTCGTACGATTCTTTAAGCCCTGTTAATTTCCTTGTAAAATTTGCAAAGCTTTCATCTTCCATTCTCTTCACTTACTCTAGCTCCTCTTTCAGACCTTAAATCTCAGTCTTAAAACTCTGCTTCGTGGCCTCAAGCAACTTATTCTTAATTCTAAGAGCGCGAACACTCTCATTTTGTTTCTCAGCAACCTCCTCTACATACTTTATATGCAAGTCCCCTAACTGCGCCCGGACATCCGCTTCATGTTTTTCTTGCAACTCCCTTAGTTGAACAATATAACGATCCACCTACGAACGCAAATCGACATTCTCCTCAGAAAGACCCGAGTAACCCTCCACCTGCAAACGCAACCTCGCATTTTCCTCAAGGAGGACCTTCACATTACTTTCCACTTTAAGCTGAACACAACCTAACTCCTGAATAAGACCCCAACCCCTCTCAACGCTACTCATGATACTAGCACAAGGTGGAGACGCGCCACCACTATTCGCATACAGCTCAGACAACCTCTTACAAGCAGACTCAAGATAGAACCAACTTTTTGACCCCCGACACCCCCTCCAAGGATAAAATGCGCTCCAAGGAGCGAAAGGTTCGTTGCCTTCAAACGAAGAAATGTCGCTAGACAAAAGTACCAGAGTAGTCACCGCAATATCTCAAAAAGATGCAGGCTCATCAGACGCAACCACAGAGGGCACGTCTTTGACGGAACAATGGATAACAATGGAATCAGTAGCAGTTGACCATGAAAAAAAACCCACTAAGAAAACTCTGTCACAAACAAAGTAGCAATGCCACTAAAAGCAACAATAATACATTACTTAAAATACCTAACGATGTACAAATAATAGACAAACCATCACTCAAGCTGGAAAGAACAATGCTCCCAATAGCGTCTGTTGTAGCCTTGTGAAAAGAACTGTGAAGTTTGAACGGAATATATCGAGCATCACGATTTAGCCTAGGAAAACATTGGTAACCCTAGCATCGAGCAATGACCTCTTTCCCAACATCTTTTCATCAGCACTAAAAGGACGCCTTTTGAGCTATAAGCCCTCTTTTGCATTGCTACGCTTTCCTATGCCGCCTCTACGACATCCATTGACACTCTTACAGGGACATTCTGGCCACAAGGGGAAATCCCCAAATAAGGAGCAACAAGAGTTAGATATGCCAAAGACGTCATCGTATTAGTTAACGCCACTGAACAGGGCGAACTCATTTCTCCGCTGTTGAAAGCATTTGATGAGACCATTATTAACGACCCTTCCGAACCCAATAGATCGCCGCTAGCCAAGAAAGGTGGAGTATCTAACATCACAACTCGATCTCCTGTTTCAACACCAAAAATCTGCAAAAGAGAAACTGTAGTCCCTGCGAAACATACGACCAAAAGGGAGAGAAACACATAAAAGATCAACGAGCCACAACCCACAGTTAAGTAAGAAGGATTCATTATCCTTCAAAGCCACAACAAATTATTACCAATATTCGTTCGAATCGGCCATGCACCAATTTATTTGGGGAGGCAACCTGAGCACGGTTGCCAAGGGTGCTCCCGACCCTAGTTGGTTTGATTCAGTATTTGAACAGAGGTTTCATTTGAGGCCCGATCTAGTAAATTTTAGGAGTCATTGTGCGTAGATCTTGGTGTGGATCGGTCAAAGTTTTTGTTCGAGCTAAGTATGTTCTTCTTCTTTTTATTTATATTTTATTTTGTATTTTTATGCGTTAATGAAATGTTAATTACTTTAAATTTTGTTCTTTTTTAGTTTGTACGTTTATATATATTCGAATGTATTTATTCCTGAAATTAGTATTTATTCAGTACTTATATATATATATATATATATATATATATATGTTTTTTAGTTTTATATCGTATTTATTTATTGTCATGTATTAGCATTTTGGGCATAAGGCTAACATTAGTTTAGTGGGCCTTAGGTTCAGTTTAATGATTCTTGGTTTAGTTAGTTTAGGCCTTTTTTTGGGCCTCGTTTTATTAGTTTGGGTTGTAATTAGATTAGGAGAATTAATTTAATTAATGTAAACCGTGTGCTCGTCTCTTAGGGGCACAATTTTTTATTTAATTAAGTTAATCTAGGATTATTTTTTAGAGCCTCAGTTAGAGTTAGGGTTCTAATTAATTTAGTGAATTTAAATTTGCCATTGACTTATTAGGGTAAATGTTAGGTTCATTAAATTAATTGAACATTTCTTAACAACTTTTAGGGTAAAATTAACTCCACAATTTAGATTGAAATTAAAAATGATCCTCATAATTTATTAGGATTTTGGCTTATTAGGGTTTCTTAGTCATTTATGGATAATTTAATTAGGTATTAAATATTAGATTCACTTAGACTAATTAGATCACTATTGAGCTTTCCATAATTTGGGCATTCTAGGTTAAGACTTTAGGGTGGGCTTTGTTTGTTTATTTTTCATGCTTTTGTTTGCCATCCTTTAAATGTCATTCTTATGACCCGTCTTAATTGCATATTAACCGATTTAATAAATGGAAAAAGGAAGGTATTTATTAATCCCAATATTTTTGTTGTGACAGTCTGAACTTAAAGGATGTTGACCGAATATTCAGATTAATGCTTGCATCATGCATAAAGGTGACATACGAATATCGAATCATAAATTAACACGGCAGTCAGGCTTATTTGATGTCGGTTTGATCTATGGTCCGATGTATCATCATCCTTATTAATTAAATGTCCGATTAATTCGAGTCCGTCAATTTGATAAAACTCATTCAATTAAAGTCAACGTTTAGTTAGGTTTGCTCAATTAAATTCGTTTTAAGTTTTAACAATTTTCTTCGGTTTATTTTGCCTTATTGAAATGTTAATTAATTTAAATTTTGTTCTTTTTTAGTTTGTATGATTATATATATTCGAATGTATTTGTGCCTTAAATTAATATTTATTTAGTACTTATATATTTATGTTTTTTAGTTTTATATTGTATTTATTTATTGTCATGTATTAGCATTTTGGGCATAAGGCTAGCTTTAGTTTAGTGGGCCTTAAGTTCAATTCAATGATTTTTGGTTTAGTTAGTTTAGGTCTTTTCGTTGGGCCTCATTTTTAGTTTGGGCTTGTAATTAGATTAGGAGAATTAATTTAATTAATCTAAATCGTGTGCTCGTCTCATAGGGGCACGATTTTTTATTTAATTGAGTTAATCTAGGATTATATTTTTAGAGCCTTAGTTAGAGTTAGGGTTCTAATTAATTTAGTGAATTTAAATTTGCCATTGCCTTATTAGGGTAAATGTTAGATCCATTAAATTAATTGAACATTTCTTAACAAATTTTAGGGTAAAATTAACTTTACAATTTAGATTGAAATTAAAAATGATCTTCATAATTTATTAGGGTTTTATCTTTTTAGGGTTTTTTAGTAACTTATGGATAATTTAAATAGGGATTAAATATTAGATTCACTTAGACTAATTAGATCACTAATTGGGCTTTCCATAAAAAGGGGCTTATAGGTTAAGACTTTGGGGTGGGCTTTGTTTGTTTGTTTGTTTTTCATGCTTTTGTTTGCAAACATTTAAATGTCATTCATATGACCCGTCTTAATTGCATATTAACCGATTTAATATACAGAAAAAGGGGAGGTATTTATTAATCCCGATATTTTTAGTTGTGACAGTATGAACTTAAAGGATGTTGACCGAATATTCAGATTAATCTTTACCGTCTCGAGGTAAATAATGATTAAAAATGGCCTATATCATGACATAATATCTAAATTCTTGCATCATGCATAAATGTGACATAAGAATATCGAATCATAAATTAACACGACGGTCGGGCTTATTCGATGTCGGTTTAATATATGGTCTGATGTATCATCATCCTTATTAATTAAATGTTCGATTAATTTGAGCCCGTCAATTTGATAAAACTCGTTCAATTAAAGTCAAAGTTTAGTTAAATTTGCTCAATTAAATTCATTTTAAGTTTTAACGATTTCCTTCGATTAAAAGCGATAAATATTTTGGTACCGATTTTCGGGCGCGATATCCTTCCCTACGCGTAACCAACTCCCGAACCCTTTTTAAACGGATCTCTTGTTTTATGGTGTCCGACCTACCTAAGTGGTCGGTGGTGACTCCATATCTTTTTGTTAAAAATCCGATTTCTTATTAGCTTTATCGTTTTCTTAAAAAATATAAACAAATTTTCAAGAACAAATTAAATTAAATAATTCATAAGAGATTACAATTTTTACTTGAAAAATGTCGATACAGCATGGCGACTCCGCTAGGAATGTATTTTTGTTTCATAAAACAAAAAAAAGAGTTAAGCCAAAAAAATATTTGTCGCTTTTAATCGAAGGAAACAATTGAAATTTAAATTGAACGTAAGTGGAATTTGATCCAAATTGAACGGGCTTTGATAATTGGTGGTTCTCGAATTAATTTTTCATTTAATTTTAAGGAATCATCGACATGTGTTGCATCATGATCATCAAGCTCTATACCCGAGCTTTACCCCTTAAGTGGGAGTGAAACACCCATACCCACATGAGTAGCCCTCCACGGGTCAGTAATTCACTTCCGGAATCCACACCTTCGACATGTGAGCATCCCTCTATGTCATTAGGTTGTGCTTTCCCTCGAACCGAAACCAATTCGCAAGCTTGTAATGGGTTGGAATTGGGGTTCTTTTCCCCTTAGTTTGTGATAAGATAGGTTCGGGTACCCCAATTAGAACCAAACTCATGTATGAGAATTTAAGAAGCCCACCCTATTAGAGCCATGCGGATAACCTTAGCAAGTTAGAGTTCATATGTTTAGGGCTCTATATATGTTTATTGTGTGTTTGAGTCCTCCGCACTTACTTTTTTCTTACCCATTGAATTTATTATTTTTTTAGATGGACTAACGCTTTCATTTGTTTTGCCTTTTTTCTTCTCTTTGCGTTTGTGCATATTTTATCATATCATGAAAAGCACATTGAGATATGAAATAGTTTAAAATTAAAGACTTTATCAGTGGGAAATTTGGTCCGTAACAATAATGAGAAGGATCTCGACGTACAAATATGACCATAAGGATAAAAACTACATGGTTGGGTTTCTGAGGCAAGAAAGGCTTTCAAAGGCGAAAATAGAAACCTTATATATTTGTTAGATGTTCCAGTTAAGTGATCACGGGTTCAGCGGGACCCTTTCAAAAGGCAAGTCAAGAGCACCAAATCTCGACATTGGAGTCATCATAATTCGATGCCTACACCACTTGGGAGCAGGGCAGGAATTGGCACATTTGATAACGTAGATATAAGAGAACGTCTGATTCCTAGCGAAAGGTTCTGCCAAGCTTCTAAGAAAGAAGAAGGGAATGTGTGAATCTTGAAGAAAATCGTTGACCTAGATGCCAACTTAAGGACCACATGTAGCGGGTTTCCTTTGATCATTGTAACGAACCAATGTTCTCATTAATACAAGTCGTTTAACGAGGATATTTGTCGAACTCAGTGTCACTCTTTGCATACATTCATATGTTCATAGTAGCATTATTTTGTGACACGTTTAATTTTGATTTATGGTCCTGTTCAATTCTCTTTGTGCATATTCATAGCACTTTGCACATGAAATGTTGATTCGTGAACAGTTCGAAATTTAAGACTTTCATAACGGGAGAAAGAATCTGTAACGACGAACAAAAGAATCTCAAAGCCTAGGATCAATCACAAGATGAACAAAGGCAAACCCAGCTATCGGCAGAGAAGGAACCCAAGTTTCAATTATGCCTTGTATGGGAATTACTTTTCTTTTCCTGTTATAACGAGACTCAATCTATGTTATGAAAGTTGTTAAATAAGAATGTTCGTCGAATCCATGATTCTTTGCATTTGAATTGTACCTTGTTGTTTGATTACCTTTAATCATCTCCCCCTGTTATGCATATGACACACTGAATCAACGCTTCTTTGCATTTCAATCATACATTTTTAATTGATCACCTTTAGTCATTTATTTCTTCCGTGCATACAATACATTGCATGCATTCATTCATAGATGCATTATCGATTTTTATATTTTGTACATACATTACATGCATCACTAATCGGGGAAAATATTCGCCTCTAAAGATAGAAGTAAGGGTGAATGACTATTGACCAGTTCGACTTCAGGAAAATGAGTGACCTAGTGGCTATAACGGATAAGCTCGAACAACTTCAAGAACAATTGGTTTGGAGTCAAGAAGGGATGATTTCATATGTGAAGAAGTTCCAAGAAGAAACGAGGGGACAAATCGATGAACTGGTGAGTATGATGGCTACCATGACCAAAGGAGATGGTATGGAAAAAAGACTATTTTCTGCAAGAGGTGAGTGAAAGTTGGGACTTTGACTTCATAGCGGAACAAATTTTATTTGGTGAAGACCAAGCTATCTTTAGCCAGTATGAGATAGCATGCATGACCTCCGAGTACCCAACTGATGTGGTGTTGGATAAGGCTGAAGATTCCCCCATGAAAGTTATACCCTTACCAGCAAACGGAGAACTGAAAAAGTAGAGTCACTGATTGAAGGAGGCACAATACGCGACAAGAGGGCAAAGATATCATCTGCACCATCTTCTGAATTGACACCCCTACAAACACATGACCAGCTCTTGGAGTCTGTGATTCCAAAACCTCATCAGTTGTCGGTTAGCTAGGCTTCCAAGGCTGAAGAAAAGAAAGGAGAATCGAAGGACGACCAGTTCACTCCCAGTCCTTTCACTTACCGAGAGTTGTACTCCAAGCTACTACAGATTAGAGTGGTGGTACCTTGCTTTGTCAAAGCCTTGCCACCGCCATATCCGAGTTGGTTCTGTGAGGAAGGGAATTGTGATTACCACGCCGGAACTCGAGGGAATTTCCTCAAGAGATGCGTGAGCATTAAGTGCAAAGTTCAGCATATCCTCAATCTTGGGGTATTAGAGTTTGAGACAAAGAGTCCGAGTCTGAAAATTAATTCCCAGCTGTGGCTGGTACTGTGAAACTTAGAGAAGATCGGGTCACCATGATGAAAGAGGGGATAGGGCAAAGTTGTTGACATCGGCAAAGTCTGAAAGCGTCAGCAACCATCATGATCAAACATACTACGGAAGGCTTGGTTCTGAACCCACTTAAAAAGCCCGAAACAGTTCCGAAAGAGCCCACAAAAGTGACATGCCTTGATAGTGATGTCCTCGAAGGAAAGAAACCCTACCTAAGGATAAAGGGGAAGAGGAAAGTTAAAGTGCATGATGCAAGAGGGAGTGACAAGAGGAATCGAGGGTATTATTCCCGATGATAAATTCAGAGTTGTTACCTCTTTTGGTTAAAAATAAACTCTTGAGGCCACCTCCCCCAAAACGATATGCCTATTTCAATCCCAAGGTGTATGGTTCCAGGGTTCTATGCCAATAACATCACGGAGACTTCAGCAGTGCAACAGAAGAATATGTTAATTTGTTAAGAACATAGTGCTCTCCTTTGAGAATGGAAGACCCAAGTTCAAAAAAGAGGACGAGTTTTTGGGAAGTTTGAAAGGTCGGGATGATTAATTGGTGCTGTGATGGTCAAGGATTTATGTTGCATCATGTCCATGTTGTTAAGTCTTTCTTTTTTGCTACTGTTTGCCTAGAAGTAGCAAATACCTCTTTGGGGATTATGTTATGTTTGCTTGTTTCAATTTCAATGAAAGTAGCATTCACATACATTTCATTTGGCAAGCATTTTGTATTCTTTAATTTCTTTTAAACATTTCATTTATTCGTTATTATTATGAGAATTCTTTGATTTTTCCAAACATATATGTATATATATTGCAAAAATAACTTTAATTCAAAATTTCAAAAACCAAATGTTGTGAGGACACTATAAATGTGAAACCCCTTTGTTCTACTTAGGCCAAGGGAGGACTAACAATGAGTGTTCAGGAATAATGGGTCGATCCCATTGAATGAATTTTCCTCTCAGGCATTGTTGTTCAAGGTCCTTGAATGAAGTGATAACCCTAAAACATCTACCACCTGAAGACTATTTTTGATATCCATGTATGGGAGGACATTTGACATTCCTTCATTTCCCTTCACACAGAAAGAAAATAAGAAAAATATCAATTGCTATCCCCGTTTGAGCCTGTTAATTTTTTTTCGTCCGATTGAACCCAAGCCAAGGATCACACCTACACCGGTGGCAAAGGAGATAGAAGTTTGTGGATAAGTAAATGACATTGGATTCTAATTATGCTATGGAGATGATGCTTTATGAATTAGAGGGCAATAAAGGGGAATAGATGCATTGAATACAATTTGTAGTTTGAGCAACATAAACATAAAAAAGAAACGGTGAAAGAACAATTTCTGCGTAAAGAGCCAATCCCAAATCAAGTTGAAAGCTACCAACATGAAAGATTGAAGAAATCAAAAGTGAAAGCATTAAACTGAAAAGTGCAGTTTTGTAAAGAGAGAGAGAGTGTGAGAGGTAAATAAAGAGGAGGGCTACAAGAATTCTCTACCCGAATGAATCTCTATCTAGAAGGGCCTTGAAAAATTGATCACCTTTGAATGGAAACATGCATCAATACAATGTGAAGATGTAAGTTGATCTGAAGCTACACTTGACGAAAGGAAATGAACTCTAGGGTGAAAACCCAAGAAATGGGTAGTCTAGAGTGATCTGAAAAATAAAAGAGAAAATAGTATTTCATCTGAGCATGACCAGAGCAGACAATACGTAATTGAGATTTTCAGCCAGAAGAAATGATCCTTGGTTTCACCACCCTTAAACACTTGTTTGGGCCTATAACCATGAGCCACAACCTACATTACAAGCATTGAAAGATCATTTCGACCATATATGGATAGATGAATTTGTCTTCAGATCACATCCCGCCTATCGGGGTTAAGCTTTCTTCAAGGATTGCCACATTTCTAATGCCTGATTGTGATCAGAAAAGAGGGGAAGGTGGGGCACAATGAGTTAGTGAGCTAAAGAGAGCCACCTAAAATTGGGTAGAAATTAGGTATGGTAGTCGTTCCTCTCGGAAGCTTAATAGCCAGTAAGGGTTTCACATGTATGTACCTTCACAACATTTGTGACCTTTTAAACAAAAGTGTCACCTGGATTCATCTTTTTTTTCAAAACCTAAGCTTGGTTTCAATAAACATTGCTTACCATGTTTTTTTAAAAAATAATAATATAAATATATAATAAAATTATTTTATCCATACCATCATCACAAGTCTCTCGCATTGAAATGAACAAGTAGACTGACATTTTGTCCTGCTTTGTAAGAGAATGAGTTGACATGATGAGTTAAAGGCACTTTAACCATGACAGTCGAGTTTCATCTTGAATGGGGCATACCGAGGACTGATCAAAGAAAAGATTGTGGACCTTAAGCTTTCAGAGTACGCCAAAGTGAAATGACGTGGGGCATTTCAAACCGAAGGAAGGATGGGATCGTCTTTTCCAAAATTGGCTTCGTGAAAGCTATAGTAACCTTGCACGCTTGATATATGTCCCTCACTCTAGGCCATCTTTCAATTATGAGAATCCTATTTTTTCACTTCTTCACTTAGAGGGAAGAACCTGATGCTTACGGTTGAGGAATATACAACTTTGCTTAATCAGAAGAACATTTATAAGGACTTGAAGCTTAGAACCTTAGCAGGAATGAGTGGAGATTGGGAAAAAAGTTTGGTTCAGAGTCGTAAGGACAACATTTTCTTTTCATAGTAATGCATCTACACACCAGGATGAGGTCATAAAGATGGATCTTTCAATTTGGGGATTTATAGAGTCCTAGGTAATAGTGATGTCGCTATCTGAGACTTGTTCGAGCATTTGAAGGGGAAATCTTTTTCGCATAGCTAGAGGTCAAAGGTCTACATGGCTGACTTGTCATAATTTAACAGTGAGCAATAACAAGATTACATGCGCTGTACCAAATGGTTCTGATTAATGAAGATTTAAGAACGGGGAAAACGAGGGGCATGAGTTCACCCGAAGGATGAGATTGAAGAAGGCTTATCATGAAGAGTCTATGGAGAAGCAACAATTAAGCCCGAGTTGAGTGAGGGCAATGCTATTCTGACTAGTATATGTCAATGTTGTCTTTCAAGAAAGAACGAATGAAGAAGAGTCAGCAAGGAAAAATGAAGACCGGACCTTATGGAAATAAGAAAGGTTCAGGGACTTAAGGGCATATTCTCACCCTAATGTTAAGATAAAGAAAGACCTATAACGGACAAAACACAGAAGCTGACCTTGACATTCAGGATTCCGATGGTTCAAGAGAGGTCTCAAGCACCAAATTGTGAGATAGCACCACCTTTTTCATGGAAGCATACATCTTCAACCATAAAAGGTTATGAAAATGAATCTGTTGGGAATTTATGGCTTGATAACCTTTTCTTAAGAAATTTTGGGTGGCAGTGATGTCACTATTTTGGAATTGTTCAAACACTTGGCGATGAAGGCTTCCCTCCACAACTTGAAATCAAGGGTTGACATGGTAAACATAGCGCGGATTGTAGTGACTATGAGAAGAAAAATCACAAGATCTCCTAGGCCAGATCATTCAGAGATTTGGGAATGGAGAAAATTCAAAAAATTTGTGGGGCATGAGTTTGCCCCAAGGTTGAATTTGTAAAAGGTTCATCATGACGAACCCGAGAAGTGGCAACAGTAAAGCCGGGTTAAAAAAGAGTAATGTTAAGAATTTGGGCTTTAGCAATTGACAGATTCAAATCTGACTGGTGTAATTCAGCATCTCCTTTTGGGAGAAAGTGAAGAAGGAAGATCCAGTAAAGGAAGAAGGATATCGGACCTTATAGAAATAAGAAAGAATACATGGGTCATGCGGTTACCCCAATGTTGAGGCTCGTCATGAAGAGAGTGGGACAATGCTTCAAAGAGGGATTCCAAGAAGTGACTAATTTTAGTTAACTAGTACAAGACAACCATGTCCTTCCAAGGCAAGACAGAAATGAAGACTCAGTAAAGACAGAAAGCCCGTGGAAGTTAAGGATGATCGACCCAAAAGCGAGAGTTTTTCCCCACGAGCTCTAAAAATGACTCCATTATTGCATCATATTTATTTAGACGCACCTAGATTAGGAGCATGCTAGCTCATATCATCAAAGCATTTTTATTTTTTTGACATGTTTTGAAGACTAAAAAGGATTTTGACTTGAAAATTCTTGACGATGAATCCCTAACGATAAGAACTCAACTAATAAAGATTAGAAGGATTTTACAAGGACAAGGACTCGCTTAGCCAGGGAGAGGGAAAAGTTCGCTAGGAAGAATAAGAGAGAAGAAAGGAAAAAGAGAGAAAAAGAAAAAGAAAAAGAAAGGAAGAGAAAAGAGAGAGAAAAAGAAAAGGAATGAGAGAAAAAAAGAGAAAAAGAAAGAGAGCCAAAGAAAGAAAAAAGAAAAAGAAGAAGAAAAAGAAGAGAAAGGATAGAAAAAATCCCTAAAGTGACCCAAAGAAGAGGAGGGAACATAGAAGGTGAACCCGAGCAAGAAAGATGTGGCTTCTTCATTGCAAAGAAAATGAGGACGAAGAAAGCAAAAAGAAGTCAATGGACCAAAAAAAGAAAGAATATTCGAAAGGTAAGTTGGACACTTCTTAAGAAGAGGAGCAGACAACAAAACAAAGACCAAAGAAAAAAATTCTCTGGCAAAGAATACCAAAACCAAAACTCAAGGATTTTAGTCGAAGGGTGTCAAACTCGCCACATCAGGATTTCAAAGCGAAGGAGGCAGATACTAATAGCTCAAAGATTTTAGGCGAAATGTGTCAAACTCGCCACATCAGGATTTCAGAGCGAAGGAGGCAGATACTCATAGCTCAAGGATTTCAGGCGAAGGGTGTCAAACTCGCCACATCGGGATTTCATAGTGAAGGAGGTAGATACTCATAGCTCAATGATTTCAAGCGAAGGATGTCAAACTCGCCACATCAGGATTTTAGAGCAGATAAGGTAGATACTCAAAGCTCAAGGACTTCAAGCGAAGGTTTCTAGACTCTTCATACCGGGATTTCAAAGCTAACGGTTCTATATAGGAAGGGCTCGAAGCTCCAGGATTTCAAAGCCAACGGTTCTATATAGGAAGGACACGAAGCTCCAGGATTTCAAAGCCAATAGTTCTATATAGGAAGGACCCGAAGCCCCAGGATTTCAAAGCCGAAGGTTCTATATAGGAAGAACTCGAAGCTCCAAGACTTCAAAGTGAAGAGTTTTATATAGGAGAAACTCGTAGCTTCAGGATTTTAGGGTGAAAAGTTCTATATATGAAGAACTTGTAGTTCTAGGGATCCACCCATTTTGCCTGTGACCTTGTAGGGAGAGCAAATTATTTAAAACTCGTTCAATACCGCTCTGGAAGAATGAGTAGTTTGAAGGTCAGTTGGTTTGTCTATTGCCGCTTCGGAAGGACATCTCAGCGCCACCCAATTTGCTTTTTGACCGTGTAGGGAAAGAAAAATCATTTTGGATTCATTCAATGCCACTCCAGAAGAATGAGTCGTTTAAAGGCCAGTTGGTTTGTCTGTTGCCGCTTCAGAAGGACATCTCAGTGCCGCCCAATTTGCTTTTTGACCATGTAGGGAAAGAAAAGTTTGCTTTTTGACCGTGAAGGGAGAGCAAAGTTATTTGAAACTCGTTCAGTCCCGCTTCGGGAGAATGAGTCATTTAAAGTCCAGTTGGTTTGTCTGTCGCCGCTTTGGAAGGACATCTCAACGCCGCCCAGTTTTCTTTTTGACCGTGTAGGGAAAGCAAGATTGTGTTGGATTCATTTGATGCCGCTTCGGATAAATGAGTCGTTCGAATGCTAATTGGTTTGTCTGCCGCCACTTTGGAAGGACCTACCAGCACCACCAATTGTTTTTGCCACTTCAGAAAAACAAGTTATTTGAATATGCTTGCTGACATTCCGGAAGAGCAAATCGTCCGACAAGGAAGTGGGACAAAACTAGTGATTTTGGTCTTTGCTCTATCCTTGTTAACAAAAGAATGAGTAAAGAGGGGCAACTGTAGTCACTAATTTTGTACGGGGTAGACTCGTCTCTTCACGTTTTTATAGTAATGGGTGTAATCACTCATTTTTGTCAGGGTTGTATAATATTATAATAGTATTGTAACACAAAAAAGAAAAAAAGTTAAAAAAATTATGAAAAAGTTAAAATAAAAAGAAAAAAAGTAATATATATATATATAATAAAGAGGAAGGGAGAGCATGTGGCTTTCCTTAAGCCACGTTGCCCCCACCACCCTCACCTATTGCCTATAAAAGGCGGGTGAGGGGCAGCAGCACATGCCAGAAATAATCGGCCATGCCCCAATTTATTTGGGGAGGCAACTCGTGCACGGTTGCCAAGGGTCTGGAGCAGTGCTCTTGAACCTAGTTGGTTTGATTCAGTATTCGATCAGAGGTTTCTTTTGAGGCCTGATCTAGTAAATTTTAGGAGTTATGGTGCTTAGTTCTTGGTGGGGGTCGGTCGAAGTTTTTGTTCGAGCTAAGTCTGTTCTTCTTTTTTATTTATATTTTATTTTGTATTTTTATGCCTTAATGAAATGTTAATTAATTTAAATTTTGTTCTTTTTTAGTTTGTATGTTTATATATATATGAATGTATTTGTGCCTTAAATTAGTATTTATTTAGTACTTATATATTTATGTTTTTTAGTTTTATATCGTATTTATTTATTGTCATGTATTAGCATTTTGGGCATAAGGCTAGCTTTAGTTTAGTGGGCCTTAGGTTCAATTCAATGATTTTTGGTTTAGTTAGTTTAGGCATTTTCTTTGGGCCTCATTTTTAGTTTGGGCTTGTAATTAGATTAGGATAATTAATTTAATTAATCTAAATCGTGTGCTCGTCTCATAAGGGCACACTTTTTTATTTAATTAAGTTAATCTAGGATTATATTTTTAGAGCCGTAGTTAGAGTTAGACTTCTAATTAATTTAGTGAATTTAAATTTGCCCTTGCCTTATTAGGGTAAATGTTAGATTCATTAAATTAATTGAACATTTCTTAACAAATTTTAGGGTAAAATTAACTCTACAATTTAGATCGAAATTAAAATTGATCCTCATAATTTGTTAGGGTTTTCGCTTATTAGGGTTTCTTAGTAACTTATGGATAATTTAATTAGGGATTAAATATTAGATTCACTTAGACTAATTAGATCACTAATTGGGCTTTCCATAATTTAGACCTTCTAGTTTAAGACTTTGGGGTGGGCTTTGTTTGTTTGTTTGTTTTTCATGCTTTTGTTTGCTATCATTTAAATGTCATTCATATGACCCGTCTTAATTGCATATTAACCGATTTAATATACGAAAAAAGGGAGGTATTTATTAATCCCGATATTTTTGTTGTGACAGTATGAACTTAAAGGATGTTGACCAAATATTCAGATTAATCTTTACCGTCTCGAGGTAAATAATGTGTTGAGTTGTGAGGTGCTCGATTCCTTCAACCGATCTTGCTCACCAAGTGGTGGAGAAGTGGAATTTTGGGTGGATGTGGTGTGGAAGCTAAAAAGATAAATGACACAATGATTTTAGAGTGGTTCAACCTTCTAACCAAGGTCTACATCCACTACCTTAGCTTCCCACTAAGGATTTCCAATCAATCCACTATTGATTCGTCCCCTTTTAAAGCTTTGATCAAACCCTCTTTACAAAGAGAAAATATAATCAAACTTAAATCCCTCTAATAGGTATTTGTTTGCACAATTTTGCTCTCACCCAAAACCTAAAACACTTGAGCAAATTTGACAATTTTGGCTCACTAGTGTTTGTCTATACAAAGAAATGACAATTTAAGTACAAAGACAATTTTTGATCATTTGTTGATTGACAATTGAAGCATTAACCAAATCTTGATGCTTGGAGGTCCCTTTTATACTCCTTAATGAGTTTATAGCCGTTACTAGCCGTTGGGTATGATTTGGAGCCGTTGGAGACTTAATTTCCCATCATAAATGCAGTTCTGCAGCTCACCGTTTCGAAACACCCTTTAAATAGAAAGAGCCGATGCAGTCTGATACAACACCCGTATCGTAATGCCATTGGCCGTTTCAAAACACCCGTATCGAAACGCCCTTGTCCGTTTCGAAACACCCGTAACGAAACGCCTGTATTCGTATCGAAATGATCTGCATTTAAATGTTAGTTGGGAAATAGCCGTTATGGTTTATGACTGTTGTGGTCGATACCACGTGGGCGTATCGAAACGGGATAGCCCGTATCAAAACGCTGGGCAAAAATCTCATCCAGGGAAGGCCCGTTTCGATACCAGTATCGAAACGTTTTTGCTACTGGAATACCCCGTATCGAAACACCTAAGGGTGTTTCGATACACCTGGACAGTTTTGTGAAGTTTGGCTTTGAAAAACATGTTAAACCCTTTTAAAAACATCCCTAAACATAGTTTCAAGTTATTTGGACTTTGTAAATAGTTTTGAATTCTTTTTAAAACAGTCCAAAACATTTTTCAATTATTATATCAAAACATTAGTTCTACAATATCCCCCTTTTTGATATAATAAAACTACCTTGAAAAATTGTTTCGGATTCTCCCCCTTTAACATTAAAAATGTGAATAAGAGATTAAAGATATGAAATCAAATAAAGCTCCCCCTTATTCATTTGAAAATTCAATTTTTCAAATTCAAACCATTTCTCCCCCTTTTTGTTATATCAAAAAGAATTCAAAAGACTTTTAAGTTCAAAATAACAATAGAGGTAAAAACAATTGACAAGAATAAGAATTTTGGTTTTAAAATGGCTCCCCTTACTCTAAGCATCATAAAAAAAGTTAGTCCAACATATATGATCATTTAGTTGACATAAATGAAAATAAAACAAATAAACATAAAGACAACTAGATTTTACCACACTTGAACTTAAGGGAGGATGTGAAGCCTTCCTTCTTCAAGTGTTCTTCCTTGTGTGCATGGAGCTCCCCCTCAAAGTTTGACTTGTTGATCACTCTCCATCACACCTAGCAAAAGACAATAAAGTAATTTTTGGTATCCAAATTGCTTTGGATCCATGAACATTAGTAGCACAAATTTTAGTCCCCTTAAGAATCCATTTTTCAATGTCATCCTTTTTAATTGAAGTGTTAAGTCCTTTTGGGACCCAAACACTTCTAAAACATTTTCCTTTTACAAATCTAGGGGCACTAGATTGTCTTACATAGAAATTTGATTTTCCAAAATTGTTTTTCTTTTCTAGCTCTTTGGAAATCAAATCCTTTTCTTCTTGAACTTTTTAAGCAATTTTTGTAAATCAAAACATTTTAGTTCAAACTCCTTGAGTTTTGCTTCAAGTTCAAGTTTGGTTTTAGAAATCAAATCATTTTGAATTTTCAATTTTGAAATCAATTTATTGTTTTTCAAAATGTGATTTTTAAAGTCTAAAACCAAATCATCGTAGGCATCTTGTAATTCATCAAAAGAGTAAGAACATGAAGTAGATGAATTAGAAGTTACCCTTGAATCTTCTTCGATGGCCATAAGGCAAAGGTTGGCTTGTTCATCGTCGATTAAGTCCTCATCACTCCAAGTAGCCACATGTGCCTTCTTCTTATGGCTTGAAGTGCTTGCCCTCTCCTTTTTCATGGATTCTCGTTCAAGCTCTTTCAAGGCTTTCTTCATGAACGGGGCACACTTCTTGAAGAGATGAACTATCTCTTCTTCTTCTTCCTCCTCTTCACTTGAATAAACATGATGGCAAGTGGAGGACTTGAGAGCCATGACATTGGTGTTGCTGCCAAGCCCCTTGAGCTTATTTTCTCCCATAGCTCTAATTTCTTCCCTCTTCTTCTCATCTTCTTTGTTCTTCTTCATGATTTGATGAGTAAGGAGTGACCCCATGAGTTCATCAAGCTTCAAGGTCTTCAAATTCTTTTCTTCGATGATAGCGGTCCTCTTTGAGTCCCAAGACTCGGGAAGTGAGTAGATGAGCTTCCGGACAAGTTTTTCCTCTGGGTGGCTTCTCCATAGCCTTTGAAACCATTGGTGATAGTGGAGAACCTATCAAACATCTTCTCGATGTTCTCTTCCGGATCCATCTTGAAGTTCTCACACTCTAAGGTGAGGAGCCCAATCTTGGTCTCATTGACTTTATCAGTTCCCTCGTATGTGACTTCAAGCTTGTCCCATACCTCCTTGGCACTCTCATAAGAAGACATCTTCTCATAGATGGTTAGGCCAAATGCACAAAAGAGAATGTGCAAGGCTTTGCAGTTTAGCTCCATCTTCTTGCGATCGTCGGCACTCCACTCCGCTTTGCTTCGTTGAGGTACGAACGAACCATCTTCAACTATATCCCATAGCTTGTAGTCTCTTGATTTAATGAAAAACTTCATCTTCGTCTTCCAATGGGTATAGTAGGTTCCGTCGAAGAAAGGCGGTTTGTCGATGGATTACGCCATTTTGAGTCGGTTGGTGAAAAGATGATCGAGCATACCAGATCTTCTCAATAGGATGTTAATCCTCTTCGATTGAGCCAATCTCTGATACCAATTGTTGAGTTGTGAGGTGCTCGATTCCTTCAACCGATCTTGCTCACCAAGTGGTGGAGAAGTGGAATTTTGGGTGGATGTGGTATGAAAGCTAAAAAGATAAATGACACAATGATTTTAGAGTGGTTCAACCTTCTAACCAAGGTCTACATCCACTACCTTAGCTTCTCACTAAGGATTTCCAATCAATCCACTATTGATTCGTGCCATTTTCTAGGCTTAGGAGGAAACCCTTATACACCGATCAAGCTTTCTACCCAAAGCCTTGATCAAACCCTCTTTACAAATAGAAAACATAAGCAAACTTAAATCCCTCTAATAGGTATTTGTTTGCACAATTTTGCTCTCACCCAAAACCTAAAACACTTGAGCAAATTTGACAATTTTGGCCCACTAGTGTTTGTCTATACAAAGAAATGACAATTTAAGTACAAAGACAATTCTTGATCATTTGTTGATTGACAATTGAAGCATTAACCAAAATTTGATGCTTGGAGGTCCCTTTTATACTCCTTAATGAGTTTGTAGTCGTTACTAGCCGTTGGGGATGATTTGGAGCCGTTGGAGACTTAATTTACCACCATAAATGCAGTTCTCAGCTCACCGTTTCGAAACACACTTTAAATAGAAAGAGTCGTTGTAGTCTGATGCAGCACCCGTATCGAAACGCCCTTGGCCGTTTCAAAACACCTGTATCGAAACCCCTGTATCAGTATCGAAATGATCTGTATTTAAATGTTAGTTGGGAAATAGCCGTTGGGGTTTATGACCGTTGTGGTCGATGCCACGTGAGCGTATCGAAACGACATAGTCCGTGTCGAAACGCTGGGCAAAAATCTCATCCAGAGAAGGCCCGTTTCGATACCAGTATCGAAACGTTTTTACTACTGGAATACCCCGTATCAAAACGCCTAAGGGTGTTTCGATACACCTGAACGGTTTTGTGAAGTTTGGCTTTGAAAAACATATTAAACCCTTTTAAAAACATCCCTAAACATAGTTTCAAGTTATTTGGGCTTTGGAAATAGTTTTGAATTCTTTTTAAAACAATCCAAAACATTTTTCAATTATTATATCAAAACATTAGTTCTGCATAATGATTAAAAATGGTCTATATCATGACATCATATCTAAATGCTTGCATCATGCATAAAGGTGACATACGAATATCGAACCATAAATTAACACGACAGTCGGACTTATTCGATGTCGGTTTAAACTATGGTCTGATGTATCATCATCCTTATTAATTTAATGTTCGATTAATTTGAGTCTGTCAATTAATAAGCTTGTTCAATTAAAGTCAACTTTTAGTTAAGTTTGCTCAATTAAATTCATTTTAAGTTTTAACAATTTCCTTCGATTAAAAGCGATAAATATTTTGGTACCGATTTCCTGGCGCGATGGGGGTGTTAATCCTTCCCCACGCGTAACCAACTCCCGAACCCTTTTTAAATGAATCTCTGGTTTTATGGTGTTTGGCCTACCTAAGTGGCCGGTGGCGACTCCAAATCTTTTTGTTAAAAATCCGATTTCTTCTTAGCTTTATCGTTTTCATGAAAAAAAGATAATTAAATTTTCAAGAATAAATTAAATAACTCAAAAGCGATTTTGATTTTTACTTGAAAAATGTCGCTACAAATATTTCTCCCACTTCCCTTTCCGAGAATAAATTCTCTTTCGAGGAAGACTCATGTTCGAGCAACAAACACTTTGTTCTCAGATGTATTGAAGAAACAATATCCTTTAGTTTCTTTATTATACCCTACAAAATTACATTTATGAGATTTAGGTTCGAGTTTTGTAGATATCTGATGTTTAACATAAACTTCGCATCCCCAAATTTTCATAGAAGACATATTAGGACGCTTCCCAGTCCACATCTCATATGATGTCTTTTGAACCGATTTAGATGGAACACGATTAAGTGTGAAAGCAAATGTTTTTAGCGCATGTCCCCAAAAAGAAATTGGAAGATCAGCATGACTCATCATTTACCGAACCATGTCTAACAATGTTCGATTTATCCTTACAGAGACTCCATTGTGTTGTGGAGTACCTAGAGGCGCAGGTTGTGAGGAAATCCCACATCCTTTAAGGAGTTCATCAAACTCCAGGCTTAAGTATTTACCTCCTCGATCTGATCGAAGAGCTTTGATACTCTTTCCTAACTGGTTTTGTACTTCATTCTTAAATTCCTTGAACCTTTCAAGGGCTACAGATTTATGATTGTAACCCCCTCGACCCGGCCTAGCCGATGGACCGAACCGGACGAGTCACATAGGGAATATTGAAGTAAACAATAAACAACCTTTTTTTCTTTTTTATCTTGTCTAGATACAATTTAGATTCCTAAGTGATCAATCAAAGCAGCGGATAAAACGACATCTCGATCGATTCTCGATTATTACCAATTTTGATTTTAGGGACCATTTCGTAAAATTAACATTCTGTAAGGAACATTACCAAATTCGAATTATCAATCCTTAATTAAGTTCATTACATGCTTCTCTGTAAAAACATAGCTCAAAATACCCATTGGAACTCATTTAATTGCATACATGACAAGTAGGGACCAAAATGCAGAGAAACAAGAACTCAAAATATTCCAAAAAGTGTAATAACAACCAAATGTTTCGAAATAGTGGGCCCTTTATCAGAACGGTCATATCGAAACATTGTTGACCGTTTCAAAATGCGGGTTCGTTTCGGAACCATTTAAGACTTGTTTCGGAACAGGGTTTCACAGAGGCAAAATGTATCAAAACATGCATCACCGTTTTGAAACCACAAGGCATTTTCAAGACCTCGTTTCGAAATGATCGAGGGTGTTTCGAAACTCCTGGGCCTGCTGTAACACCCCAAATTTGGGCCTAGATGTTTTAGAGTTCGAATTGGATCGGTCGGGAACGGTTCGAATCTTAAAGGGAGGTTTAGGGAACACCTAGTTCGGGATGCTTTAAAAATATGGAAAAATATTTAAGAATCCTCATTTATTATATGAATGATTATGTTCAAATCAATTTTACAAAACAAGGTTTGGAAATGCTACATTTCGGTGTAGTGACCAAATCACAATTTTTGCAAAAGTTAAATAGTGACTATTTTGTAAAGGATTGAAACTTTAAATCTTTAATGAGCTAATTTTACCAAAATGTTTTTTAATCAGATTTCTTCTTAATTTGGGTGATTTTATTAATGTTTTAATTAAAGGAAAATAAAGATTAATTATAAGGAAATTACCTTTGACTTTTCATAACTACTTTACGTCAATTTTCTTTCATCCTATTTTCTCTCAAATTCTTTTTAGCCAAACACTCTTTCTCCATCATTTGGCTACTGATTTTCATCCCTTTTGATTGGATTTTAATTCCTTTTTGATTCCTAATCTTCTCCTCACCAAAACCTCTTGTTTTTACATTGGATTTTCAAGAAAACTTGCCCAAATCAAGGAGAAATCAGCCATTGGAGGTAAGCTTCGTCCTTCTCCTCTAATGATCAGTTCTTTACTGAAATCCCCAAGTTATCAATCCTTTGTTAATGATTTTTGAGTTGCTTTAATGTTAGAAACAAGAAATTGTGTTAAAACTCAAGGTTTTTGGAGGGATCTTGATGATTTTCGTGCTTGATGGTTAGGCTCTATTTTGTGGTTGTTTTCTAATGTATTTTGGATGTTAATTGAAGTTATAAATGAGGTTTTTTCAAACAAATCCCGAATAGGCTTGGATTCCTAAGTTTTGCTTGCTAGAATGGTGGTTTTTGGGGTGTTTTTGGTGTTCTGTCATAGCTAGAGGTATAAGGACGAGTTTGTGGTGGTTTTTGATGTTTATTGATGTTTAGAAATGATTATAAGTGGTAGATCTTGGCTGGGCTTTGTTTTGGAAGAATTTGGAGATCATTTCGGTTGTGTTTGGTAGCCGAAATGTGGTTTGTGAGTAGTGCATCGAGTTTAGGTGTGTGGATGATGATTTCAATGTATGATGATGCATTAATCCTCTGCTCTTATGTGTTATAAACATGGGAGACATCTTCGGATGCCTTTGGTGTTGATCCGGGAGCCTAGATAGCGTTTCGGCGAGCAAGCGAAACATAATCGGTGAGTGTGTATGGTTTTAGAAGTCCTTGAGGGACAAAGAATCAAGGTTTGGGGATTTAGGAAAGGTTTGAAACACCTTCCTAAGTCCGGAAGTAAGTATTGTCTAGATTTCTCTCTTATATGTGGTGGATTGCCCTAAAATGCTTTTACATGCTCATGGTTTGAGATAGATAAATTCCTACTGTTTTTATGCATGATTTGTAGCATGAGATAATGCTTGAAATGGTTTCATGAAATAACATGTTGCATTGTTGAGATTTGAGCTTTTGTTTTAAAGCATGGCAAATGTTATGGTTTGAAATGAGATGTGAAAGATTTGGGAAATGTTGCATGAAAAACAGTAGGTAAGATGATGTTTTAACATACTATATTGGCATAGAAGATGAGATACTTACTGGATATAATTGATCGATCAATAGGATGAGAGTGCACTATAAACTAAAAATCCGTACGTGCTCTTTGGTTTAATCCAAAGGGACAGAACCGATGGTGGACATTCCATCGGGTAGGACTTGGTGAAATACCCAAGCTTTGTGGCGATGAGAGATACCGCCATGTGAGTATGGTGATGGCAGATGCCATCGGAAATTATGTTACTAGACGAGTGAGTACAATGATGGTAGATGCCACCAGAAGTGTCTAGTGAGTTGTCCGCATATCCGAGTAGTAATGAGATGTGAAATGCCAATATAATATATGAAAATGCTTTTGATTCACATGTACCTATTTTTGAGATGATTTATGCTATGAGAAATGCATAAGAGATTTGAATATGAAATGCTTTGGTTTTACAAGCATGTGTATGGCCTTGCCATGAGACTTCATTGGTTTAAATGCATGAGATAGAATTGAGGTACATGTGTTTTCAATGAGAAGTTGTTTTGAAATGGTTTTCAAGCATGAGATAGAATGAGCATGTTGTAGAAAAAGCTTTTGAGAAAGTGTTTTCAAGAAATGCATTATTATGTTGGTTTTCTTTAGAGCATGCCTCACTAAGCAATTGTGCTTACGCTCTCTTTTACCAATAATGCAGATAATTGAGGTGTTTTCGGGTAGCAAGAAGGTTAAGAACATCCAAGGAAGTACAAAGTTCATGTATGGTGATGCTTTTATACACTTTAGTTTTTGTATTGGCAATGGGACTTCAACGTTGTATTTGGGAGATGTGTTTTGAACTCCCTAAGGTTGTCTTTGTGTTTGATGCCATGCTATAGAGTAGGGGTCCTAAATATGTTCCTTAATATCAAAATGAGTTGCTGGTATGATTTGATGCTCTTTGGGACATGTTTGATTGCTTTAAAAGGTGAAAAACCAGCTATATCTACTGTCACAGGGTAAGGTGTATCGAGACACCCTCAATTGTTTCGAAACGGGAGCCTGTAATGACCATGGTGTTTCGGAACGGTTGAAGCTGTTACGAAACAGTTTGGCTACTAGTGAAGCATGTTTCGATACAGGTCTCAGAACATACCCGAGTATCGAAACGGTCAACACCGTTTCAATACGGCGTTTCGGTACGGAGGGTGGGTGTTCCGATACAGTCGACCGTTGGGTGATGGATTTGAATTGTTTAAAGTTTTCATGTTTACATTTTAGTCTTGAATGTTGTGGATGTAATTGCTTGAGCTTGGAATGCCCTTTTAAGCTGAAATTTAATAGAGAAGCATACAACATGATTAATTTCATATTGGTAATCCTAAAATCAGCAAAGCCCTTATAATTTCTGAAAATTACATTTTGGTCCCTAAACGCGTAATTTATGCAATTGAGTCCCTAAATGTTTTCCGATCGCTGTGCCTTTTTCTCCCATGATTCTTGAGTGCTCACATAGGGTTAAAGTGCATTTAGAAAAGATTAAAAGGAAAAAAGGGTCGTTAATCAAGGTTGACTTTCGGGTTGACTTTGGTTTTCCTCGTATGATCTTCGTAGTTCGGGTCAAGCGTCTAGGCCGGGCTAAGGGGGTTACACCTGAAATGTTTAAATTAGCTGATATAACTCAAGTTTAATCATACGAAACTAATCCAACATATTCCTAACCGTGCTAACAACTCATGTACACTTCAACAACCATAAATTCATGGCAAGGACATCATCAAAGCATCATTAGCAAATTCAAAAAGACTAAAGGCATGCTTTCCTAGGAAAACAAGCACAAAAAAGGTCGAATCTAAACTTCAAGCATAAACCAACATTTAAAGGCCATTTACATAACCAAAAAATGCATATCAAACTTGCACAAAATCGGAAAACACTAAAGCAACCAACATTAAAAGTATTTGACGCTCCCATTGCCTTTATTACACTAGTTAAAACCTCAACATACATTTAGAGAAGTCCCATGGAAAACCCCTTTTAGAATGCTGCCTCTAAATGCCTAATTATCTGCATTGATGAACAAAGAGAGCATAAGCATACAAGCTTAGTGAGGATTTCTCAAAACCAAAAACATCATCAATGCATAAAACCCCTTTTTCACTCTATTCAAGACCATCATACCTTTTGATAAACCATGCACCTTGCCTTTAAAATCAACATGCTAAACATCATGCAACAAGACTCAAACATTTCCCTACAATTAAACCATTGCTACACATCATCAAGCCTTCCAAGCATAAACACCATTATGCTAAGCTTAAAGTAAAACATGCATTTTTCATAAAATGCATCAATCACATTTTCCATAGCATCTCAATCCATTATATTGGCTCACAAGTGATTAACAACATTCTCAAAAACATATCGAATTTACGGATTACCAAGGGTTATCCCAAACCCTTCATACACTCCATCGACATCTTAAGGCTCACACACGAGAGCAACCCACCATCGTTGTGACACCCGTGGTAGAGGATTCGATACAATTACAACCCCTCAACACCACTCATCGGTAGATGTATAACCCACTAACAAGAGGTGGGACACACACAATGTTTGCACACGGGAGCTACCCTCAACCGTTGCAACCTTAAACAATCCTCAATCGTTAGGGCACTTGGATGGAGTTTTCGGTACAATCACAATCTCTCAACATCCAAGGCGACTTGTTTATAGTGCACTCAATACTATAGCCGGCTATCTATATCCGATTTCATTTACAAAACACTTTATACAACATCACTTGCCAATATAATCCATATTCCATGCATATCTCACTGTTTTCCAAAGCATTCATGATAAGCCATAACTCAAGCATTAACCATGCTTAAAAACTCATGCAACAACACATGCATACAAGGATCACTTACCTAGTGCATCCTTAAACCACATGGCATCATCAACCACATTTCATATACTCAAAACATGCTTTAAAACAATAGGTAAATGCAATTAAAATCAAGTGAAACCAAAGGCTCAAACTAGCACAATCCGGGAGAGAAATTCACTTTACTTACTTCCGAACTTAGTAAAGCGTTTCAAGCTCTTACTAAGTTCCCAAAACCTTTTTTATAACGTTTCCACGCTGGAAAACCAAGTTCCACTCACCGAATTGCGAAACCACACAAGTCGACGCACAAATCACCCGTCTAAAGCCTCCAAAATCACTTCGTTTGATTCCGAAACATTATCCCCTGTTTTCAACACATTAAAACAGAGGTTCAATGCATTAAAATGCATCCAAAACACCAGCATTCAAAGGAAACCCGCAGCCCTGCTCTAAAGCATCAATTTACCCAACTGATACAACTGAAAACTCAATCGATTGATTTCTAAACTCAGCCCAGCCATCTACCAACACATCCAACACATTTTAAGCATCAATCAACATCCAAAAGCAACCTAAAACCATCCTTATACCTCCAGCAGCTCATATTTCACATTACACCCCAAAAAGCCCAACTATAAACACCTTAAAAACTAAAGATCTCAAGGATTTCGGGATTAATATGATTTAGGCTATATTTCAACAACATTAACCTTTCAAAACTCATTTAGAAATCATCTCAAACAAACCAAATCAACACAACTTCAAAAATCATATTTTAATCATCTTTTTTCAACAAGATTTCAACATTTTATTAAAACAATAACAAAACCTCATACAAAAATCGTGAATAAAGAGTCAAATATATTTGGAATTCCATTAAAGAACCTTGATTAGAGGGTCAGCGTGAAATTTACTTCCAATCCTTGTTTCTCTTCTAATTTGGCAAGTTTAGCTTTCAAGAATCTTGAAGGAAATTGTGAGAAATCACAAAGATGAAGTTGGAAATCAAGATAGAATTTGAGAGTGAAGAAAATCTAGAATTTGAGAGAAAATGGAGAGTGTTTGGCTGAAGTGAAAGCAAGAGAATGAAAATGATCGTCAAAATCTTTTAACCAATTAACTATCTCTTTAATTAAATTAATTAAAGCTATTTTAATATTTATTAAGCCATTTAAAACACATGCCAAATTAGAGAAAAGGCTAAATTTCGATTTAGCTCTCTAATGATACTACGATCTTGACTCTTTTTTTGAAAAACACACTTTTCCATACCTTTAAAACTTTACATTTTGGTCACTGCCCAAAATGTATACTTTCCAAAACCCGTTTTAAAACTTTACATTTTGGTCACCAACCTCTTAGATATAATTTTAGAGTATTTTAGAAAATTTTATCATATTTTTATCCCATCTCGAACCTTGATTTCCCTAAACAACCTTTTAATGATTCAAACAACTGATTACCGGTTCCACTGGCCCAACCCGACTCGCAAAACACCTAGGCCCAAAACTGGGGCGTTACAAATCTCCCCCACTTAGGAAATTTCGTCCTCAAAATTTTACATGTAAGAAAAAGAAGCGGGAACTGTCTCAACATGTCCGCTCTGATTTCCCACGTGGCCTCCTCAACTCCTCGGTGTCGCCACAACACCTTCACAAGTTCAATCGTTTTCCCACGAAGAACTTTGCTACTCGAGTCCAGAATTCCCACTGGCTCCTCATCATAAGATAAATTCGAGTTCAACTCAATCTCCTCAATGGGCATCACATGAGATGGATCCGATCGATACATTCGTAACATAGAAACATTAAACACATCATGGATCTTTTCCAACTCGGGAGGCAACCTCAACCGATAAGCCACAGGGCCAACTCGCTCCACAACCTCATAAGGTCCAATAAACCTCGGACTAAGCTTCCCCTTACGTCCGAACCTCATCACCTTTTTCCAAGGCGATGCCTTAAATAACACGCGATCTCAAACTGCAAACTCAATTTCCTTACACTTTAGATCCACATAACACTTCTGACGATCCGATGCAGCCTTTAACCGCTCACATATGAGCTTCACTTTTTCAGTTGTTCCCTTAAGCATATATGGCAAGGAAACCAACTTTTGCCCCGCTTCAGCCCAACCAAAGAGGCATCCTACACTTTCTCCCATACAGGCCTCATACGGAGCTATTTGTATACTCGCCTGGAAGCTGTTATTATAGGCAAACTTAACCAAAGGCAGATGCTTTTCCCACGAACTTTGGAAATCAATCAGACAACATCGCAACATGTCCTCTAGTACCTGGATAACTCGTTTCGACTGTCCATCCCACTGAGGATGATATGAAGTGCTGAAATTCAACTGCGTACCCAACGTCTGATGTAAACATTACCAGAACCTCACCGTAAACCTCAGATCCCTATCCGATACTATGAATTTAGGCACACCATTCAAACACACAATCTCAACAATATACAACTCTGCAAGCTTGTCCAACGTATACGTAGTATGCACAGCCAAGAAATGTGCACACTTCGTAAGACGATCCACAATCACCCATATAGAGTTCTTCTTAGATGGTGACAAAGGTAGATCGTATACAAAATCCATCGTAATCCTTTCCCATTTCCACTTCGGTATCCTCAAAGGCTATAACAGACCAGAAGGAAACTGATGCTCAGCTTTCACACGCTGGCAAACCATACACTTACTTACAAAATCAGCAACATCCTTTTTCAACCCCACCCAATAGTACTCATCCTTCAAACCACGATACATTTTAGCATTACCAGGGTGCGTAGAAAAAGGACTGCTATGAGCCCTAGTCAGAATAGTGCGCCTCAACTCAACATCTTCTGGCACAACTATTCAACTTTTGAAACATAGAACTCCATCACCATTGAAACAGAAGTCTGTTGCATTACCATCACCTATATCTTGAACATGAGGCACCAACGAATCATCAAGCAACTGCTTCTCCATGATCAGCTGAATCAAGGAAGGTTTCACCTGCAACTCGGCTATCAACCCACCATCACGTGATAAACTCAACCGAGCAAACATCGCTCTCACTTCCACAACTTCCTTCCTACTCAAAGCATCAGCCACAACATTAGCCTTTCCAGGATGATACTCAATTGTCAGATCATAATCCTTAAGCAACTCTAACCACCTTCGTTGCCTAAGATTCAACTCCTTTTGAGACATAAGATACTTCAAACTCTTATGGTCGGTGTAAACCACACACTTCTCATTGTAAAGGTAGTGTCTCCAAATCTTCAATGCAAACACCACCGCAGCTAGATCTAGATCACGAGTAGGATAGTTGTGCTCATGCACCTTCAACTGTCTAGACGCATAAGCTACAACCTTCCCACCTTACCTCAACACGCAACCCAAACCAACATACGAGGCATCACTATAAACTACAAGCTTCTTACCCAATTCTGGTTGAATCAAAACAAGAGCTTGCGTCAAAGCTTCCTTCAACTTCTTGAAAGCTTGTTGCCTAACATCCCTCCACTCAAAGCGGACGTTCTTTTGCAACAACTTGGTAAAAGGAGTAGCAATCTTAGAAAAACCCTCGACAAACCTTTGATAATATCCAGCCAACCCAAGGAAACTTCGCACCTCCGTCACCAATTTAGGCGTTTTCCAGTTCATCACCGCCTCGACCTTGTGTGGATAATCCCGAACAACCTCGGCTGACACCACATGCCCAAAAAAACCACTTCTCTAAGCCAAAACTCACATTTGCTCAGCTTAGCATAAAGTTGATTCTCCAACAGCACTTGTAACACAATCCTCAAATGCTTATCATGATCCTCCTCGGTACACGAGTACATGAGAATATCATCGATAAACACTACAACGAATTGATCTAGGAACTCATGCAACACCCTATTCATCATATCCATGAATGCAGTTGGTGCATTTGTCAACCCAAACGACATCACCAAGAAGTCATAATGGCCATACCTTGTACGAAAAGCTGTTTTGGGTACATCCACATCCATAACCTTTAATTGATAGTACCCTGACCTCAAATCAATCTTCGAAAACACCGAAGCACCACGAAACTAGTCAAACAAATCATCGATCCTTGGTAAAGGGTGTAACGCCTCGATTTTGGGTAGTTACCAAAATGTAAAGATTTAAAAGTTGGAAAAATGAGTTTTTCGAGAAGAGTCAAAATCTTAGAATCTTTAGGGAGCTACTTGGCAATTATGCCTTTTCAATAATTTGGCATGTGTTTTAAATGTTTACTAAATAATTAAAAAGGTTTTATTTAATTAATTAAGGAAAGTTAGTTAATTGGTTAATGAAATTTTGACGAGCTTTTCATTTCTCACTTTCACTTCATCCAAACACCCTTTCTTTTCACTTAATTTTCCAGAAATTCTTTTCTCTCAAATCTTCTTTTGATTCCTATCTTCTTCTTATTGATTTCTTCCATTTTCCTTCAAGTTTCTTCAAGCAAATCTTGCCAAATTAGAGGAGAAGCAAGGATTGGAGGTAATTTTTGTGCTATACCTCTAATCTAAGTTCTTTAATGGAATTTCAAAAATATTTGACTCTTTAATACTGATTTTTATTGAGGTTTTGTTGTTAGAATGTTAAACTCTAGAAATCTTGATTGGAAAATTGATTTTAATGTGATTTTCGGAGTTTGATTTAAATGGCTGGTTTGAGATTGTTTCTAAAAGAGTTTTGAATGGTTTTCGGTGTTGAAGAGGAGTCTTAATCATATAGATCCCGAAATCCTTGATATCCTTAGTTTTTGAAGTGCTTTTGGGTGAGTTTCTGGGATGTTCTTGAGGAATTCGAGTTGCTAGAGGTATAAGGATGGTTTTAGGTTTTTTGGATGTTGAGTGATGCTTAAAATGTATTGGAGGTGTAGGGTAATGGCTGGGCTGAGATTAGAGGTCAATCGATTGAGTTTTCAGTTATTTCGGATGGGTGTTTTGGTGCTTTAGAGCAGGGTTGCGGAAATTCTTTTGAATGTTGGTGTTTTGGATGCATTTTAATGCATTGAACCTCTGTTTTGGTGTGTTGAAAATAAGGGATATTGTTTCAGAAGCAAACGAATTGTTTTTGGAGGCTTAGAACGACCGATAGTTGCGTCGGCAAGCCTGGTTTTGCAAGTTGGTGAGTGGAACTTGGTTTTCCAGCGTGGAAATCTTAAAGAAAAGGTTTGGGGAACTTAGTAAGAGCTTGAAATGCTTTACTAAGTTCGGAAGTAAGTAAAGTGAACTTCTCTCTCGGATTGTGCTGGTTTTGAACCTTTGATTGTACTTGGTTTTAATTGCATTTACCTACTGTTTAAAGCATGTTTTGAATATGAGAAATGAGTTTGATGATGCCATGTGGTTTAAGGATGCAGTAGGTAAGTGATCCTTGTAGAATGTGTTGATGCATGAGGTTTGAAGCATGGTCTAATGCTTGATTTATGGCTTATCATGAATGCTTTGTAAAAACAGTGAGGTATGCATGTGATATGAATTATATTGGCAAGTGATGTTGTATAAAATGTTTTATAAATGAAATCGAATATAGTTAGCCGGCTATAGGATTTAGTGCACTATAAACAAGTCACCTTGGATGTTGAGGGGTTGTGATTGTACCGAATACTCCATCCAAGTACCCTAACAATTGAGGATTGTTTAAGATTGCAACGGTTGAGGGTAGCTCTCGGGTGTGAACCTTGTGTGTGTCCCGTCTCTCATTAGTGGATTATACATCTACCGATGAGTGGTGTTGAGGGGTTGTGATTGTACTGAATACTCCACCATAGGTGTCACAACGATGGAGGTTCACTCTCGTGTGTGAACCTTGAAATGTTGATAAAGTGTATGAAGGGTGTGAGACAACCCTTGGTAATCTGTGTATCCGATATATGTTTTTGAGATTGTTGTTTATCACTTGCGAGCCAATATAATGAAATGAAACATTGTGGAAAATGTTGTTAATGCATAATTTGAAAGATGCATGTTTTGGTTTAAGCTTAGCATAAAGGTGATTATGCTTGGAAGGCTTGTATAATGAGTAGCAATGGTTTAATTGCTGGATTTATGTGTATCATGTTACATGATGTTCATTACAATGGTTTTGAGGTTAAAGTGCATGTTTTGTCAAATGAAGCTTGATGGTTTTGAAATGAGTGAAAAATGGTTTTGTGCATTGATGATGTTTTCGGTTTGAGCAATCCTCACTAATCTTGTATGCTTATGCTCTCTTTGTTCACCAATGCAGTCAATTCAAGCTTTGGAGGCAACACTTGCAAGGGAATCGGTGGGAGACTTTGATTGAAGGTAAGCTTTGGTTTTGGACTAGTGTAATAAAGGCAATGGGGTGTCCAATGTTATGCACGTGGTTTGTTTGGTATTATCTAGTTTTGTACAAGTTTGAGATGCATGTTTGGACTTGTAAATGGCCTTTGAGTTTGGTTTTAAGCTTGCATTTGGATTTTAGCCTTTTGGTGCTTTTAACTTCAATGAAGCATGCCTTTAGTTCCGTAGCTTATGAGAAAGATGCTATGATGTTGCTTATGCTTTGTATATATGGTTAGTGATAGTGTAATTAAGTTGCCAATATGTTAGGACATGTGTCGAGATGGTTTTGAAGGGCATAAAGGGACTAAAACCAGCTTTTTAGAACATTGCAGGCCTAGGCGTTTCGAAACACCCTTGCTTGTTTCGAAATGGTAGCCTGAATGGCCTTGGTGTTTCGGAACAGTGAAGCCAGTTCCGGAACATTTTGCCTCTGTGAACGATCGTACCGAAACGTGTCTTGAGGGGTTCCGAAACGAACCTGACCTTAATGAATCTAATTAAAGGTTGGTAACTTGAATTTGGCTAAAGTTTTTATAGTTGAGCAAATTTACAAAATGGTCCCTAAATCTTAACCGGCTTTAATTAATTGGCGATTGTGTTGATGTTTCATTCGCTGCTTGTGTACGTACACATAGGAACCTAAGATGCATCTAGACAAGTTAAAAAGAGAAAAAATGGTCGTTTGTTGAGGTAAATTTTCTCAGTTTACTTCAATATTCCCCGTGTGATCCGTTCAGCTCAGTCTATCAGCCAAGCCAGGTCGAAAGGGTTACATTTGGTGGTATAAGAGAAATGTTACGAAAAGTTGGGATGATGGTAAGTTTTTGGTAAGTGACTTTATTGTAATCATGTATGTGTCGGTGATGTTTGCTGTGATCGGTGAATGTTAAAGCATGTTAAGGTTCTGTATGCGATAGTGATGTGATTTATATGAAGAGTGAACATGAATACAAGTTGTTGTGATGGTTGATTGGGCTGAATTTTTATGCTTGAGTTGCACGATGGTTGAGATATGCATGTAGTATGCTTTATGCTATGCTGGGGGCGGGGGGAAATTGGGATGCCCATTACCTTATTACCTAGTGAAATGTTTTAAGTTGAAATAAAAGTCTTGGATCCTTGCTTGGAGCTGGCTTGAGCAATTTGTTTTGATTGTTTTGCAAGTTGTTATCATTCATTAAAAATAATAGCACAATAAACCGAAGAGAGAGTAACGATCTGGTATGATTGTTGTTCCCTTTGGGCAAGGAATAAAGGAGTGTGTAAAGTCTCCTGGGTCTAAACGCCTCGATGTGCCTCAATATAAGTACAACCTGTGTTGGTTGGGTAAGTATTGGATTGTATGACGCCAGGTGTATATGCGTTGTTTAGAGCTTGTGAAGCTGTTAATGCTAAGGTGCATGTGACTGCACTAGCTGGTGGGTGTTTGTGAGCTGCGGTTAGCGCTTACGAAAGTCAAGTAGAAGTTGAGTTCGAAGGTTGGCACCGGAGGTGTCCAGGGAGTGGATAACCTATATGAATAAGATTGTGGAATAAAAGGAGTGTAGTGATACCCATAGTATAAAGATGGGTTGTATCCTGGTTATATAGAGATGTGTTTAGCCGGTGGACCACTGTGGTTGTGGGCATAGAACCTGATGTTGTGTTCTGAGAATTCTTTTGAACTATTTTAAAGGAGAATTATCTGGGGGTTAGATAGTTGGATCTTGAGAAATATGAACCTGTGGTTTGGGTTCGAAATTGTAAGTTGTGGTTGAGTTAAGGTACATATTGTGTAGTTTGAGCATGTGTGCTCCTAAATTGGAATTGGATGTGAGACATCGTTGTGTTGGCACCTTTATAGATTGGTGCCTGTTTATAAGCCATAATTTTTGATTTGATGGCTAGATTGTTTTCGACGTGTTGGTAACACGGGCGAGGTATTTTTAGCAGAACTTGAGTTTAATAGCTCGTGCGAGAGGTCCAAGCGCTAGGAAGTGAGTTGTGAACTCTATTTTAGTGGTAACCAGTGTGCGATTGGTCATGTTTTAAGAGTATCGTCTGGGTTGAGGCGAGGATGTAGTACCGTTGGATGTGTGGTTCAGGGGAGCACTTGAGGAGGGGTTTCCCTCGTGCAGCTCGTGAGGTGCAGGCTCCTGTGGCTGGAGCTAATTCATGAAGGAACTGTGGGTCCGCTGACCATATGAGGCTTGAGTAACGTTTGATACCGATTAAGTAGGTGGATCGTATGACCATGATAGGTGAGCCTGTCCACGTTTGATCGGTGGGGTATAGCTTTTCGCGCCTGTTGTTGTGAGTTGCTTTGGAAGTTGTGACTCGAATGTTTGTTGCGAAGGTGTTAGATGTGGGGGTAAGAGTGGTTAGTTTCTTTGGTGAAACTGTTGGTACAAGAAAACTGGATAGGAGATGTCCATTATCTATTCAAACTCATGAGATTTTAGTTTACTTGATGGAAGTACCTTTTTATGGTTTGGTTTGATTCTTAGAATGGACTGGTTGGTTGAGCACCGAGCTGTGGTGGATTTTGATGTTAAGCGGGTTACTCCAAGGCTTGCAAATGATTACGAGGTAGTAATCGTAGGCGAGAATGTGAGGTTCTTGTCTAGCATAATTTTTGCTCTTGAAGCGAGTCGGATGTTGGAATTAGGTGTTGAGTGTGTAAAAGTTCTATCATTTACACCTTTTTAAACCCATATTTCTGCTGCATTCAAGCATCATTGCATTGCATTTAGGTTAGTTTTCAATAAAACATCAAAATTATATAAAAGGCACGGATTCTACTGAAAGATGGTTATTTTTGCAGGTATCTGTCATAGTAGATGTCGAAGGCAGGCGCAGGGCAGATAAGAAGGAGAGCTGAACTGGACAAGCAGCTGAAGAAGACGAACCTGTCATGGACCTGTCGTGACAGCATGGTGACAGCAGATTCATGAAGAGGAAAAAGTAAAGTGGACCTCGATAGATATAGAAAAATCTGCTCGTCTGTCGTGTGGAAGCCGAATATTTTTCCAAGCCCCGGATCAAGAGATATGTCAAGCCAAAGCTCAAAGGAGAGGAAATCCCTAAAAGCAAGGATGCGGCTGGAAAGTAGGAGACTTTAGAGATTTAGTCTTTATTAGAATCTTACTTTTAATTAAAGTTGTAATCCTTGTTACCTTAGATAACTTGAGCCCAAAGCTTATATAAAGGGCATAGATTAAACCTAGGGCATAGCCGACTACCCCATAACGGAAACCTAAACCCTGCCGATTACCTGTCACTGATATGTTCTAAATTCCCCCTAGGGCTACGGGTTGTTTTGTAAAGTAGTTGCAAGGGTTGTTTTGTTTTAGGATTTTTTCAAGTTCAATAAAATAAACTTCAAGTTCTTTTATCTTGGTTTTAACATCTTGCAAGAGCATCGGGAGAGCATTGTGAGGTTATCTATTTACTTAGCATCGGGAGAGTTAAGTCTACGAAAGAGATAAAAGCGCGTTCTCTAGTTTATAGTTGAACCATCTCGTGCTTAGGGATAAGGCGAGGTTAAGTGGCTAAGGAAGAATTCATACACATCGGTGTTCATCCTTCGATTCACGCCGGGAGGTATCATCAAAGACGTGATCATCGACAGACTTGTGCCTAGGGATAGGGCAAGGCAGATCAGGGATTCTTGCCAAACTTGAAGTACAGAGTTAGTGATCGCTGCCGCGACAGCTAACGGACAGACGCCGCGACAGGTGCTGTCGGCGACGGGTGCGACGGCAGAACTGGAGATCCTAAGCAATTCAATACCTGCACTACCGAGCAACTCAATACCAGCCCATTCTCTCCATCTTGATATCTCAAATCCTTTTAAATACGTTTTTATTTTATTATTCTCGTGACAACTCTTAATTATTTCTTTTACTTCGTGCAGTGAAACAAGGTGAAGTCATTAGCCCAATCCCTGTGGAGACGATATCCGATACTTCGTATCACTTTACTACTTGCGTCGTGTATACTTGCACTACAATTGCGATAGACTATTTTACACGCAACAAGTTTTTGGCGCCGTTGCCGGGGATTGGCAACATAACTACACCTTCTTTTCCTTGCACTTTTTGTTTTTATTTTCGTTTTTGTTTTTATTTTTACTTTTCTTTAATTTTTCTTTTGCATTTTAAACTCTTGCTTTTCACAAGGTTTTCCTGTTTATGCGCAGATCGAAAAGAGGTGAAGATCCTGAGTATAAATTAGATCCGGAGATTGAACGTTCCTTTAATCTCAAGAAACAGATTCGCCACCTCTTAGACCGAAACGAATACCTTGAAGAACAGCTAGAGCAGATGGCCCGTAATCAGCCTGCCGGAGAAGAAATCCCGCCTGTCGGTGACCCGCCCGCGGCAGGTGGACGACGGTCATGTCGTGACTACATGCTGAACGATCATGTAGAGCTGGAGACCACGCTGCCGGATATTGACGTTGACAACTTCGAGCTTAAACCTGTCATGTTTAGTATGATCAACAATGCCGGGCAGTTTGGTGGTTCCGCGACAGAAGATGCTAGGGAGCATCTCAAAACGTTCCAGGAGATCTGTGGTTCGTTTAGACTACCAGGAGTTAGTCCGGAGATACTGAGGCTTCGGTTATTCCCCCATTCATTGAGGGACAGAGCTAAAACTTGGTGGAATAAACTTACACCGGGTTCTATCATGACTTGGGCAGATTTAACTCGTGAATTTTTGTCTCGTTTTAATCCTTCACATTTAGCTGAGCGATTACGTAATGAAATTGCTACTTTTCAACAGGAAGATGACGAGCCAATGCACGAGGCCTGGGACAGATTCACAACTCTTCTTCGAAACTGCCCAATGCATGGATTCCCCGTCTGGAATCAGGTAACTAAGTTTTATAATGTTGCTAACTTACAAACTCGCATTCGAATTGATTCTGCAGCAAATGGACTATTATTGGATAAAGATCCGGACGAGGCCCTGCAAGTTTTGAAACATCTGGCTAAGAATGAGGAGCAGTTTCTAACCGCTAGAAGAGGAGGTAAACGGGTACTTGCTGTCAAGGACTATGAGGCCGACAACACTATGAAATCACAGGTAGCATTCCTCACTAAAGCCATGAAACACTTATTGAGTGAAGAGGAAGTACGAGGGTTTGCTGTCGAGGAAGTTTGTGCTACATGTGAGGGAAATCATAGTAGGGATGAGTGCCCTATAAATATAGAAGAAGGAAAATATGTTGGAAATTACAAGCCAAACTACAATTCCAACAATTACAACCCTAATTGGAGGAAAGACCCCAAATTTTCCTGGAGTAACCCTAACAATGCCCTAAATCCGCAAGCATATAATCAAAATCAGGGGGGTCCTAGATTATTGACGCGACAGCAGCCGCAGCCGCAAAACCTGCCGCAGAACCTGCCGCCTCAGCAACAACAGCAGCCACCACCTGCCACGAGTAGTATATTGGAGCAGACTCTGGCCACCTTTATGTCTCAGACCGGCACGTATATGGATAACATCAATAAGTTTGTCAAGAAAACGGAAGACTTTATGGATGAAACTAAGATGAGAATGACAAACCATGAGGCCACCTTGAAATCTCTAGAGACACAAATGGGTCAGGTGTCGCAGCATATTAAGCCACGGCAGAATGGAGGATTCCCTAGCAATACTGAAAATGCTAGAACGCCCCCTCATGAGCAATGTAAGGCGATTACTACCAGGAGTGGGAAAAAGTTACCAGGGCCAGAAAAAGAAGCTGAAAAAGAAAAGGAACCTGCCTTGGATAAACCTGCCGAGGAAGCTGCCCCGACAGGTAATGAACAGACTGCTGCCGATGAGCCTGTCACGACAGCAGAAGCGACAGAGGAGAAAAAAGATGAGTATCGACCTCAGATTCGCATGCAGTGGGAAGGACGCATTGCTGATTATCGTCCTCCACCACCTTTTCCGCAACGGATACAGCAAGCTAAGCATGAATCTCAACTTAAAAAGATTTATGATATTTTTAAACAGGTTCATATTAACATTCCGTTGTTAGATGCTGTTAGGGAAATGCCCGGTTATGCTAAATTTCTCAAGGATGTCATGTCTAAAAAATCTAAACTTGGGGAATTTGAAATGGTAAGGATGCAAGAAGGGTGCATGAGTATTCTTCATCGACAACCACCCCAGAAAAAGAAGGATCCAGGGAGCTTCCTCATACCTTGCGTAATCGGAGATAAATTTGTGGGTAAGGCATTATGTGATCTTGGTGCTAGTGTTAATCTAATGCCCAAATCTGTTTTTCAGAAATTAGGTATTGGCAAGGCGCGGCCCACGACAGTTACCCTACAGCTAGCCGACCGCTCTTACGTTCACCCCGAGGGAAAAATTGAAGACATTTTGGTAAGAGTGGATAAACTTATTTTTCCTGCTGACTTTCTTATCTTAGATTGTGAGGCAGATGAGAACGCACCAGTCATCCTAGGGCGACCCTTCTTAGCCACGGGAAGATCATTGATTGATGTGGAAAAAGGAGAACTCACCATGCGTGTAAACGATCAAGAAATTAAGTTAAATGTTCTCCAAGCAATGAAACATGCTGATGTGGATGAAGAATGCAAGGCCATAATTGAGGTGACCTTTGATCAACCCTGCATCAGGTCGAACTGTCAAGATATAAAATTTGGTCACTGCTGTGACAGCCATTTACAAACCTGTCACGACAGCAACAACGACAGCACCGACGACAGCAACTCCTTTGAATCCGATACATCTGATACTGAAGGTCATGAGGAGGTAGATTGGTTAGACCATCGCCCAGGTAAGTTATTCGAACCCTTAAATTACACTTCGGATAACCATTTAATTCAAAAGCCATCTACTGTCGAACCACCTGTCTTAGAACTTAAGCCCCTGCCAGGGCAGCTTAAATATGCTTATCTTGGTATTGATAAAACATTACCCGTAATCATCTCTGCTAAGCTGCCGCAGGAACAGGAACGACAGCTGATCGACATGTTGAGGCAGCACAAAAGGGCGATAGGATGGACCATAGCAGACATTCAGGGCATTAGTCCGGCAATCTGTATGCACAAAATCCTCTTAGAAGAAGATCATAAGCCGACTATTGATGCCCAAAGGCGGTTGAACCTTGCAATGAAGGAGGTAGTACGTAAAGAAATAATTAAATGGTTAGATGCTGGTATTATTTACGCCATCTCCGATAGCAAATGGGTAAGCCCGGTGCAATGTGTTCCCAAGAAAGGAGGCATGACCGTGATAACCAATGAAAACAATGAGTTAATCCCAACCAGGACTATGACCGGTTGGAGGGTTTGTATGGACTATCGGAAGCTTAACAAAGCTACCCGAAAAGACCACTTTCCTTTACCCTTTATTGATCAAATGCTTGATAGATTAGCGGGTAAACCTTACTATTGTTTTCTTGATGGTTACTCAGGTTATAACCAAATCGCTATTGCACCAGAGGATCAAGAGAAAACGACTTTCACCTGTCCCTACGGAACATACGCATTTAGGAGGATGCCGTTTGGACTCTGTAACGCACCTGCCACCTTCCAAAGGTGCATGATGGCAATATTCTCCGACATGGTAGAGGACTTCCTTGAGATCTTCATGGATGATTTTTCTGTCTTTGGAGACGATTTTGAGAGCTGCCTTGGCAACCATCAAAAGGTACTTGAAAGATGTGAAAAAGCTAATGTTGTTCTTAATTGGGAAAAATGCCATTTTATGGTAGATGAAGGGATAGTTTTAGGCCATAAGATTAGCTGCCGTGGGATAGAAGTCGACAGGGCAAAGATTGAAGTCATAGAGAAGCTGCCGCCGCCAACCACAGTCAAGGGCATTAGGAGTTTCCTAGGGCATGCTGGTTTCTATAGGAGATTTATCGCAAATTTCTCAAAAATCACGAAGACCTTATGTCATCTCTTAGAGCAGAACCGACCCTTTGACTTTAATGAAGAATGTACTGAAGCATTCAAGGTTCTGAAGGAAAAGCTAGTGACAGCCCCCATAGTACAGCCACCAGACTGGACACAACCGTTTGAAATTATGTGTGATGCTAGTGACTATGCTGTCGGGGCAGCACTTGGGCAGCGCAAGGACAGGCTGTTTCATGTCATATATTATGCCAGCAAAACATTGAATGATGCCCAAGTAAACTATACCACCACAGAAAAGGAGCTGTTAGCTGTGGTGTTCTCCATCGACAAGTTTCGTTCTTACATACTTGGGACGAAAGTAATAGTGCACACCGATCATTCTGCCCTTAAGTACTTGTTCGCAAAGAAGGATGCAAAGCCTAGGTTGATACGATGGATCTTGCTATTACAAGAATTCGACCTTGAAATCAAAGACAAAAAGGGGACAGAAAATCAGGTGGCAGATCACTTGTCGAGGTTAGAGATGGGACAGAGTCTACCTGTAGATGAGACACACATACTAGAGACCTTCCCAGATGAGCAGCTCTTTGCTGCCGCAGTAGCTGTCGCGACAGCCATGGCGGCAGGTAAGTCTTCTAACCTTCCCTGGTATGCTGATTTCGTTAATTTTATAGTTAGCGGAATATTACCTTCTGATCTTACTTATCAAGCCAGGAAGAGGTTTCAAAATGATGTAAAACATTATTATTGGGACGAACCTCTTCTTTTCAAAATGTGCGCAAATCAGGTTATAAGGAGATGTGTACCACAAGAAGAACAAGAAGACATTCTCCATCTCTGTCATGCTTCACAATATGGAGGACACTTAGGAGGTAATAAAACTGCTGCCAAGGTGCTGCAGTCAGGCTTTTACTGGCCGACACTGTATAAGGACGCACAGGAATTTTACAAAAACTGTGACAGGTGCCAGCGGACAGGTAACATCTCAAGGAGAAACGAGATGCCACTGCAGAATATTTTAGAAGTCGAAATCTTAGACGTTTGGGGGATTTATTTTATGGGACCTTTTCCATCTTCATGTGGAAATCTTTACATCCTCCTCGCAGTAGATTATGTCTCCAAGTGGGTAGAAGCAATCGCAACTCAAAAGAATGATGCCAAAACGGTTCAAAAGTTTTTGCACAAAAACATCTTTTCTAGATTTGGCATCCCTAGAGCGATTATCAGTGATGAAGGGAGACATTTCGATAACAGGGTAATTGCTGCCGCCTTGAAGAAATATGGTGTCAAGCACAGGATAGCGACAGCATACCACCCACAGACCAATGGACAGGCTGAGATTTCCAACAGGGAAGTAAAGAACATTCTTGAAAAGATGGTTAAACCAACTAGGAAAGATTGGTCTCTACTTCTGAATGATGCATTATGGGCATACAGGACAGCTTTCAAAACTCCATTAGGCATGTCTCCATTTCGGTTAATCTATGGGAAAACATGTCACCTGCCTGTCGAGATAGAACATAAGGCATATTGGGCAATCAAGGCAGTAAATATGGACTTGGACAAGGCAGGTCAGAAAAGGCTGTTAGATTTGAATGAGATCGAGGAAATACGGACAATGGCCTATGACAACGCAAGAATATACAAGGAGAAAACAAAGAAGTGGCATGACAAGAAGTTGCTGCCGCGACAGTTCTGCCCAGGGCAGCTTGTGTTGTTGTTTAATTCGAGGTTGAAACTCTTTCCAGGGAAGCTCAAATCTAGATGGTCTGGTCCATTCCAAGTAATTCAAGTTTTCCCCCATGGTGCCATCACAATTCAATCATTAAAAGACGGGCACCAATTCAAAGTCAATGGACAACGCCTCAAGCATTATCAGGGGACTGAAGCCCCAGGAATTCAGGAAGTGGTTACCTTAGGTGATGCCCCACAAGGCATCCCTAATTTAACCTAGTTTTTATTTTTATTTTATTTTATTATTAGTTATTAGGAATTAGATTTATTTTAATAATGTTTTGTTTTTAATTTCAGTTTTTAGGAAATAAAGGAGACAAGTGAGAAAGAAGAAATGGCCCAAGACCACCGCTCATCCACCAGCCCAATTAAGCCCATTTATGGTAACCTGTCGTTTCGGCTGCCGGCGCAGACGGATTTGACAGGCTGTCAACAGACGCACAGCAGACGAAGAAGCGTGCGGCAGACGCTCAGCAGACGCATTAATGCGTGTCAGACGCGTCAGACACGCAATATCCAATCTGCCGCCCCGTTATTCCCGCCTGCCGTTGCGGCATTAAATGGGCAGCTACTCGACAGCTATATAAACCCCTTCCCCCTTTCATTTTTTTCCTCACTTCTGAATTTTCTCTCTTGTATTCTCTTCTAGTTTTATCTACTTTCTCTCTTTTTCAGCCCTTGCAACCAAAAATGTCTTCACGACAAACTCGCCAGAATGCTGCTGCCGCCTCTTCTTCCGCAGCAGCATCCCCGTTCGCCAACAAGGAACTTTGGGAGGAACGGAGCTTCATCTATAATAGAGATGCTCCTCTTTTTGGACTCCGGCCGTTCATTATGAAGGCCATTACGGCGCAACTTTGGGAAGACTTTGCCGAGCAGCCGGCAGAGCTCAACGATACTCTGGTCAGGGAATTCTATGAGGCGATCGAGAGTAAGTCGGCGACATCTGTCGTCGTTCGAGGAGTGACAGTTCCTTTCACCGCCAGCAGCATCAACCATGTCTTCGGCCTCTTCTTTGGCCCCAATGACGATGCTCATCAACAGTTTTGGGACTCCCTCGACGCTGCCGGCCACGATGTTGTCATGAGGGAACTGACAGAGGAGGGCACGACCTGGAGCACCAGCAAGAAGAACCCCAACTCCGTCAACCGGGCAGAGCTGCTCCCCGAGGCTAAACTATGGAACGCTTTTATTAAAAAGCGTATCCTGCCCTCATCCCACCACACGACAGTCAACAGGCAGCGGCTGGCCCTCATCCACTCTATCATGCATGACAGGCCGATCAACGTGGGCAGGTACATGCGAGACAGCATTCTCGATTGTGCCTTCAGAACAGATTCACGACTATGCCTGCCCTTCACCATTACGGCCCTCTGCCGCTGCGCTGCCGTACCGGAGGACCCTTCAGACAAAATCAAGAAGGGCAGCGGCTGGACCGACAGCAACATCTCCAGCCTTATGGAGATCATCGTCGTAACGCCCCTCAACGCCTTCGATCCAAACGCCCCACCTGCTGAATCTGATGATGAACCTGCCACCGAACCTGCCCCAGAAGCTGCGACCAACACCGCTCCGGCAGGTCAGAACGCCAACATCTTAGCTGCCATCTTGAGGATAGAGGAGCGGCAGATGGGTTTAATGACATTCATCCGCGACTTCTCCAACGCAACGGTAAACTTTATTACCAACACTTTGAATTTTTCGGATGTCATTTTCCCCACCTTCCCCGCCCATTACTTTAATATCCCCTCCCCCACTCCCACACCACCTGTCTCTCCCCACGGAGAATCTGCCTCCTCCACACCTTCCCCGACAGCAGCAGGAAGCCCACCGGCGGACACTTCCCCTCGAGGCACCAAGCGAGCTGCCACTGACGACAGCCCTCTTGTTCGGAGGAACTTGGACAGCGCCTTCACTCGGGTGAAAAGAATCAAACATGTGGCCAACAAGAGGATGCTGTCCAAAGCCATTACGAGTAACAGCTGGGATAGCAGCGGCAGTTCTGATGTCCGACTAGTGGAGCCACCTGCCCTTCAACCTGCTGACGACCCTGTCCACCAACCGGAGGAAGAACCTGCACCTCAACAGGCTGATGAACCTGTTGACCAACCTGCTCCGGAACCTGCCCAGCCACCTCCCCAACGCAGACGCTACCATCAGATCCGCGTCAGCAGCAGCAGCGAGGACAGCGAATAAAATTTAAGTTTTTATTTCTTTTACTCCTCTTATTGCTGCCTGCCCTTATATATTGTGATGTACTTTAATTTTTCATGTTTTTCTTTATTTGTTTTAGTGTCATTTTGCATTGAGGGCAATGCAACCCTCGAGTTTGGGGGTGGCAACCCTCCATATTTAATGGAGTCTTTAGCACATCTTTTGTTTAATTGTTGTGTCTTATTAGTCATTTATTCTTTAAAAAAAAAATCAGAAAAATCAGAAAATTTGAACTATTGGCTTAAAACTGTGAAGTTAACTTACCTGTCATGACGGCTCTGTCGTGGCAGCATCTTAGGACAGGTTAAGGAAAAGTTTAGAGCCTTTCTATAGTTCTGAAAACTTAAACACTTTTGTGACTGTTATAATGCTTAGACTTCTTTTAGCCAAACTAGAATAGGAAGCTTAGAACTTGGATAGCCCCTAGAGGTGCCTAACACTGGCTCTAGGAAAGAAGTTTAGCAAAAGAAAATCAAAAACCTAGAGGTGCCCGAAACCGGCTCTAGGAAGCTAACTAGAGGTGCCCAAAACTGGCTCTAGAAAATCTTAGCTTGAAAATAGAAGAAAAAGCATGAAAATATTCCTTCTAAAAGAAAGTAAACTTTGGCATAAAATTCAAGTTAAGGAGTTGAATATTCTAGTGAAACTAAGAGAGTCTTAGCTTATAACTGTTCACAAGCATGCACACACTACACGAGAGCTATAGGGAGATTCCGGACAGATCCTAACCCTTCCGACAGGTTGCTGCCGCCATAGAGAATGAGCGACAGGTAAGGGACAGTTCACTGCTTGAAGGCCAACACAAAAATTTTCAGTTTTCTTTTAAGTCTCCATTGCTTGAGGGCAAGCAAAAACTTGAGTTTGGGGGTGTGTTGAGTGTGTAAAAGTTCTATCATTTACACCTTTTTAAACCCATATTTCTGCTGCATTCAAGCATCATTGCATTGCATTTAGGTTAGTTTTCAATAAAACATCACAATTATATAAAAGGCACGGATTCTACTGAAAGATGGTTATTTTTGCAGGTATCTGTCATAGTAGATGTCGAAGGCAGGCGCAGGGCAGATAAGCAGGAGAGCTGAACTGGACAAGCAGCTGAAGAAGACGAACCTGTCATGGACCTGTCGTGACAGCATGGTGACAGCAGATTCATGAAGAGGAAAAAGTAAAGTGGACCTCGATAGATAGAGAAAAATCTGCTCGTCTGTCGTGTGGAAGCCGAATATTTTTCAAAGCCCCGGATCAAGAGATATGTCAAGCTAAAGCTCAAAGGAGAGGAAATCCCTAAAAGCAAGGATGCGGCTGGAAAGTAGGAGACTTTAGAGATTTAGTCTTTATTAGAATCTTACTTTTAATTAAAGTTGTAATCCTTGTTACCTTAGATAACTTGAGCCCAAAGCTTATATAAAGGGCATAGATTAAACCTAGGGCATAGCCGACTACCCCATAACGGAAACCTAAACCCTGCCGATTACCTGTCACCGATATGTTCTAAATTCCCCCTAGGGCTACGGGTTGTTTTGTAAAGTAGTTGCAAGGGTTGTTTTGTTTTAGGATTTTTTCAAGTTCAATAAAATAAACTTCAAGTTCTTTTATCTTGGTTTTAACATCTTGCAAGAGCATCGGGAGAGCATTGTGAGGTTATCTATTTACTTAGCATCGGGAGAGTTAAGTCTACGAAAGAGATAAAAGCGCGTTCTCTAGTTTATAGTTGAACCATCTCGTGCTTAGGGATAAGGCGAGGTTAAGTGGCTAAGGAAGAATTCATACACATCGGTGTTCATCCTTCGATTCACGCCGGGAGGTATCATCAAAGACGTGATCATCGACAGACTTGTGCCTAGGGATAGGGCAAGGCAGATCAGGGATTCTTGCCAAACTTGAAGTACAGAGTTAGTGATCGCTGCCGCGACAGCTAACGGACAGACGCCGCGACAGGTGCTGTCGGCGACGAGTGCGACGACAGAACTGGAGATCCTAAGCAATTCAATACCTGCACTACCGAGCAACTCAATACCAGCCCATTCTCTCCATCTTGATATCTCAAATCCTTTTAAATACGTTTTTATTTTATTATTCTCGTGACAACTCTTAATTATTTCTTTTACTTCGTGCAGTGAAACAAGGTGAAGTCATTAGCCCAATCCCTGTGGAGACGATATCCGATACTTCGTATCACTTTACTACTTGCGTCGTGTATACTTGCACTACAATTGCGATAGACTATTTTACACGCAACAAGTTTTTGGCGCCGTTGCCGGGGATTGGCAACATAACTACACCTTCTTTTCCTTGCACTTTTTGTTTTTATTTTCGTTTTTGTTTTTATTTTTACTTTTCTTTAATTTTTCTTTTGCATTTTAAACTCTTGCTTTTCACAAGGTTTTCCTGTTTATGCGCAGATCAAAAAGAGGTGAAGATCCTGAGTATAAATTAGATCCGGAGATTGAACGTTCCTTTAATCTCAAGAAACAGATTCGCCACCTCTTAGACCGAAACGAATACCTTGAAGAACAGCTAGAGCAGATGACCCGTAATCAGCCTGCCGGAGAAGAAATCCCGCCTGTCGGTGACCCGCCCGCGGCAGGTGGACGACGGTCATGTCGTGACTACATGCTGAACGATCATGTAGAGCTGGAGACCACGCTGCCGGATATTGACGTTGACAACTTCGAGCTTAAACCTGTCATGTTTAGTATGATCAACAATGCCGGGCAGTTTGGTGGTTCCGCGACAGAAGATGCTAGGGAGCATCTCAAAACGTTCCAGGAGATCTGTGGTTCGTTTAGACTACCAGGAGTTAGTCCGGAGATACTGAGGCTTCGGTTATTCCCCCATTCATTGAGGGACAGAGCTAAAACTTGGTGGAATAAACTTACACCGGGTTCTATCATGACTTGGGCAGATTTAACTCGTGAATTTTTGTCTCGTTTTAATCCTTCACATTTAGCTGAGCGATTACGTAATGAAATTGCTACTTTTCAACAGGAAGATGACGAGCCAATGCACGAGGCCTGGGACAGATTCACAACTCTTCTTCGAAACTGCCCAATGCATGGATTCCCCGTCTGGAATCAGGTAACTAAGTTTTATAATGCTGCTAACTTACAAACTCGCATTCGAATTGATTCTGCAGCAAATGGACTATTATTGGATAAAGATCCGGAGACACTACCTTTATGGTTAAAGGTGTGTGGTTTATACCGACCATAAGAGTTCGAAGTATTTTATGTCTCAAATGGAGTTGAATCTTAGGCAACGAGGATGGTTGGAGTTGCTTAAGGGTTACGATCTGACCATTGAATATCATCTGGGAAAGGCCAATGTTGTGGTCGATGCTTTAAGTAGGAATGTAGTTGTTGAGATGAGAGCTATGTTTGCTCGTTTGAGTATATCGCGTGATGGTAGCTCGATAGCCGAGTCGTAATTGAAAACCTTCCTTGTTTCAATTGATTAAGGAAAAGCAGTTGTTGGATGATTCGTTGGTGCCTCGTGTTCAGGACATAACTGATGGTAAGGCTACGGATTTCTGTTTTATTAATGATGGGGTTTTATGTTTCAAAATCCGAATAGTGGTGCCGGAAGATGTTGAGATGAGGCGCACTATTTTGACTGAGGCTCTTAGTAGTCCTTTTTCCTATGCACCCTGGTAGTACTAAGTTGTATCGTGGCTTAAAGGATGAGTACTATTGGGTGGGTTTGAAGAAGGATGTGGCTGATTTTGTAAGCAAGTCTATGGTTTGCCAACGAGTGAAGGTTGAGCTTTAGTTTCCTTCTAGTGGAAATGGGAGAGGATTATGGTGGATTTCGTATCCTGGTTGCCTTTGACACCATCGAAGAAGAACTCAATATGGGTGATTGTGGATCGCCTTACGAAGTGTGCGTATTTCTTGGTTGTGCATACTACGTACATGTTGGATAAGTTAGTTGAGTAGCATATTGCTGAGATTGTACGTTTGCACGGTGTGCCCAAGTTCATAGTGTTGGATAGAGATTCGAGGTTCAGTGAGGTTTTGGGAGTGTTTGCATCAGGTGTTGGGTACGCTTGAGTTTCAGCACGTCATATCATCCTTAGTCGAATGGGCAGTCGGAATGAGTTATCCAGGTGCTGAATGGTATGTTGTGATGTTGGTTGATTGATTTCCAAGGTACTTGAGAAAAGCATCTGTCGTTGGTCGAGTTTGTTTATAATAGCAATTTTCATGTAAGTATACAAATGGTACCGTATGAGGCCTTGTGTGGGAGGAAGTGTGGAACGCCTCTTGTTTGGCTAAAGAAGGGCAAAAGTTACTTTCCTCGCTGAATATGCTCAAGGGAACAACAGAGAAGGTGAAGCTCATATGTGAGTGGTTGAAGTCTGCAGCGGGTCGTCAAAAGTCTTATGTGGATTTAAAGCGTAAAGAGGTTGAGTTCGCGGTTGGTGATCACGTGTTCCTTAAGGTATCGCCTTGGAAGAAAGTGATGAGGTTCAGATGTAAGAGAAAGCTTAGTCCGAGGTTTATTGGACCTTATGAGGTTTTGTGGAGCGAGTTCGTCATGTGGTTTATCGGTTGAGATTGCCTCCCGAGTTGGAAAATATTCATGATGTGTTTCATGTATCTGTGTTACGGAGGTATAGATCGGATCCTTCGCATGTGATGCCAGTTGAGGAAGTATTGTTATGGCATTGAGGAGTTGAGGAGGTTGCCTGGGAAGGTAAGGTGGATGGGTTGAGTCAATTCCGTGCCTTTCTCCTTCAGGTGAAATTTTAAGGACGAAATTTCCTAAGTGGGGGAGAGTTGTAACGCCCCGATTTTGGGCCTAGATGTTTTGGGCGAGTCGAGTTGGGCCGGTGGAACCGATGTCGGTTGTTCGAACCGTTAAAAGGTGGTTTAAGGGAAATCAAGGTTTGGGATGGGTTAAGAATATCATAAAAATTCCTAAAATCCTCTAAAATGGTGTTTAAGAGGTTGGTCAAATCAATTTTACAAAACAGGTTTTCTAAAGCGTGAATTTTGGGTAGTGACCAAAATGTAAAGATTTAAAAGTTGGAAAAATGAGTTTTTCAAGAAGAGTCAAAATCTTAGAATCCTTAGGGAGCTACTTCGCAATTATTCCTTTTCCCTACTTTGGCATGTGTTTTAAATGTGTACTAAATAATTAAAAAGGTTTTATTTAATTAATAAAGGAAAGAGTGTTAATCGGTTAATGAAATTTTTGACGAGCTTTTCATTTCTCACATTCATTTCAGCCAAACACCATTTCTTTTCTCTCAAATATTCTTTTGATTCCTATCTTCTCCTCATTGATTTCTTCCATTTTCCTTCAAGTTTCTTCAAGCAAATCTTGCCAAATTAGAGGAGAAGCAAGGATTGGAGGTAATTTTCGTGCTATATCTCTAATTTAAGTTCTTTAATGAAATTCCAAAGATATTTGACTCTTTAATACTAATTTTGAATGAGGTTTTGTTGTTAGAATGTTAAACTCTTGAAATCTTGATTGGAAATAGATTTTAATGTGATTTTCAGAGTTTGATTTAAATAGCTGGTTTGAGATTGTTTCTAAATAAGTTTTTAAAGGTTTTTGGTGTTGAAGTGGAGTCTTAATCATATAGATCCCGAAATCCTTGAGATACTTCATTTTTGAACTACTTTTGGGTGAGCTTTGGGGGCGTTTTTGAGGAATTCGAGTTGCTGGATGTATAATGATGCTTTTAGGTTATTTTTGGATGTTGAGTGATGCTTAAAATGTGTTGGAGGTGTTGGGTAATGGCTGGGCTGAGGTTAGAGGTCAATCGATTGAGTTTTCGGTTGTTTCAGATGAGTGTTTTGGTGCTTTAGAGCATGGATGCGGAAATTCTTTTGAATGATGGTGTTTTGGATGCATTTTAATGCTTTGAACCTCTGTTTGGTGTGTTGAAAATAGGGGATATTGTTCCGGAAGTAAAAGAAGTGTTTTCAGAGGCTTCAGACGATCGATAGTTGCGTCGACAAGCGTGGTTTCGCAAGTTGGTGAGTGGAACTTGGTTTTCCATCGTGGAAACGTTTTAAAAAAGGTTTGGGGAACTTAGTAAGAGCTTGGAATGCTTTACTAAGTTCAGAAGTAAGTAAAGTGAACTTCTCTCTCGGATTGTGCTGGTTTTGAACGTTTGATTGCACTTGGTTTTAATTAGGGGTGTTCACAGTTAACCATTGGTTAACCATTAAGAATGAGTCCCTAATTTTATATGCATTCTTAGGCACATTCTCTATGTACTTTCCCTCTAATTACATTAAGAACATATAACTTTTGCACTAAGAACATAACTTATAGGTTAACCGTTATAGTATTTTGGTTAACCGCGAACACCCCTAGTTTTAATTGAATTAACGTATTGTTTAAAGCATGTTTTGAATATGAGAAATGAGGTTGATGATGCCATGTGGTTTAAGGATGCACTAGGTAAGTGATCCTTGTATGCATGTGTTGATGCATGAGGTTTGAAGCATGGTATAATGCTTGATTTATGGCTTATCATGAATGCTTTGTAAAAACAGTGAGGCATGCATGTGATATGGATTATATTGGCAAGTGATGTTGTATAAAATGTTTTATAAATGAAATCGAATATAGTTAGCCAGCTATAGGATTGAGTGCACTATAAACAAGTCACCTTGAATGTTGAGGGGTTGTGATTGTACCGAATACTCCATCCAAAAATCCTAGCGATTGAGGATTGTTTAAGATTGCAACGGTTGAGGGTAGCTCTCGGGTGCGAACCTTGTGTGTGTCCCGTCTCTCGTTAGTGGGTTATACATCTACCGATGAGTGGTGTTGAAAGGTTGTGATTGTACTGAATACTCCACCACGAGTGTCACAACGATGGAGGGTCGCTCTCGTGTGTGAACCTTGAAATGCTGGTAGAGTGTATGAAGGGTGTGGGACAACCCTTGGTAATCCATGTATCTGATATATGTTTTTGAGATTGTTGTTTATCACTTGCGAGCCAATATAATGAAATGAAACATTATGGAAAATGTTGTTAATGCATAATTTGGAAGATGCATGTTTTGGTTTAAGCTTAGCATAAATGTGATTATGCTTGGAAGGCTTGTATAATGAGTAGCAATGGTTTAATTGTTGGATTTATGTGTATCATGTTACATGATGTTCATTACAATGGTTTTGAGGTTAAAGTGCATGTTTTTTCAAGGGAAGCTTGATGGTTTTGAAAAGAGTGAAAAAAGGTTTTGTGCATTGATGATGTTTTCGGTTTGAGAAATCCTCACTAAGCATGTATGCTTATGCTCTCTTTGTTCACCAATGCAGTCAATTCAAGCTTTGGAGGCAGCACTTGCAAAGGGATCAGTGGAAGACTTTGATTGAAGGTAAGCTTTGGTTTTGGACTAGTGTAATAAATGCAATGAGGGTGTCCAATGTTACACATGTGGTTTGTTTTGTATTATCTGGTTTTGTACAAGTTTGAGATGCATGTTTGGACTTGTAAATGGCCTTTGAGTTTGGATTTATGCTTGCATTTGGATTTTAGCCTTTTGCTGCTTTTAACTTCAAGGAAGCATGCCTTTAGTTCCGTAGCTTATGAGAAAGATGCTATGATGTTGCTTATGTTTTGTATATGTGGTCAATGATGTGTAATTAAGTTGCCAATATGTTAGGACATCTGCCGAGATGGTTTCGAAGGGCATAAAGTGATTTAAACCAGCTTTTTAGAACATTACAGGCCCAGGCGTATCGAAACGCCCTTGCCTGTTTCGAAATGGTGGCCTGAAATGGCCTTGGTGTTTCGGAACAGTGAGGCCTATCTCGGAACATTTTGCCTATGTGAACCATCATACCGATACGAGGCATCCTGTTCCGAAACGTTTGACAGTTGAACCTGTTTTTGAATTGTTCTGAGTTCCTATTTCTTACGTTTTGGTCCATGTTCCCCTTGTATGCAAATGGATGAGTTCTAAATGTCATTTTGAGATAGATTTCATCGAGAAGCATGTGATGAACCTAATTAAAGGTTGGTAACTCGAATTTGCTAATAATTGTTTTAATTTATGAAAATTAAAAAATGGTCCCTAAACCTTATTTAGATATAATTAGTTGGCGATTATGTTGGTGTATTATCCGCTACTTGTGTATGTACACATAGGAACCTATGTTGCATCTAGACAAGATAAAAGAAAAAAAGGGTCGTTTATTGAGGTAACTTTCCCGATTTACTTCAATATTCACCGTGTAATCCATTCAGTTCGGTCTATCGGCCAGGCCGGGTCGAGGGGGTTACATTTGGTGGTATCAGAGCCAGGTAACAAAAAGTGGGGATGATGATAGGTTGTTGGTAAGTGATTTGCGATGTGGATATGTGTTTTGGTGATATTTGCTTTGTCTGGTGAATGTTTCAGCATGCTTAAGTCGAATGTGTGATAGTGATGCTATACATGATGAATGAATATGGATGTTAATTGTTCTGCGATGATGATTAGGTTGAATCTTGCTGTTTGAGTCATATGATGGTTGCAGTATGCATGTAGTATGCTTTATGCTATGTTGGGGGGAAATTGGGATGCCCGTTGCCTTATTACCTAGTGAAATGTTTTAAGTTGAAATCAAAATCTTGGATCCTTGCTTGGAGCTGGCCTGAGCAATTTGTTTTGTTTGTTTTGTAATTTGTTATCATGCATTAAAAATAATAGCACAATAACCCGAGGAGAGAATAACGATCTGGTACGATTGTTGATGCCTTTGGGCAAGGAATATAAGAGTGTGTAAAGTCTCCTGGGGGCTAGACGCCCCGATATGCCTCGATGTTAATACAACCAGTGTTGGTTGGGTAAGTGTTGGATTGTATGGAACCAGGTATATAGGCGATGTTTAGAGCTTGTGAAGTTGTTACTGCTGAGGTGCATGTGACTGCACTAGCTGGTGGATGTTTGTAAGCTGCGGTTAGCGCTCACGCAAGTCGAGTAGAAGTTGAGCTTGAAGGTTGGCACTGGAGTTATTCAGGGAGTGGATGACCTGTATGAATAAGATTGTTGAATAAGTGGAGTGAATTTATGCCCATAGTGTAAAGATGGGTTGTATCCCGGTTATATAGAGATGTGTTTAGTTGGTGGACAATTGTGGTTGTGGGCATAGAACCTGATGTTGTGTTCTGAGAGTTCTTTTGAACTGTTTTAAAGGAGAAGTATCTGGGGGTTAGATGCTTGGATGTTGAGAAATGTTAATATGTGGTTTGGGTTCGAAATCGTAAGTTGTGGTTGAGTTAAGGTACATATTGTTTAGTTGAGAATGCGTGCTCTTGGATTGGAAATGGGTATGAGACCTTGTTGTGCTGGCACCTTTATGGATTGGTGTCTATTGATGTGTCCTAATTATTGATTTACTGGCTACATTGTTTTCGACTTGTTGGTAACACAGGCGAGGTATTTTAGCGGAACCTGAGTTTAATAGCTTGTGCGAGAGGTTCAAGCGCTAGGAAGTGAGTTGTGAACTCTAGTTTTGTGGTAGCCAGTGTACGGTAGGTCATGTTTTAAGAGTATCGCCTGGGTTGAGGCGAGGCTGTAGTATTCTTGGACAAAGATGGTGGGGTCAGTGTGCCAAGGCCTGAGAAACATTTGATACCTATTAAGTAGGTGGATCGTATGACCATGTTAGGTGAGCCTTTCCACGTTTGGTCAGTGGGGTATAGCTTTTCGCGCCTGTTGTTGTAAGTTGCTTTGAAAGTTGTGACTCGAATGTTCGTTTCGGAGGTGTTAGATGTAGGGGTAAGAGTGGTTAGTTTCTTTGGTGAAACTGTTGGTACAAGAAAACTGTATAGGAGATGTCCATTATATGTTCAAGGTCATGTGGTTTCGGTTGACTTGATGGAACTACCTTTTTATGGTTTTGATGTGATTCTTGAAATGGATTGGGTGGATGAGCATCGAGCTGTGATGGATTTGATGTTAAGCGAGTCACTTTGAAGCTTGCGGATGATTACTAGGTAGTAATCGTAGGTGAGAACGTGAGGTTCTTGTCTAACCCAATTTCGGCTCTTGAAGCGAGCCGGATGTTGGAGCTAGGATGTGAAGCTTTCTTAGCGTGTGTGGTGAATCCTGGTACGAAGAAAGTATGGGTGCAAGATATACGAACCGTATGTGAGCTTCCGGGTGTCTTTCCGGAAGAGTTGCCTAGGTTGCCACCCAATCGAGGGGTTGAGTTTGGAATCGAGTTCAATGAGAATACGACTCCAGTGTCCATTGCTCCTTATCGCATGGCACCTAAGGAGTTGAAAGAGTTGAAGGCCCAGCTACAAGAGTTGCTTGATCGAGGGTTCATAAGGCCGAGTATTTCACCTTGGGGTGCGCCAGTCTTGTCTGTGAAAAAGATGGATGGTACCATGCGTATGTGTATAGATTATTGGCAACAAAAAAAGTTTAAGATTACGAACAAGTACCCTTTCCCGAGGATCGATGATTTGTTCGACCAGTTTTGTGGTGCTTCGGTGTTTTCAAAGATAGATTTGAGGTATGGTGTAGGGCATGCAGGTGTTCCCTTTTTGTAAGAGTGCAAGTACACACTCCTATCAAGTTATAGTAATTAAGATGTCGAATCCCACGAGGATTGGACAGCTTGACTCGTTCTTTAGTTCCTGCACAAAGGTAAAGTAAAAACACAAGTGAATGATTGGTTGAGATTGAAACGTAAATAAAACACAAGTAAAAGAGATGAGGTGAATCAGATTGATAGAGCAGGCAGGGTTATGCTGCCACTTAGTGTGAAAACTGCGTTGTAATAGGTATGAGTTATCTTTTGCTGCCATGATATGCTGCCTCGGCGGGTACGGCGGGCGGAAAACTACGACCCTGTCACGCGACCGCAGCAGGTCACTGCCACTGCAAGGGTGTGTACTGTCTCAGCAGGTGGAATGGAAAGACGTCCTGGCGGTAAGTCTGGCAGATACTCCAAGTTTGACAGGAAAGTCGACAGTGATCCCTCCTATTTCTAGGTTAGGATGCTCGAGATTGATAACTTGAGGACTAGTGTGGAACCAAATCAATCAACTCGGTTAGTGATCCCTTTTAGCCACTGAAACTTGTGGACTAGTGTGGAACTGAGTTAGTTACGCCTCCCGTTGTGACCGTACTTAACCCTTTCGTGAGCCTTACACTTTCGTGCCCGACAAATAGATTCTCTTAAACGACTGGTGTAGAATGATTGAAAGAATAAAGAGCAATGGATTAAGTAAACTTGGAATATTTTATTGAAGAAATAAATCAAAAACCTAAAACAGCCGCTTCACTCTAGTTACAACATAACTTTAACCCAAAGAGAATTTAGAACATGGCGGCAGAGAAGAACACAAGTAAAGTCTATAGAAAACCTCAGATGATTTAAACTAGAAGTACAATGGGTATTTATAGACTCAAAACTAGGTTAAGTCCTCCTTGAAGTAGAAGTCCTCTAAAGTAGCTTTTCTTCTTTAATGTAGCTTTAAATGCTGACTTCTTTTCTTGGAATATGAACTCTTCCTTGTTTGCCTTAGCCCGCAAGTAAGCTTGGGAATTTTGCTTCGGCAGCCCTAGCCGCTGCTACAGACGTTAGAAAATCACATGACCATCGACGATAGACTCAGGAGTCTTAGCTCCACAGATCGCACTCCGGTTCTCCTAACTTCCATAGTCAGCTGTCGCGGGGAGCAAGGTCGGCAACAGCTTTGCTCGGCAGGCGCTCGGCAGCAACTTACTTTTGTTGGAACTGCTTCAGTACAGCTCCTGGGTTTTCTTCTCAGCGTTGTTTCCTCCGTTCCTCGGTTCCCTCGTTCAGCTGTTAGTACATATAAGCAAGAATATAGTAAAACATTATATCTTGTTCACCAAATGAATGATAAGCTATTAAAGTAAGGTAGAATAATGAAACACTGTAAAATGCTATGCATGAACCTAATTATGCCTAAAATGAGCTTAAAAACAGTAATAATAAAAGTTGGAAAGTGCATGAAATGTAGGACTTTTGGACACTTTACACACCCCAAAACTCGAACTATTGCTTGTCCTCAAGCAATGCAACCTAAAGTACTTGCTCTAATAATAGTCAGAAAGAAAAGCATGTTTTTAACCTGATTTTCTGCGTCAAGACCGTGGCACCTATATATATATCTTAATGAAGGGAAATAAGTAAGAAAACAACTCAGAATTAAATTCCCAATGCCTGTGTGATGTTTGCAACTCAGTAAACAAGCTGAATACGCAGAATAAAAGATTAAACAAAGATACTATTGTAATTTGAAGGTTACTGCCAAGGCAGCACAATTTCAGCACATTATTATTTTTAATCAAGGCAGTGAGAGCTTCAGCTCATCACAACTACTCTTCCAGGTCTGACGTTTAGATAGGAGCAAACTACAGAACTCGAACCCTTAGAGTAGAGTCATCCCGTGAAAGCTTTCATTCAGTCATGCTAATTTGTCCGTCACTTTTAGGCTTTCAGATTCATGGACTTTGATAGCATCGGAGTGTCCTCGCACATCATTCTTCCTAGAGCCTGTTGCGGGCACCTCTAGGGTAACACATCACTTTTTTCTCTGTTTTTGATTTTGCTGCCTTTGGCAGTTCTGCATTCTTCTGTTTCTTTTGCTTGCCTCGGCGGCTACCTACAATTATCATTAGAATCTTGCAAAGAAAACAAGCAGGCAGTGCTCATCAAATATTCTAACACATTCAGCAAGTAACAGAGATTTTTAACATTTTCAGGAAAAAAAGAAAAAAAATCTAAGTCATATTTCACGCTCTTTCCCAAGTTTAAGTTTAATTTTTAATTAGGTGCGAAAATAAAGTAATCAGCTATCCTATCATAGGCACAAGTCATAACAAACTTTCCTTTTCTGATTATTACTGATGCAAGTACAATGGAACCTATATGCAACTAGAAATGCCTACAAATGATGCGAAAGCTATCCCCCCCAAACTCGAGATGGGCATTGCCCTCAATGCACAAAACAGAAAAGTTAAGAAAATATACGTGTTAAAGATAAAAAAAGAAAATAGGAAAAAAAATAAAAAGAAAAGAAAATAAGTTAAAAGTTTGATGAGGGTTGAGAGGAGGCTGGATTCTAGTTAGCTGACGAGGAGGAGGATGTTCGGACGACAAAGCGGCGGTTGGCGGATTACTTGGCGGCGGTTCTAGCAGGTGAGGTCTTTGCTTTCCGTGACAGTTGGATTCTCTTCGGCGTATGCTGTGACTCTTCTTGAGGCTCGGCAAGGGGAACGACGAGAGATGCATCACTTCTTTCTGACTCTGTCTCGAGGTCCACAGGTTCTTCTGCTATTATGTGCCGCTTCCTCTTCCTTGTCTCTTCCTCTCTGGGTGCTGCCAGAGGGATGAATGCCATTGGGATGGCTGTTGTTGCCACTACTACTGCAGTTTCTAGTTCCGGCGGTAGCTGCTCAATTTCCTTCGACGAGGAGTCTGCCACTATATTGGTTGTGCAGGCTGGGGAAAGATTCAGCTGGTGCCTCTCAGGTGTGCCTACCACTGTGTGTGAAGGAGTGGCAGCTGAGTAAGCCGGAGAGTGCGTCAGAGAGGGCACCTGGCGGTCTGTTTGGAAAGAAGTGACAGTTGGTGAAGTTCTTTGTGCTCTTGTTGCTGCTGCAAGCTCCTCAGGGAAGGGTGGCATGGTGGGCACAGCACCAGGGAATTTCTGCAGGAAATAAGCCACCAGGGATTATTGGGCCTCCTCCAAATAGTCCATGAAGGCCAACTGCTGCTGCTTTATCCGTTTTGTGTGTTCAAGGAGTGTGTGGAGCAGCGGGAGGACTTGTCTATCTAGGGCAGCATCAGTACTGCCAAGGGCGGCTGGCGTTTCAAACTCTGTGGCGGAGGTTTGACTGGGCGTTGCTGATTCTTTCTCCGTGTCATCTGAATGCGAACCTTTTTGGTCCAGCCCTCCTTGGCAGTTGTATGCTCATCTATGGGCTCTGTTGGGACTCGAAAATTGGTGCAGAGACCTATGATGAGGGATGGGAAGTACAACCTACCTTTCTTCTTCTTGAAGCAGTTGTATATTTCCGTGCATATGATTTCCCTCACGTTGATCGGCCGGTTCATCAGGATATTGTGATTTAAGGCGAGGCGCGGCCGGTCAACTGTTGATTTGTGTGATGTGAGCAGTAGGCGCCTTTTCACAAATGTTTTCCACAGCATAGCCTCAGGCAGCAGGTGGTGGCTCTGGGTAGATCCCACGTGTTTGCCCCCCAGCCATGGTGTGTTGGGCTTGCAAATTTTGGCCTTGATCTCATCGTAGTGGGCAGCCGTCAGTGACTGCCTCCATTCCTCGTACGGATTGTCGTTCATGTCAAGGCCATAATAGTTGTTGATGAGAGCCGGGTTGAGTTTGACTGCATCACCACGGACATAGAAGAAAGGCTTCTCCGGGCAGGGGTGGTGGGAATAGAATCCCCTGACTATAGTGATGTTCGTTATATCAGGTTGTTGCACGAACATCTCTCATCCTTTGTAGTGGATGGTCCGAAACAAGGCAGGCCCGAGACCACGGTCGCCCGTTTGCTGCGTGTAATGGAAGCCCTGTTCCTCCCATATGGCCTCCTTAGAGAATTATTCCCGATATCTCTCCTCATCCGCCTTGAAGCAAAACCTTGTGTGGATGGGTTTCTTGGTTGATGTTGAGAGGCGCCAGGGCGGCAGTAAAAGCTCAACGGTCTGATTTTGTCGCGCACGTTACGGAGTTTTTTACCATTATTTTCGGAGTCGTTGGCGGCCAACTAGCCGTTACACTTGTTGTGCGGACTGTTGTCTCGGCAGAATGGTGGGTGGGCTTTTTGTTGGGCTTCCCTCTTAATCCTGCTCTTTTATTCTTGATCCTAAAAATAAAAATAATTAAATAATATCTGAAAAATTAAATGTTTGAAAATTAATCTAGTCCTAAAATAAAATAAACTTTAATCCTAATGCATAAAAATAAATTAATAAAAATAAAATAAAAATTAGGTTATGTTGGGAGTGCATTTTGGTGCATCTCCAGAGATAACCACTTCCTGAGGTAGTTTAGCTTTTTCTCCCTTCTTGGGGGGTCCTCTTGTTCCTTCAGTTTCTGTGTAATGGGGTCATTCAATCTGCCCCGGGGTCTGCCATGGCAGCTGCTGTCTTGGCCTGTTTCCACACTTATCTTAGCAGCTCTTGCATCCGAGCATTCCTTTCCTTCCTCTGAGGGTTGTAGTACATTCATCCTTATGCTTTGGTCCTCTACCCTCATTGTAAGCTCCTCGAGCTCAACATCTATCAGCGTTCTGCATGTGGCCAAGAAGGGTCACCCGAGAATTATGGGGGCTTTCTCATTGGCCTCACAATCCAAGATGAGGAAATCGGCAGGGAGAATTAGGCTGCCCACCTTGACCAGTATGTCTTCAATCTTTCCCTCCAGTTGCACGAACGAGTGATCGGCAAGTTTAAGCATTACGGAGGTTGGTTTGGCAGGTCCAATATCTAGTTTGTCAAAAACGGCCTTAGGCATTAGGTTTATACTGGCTCCCAAGTCACATAAGGCCCTAGTCTCGTGCTTGCTGCCCAACCTGCATGGTATAACAAAGCTGCCCAGATTTGTCTGCTTGTGCGGCAGCTTGTTATGCAACATAGCCATGGACTCTTCAGTGACAACCACTATCTCGAATTCTCCTATTTGTCTCTTCTTAGAAACTATATCTCTGAGATACTTGGCGTAGTTGGGCATGCTTAGTATAGCTTATATCAGAGGTATGTTAATATGCACATGTTTTAGAATATCTAAGAATTTTCTGAATTGGTGCTCCTGTTGCTGTTGTTTGAGCTTTTGGGTGAATGGAGCTGGTGGGCGGATGTCCTCTATTTTCTCCTTGCTTGGGGGCTTAGTCCGGGGAGAATCATCCTTGTCAGGGCTGCTTCCATGTTCTGCTGCTGGGGTGGCTGAAGTCGGTGTTGCTGCTGGGGCGGCTAATATGGGTGCTGCTGGGGCAGGTTTACTTGTCTGTTCTGGCTGAGTTCCTAGTTGTTCTATCATCCTAGATTCATCCAGCTACTTCCCACTTCTTGTAGTTATGGCTTTTCAATGTTCAAAAGTGGGCTTGGCTGCTTCTGGCGCGCTGCTGGATGATGCTACCATGGTCCGACTGTGGTAGATTTCGGTGAACTTCCCGAATTGGGTCTCCAGGTTATTAATAGTAGCCTCCTGGTTATTCATCTTCATCTCTGTTCTCTCCATAAAAGACTCCGTTTTTTCAATAAATTTATTTGTATAAACAATAAATTCACCAGTTAGTTTCATAAAGTTAATCAGAGTTGCTTCTAGTGAATTATTGTGTTGTGGCTGCTGAGTCTGCTGCCGGGACTGATTTTGCTGGTAGCCTCCCTGTAGGTGTTATGGATTTGCAGCTGTCTTTGGGTTGCTCCAGGAGAAGTTGGGATGGTTTCTCCAGTTAGGATTGTATTTGTTATGGGCTGGCCTGCTATTCCTCTCATATCCTCCCATGCAGTTTACAGATGTTGTGTATTCAGAGGAATCGTGGTTGGCCCCACATTCGCCACAAAAGGGCTCAACAACTTTTACTTCATGGACCTTCCCTGAGGATTGCACCATCTTCACCACCAGATCTGTTAGAGTGTCGAGGCGGGCATTAACAGATTCAGAGGCTTCTACCTCATTTACAGTAATTGGCTGCCTCGTGCCGCCTCGGCGGGCTGTCGGGTATTTATAATCGTTTTTAGCTGCTATATTGAGCAGCCGTAGTGCATCATCTGGAGGTCTGTCTAGGATGATCCCGTTGACCAAGGCATCTATCAACATCCGAGTTGGGTAGTTAACCCCATTGTAGAATATAGATACCTGAGTCCAAGCTGGTAAACCGTGAAGCGGACATTTGTTGGTACCGCTCCTATGCCTCATACATCGGCTCGTCATCCCCTTGTCTAAAGGCTGTAATCTCATTCCGCAGCCTATCGGTGACGTTGGACGGGCTGAATCGGTCTAGAAAGTCTTTGCAGGGCTCCGCCCATGAAGTGAAAGATCCGGCTCGCTGGTTATTCAACCACTGTTTCGCCCTATCCCTCAGTGAATAGGGAAATAGTCTTAGCCGTAATACGTCCTGGTGTACCCCATGTATCTTAAATACTCGGAAAATGACCAGGAATCCTCGTAGATGCTGCCGAGCATCTTCTGTGTCAGTCCCTCCGAAGTGCCCTAGTGTGTTTAGCATGTTGAACATGACAGGCTTCAGTTCAAAATGATCTGCCCCTATCTCTAGTCTCGTCACTATTGGCTCGAACCTTTGAAAGTCATGTTCAAGGTAGTCCCTAGTTGTCCGCACTTGGGGTGGATCAGGAGGATCTTGCCTCTGTTGTACTTGTGGCCCTATGGGCGGAAAATCTTGCTGCCCACCCCGGCCTTTGATGGCATCAATTGGGGGGCCTTCGTTTACCATGGTTTCTTCCTTTGCTTGTCCTTTTTCCTTGTTCTTTAAGGCTTCCCTGAGCTCCCTCTTGATTCTTCTAGTTTCACGCTTGAGATCGTCATAAATAATGAAGTTTCATTTAGGGTTAGCCATGGTCATACACTTGCAAATGACACGATAAAATTTTGTTCCGATTAAAAATAAAAATAAAAGAAAATGTAAAAAGGTGTCGAAATTGAAAAACGAAATTCGATGTTACCAATCCCCGGCAACGGTGCCAAAAACTTGTAGGGCCTGTAGGTGTTCCCTTTTTGTAAGAGCGAAAGTGCACGCTCTTGTCAAGTTATAGTATATAACATGTAGAATCCCACAAGGATTGGACAACTTGTCTCGTTCTTTAGTTCCTACACAAAGGTAAAGTAAAAGCACAAGTGAATGATTGGTTGAGATTGAAAAGTAAATAAAACACAAGTAAAAGAGAAGAGGTGAATCAGATTGATAGAGCATGCAAGGTTATGCTGCCACTTAGTGTGAAAACTGCGTTGTAATAGGTATGAGTTATCCTTTGCTGCCACGATATGATGCCTCGGCAGGTACGGCGGGCGGCAAACTACGACCTTGTGACGCGGCTGCAACAGGTAACTGCCACTGCAGGGGTGTGTACTGTCTTGTTAGGTGGAATGGAAAGACGTAATGGCGGCAAGTCTGGAAAATACTCCAAGTTCGGCAGGATAGTCAACAGTGATCCCTCCTATTTCTAGGTTAGGATGCTTGAGATTGATAACTTGAGGACTAGTGTGGAACCAAATCAATCAACTCGGTTAGTGATCCCTTTTAGCCGCTGAAACTTGTGGACTAGTGTGGAACTAAGTTAGTCACGGCTCCCGTTGTGACCGTACTTAACCCTTTCGTGAGCCTTACACTTTCGTGCCCGACAAATAGATTCTCTTAAACGACTGGTGTAGAATGATTGAAAGAATGAAGAACAATGGATTAAGTAAACTTGGAATATTTTATTGAAGAAATAAATCAAAAACCTAAAACAGCCGCTTCACTCTAGTTACAACATAACTTTAACCCAAAGAGAATTTAGAACATGGCGGCAGAGAAGAACACAAGTAAAGTCTATAGAAAACCTTGGATGATTTAAACTAGAAGTACAATGGGTATTTATAGACTCAAAGCTAGGTTAAGTCCTCCTTGAAGTAGAAGTCCTCTAAAGTAGCTTTTCTTCTTTAATGTAGCTTTAAATGCTGACTTCTATGCTTGGAATATTGAGTCTTCCTCGTTTGCCTTAGTCCGCAAGTAAGCTTTGGAATTTTGCTTCGACAGCCCTAGCCGCTGCTACAGACGTTAGAAAATCACATGACCATCGGCGATAGACTCAAGATTTTTAGCTCCACATATCGCACTCCGGTTCTCCTAACTTTAATAGTCAGCTTCCGCGGGCAGCAAGGTCGGCAGCAACTTTGCTCGGGAGGTGCTCGGCAGCAACTTACTTTTGTTGGAACTGCTTTAGTACATCACCTGGGTTTTCTTCTCAGCGTTGTTTCCTCCGTTCCTCGGTTCCCTCGTTCAACTGTTAGTACCTATAAGCAAGAATACACTAAAACAGTATCTCTTGTTCACCAAATGAATGATAAGTTATTAAAGTAAGACAGAACAATGAAACACTGTAAAATGCTACGCATGAACCTAATTATGCCTAAAATGAGCTTAAAAAGTAATAATAAGAGTTGGAAAGTGCATGAAATATATGACTTTTGGACACTTTACATCTGGGTACTATCAACTTAAGGTTAAGGATGTGGATGTACCTAAGATAGCTTTTCGGACGAGTTACATCCATTATGAGTTCTAGGTGATGCCATTCGTCTGCTTTTATGGATATGATGAATGGGGTGTTCCATGAGTTTCTGGATCAGTTTGTGGTTGTGTTTATTGATGATATTCTTGTTTACTTATGTACCGAAGAGGATCATGATAAGCACTTTAGGATTGTGTTACAAGTACTGTTGGAGAATCAGCTTTATGTTAAGCTGAGCAAGTGCGAGTTTTGGCTCAAGGAAGTGGTTTTTCTTGGACATGTGGTGTCAGTCGAAGGGATTCGGGTTGATCCACGTAAGGTTGAAAGGGTGATGAGTTGGAAGACGCGTAAGTCAGTGACGAAAGTGTGTAGTTTCCTCGAGTTGGCAGGTTACTACCGAAGGTTTGTCAAAGGTTTCTTTAAGATGGTTGCTCCTTTGACCAAGTTGTTGCAAAAGAATGTTCGCTTTGAATGGACGGATGTTAGGCAGCAAGCGTTTGAGAAGTTGAAGGAAGCTTTGACGCAAGCTCCTGTTTTGATTCAACCGGAATTGGGTAAAGAGTTTGTAGTCTATAGCGATGCATCATATGTTGGTTTGGGTTGCATATGTATGCAAGGTGGGAAGCTTGTAGCTTATGCGTCTAGACAGTTGAAGGTGCATGAGCGCAATTACCCTATGCATGATCTTGAGCTCACGACAGTGGTTTTTGCTTTGATGATTTGGAGACACTACCATTATGGTGAAAGGTGTGGTTTATAACGACCACAAGAGTTTGAAGTACCTTATGACTCAAAAGAAGTTGAATCTTAGGCAACAAAGATGGTTGGAGTTGTTTAAGGATTACGATCTGACCATTGAGTATCCTCCGGGAAAGGCCAACGTTGTGTCCGATGCTTTGAGTAGAAAGGTGGTTGTTGAGCTGAGAGCTATGTTTGCTCGTTTGAGTATATTGTGTGATGGTGGATTGATAGCCGAGTCGCAGGTGAAACCTTCTTTGATTCAATTGATTAAGGAGAAGTAGTTGTTGAATGACTCGTTAGTACCTCGTGTTCAGGTTATAGTTGATGGTAGGCTACAGACTTCTATTTTAATGATGTTGGAGTGCTATGTTTCAAAAGTCGGATAGTGGTGTCAGAAGATGTTGAGTTGAGGCGCACTATTTTGACTGAGGCTCATAGCAGTCCTTTTGCTATGCACCCTGGTAGTACTAAGATGTATCGTGGCTTGAAGGAGGAGTATTGTTGGGTGGGGTTGGAAAAGGATGTAGCTGATTTTGTAAGCAAGTGTATGGTTTGCCAGCGTGTGAAGGTTGAGCATCATTTTCCTTCCGGGTTGATACAACCTTTGAGGATACTGGAGTGGAAATGGGAAAGGATTATGATGGATTTTGTGTCCGGGTTGCCTTTGACACTGTCAAAGAAGAACTCAGTGTGGGTGATTGTCAATCGTCTTACGAAGTGTGCACATTTCTTAGCTGTGCATATTACGTATAAGTTGGATAAATTGGCAGAATTGTATATTGCTGAGGTTGTGCGTTTGCACGGTGTGCCCAAGTCCATAGTGTCAGATAGAGATCTGAGGTTCCCAACGAGATTTTTGTAATGTTTACATCAGGCGTTGGGTACGCGATTGAATTTCGACACATCATATCATCCTAAGTCGGATGGGAAGTCGAAACGAGTTATCCAGGTGCTGGAGGATATGTTACGATGTTGTGTGATTAATTTCCAAGGTTCTTGGGAAAAGTATATACCTTTTGGTTGAGTTTGCCTATAATAATAGTTTTCAGACGAGTATACAAATGGCACTGTATGAGGCCTTGTAAGCGAGGGAGTGTGGAACGCCTCTTTGTTGAGCTGAGGCGGGGCAAAAAGTTGCTTTCTTTGCCAGATATGCTCAAGGGAACAACTAAGAAGGTGAATCTCATATGTGAGCGGTTAAAGGCTGCATCGGATCGGTAGAAGTCTTACGCGGATTTAAAGCGTAAGGAGTTTGAACTTGTAATTAGAGATCGTGTGTTTCTTAAGGTATCGCCTTGGAGGAAGGTGATAAGAATCGGACGTAAAAGAAAGCTTAGTCCGAGGTTTATTGGACCTTATGAGGTTGTGGAGCGAGTTGGTCTAGTGGCTTATCGGTTGAGGTTGCCTCTCGAGTTGGAAAAGATCCATGATGTGTTTCATGTATCTATATTGCGGGGGTATGGATCGGATCCTTCGCATGTGATGCCAGTTGAGGAAAATGTGTTAAAGCTGAATTAATTCTATGATGAGGAATCGATGAGAATTCTAGATACGAGTAGCAAAGTTCTTTGGGGCAAGACGTTTCAGGTTGTAAAGGTATTGTTATGGCATTGAGGAGTTGAGGAGGTTGCGTGGGAAAGTAAGGTGGATGGGTTGAGTCAGTTCCGTGTCTTTTTCCTTCAGGTAAAATTTCGAGGACAAAATTTCCTAAGTGGGGGAGAGTTGTAACGCCCCATTTTTGGGCTTAGGTGGTTTGGTAAGTCAGTTTGGGCTGGTGGGACCGTTGTCGGTTGTACGAACCATTTAAAAGGTGGTTTAGGGAAATCAAGATGGGATTAAAATATGATAAAAATTCCTAAAATCCTCTAAAATGGTGTTTAAGAGGTTAGTCGAATCAATTTTACAAAACGGGTTTTCTAAAGTGTACTTTTTGGGTAGTGACCAAAATGTAAAGATTTAAAAGTTGGAAAATATGTTTTTTTTCAAGAAGAGTCAAAAATCTTGGAATCTTTAGGGAACTACTTGGCAATTATGCTTTTTTCCCTAATTTGGCATGTGTTTTAAATATTTATTAAATAATTAAAAAGATCTTATTTAATTAATTAAAGAAAGTTAGTTAATCGATTAATGAAATTTTTGACGAGCTTTTCATTTCTCACTTTCACTTCAGCCAAACACTCTCCCTTTTATCTCAATTTTCCAGAAATCCTTTTCTCTCAAAGCCTCTCTTGATTTCTATTTTTTTCCTTATTGATTTCTTCCATTTTCCTTCAAGTTTCTTCAAGCAAATCTTGCCAAATTAGAGGAGAAACAAGGATTGGAGGTAATTTTCGTGCTACCCCTCTAATCTAAGTTCTTTAATAAAATTCCAAAGATATTTGACTCTTTAATACTAGTTTTGATTGAGGTTTTGTTGTTAGCATGATAAACTCTTGAAATCTTGATTGGAAAATAGATTTTAATGTGATTTTCGGAGTTTGATTTAAATGACTGGTTTGAGATTGTTCCTAAATGAGTTTTGAAAGGTTTTTGGTGTTGAGGTGGAGTCATAATCATATAGATCCTGAAATTCTTGATATCCTCAGTTTTTGAAGTGCTTTTGGGTGAGTTTTTGAGGTGTTCTTGAGGAATTTGAGTTGCTGGAGGTATAAGGATGGCTTTAGGTTCTTTTTGGATGTTGATTAATGCCTAAAATGTGTTGGATGAGTTGGGTAATGGCTGTGCATAGGTTAGAGGTCAAACGATTGAGTTTTTAGTTGTTTCAGATAGGTGTTTTGGTGCTTTAGAGCATGGCTGCGGGATTTCTTGTGTGTGCTGGAGTTTTGGATGCATTTTAATGCATTAACCCTCTGTTTTGATGTGTTGAAAACATGGGATAGTAATCCGGAAATAAACGATGTGTTTTTTTAGGCTTCGGAAGATCAGTAGTCGCATCGGTAAGCGTGATTTCATGAGTTGGTGAGTGGAACTTGGTTTTCCAGTGTGGAAACGTTTTAGAAAAGTTTTAGGGAACTTAGTAAGAGCTTGAAACGCTTTACTAAGTTCGGAAATAAGTAAAGTGAATTTCTCTCTCGGATTGTGCTAGTTTTGAACCTTTGATTGCACTTGGTTTTAATTGCATTTACCTATTGTTTTAAAGCATGTTTTGAATATGTGAATGAGGTTGATGATGCCATGTGGTTTAAGGATGCACTAGGTAAGTGATCCTTGTATGCATGTGTTGATGCATGAGGTTTGAAGCATGGTTTAATGCTTGATTTATGGCTTATCATGAATGCTTTGTAAAAACAGTGAGGTATGCATGTGATATGGATTATATTGGCAAGTGATGTTGTATAAAATGTTTTATAAATGAAATCGGATTATAGTTAGCCGGCTATAGGATTGAGTGCACTATAAACAAGTCGCCTTGGATGTTGAGGGGTTGTGATTGTATCGAATACTCCATCCACGTACCCTAATGATTGAGGATTGTTTAAGGTTGCAACGGTTGAGAGTAGCTCCTGGGTGCGAACCTTGTGTGTGTGTCCCGTCTCTCGTTAGTGGAATATACATCTACCGATGAGTGGTATTCAGGGGTTGTGATTGTACCGAATACTCCACCACGGGTGTCACAACGATGGAGGGTCGCTCTCGTGTGTGAACCTTAAAATGTTGGTAGAGTGTATGAAGGGTGTGGGACAACCCTTGGTAATCCGTATATCCGATATATGTTTTTGAGATTGATGTTTATCACTTGTGAGCCATTATATGAAATGAAACATTGTGAAAAATGTTGTTAATGCATAATTTGAAAGATGCATGTTTTGGTTTAAGCTTAGCATAAAGGTGATTATGCTTGGAAGGCTTGTTTATGAGTAGCAATGGTTTAATTGTTGGATTTACGTGTATCATGTCACATGATGTTAATTACAATGGTTTTGAGGATAAAGTGCATGTTTTGTCAAAGGAAGCTTGAAGGTTTTAAAAAGAGTGAAAAACGGTTTTGTGCATTGATGATGTTTAGGTTTGAGCAATCCTCACTAAGCTTGTATGCTTATGCTCTCTTTGTTCATCAATGCAGTTGATTGAAGCTTTGGAGGCAGCACTTTCAAGGGGATCGGTGGAAGACTTTGATTGAAGGTAAGCTTTGGTTTTGGACTAGTGTAATAAAGGCAATGGGGTGTCTAAGGTTATGCGTGTGGTTTGTTTGGTAATTTCTTGGTTTTGTGCAAGTTTGAGATGCATATTTGGACTTGTAAATGGCCTCTGTGTTTGGTTTTATACTTCCATTTGAGCCTTTTGGTGCTTTTAACTTCTAGGAAGCATGCCTTTAGTTCCGTAGCTTATGAGAATGATGCTATGATGTTGCTTATGCTTCGTATATGTGGTCCTTGATTTGTATTTAAGTTGTCAATATGTTGGGGCATGTGTCAGGATGGTTTCAAAGGGCATAAAGGTATTTAAACCAGCTTTTTAGAGCATTGCAGGCCCAGGTGTTTCGAAACACCCTTGCCTGTTTCGAAACGGTCGCCTGAAATGGCCTTGGTGTTTCAGAATAGTGAGGCCTGTTTTGGAACATTTTGCCTCTGTGAACCATCATACAGAAACGTGTCTTGAGGGGTTCCGAAACGAACCCGCATATCGGAATGGTCAGTTGTGTTCCAAAGCGGCTATTCCAATACAGGGCATCCTATTCCGAAACGTTTGACTGTTGAACCTGTTTTTGAATTGTTCTGAGTTCATGTTTCTTACATTTTGGTCCCTGTTCAACTTGTATGCAATTGGATGAGTTCTAAATGTCATTTTGAGCTGAGATTTCACCGAGAAGCATGTGATGAACCTAATTGAAGGTTGGTAACTTGAATTTGCTAATAATCCTTTTAATTTATGAAAATTACAAAATGGCCCCTAAACCTTATTTAGTTATAATTAGTTGGCGATTATGTTGGTGTATTATCCGCTGCTTGTGTATGTACACATAGGAACCTAAGTTGCATCTAGACAAGATAAAAGAAAAAAAGGGTCGTTTATTGAGGTAAACCATCTCGGTTTACTTCAATATTCCCCGTGTGATCCGTTCGGTTCGGTCTATCCGCCAAGTCGGGTCGAGGGTGTTACAGAGATTATCTATAATTACAATAATTATAATAATTTCATCTTTAATAATTATTACCCGTACAAAAAGTTTGTACACATGCTATCTAGTAGATATTTGTTCGTTTCAATCATAATGTGTGACCCTTGTAGGTTCATGTAACATTAGTAGTAATATCTAGAACAATTCTAATATTAAAAACAATGAGTGACATCTAGCAATACATCAATGCTACCTAAGTTACATGAAGTTGTGGTTCGACTTTACCTTTTCCGTGATTAATTTCTTTTATGTATTACATCGTTTTGTCCTTATATCTAGATCGAATAACTTGAGTAGACTATGATAAACGAATAACTATGATATCTCATATCAATTTATTCGAGCATGGCCATGCATTTTCTAGTCTCACTCAATCAAGTGGCCTACGATATTACTCTTTTTATGTATGAGGGACAAATCATATCTTAATCAACCATATTTCGCTATATAGAGTGTGACACATCCAATATCATTCTTTATAGTGTAGTTTGTTAAAACACACATTTGACTGCATCAAAATATGTCACTCTCGATATTGAAATAATGATGATCTGAAGTCTGAGGATCATACACATAGTTATCACCATGAGCAATGTTGTGACTGTCACATAATAATCCAAGAAACATGCTCATAGCGGGTCAGTCCAGTATGTCATTCTCTAACACATGCTTATGTATTGATTTTGACATCTCTATGTCAATAACAACACTTTGTTTTCAATCAACTACATATTAGTCTTAATATATTATTGTTGTCCACGCCCACAATAATTCTCGACTAAGGACATTCAAGAATAACAATATTATTCTAAGGACTTTATTATAATTCAGTTTATTTATAGATGCACAGAATAAGACTGAAATAATAATAATGGCTTTATTAATAAACAAGATAAAATAAGTATGACTTCTACAATCATCTCAGGATTGGTCTTTGGGCATACTCCAACATACATACCTCCTCAAAACGACATGGTGGATCACTTTCTAGCCTCCTGATAAGCCTCAGCTTAGCATGTGACATTTTCCTAATATTGGGTGGCACAACCCTATCCTTTACCGACTAGTGCAATACAACAGGGAACGAAAAACTTCCAACAATACACTCCACCTTGATATACTTCATCCTATCCAGGTGAAGATTGTTAGTCCAATTGCTCATTAACGTCTCTTTCCCTCTACGGTGACAAATAGTAACAAAACCCTTTGTATTCTTGTCATGGCCAATCGTCACATTATAAAAATAGTGAAATACATCAATAGAAGGTTCATCCCCATGAATCTTAAAATTCAAGAAATAAGTCACCAAAGTCAACCAACTTGTTCTGCCTAATTGACCCAGCGCTACGTCAAACCAGTTTAACCAATCCACAAGAAGGGATGTAACGGCAAAATGGAACCTAGCTTCAAAAGCAAACACGGGGATAAAAAACCACGACCTTCCTTCGTTAGAACACGTACTCATGCGAAATGACCCAACGAGCACACTGAACCGGTAACGGAAATGGTTAACAACAAGAAGGCCCCAACACTCCAATGTCATCAACAACTCGTTTGGTTTGGTAGTACAACCAACCTCATCGCTCACCGCAATGGAGGATTCATCCATTGACATGGGATAGATTGTATTCACCCTTCCAAAGTTTTCCTTTACTCTTCCCAAAAAACTCAAAAACAACAAATAAGGTAAACAAAGTAAAACCCAAAAATGCCAACTAAAGTTCATTTATAACTAAGAATCGTGTCTTCCTCGACACGCTTCGCTAATGGAAAAATTGATCATGTGACGCTTCACAATCAACAGTTTTCATAAGACACTCACGTCTCTCGTATCAGCAGTTTCCCTATTCAAGTTCCTCAGGTTCGCCAAGTTCACTTTTTTAATGCCCTAAACCCTAGCTAGAAGCATTAAACGTATAACTTAAATTGATAGTACAATTAAGCTTGAACCTATGTCAATTAGGTTATCTAAGGACCAAAATGAAAGAAATGAAAGATTAGTGACCAAAATAAGATGACTAAAATGAATAAATGGTAAATCAAAGGAAATGCATGCAAATTTCATCAAAATAATCACTTAGACACATGTGTAATCAATGAAGATAACATGTGTCTTCTACTCTCTACACTCGGCAACTACATGGAAGAATGGATGACAAGTTGTCATCTTCTTCACTTACCCTCACCATAGCCGAATTGAATCAAGAGAGAAGAAGAGAGAATTATAAAGTGAGAAAGCTTGAGTTATCATCCATGACAATTGAGATTCTATCTTGAATTAGATCCTTGGGTAGAAATCTTGAAAGCAATGTAAGCTCTCTTCATTTCTCTTCCATTCGAATAGTTAGGTTTGGGTTAAACGAAATTGAATTGCTATTGCTTGATGGTTTTATTGAATGGCCATAGTTAAATTGCTTTTTAGGTGATTTAAATTTTTTATAGCTATGTAAAATTGAGGAATGAACAACTAGGTATCATGCTAAAATTAGCTAGCCTTTCGAATTGGTATGTTAGATGCTAGCTAGATTGAATTCTTGGTCATTTGTGATAATTGGAGTATCAATCGAATAGGGGAAGACATTAACAAGTAATTACCTAATTGAAATCATGTAAATTAAGAAATGGAGGCCTTGGTTAATTTAGTTTGATATTGAAATTGGAGGAATTGAACTAGATTTAAATGTGGTCACATTGCTTGTTAGATCGATATTGGGGACTGTTTCGAAAGAAAGAATGAATTGGGGACTGGAATCGATGATGTAAGGACTAAAATTACATTTAAAAATAGAGGAAACAAAGGTTTAAGGACTTGCTTGAAAACATGGAAGATAATGGACTAATTTCCTCACTAAAATGGACTTAAATGCAAACTGGGTAGTCTTCATAATGTAATTTGGCCTATCTTTGTAATAAAATATGTATTGATCAATAAGGGCTAAAATGCAAGGCGTACATGGTTGGAAAGATAATTAAGTTAGCTTTGTAACGGTGTATGGAATGAATGAATTCTTATGTTTTGGATGGAACCCTTCGAATGATGCTAGAATGTATGGAATGAACTTGCTTGCTCACTAATGATCACTTGTTTGAGACATAATTCAATCATGAAAATAATACTAGTAACCATTCGAATGAGTGCATGAATGAATTGAAATATACTAGCTTGATAAGTATAGATTACTTGAAATGAATCCTTGTTTGAAATTAATGAATGCTTGATCTTGCTTGATGACCATTCAAATGATATTATACTAAAATGAACTTGTTTAATGACTAATAATCACTTGAATTGAATACACATTCAAAATCAATGAATGTTTGATAAATGAACTATGGTCCGAATGGCCTAAGGGCTTAACATGATCTTGATCTTGATAAGCTTGACACTTGAAAACTTGAACTTGAATAAGCTTGATACTTGAATAAACTTGACTTGATCACTTGATACATGATTGCTTGAAATGTAAAAGAATCAATAAAGCCTTTGGTTCATAGTTGGCCTTAGGTAGAAAGGCATGCTTAGAGTCTAGAGCTCATTGTGGATGGACTATAGTCCAGGGCCAAGGCCTTTATTTGGCGAGAGTTGGAGGGAAGTGTGTTATGGTCACTTGGCGAAAGTAGGAGGGAAGTGTGTTATGGTCACTTGGCGACAGTAAGAGGGATATGACCGATACAATAAGTACAAGCTTGTGGCGACAGTTGGTTGGTGACTCGATTACCTAGACATAACTAAATGCCAAGGCAAAACTATACTAAATAAGCTTAAAACAAGATAAGATATACTTGAATTAAAGGCCTAATCTATAGTAAATAAGCAAGAAATAAAGACATGACTTGAAACTTGATCAACAGTTGACTTGAAACCTTGAATATGCTTGCTTACTTGATACATGAAATGAGGTTTGAATTGGCTTGTTCATATGAGACTTGAATAAATACATGAACTAAAGCGTGACTACACTTGGCTTGATATCCTTGAACTTGCTTCTTGTCTTGATTAATACTTGAATAAACTTGAAATGGAAATAGTATAAAGCTTGAATGTTACTTAACATGATACCTTGAATTGGCTTATCTTATATGATACTTGGACTGAAAAATTGACTATACTTGGAGTGTGATGCCCGAACTTGCTTCTTATCTTGAATTAGTGCTCGATAACTCTAGAAATGATAATAATGCTCTTGGTGTTATGTTAATCGAATGGTACCGAAACATGAATGGGTAGATAGCTTGAGACTAAGATACTCGTTGTTGCTTTATCATGAATTTGATATGTGTAAAGAGAATTAAACTTGCTTGTTCTCATATTTAAATTCTTGATTAGAGATGCAATGGCTTGCTTATTAAGTTATGTGTCTACTTGATAAATATGGAATGTAATGACTTGTTTGCTAAGTTATGTGATTACTTAACATATGATAAAAATGGGATTTAAGGAATATGTCTTGTTGACTGTGAATGGCCTAATCTTGCCTTGATATTGGTTGAAATTGATGCATTATATTTATGCTGGTTGTATTCGAAAGTAAGCATGATTCTTGGACTGCTTGACTTAGTCATAAATGAAAATGCTTGGAAATGATTAACCTTAAATTTAACTCATGGAATGCATATTCGAGTGGATCATATAGCTTGTCTTGTTTGAATAATAGGATCACTACAGAAAGACTTTATACCTTATTTGATGATCAATCTTACTTGGAAGCCTGGTACTTGAACCATAGCTCGAATATTAAAAGACTCGAATGAAACATCCTAGAATGTCTCGCTTAGCTAACTCGAAATGGCATTGTCTTGTAAAAATGCTAATCCAATGTCATAATAGGCTTTTAGTTGCGCATACATGTAAAGGAATTAAATTGAACATGATCTTGGCTAGGTGAATTTGAATACTAAATGTGATCTCACGTTTGGCAAGTAAAAATTCTTGAATGGAATTTGTAAGTGACTAATCAATTGGTAACCCATAATGAATATGTAGTTTAATCAAGTTGGGTGTAGTGGACTTTTGCTAGTTAAGTAACTCATCCCTAATAGCTACTCATGAATCTTAATGATTTTCATATTGAAACCAATGAAATTGGTTAAACTACTTAGGTAGGTTACATCTAATGTATCTTAAACTACTTAGTGTAATGAAAGAAGCAAGGTCCGACTCACTAGAAAATCTTGAGTAATAAATAAATTAAATTGATGGTTTTAGACTAAAGAAAGGAAATTGGGTGGATTTTGGCCAAATGAGTGATTATAATCCTTGCTTGAATAGCTAATATATACATATACTAAAGTAATAAGGATTTTGGTAGTTACTTACATGACAAGTAAGATAAAACATGTGAATAGTTATTTCGTAAAAGAGATAAATTATGGTAAGGTGTCTAATTAATATGGAATTCGAATGACCAATAAGTATAACTTGATGTAGACATATAACTATCCTAAAAACCAAGTTGAGATATGCCCATTGGCGAAAAATAAGAATGCTCGTGGATTAATAATTAACGAATATGTTTTGCTTGGAGGGAAGACAAAACTATGCTAAATAAGCTTGAAATGAAATAAGCTAAACTTGATTAAAAATGTGTAGTCCTAATTCTTGTTAACAAGCTTGCAAAATAATGAACTTACATGAATGAAATGATGAACATGATAATTTGAACTTGCTTGTATCATGAAAGATAAGTTAAATTTGAAATGTACCCTTGATCGAATGGAATGGTGTGATCATCTTGCTTGGCTTGACTAGTCTTTATAAATGTATTGCTTGCTTGACTTATATAAGTAAATCCTTGAATTGAAATGTTTGATCAATATGTGCTTTTACATTCGATTAGTCCTTGATAAACTAGGTTAAGACTTGATCTAAATTGATTAAAGCCTAGTTAGCTTACACTTGGATTAATGACCTTAAAACTTGATAACTTGCTAGTTCTAGATACTACCTCACTAAATAAAATCTTGTACTTATCACTCTCATTTTCATTCTTCCCAACCAACAGGTTAGGTGATCTCCGAACTACCTACCTTGAGCCCGAAGCAAGGCATTAGCAAGGCTAGAAGTACGGTTTACATCCATTTTTGTACACTCCTAGTTGGTGGCACTTAGAATGTATCTAGAAAAACTTGTCATGCATTTTGCTTGGTTGAAAAGTCTGTATATAAACTTAATTTAAAAGTTTAAGGCATGTAATTATATGGTCACTTAAGTTTGAAGTTTGATATGGCTTGCTCGTCACATGAATGGTATGAATATGCTTGATCGAATGCTAAATGGTACTTAATATGCTTAATCCACATATGTTTGAATATATATGAGAAATGGATAACACATGTTAGGTTGCTAGATTGCCTTGTAACCTATTCAAATTAGACTTGTTCTTGTATGCTTGTCCTTGGTTCTTGTTAGCGGTCTTAAAAATTTGAGATAATTCTAACATGATGTAACTTGTTAGGAACATGTCTTGGCTGAATTAGATTGATAGCATGCATGTCTAGATTAACATGATACGTTATACGACCTAATGAAACCCTCTAGGAAACCAAGTCTAGTAAATTGAATCGAATATGATCTTGTTTTGGGATGCTTACCGATTGCATGCTAGTTTACTTGGCTAGGAAGTAACCATTCAAAATGTTAATGCCTAGATGTTCATGCTTGTTCGAATGCTATGCTAGCTATATTAGACTTGTAAAATCAATCATTGTTATAACATACAAGTAAATTAATTGGATGTAACCTATAATAATAGACAAGCATGTTAAGTTACTTGATCAAGTTGAGAATGATGATTTCTTGCTAGACACGTAATTCTTGATAATGTATCGGAATTAAATTTCCTGTGGTGTATTCGAATGTCAATGTGTGGAAATTGTATGATGTTGAATAACATGTGATAATGCTTAATTGGTTCTTGCTAGCTAAGTAACTCATCCAATAGGGATGAGTTCTAAATGAAGAGATTTTTTTAAATGGACTGAATTTTCATGTTTGCTTGCTTGTTTTCTTGCATTAACACTCCTTATTCCTAACTCGGATGGGGGTGTTACAACTTTATAACCTTCCCTCACATTGGGGCAATTGTTAGCACCTATAAACACTTGGCGCCACATGTCAAAACTAGAGTGGGTAAGACCACGAACGGTATAATATAAGGGACGTCTGGCGCTGAGCGTCATAAAACAGGCGAACCACAACACACAAAATTGCCCGCGAACCATGTGATACACTCCGCAATCTATGGCGAACGGACAGAACCACAAACAAAATCGCACCTCATCTACTGGCCACATGATTAGACACGTTCCCATCACAGATGTCGAGGAGAACCTAGGACGTCAAGTTATAGCTAGTCCAATCAACGCGCCACGATAACCCTATCTTGACACTTGTCCAAATGGTATAAAACTGGACATGCAATCGAGAGGAAGAGAGATCTTCCAACCCCAACACCATCACCACTCAAAAGAAAGAGCAATACATAAGCTCTGACCAGGAACAATCATCCCGACCACCATCGGACAACCATCTCCGAACCCTGATCATTTTAACAATAAAAAAATAAAGAGTTTTCTCTTCTTGTAAAAATAACCATCGAGTGTAAAAAGAGAAATGTAGAGTGAAATTTGATTAAGAATATAAAAAATATATTTTTGATTTGAAAAACTACATGTTCTACTTTGCTTTTTAGCTAACAAAAACACTTTTAAAATGCATTAGAGAACGGAACCTTAATGGCGTAGGTTGCATTCACGTATAAGAACTTATAAGGAAACATACAAATATTAATAGATCCCAAAGTGGATAAAGAAAAATAAAGGTGTAACACCCCTTTCCCAGCCTAGTCGAGAACTGAGTCAGAAAGTGCTACCAATAAACAATACAATGACCAGTGCGATAAATTTCAATCCCTTATCAATATAATCAATTTTATACTTATAACGCATTACCGAATATAAGCCTTATTCCAATTTATCCATTATGAGACAAAAATTAATCATTTAGGACCAAATTCCAACTCTTATAAGCCTTAAGGACTAAACTGTAATTTTAGTAAATTATAGGTGCTTTAATGCAATTGACCATATCAAAATGAAATTTAACTTAATATCATAATGACTATAAATTTTCATGTTATTCGAAGTTTATTTACCTATCCAATTAAGTCACCCAAAATTTGAGGATCAATCTATGAACAATGTAAACCTTCAATCTATGTCCTTTAACTAATTTAAATAACCCTGTATCAAAACACTTTGATGCCATTTCGAAAAGGGTGTACAATAATTTAACTTAGGTTGAATCTGCCCATACCTTGTATCGAAATAGGTAAGTCATGTTTCGGTACGGGTTGACCTTTGTTAACCTTGACTAATGACCCGTTCCGATACAGGTTAGGCCAGTATCGAAACAAGCTTTTGCAGTAGAAAATTGTATCAAAACGGCTCAAAACCGTATTGATACGCCCAGTATTTTAAGTTTATTTAGGCTTAACCGTACCGATACGCCATCACCTTGTATCGATACGGCCTGACCTATAATGACAGAATTTTGCTGGTTATTTATCGAATTGACCTATCGAACGGTGTTCAAATGTAATGAAACTTTACACACAATATTTCAATGCTAAAACTATTGGCATGCCAAATTTCGCGATCATTCGAATATGTTTACTTGGTTTTGACCTATGGGAGCCATATATGCCATTTTTGCCAATTTTTAACATCACCAAAAGTCATTTTTAGGCCTTTACAACATTTCAACCCTTACACCTTATAAACATACCAAAATGGGCACAAAAGACTAGTTCAACTACTTTGTCACCTTCCTAGGAGTTTATAAGAGCGAAATACATTACTTTAGGCCTGTAGTGACTTGTCTTGCCTCGACTTTTCTGATCTTCAGCAACGGTCGATTCCTTAACCTGAAATGCATGAGATAAGACACGTTAGGCATACTTTTCCTGGTGAGGTAGTCATATATAATGTAAATATCAAAGAGTGATGCATATACATATTCTCATGCTCATTAACATCGATATTATGCTTCAATACTCAATGACCAACATATCATATTAGTTATTATCCCTTGGATTGAATTGAGGTAGTGGATACACGAATTCCTACGCATCGTCAAATCAATGAATGGTATAGTCCCTCTGCCTCGCCAATGACCAAGTACAATACACATCCCTCTGCCTCACCAAATCAATATAGGTCGTAGCCTTAGCACTGTAGTCCACACGTACACTAAGCTCATGAATTCTATGGCATGCCAATTGTATCCAATGTCCGTTCAAATCCAATGTTTCAATGACAATATCTATATTCAATATTCAATGATGATTCCAAAGACTAATGTCTTCAATGTTATTAATAGTAAACCATGTTTCAATATCAATGTTTCATGATTTCAATGTCAATGACAATGTCCCATGATTCATTTACAATGTTTCAATAACAATAACTATTGTTACGTGTAAAAGAGTCTATCGCAATTGAGTGCAAGTGTACACGTCGCAAGTAATAAAGTGATACTAAGTATCGGATATCGTCTCCACGGGGACTGGAATACTTCTATCCTTTAACTATCTGCACAGAAGAAAGAAAGAGTTTTAATAATTTGATTGAAGAGTGTAACGAATAAATCAAGTTAAAGAGAAAAATCAGAATTATAAAACAGGCAGGAATTGAATTGCTCTGTAGTGCAGGTATTGCACTGTTCAAGGACTTATATCCTGTGTATGGCTCCTGTCACGGCAGCACCTATCGTGGCAGTGGTCCGTTGCTGTCGCGGCAGCGATAACCAACTCAGTTTCTTCAAGTTCGGCAAGAATCCCCGGATTGACTTGTCCTATCCCTAGGTCCAAGTTCTGTCGATGAACACGTCTTGGATGATACCTCCCGGCGTGAATCGAAGTATGAACACCAATGTTTATGAATTCTTCTTTAGCCGCTTAACCTCGTCCTATCCCTAGGTTCGAGATAGTTCAACCATAAACTGGAGAAGCAGTACTTACTCATTTCATATACTTAAATCTCCCGATATTAAGTAAATATATAATCTTACAATGATCTCTCGATGCTCTTGAAAGATGTTGAAACTAGAATAAGCAAACTTGAAGTTTTATTTCATTGGATAGAAAAATCCTAAGAACAGACATCCCTTACAACTACTTTACAATATCAACCACAAACCCTATGGAGAACTAGAACATTAGATCTAGCCGACTCCCAAACTCTTTTCTTCTCTCCCTCCCTCTCTAGATATCTCTATATCCTTACATACATGGGTATATATAGGCAAAGTTCTAGTCTAAGTCCTTCTTAGAGTAGAAGTTCTTCTTGGAGTAGAAATCCTTCTTGGAGTAGAAATCCTTGTTCAACAAGTAAAGATAAGTTACTTTACTTATCGATCCTTGATCAGCTCTATGCTCCGCTCCCGGGCTCAAAAAAATGCTAGACAATGGACTCAGAAAAATGTCCTCTATCAAACGAGACCCATCTTGACTATGTCGGCGTATTGTCGTCCGGGTGGCATTCTGCGGCGACAGCGTCTTTGGTGGCAATTGGAATTGCTCCAGTACAGCTCCTTCTGCTTCTAGTCTCCAAAAATATGTGAGTGGCCCACGATAGTCCGACTTGAAATCCTCTATCTGTCGATCTCCACTTCGCGTTTTCTACCTCAGGTGTCTTCAATGTCGCCCCTTCTGCCACAGCAGCGGTCACGACAGACCACGAACCTCGTCTCCTCACCTTCTGCTCCGCAACTTGCCTCTGCTCCTCAGCTGCCTCCAATGCTGCCACTGCAGATACCTGCAAAAGTAACCAAATTTAGCAGTATCTGCGCAGTTTTATCTAAATGTAATGTTGATGCAAAACTTAACCTAAAATGCAGTTAAACATGCTTGAGTGCAGCAAAAATAAGGATAAATGAGGGGTAAAATATAGAACTTTTATGCACTGATCACACCCCCAAATTCGAATCTTTGCTTGTCCTCAAGCAAATGCAACCTAACTAACATGCATGCATACATACATATATTTTTTTTCTTGGCTTAAGTCAATGAACAATCCTTGCCCACAACACCATCCCTATCATGTTTAGCACCTGTTCAAATATTTAAGGATCTACTTAGAGCAAAAGTATAATTCTCGTGTAAGTTTGTTCATTTATTGTGAACATACATGAATATAGACTTCCTTAGAAACTAGAATATTATACTTGGCTTATTTAGAGTTTTAATCTTACTAGAGCCAGTTTCAGGCACCTCTAGTTAATTTTTAGAGCCGGTGATAGGCACATCATAGAAATTTTTCTTTTTCTACTTTTACTAGAGCCGGTGATAGGCACCTCTAGTCACTTTCTAGAGCCGGTGATAGGCACCTCTAGAAGTTTCTCTAGTTATTTTCCTAGAGCCAGTGATAGGCACCTCTAGGACTAACCTGAGTTCAAGTCTTTTCTCCTCTAGTGGCTAAGTTTTCTATTCTAAGTATGCTAGAGAAAGTCTTTTATCAAGTAAGTCACAAAGTGTTTCAGTTTTTCAAAACTATACTAAGGCTCTACTTACTTCCTAAAATATTTTTAAGGGGCTGTCACGACAGAGATGGCAGCAGCAGATAATAAAAGTTCAATAAATTAAGTCATTTTTAGCATTAAAAATAAACGCGACACAATTAAAACTAAATGCAATATTATATTAATAATTAGGAGGACTGTCTACCCCCAAACTCAAGGGTTGCATTGTCCTCAATGCATGATACAAGACATAAAAATGAAAAACAGAAAAATAAAAATGCCAGAAAAGTGAAACATCACAAAAAGATAATATATACAGCAGGCGACAGAAAAAAAAGAAAACTTAAGTTGTGCGGCTGTCGTCGCTGCTGCTGGAGCTTTGGATGAGGAGATGTCGGCGGGCAATCTCCTTGAACTTTGTCGGAGGAGCTGTGGGTGCTGCCCTGGGTGTTGGAGACGCGGAGGCTGCCTTCTTCCTTGCGTCACTATCTTCATTGATGTTCGCAGCAGTCACTTTGGAATTCATCTCAGGGAGCACGAGTGCTGCAGCGGCAGGGGTAGAGGCAGAGCTTCCTCGGGTTGCTTGTATCGTCATTGCAAGGGTTCTCTTTGTTTACCTAATAACACAAACAAACTAAAAACTAATATCAAATTCCTAATTCCTAAAACAATAAAGATAAAATACAATAAAAATAAAATACAATAAAATAAATTAAGTTAAATTAGGAGTGCCTTGAGGGGCATCTCCTAAAGTAACTGCTCCATGTTCTGTTGATGCTTGAGGGGTCATTTCCGGTACTTCTTGAAGTCCATCTGTACCCTCCATCTAGTGATTATTCTCATGGTGGGGGCTTCTTTCTTTCTCTTCCCTTTGATGTCCATGAAGTCCTCCCTTCTTGGTAATGTTTATGAGGGCATGAATATATGATTAAAAAAAATCAAATTGACATTCGACCACAAACTTACCTTGTTTTCGTTGAATGTTATTGTGGTTGAATGTAGCCCTTGTTGTCATGTTTGCTGCTGTGGCAGCCAGTTATTTTGACAGCCCTTTATCAGGTTACTTTGCAGGTCAAGAGGACATTGGAAACTACCATAACACTCCATATCAAATTCTGTTGGCCACTCGTAGGTCTCTATCAGTAGAGAATTCGATGATTCTTTGTCCACCGGTGTTGGTTCCTCTAATACCTGCAATGGAATTTGTGAGTTTTTAATGAATTCAAAATGTTCGTTTATTACCTGCTTGTATTCCATTTGTGAGGCATTGTCATTGGGTAGCTCTTCTAGGTGGTCGTGCGAGTGCCATGACAGGGATGGATGTGTGCAATCTTGGTCGGGCATAACTGAGGTAGTGGGTTGAGAGTTTGCCTCGGATGTGGTTGCGCAATGTGGCTCTCGGATAAAAACCCTTTTGTTCCTAGCTTTCGGTGAAGCCGATGGATGCTCTTTGTCAAATTCGTGAGCTAGGAATTCAATCAGAGTGTGATAGAATCAATATCACGATATCGTAATCAAATTAACGATATCAAAATCAATAGCTAAAATCGATATGATCATAATCTAGGGATTAATCATAGATGGCCAAACCCTAACTCAAGTTTGAGGTTGATTTAGCCATGAAACTCAATGATTGATTGAGATTATAGCTTACCTGATCGATAGGAGTGATTCGATAATAATAGAACGAAGGAAAAACAAAGCTTGAAGCTAGCTCTAATGGAAGTGTGTGCTTAGGTAGGAGACGATGAAGATGAAGAATTTGAGAGGTGCTTGCTTAGTTTAGTATCGGGTAAGTTTTCTTTCAATTCTATTTACTATGTTTTACTTAATGAACCGATGGCTTTCCTTCACATGAAAGAAGCTCATCCAATTTATCCACGTAAGTAGTGTCTTTAATTAAGGAGGGGCTAATCACAAGGTTAGTCCCTAAACTCTCAATTCTTTATGATTTTATCCCTAAACTTCTTATTTTCACAATTTAGCCACTAAACGGGTTTCGACATTATTCAATAAAGTCCATGTTCAATAAAATGACTCAATTAGAGTCCAATGTCGATATAATTTACTACAAGGTTAGAGTCAATAAAATATTTGGACTTTTACGGTGTAAGGTTTCCGATCACCGGAACACAATTCTGACTAAACCGAATTTTGGGGTATTACAAAAGGCATACATGAAGCCCAAAAGGCAAAGAAAAAAGTGAATCCACTACTAATACAAAGATTTTAGGACCAGAAACATGTCCCAACTGGACCCGAACTACAAAATAGAATAAACGACAGAAAGCAAGAACAAAGAAGCTCTATCTCTCTCTTTTAAAGAAAATCTTCGAAAAGCCGTAGGAAAAAGTGTAAAATTTCATGTCCAAAAATCTCTCCCTTCCTTCTCTTTCCCCTGCCTCAACCCTCCTATTCCTTCCCCTATAAAATCCCCAATCGAATCTATTTCCAAAATTATTAAAAACTTCTTCCCACTTTTCTCTGATTCTCTCTACTTCTACTTTCCATTTGCATCGGATTGATTACATCGTCAGCAGCTTCGTCTCTCCACAACTTCTCATTAGGGTTTTTCTTTCGGGGTGCTGTTTTCTTTCAACGAACGCAAGATCTTTTGATGCTTCGTTATTTTTTAATTCTTTTTTCTTGGTATGGACTATGAAGTTTGCGAAAGTAGTGGTATGTTGCATCTATTAATGCCATATTATTACATTGAACAATGCCTGGTGTTTCTCGATTTCTTTTTCTACACCCCTTTTCTTTATGGTGACAAATATAAAGATAATTTCCAAGGGAAACTAAAGAAGGGGGGCCATGGTACTTCTGGTTGAAACCAACGAGTTGTGATGAAACTGATTTATGAACTTAACAAAGCACTTGTCAGGCTATTTATCTTTTTACTATGGTATGTGTAGAAATATATGTTTTGATATAATAATTGAAAAATGTTTTTGACTTAATTGAAAAGAATTTAAAATATTCTCTAAATCAAAAACAACTTGAAAATAAGTTTGAGGGTGTCTAAAAAGGTTTTGATAATGTTTGAAATGTTTTTAAGTAGCCAAATCAGTGTTTTTAAGGTATTCGTTTCGATACAGGGGCAATTTGTATTGATACGTTTTGAAACTGCCAAAACGCGTACCGAAACAAGGCTTGCCCATTTCGATACAAATGGTAACTGTTTCGAAACACCCCTTTGATGTTTCAATACACCTAATGGTCAAAATCTCCCCAACGGTCATATTTTCCCAACGGTTATTTGAATGCAGCTCAACGGTCATCCGTACCGAACCGATTTATAACTGTTTCGATATTTTTTATGAACGTTTCGATACGACCAGATGTGTTTCGATATGGCATGCTGTATCAGACTTTAAGGGCTAGATTTGAAGAAGGCCGTTCCGATACGGCCTCGCGTGTTCCAATACGGATAGCTCCAGAACTGCAATTAATGAGGGAAATAAAGTCTCCAACGGCTCCAATTCAATCTCAATGGTCCTCAACGGCTACAAACTCAATTGGGAGTATAAAAGGGACGTCCAAGCATCAAGGGAAGACTAATGATTCAATTGTCAACAACATTATGATGAGAGATTGTCTTTAGAGCTTAATTGTACATTTCTTATATAGACAACACTTGTGAGCTATACATTGTCAAATTTGCTCAAGTGTTTAGGATTTGGGTGAGAGCTTATTTGTGCAAACAAATACCTATTAGAGGGATTTCGTGTTTGCTTTGAATTCTCTTTGTAGAAGAGTGTCTTGGTTAATCTTTGTGTAGAAAGATTAACAGATTTATAAAGGTTGCCTTCTTAGCATAGAAAAGGGGAAGAATTCTTAGTGAATTGGTGAAATCCTTGGTGGGGAGTTGTCGCAACCCTTTCGAGCTTTGACTTTTTGAAAACCTTTTTTAAAAAAAACACGGAGTCGCCACCAATCTTTTTTGAAAAAAAAAGTGTGATTGGATCACTTTTAAAAATAAGGTTATTTTAATAAAACATTTTTGTTTTAATAAAACAATGGTTTTGGTCTGTAAAAATTAGAAAACAGGTTCGGGGGTCGGTTACGCATGGGGAAGGGTTAGAACCCCCACGACGCCCAAAATTGGTACCTAATTGGTTTTAAAATTGTTTTCAAAACTGGAATTTGTCAGTTCAAAACAGGTTCGACTTTACTTGTCCGTTTAATGAATATAAGTCTATTTTAACGGTCTTATCTACTGGGAAATAAACTTTAATCACCACCAACATTTCTGGCGCTAACCCGTCATTCCCATTTGATAAGACACCGCATTGGTTAGATTTTCACTTTTCAAACAACATGGAAATTTAGTGTGTTGAGCATTTTATTTTTTTTATTCTAAGTTTGATTATTTAAAAACCTTGAAAACATCTAAGTCTTTTATTCCTAATTTAAAGTTTAAGTATGCTTAAGTGTATTTTATTTTTTGTGAAGAACATTTTCAACAAAACATGTCTCTATCTAAGCTTTAGTCTATAATCCTAAATTTTAACATATTTCTAAAACAAGCAAGCAACTTTCATTCTTTTGAGTTTTTTACCTTTATTTCTTTTTTACTTTTTATTATTTAAAAAGCCAAGACCCTTTTTATATTTTCCCTACATTTTCTCATTTTTATAATTTTCACCATTTTATATCTTCCCTTTTCAAAAAGAATTTTCTTTAAAAAAAACAACTACGTTTAATTTTTCATTTTTTTAGTTTTTCTTTTTGAACGACTCTTTTTAGAATAAATTTTATTTTTCTTTCCTAAAGAACTACGTTTAGTTTTTGTTCAAAGAATTTATTTTTATCCTAGACCCTATATTTACTTTAAAACCCTTTTTAATATTCGTTTTCCAAAACTTTATGACCTTTTATTTAAAAAACGTCTTTATTATTCTCTTTATTTTAAAAAAAAATCACCAAGCCCGTGTATTATAAATAAAACCAAATTTCATAAAAATCTTTTTATATTTTTTTTAAATCAAGCCCCTTTATTACTTCACACGACGCATTATTATTTTTTCCTAATTAAATCCCCAACTTTAAGTTTTTCAATTTGACCACATTAATTCATTTTTATTCTTGCATTTTTAATTAAAACACTTTAAAAAATATTTCTTCATTCCTAAAGATCTAAACAACCCTAACAACATTTTTAAAGCATGCAATTTTTTTAGATCAAACTAATATTGAAACGGAAATTTAAAACAAAAAATGTTACCGGAATCGTGAACAATTTTCCAACTTCGAGAAAGCAACCTAAAATTCACAAACAACACAAACATAAACACCAAAAATTCATCCAAGAATAAACATAAAAATCAACATAAAATAAATGAAAAGAAAGAAATTTTACCGAGAACACAACGAATGAAGAACTCGAATCTGGTCTTCTCGAAATGCTCCAAACCGCCTCCGGAAAATTGCTCACAAACTCGAACTTCTACTCCAAAAATTTCTAGCAAACTCTTGAAAAATTCAGAGAATTTTTCGGATTTTTTCTAAACTTTTTCAAGTGTTTTTTCTCTTCAATTTGTGTGTTGAACAAAGGAAAGGATAGGGGTTTTATACTAATCTTGAGCTTGCAAATCAAGCTAGAATTCGTGTCTAAATCTCCAAATTACAGCCAAAATCAGACCAAGAACTTGATTCTCGATAAAGCCCCTCAATCCTCGTCTGATTTGGTCCGATATTGGAGCTGAATTTCCCCTTGATTCGACCCTAGGGTTTGACCTCTTGTCTCGGTTTTTTTTTGCAGATTCCGGCAAGCACAGGTGGCAGCGAGCGGGGTTGGGGGTATTGGGTCGGCAGCGGCGAGGCGGACCGACCAGTACCAACAGCGTCGGCGGTCGTGGCCTGTAGCCACCGGTCGGCCACCATAAAATCGCGATAAGGGTTTGGTTGGGGAACCAGCGCGTGCATCCCACGCACTGGCGCGTGGCGCGCGTTGGTTCCCCTTTTTCTTTTTCTTTCTTTATTTTTCCTTTTTTTGCTGATTTTTGGCTGTTTTTTTGTTGTTTTTATATCACATTTATTTTGTCCACCTCACTTTATTTCCTTTTTTTCCACCATAATTATTATTTTGCACCATAATTATCATTTTTCCTCTCTTTTTTTTACTTTTTCCCTTTTTCTTTAAAAGTGGGCTCTAAGATAAAAAAAAATTGGCCTTATTCTTCTTTTTTTCTTTTTTTAAAAGTGGGCTTTAAAATGGGCTTTTTATTTTTTGAAGATTAGTCTTTGATTATTTAAAAAGTGGACCTTTAAGGATTTTTTTTCTCTTTTTTATATTTTTTTATTATTAAAAATTATGGTGAAAATTTAGTGACAACAGTTGCCCCTCTTTGCTTATCTCTGCGCAATAGAGATAAAGCAAAGACAAGAAGACACTAATTTTCACTGATTTACTGGTTGGCTCCATTCTTTGAATGCCCGAACGGATAGGCGTGTTCTACTTTTCTAATGCTCGAAGAGCTGAGCTGGGTTCTATTCTCCAAATGCCCGAGCAGATAGGCATGCTCTATTCTCTTTATGCTCGAATAGCTAAGCTGGGTTCCATTCTCCAAATGCCCGAACGGATAGGCTGGTTCTATTCTCCTTATGCTCAAATAGTTGAGATGGGTTCTATTCTCCCAAAATGCCTAAGCAGCTGAGTTGGGTTTTGTCCTCCCAAATTCTCAATTAGGTCAAATCTTATAAAAACTTTCATCATCCTTATGCTTGGATGAATAAGCAAGCTCTCATTTGAACAGGTCTTCCATGTACCTGAAAAAAATGCAACATGCAATACATTTATGATGTGCATGCCCCTAGGGATGTCTAGAATATAAATGCATGACAATATTTTCCTTTTAGAACTCCTTTTGCTTAGATTGTTTTTCTTAATTTTAATGAAATTCGAGTTATCGAGGCCAACCCGATTAACATGAACTCTCTCCTAAATTTGCGTAGGTAAGATAATTCGCTTTCACGTTTCTTTCAACCCTTCTTGGCTTTTTGGCTTCGAATTCATCATTCCATGGGATAAGGCCATCTCTTTTGCCTTGGAATTCACTCGCGAGTTATGAACAGCTCTGGCTTTTGCATCTTTTTCTGATCTTCCGCTGACTGGTTCCATCTTTACATCACATTCTCACTTCATTGAAAAATTTAATCCTTATCTATCTTTTAGTCAACATTTTCGCATTCAAGGATTAACTTTCTAAATCAAGTTTCGACCTTGTATGGCTGCTCTTATCATCATATAAGAAAGGTTGGTGGTTAAGAAATGTTGCTTAAGCGCCCAATCATTCATATGGCTTTTGTTTCTTTTAAAGAGTTTTGCAACAAGGCTTTACTTTTTTCTTCATACATTTTAACACCATGTGCCCCAAATAATAATTATGGAACATTTCATAATCCTTGAACTTTCCAAAACATTCTCAAAGTAATGCTCAAAAATCTTTTTGCATATATAAATGATTGTCAAATCCATCGATCCTTATTTCAAAGCAAGATGCTAACTAAGATAGGGAAGGAAACAAGATGCTAACAATTTATTAACATTGTGGCAAACACAAGAAGATTTATAAAAGGGAAGGAAAACAAGCATTCAAATATCAATAGTCCAAACTTTTCCTTTCAAATGCCAGAAGTAATCTTGAATGTCGCCAGTGTCGAGAAAGCCTTGAATATAGTGCATAATCTGTGAAGCCCCGAAATCTGTTATATTATCTGAGCCGCCATTTATAAGTTTTCAACTCAGACCCTCCTTTGGTTTCAAAATGCCCTTTGCGGGTTTTCATTTTGAACCCTTCTTTTTTTCTCTTTTCTTTTTTCTTTTTTTTCTTTTTTCATTTTTTCATTTCTTTTCTTTATTTTCTTCTTCTTTTTTCCTTTTTTTTCTTTTCTTTTCTTTTCTTCAGGCATAATACTTCTTGACAGTATCAGAGTTTACCGGGTTTTGAAACTCATTTCCATCCATCTCAGCTAAAATCAATGCTCCACCAGAAAGAACCTTTGTCACAATGTACGGTCCTTTCCAATTAGGCGCCCATTTTCCTCGGGGATCACTTTGAATTGGCAACTTCTTCTTTAAAACCAGATCACCTTCTTGGAATTCTCTAGGGCAAACCTTCTTTTCATAAGCCCTAATCATTCTTCTTTGGTACATTTGACCGTTAGATACAGCTTTCAGCCTCTTTTTCTCAATTAAGTTCAACTGGTCTTACCTTGCCTGAACCCATTCAGCTATTTTGCTTCATCTAACTTGGCTTCCATCAAGACACGCAACGGTGGTGTCTCAACCTCGATGGGTAGCACAGCTTCAACTCCATATACTAATGAAAATGGAGTTGCCCTAGTAGATGTTCGTATTGCTGTTCGATATGCATACAAAGCAAATGGTAACTTTTCATGACAATCTTTATAAGTATCGGTTATGTTTGCGACTATCTTCTTAATATTCTTATTGGCTGCTTCTACTGCTCCATTCATCTTTAGGTGGTATACTACCGAGTTGCGATGCTTTATGTTAAACTGCTCAAGACCCCAGCAGTCATTCGGTTGTTCAAGTTAGAGGCATTATCAATAATTATGCTTTCTGGCAGACCATATTGACAAATGATTTCCTTCTTTAAGAAATTGAAAACAGTGGACCGAGTTATATTTGCATATGAGGCCACTTCCACCCACTTTGTGAAGTATTCAGTAGCTACCAAGATAAATCGGTGACCATTTGACGCTTTCGTATAAATCTGCCCAATGACGTCTATACCCCACATAGAGAACGGCCATGGAGACGACATGACACGAAGAGACTGAGGAGGGGCATGGACCTTGTCAGCATAAACATGGCACTTGTGGCATTTACGGGAATAATTAATGCAATCCCCTTCCATTGTTGACCAATAATATCCAAAACGCACAATTCTTCTTGCCATAGTGAAACCACTGGGGTGAGCTCCACAAATTCCCTCATAGACTTCTTCCAAAATCAACTGCGCTTCTTTTGCATCCACGCATCTTAGTAATACCTGTTCTCGACTTCCTTTGTAGAGGATCTCCCCATCAAGGATATATCCTGATGCCATTTTCCTGATCATTTTCTTTTCATTTTCTGAAGCCTGTGTTGGGTATTGTTGTAGTTTTAAGTACTGTAAGATGTCATGGAACCACGGTAAACCATATTCTTCTTCTTCTACATTATAACAATATGTTGGGGACTCCATCATTTGTAACTTAATGGGTATCATCTCTGAACCCTCAGTTGTTATAAAGGTGTCAGCCAAAGTAGCTAACGCGTCAGCCATCTGGTTATCTTCTCTCGGGGGATGCTTAAAAGTAATCGCCTCGAATTCTTTAGTTTAATCAAGGACCAAATTGTGTTACTCCATCAATTTTGCATCTTTTGTTTCCCATTCGCCACATGTTTGGTAGATAATTAAAGTTGAATCCTCATAGACTCTCAACTTTCGGATTTTTCTGTCAATGGCTTCCCTTAGACCCAATATGCATGCCTCGTATTCTGCCATATTATTGGTGCAGAAGAATTTCAAAAGGCAAGTAAAAGGATAATGATCTCCTTCTAGCGAAACCAAAACTGCCCCAATACCTCGTCCTAGGGCATTTACAGCACCATCGAAATGTATGACCCATGATTCTGTTGGTGACTCTTCATCTTCCATAACACACATTAAATCCTCGTCGGGGAAACTGAAATCTAATGCCTCATAATCGTCTTGTGCACGACCTGCAAGAAAATCTGTTGTGGCACTTCCTTTTACCGTTTTCTAATTCACATACTAGATGTCGCATTTTGAAAGCAACATTGCCATCGCGCTATTCTTCCTGATAAGGCTGGAGCTTCCATCATGAACTTCAATGGGTCTAGCCGTAAGATCAACCATGTGGTGTGATACAACAAATACTGCCTAAGCCTCTTAGTGGCCCATACCAAAGCACAACATACCTTTTCAATTAGAGTATATCTTGCTTCACAGTCAGTAAACTTCTTGCTCACATAATATATCGCCCTTTCCTTCCTTCCAATTTCGTCATGTTGCCCTAGTACACAGCCCATTGAATTTTCAAACATCGTCAGATAGAGTATTAATGGTTTCCCTGAAACGGGTGACATTAACACTGGAGGATTAGTTAGCTGCTCCTTAATCTTATCTAAAGCTACTTGGCATTCTTCATTCCAAGTCCATGGGTTGTTCTTTCTAAGCAACCTGAATATTGGGTCACACTTATTCGTAAGTTGGGAGATGAATCGGGCTATGTAATTCAACCTTCCCAAGAACCCTCGAACTTGCTTCTGTGTTTGAGGAGGTGGGAGCTCTTGTATGGCCTTTATCTTGTCTGGGTAGATTTCAATTCCTCTTTTGCTTACTACAAAGCCTAACAATTTCTCAGATGTAACCCCAAATGTGCACTTGGCAGAATTAAGCTTTAGCTGAAACTTTCTCAATCTTTGAAAAAGCTTACCCAAGTTTTCTATATGCTCTTCTTCAGTTCTGGACTTGGCGATCATATCATCCACATAAACTTCTATTTCTTTGTGCATCATGTCATGAAAAAGAGTGGCCATAGCTCTCTGTTACGTTGCCCCTACATTCTTCAATCCAAAGAGCATTACCTTATAGCAGGAGGTTCCCCAAAGCATTATAAAAGTAGTCTTTTCCATGTCTTCTGGAACATCTTTATTTGATTGTAACCAGAAAACCCATCCATAAACGAGAAAAGGGAATGACCAGCTGTATTGTCGACCAAGGTGTCGATATGTGGAAGCAGAAAATTGTCTTTAGGGCTTGCTTTATTAAGATCCCTGTAGTCAACGCACATTCTTACTTTTCCATCTTTCTTGGGCATTGGGACGATGTTTGCAACCCATTCTGGATATTTAGCTACTTCGAGGAATCCAGCATTGTACTGCTTCTTGACATCGTCTCTGATTTTCAAAAGTGTATCAACCTTCATTCTTCTAAGCTTTTTTAATGCCCCGATTTTGGGCCTAGTTGTTTTAGACATCAGATCGGGTTAAAACCGGTTGGAAACGGTTCGAATTGTATTAGGTGGTTAAGGGAAATCAAGGTTCGGGATAGGATAAAAATATGAAAAATTGCTAAAATCCTCTAAAATAATGTTTAAGAGGTTTGTCAAATCAATTTTACAAAATGGGTTTTGGAAGTGGTACATTTTGGGAAGTGACCAAAATGTAAGGTTTTGAAACTGTGGAAAAATGCAATTTTCAAAAGGAGAGTTAAAATCTTAGAATCTTTAGGGAGCTTTTATGCAATTTAGCCTTTCCTCAATTTGACATGTGATTTAAGTGAATTTTAAAATAATTGATTAAAAAGGGATTTTGTTTTATTTAATTAATAAATAGTAAATTGAGACGTTTTATTTTACGTAACTAACTTTTCAATCCTCATTTCAGCAAAAACACTTTCTAAAAGACTTTTCTCCATAATTATTTTCTCCCAAACACTCTCACTTTGATGTCATAACCATTTTAAATAATCTTCTTCAATTTCTTCAAGATTTATGAAGCAAAAACTTGTCAATCATTGAGGAAATCAAGCATTGGAGTTAAATCTCATTCTCAACCTCTAATCAAGGTTCTTTATTGAAATTATGTTGCGTGTAAAAGTGTCTATCGCAATTGTAGCACAAGTGTACACGACGCAAGTAGTAAAGTGATACGGAAGTATCGGATATCGTCTCCATAGGGATTGGGCTAATAACTTCACCTAAAATTACTGCACGAGAGTAAAAGAATGATTTAAGAAGTTGTCACGAGAATAATAAAGAATACTGGAAAATAGAAGTAGAGAAATCAAGATAGAGAAAATGGGCTGATATTGAATTGCTCAGTAGTGTAGGTATTGCTAAGTCTGGGAATATCAGCTCTGTCGTCGTCCCCGTCGCGGCAGCACCTGTCGCGGCGGCAGTCTGTTGCTTGTCGCAGCAGCGAACACTCAACTCCGTACTTCAAGTTTGGCAAGAATCCCCACTGTGCCTTCGCCTATCCCTAGGTCCAAGTCTGTCGATGAACACGTCTTTGATGATACCTCCCGGCGTGAATTGAAGGATGAACACCGATGTTGTTGAATTCTTCTTTAGCCACTTAACCTCGTCCTATCCCTAGGTCCGAGATAGTTCAACTATAAACTAGAGAACCCGCACTTATTCCTTTCGTATACTTAACTCTCCCGATATTAAGTAAATAGATAACCTCGCAATGATCTCCCGATACTCTTGCAAGATGTTAATAACCAGAATAAGAGAACTTGAAGTTTATTTTATTGAACTGAAAATTCCTAAAACAAAAGCAACCCTTGCAACTACTTTACAAATCAACCCGTGGCCCTAGGGGGAATTTAGAACATGATGAGAGGATGAAAACGGCTAGGGTTTTGGGAAGAAGGCTAGAGAAAGGTGATGTCTTCTCCCTAGGTCGAATTACATGCCTTTATATAGGCTTTGGGTCCAAGTTTTCTAAAATAGCAAGAATACAAGTTTAAATTAAAGTACAACTCTAATAAAGACTAAATCTTCAGAGAATATAGCTTTAACTCGTCCTCCTTCTTGCTTGGATTTTCTCTCCTTGAACTTTGGGCTTGGCATTCATTCTGATCTAGGGCTTGGAAAAATATAGTGATATTCCACGACAGACGAGCTTAATTTTCTCTTTCTGTCGAGGTCCACTTTGCTTCTTCTCCTCAAAACTATTGTCGTCCTCTGTTGTCACGGCGGCAACCATGGCAACATCGTCCTCCTTGATTGCTCGTCCAGTTCCAGCTCTTCTGCTTCACTGCCCAGCGCCTGCCTCTCCGTCTGCTACAGCAGCAACCTGCAAAAGCAACCAGTTTCAGTAGAAACTGTGCCTTTTAATATATTTGTGATGTCTAACTGTAAACTAGCCTAAATGCAATGAATTATGCTTGAATGCAGCAGAAATATGGGTTAAATATGGGGTATATAATAGAACTTTTACACACTCAACACACCCCCAAACTCAAGTTTTTGCTTGCCCTCAAGCAACTAAAACCTAAAAGAAAAATAAAATATTTTTGTTTTGGCTTGAAACAGTGAACTTTCCCTTACCTTTCATTCCTTCTCTGTTGACGACAGCACCTTGTCAGATAACTTAGGATTTGTCCGGAATCTCACTATAGTCCTCGTGTAGTGTGTGCATGCTTGTGAACAATTATATGCCAAGACTCTCTTAGTTTCTCTAGAATATTTCAGCTTCTAACTTGAATTTTTATGCCAAAGTTTATCTTTTTGAAGGAATTTCTTATGCTCCTTTGATTTTTTTTTGTTTTGACTCGATTTCATCATTTTTTTAAGCTAATGTTTCACTAGAGCCAGTTTTGGGCACCTCTAGCTAACTTCCTAGAGCCAGTTTCGGGCACCTCTAGGGTTGTTGAGTCTTTTTTGCTAAACTTCTTTGCTAGAGCCAGTGTTAGGCACCTCTAGGGGATATTCAAGTGCTAAGCTATCTATTCTACTTGACTAAAAGAGTTCTAAGCAGTATAACAGTCACAATGGTGTTTTAAGTTTTCAGAACTATAGAAAGGCTCTAAACTACTCCTAAAGCTATCCTAAAGGCACTGCCACGACAGAGCTGATACGGCAGGTAAGTTCAGTTCACAGACTTAAGCCAAAATTTTCATATTTTCATTTCTTTCAAGCAAAATAAACTAAGAAAAAGACACAATTTTAAAACTAAATTAGACTCCAATAATGGAGGGATGCCACCCCCAAACTCGAGGGTTGCATTGCCCTCAATGCAAATGACAAGATAAAGAAAAAATAAAAACAGTACATCACAAAATATATAAGCAGACAGCAAAATAAGTTAAGAAACTCAAATTTTAAGCGTTGCGTCACTGTTGCTGTTGACTCTGATCTGGCGGCGGGCATGAGCCTTCTGAACTGGCTGGCGGATGGGAGAGGCAGATGTGTTCTTCGTTTTGGCCTCCCTTAGAGGTTGAATTCTGGTCGGGGAGATATGAGGGGGTTTCTCCACAACATGTACCTCTGAGCTGCTGTTGTTGTCCTCACCACTGCTGCTGCTGCCGCTGCCGCTGTCCGGCTTGTTTTTGTCTGCCATTCTTTTCTGTCGTTTCACCGGTGTAAACTCCTTTGAGAGATTCCTCTTAACAGAGGGTTCGTTGTCGCTTGCGGCCCAAACGGAGGAAGAAGAGAAACCGGCAATGAAGGCGTCAAGCTCTTCTGAGGGCATTCTGCGTTTCGTTCCACGGGCAGAAGTCTCAGCACAGTTGCTGCCAGCGGTTATCGGGGCAGGTGTTGGTGTTGATGCTGCAGATGGTGTCCGTGGTGTGGCAGCAGGTGTTGGGGTGTGGGCGGGGGTTGGTACAGCAAAATAATGTGCAGGGAAGGTGGGAAATACGACATCAAGGAAATTTAAAGAGTTTTTGATAAAGTGTACCGTAGATGCAGTGAAATCCCTGATGAAGCTCATAAGTCCAAGCTATCGTTCCTCCTTCTTTTGAATAGCAGCGAGGATCTGGGAGGACGAGTCGGTCGGGGCTGATGCTGTTGGTTGCTGTCTGGCTTCCGTGGCAGCAGGTTCAGTTTCCGTCTACTCTGTCGTGTCTGCTGTCGTGGCAGCCGGATCAAATGATGACAGAGGGGTGGCAGCAGTCAGCTCCATTAAGCTGAGTATGTTTTTCTCCGTCCATCCCTTTCCTTGGACTCAAATATCCGTGGCAGCTTTAGGTACCCCATGGCCGCGGCAGAGGGCTGTGATGTGGTACGGCAGATAGAGCGGTCCCGTCGGCTAGTGTGCGCACTCCAGTATGCTTTCGCGGATAAAGCTGCCCACGTTAATGGGCCTCTCATGTAAAATGGAGTGAATTAAGGCTAACCTGGGCTGGTCGACAGTGGTGTTGTGCGAAGACGGCATGATGCTCTTTTTGATAAAAGCGTTCCATAATTTGGCTTCCGGCAGGAGTTGAGTCCTCTTTACCGTCATCGGGTTCTTGCGGTTGGTGTTCCACTGTGTTCCGTCATCAGTCAGCTCTGCCATGACAGCATCATAGGCAGCAGGGTCAAGGGTGTTCAAAAACTGTTGGTGGCCGTCGTCGTTGATGCCGATGTAGAATCCGTACAAGGTGTTAATGTATTCAGCTTCGAACGGCACCTCCCTCCCTCGTACGTTAACTGTTGTCGTCGTCCTACTGTCGATGGCAGCATAGAAATCTCGCACTAAAGAGACGTTCATCTCCTCAGGTTGTTCGGCAAAGATCTGCCACTGTAAAGCCCTTATTTTTCGAGCAATAAATGGCTTGAGGCCCAAATTCCCTTCCTTTGAAGTGTAGATGAATCCCCTTATTTTTCGGGGTAGAGCTGGAGGCAGCACTCCTACGGGTTTTTCTGGAAGACATTGTTGCAAGGGTTGAGATAATAAAAATGAAAGCAAATAAATTCTAGAGGAAGCAAGTGAAAAGAGTAGAAGTGAGTAAAAATGAAAAAATGAAACGGGGTTTATATAGAGAAGAATTTGCTGCCCATTGGAGCTGTAACGGCAGGTGTGAATAACGGGGCCAGCTGTTACGTGTTTGTGTGTCTGACGCGTCTGTCACGCGTTTCCGTGTCTGTTGCGCGTCTGTTACGCGTTTGCGTGTCTTTCGCAACAACCTGTCTTCTCCGCGTCTGTCGCGGCAGCTGTAACGACAAGCTCCAAAATCTAGGCTTTTTGGTCTGGTGGAAGGATGGTGGGCTGATTTCACTTCTCCTGTTCTTCTTGTCTCCTTTATTTCCTAAAAACAATTAAAATAAAAACATTATTTAAAAATAAAATAAATCTAATTTCCTAATATATAAATAATAAAAAATAATAAAACTAAAAAAATAAAAATTATGTTAAATTAGGGATGTCAGGTGGGGCATCTCCTAAGGTAACCACTTCCTGCATTCTTGGGGCTTCAGTCCCCTGATAATGCTTCAAGCGCTGTCCGTTGACTTTGAATTGGTGCCCATCTTTTAAAGATCTGATCGTGATGGCACCATGGGGAAAAACCTGTACAACTTGGAACGGGTCAGACCATCTAGATTTCAGCTTCCCTGGGAAGAGTTTCAATCTAGAGTTGAACAGCAATACAAGCTGCCCTGGGCAGAACTGTCGTGGCAGCAACTTTTTATCATGCCACTTCTTAGTTTTATCCTTGTAGATTCTTGCATTGTCATAGGCCATTGTTCGGATTTCTTCAATTTCGTTCAAATCCAATAGCCTTTTTTGCCCTACCTTTTCCAAGTCCATATTTACTGCCTTGATTGCCCAGTATGCTCTATGCTCTATCTCGACAGGTAGATGACATGTTTTCCCATAAATCAATCGGTAAGGAGACATTCCCAATGGAGTTTTGAAAGCTGTCCTATAAGCCCATAACGCATCATTAAGGTGTAAAGACCAATCTTTCCGAGTTGGCTTAACCATCTTTTCAAGAATGTTCTTAACTTCCCTGTTTGATATCTCAGCTTGTCCATTGGTCTGAGTGTGGTATGTTGTCGCAATCCGAAGGCAGCAGCAATAACCCTGCTGTCGAAATGTCTCCCTTCATCACTGATGATCGCCTTAGGGATGCCGAATCTAGAAAAGATGTTTTTGTGTAAAAACCTTTGAACTGTCTTGGCATCATTCTTTTGAGTGGCGATAGCTTCAACCCACTTAGATACATAATCTACTGCCAGGAGGATGTATAGATTCCCACATGATGATAGGAATGGTCCCATAAAATCGATCCCCCAAACGTCGAAGATCTCGACTTCAAGAATGTTCTGCAGCGGCATTTCGTGTCTCCTTGAGATGTTTCATGTCCGTTGGCACCTGTCATAGCTCTTGTAGAAGATTTGAGCATCTTTATACAATGACGGCCAATAAAATCCTGACTGTAGAACCTTGGCAGCAGTTTTGTAGCCTCCTAAGTGTCCTCCATACTGTGAAGCATGACAGTGATGAAGTATATCTTCATGCTCATCCTGTGGTACGCATCTCATTATAACCTGATATGCCTCCATGGCTGTCGCGACAGTGACTGTGGCAGCAAATAACTGCTCATCAGGGAAGGTCTCAAATATGTTTGTCTCGTCTGTCGGTAGACTCTGTCCCTTTTCCAACCTTGACAAGTGATCTGCCACTTGATTTTCTGTCCCCTTTTTGTCCTTGATTTCAAGGTCGAATTCTTGCAATAGCAGGATCCAACGTATCAATCGAGGCTTTGCATCCTTTTTCGCGAATAGATACTTTAATGCAGAGTGGTCTGTGTGCACTATGACCTTCGTTCCAAGTATGTAAGAACGAAACTTGTCAATGGAGAATACCACAGCTAATAACTCCTTCTCTGTGGTGGTGTAATTCACTTGGGCGTCGTTCAGTGTTTTGTTGGCATAATATATGACATGAAAAAGTTTGTCTCTCCGCTGCCCAAGTGCTGCCCCGACAGCATAGTCACTAGCATCACACATGATCTCAAATGGTTGTGTCCAGTCTGGTGGTTGTACTATTGGGGCCATTACCAGCTTTTCCTTCAGAACCTTGAATGCTTCAGTATATTCATCGTTAAAGTCGAAGGGTCGGTTCTGCTCCAGAAGATGGCATAAGGGCTTGGTGATTTTTGAAAAATTCGCAATGAACCTCCGATAAAAACCAGCATGTCCTAAGAAACTTCTGATTCCCTTGACTGTGGTAGGCGGCGGCAGCTTTTCGATCACTTCTATTTTGGCTCTGTCGACTTCTATGCCACGGCAGCTAATCTTATGGCCAAGGACTATCCCTTCATCCACCATGAAGTGACATTTTTCCCAGTTCAAAACTAAGTTTGCTTTTTCACATCTTTCGAGTACCTTTTGTAGGTTGCCTAGGCAGCTTTCAAAGTCGTCTCCAAAGACTGAAAAGCCATCATGCACCTTTGGAAGGTGGTTGGTGCATTTCATAGTCCAAATGGCATTCTCCTAAAAGCGTATGTTCCGTAGGGGCATGTGAATGTCGTCTTTTCTTGATCTTCCGGTGCGATAGTGATTTGATTGTAACCTGAATAACCATCAAGAAAACAATAGTAAGGTTTACCCGCTAGTCTATCAAGCATTTGATCGATAAAGGGTACAGGAAAGTGGTCCTTTCGGGTAGCTTTGTTAAGCTTCCGATAGTCCATACAAACCCTCCAACCGGTCACAGTCCTGGTTGGGATTAGCTCATTGTTTTTGTTGGTCACCACGGTCATTCCTCCTTTCTTGGGAACACATTGCACCGGGCTCACCCATTTGCTGTCCGAGATGGCGTATATTATTCCAGCATCAAGCCATTTGATTATCTTCTTTCGCACCACCTCTTTCATCGCATGGTTCATCCGCCTTTGTGCATCAATAGTCGGCTTATGATCATCCTCTAAAAGGATTTTATGCATACATAATGCCGGACTAATGCCTTGAATATTAGCTATCGTCCATCCAATAGCCTTTTTGTGCTGTTGCAGCATCCCTATTAACCGATGTTCCTGTTCCTGCATCAACTTGGAAGAGATGATTACGGGCAACGTATCATTTAAACCAAGAAAAGCATATTTTAGCTGCCTTGGCAGGGCTTAAGATCTAAAACAGGGGGCTCAACAGTTGATGGCTTTTGAATTGCATGGTTATCCGAGGTATAATTTTAAGGCTCGAATAACTTACCTGGACGATTGCCTATCCAGTTTACCTCCTCCTGATCTTCAGTATCAGATGTATCAGATTCTGAGGAGTTGCTGTCGTCGGTGATGTCGTTACAGTCTTCTAAGTGGCTGCCGAGGCAGTGACCAATGTTGATGTCGTAACAGCCCGACCTGATGCAGGGTTGGTCAAGGGTAACTTTAGTGATAACCTTGCATTCTTCTTCTGCATCAGCATGCGTCATAGCTTGGAGAACATTCAACTTTATTTCTTGATCGTTCACTCTCATGGTGAGATCTCCTTTTTCCACATCAATCAGTGATCTTCCCGTGGCTAAGAAGGGTCACCCCATGATGATTGGTGCGTTTTCATCTGCTTCACAATCTAAAACAAGAAAGTCAGCAGGAAAAATAAACTTATCCACTCTTACCCGAATGTCTTCGATTTTTCCTTCCGGATGAATGTAAGAGCGGTCTGCCAGCTGCAGAATTACAGTTGTGGGCCGAGCTTTTCCAATACCTAATTTCTGAAAAACAGATTTTGGCATTAAATTTATACTAGCACCAAGATCACAAAGTGCCTTACCCACATATTTGTCTCCGATTACACAAGGTATGATGAAGCTCCCCTGATCCTTCTTTTTCTGGGATGGATGCTTGTGCAGAATACTCATGCATCCTTCTGTCATCTTAACCGTTTCAAATTCCCCAAGTCTATATTTCTTCGACATGGCATCCTTGAGAAATTTGGCGTAACTAGGCATCTCCCTAACGGCATCTAATAGCGGGATGTTGATATGAACCTGCTTAAAAATATCATAAATCTTTTTAAGCTGTGATTCTTGCTTTAATTTCTGTAACCGTTGAGGAAAAGGAGGTGGGGGACGATAATCAGCAATACGTCCTTCCCACTGCATACGGATCTGAGGAGGTTTGCGTTCATCATCTTTCTCCTCTGTTGCTTCTGCTGTCGTGACAGGCTCATCGGCAGCAGGTTGTTTGTTACCTGTCGGGGCAGCTTCCTCGGCAGGTGTTTCCAAGGCTGTTCTCTTCACTGTTTCAGCTTCCTTCTCTGGCCCTCGTAAATTCTTCCCACTCCTAGTAGTGATGGCTTTACACTGCTCATGTGTGGGCTGCCTAGCGTTTTCAGTATTGGTAGGAAATCCACCAGTCTGCCTTGGATTGGTATGCTGGGAAACCTGACCCATCTGTGTCTCCAACGATTTCAGAGTAGCTTCATGATTTGTCATCCGCATCTCTGTTTTATCCATGAATGTCTCCGTCTTCTTGACAAATTGATTCATGTTTTCAATGTAAGTTCCTGTCTGAGACATAAGCGTAGCCAGAGTCTGTTCCAGTATACTGTTTGTGGCAGCTGGTTGTTGTTTCTGCTGCTTCTGCGGCTGCTGTTGAGTCAGCAATCTAGGTCCTCCCTGATTCTAATTATTGTGTGCTTGAGGATTCAGGGCATTATTAGGATTACTCCAAGAGAACTTGGGATCCTTTCTCTAGCTGGGATTGTAGTTGTTGGAGTTGTAATTCTGCTTATTGTAGTTTCCAACATACTTTCCCTCTTCTAACTGTATAGGACAATCATCCGAACTGTGATTTCCCTCAAAAATTTCACATACCTCCTCGACAGCGAATGCATGCTGTGAATCATCATTCAAGAGCTTTTTCATTGCCTTAGTGAGATATGCCACTTGTGATTTCATTGTGCTGTCGGCCTCATAATCCTTAACAGCTAGGACCCGTTTACCCCCTCTTCTTGCTGTCGGAAACTGCTCCTCATTCTTAGCCAGATTTTTTAATACTTGCATTGCCTCATCTGGGTCTTTGTCCAGTAGTAATTCGTTTGCTGCTGAATCAATTCGAATACGAGTTTGTAAATTGGCAGCATTATAAAACTTGGTTACCTGGTTCCAGACGGGGAATCCATGCATTGGGCAGTTCCTTAGAAGAGTGGTAAATCTAACTCAGGCCTCCTGCACCGGCTCGTCATCTTCCTGTTGAAAAGTAGCAATTTCGTTACGTAATCGCTGAGATAAATGTGAAGGATTAAAACGAGATAAGAATTCACGAGACAAATCTGCCCAAGTTCTAATTGAACCCGACGTAAGTTTATTCCACCAAGTCTTTGCTCTGTCCCTCAATGAATGAGGAAATAACCGAAGCCTCAGTATCTCCGGATTAACTCCTGGTAGTCTAAACGAACCACAGATTTCCTGGAACGTTTTGAGATGCTCCCTAGCATCCTCTGTAGCAGCACCACTGAATTGATCGGCGTTGTTGATCATGCTAAACATAACAGGTTTCAGCTCGAAGTTGTCAACATCTATATCCGGCAGCATGGTTTCTAGTTCTACATGATCATTCAGCATGTAGTCTCGGCAGGACCGTCGTGCGGCAGCGGCAGGCGGGTTGCCGATAGGAGGAATAATCTCTCCATCTCCGACAGGAGGGTTATTACCCTGGGGATTCCCTTGGTTGTTCATTGCCTCTAACTGTTCTTCAAGGTACTCGTTCCTGGCTAGTACGTGACGAAGTCGGTTCCTAAGGTTGAACGAACGTTCGATTTCAGGATCTAACGGATACTTAGGTTCTTCTCCTCGTCTCGATATGCGCATAAACAAGAAACCTTGTGAAAAGCAAAAGTTGAACAAACCAAATTAAAACAGAAAAAATAAAAATAAAAAGAAAAGTGCAGTTAAAGATAGGGTAGAGTTATGTTGCCAGTCCCCGGCAACGGCGCCAAAAACTTGTTACGTGTAAAAGTGTCTATCGCAATTGTAGTGCAAGTGTACACGACGCAAGTAGTAAAGTGATACGGAAGTATCGGATATCGTCTCCACAGGGACTGGGCTAATAACTTCACCTAAAATTACTGCACGAGAGTAAAAGAATGATTTAAGAAGTTTTCACAAGAATAATAAAGAATACTGGAAAATAAAAGTAGAGAAATCAAGATAGAGAGAATGGGCTGGTATTGAATTGCTGAGTAGTGTAGGTATTACTAAGTCTGGGAATATCAGCTCTGTCGCCGTCCCCGTCGCGGTAGCACCTGTCGCGGCGGCAATCTGTTGCTTGTCGCGACAGCGAACACTCAACTCCGTACTTCAAGTATGGCAAGAATCCCTGTTGTGCCTTGGCCTATCCCTAGGTCCAAGTCTGTCGATGAACACGTCTTTGATGATACCTCCTGGCGTGAATCGAAGGATGAACATCGATGTTGTTGAATTCTTCTTTAGCCACTTAACCTCGTCCTATCCCTAGGTCCGAGATAGTTCAACTATAAACTAGAGAACCCGCACTTATTCCTTTCGTATACTTAACTCTCCCGATATTAAGTAAATAGATAACCTCGCAATGCTCTCCCGATACTCTTGCAAGATGTTAATAACCAGAATAAGAGAACTTGAAGTTTATTTTATTGAACTGAAAATTCCTAAAACAAAAGCAACCCTTGCAACTACTTTACAAATCAACCCGTGGCCCTAGGGGGAATTTAGAACATGATGAGAGGATGAAAATGGATAGGGTTTTGGGAAGACGGCTAGAGAAAGGTGATGTCTTCTCCCTAGGTCGAATTACATGCCTTTATATAGGCTTTGGGTCCAAGTTTTCTAAAATAGCAAGAATACAAGTTTAAATTAAAGTACAACTCTAATAAAGACTAAATCTTCAGAGAATATAGCTTTAACTCGTCCTCCTTCTTGCTTGGATTTTCTCTCCTTGAACTTTGGGCTTGGCATTCATTCTGATCTAGGGCTTGGAAAAATATAGTGATATTCCACGACAGACGGGCTTAATTTTCTCTTTCTGTCGAGGTCCACTTTGCTTCTTCTCCTCAAAACTGTTGTCGCCCTCTACTGTCACGGCGGCAACCATGGCAGCATCGTCCTCCTTGATTGCTCGTCCAGTTCCAGCTCTTCTGCTTCACTGCCCAGCGCCTACCTCTCCATCTGCTACTGCAGCAACCTGCAAAAGCAACCAATTTCAGTAGAAACTATGCCTTTTAATATATTTGTGATGTCTAACTGTAAACTAGCCTAAATGCAATGAATTATGCTTGAATGCAGCAGAAATATGGGTTAAATAGGGGGTAAATAATAGAACTTTTACACACTCAATAAATTACAAAGATTATTGACTCTCAATTGTTGTTTTAACTGAGTTTTGATTATAGTTTTGATTTAAGACCAAAATCTTCCAAAACTAAGGTTTAATTCTTGATTTTTAGAGTGTTAATGTTAAGCTCTTTCTATGATGGTTTATAATTGAGTTTTGAGTTGATTATGATGTTAAAAAAGAGTTTTGATGATATAGATCCCAAAATCCTTGAGATCCTAGAGTTTTATGATGATTTTAGTTGAGTTTTTGAAGTGTTTTGATGGTTATATGGTTGCTGGAGGTATAAGAAAGCGTTTAGGTTGTTTTTAGATGTGTTTTAATGAATATTAATGGTTGAAAGTGATGATTCTTGGTTGGTCTTTGTTTAGGAAGCAATCGAATGAGTTTTCGGATGTTTCGGATGGGTAAATTAATGTTGTGTTGCTGGGCAACGAGTTTGTATTTAGTTGCTAGAGTTAGAATGCATTTTAATGCATTGGATCTATGTTTTTTATGCTCTAAAAACAAGGGGTATTGATCCGGAAGCTAACAAAGTGATTTTGGAAGCTTCGGACGAGTGATCTTCGCGTCGGCAAGCGAAGTTTCGCGTATCAGTGAGTGGAAAAGAGTTTTCCAGCTTTGAAACATTTTGAACGTGGTTTTGGGAGCTTAGTGTAAGTTTAAAACACTTAGCTAAGCTCATGAGTAAGTAAATCGAAAGTCTCTCTCGGATTATGCTATATTTTGGTTTAAAATGCACTTGAATTAAATGTGGTTTGATTACTGTTTTTAAGCATGTTTTGAGCAATGATGTTGCTGGTTTTAAATGTCATTTTGTTAAAGATGCACATGGTAACTGATCCTTGAGTTTTATGATTTATGCAATTGGCTTTAAGCATGTTAATAATTGTGAAAGTGGCATTGTGGTTTATGATTGTAAAATAGTAAATTAATGATGATTGATGATTATATTGGCAAGTGATGGTAAATGGTTTTGGTTACTTAAATCGAATATAGTTAGCCGGCTATAGGATTGGGTGCACCGTGAATAAAGTCGCCTTGGATGTCGAAGGGTTGTGATTGTAAGTACACTCCATCCAAGTACCCTAACGATTGAGATTAAGGTCACAACGGTTGATGGTCTAATCTCGTGTGTGGATCTTATGGTATGTGTCACATGCTCTCGTTAGTGGAATTATACAACTACCGATGTGTGGTGTTAAGGGGTTGTGATTATACCATTAAACTCCACCACGGGTGTCACAATGGTTGATGGTCTAATCCCGTGTGTGAGCTTTGAGGGTCTGGTAGGGTGTATGAAGCGTTTGGGACAACGCTTGTAATCCACGTATCCGATTGTGTCGATTGTGTTGTGTTATGGAATGGTTTATGCTAAAGATCACTTGCGAGTTGTTGCGTGTAAAATAGTCTATCGCAATTATAGTGCAAGTGTACACGACGCAAGTAGTAAAGTGATACGAAGTATCGGATATCGTCTCCACAGGGATTGGGCTAATGACTTCACCTTGTTTACTGCAAAAAAATAAAGGAAATAATTAAGAGTTGTCACGAGAATAATAGAGTAAAAACGTAAATAAAAGGATTGAGAAATCAAGATAGAGAGAATGGGCTGGTATTGAATTGCTCAGTAGTGCAGGTATTGAATTGCTTAAGATTTCCAGTTCTGTCGTCGCACCCGTCGCGGCGGCTGTCCGTTAGCTGTCGCGGCAGCGAACACTAACTCCGTACTTCAAGCTTGGCAAGAATCCTAGATCTGCCTTGCCCTATCCCTAGGCACAAGTCTGTCGATGATCACGTCTTTGATGATACCTCCCGGCGTGAATCGAAGGATGAACACCGATGTGTATGAATTCTTCTTTAGCCACTTAACCTCGCCCTATCCCTAGGCACGAGATGGTTCAACTATAAACTAGAGAACGCGCTCTTATCTCTTTCGTATACTTAACTCTCCCGATGCTAAGTAAATGGATAACCTCACAATGCTCTCCCGATGCTCTTGCAAGATATTAAAACCAAGATAAAAGAACTTGAAGTTTATTTTATTGAACTTGGAAAATCCTAAAACAAAACAATCCTTGCAACTACTTTACAAAACAACCCGTAGCCCTAGGGGGAATTTAGAACATGCCGGTGACAGGTAAACGGCAGGGGTTTGGTTTCGGTTATGGGGTAATCGGTTATGCCCTAGGTTAAATCTATGCCCTTATATAAGCTTTGGGCTCAAGTTATCTAAGGTAACAAGGATTACAACTTTAATTAAAAGTAAGATTCTAATAAAGACTAAATCTCTAAAGACTCCTACTTTCCAGCCGCATCCTTGCTTTTAGGGATTTCCTCTCCTTGGGCTTTGGCTTGACATATCTTTTGATCCGGGGCTTGGAAAAATATTTGGCTTTCACACGACAGACGAGCAGATTTTTCTCTATCTATCGAGGTCCACTTTGCTTTTCCTCTTCATAAGTCTGCTGTCACCATGCTGTCACGACAGGTCCATGACAGGTTCGTCTTCTTCGGCTGCTTGTCCAGTTCAGCTTTCCTGCTTATCTGCCCTGCGCCTGCCTTCAACATCTACTGTGACAGATACCTGCAAAAATAGCCATCTTTCAGTAGAATCCGTGCCTTTTATATAATTGTGATGTTTTATTGAAAACTAACCTAAATGCAACGCAATGATGCTTGAATGCAGCAGAAATATGGGTTAAAAGGGTGTAAATAATAGAACTTTTACACACTCAACACACCCCCAAACTCAAGTTTTTGCTTGCCCTCAAGCAATGAAGACTTAAAAGAAAACTGAAAATTTTTGTGTTGGCCTTCAAACAGTGAACTGTCCCTTACCTGTCGCTCATTCTCTATGGCGGCAGCAACCTGTCGGAAAGGTTAGGATCTGTCTGGAATCTCCCTATAGCTCTCGTGCAGTGTGTGCATGCTTGTGAACAGTTATATGCTAAGACTCTCTTAGTTTCACTAGAATATTCAACTTCTTAACTCGAATTTTTATGCCAAAGTTTATTTTTTTAGAAGGCACATTTTCATGCTTCTTTTTCTTCTATTTTTAAGCTAAGTTTTTCTAGAGCCAGTTTCGGGCACCTCTAGTTAGCTTCCTAGAGCCGGTTTCGGGCACCTCTAGGTTTTGATTTTCTTTTGCTAAACTTCTTTCCTAGAGTCAGTGTTAGGCACCTCTAGGGGCTATCCAAGTTCTAAGCTTCCTATTCTAGTTTGGCTAAAAGAAATCTAAGCAATATAACAGTCACAAAAGTGTTTAAGTTTTTCAGAACTATAGAAAGGCTCTAAACTTTTCCTTAACCTATCCTAAAGATGCTGCCACGACAGAGCCGTCATGACAGGTAAATTAACTTCACAGTTTTAAGCCAACAGTTTAAATTTTCTGAATTTTCTTCTTTTTTTTTAGAGAACTTGAAAAATAGATAAATAATACAACAATTAATAAAAAGATGTACTTAAGACTCCATTAATAATGGAGGGTTGCCACCCCCCAAACTCGAGGGTTGCATTGTCCCCAATGCAAAATGACATGAAAAATAAAAGAAAGAAAAAAAAAGTACATCACAAAATATAAAGGCAGGCAGCAATAGGAGGTAAATAAAAACTTAAATTTTAGTCGCTACCTTCACTGCTGCTGCTGACGCGGATCTGATGGCGGCGTCTGCGCTGTGGGGGAGGCTGGGCAGGTTCAGGAGCATGTTGATCAGCAGGTTCATCGGCAGGTGGAGGGGCAGGGTGCTCAGCAGGTTCATCAGCAGGTGGAGGGGTAGGGTGCTCTACTAGCCGGACGTCGGAACTGCTACCACTGTCCCAAGAGCTGCTGGTGGTGATGGCTTTGGACAGCCTTCTCTTGTGTGCCACGTGCTTAATTCGTTTGACCCGCGTAAAGTCGCTCTCCAAATTCCTCCGGATAAGAGGGCTGTTATCAGTGGCAGGTCTCTTGGTTCCTCGAGGGGAGGTGTCTGCCGGTGGGCTGCCTTCTGCCGTTGGGGCAGGGGTTTGTGTGGAAGCGGCAGAATGCATATGGGGAGAGACAGGTGGTGTGGGTGTGGGGGAGGGGATATGGAAATAATGGGCGAGGAAGGTGGGGAAGATGACATCCGAATAATGTAAAGTATTAGTAATAAAATTTACCGTTGCATTTGAGAAGTCACGGATAAAAGTCATCAAACCCATTTGGCGCTCCTCTACCCGTAGGATTGCAGCAAGGATGTGGGCAGACTGATCTGTCGGAGCGGTGTCGGCGGCAGCGTCTGGGGCAGGGTCGGTGGCAGGTTCATCATCGGAGTCAGCAGAAGGGGCATTTGGGTCGAAGGCGTTGATGGGTGATACGACTATGACCTCCATGAGGCTGGAGATGTTGTTGTCAGTCCAGCCACTGCCCGTCTTGATTTTGTCGGAGGGTTCCTCTGGTACGGCAGCGCAGCGGCAGAGGGCGGTGATGGTGAACGGCAGGCAGAGTCGTGAGTCTGAGCGGAAGGCACAATCAATGATGCTGTCCCTCATGTACCTGCCCACATTGATGGGCCTGTCATGCATAATAGAGTGAATGAGGGCCAAGCGCTGTCGGTTGACTGTCGTATGGTGGGCGAGGGCAGGATACGCTTTTTGATGAAAGCGTTCCACAGTTTTGCTTCGGGGAGAAGCTGCCCCCTATTGACTGAGTGGGGGTTTTTCTTGCTGGTAGTCCATGTCGTACCAGCTTCTGTCAGCTCCACCATGATGGCATCATAGGCAGCAGCGTCGAGGGTGTCCAGAAATTGTTGGTGAGCATCATCATTGGGGCCAAAGAAGAGGCCGAATACATGGTTGATGCTGCTGGCGGTAAGGGGCACGTCCACTCCTCGGACAGTGACAGATGTTGCTGTTTTTCTGTCGATGGCCTCATAAAATTCTCGGACCAAGGTATCATTTAACTCTGCCGGCTGCTCGGCAAAGTCCTCCCATAGCTGTGCCGTTATGGCCTTCACAATGAACGGCCGCAGTCCCATATGAGGGGCATCTCTGTTGTATATAAAGCCATGCTCCTCCCATAGCTCCTTTTTGGCGAATGGTGATGCTGCTGCTGAAGAAGAAGCGGCAGCAGCGTTCTGACGGGTTTGTCTTGACGACATTTTGGTTGCAAGGGCTGTGAAAGAAAGAAAACAAATAAAACTAGAGGAGAACAACAAGAGAGAAAAATCAGAAGTGAAGAAAAATGAAAATGGGAAGGGGTTTATATAGCGGTCGGGTAGCTGCCCATTTAATGCCGCAACGGCAGGCGGGAATAACAGGGCGGCAGATTGAATGTAGCGTGTCTGACGCGTCTGACACGCATTTAAGCGTCTGCTACGCGTCTGCCGCACGCTTCGTCGTCTGTCGTGTCAGTCTGTTGACAGCCTGTCATATCCGTCCGCGGCGGCAGCCGAAACGACAGGTTTCCATAAATGGGCTTTATTGGGCTGATGGATGGGCAGTGGGCTTGGGTCACTTCTCCTTTTCTTCTTGACTCCTTTATTTCCTAAAAACTGAAATTAGAAAAAAAACAAAACATTATTCGAAAAAAAAATTAAACCTAATTTCCTAATAAATAATAGTAAATAAAATAAATATAAATAAAAATTAGGTTAAATTAGGGATGCCTTGTGGGGCATCTCCTAAAGTAACCACTTCCTGTATTCCTGGGGCTTCAGTCCCCTGATAATGCTTGAGGCGTTGTCCATTGACTTTGAATTGGTGTCCGTCCTTTAGTGATTGAATTGTAATGGCACCATGGGGAAAAACTTGAACCACTTGGAACGGGCCAGACCATCTAGATTTAAGCTTCCCTGGGAAGAGTTTCAACCTAGAATTAAACAACAACACAAGCTGCCCTGGGCAGAACTGTCGTGGCAGCAGCTTCTTGTCATGCCACTTCTTAGTCTTTTCCTTGTAAATCCTTGCATTGTCGTAGGCCATTGTCCGTATTTCATCGATCTCATTCAAATCTAACAGCCTTTTCTGGCCTGCCTTGTCCAAGTCCATGTTTACTGCCTTGATTGCCCAATATGCCTTGTGCTCTATCTCGACAGGCAGGTGACAGGTTTTCCCATAAATCAAACGGTATGGAGACATGCCCAATGGAGTCTTGAAAGCTGTTCTGTATGCCCATAATGCATCATTCAGAAGTAAAGACCAATCTTTCCTAGTTGGTTTAACCATCTTTTCAAGAATGTTCTTCACTTCCCTGTTGGAAATCTCAGCCTGTCCATTGGTCTGTGGGTGGTATGCTGTCGCGATCCTGTGCTTGACACCATATTTCTTCAAGGCGGCAGCAATTACCCTATTATCGAAATGTCTCCCTTCATCACTGATAATCGCCCTAGGGATGCCAAATCTAGAAAAGATGTTTTTGTGCAAAAACTTTTGGACCGTTTTGGCATCATTCTTTTGAGTTGCGATTGCTTCTACCCACTTGGAGACATAATCCACTGCTAGGAGGATGTAAAGATTTCTACATGAAGATGGAAAAGGTCCCATAAAATCAATCCCCCAAATGTCGATGATCTCGACTTCTAGGATATTCTGCAGTGGCATCTCGTTTCTCCTCGAGATGATACATGTCCGCTGGCACCTGTCACAGTTCTTGTAAAAGTCCTGTGCATCTTTATATAGTGTCGGCCAGTAGAACCCTGACTGCAGCACCTTGGCAGCAGTTTTATTACCTCCTAAGTGGCCTCCATATTGTGAAGCATGACAGTGATGGAGAATGTCTTCTTGCTCTTCCTGTGGTACACACCTCCTTATAACCTGATCTGCGCACATTTTGAAAAGAAGAGGCTCGTCCCAATAATAATGCTTAACATCATTTTGGAACCTCTTCCTGGCTTGATAATTAAGATCATAAGGAAATATTCTGCTAACTATAAAATTAACGAAATCAGCATACCAGGGAAGGTCAGAAGACTTACCTGCCGCCATGGCTGTCGCGACAGCGATTGCGGCAGCAAAGAGCTGCTCATCTGGGAAGGTCTCCAATATGTGTGTCTCATCGAATGGTAGACTTTGTCCCTTCTCCAACCTCGACAAGTGATCTGCCACCTGATTTTCTGTCCCCTTTTTGTCTTTGATCTCAAGGTCGAATTCTTGTAATAGCAAGATCCACCGTATCAATCTAGGCTTGGCATCCTTCTTTGCGAACAAGTACTTAAGGGCAGAATTGTCGGTGTGCACTATTACTTTCGTCCCAAGTATGTAAGAACGAAACTTGTCGATGGAGAACACCACAGCTAACAACTCCTTTTCTGTGGTGGTATAGTTCACTTGGGCATCATTCAATGTTTTGCTGGCGTAGTATATGACATGAAACAGCCTGTCCTTGCGCTGCCCAAGTGCTGCCCCGACAGCATAGTCACTGGCATCACACATGATCTCAAATGGTTGTGTCCAGTCTGGTGGCTGTACTATGGGGGCTGTCACTAGCTTTTCCTTCAGAACCTTGAATGCTTCAGTACATTCTTCATTAAAGTCAAAGGGTCGGTTCTGCTCTAAGAGATGACATAGGGGCTTCGTGATTTTTGAGAAATTCGCAATAAATCTCCTATAAAAACCAGCATGCCCTAGAAAACTCCTAATGCCCTTGACTGTGGTTGGCGGCGGCAGCTTCTCAATTACCTCTATTTTGGCCCTGTCGACTTCTATCCCACGGCAGCTAATCTTATGGCCAAGGACTATCCCCTCATCCACCATAAAGTGGCATTTTTCCCAATTTAAAACAAGATTAGCTTTTTCACATCTTTCAAGTACCTTTTGTAAGTTGCTGAGGCAGCTCTCAAAATCATCTCCAAAGATGGAAAAATCATCCATGAAGATTTCTAGGAAGTCCTCTACCATGTCGGAGAATATAGCCATCATGCACCTTTGGAAGGTGGCAGGTGCATTACAGAGTCCAAACGGCATCCTCCTAAACGCGTATGTACCGTAGGGGCATGTGAACGTCGTTTTCTCTTGATCCTCTAGTGCAATAGCAATTTGGTTATAACCTGAATAACCATCAAGAAAACAATAGTAAGGTTTACCCGCTAATCTATCAAGCATTTGATCAATAAAGGGTAAAGGAAAGTGGTCCTTTCGGGTAGCTTTGTTAAGCTGCCGATAGTCCATACAAACCCTCCAACCGGTTACAGTCCTGGTTGGGATTAACTCATTGTTTTCGTTGGTTATCACGGTCATGCCTCCTTTCTTGGGAACACATTGCACCGGGCTTACCCATTTGCTGTCGGAGATGGCGTAAATAATACCAGCATCTTACCATTTGATTATCTCTTTACGCACTACCTCCTTCATCGCAAGGTTTAACCGCCTTTGGGCATCAATAGTCGGCTTATGATCTTCCTCTAGGAGGATTTTGTGCATGCAAATTGTCGGACTAATGCCCTGTATATCTGCTATCGTCCATCCAATCGCCTTTTTGTGCTGCCTTAACATGCCGATCAGCTGTCGTTCTTGTTCCTGCGGCAGCTTAGCAGAGATGATTACGGGCAGTGTATCATTACAACCAAGATAAGCATATTTAAGCTGCCCTGGAAGGGGCTTAAGTTCTAAGACAGGTGGTTCAACAGTAGATGGCTTTTGGATTAAATGGTTATCCGAAGTGTAATTCAAGGGTTCGAATAACTTACCTGGACGATGGTCTAACCAGTCTACCTCCTCATGACCTTCAGTATCAGATGTATCGGATTCAGAGGAGTCGCTGTCGTCGGTGCTGTCGTCATTGCTGTCGTGACAGGCCTGTAGATGGCTGTCGCAGCAGTGACCAAATTTTATATCACGGCAGCCCGACCTGATGCAGGGTTGATCAAAGGTCACCTCAATGATGGCCTTGCATTCCTCATCTACATCAGCATGTTTCATCGCTTGGAGAACATTCAACTTAATTTCTTGATCGTTCATGCGCATGGTGAGTTCTCCTTTCTCCACATCAATCAATGATCTGCCCATGGCTAAGAAGGGTCGCCCAAGGATGACTGGTGCGTTCTCATCTGCCTCACAATCTAAAATAAGAAAGTCAGCAGGAAATATAAGCTTATCCACTCTTACCAAAATATCTTCAATTTTTCCCTCGGGGTGAACGTAAGAGCGGTCGGCTAGCTGTAGGGTAACTGTCGTGGGCCGCGCCTTGCCAATACCTAGTTTCTGAAAAACAGATTTGGGCATTAGATTAACACTAGCACCAAGATCACATAATGCCTTACCCACAAATCTGTCGCCGATTACACAAGGTATGATGAAGCTCCCCGGATCCTTCTTTTTCTGGGGTGGCTGCCTATGAAGAATACTCATGCAACCTTCTTGCATCCTTACCGTTTCAAATTCCCCAAGTTTAGATTTTTTTGACATAACATCCTTGAGAAATTTAGCATAACCGGGCATCTCCATAACAGCATCTAACAACGGAATATTGATATGAACCTGTTTAAAAATATCATAAATCTTTTTAAGTTGAGATTCATGCTTAGCTTGTTGTATCCGTTGCGGAAAAGGTGGTAGAGGACGATAATCAGCAATACGTCCTTCCCACTGCATGCGAATCTGAGGACGATACTCATCTTTTTTCTCCTCTGTCGCTTCTGCTGACGTGACAGGCTCATCGGCAGCAGTCTGTTTATCACCTGTCGGGGCAGCTTCCTCGGCAGGTTTATCCAAGGTGGGTTCCTTTTCTGTTTCAGCTTCTTTTTCTGGCGCTGGTAACTTTTTCCCACTCCTAGTAGTAATCGCCTTGCATTGCTCATGTGGGGGTGGTCTAGCATTTTCAGTATTGCTAGGGAATCCTCCATTCTGCCTTGGTTTAATATGTTGCGACACCTGACCCATTTGTGTCTCAAGAGATTTCAAGGTAGCCTCATGGTTTGTCATTCTCATCTTGGTTTCATCCATAAAGTTTTCCGTCTTCTTGACAAACTGATTAATATTCTCCATATACATACCAGTCTGAGACATAAAGGTGGCCAGAGTCTGCTCCAATATACTACTCGTGGCAGGTGGTGGCTGCTGTTGCTGCTGAGGCGGCAGGTTCTGCGGCAGGTTCTGCGGCAGATGCTGTCGCGTCAACAATCTAGGACCCCCCTGATTCTGATTATTCGCTTGTGGATTCAGGGCGTTGTTGGGGTTACTCCAGGAGAATTTGGGATCCTTCCTCCAATTGGGATTATAGTTGTTGGAATTATAATTCAGCTTGTAATTTCCAACATATTTTCCCTCTTCTATATTTATTGGGCACTCATCCCTACTATGATTTCCCTCACAAGTAGCACAAACTTCTTCGACAGCAAATCCTTGTAATTCATCATCATTCAATAACTTTTTCATTGCTTTAGTAAGGAATGCTACCTGCGATTTCATAGTGCTGTCGGCCTCATAGTCCTTGACAGCAAGTACCCGTTTACCCCCTCTTCTTGCGGTTGGAAACTGCTCCTCATTCTTAGCCAGATGTTTCAAAACTTGCAAGGCCTCGTCCGGATCTTTATCCAATAATAGTCCATTCGCTGCAGAATCAATTCGAATGCGAGTTTGTAAGTTAGCAGCATTATAAAACTTAGTTACCTGATTCCAGACGGGGAATCTATGCATTGGGCAGTTTCGAAGAAGAGTTGTAAATCTGTCCCAGGCCTCGTGCATTGGCTCGTCATCTTCCTGTTGAAAAGTAGCAATTTCGTTACGTAATCGCTCAGCTAAATGTGAAGGATTAAAACGAGACAAAAATTCACGAGTTAAATCTGCCCAAGTCATAATAGAACCCGGCGTAAGTTTATTCCACCAAGTTTTAGCTCTGTCCCTCAATGAATGAGGAAATAGCCGAAGCCTCAGTATCTCCGGACTAACTCCTGGCAGTCTAAACGAACCACAGATCTCCTGGAACGTTTTGAGATGCTCTCTAGCATCTTCTGTCGCAGAACCACTAAACTGTCCGGCGTTGTTGATCATACTAAACATGACAGGTTTAAGTTCAAAGTTGTCAACGTCAATATCCGGCAGCGTGGTCTCCAGTTCTACATGATCGTTCAGCATGTAGTCACGACATGACCGTCGTCCACCTGCTGCGGGCAGGTCATCGACAGGCGGTACACCATCACCAACAGGCTGGTTACGTGCCATCTGTTCTAGCTGTTCCTCGAGGTATTTGTTCCGGTCCAAGAGGTGGCGAATCTGTTTTTTGAGATTGAAGGAACGTTCGATCTCCGGATCTAATTTATACTCAGGATCTTCACCTCTTTTCGATCTGCGCATAAACAAGGAAACCTCGTGAAAAGCAAGAGTTTAAAACACAAAAGAGAAATTAAAGAAAGAATAAAAACAAAACGAAAATAAAAAACAAAAAATGCAAGGAAAGAAAGGTGTAGTTATGTTGCCAATCCCCGGCAACGGCGCCAAAAACTTGTTGCGTGTAAAATAGTCTATCGCAATTGTAGTGCAAGTGTACACGACGCAAGTAGTAAAGTGATACGAAGTATCGGATATCGTCTCCACAGGGATTGGGCTAATGACTTCACCTTGTTTACTGCACAAAAGTAAAGGAAATAATTAAGAGTTGTCACGAGAATAATAGAGTAAAAACGTAAATAAAAGGATTGAGAAATCAAGATAGAGAGAATGGGCTGGTATTGAATTGCTCAGTAGTGCAGGTATTGAATTGCTTAAGATTTCCAGTTCTATCGTCGCACCCGTCGCCGACAGCACCTGTCGCGGCGACTGTCCGTTAGCTGTCGCGGCAGCGAACACTAACTCCGTACTTCAAGCTTGGCAAGAATCCCAGATCTGCCTTGCCCTATCCCTAGGCACAAGTCTGTCGATGATCACGTCTTTGATTATACCTCCCGGCATGAATCGAAGGATGAACACCGATGTGTATGAATTCTTCTTTAGCCACTTAACCTCGCCCTATCCCTAGGCACGAGATGGTTCAACTATAAACTAGAGAACGCGCTCTTATCTCTTTCGTATACTTAACTCTCCCGATGCTAAGTAAATGGATAACCTCACAATGCTCTCCCGATGCTCTTGCAAGATATTAAAACCAAGATAAAAGAACTTGAAGTTTATTTTATTGAACTTGGAAAATCCTAAAACAAAACAATCCTTGCAACTACTTTACAAAACAACCCGTAGCCCTAGGGGGAATTTAGAACATGTCGGTGACAGGTAAACGGCAGGGGTTTGGTTTCGGTTATGGGGTAATCGGTTATGCCCTAGGTTAAATCTATGCCCTTATATAAGCTTTGGGCTCAAGTTATCTAAGGTAACAAGGATTACAACTTTAATTAAAAGTAAGATTCTAATAAAGACGAAATCTCTAAAGACTCCTACTTTCCAGCCGCATCCTTGCTTTTAGGGATTTCCTCTCCTTGGGCTTTGGCTTGACACATCTTTTGATCCGGGGCTTGGAAAAATATTTGGCTTTCACACGACAGACGAGCAGATTTTTCTCTATCTATCGAGGTCCACTTTGCTTTTCCTCTTCATAAGTCTGTTGTCACCATGCTGTCACGACAGGTCCATGACAGGTTCGTCTTCTTCGGCTGCTTGTCCAGTTCAGCTTTCCTGCTTATCTGCCCTGCGCCTGCCTTCAACATCTAATGTGACAGATACCTGCAAAAATAGCCATCTTTCAGTAGAATCCGTGCCTTTTATATAATTGTGATGTTTTATTGAAAACTAACCTAAATGCAATGCAATGATGCTTGAATGCAGCAGAAATATGGGTTAAAAAGGGTGTAAATAATAGAACTTTTACACACTCAACACGAGCCAATATAATGATGATGTTATAATGTATTATTGTGGGATGCTTTACTATGAGAAAGCATGTGATGCTTGAGACTTAAGCTAGAGTGCATGTGATGCTTGGTTAAGCATGAGCAAAGGTTTTGATGTTGTAATTAATGATGCAATAAGCATGTGGATTTGAAAGAGGAAATGGTATTTTTAAGTGCATGTATTAAAGGAAGGCATGTGGTTACAAAGAATGATGATTTGGTTTTTAAAATGCATTGATGAATGTTTTGGTTTTATAGCGGTCCTCACTAAGCTTTATGCTTACGCTCATTTGTTTCATCAATGCAGAGAATTGAGCATTTTTTGCAGCAAGCAAGCAAAGGATATCCAAGTGTTTTGGCTAAGCAAAGTATGTGGTTTAATTTAGTGTAATAAGAGGCAATGGTAGGGATTTCCACTCATGAGTTGTTTAGTGATGTGAAACACCTTGAGCATGTTTAGTTTGTGCTTGGAAGTCTTGTAAACAACCATTATGTGGTCTTTGGATCCTCATTTTGCATTTTAGTTTTGCTATGGCTTATGGTTAAAGGCATGTTCATTCTAGTTGCATATGCTATATGAGATGTTGTGCCTAATGCTTGCAATGTGGCTAGTTTTTTATGCAAATATGTTGGACATAATGATATAAGCATGTCTATGAGTTTTGGGTGTGAATGGATGATGTATGATGCATTTTTGGGCTATTTCTTGAGCATTTCTTGTATGGGTATCGATACTCGGGCAAGTGTATCGATACCCTTAAGCTAAAATGGTGCAGGTATATTGATACGGGCATCAGGTGTATTGATACGCCTGTGCAAACTTTGAATGGTGTATCAATACACAGGGGAAGTGTATCGATACCCTTAAGCTAAAACGGTTCAGGTGTATTGATACAGGCATCAGGTGTATTGATACGCCTGTGCAAACTTTGTAGGGTGTATTGATACGTGGGGAGAGTGTATCGATACCCTTGTATATAATTGTACATTTGTACCGATACTCAGGGAAGGGTATCAATACCCTTTGTCAACCTTGGATACTGCCTCCCCACGTATTGATACAAGGTAGAAGGGTATCGATACATGACCGTTAATTTAGTTAAATGGAGCCTTTACAAGTCTGAAAATGATACATTTTGGTCCCTGAATGTTGTGTATGCAATTAAATGAGTTTGAAAGATCCTTTTGATATGAAATTTTGCAGAGAAGCATGAAATATGATTAATTGCATATTGGTAACTTTAAAAATTGGAAAGTTTCTTGTAATTTATGAAAATTACGTTTTGGTCTCTAAAAGCATAAATTGTGCAATTGAACCCCTAAACGGCATCTGAACGCTGCACCGTTTTCTCCTTTACTCTTTGTTGATCACATAAGATCTAATTCACATCTATGAAAGATAAAAAGAAAAAAAGGTCGTTAATCAGAGTCGGTTTTAATGAGTTCGCTTTAGTTTTCCCCGTGTAATCACCTTGGTTCGGGTCAACCGTCTAGACCGGGCTAAGGGGGTTACAGCTTTTGTTTCATTGGCTCCCATCCTTCTCTTATAGGAAGCCTATGCATGGCAATATCTATGTCGAGGCCAGACATATCTTGGTATGACAAGGTGAAGATGTCTTTATATTCTTGTAGGAGCTCAATCAAATGTTGTCGTGTCTCAACTGAGATGGTGGTACGAATCTTTACTTCATGCTTCTCTTTTTCAGTCTCAAGATTCAAAACCTCTAACTCTTCTTCGTGGGGCAGAATTTGCTTTTCCTCTCCTTCTACCATTCTAAGCAGATCATCAGACAAGGCATACTCTTCTTCATCACTAGTACTCTCAACTTCCACTAAACATAGTGGTAACAAGAAATTAATCTCAGAATCTGATTCGGAGTCATTTGGACCATTGATATCTAAAAACCTGCAAATAAAATGAGACAAAATATATATACCAAGAAAGAAAGAATCAATGAAATTATATGATTTGTTATGTTTTAAGGGTTTGTTTTTTCTTTTGGGGTTTTTATGATCTTTTTGGTTTTGGTGCTTTTGCGTTGTGAAAGAAAGTTTGCCACAAGATATAATTGGGGGAAATGCATCTTTTATTGAAATCTGAATCATAGTTTTGACAGTAGACCATTTTACATAAGATCTCTAATTACTCCAGCGTCTAAGGGTAAAAGAGTTGGTTTTGAGAATTACTCCGAGGCAGTCTTAAAAACTTCAGGGATCATTTCCGCGGTCCAGTTCTTCAATTCGGTGCAGGGGCGAATCTTGGACAGAAATTTTTTTGCTTCTTCCTCCCCATTTGTGATGGCGTTAATGCTCAAATTCTCAAAAACTTTACATAACTCATTATTTCCTTTCTCCTCCTCGTCAAAGCGGGCATTAGGGTCTAGAAGCCCTCCGTCCTTGAAAGTGACACCTACGGGTGGGTACATCATTGGCTCCCTTTCAACTTCTTCTTCTTTCTGCTTCATTTTCATGCTTTCCTGCTGCTTTTCAGCTTTCTTTTGCCACTTATCGGGCCCAAAGCTCAAACAAAATCGATCCTTCTTCACCGGGATCACCACAAGATAAAGCCTTCCTTGTCTTTCTTCTTTAACTTCCTCTCCTTGCTTCCCAAAGGAGCTTTCCTCCGTAGCACATACATTTGTTTTGTGCTCAACATCTCCTTTTCTCGAAGAACACAAGTTCCTTGCTATTCATATTGGCTTGAACCATCAGTTTAAACTCTGGGCAACACTGGATCCCATGTCCTTCAGCTCCATGGTACTCACAGTATGGTTTTTCTTCATCCTTTATCTTTGGGTTCTCCCCCTTTAATATCCTTGCTGCTACTAATTGAGCCCATACCCAAATCATGAACACCTTAATTTCTTCGACATACTCCTTGATCATTCTCTTCTCCTCCTCGAGCACGACATTCACCTCCGTCTTTTGGTGGTTTGCAAAAGGGTTTCCTTTTTCCTCGGAAGTTTCAAATGCGAACATGCCTGATTTTCTTAAATTGTCTACCACCCTTTTAAATGCAGTGCAATTTTCAATGGTATCCCCCTTACCCCTACATGATATTCGCATTGGGACTTCTCATCGTATCATGGTGGATAGGGAGGTGAGAACAGAGGAACATGTCTTGGTAGCACCATTTGCAATTTGACCAGCTCGGCAAACAACTTTGCATAGGTCATTGGGATGGGAGGAAAGTAAGGCCTCGAATTTCCTTGATATCTTCACTCCCCTTTTGGGGCATTTGCAACCGTCGGAGCTGAGGTGTTAGGCTTGTTGAAGGTGTTAGGCTTGTTGAACACGACACATGTTGAATAACTGGGGTTGTAGACATTCGTTGCATTGACTTCATTGTTGTCCTTCCTTTCATACGTCTTCCTTGTTTCCCCACTGTCCAACCTTCTGCTCTTCATGGCTGCAAGGATCAGTTCGCCATTCATTAACATATCTGAAAAGTTCTTCGTAGCATGATTGAGTATGCGATCGTAAAATGGACCCTTTAGTGTTTCCACAAACATCGGGGTGATCTCGTTTTCTAGCAACGATGGCTGCACTTGTGCCGCTACATCTCTCCGCCTTTGAGTGTATTGGTGGAAGCTCTCGTGGTGCTTTTGCTCCATCCCTTACAAGACCAAACAGGCTGGAACCATGTCTGAAACATGTTTGTATTGCTCACTGAAGGCTCTGGACAGGTCTCTCCATGATTTGATGTTTACTCGACTTAACTGTGAATACCAACGTGCAGCAGATCCTACTAGGTTATCCTAAAAGTAGTGAATGAGCAGCTTCTCATTGTCGAGGTACATTGACATCTTTCTAAAATACATAGTAAGATGTGTTGATGGGCATGTGGTCCCACTGTATTTCTCAAAGTCTAAGATCTTGAATTTTGGTGGCGCAACTAAATCAGTTACCAAGCTCAGATCCTTGGCATCCATTCCACCATAAGCAGCACCATCTTGGAAGGACTTAATCATCCCTTCTAACTTTTCGTACTTTTCTTCCAACTTCTTCTCAGTTCAAGCCTTATTAGCGACTTCATCAAGGTTAGGTACCTCGTAATTATTGGCCTCCACATTTAGAACATGAGTTGAAGATTCAGCTACATGGATGGGTGTTTTGGCCTTGGCAGCAGCCTCCCTCCTAAAGGTCATTCTTGGGAATCGTGGAATGGTAGTAGTGTTCCCTCCTTCTTCAACTGCATTCGGGTGCTTGAATCCAAGCATTGTAGTTATCGAACTGACCGTCTTTTGATGAACCGCCTCAACTTGTTGTTTCAAGTCAACCTCCATTTTCTCTAGCTTATCTTGAATGTTCTTTTGGTCCGCCTCCAAAGTTGTCAATCTTTCCTCAGAGTTCATGGCTCGGGTTTGGGCTCGTGTACCGTATTTGTGAGTTGTCTTAGCAATTTTGGATATCTTGTCGTTTTATTATTAAGTTAGTTTATAAATGAATGAATGTATGCACAAATGAATTCACAAAAGGCAAACAACAAAGCAAACAAGATAATGCAAATGCATGAATGCAGTCGAAGGGCCATCAATTCCATTGAAAATCTGCTCATGAAAGGAAACTCTTTATTAAATATGAAAGTTTTATTACATCTTTTGGAATTACAAATATTTTTCTGCCTAGACACCTAACTCCTTAATTTCTTCAATTAGCCACATGATCCTTGGTCCAACTTCTCCAACATGCTTGATGTATTGACGAAGGGTTGCAGCTTCGGCCGCCAATATTGTCATGTGCTTGGTTCTCCTCCTTTTAAAAGTTTTCCATTCATAATTGAACAATTTTCCAGAATCAATCCCTTCTAAATATGAAATGATGCACATGCAAAATAAGCAAGATAATAAAAAGAGATTAATTAAGCAAGGAAAAACAAATAAAACAGATGAAACTGTCAAAAACAATTTAAATGTATGATAATTCTGGGCCAGCATTCCAACATTTTAGGACATGTCCCCACGAATTATTCATGCGACTCAACAACATAGGCTTTCCGCATGTCTCTATTAGGGGTAGGCTCTAAATTCTCAAACTTGGTTTGATTCTAAAAAGGTACCTGAGATGTCCTTGTTGTCCCCTACTAAGGGTAGCAAAGCCCTCGATTCTCACCCATTATAGGCTACAAACGAATCAAGTTCAACTTAGGAGGACTCACCATCGAAACCTTCTCGAAGAATCAATATCCTTACGAAGGCAAAGGGAATGAGTCCCGAAGGTACTTGCTAAGGTCAAACGAAGAATCAATATTCTTACATGAGCTAAGCGTGTTCCCCCCACTTAAACAAACGGGACAAAGCTCGGGAATAGAGCTTGGAATTAAGTCTTAAATGCGTAAAATAGAATTATATTCATTTAAACGGACAAATAAATAGAACCTATCGTGAACTTGCAAATTCCATATTTTTTAAAAAACACATTTTTTGAAAACCATTTAAAACCAATTTGTGGCCTGACCCTCTTTTGTTTTTATTTTAAAAACAAAAACAACTCCCCAGCGGAGTCGCCAAGTTGTCGCAACCCTTTCGAGCTTCGACTTTTTGAAAACCTTTTTAAAAAAACACAGAATCGCCACAAATCTTTTTTGAAAAAAGTGTGATTAGATCACTTTTAAAAATAAGGTTATTTTAATAAAACATTTTGTTTTAATAAAACTACGATTTTAGTCTGCGGAAATCAAAAAAATAGGTTCGGGGGTCCATTACGCGTGGGGAAGGGTTAGCACCTCCACGACACCCAAAATTGGTACTTAATTGGTTTTAAAATTGTTTTCAAAACTGGAATTTGCAAGTTCAAAAAGGGTTTGATTTTACTTGTCCGTTTAATGAATATTAGTCTATTTTAACGGCCTTATCGCCTAAGAGATTAACTTTAATCACCTCCAACATTGCTGGCGCTAACCTGTCATTCTCGTTTGATAAGACACTGCATTGATTAGATTTTCACTTTTCAAACAACAAGGAAATTTAGTGTGTTGAGCATTTTATTTTTTTATTCTAAGTTTGATTATTTAAAAACTTTAAAAACGTCTAAGTCTTTTATTCCTAATTTAAAGTTTAAGTATGCTTAAGTGTATTTTATTTTTTGTGAAGAACATTTTCAACAAAACATGTCTCTATCTAAGCTTTAGTCCATAATCCTAAATTTCAACCTAATTCTAAAACAAGCAAGCAACTTTCATTCTTTTGAGTTTTTTTACCCTTTTTATTATTCCATTTAAAAACCTTTATTTCTTTTTTTACTTTTTATTATTTAAAAAACCAAGACCCTTTTTACATTTTTTCTCTACCTTTTCTCATTTTTATATTTTTCACTTTTCAAAAAGAATTATTCTTTTAAAAAATAACTTTTTTTTCATTTTTACTTTTTTAATTTTTCTTTTTGAACGACTCTTTTTAGAATAAACTTTATTTTTCTTTCCTAAAGAACTACCTTTAATTTTTTTAAAGAATTTATTTTTATCCTAGATCCTAAATTTACTTTAAAACCCTTTTTATTTTCGTTTTTCAAAACTTTATGACCTTTTATTTCTTTTTTTTAAAATGTCTTTATTATTCTCTTTATTTTTTAAATAAGTCACCAAGCCCATTTATTATAAAAAAAATTCATAAAAATCTTTGTATATTTTTTTTAAATCAAGCCCCTTTACCATTTCACGCCACACATTATTATTTTTTCCTAATTAAATCCCTAACTTTATGTTTTTCAATTTGACCGCATTAATTCATTTTTATTCTTGCATTTTTAATTAAAACACTTGAAGAAAAATATTTGTTTCATTCCTAAAGATCTAAACAACCCTAACAACATTTTTAAAGCATGCAAAGTTTTTTTTAGATCAAACTAATATTGAAACGGAAATTTAAAACAAAAAATGTTACAGGAATCGTGAACGGTTTTCCGACTTCGAGAAAGCAACCTAAAATTCACAAACAACACAAAGTCAAACACCAAAAATTCATTCAAGAAAAAACATAAAGATCAACATAAAAATAAACGAAAAGAAAGATAGAAACTTTACCGAGAAAACAACAAACGAAGAACTCGAATCCGGTCTTCTCAAAATGCTCCAAACCGCCACCAGAAAATTGCTCCCAAACTCAAACTTCTACTCCAAAAATTTCCAGCAAACTCTTGAAAAATTCAGAGAATTTTTCAGATTTTTTCTAAGCTTTTAGAAGTGGTTTTTCTCTTCAATTTGTGTGTTGAACAAAGGAAAGGTGAGGGGTTTTTATACCAATCTTGAGCTTGCAAATCAAGCTAGAATCCGTGTTTAAATCCCCAAATTGGAGCCAAAATCAGACCAAAAACTTGATTCTCGGTAAAACCCCTCAATCCTCATCCGATTTGGTCCAATATCGGAGCTGAATTTTCCCCTTGATTCAAGCCTAGAGTTTGACCTCTTGTCTCGGTTTAGTTTTTTGCAGATTTCGGCGAGCATGGGCGACGGCGGCGAGGGAGGTTGGTTGCATTGGGTCGACAGCCGTGGCCTGTAGGCGCCGGCCGGCCACTATAAAATCGCGATAAGGGTTTGGTTGGGGAACCAGCCCGTGCGCGTGCAGCCCACGCGCTGGCGCGCGCTTGTTCCCTTTTTTCTTTTCTTTTTTATTTTTTTTCCTTTATTTTTATGTTGATTTTGGCTGTTTTTTTTATTGTGTTTTTATATCACAATTATTTTTTCCACCTCACTTTATTTCCCTTTTTTTCCATCATAATTATTATTTTGCACCATAATTATCATTTTTCCTCTTTTTTTTTACTTTTCCCTTTTTCTTTAAAAGTAGGCTTTAAGATAAAAAAAAATGGGCCTTATTCTTCTTTTTTTCTTTTTTTAAAAGTGGGCTTTAAAATGAGCTTTTTCTTTTTTGAAGATGGGTTTTTGATTATTTAAAAAGTGGACCTTAAAAGGATTTTTTTTCTCTTTTTTTATATTTATATTTTATATTTTCTGATTATTAAAAATTAAGGTGAAAATTTAGTGATAACAGGAGCTAAGGTAGTGGATGTGGGCTTTGGTTAGAAAGCCGAACCACTCTAAATCTCTTGTTAATTTTTCTTATCTTTTACCACCACCATAAACACCCACAAATCAACCTTCTCCACCACATGGAAATCCATAACAGTTGAAGGAAATCGAGCCTATCAAGCCTAACAGTATGGCATAGCTGATGGTAGATAGTCCTTCGAGGCCTTATATGAAATGCACCCATGTTAACGCTGCAATATGTCACTTGACCTAGCTTGTCGGTACACCAGCCATTAAGGTGTTAGTATGCCCATCCCTAGTTAAACCTCATTATTTCACTAGACTTAAGCCATACGATAACTTTCATTACTCATGCTAATTAATCATTTTTCATTATCTGTTGTTGGAATGTTAAATTCATTCTACAACACATACATGTGCATGTATATGAGGTAGTATAAAAACAAAGCCATACACAAAAGCATCAAACCAAGGGTAACTATATTAAGAATAGAGTTAATATCTACAAAGATGAAAGAAATAATAGTTTAAAAAACACCATATTTCTTTGATCACACGAGATCTACGGCAAGAAACATATTCAGTTACGGGCACTTGAACTCGAACTAGCGAGCCTCGAGGTATCTGCTTCAACAACTCATCAATCTAGGGGGTTTCAGCCACCTTGTTGCTTCCTTTTGCACCAAGACTTTCGAGCTCTTTAAGCTTCCATGGAAAATGTCATTTTCTCGAGAAAATTCTCTAGGAAGACTCTCCAAATAGACCTCATTTCTTTGAAACCTGAGAGCCACTTTATATAGGTGGGAAGGAGAGAATCGACACGCAAATTGGAATGCAACATGTGTTAGCTCTCTCTCGTGGCTCGTCCCGACAAATCCTTTTGTCTTGATACAGCGGACAGTCTACGGCTTCAGATATTGTCTAGTACCTCTGTAACGCCCTAAACTTGATGTCACATTTGGCCCTCAAGCCCAACCCATAAGTAAAATTCTTCAACTAGATTTAGCCCAAAAGACAAGCATTTTCATAAACCTAATAATGTTTTGGAAAATGACAATTCAAAATAGTTAAATCATTTACATAGAAGATCCAATTTAAAACAAGAAACTAATCATTCGACATGATCAAATAAATCCAAAATAAGAGTTACAGACATAAATCAAGGGTCTTATGAATACATTGCTCAACAAGTCTAAGTATTGTACTCTCGATCACATCAATGAGCTGAAGTCCTCCGATGGGCTCCTTTAATGCAACACTGCAACCTAAAAACCTCCGAACAGTAACCACGATTCCGAACGCTGAGCTCATAAAGCTAAGTGGATACACCTCTTCTCTACTATACTTCATGCAAATCATAAGTACAAGCATGTAGCAAGAAAATATGACATGGCATTGTAAACAAGTATGATATTACAACAATTCATACAAACATAACATGGCATCAAACATCTCATAACAATCATATCCACAAGCCGAGAGTGAGACTTGAGGCAACACAACATCAGGAACGTACACTAAAACGAGACTCAGGGCCACACAATATCGACAATGTACATTTTATACTCAGAATTGTTGCATGATTCGAGTGCTTTGCAATTTGTACAAGTATACACGTCGCAAGTTATAGTATAGAAAGATATCGTCTCCACAGGGATTGGTGCCACTTCAAAAATCTATCGTCTCACATTGAAAAGTAAAGAAAAAACACAAGTAATAGTTTTGAGTTGAATAATCGACTAAACTAAAATAAACGAGTAAACTAAAGAAAATAGTTGATAGAATGAGAGAATAGGCTGGATTATATTGCGTCATAGTGTGGAATCCGAATGGAACAATCTCAATTTTGCATGCAAGAGGAAACTTGATTGCCTCGGCAATGTGTAGAATGATTGCCGCGGCAATGGGCAAAACGATTGCCTGGGCAATGCACAAAGTGACTGCTTGGGCAATTGGTAGGGCAGTTGCCAAGGCAAAGAATTAAGCTACTGCTCAAGCAATTGAGAGACAACCTTCAAGATTCGGTAACGTGTCTTCAATGGTTTCTTCTTATCCCTAAGTCGAAACTCTATCAATGTGTAAGCCTTGATAATTCCTCCCAACGTGAACTAAGGGTGAACATCAACCGATCTTACGCCTCTCTTAGCCGTTGAAATTCGTACTTATTCCTAAGCCGAAATAGTCTTCACTGATTTGGGCAAAAAACCATGCTTATTCGTTTCTTGAATCTAACGCTCCCGATATTATATAAATGGATTCAATCACAATTTCATCTCCCGATTCAATTGCATGTAAAGATAAATACCAAGAATAAGCAAACCTTGAACTTAAATTGCATAACAAAAACCTAAACAAGATCTAAACGTTTTCTCACAACTACTAAACAAATAACCCTAGCATAAGATAGTTTAGTTCATAGTTGGGGCTAGGAACAACACAAGATAATTTCCCAACAAGAACATCAACTGAATAAAAAAGATGAAAAGAATACAAGGGCTACCTTGATCTTCAACCTCCTTGCCGATCCCCCCCCCCAATTCGACTCTCTTTTCTTGGTTGCGCATTCTCTTCTTTTTATAGGAGATTGGTAGGTTATACTCCTTCTTGATAAGGAAGTTAAGTTGGAATTAAATGCTATAAAATAAAAGAAATAAATTCCTTTTTATTTTATTATTTTATTCCTCCTATAACTTCTCTTATATTCTTGGAATTTAATCTCCTTTAATCAACTCAAGGGACTTTGACTTCTTCTAGGAATTCTTGTGACTTTCGACTAGTAAAAAGGATTGAATCCTTGTTGAAATCAGCATCTCTTGGTTGTGAAGAGTAGCAGCTTCTTTATGTTGAAATCGGCAACTTCTTCTTGTCTTAAATCGGCATCATTCTTATTTCCTTCGTTACCGCGGCAATACTTGCACGAGCAATTAACATGCACACATCAAAACATATACCAGAGCAGCACCTTTTCAACCAAATAAGCAATTAAAGATAATCAAGCACCGCAAGGAAGGAAACAATACAATTATGTATGAATGGATAATAATATAGCTAATATGTGCCTAAGTCTAACAATAATTGAGATGAAAAAGGATCGAAATCTAGTAATTTTACACACTTAACATGCCCCCAAACTCAAACTATTTTTTGTCCTCAAGCAATGCAACCTACCAATTACTTGCCAAGAGTCTAAACTTCATGAATTTTGCTTCGAACTTAAGTATTTTCTCATAACCATGCACTTGTATGTATGACTTTCAACCTTTCGGATGGCCTAGGAATTACCCGGAATCGAACTATAATGCTCGTGAGTGTGTGCATGTTCTGTGTACAAGATGATTTTCTGGATTCTAGTGCAACAATAGGCAATCAATTTAATTCCTTGGGTTCTTAATTACTTCAACTAGAGCCAATTTTAGGCACCTCTAGTTTATTAATTTCTTTCAAATTAAATAATCTAATAAACTATAGCCAATTCCAGGCACCTCTAATGATTTTTCTAAGCATAATACTAGAGCCAATTTCGGGAGCCTCTAGTAGTGACTTCTAAAGCCGGTTTTGGGCACCTCTAGAAAGGTTCTAATTTTGTTTACTCAAATTGTTAAGTGAATTACCTAAGTTCACTATAATTCCTTCAATCCTTCAAGTCACAAAAGTGTGCATTTAGTTTTAGCATCATAGTAGGATTCTAAGTATTTTCTATGGTCATCCTAGAGCTGAAAGTTATGGCAAATTAAGTGCAATGGTAATGTCATCTTTAAGAAGTCATCAAGTCTAGGAAAATTTAATTCGATTAGAACTAGGGAAAGTAACCGATGCATCCTACATGTGATTCCTAAAGATGAGTGCAACTAAACATGAAACTAAATAAAGACAATTACCCCCCCCCCACTCGAGAAGAGCATTGCCCTTAATGCATGAATACACAAAAGTACAAGGAAACAAAAAGTGAAAATGAAAGAAAGGAAATTAAAATGACTCGGAGAGGTCATCGTCTTGAATTATGAGTTTCCTTGTAACCCCCTCAACCCGATCTGGACGATAGACAGAACTGAACGGGTCATACGGGGAATATTGAAATAAAATGGGAAGTTTACTCCAATAAACAACTCTAATTTTTTTTCTTTTTATCTTGTCTAGATGCTTATTATAGCCTAAGTGTTTAACATCACAGTGGAACAATTTGCAACTCGATCAAACATTGATTAGGACTCGATTGCATTCAATTACGATTTTGGGGACCATATTGTAAATTATACAAATTATAGGGACTCTTGTTAATTTTAAGTTACCATCCTTCAATTATTCATACTACATGCTTCTCAGTCAAAGATCAGCACAAAATAATCATTCATGCTCATTTAATTGCATCCACAACATTCAGGGGCTAAAACGTAAAGAATCAGAGCTTCAGAGCATTCCATTAACTAACTTAACTGACAGCTATTTCGTATAGGCTAACCCTGTATCGAAACAGGTGTATCGAAACAGGCTCATCTGGCTCAGAACACGGGCTCGTATCGAAACACCTTAGAGGTGTTTCGGAACTGAGGTTTCCAGTAGCAAATCGTACCGGAACAGACCTTTCCTGTTTCGAAACCCTTAGGCCATTTCAGGCTCACTGTTTCGGTACAGGCTTGTGTGTACCGAAATACCTAGGCATGTAATGACACTTTTTGCTAGTTTTTCACATTTAAATCCCTACTAAACCAATCCAACATGCATACAACATATTTAAACATCAACCCCCACACATTCATGGCATAATCAACATCATAGTATGGCTAATTGCATCAAAGGTAAATTATAGGCATGCAACCTAGAAAATAAGCCAAGCAAGGTACCAAAATGCATAATAAGGCGTAATCTAACACATAGAGGCCTTTTACAAGCTTAAAACCAGTAAACAAACATGCACATAAAGGGAATTCATACACATCTCCCAAATAGACCATGGAACCCTCATTGTCCTTATTACTCTAGTCCATAAACAAAACATACATTCAAAAGCGAAGTCTTCTACGATCCCCTTGCAAGTTGATGCCTCCAAGTTCTTAATTGTCTATATTGATGGACAAAAGAGAGCGTAAGAACACAAGCTTAGTGAGGAGGCTCAAAAACAAAATACCATCAAAGCATTAAAACCATTTTCAAGCTCACATTGGAATCCCATTTCAATTTACTAACATCCTTTGCAAAATCAGCATGCCCCTTTTTAAAACCATACACTTTCCTCAATCAAAAACATCATGTTAAACATCATGCATCATGTATTATGAACTCAACAGCAAATTCATTGCTAACACTCAACTTAAGCTTTCTCATACATAACTACCATATGCAAAGCTTAAAGAGTAAAACATGCATTTACATGATATGCATCATTAACCAATTCATAACACATCATCAATTATGTTGTCTTACAAGTGATCATCAACATGTTCATTTCTCAAAACCACATCGGATACACGGATTCACAAGTGTTGTCCCAACACTTCATACAATCTCACCAGCATCCCAAGGTTCACAAACGGGAGCTACCCTCCACCGTTGTGACACCCGTGGTGGAGTATTCAGTAAGTTACAACCCCTCAACACCACTCATCGGTAGATGTATAACCCCACTAAGGAGAGACGTGACACAACTCAATTTCCTCAATCGTTAGGGTACTTGGATGGAGTATTCGGTACACCGTATAAACCCCTCAACATCCAAGGTGACTTGTTTATAGTGCACTCAATCCTATATCTGACTAACTATATCCGATTTTATTTATAAACCAATTACAAAACATCACTTGCCAATATAATTTATATTTAGCATAAACCTCACTGTTTTCAATGTATTACCAACAAGTCACATTTCCAAGCATCAAACCATGCTTCATAATACAAGTATAAGCATATACTTACAAAGATCACTTACCATGTGCATTCTTCACCAACATAACATTAAAAACAGCAATTCTCTTACTTTAAATCATGCTTTAAACAATAGGTAACATGCATTAAAAATCAAGTGCATCAACAAACTCATAGTAGCACAATCCGAGGGAGAACAATCCTTTTACTTACTTCTGAACTTAGTAACGCGTTTCAAGCTTACACTAAGTTCCCAAAACCACCTTTTAAGTGTTTCAAAGCTGGAAAACACGTTCTCACTCAACGACTCGCGAAACCAAGATTCGTCGACGTGAAACTAAGCGTCTGAAGCTCATGGATCTTCACTGAATGCTTCCAATGGGTTCCCCTGTTTATACCACACAAGAACAGAGGATTAATGCATCATAATGCATTAAAATCTCCAGAAACTTAAACTATCATGCTGCTCTTCCCAAAAGCACCAAAACGCCTATCCGAAACAACCGAAAACACCTCAAACAACTCTTTAAACTCAGCCCAGCCACAAACAATCACTTCCATTCTATTTTAATCATCATTCAACATCTAAAAACAACCTAATAGCATCTATAAACCTCCAGCAACACCAGATTAACAAAATCAAGCCAAAAACTCAATTCTAGAAACCTAAACAATTAGAGATTCATCCTATTTCGGGATTATTATTACAAGACCTTTATTCTCATATAATTTAACATCCAAATCACGTTTAAAATCATTATCAAATCAATCAAAACATTTCCCAAATGAATTACTTAGAAATTCACCAAGAAAAGCTAGATTAATAAATTTTCCATTAATCAAAACATGAAACTTAATTAATAAACGCATTTAGGAAGCCAAAGACTTGAGAATTTCATTAAAGAAACTTAATTAAAGGAGTTGAACAAAATCTTACCTCTAACATTGTTGTTTCCCCTCAAATGACAAGATTTGAAGAAGTCTTTCAAGATAGCTTAAGGAAAAATTGAAAGGAAACTCAAAGAGATCATTAGCTAACCAAAAAGATTTGGGAAAATGGAACTCTCTAAAATTTTAGAGAAAAATAAGAGTGTTTGGCTGATTAGTAAATGAGAAAATAGTTAGTTACGTGAAATCTCTTTTAGATATTAAAATTTCCTTTTTTATTTTAAAATCCCCTTTTAAAATCCTTTTTAATAAAACAACTAAAATGGTCAATTTTGAGGGAAAAGGTTCACAAAATAGATATAAGCTCCCTAAAGATTTTAAGTCTTGGCCCCTTTTTAATTTTGTCCTTAAAACCAATTTTGTATTTTTTTTTTTACAAAAGAGTCACAAAACTGAAATCTTAATTTTCCAAAACTTATTTTCCGGAATTGGCTTCACTTTCCCTTAATATATATTTAAATAGGATTTTAGGAAATTTTTTACATAATTTTATCACATCCCAAACCATGGTTTCCCTGAACCAACTCCGAACTGACCTAGATCTCTAATCTAGATTCATCGGGCCCTAAATAACCCTTAAAACCTCTAGGCCCAAAACCGGGGTGTTACATTCCTTCTCACAGGTTGCTTGATTCTTTTGCTTGCTCGTGGTGGTTGACGGCGTGTAGCGGGTGTAGGTTTCAATTGTTTGGTCACCTCGTCATTATCGTCCTCCTCAATGTCAATCTCCTCGGTGGTGGAGGCTTTGCATTTTTCCTTGGTAGAGGATGTCGGAACTGCTTTTGGTTGGAAGTCGGATGACTCATCAGAATTAGAGGATTTTGACCATGTCACGGTGTGTCTTGGCTCGATTAATGGTGCCTTGCCTTTGTCATCCCAGGTTGGTGGAGCATCTTCGGTTGGAATTGCCGAGGCAGTTATGGTGGGCATTGCCGAAGCTGGGGCTGTAGGCATTGCCACTGTAATGATGTCGGTTGGAAAAATTGGGAACCTCACTGAGTTGTCTGGGTATTTGTAGAGCGTTTTCGTGTTCTCTAAATATGAGCGCAAGTGCACAATCTTGTCAATTTATAGTATAAAAGATATCGTCTCCCACGAGGATTGGATAGCTAATTTGAATCTCAATTCCTGCACAAGGAAAATTAAATGCACAAGTTAATTTTAGTTTGTAAGAAGAAAAGTAAATAAAACACAAGTAATTAATAGAAGAGATCAGAGTGATAGAATGGGTCAGGCTATGTTGCTTAGTAGTGTGAAACTGCGTTGAACAGGTTAAGTTGCTTTGCGCTGCCAGACTTTGTTGCCTCGCCGGAGGATGGCAGATTAGCTGCTTCGACGCTTTTGTTGCCTCGGTAGTGGAACAGACGGATAGCTTGGCGGCAAACTCGGCAGTCCTTCAAGGCTCAGCAGAACGCTTTGATAATGATCCCACTTATGTCTAAGTAAAATTGTTGTTGTTACCCGCTCTAGATGATACTCGTCGCCGTGAATTATACAATGAACATCAACCTTTGGATCTTTCCTTTTTAGCCGCCTTAAACCCTAACCTATGTCTAGGCTAGATTGATCAACACCTGGTATTGATGAGATCGTGCTTACTTCTTTCCTGAGTTTGACTCTCTCGATACCAAACAAATAGATTACTTTCAAACGATCTCTCGACTCAATTGAAAATAGTGAAGAACATGAAGTAAACAAACCTTGAATTTATTGCAAAACAAACTTAAAACCTAAACAACTGTTCTCACAACTGCTTTACAACATAACCCAAACCCTAGAGAATTTAGAACATAGTGGCGGCAAGAAAACACAAGAGAAACTAGATTATGTCGACTATGTGGTGTCTAAAATACAAGGTATGATCGGGTATATATAGGGCATGGCCTACGTTAAGTCCTCCTTGGAGTAGAAGTCTTCTTTATGATAAATTAGCTTTTGCATTCAATGCATCCTTTAATTCTGACTTCTTTGACTTGAATTTGGACTCCTCTTGTCGTTGCCTTGTGCCGCAAGCAAGCCTCGATCTTCTCCTTTGGCGGATCTGTCCGATGTTTCTGGCATCAATAAATTGGGTGGATTGACTCATTCGACTCAGAAAATTATGCTCCAACAATCGCACTCCAATTCGCCAATTCCCTAAGTTGCTGCCTTGGGCGGCAGGTATGGCGGCAGCAGGCGCTCGGCAGCGTCTTTCTCTGAATTTAACTGCTTCAGTACAGCTCCTTGGTTTGCTGCCTTAGCATCGGCTCCTCGGATTTCTCTTCATCCTGATCATTCTTCTCCCCTGCTGCCGCGGCGGGTTCCAGCGGCACCCTACTGTTGCGACGGGTTCCGGCGGCAGCTTGCTGCCGCGGTGGGTTTAGGCGGGCAATTTTCTGCATGTACCAAAATACATACCAAAATCGCACCTTTTCCACAAAATACACTAAAATATGTAATCAAGCTTAACGGTGAAGGAAATTATGAGAATATGCATTAATGTCTAATTATGTAAGTAAAATGTGCCTAAGTATAACAATAATATGAGTAAAAATGGTAAATAAAATAAGACTTTTAGACACTTTACACACCTCTAAACTCGAACTATTTCTTGCCCTCAAGTAATGCAATCTAACAATAACATGCCAAAACTTAAAATCATATGTAAACTAAGTCGAGAAAGCATCTTGAGCAACCTTTACATACCGTGTAGATTTACGCCTAACTAGCAACCTTTCGAATGCCAATGGACTTACCCGGAACCGAACTATGTATCTCGTGAGTGTGTGTGGTCCTTGTGATAAGAATGATTCTTCGACTTCTAAGTAGACATTCGATAAACACATTAATTCCCTTGGGTTTCCCTCTAGTTTTTTTTTCAATTTAACCACTAGTTCCGGTAATAGGCATCTCTAATGATTTCATTCACTTTTTTCTAGAGTCGGTTTAGGGCACCTCTAACTTATCCTAGAGACAGTTTCGGACACCTCTAGCATATCCTAGAGCCAGTTTCGGGCACCTCTAGGACGTTTCTCTTTTTTTTCTAAACTTCAAGTTCTACCCAAGTTGTACTAGGTGAAATACCTAAGTTTCCTAGAAGTCCTAAAATCAAACTAGTCACAAGAAGTGTTTTCTTTAAGTTTATACCATAGTAGGATTCTAAGTCAATCTAAAGTCATGCTAAGGTTGCCGCCCAGGAGGGTCATCTGTCGCGGCGGGTAAAAGGTACTCAAGAATTTCCCTCAAACTAAGAATTTAGACTTTAAATAAAGGCATGTTGCATTAGAACCTAAATGCAAAACAAAACAGAAAAATAAAGACATAAAAAACCAGAAAAACAAAAGAAATAAAAGAAAAAGAAAAAATTATAGGACTAATCCCCCCAAACTCGAGAGGAGCATTATCCTCAACGCACGAGAAAAATAAATGAGTTAGTCAGAAAGGTCATCACCTTGAATGATGAATTTCCTTCGAGCCATGTTTGCTTGTGTGATAATATATTTCCTTAAATGTTCCCGCGATTCTCTATGTCCTTGAAAAAGGAGCTCAACCCACAAGAAATGTTCATGATATTTTAAAGAAGGTGGGGGTTTTTACAGAACTTAGTCTTAATCAAACAAAATTCAATTAATAAAATACAAAAAAGAGGGTGTGGATGATTCATATCTAGCTTTGTATAAATTTTTCTTTATTATTTCCTCCCCCCTCTTTTGTTCTATTCATACTAATAAATTTATTATTCGTATTTCTTATTACTATGCTACTATAGAATATTGTTACTCTACTATAGAATATATTCTATAGAATACAGTGTTCTATAACAACAAAACCAGATTTTATGGAGCTAATTTTATTGATATAAAATATAGAGAAAAAAGATCAATTGAATAAATGAAGTGAATAAATGAAGTAATTGCATTTTTTAAAATATGTTATTTTAAAAAATAACATATTTTAAGATAAAAAAACAGATAAAATAACATATAAAATAGAAAATATTAATAATAATTAATAAAAAATAATAATTATTATTATAATAAAAAATAATAATTATTATTATAATAAAAAATAATAATTATTATAATAAAAAATAATAATTAATAAAAAATGACTTAATTCTTTTTTTCATTTTATTTTTTATAGTCTTTTTTCTATTCTTTATTCTTTTCTCAAATGTGTGTATCTGCTAGTCGAAACACGTGTAGTTGTTACTTTGGCAACCCTGGGCAGTTGTAGTTGCAGTTTTCGTGGCGTCGATCTGGATTGCCAGGGCGGGTGATGGCGGGTAAGTATTTCAGCATGAAATATGAGGAACCAGACTGCACTGTCAGGGAGCATCCCTGGTGTATTGCATAAATCGGAGCTGCTACCTTTCCATCCTATTGAGTTGGTTCCGGAGATGATGGAGGAGTACTGCTGGTATTGGGGTTTGTTTGGCAGCTTCAGTACTGCCGAGTGGCGGGAGCTGGGCGACAGCATTAGTACTGCCAGGCGGCAAACTTTCATCAATGATGTTACTCGACTGCCTCTGTCAAAATTCTCTAGAAGGCTAGTTGGTTGCTGGTTGTGGCCATTGATAGGTTGTGAGACGATTGAATTTTATTTGCAAAATGAAAAAAATAAAATAAAATAGTAAAATGCAGAAAGAAATAAAAACTAAAAATTTAAAAATTCTAAGTCTATGAAAGCATAAAAAATGTGGAAGATAAAAATAAAAATTATGTTACTCTAGGAGTGCATTGGCTTGCATCTCCTAAAGTAACTACTCCCTTGATGGTTTGAGCTTAAGAGGGTCATTTCCGATACTTCTTGTAATCCACCCGCACCCTCCATCGAGTGATTATTCTCATGGTGGAGGAGTCCTTCCTCCTCATTCCCGTGTAGTCTATGTGAAACTTCCTCCTTGTTTCTATTTCCTGAAGGCATGAACATGTGATTAGGAAAAATTATATCACTATCTAACCATGTACTTACCTCATCTTTTTCAAAGTTCATTATAGTGGAGAGTTGGTTTTGCTTACACCATTTTCTTTAGACCCCTCGAAAATCTCCATCAATAGAGATTTTGATGGCTTTAAATCTGCCAGCATCGGGTCCTCTAGATATATATAGTCCATAGTTGTTGAGGATTCTGTCGAGGTGGGCATCGTTGTCGAGGCATGTGATGTTGTCGTGGCATCATCAATTCTTTTGTCGGCCTCACTAGGTGTTTCTGTGGCATTGCTTTGTTCAGGTATTGTCCTTTCACTGCTCAATTTGTCTCTTGGGCAAGGTTCTAGGTAGCTTCCAAAATAGTTGCCAATCTTGTTGTTCAGGCAGTGTTTTTCATCATCTTGGCTTAGAGGTTCTAATTGTTCCTCACACATTGGATATCTTTCTTCGCATTGCTCTTCGTCCTCTTGTCCTGGGACATCAGTATCCCTCAGACTTAATTGTTGGGGGTCACTAGTTGCCGAGGCAGAAGTGGCTGAGACATCATGTTCATGTTCATCTATGGCATTAATGAGGACCGAATTGCTCAGAAGTGCATCCATCTTAGCGATGTTGGCGTCCATAGAAGTTGACACTTTATGCGTGAGTGCGAGGAAAGTTTGAAGTGTGTCTTCCAAGGATTTTGATTGCTCTTGAGGATAACTATATTGCCAAGGCATGTCGATTCCTGCAGCAAAATTGTTATGGTAAAAAAAATTTGAGATACTTGATTATACCATGAAAAATCTTACTGCAGCGACGGCAACAGCGGTAGCGGCATCTGCTTTTCATATTCAGACATCCACTCCCGAGTGGTTTTTCTCGACATGTCTGCTGCAAAAAGATGAGGGCAACTTTCGAACGCATGATTGCCATCACAATAATCACAACAAATTTCCCACATGTTGATGCCCTTGACTTATAGTGCACCTGAATATTCATTTTTTTCAAAAATAAAAAGGAAAAAATAAAAACTGAAATTAAATGCAATAAAATAAAAGTGTAGAAAAATAAAGACAAATTTACTGTTGCCAATCCCTGGCAACGGTGCCAAAAACTTGTAGAGAGTTTGGGTGTTCTCTAAATATGAGCGCAAGTGCACACTCTTGTCAAGTTATAGTATAAAAGACATCGTCTCCCACGAGGATAGGACAGCTAATTTGAATCTCAATTCTTGCACAAGGAAAATTAAATGCACAAGCTAATTTCAGTTTGTGAGAAAAAAAGTAAATAAAACACAAGTAATTGATAGAAGAGATCACAGTAATAGAATGGGTCAGGTTATGCTGCTTAGTAGTGTGAAACTGCGTTGAACATGTTAAGTTGCTTTGCGCTGCTTGACTTTGCTGCCTCGGCGGAGGATAGAAGATTAGCTGCTTCGACGCTTTCGCTGCCTCGATAGTGGAACGGACGGATGGCTCGGCGGCAAACTTGGCAATCCTTCAAGGCTTGGCAGAACGCTTCGATAATGATCCCGCTTATGTCTAAGTCAGAATGATATTGTTGCCCGTTGTAGATGATGCACGTAAGTGTGAATCATACAATGAACAACAACCTTTGGTTTGTTCCTTTTTAGCCACCTTAAACCCTAACCTATGTCTAGGCAGGGTTGATCAACACCTGGTATTGATGAGATCGTGCTTACTTCTTTCGTGAGTTTGACTTTCTCGATACCAAACAAATAGTTTGCTTCCAATCGATCTCTCGACTCAATTGAAAACAGTGAAGAACTTGAAGTAAACAAACCTTGAATTTATTGCAAAACAAACTTAAAACCTAAACAACCGTTCTCACAACTAATTTACAACATAACCCAAACCCTAGAGAATTTAGAACATAGTGGCGACAAGAAAACACAAGAGAAACTGGGCTATGCCGACTATGTGGTGTCTAAAATACAAGGTATGATCGGGTATATATGGTGCATGGCCTAGGTTAAGTCCTCCTTGGAGTAGAAGTATTCTTTATGATAAAGTAGCTTTTGCATTGAATGCATCCTTTAATTCTGACTTCTTTGACTTGAATTTGGACTCCTCTTGTCATTGTCTTATGCCTTAAGCAAGCCTCGATCTTCTCCTTTGGCAGCTCTGTCCGCTGTTTTCTGGCATCAGTAAATTGCGTGGATGGGCTCATTGGACTCAGAAAATTATGCTCCATCAATCGCACTCCAATTCGCCAATTCACTAAGTTGTTGCCCTAGGTGGTAGGTATGGCGGCGGCAGGCGGTCGGCAGCGTCTTTCTCTAAATTGAACTGCTTTAGTACAGCTCCTTGGTTTGCTGCCTCAGCATCAGCTCCTCAGATTTCTCCTCCTCCTGATCATTCTTCTCCCCTGCTGCGGCGGCGGGTTTCGATGGCACCCTACTGTCGCGGCAGTTTCTGGCGGCACATTGCTACCGCAGCGGGTTTTGGCGGGCAATTTTCTGCATGCACCAAAATACATACCAAAACAGCACCTTTTCCACAAAATACACTAAAATATGTAATCAAGCTTAATGGTGAAGGAAATTATGAGAATGTGCATTAATGCCTAATTATGTATGTAAAATGTGCCTAAGTCTAACAATAATATGAGTAAAAAGGGTAAATAAAATAAGACTTTTAGACACTTTACAGTATTTCTCTAGGATCACTTGGATTATGGCGTTGTTGTAATCCTTCATATACCTTATAAATTCCAGCTGCCTTTTCTCCATGGTCTCTAGCCGGTGTACAATTGGTCGAATCATTGTCTTGAGTGTTGTCATCGCCGGTTCACCCGTATTGGCGTTGGTGGGGGATGTTGCCGCAGCATTGCCTGAAGATGTTGCTGAGGCAATTCCTTTTATCGGAGTGGGTTGTGGCTCGGCTTCAGAAACTCCCATGATCTTTAAATATTGGGCTCTCATCCATCATTTCCTTGTTGGTATCTTCTGATCGGCCGGATTACTTGGCACTTGTTGTTGTTCGCACAATCCGGTTTTGAGGCTTAGAAAATAGAGTTTCCCCTTGTCCTTTAGACTACATTAAGACATCTCATTGCATATGATAGATCCAACATTTATAATACGATTATGCAATATAGAATGAATTAATAATAGTCTAGGCTTATCAACTGTGGTGTTGTGTGAGGTTGGCATTAAGCATCTTTTGACAAAAGTATTCCAAAGTTTTGCCTCGGGCTTAAGCCTTAGGCGGTTTACCGTGCCTTTGAATGCCCCCTCGTTCCATGTTGTGCTGGCAATGGTGAGCTCTTTGAGGATGTCATCATAATCTCATGGTGTGAGGTTGTCAACGAATTCCTTGTGTTCATCTTTCAGAATGTTTAGCCCATAGAAAAGGTTGATAGAGTCGGGGTCAACCAGGATGGCCTTGCCGCGGACAAATACATAGGGGTTGTTCGGGTTGGGAGAGTGGGCATAGAATTCTTGAACCCAACTAACATTGCCCGGCTTTAGTTGGTGGCAAAGAGTTTGCCATTTTTACTGCTCCACTATGCGGAAGACGAATGGTTCAAAACCGAAATCTTGGTGTGATGTGTTGTAGAAAAACCCTTGCTCTTCTAAGACCTTTCGGTGGGAAAACTTTGCCAAGAATTTTGTCTTTATTGCCGACGTGGCATATCTCTTGAAGGACAGCTCTTAGCTTATTTCTTGGTGCTCCATTGTTTTGAGTTTCATGGCCATGGTGGTTTTGTGGTGCTGTGAGAAAAGGTTTTGAAGATTGTGATGGTTGAGTGTTATGAGAAAGGGTTATTAAATAGGGTGTTTTGTCATGATTACAAATTTGAAAATCAAATTTGAAATCTTTAATGACATTAATTTGAGTGGGCGGCAAGTAAAGTATGGGGAAGCTGAAGAGTCGGTCGGCTAGGTGTAGGGGTTAGGAGGTAATTTTGGGGTAAAAATTTAGGTTTAGAATCCCTAAAAATCATCCCATATATCCCTAAGAATCGGCTCTTGTATCCCTCAATTTCAGGCCATGAGTTCAATCTTCGTTCCAATTCTTCTTCACTTTAAACTCCTTTCCTAAAAGACAAAAAAAGTAAAGAAAATATTTATTAGTAATAATATTGAAAGTAAAAACTACTCCTTATCCTAAAAATAAAATAAAAATGTGGAAAACAAAAATTAAAATAATCAAGGAGTGCATGATTATGCATCTCCTAAAGTGACCACTTCTTTGTCGCGCATGATATGGGTGTCGGAGTAGTGTTTTAATCTTTGTCCATTAACTTTAAATTCATGACTATCTTTTATGGACTTGATTATTACGACACCATGGGAGAATGGTTTAACAACTTAAAAAGGTTCGGACCATCTTGATCGCAATTTTCCCGGGAAAAACTTTAATCGAGAATTGAAAAGGAGGACTAATTGCCCAGGCAAGAACTGCCGCAGCAATAGCTTATTGTCATGCCAATGCTTAGTTTTCTCCTTGTATATTCTTGCATTGTCGTAAGCTAAGGCACGAAACTCCTCTATCTCATTAAGGTCCAATAGTTGTTTTTGTCCAGCACTCTCCCAATCCATATTCACAGTTTTGATTGCCTAGTACGCCTTATGTTCGATTTCCACCGGTAGATGACAACTTTTGCCGTAGACAAGTCAGAATTGGGACATGCCTAATGGTGTTTTGAATTTTGACCGATAGGCCCAAAGTGCATTATCAAGTCGAAGAGAGAGACCAATCCTTGCGAGAGGGGTTGACTACTTTCTCAAGGATATTTTTCAACTCTAGGTTAGAAATCTCAACTTGTCCATTTTTTTGTGGGTGATATGTCGTGGCAATTTTGTGTGACACTCCAAATCTTTGCAACACCTTGGCAATTAGCTTGTTATCGAAGTGCTTGCCTTCATCGCTGATGATTGCTCTCGACATTCCAAACCATGTGAATATGTTTTTCTGAAGGAAAATTTGCACAGTTTTAGAATCATTGTTTGGAGTTGCTATCGCCTCAACCCACTTGGATACATAGCCAACGGGACGTAGGATGTAGAGATTCCCACATGAAGACAAAAAAGTTCCCATGAAATCAATTCCCCAAACAACGAATAGTTCGACCTCAAGGATGTTTTGTAAGTACATCTCGTGTCGCCTTGAAATATTGCTTGTTCATTGACAATGATCGCATTGTTTGTAGAACTCTTGGGCATATTTGTAAAGCGTGGGCCAATACAATCCTAATTGCAAGACTTTGGTCGCGGTTCGTGGCCTCTATAAGGTGAAGAATGGCATTGCTTGAGCACATTTTGTTGTTCTTCTTCCAGGACACACCTTCTAATAATCTAATCTGCACATTGTTTAAACAAAAGAGGTTCGTCCCAATAATAATGCTTAGCAACATGTCGGAACCGCTTCTTCCCTTGGTGAGTAAGGTTATAAGGTAATATACCACTAACTAAGAAATTCATAATATCGGCATACCATGGTGTTGTTAAAGCTAGTGCCGCAGTTGTTGCCGAGGTAATACCTATTACCATTGTCGTGGCAGTATTAGTCGAGGTTGCCTGGGCAATGAATAATTGCTCATTCGAGAATGCTTCTTGGATTTCTATGTTTGTGGTGTCTTTTTCTCCTTATTCCAGTCATGACAAATGACCGACAACTTGGTGCTCGGTACCTTTCATATCCTTAATTTCAATGTCAAACTCTTGTAAAAGTAAAATCCCATGAATTAAATGAGGTTTGGCATCTTTCTTGGCAAAGATGTACTTAATTGTTGAATGGTCTGTATGAACAATTACCTTGGTTCCAATCAGGTATGAATGAAATTTATCAAAAGCGAACACTACAGCTAGTAACTCTTTCTCGGTGGTGGTGTAGTTTACTTGTGCCTCATTAAGAGTTTTACTAGCATAGTAGATCACATGAAAGATCTTACCTGCTCGTTGACCTAGGACTGCTCCTACCGCAAAGTCACTTGCATCGTACATAAGTTCAAAGGGCAATGTCCAATTTGGTGGAACTACTATTGGTGCGGTTACAAGTTTCTGTTTTAGAGTCTCAAATGCTTTGATGCATGAGTCATTGAAGTCAAAGGCTCTATCCTGTTCAAGCAAGTTACACAAAGGTTTAGTAATCTTAGAAAAATTTTCTATAAACCTTCTATAAAAACATGCATGTCCCAAGAAGCTTTGAATTCCCTTGACTGAAGTTGGTGGGGGCCGAGAACTATGTCATCATCCATCATAAAGTGACACTTCTCCCAATTTAGGACCAAGTCGGATTCCTCGCATTGTTTAAGTACTTTCTCCAAATTGCCTAGGCAATTGTCGAAATCATCTCCAAATACTGAGAAATCGTCCATGAAGATTTCCAGGAAATCTTCTACCATGTCGGAGAAAATTGCCATCATGCATCGTTAGAAGGTTGTCGGGGCATTACATAATCTGAATGGCATCCTTCGAAAGGCATAAGGTTTATGCTTGCTCCAAGACCGCATAATTCCTTCCCGACATAGTGATTTCCTTTTGCACATGGTATGGTAAAACTGTTGGGATCTTTAAGCTTAGGTGGCATTCAGTTGTGCAGCATGGCCATACATCCTTCCGTTACAACAACAGTTTCAAATTCTCCTATTCTTGTTCTCTTAGAGACAATATATTTAAGAAACTTAGTGTAGTTCGACATTTGCTCGATTGCTTCTACCAAAGGCAAGTTGATGTGGACTTGCTTCAAGATATCGAGGAACTTCTTGAATTGGTATTCTTGTTTCTGCCGTTTCAACCTCTATGGGAATGGTGGTAGAAGTCGAATGTAATCAATCCGTTTCTTGCATGGGAATTTGATTTGAGGTAATGAATTAGGACTTTCAGAAGCCTTCTTGTTTTCTATGGTATCGTTGTCGGGTATTGTCGAGGCAATGTTACCGGGCATTGCCGAGGCAATCGGCTCCTTTGATTTTGTCTCCTCTGTTTCATGAGCTCGAGATTCCTTGAGTTGTTTACCACTTCGTGTGGTGATTGCCTTGCATTGCTCATGAGTTGCTCCCCTTGCGACCTCAGTATCGCTAGGCAAACCACCCATCGGTCTCGAATTCAGGATCTGAGCGAATTGTCCAACTTGAGTTTCTAATGATTTCAAGGTTGCTAAGTGGTTATGCATTCTCATCTTAGTCCTGTCAATAAAAGGATCAGTATTTTAATGAATTTATCAGTGTTAGCCATATATGCACTAGTTTGTGACATTAAATCATTTAGAGAGTTTTCCAAAGAACCGGGCGGTATTGATTGTTGTTGCGGCATCGATTTTTGTGGCATCAGTTGCTGCGGCATCGACTGCCGAGGCATGTTCTGTTGGAATCCCAATGCTGGAGCATTCTGATTGTTCTGATTGAAGGCATTTTTGGGATTGCTCCATGAGAAACTTGAATGTTTCTTCCAGGCCGGATTGTAAGTGTTGGACATCACGTTGTTGTTCCGATTGTAGTTTCAAACATAAAAATTGGACTCCGGGTTTTGTGGACACTCAGAAGAATCATGGCTATCATTACATAAATCACAAAAGGAACCTACTACCTTGACCTCTTGTGTGTTGCTTGGTCGTTGCATGTTCTTAACCAAATTGGTTAAGGTAGCCAATTGCGTGAGAATCGAATCGGATGACTCAAGCTCGTCTATTGTAGCATGGCGTCTGACTCCTCCTCTTCTGGTAGTTGGGAACTGATAATCATTTTTAGCAAGCCTGTTCAAAATCTCCATTGCTTCTTCTAGTGGCTTGTCTAGGAGTATGCCATTTGCCGAGGCATCTAGCATCATCTTTGTCGGTGTGTTTACCGCGTTGTAAAACATCGTCACTTATGTCCATATAGAGAATCTATGTAGGGGACACTTGTGTAACAGTTCTCTATATCGCTCCCAAGCCTCGTACATAGATTCATCATCTGCCTGTCGAAAAGAAGTGATTTCTTTACATAACTTATCAGTCATATTTGTAGGATTAAATCGGGCAAGGAAATCACGACATAAATCAATCCAAGATCCTATTGATCCGAAATGAATACTATTCAACTACATTTTCGCCCTATCCCTCAGTGAATAGGGGAACAATTTTAGCCTTAGAATATCCTCATGGACTCCTTTTTAGTTTGAATGAATTGCAAATCTCCAGGAAATATTTGAGATGTTGTCTAGCATCTTCAGTTGCCGATCTGCCAAATTGACCAATTGTGTTGATCATATTGAACATTATTGGCTTTAATTCGAAGTGGGCAGCTTCGATTTCAGGAGTGACAACTCCTGGGTTCAGTCCGTTGAGATCTTCCTCTAAATAATCTCGGACGGTTAGGTTCCTTGCTTAAGCAAGTTGAGTTGGCAGTTCACTCCATCTCCTGTCATGGCAATCTAATTAGTCAAAGAATTAAGCTACTGCTCGGGCAATTGAGCGACAACCTTCAAGGTTCGGCAACGCGTTCTTCAATGGTTTCTTCTTATCCCTAAGTCGACTCTATCAATGTGCAAGCCTTCATAATGCCTCCCGGCGTAAACCAAGGGTGAACATCAACCAATCTTGCGCCTCTCTTAGCCATTGAAATCCGTACTTATTCCTAAGCCGAATTAGTCTTCACCGATTTGGGCAAAAACGATGCTTATTCGTTTCTTGAATCTAACTCTCCCGATATTAGATAAATGGATGCAATCACAATTTCTTCTCCCGATTCAATTTCAAGTAAAGATAAACACCAAGAATAAGCAAACCTTGACCTTAAATTGCATAACAAAAACCTAAATAAGATCCAAACGTTTTCTCACAACTACTAAACAAATAACCCTAGCCTAAGATAGTTTAGCTCATTGTTGGGACTAGGAACAACACAAGAAAATTTCCCAACAAGAACATCAATCGAAAAAACAAAGATGAAAAGAAGACTAGGGTTACCTTGATCTTTAACCTCCTTGTTGATTCCCCCTAATTCGACTCTCTTTTTTTGGTTGCGCATTCTCTTCTTTTTATAGGAGATTGGTAGGTTATACTCCTTCTTAAGGAGGAAGTTAAGTTGGAATTAAATGCTATAAAATAAAAGAAATAAATTCCTTTTTATTTTATTATTTTATTCCTTCTATAACTCCTCTTATCTTCTTGGAATTTAATCTCCTTTAATCAACTCAAGGGACTTCGAATTCTTCTAGGAATTCTTGTGACTTTCGACTTGTAAAAAGGATTGAATCCTTGTTGAAATCAGCATCTCTTGGTTGTGAAGAGTAGCAGCTTTTTTATGTTGAAATCGGCAACTTCTTCTTGTCTTAAATCGACATCATTCTTCTTTCCTTCATTGTCGCAGTAATACTTGCTCGAGCAATTAACCTGCACACATCGAAACATATACCAGAGCAGCACCTTTTCCACCAAATAAGCAATTAAAGATAATCAAGCATGGCAAGAAAGAAAACAATGCAATTATGCATGAATGGCTAATAATATAACTAATATGTGCCTAAGTCTAACAATAATTGAGATGAAAAAGGGTCGAAATCTAGTACTTTTACGCACTTAACAAGATTCCCCCATCGAGTATTTTCAAATAAGACTCGAGGCCACACAAGGAACGTACATTCGAGAATAGATCTTACCATGGTATTTCAACACTCTCACTAGGTGCTTACCGAGTTCCTAGGTTTTATGCTCGAGTATAATATGATTTCTCTGTTTTACAACACATTTTAGGCCATTAGAGGTCTATTGGAATGATCGATACAATTTTTTAGCCTTCTGGATCCCACCAAACAAGTGCCTACATGGCACACAACATCATCACGTAACCATAACATCATATTATTGCTATCAACATATAAGTCACACAAGACGCTTACCGAGTTCCTAGGTTTTATGCTCGAGTATAATATGATTTCTCAGTTTTACAACTCATTTTAGGCCATTAGAGGTCTATTGGAATGATCTATTCAATTTTTAGCCTTCCGGGTAGAAATCAACATTTTTGGGCAGATTGCTCAGTGGGTACCGATACTGGTCTTCGCGTATTGATACGGTACCCCTTGGGTACCGGTACTTATAGAGTACCGATACAAAAATAGCTTATTAGAATTTCTCAAAGCTTTAGCGTACCGATACGGGTCGACCAGTACCGATACCACCCTGAATGGCGTACCGGTACCCCTTTAAAGTTTATATTAATGATCAGTGTTCTTTAAACCCAGAACACTAGGTATTGGTACCGCCACCTCGCGTACCGATATCGAATCCCAAAAATGGCTTCTTAGGCTCGGTAATCATCCCCAAATCCCCCAAATTGCATCCAAGAATCCCTTTAAATTAAAATTTTGGAAGGTATTTAGGGTGATTTACTACTAATTTCACAAGCCATTAACACTTAATCTCGGAATTTCCATTAGCAACCATTTCAAGCATTCAAACACCCAAATCATCAAAACAAGCATACAAGGCATCATCCTTAGGATGTGCATGGAACAAAGGAGTTGGAAGTGTACTAACCTTCTTTTAAAGTTGAAAAAACAACATCTTTCCTAGGGATGGCAACGGGGCGGGTCGGGTTTTTAGCCGCCCCGACCCCGACCTGAAATTTAAACCATCAGTCCCGACCCCGACCTGACATAATAAAAAACATAACCCGACCCCGATATTTTAATAAAAAATCTAACTAAACCCGACTGGACCTGAAAAAATTAATAAAAAATTTAAATATAATATATAAATATATAATAAATATATATAAATATATCAGGTCGGGCCGGGTCAGGAAATTTTTACCCTAAACTCGAACTCGCCCCGCCTTGACTTTATTTCTTCAATAACCTGACTCGACCCGAACTCGATTTTTTAATAAAAAAACCCGCCCCTATTGGGTCGGGACCCGACGGGGACGGGTCAAATTGCCATCCCTACTCTTTCCCAAGCTCAAGTCTTCATCTTTTGTTTCACTGTATACAAATGTTGTAAAACTGGTCACAACATTGCTAGAAGGAGTAAAGATGATAAGGGAATGATTTGCCAACAAAAAACATGGTTAAAACTTCAATTCTCGTTCATCCTCTCCAAACCCCCACTAAAACTCACACTTTTCATCTACCATCAAACTTAACCATCCTTACCTCAAAAGATAGATCCTTTGATGGTGATTTCAACTTCCTCAAACTAAAATTTGAAATTACAACATCAATAAACAAAGGTTCAATCTTTCATGTGTGAAAATTGAGGGATGGTGAACGGCTACAGGAAGAAGACAAAAGGACAATGGTGATATCATTCATCTTCTTTTTTCTGTAGAAATTAAAGAGGTGCCAACCCCATTCATCCAAAATTAAGTAAAAATTACCTCTTTGTCCCTAAATCCTCTTCTCCAACAAGACCCAACCCACCATCTAAGCGCAACAATAAAAAAAGAGCCCACTAAGGCTCCCATGAGCTCCCCACCATAGCCCAACTCTCAGCCCACAACACCAAGCCCACGACTCGATTTAAACCAACCCACGGATTTCAAAATCTGGGTCGTTACAATCTCTTCTTTAGAATTTGTCTTGATGTAGCAAGCAGAATGTGGCCTCAACTACCAAAGTAGCCTCGACTCGCTCATGCACCGTGTGTCTCTTGTATTAGGTAGAGAGGAGCACCCGTGAAGTCTAGGTTGTATTTGTGGTCCCGCATGGTCCCAAAGCTCTCTTAAGAACAATTGTCCTTGGCTCTTATATAATAAAGGCAACTCATTTATCCTTAAACTTTTCTCCACGCACTAGCACACATGTCAGACAACTCTATCTCGACATCAATATGCCAAGTACTGACGAAAATAGATAAAAATACAAAACTACCATAAATGCATGTGAAATGCTAAATAAAGACAAAAATGTATACAAAAGAGACAAAATCAAAGGTAAAAGGTAGTGCAGAAATATATTTATATTCGCTCTAACGTCGAAAGCTTTGCCAATTTGCCGATATCACCGAACGAAAGTCAATTTCATAATCGGTTTCGAAGTGTCTACAACTCATTAACAATATAATTCATCATCAAAATAAATCTAAAAAATTCCATCAATTTCATTATAAACTAATCATCAACCCAAAGTTCCTTCAAATACCTAAAATTCCCAAAAATGATGATATCTATCCTTCCAACTTCCAACCAAATTCAAAATTTTAATTCCAATCCTAAAACAACTCTAATAATCCCCAAATATTCTTCCAAAAAATAGGTATCAATAGGAAACCAAAAAACCACAAATTCACAATTCGTCTTTAAAAAACAATTAACTAAAGGCATAAAGTCAAAAATAGCCCCTAACGTTTGACCTTTCGGTCACTTTAACACCTATTTTTTTGTGCAAACAAACCCTTAACGTTTCATTTTCTTTTAAAATTCACCCTCGTTAGATGGAAATCGTCAGTTAACTAACGATTAACGCCCTTTGCTGACGTGGCATGTCTGCATGATATGACTTGATGATGTGGCGATACCACGTGTATGGAAATGCTGACATGATATCACAAATTTTTTCAAAAAAAATATTTTTTTGTATTTAATTTATATTATTTTTTAACCACATCTAATTGGTTCAAAGGGATAAGAAAGGATAAAACATGCACAATTGCTGAAGCTGGGAATCGAACACAAGTTCAGTTGATTGGAGGCATAATGCTTAGCCATCCGACTAACCCTCATATATTTTTTTGGGTAAAGTACACAGACGGTCACTGAACTTTGGTAAAAATAAATAAAATGGTAACCAAACTTTCAAAAATAACAAAATGGCAATTAAACTTTCTGTTTTATAACAAAATGGTAACTAGACGTTAAATGTCGTTAAGTGACTGTTATAAAATTTGGTATAATAACACATTTAGTCCTTCATATTTATACATTCAATCAATTAAGTCCTAATTCAAAACAATTCACTAAATTTAGCCCTCGTTATTTATGCATTCTTTCAATTTGGTCCTTAAAGCAAAATTCCAAAGTATGTGTTGAGTGGATCGATTGAATGATCAAGACCAAGAGCGGGTGAATTGGGATTTAAAAACTTTGTAGAGTGAAAGGGCAATTTAAAAATGAAGAACAAAGGATTTTAGAGTGGTTCAAGTTGCAAATGAACTCTACATCAACTACCTTAGCTACCACTAAGGATTTCAACAATTCACTATTTGTTCTTCCCCTTTTCAAGGCTTAGGAGGTAACCTTTACACAACCGGTCAAATTTTCTACCCAAAATTTGACCAAACCCTCACCAATAATCAAAGAAGAAATTGGACAAGAAGTATATCTCTCAAATACAAATTTGTCCCTAGAAATACAACACTCAACCCAAATTTGAAGATAGAATAAGAATTGGATACAACACAATTTGGGAATTACAAGAGATTGGAAATTTAGCACACTTGAGGTTGGATTTTTGCTTGAATGTTTGTCTTTAATGCAAATGTAGTTGATGGTCTTCAAAGAGCTTCAATTTATACCTCCTCTATTAATTCTAGCCGTTTGGGTGGTTGGGGAATTGAATAGAGCCGTTGAGACCCTCTCTTTTCACCATAAATGCACTTTTGCAGCTATCTGTATCGGTACACGGGGAGCCGTATCGATACCTGTCTCAAAAAAGAAAGAGCCGTTGTACATAATAAATAGGGGGTATCGAAACGCACGTAGGCGTATCAATACGGGGTATCGAAACGGATAAGACCGTATCGATACCTTTTTCTCAACTTAGCTCACTGGAAGTTTCTGTTTCGATACGATGGTTTACCGTATCGATACGGGTCAACTGCCAATTTAAATTTTGGTTACCTAACAACTGACACCAACGGTCGAAAGCATTTAAAATAATCTGAATTAAAAATTCGATAAAAATCGTATCGATACGGGTGATGCTGTATCGGTACACCATTCAAACTCTTTCAGTCTTTACAGAGGGGCGTATCGATACAGATTGAATCTGTTTCGATACGGTGTTTCGATACGGTTAAGGGCGTATCGAAACGCATTCCTCCAGTAGCCAACTTTGTAAAAAAGGTATCGATAAGGCTGGAAGCGTATCGATACACCTGGACGGTTTTCAATAGTTTGGCCTTGGAACACTTAGAAAATATTTTGAGTTTGAGTTTTTCAAATCAGTTTTAAAGTGTTGTTGATTTAAAACTTATTAAGGGACTTATAAAACAATTTTAAGTTTTTCAATTTGATCCTTAATGATTTAATTATATCAAAATCAAACATAGGTTTCACAGTATGGTAGCCCTTTTTGATATAACAAAACTAAAACTTAAAATTTTTGACACTTTGAAGAACTTTGCAAAATTTACTCCCCCTTAATATTAGCTAGGTAACTTTTAAGTTGAAAATCAAAAAGTTTTTAAGTGTTGTGAGCTTCCCTCTCCCCTTTTTTGTTAGATCAAAAAAAATTGAGACAAAGTAAAGTGCATAACATAGGCAAAGGTATAAATAGGAAACATAAATATCATTAAGTTCAAAATAAAGCATAACATTAACTTAAAAATCCAACAAAACAGAAAATCAAAGCATAGGTTTAAAATAAAGCAAACTTAGTCCTAAGAACATGAAACAAAGGTGCATAAATAAAAATATCCTAGATGATATGCATGAAATGCAAGGAGAAACTACTAGGCATCATCATCACCTTCTTCATCATCTTCATCTTCATCTTCAATTGGATCATCATCTTCAACATCATCTTCATCTTCAATTGGATCATCACTCCTCATGCTATTACGCCACTCATCATGGAAGGTGGAGAGGGAAATATTCATAGAATTATGACCGCCTTCAAGAGAGGTGAGACGATTCTCCACGTTCGTCATCCTTGTTTCAAGGCTTGTGAAACGAGTATCAATCGTGGTAAAGCCCGAAGCCATATCCGTGCGCAATCCTGTGAATTTCTCATTAAGGAAGGTCATAAGAGCATCCATGGAAGGTTGAGGAGGAGGTGGAGGAGCTTGAGGAACTTGTTCACCTTGAGGATTTTCCAATTGAGTCGCGGCCTCGGGTGGTAGCTCGGAAAGACGTACCCAATTACCATTAAAATAATGGAACTTACCCCTTGCAAGAGAGCGTTCATCAATGGGATCGGTGAGGGGAGTTGGGAAGTCATGCGAGCAATCAATGTCATTTTGTAGAAAGAAGTAGCTTAGGGTCGTACCATAGGTGAAGGAAGTGACAAGAGTGGTGTGGTGATGTTGCACAAGATAAACAATCTCCGCAAACATGATACGAGCAAGGTTTGGACGTTTTCTCTCACGGAAGCAACGAATCCAAAAGTCATCCACTTGACGGATGGTAGAGTACTTTCCTCCGGAAGGCCTAAGCCACCAAGAGACCATCAAATGGAGGATCCGATCTTGAGCATTGAGGGCGGTGACGGAACCACTAAGAACATGGCCTAAAGCATTCTCATCATCAAGGCCTTCATCCTCCAACTTAAAAACCTCACAAATTGATTTGACATCTAGAAGGATTTTCTTGCCCATGAGATAGGAACTAACTCCGGTAACAACCCCATCACAATTAGCACAACATTTGGCATTAGCATAAAAGATTAAAACCAAAAGATGAAAATAAAACCCGGGAATGGAGAGAAAATCCATAAACTTCCAACGTTGAAGCAAAGGGAGATATTCAAATTTGAATCGCTCCGAGTCAAGAAAAGGAATAGATATTACCCTTTCCGGACGAATCTTGTAGTTTTGGAATTGACGAAAATAGGTCAGAGCTCCGGTGGTTTGAAAGGAGTGTTCAAAGATTTGGGCAAAATTCGGACGAGCACCCTCTCCGTGATTAGATGATTCACCGGTTTGAGTAACACGAGATCTCTTCCTAGATGGTGCCATGAACTAGAAAAACAAGTGTTTGCATTTAGATTCCTTCATTCAAGTCATTGAGAAATCAAAGATCAAGGTAAAAAAATTTGCAAAATAAAATTTGAAGAAGAAATTTTGAAAGACAAAATTTTGCTAAGAAGACAAATATAAAAACAAAATAAAATAAAATAAAAAAGAAAGGGTTTTACCTTGATAGTGATTAGAGAGGAATGAAGAAAAGCCTAGCACCAAATTGATGAGAAAAACCTTACAGCTTTGCTTGATTTGAAACCCTCTTGAAGTTTTTGAGTTGTGGTGTGAAAATATGAGGGAGGAAGAGCCTATTTATAGGCTGAAAACGGCTAGGGTTTTTAGGGTTTTGAGAATTTTAGTTTTGGTAAAAGTTAAAGACTTTAAATGCCAAAATTAAAGCAGTCTGCGCAATCGCGTATCGATACGCCTGAGGGTGTATCGATACGGGGGTAAAAATGTAATTCCTATAAAAATGCCCATTGAAGGATCGTATCAAAACGGATGCAATCCGTATCGAAATGATTGAAGCTCGTATCGAAACGGGTTTAACCGTATCGATACCATTTTACGGCAAAATGTATTCTAGGAACCTAATGAAGTGCTCGTATCGATACGCGTAGGGCCGTATCGATACCCTAAGCCCAAAAGTACATTTTAGGCCTAAAGAACAACCATAAGCTCGATTTTAACACCTCCTAAAGGAATGAAAATGATGAATGAACAGTTCTAAGCATATTTGAATAGAATCATACTCCCCCTAGCTATAGGCATGGATATTTTCAAGAGTTACAACACACAAACATGCAATTGCACAAGATCAAGCAATTTTGAGCACAAAGAGGTCCTAAAAGGTCAAGATAGGCTAGCTAGACCTAACTCTCTCCTAAGGGACCAAAAACGCTCTTTGTCTAAAGGTTTTGTAAATATGTCCGCTAATTGATTTAAGGTGTCTAAATACTATATAACCACATCTTCTTTAAGGACGTGATCTCTAATGAAATGATGCCTTATTTCTATGTGTTTGGTTCTAGAGTGTTGGATGGGATTTTTTGTTAAACATATAGCACTAGTGTTGTCACATTTTAGGGGTATGGTTTCAACTTTAATTCCATAATCTAAGAGTTGTTGCTTTATCCAAAGGACTTGAGCACAACAACTCCCTAAGGATATGTACTCGGCTTCGGTGGTAGATAAGGCTACACTATTTTGTTTCTTAGAGAACCAAGATATGAGCATGCTACCTAGGAATTGACAAGTTCTCGAAGTACTCTTCTTATCGATTTTGCATCCCCCATAATCCACATCCGAAAAAGCATAAAGGTTGAAGGTGGAGTCTCTAGGGTACCAAAGACCTGAACAAAGAGTATCTCTAAGGTACCTAAAGATTCTCTTAACGGCTATAAGGTGAGACTCTCTAGGACTAGCTTGAAACATAGCACACAAGCAAACACTAAACAAGATATCTAGTCTACTTGCGGTAAGGTAAAGCAATGATCCAATCATAGAACGGTAAAGCTTAGAGTCAACACACTTACCTCCTTCATCTTTGTCAAGCTTTGTAGATGAGCTCATAGGTGTGGCTTGAGGCTTTGCATTCTCCAAGCCAAACTTCTTGAGCATATCCTTTATGTACTTTGCTTGATTGATGAATGTGCCATCCTTCTTTTGCTTGATTTGGAGACCCAAAAAGAATGAGAGCTCCCCCATCATGCTCATCTCGAATTCACCTTGCATTAGCTTAACAAACTCTTGACAATGACATTCGTTAGTAGAACCAAAAATAATATCATCAACATAAATTTGAACTACTAAGATGTCATTTTTATACATTTTTATAAAGAGTGTAGTGTCCACCTTACCTTTTTCAAAACCTTTTTCAATTACAAAGTTTGAAAGTCTTTTAACCAAGCTCTAGGAGCTTGTTTTAAACCATAAAGAGCTTTAGTGAGTTTGAAAACATGATTTGGAAATTTTGAGTCTTCAAATCCCGTTGGTTGTTCCACATACACTTCTTCATTTATAAAACCATTTAAAAACGCGCTTTTAACATCCATTTGAAAAGGCTTGAAATTATGATAACATGCATATGCAAGCAACATCCTAATGGCTTCCATTCTAGCTACGGGTGCATAGGTTTCATCAAAATCTATTCCCTCTTCTTGAGTGTAACCTTGTGCTACTAGTCTAGCTTTATTTCACACAATGTTACCACTCTCATCTAGCTTGTTCCTAAAGACCCATTTAGTTCCTATGGTAGATTGATTACTAGGCCTATCAACTAATGTCCAAATGTTACTTCTCTCAAATTGATTTAACTCTTCTTGCATAGCCATAATCCAAAAATCATCTTTCAATGCTTCTTTTATATTCTTAGGCTCTATGCATGAGATAAATGCAACATGATTCATTAATCTAAGAGAAGATCGAGTGGTTACCCCTTGGATGGATCACCCAAGATTTCACCATCTTTGACATAGTTGAACTCCCTTGGGTAGCTCACTTCCTTTTCCTCAAGAGCCAAGTCCTTTAAGGCTTCAAGAGGTGGATCTTGTGTGTCCTCTTCTTTTGTTGTTGGAATCTCATCCTCCTTTGAAATTTGTCCTCCATCAAAGGCATTTATGATTCCTACATCATCACAAGAATCCTTCCTTGGAAGGAGGTTATCATCGAATACAACATGAATAGATTCTTCTACTACTAAAGTTCTCTTGTTAAATGCTCGATAGGCTTTAGAGGTTAAAGAGTACCCTATGAAAATAGCTTCATCACTTTTTGCATCAAATTTACCTAAGTTGTCTTTTACATTATTTAAAACAAAACACTTGCAACCAAAAGGGTGAAAATAGCTAATGTTAGGCTTTTTAGATTTTAAAATCTCATAAGGTGTTTTCTTTAAAATTGGCCTAATCATTACTCGATTAACAATGTAGCAAGCGGTGTTTGTGGCTTCCGCCCAAAAATATTTAGGTAAATTATTTTCACAAAGCATGGTTCTAGCCATTTCTTGCAAAGTTCTATTTTTCCTCTCAACTACCCCATTTTGTTGAGGAGTTCGAGGAGCCGAAAAATTGTGGCTAATACCATTTTTATTTAAAAAATCTTCAAACCCTAAATTTTGAAACTCGGTTCCAGGATCACTTCTAATATGTGAAATTCTAAGTTCAAGATCATTTTGGGTTAGTTTTGAAAATGTGATGAATTTTTCTAAAGCCTCATCTTTAGTACTTAAAAATAGAACCCAAGTAAATCTAGAAAAATCATCAACAAGTACAAATGCATAAGATTTACCACCCAAGCTCATACTCCTAATTGGCCCAAATAAATCCATATGGATAAGTTGTAAACATCTACTTGTAGAAACATCATTAATGGATTTAAAGGAAGACTTATGTTGTTTACCCTTAGAGCATGCATCACAAATTTTATCGTTTGAGAATTTAATCTTGGGTAAACCTCTAGCTAGATCAAGGGAAACTAGTTTTTCTAAAACACTAATGCTAGCATGTCCTAGTTTCCTATGCCACAACCATGCATCACTTTCATTTTGTGCTACTAAGCATGCATGAGATGTATATATGTCATCTAGATGCACCATGTATATGTTCCCTATGCGATGACCTATGAGCATAATATTATTAGATTTAATGTCAACAATTTTGCATCCATTTTTATCAAATAAAACATTAAATCCTTTATCACACAATTGACTTCTGCTCAATAAGTTATGTTTAAGACCATCGACATACAAGACATTTTCAATGAGAATAGTAGAGTGATTATCTATGGAGCTAATACCTTTAATGTGGCCTTGGAGTTGTCACCAAATGTCACCACTCCTCCACTTTTTGGCTTTAGATCCATGAATCTACTCTTGTCTCCGGTCATATGCCTTGAGCATCCACTATCAAGGTACCATGAGTTTTGACTTTGTGCTTTGGCCTTGTAGCAATGCTCCCCCTACAAACAAAGATATTAAGCTTTTGTTTTTGGTACCCAAATCATTTTGGGTCCATGAGTGTTAGCTCCCAAAACCTTGGTTCCCTTAGTAATCCAAGATGACATAGCAATAATGTTATTAGATTTTACAAGTTCCTTAGGAACCCATACACTTCTAATTCTTTTAGTTCTACTATGTCTAGGAAAGCTACCTTGTTTGTAGTAGTTAGTCTTTTTCTTAGGTTGGTTTGTTCTTGAAGATTCACCTATTTCATGCTTGACACTACCAACATTTTTAAAAGACTCTTTGAGCTTATTTAGCAAATCCAACACCTTTTAGTGTTCATTATTACATTGAGATAAAAGATTATTAAGGTCAACATTTTCATCTTGAAAAAATTTTAGTTCATCTTTCAACCCTAATATCTTTTTTCTCAAATTTTGAATTAGCTTGAGAGAGTGAGTCATTTTTCTCATTTAGTTCCAAAATGATTTTCTTATTCCTAATGACCGACTCCTTGGATTTCTCAACTAATTTATCATAGACCTCTTGTAACTCATCATATGCATCATTTAATTCATCATATGTAAAATCTAAAGATGATGTGTTAGAGGTTACCATGGAGGAATCTTCCTTAAGTGCCATGAGGCAAAGGTTGGCCACTTCTTGTTCGTCATCCTCCGATGACTCCTCATCACTCCAAGTAGCAAGCTTGGCTTTGAGCTTCTTCTTCTTCTCAAAGCCCTTCTTCTTGAGTTGAGGGCACTCCGAACGTATGTGGCCGGGTTGTTTGCACTCGAAGCAAATGATTTGATCCCTTTCTTCTTCTTTGTTCTTACCTTTGAAGTCCATCTTCCTTTGAATTTTTCTTCCCCGGTTGGACCTCATAAAGCGTGAGAATCGTTTGGCTATCATAGCCAATTCTTCTAGCTCATCCTCCTCACTAGAAGAGCTCTCCTCAAGTAATAAAGCTTTGAGAGCTATTCCCATCTTCTTCTTCTTTTCAACTTCTAACTTCTCTACTCTCTTCTATTCCTTCTTCTTCTCTTCTTCCCTTCCTTGTTTCATAATCTCATGAGTGAGTAGAGAACCCACTAGCTCATCAAGCGTTAGAGTCTTCAAATTTTTGGCCTCTATGATGACGGTTCTTTTCCCATCCCAAGATTCGGGAAGTGAATAAAGTAGCTTCCGGACAAGCTTGTCTTTCGATATGATCTCTCCAAAACCTTTGAGCCCATTTACCATGGTAGAGAAGCGATCAAACATCTTGGACACCGTCTCATCGGACTCCATCTTAAAATTCTCACAACTAAGATTGAGAATTCCAATCTTAGTTTCCTTGACGTCATTGGTTCCCTCATAGGTGGTCTCAAAAGTATCCCATACTTCCTTGGCACTCTCAATGGATGAGACTTTGGAGTAGATGTTGGGTCCAAAGGAGCAAAAAAGCATGTGAAGAGCCTTATCATTTATTTGAATCTTCTTTCTTTCATCTTCACTCATTTCTATCTTTTTCTTCAACACCATCTTTCCTTCATTGTCTTGCTTCAATGGAATGTAAGGACCATCTTCAATGACATCCCACACCAAGTAATCGTTGGACTCGATGAAGAGGCGCATCCTATTCTTCCAAAAGGGATAGTTGTCACCATTGAAGAATGGTGGCTTTGTGGTGGATTGTGACTCATACATACTTGAACCGGAGGTAGAAGCCATGGCTAGATTTTTTTGTTGATCCCACTCTTCCTAGGAACTCCTCTTGTGGTTGTGAATCCTTCAAAGAGGTAGGCTCTGATACCAATTGTTGAGTGGATCGATTGAATGATCAAGACCAAGATGGGGGTGAATTGGGATTTAAAAACTTTGTGGAGTGAAAGGGCAATTTAATATGAAGAACAAAGGATTTTAGAGTGGTTCAAGTTCCAAATGAACTCTACATCCACTACCTTAGCTACCACTAAGGATTTCAACAATTCACTATTTGTTCTTCCCCTTTTCAAGGCTTAGGAGGTAACCTTTACACAACCGGTCAAATTTTCTACCCAAAATTTGACCAAACCCTCACCAATAATCAAAGAAAAAATTGGACAAGAAGTATATCTCTCAAATACAAATTTGTCCCTAGAAATACAACACTCAACCCAAATTTGAAGATAGAATAAGAATTGGATACAACACAATTTGGGAATTACAAGAGATTGGAAATTTAGCACACTTGAGGTTGGATTTTTGCTTGAATGTTTGTCTTTAATGCAAATGTAGTTGCCGGTCTTCAAAGAGCTTCAATTTATACCTCCTCTATTAATTCTAGCCGTTTGGGTGGTTGGGGAATTGAATAGACCCGTTAAGACCCTCTCTTTTCACCATAAATGCACTTCTGCAGCTATCCGTATCGGTACACGGGGAGCCGTATCGATACCTGTCTCAAAAAAGAAAGAGTCGTTGTACATAATAAATAGGGGGTATCGAAACGCACGTAGGCGTATCGATACGGGGTATCGAAACAGATAAGATCGTATCGATACCTTTTTTTCAACTTAGCTCTCTGGAAGTTTCCGTTTCGATACGATGGTTTACAGTACCGATACGGGTCAACTGCCAATTTAAATTTTGGTTACCTAACAACTGACACCAACGGTCGAAAGCATTTAAAACAATCTGAATTAAAAATTCGATAAAAATCGTATCGATACGGGTGATGCCGTATCGGTACACCATTCAAACTCTTTTAGTCTTTACAAAGGGGCGTATCGATACAGATTGAATCTGTTTCGATACGGTGTTTCGATACGGTTAAGGGCGTATCGAAACGCATTCCTCCAGTAGCCAACTTTGTAAAAAAGGTATCGATACGGCTGGAAGCGTATCGATACACCTGGACGGTTTTCAATAGTTTGGCCTTGGAACACTTAGAAAATATTTTGAGTTTGAGTTTTTCAAATCAGTTTTAAAGTGTTGGTGATTTAAAACTTATTAAGGGACTTATAAAACAATTTTAAGTTTTTCAATTTGATCCTTAATGATTTAATTATATCAAAATCAAACATAGGTTTCACAGTACGGTAACATAATAAAGAATTACAATTAAATTTTTATAGGAACTCGAAAACTCGACTCGAATCGAACAAATTTTAAATAAAGTTTGAGTTGTAAAATATGACGCGTCAACTCGAATAACTCGAAATTTTTTTACTCGAATCGATCGAACGCTCATCTCTATCTTAAGATATGATGCGGCAACTCGAATAACTCAAAATATTTGAATATTTTAAATCATTTTTTCTTTTAAATCGAATATTTTTAAAATAGAATATTTAATATTTTCATATTTAAATCACATCGAATATTTAATAACAATTTTAAATATTCAATTTAATTTAAAAATATTCGATTGAAAAGAAAAAATGATTTAAAATATTCGAATATTTAATAACTACTTTAAATATTTTTCTTTTAAATATTCGGATATTTAATAATTACTTTAAATATTCGAATATTTTAAATCAATTTTTTCTTGTAAATCGAATATTTAAAGTAGTTATTAAATATTCGATGTGATTTAAAAGAAAAAATAATTTAAAATATTCGAATATTTCGAGTTATTCGAGTTGGCGCGTCATATCTTAAGATAGAGGTGAATGTTCGATCGAGTCGAGTCAAAAAATTTTGAGTTATTCAAGTTGACGCGTCATATTTTACAACTCAAACTTTATTTGAAATTTTTTCGATGCGAGTCGGGTCGAGTTTTCGAGTTCCTATAAAAAATTAGTTAAATATTCGAATATTTTAAATCAATTTTTTTCTTTTAAATCGAATATTTTTAAATTAAATCGAATATTTAAAGTAGTTATCAAATATTCGATGTGATTTAAATATGAAAATATTAAATATTTTATTTTAAAAAATATTCAATTTAAAAGAAAAAAATGTTTAAAATATTCGAATATTTTGAGTTATTCGAGTTGACGCATCATATCTTAAGATAGAGGTGAGCGTTCAATCAATTCGAGTCAAAAAATTTCAAGTTATTCGAGTTGACGCGTCATATTTTACAACTCAAACTGTATTTAAAATTTTTTCGATTAGAGTCGAGTTTTCAAGTTCCTATAAAAATTTAATTGTAATTATTTATCATGTCAACATACTTTGGAATTTTGCTTTAAGGACCAATTGAAAAAATGAGTAAATAAAGATGGCTAAATATAGTGAATTGTTTCGAATTAGGACTAAATTGATTGAATGTATAAATATGAAGGACTAAATGTGTTATTATACCAAATTTTATAACAGCCACGAGATTTAACGTCTAGTTACCATTTTGTTATAAAACATAAAGTTTAATTGACATTTTGTGATTTTTGAAAGTTTGGTTACCATTTTGTTTTTTTTTCAAAGTTCAGTGACCGTATGTTTACTTTACCCTATTTTTTTTACCAAATATTATATTTAACATATAACCTCAAAGCTTTGTTCACTGGGTTAATTTTCCTCTTCCCCACTTTCAAACCGAACAGGAAACTTGTCGATCTCAAAACCATCACTTGATTGTGAAAATCTGATCTTTCATTTTCCATCTTTACACACATCTCTACAAATACCATGAAACAAAAAGGGAAACAGAACATAAGGGAAATAAAATCTCTCTTGCCACAACTTCTGCATTAGCAAACATAGTCGCAACACAATCCTAAAAGAAAAAACAGACTAAACCTTCAAAGATCTAAGCCTATTTTCAGATAAATCACAGAAGAAAGATTACCTTGATGCTTGCAGACAGAAGGATCTTCAAAGAGAGAAAAGGACAGTTGTTTATGAGTAACGTCGATATCAAACAAAATAAGCCCAGAAGAGGGATCATTAATATTGATGCCTCAACCGTAGCTAAGGTTAGCCATCACCACACAATCAAAGTGCACCCTCCCGTCGAACTTAGCCATGCGCGGACTTTCCAGGTGAACTTCGAGGCAACCATCGGAGTCGTCGAATTTATAGGATTTAACATTGTCCGGAAAAAGACCAACATGCAACTCTTCTCTCTGGAGGAGGTCGTGTATTATTGAAGCTTGGAAGCTTTGTGTTTTAGGGATTTTACAGAATTAGGAATTTACGAATAGAAAGGAAAGATTGTAATCTATCGAATATTATCGGAGTATTTGGGAAAGCAAAGAAACGATGCGTTTCATTAAAATTGAATTGAAAGTACAAATAGTCTTTGACTTATATAATAGTCAAGATTTAATATCAAGATTTACAACTAATCTAACTAATTCTACAGCTAATTATAACACGTGTAAGAGGTTTGTTAGCCCCCCTCAAGTTGGAGCGTATATGTCATGTACGCCCAACTTGGAAATTAACAGATGAAAAGAAAAGGTAGGCAAAGCTTTAGTAAGACAGTCTGCAAGTTGATTTTGAGAAGAAACTGGAAGTAAAACAATGAGGCCTTGATGAATCTTCTCCCGGATCAAGTGACAGTCTAACTCAATGTGCTTCGTACGCTCGTGATGGACAGGATTTTCTGCAATTTGAATGGCAGATAAATTGTCACAAAACAAGTTAGCAGGTTGAAAGGATATATGAAAAGCTTGAAGAAGGTAAAAAATCCATTGAAGTTCACATGTAACAGATGCTAAAGCACGATACTCGGCCTCACTAGAGGACCTAGATACTGTTTGCTGTTTTTTAGACTTCCATGAAATAAGGGAAGATCCTAAAAATATGCAGAAACCAGTAATGGACTTCCTTGAGTCAGGGCAAGAGGCCCAGTCAGAGTCAGAGAAAGCCTGCAATTTCATGTCATTATCAGCAGCAAAAAAGAGACCATGACCAGGAGTTCCTTTTAAGTATCTCAGAATCCTATGAGTTGCTTCTAAATGAACAGTAGTAGGACAAGATAAGAATTGTGAAAGCTGCTGAACGGAGAAGGCAATGTCAGGCCTAGTATTAGTTAAGTAAAGCAGTTTTCCAATCAGTTTTCTATAAGCTTTAATGTCCTCTAATGGAGTACCATCTGTTTTAGATAATCTCTTAGATCCTCTAGTAACAACAATAGGAGTATTAATAGGTTTAGATTCAAGGAAATTTGTGTCTTTAAGAAGTTCCAAGGTGTATTTCTTTTGACAAACATTAATACCAGCATTGGTTCTAGCAAATTAAAGCCCTAAAAAGTATTTCAGATTTCCTAGATCCTTTATTTTAAAAGAATCATGTAAAAAAATTTAATAGAATCAATCTGATCTTGATTAGGGCTAGTTAACAGAATATCATCCACATAAACAGCAAGGGCTATAAAGTTTTCATTTTCACCTTTAGTAAAAAGACTAGTGTCAGAGGAACATTGCTTAAAACCTTGAGTTATTAAAGCAAGAGTAAGTTTCTCATTCCACTGCCTACTAGCCTGCTTTAGACCATAAAGGCTCTTATTTAGCTTACAGACTAAAGGGGATTCATTATGAATAGAATCACTATTAACAGAAAAGCCAGGGGACATTTCCATATAAACTTCTTCATGGAGGGATCCATGAAGAAAAGCATTATTAACATCTAATTGCTGCAATTTCCAATTTTTTGATGCAGCAATAGAAACAAGAATTCTAATTGTAGTCATCTTAGCAACTGGAGTAAAAGTGCTTAAAAAATCAATGCCACGTTGTTGGGTATATCCTTTAGCTACTAGTCTAGCCTAGTATCTATCTGAAGATCCATCAGACTTAAACTTAGTCCTAAAAACCCATTTGCAGCCTATTGTTTTCTTATTATGGGGTAAGGGTACTAAATCCCATGTTTTATTATATTCTAAAGCTAAAATCTCCTCTTGCATAACATTCTTCCAACACTCATGTTTTATAGCATGTTTATAAGTTTTAGGAGTAGCTATAACATCAATATTATTGATAAAAGAGTGGTGTTTGGAAGATATATTTTGATAGGAAAGAACATTAGCAATAGAATGAGATGATGTATGAGGTTTAGGTAAATTTACCTGATAATCTTGAAATTTCTGAGGTAATTTAACCTGCCTAGATGGTCTAGTAGACACAAAAGGAGCAGGTGGAATACACTAATTTTGCTGATCAGTAAGAAGATCATTTGGAGACTGGTCTGACAGATTAGTATCACTATGGACATGATGATCAAAAGAATTTTTACACTATGAAGTATAAGCAGGATCATCATACACAGAAACAGAATTATGAGACACAGAAATAGGATTAGAATCAGAACTTTTGCTGAAAGAGAAAATGGACTCATTAAAAGTGACATCTCTGGAAATCAGAATAGATTTTGTTTCCAAATTGTACAACTTATATCCTTTAATATGATGGGGAAAACCAAGAAAGACACATTTTATAGCTTTAGAATGCATCTTAGTGGTTGACTTAGGCAAACAAGAAGCATAGGATAGACAACTAAAAAATTTAAGATTATCTATCTCAGGCAAAGTGTTGTACAAAACTTCATGTGGTGTTTTATTAGCTAAAACAGTTGTGGGTGTCAAATTAATCAAACAAGAAGCATGAAGAATACAGTCAATCCAAAAAGACAAAGGCAAGGAAGCATGAATTCTAAGAGACCTAGCAACAACCAGCAAGTGTTGGTGTTTTCTCTCTACAACGCTATTCTGTTGTGGAGTGTAAACACAAGATGTCTGATGTATTATCCCTTTGCTTTTAAAAAAATTATCCATTTTAAATTCTTGAGCATTATCAGTTCTGAAACACTTTATCCTTTTTGAAAATTGAGTGTCAATTAAAGTATAAAAATCAGTGATAAGTTTTCTAACTTCAGACTTATGAATCATGGGAAAAATCCAGACATACCTACTTTTATCCTCAACAACAGTTAAGAAATAATTGTGGCCATATATGCTCTTAACTGGGAAAGGACCCCAGACATCTAAATGCACAATGTCAAACAAATTTTCAGAAACAGAATTACTAACAGGAAATGGCAAACGTTTATGCTTTGCAAGATGACAAACATCACAAGATGAAACATTACCAGAAGGAACATTTTTATTCAGTTTTGAAAAGAAAGTCATTCTTTTACTAGAAGGGTGACCTAACCTAGCATGCCATATATGCAAAGGATGAGAAGAAGAAACATTACAGATAGCAGAAGAAGGAGATGCACAAGCTGAAAAATGATAAAGCCCTCTGACCAGCTTAGCTGAACCAATCTTCTTCAAGGAAAGAGGATCCTGAAGAATACATTTATTGTCAGTAAAAATAATTGATACATTTGTACTAAAAGTAAGCTTACTAACAGAAATCAAGTTAAAACCAAAGTGAGGTATATAAAGAACATCTTTCAGAACTATACCATTGCTTAAAGAAATATTACCAATATGTAAAACCTGAACCAAACTACCATTTGGAAGTTTAACAAATTTGTCTTTAACATCATAATAACTATCAAAAATAGACAAAGAATTAGATATGTGATCTGTGACTCCTGAGTCTATAATCCATAAAATGTTATTAACTGCAGATGTAAAAGAACAATTAAGAATTGTACCTGAATCAGCACTGGTTGCAGGAGCATTGTCAAAGTCAGAAGATAAAGCATTGACAGTAGATGGAGAGGCAATATTAAGACTAGAGATTCCTTTCTCTTGAAGTAAAGAAAGTAATCCTTCATATTGATCCTTAGTAAAGGATACAAACTGATTGTCTGACTTAAGATCACCAGATGCCAAAGAATCATTTGTAATGGTATTTTCATTCTGAGAAAAACTAACAAGGTTGGCTTTACTAACAGGCAACCTAGATCTATAACCAGGGGGATAACCGTGCTTCTTGTAGCACTTATCAACAGAGTGCCCTTGAATACCACAGAAAGAACAGACGGGCCTTCGAGAAACGACATTAGAAGAGAAAGATTTCTTTTGAAATTTTGCAGAATTATAACTTCTATCAACAGCAAGAACATTAGACTCAAAAGGAACAGGAACAGATATCGAACGCTCATGTTGAACAATAACAGAAAAGATTTCATGAGTTTGGGGAAAAGGCTTAGTCATCAAGATTTGAGATTTATGGATTGCAAAGGATTCATTTAACCCTCTAAGAAACCTAAGAGCGAAATCTTGATTTCGGAACTTAATAGCATCACAATAACACGAATTCAAGGTACGCAAGGCACACAATTCATCCCAAATAACCTTCAATTGCGTGTAAAATGTAGTAACAGTATTAGTACCTTGATTTAAAGAATAAAATTCCTGTTGAAGATCGGAAACCCGCATAAGGTCTCCTTGACTGAATCTGTCTCGCAAATCCGCCCAGAGTTCGTAAGCTGTGTCGAACCACAAAACGGACTGAGCAATCTCCGGACTCACCGCTCGCTGTAACCACGACAGAACGAGGTTATTACATTTGACCCACGGGAAATAGGCGTCATCGTCTTCAGGAGGCTGCTTCAACGACCCTTTAACAAAAAGAAATTTGTTCTTGTTGATCAAGGCCATCCGCATAGATCTCGCCCATGAATGGTAGTTTCCACCGGTAAGAAGAACGGAGGTCAGCACGAGCGACGAATTCTCGTTAGGATGTATGTAATACTTGTCAGCAGGATCAATATTCTTGAAACGAGTGAACACGAAAGATCGAACATCGGAAGAATCTCCTGATACCATATTGAAGCTTGGAAGCTTTGTGTTTTAGGGATTTTACAGAATTGGGAATTTACGAATAGAAAGGAAAGATTGTAATCTATCGAATATTATCAGAGTATTTGGGAAAGCAAAGAAACGATGCGTTTCATTAAAATTGAATTGAAAGTACAAATAGTCTTTGACTTATATAATAGTCAAGATTTAATATCAAGATTTACAACTAATCTAACTAATTCTACAGCTAATTATAACACGTGTAAGAGGTTTGTTATGTATGGAAGAGGTGGCTAAGAGAGGGAGAAGAAGAAACTAGAGAAGAAAACGATTTAGAATCCATAGAAAAATTGTAGAAAATGAATCTGAGAGAAAATAAAGAATAGTTTTTCTTGTAAAAATAATCGTCGAGTGTGAAATGAAAAATGTAGAGTGAAAATTGATTAAAAACATAAAAATCATTTGATATGAAAAACTACATGTTCTACTTTGCTTTTAGCTTTTAAAATGCATTAGAGAAGGGAACCATAATCACATAGGTTAAGAACTTATAAAGAAACATACAAGTATTAATAGAGCCCAAAGTGGATAAAGAAAAATAAAGGCATGCATGAATTTGATCAAAATAAATAAAATAAAAATAAAGGCATGCATGAAGCCCAAAAGGCAAAGACAAAACTGAATCCAGTAGTAATACAAAGATTGTTTGGACCAGAAACATGTCCCAACTGGACCCCAACTACAAAACACAAAAAACGACAGCAAGCAAGAGCAAAGAAACTCTTCGAAAAGGGTACAAGTCTAAAATTTCAAGTCCAAAAATCCCTCCCTCCCTTCTCTTTCCCCTGCCTCAACCCTCCTATTCCTTCCCCTATAAAATCCCCAATCGAATCTCTTTCCAAACTTATATAAAAAAGCCTTCCCACTTTCTCTCTGATTCTCTCTACTTCTACTTTCCGTTTGCATCGGATTGATTGCATCGTCAGCAGCTTCTTCTCTCCGCAACTTCTCCTTAGGGTTTTTCTTTCAACCAACGAGTCGTTATTTTTTTATTTCTTTTTCTCGGTATGGACTATGAAGTTTGCGAAAGTAGTGGTATGTTGCATTTATTAATGCCATATTATTGTATTGAACAATGCCTGGTGTTTCTCGGTTTCTTTTTCTTCACCCCTTTTCTTTCGATTTCGAGAATTGGATAATGGGTGCATATGGTTTTTGGGGTTTGGGTGGGGATAAGATGACGAATGAGGGTTCAGGGTTTAATTGGGGTCATTGGCTTTTTGTTCAATTTTATCTTGGAAATCCTGCCCTGTTCTTTTGCTTTCTGGGTTTTGTTTGTTTCCAGCTTTTAGGTTTTATTAGAACGCGTTTCCTTTAATTCTAATTGGGATTCGGAGATAGAGAAATCCATGATATAAAACGTATTATTTTTCCCTGTCTTATAAAAAAACTCTTTTCTTTCTTTTTTTTTTTCAATTTTTCCCCACAATATGCTAGAGTTTTAGTTGGTCGATGCTTGAGAATGAACAGCTATCTATTGTTAGAATAATGCAAGCGGAAGCTAAGTTTTAGAAACCGTGTTATTTATTAGAACTGTTGCAATAAATTTTCTACTTAGTTGGTATCTTTCTATGTCCGATTTATTGTCTATGTTCGGGTTTAGTCGCTGCCTCTACCAATAAATTTTATTCTATGATTGTTTGAGTTGTCCACTAGGTTTTGCACCGTGAGCTCTGGGTCTGGTTTCCTTCCCGACCAGCTATAGTATCCACAATCATATTTACATTGCCTTCTAATTTGACCATATTGTTTATAGTCCCCTTGACTCTCTACTCCTTGACATGGAAACCTAGTAAACGTTGGGAGTTTCTATGCATATATTGATTTACTTTTATAATAGTATACAAGAAGATTCATTATAGATCCAATAATTTCCAACTCTTTTACCTGTATTTGTTAGACTGCATTTCCTTGTTTTAAACCTTTTAAACAATAGCATTTAGAAACTAGTTATTGCCCTACGATGCCTGTTAGCAGCGTAATTGTGCATAATTTATCTGAAATGTCTACAGGTACTGATGATGATCTACCTCCATCACATCCAACTAGAGTTTCAATTAGGGGTAGTATTGCTGGAAATGGAAGATCTATCATAGGTTCTGCTTCACATTCCAGGATGCATTCTGACATGGAGACCCAAATACATCTACTAGAACAAGAAGCTTATTGTGCTGTTTTGCGTGCTTTTAAAGCTCAATCTGATGCCATTACTTGGGTATTTACTTTTCTGTTTCTACACTTACTGGTTTTGATAGGCTTTCGGCTTTCCTATTTATTTCATGTTGATTGGTGTGTGTGATGTGGCATATGCTGGCATCTTTAGGAAAAGGAAGGCCTTATAACAGAACTTAGGAAAGAACTGAGGGTGTCGGATGATGAGCATAGAGAGCTTCTGACTAAGGTTAACTCTGATGATATTATCAGAAGGATAAGGTTTGAATGCTTCACGAATTAGCCTGAATTTTTAGTGGCCTGGAATAGAATCAATGGCCTTGTCATATCTTATTCTGTTTAACGAGTTATAAACGGGCATTGCTAGCAGGGACTGGAGACAAACTGGCGGGAACCAGCCTGCACGACTTGGTGCATCTCATACTGTCCATGGTGTTTTGCCTAGTCCAACTGTTTCGGCATCCCGCAAGAAACAGAAGACATCTCAGTCGGTATATCTCTTACCATTTCTGGTGCAATAACAAGGTTTATAGACCTCTCATTATTAGTAGTTCTTTGTATTAAGCTTTCTTCTTTGGATGCTAGCTAGCAAAGCTGCTTTAGAACAGGGACCACATGCATGAAGCACTGATTTTTTTTCATGATAGAAATGCAAATGTGAACATTGACTTGATATACTTGAAAAATTCCCCTACAGGGTCAATCATTGCCTGGCTTATCCTCAGCAAAGCCTATGCATTACCCTACTGCAGTTTCTGCTGGAAGTAGGCAATTCAACAACCGAAGTACTGTTGCTGGCCTTTTGGCCAATGAGCGTGGTGAAGGAGCAACTTTTGATCCCTTAATTGGAAGGAAAGTGTGGACCAGATGGCCTGAAGACAACCATTTTTATGAGGCTGTAATCACTGATTACAATCGATCTGAGGTATATTCAAAGCATACAAAAACATCTTCTGTCACTCTCTGTTAGACTTATATTAAGCTGGAGCTTATAGTTGATAATGAAAATTTTAAAACACCGAACGTTTAAATTATATGCATGAAACGTAAGGCTTGGTCAGAGCTGCACATTGTCTGTTTGTTTATGCCATTACTTGACATAAATCAAAAGAATTTGATTCCTTTTCAGTCCCCAATGTTGCAATTATTTTTTTTGTCTTTGTTTTGCTATTCTATATGCACCTTTTGTTGACATGCAAATCAAAAGATTTATACAGCACCTTTTTATTTCCCAATTTTGCAACTATATTATATGTTTCTGTTTTGCTAATCTATCTGCAGTCTGTCAAATTCAATCTTTTGAGCTGGGATGAAGTATCAACACTATTTTCCCTTCAATTCACAGTATCTTAGGAAAATTCTTTTATTAGATATTAAGGCACCCATAGTCGTACAAAAGGATTGATCTTTATGCAATACAAGTTTATTATACGGTAACAGTTGTGAAAGGCTTTATAGAACTGTATCTATTAATTCTGTGTTATTGGTAAGCCATCATTGGTATATTTTATTGTTGTTTTACAGGGTCGACATGCTCTGGTGTATGATATAAATACAATAAATGAGACTTGGGAATGGGTTGATCTCAAAGAGGTAAAGTATATATGATTTTTTATCTTGAAGTTTGTCACTTGTGTGTGCTAGTCATTTCTTTGTGCAGCAGCAAAGTTACAATGTGTAGACAAATATGATTTTGCTAGTTTATATTGATAGTGTATAGTGTGTACTGCTCTTGATTCTATTTTGTGTCACTCATTAAGTGTTACCTATACTGTGTTGCTAAATTTAAATAAATACCAAATATTCTAAGTTCTAACATTAACATAAAAAAAGATATATATATATATATATATATATATATATATATATATGTGTGTGTATGTAAATTTCTCTCTTTTTAAACAAAAACATATTATTAAGGAGGGGGGCATACCTTATAAGAAACTAACTGGTTCTAACCAGGTACATGTCTCTTCCCTTTCAAAGCACTTCTAGAAATAAATAAATAAAAAATAACACTATAAAATGCCCACACAGTAGGTGGCAAATCCTATTAAACATTATTTATGGAGTTTGTGAAACATGTTGCAGGGAAATAATACCTCATTATTGGATTTTATTTGTCCACATTTTTTATGCCATACATTAGAAGTTGGAACTTGGAAGTTAGTTATGCCTTGTTTGAGCTGAAGTTTGTAGGCATTGGTGAAGAGATTTGAAGCCTTATGAAGTCATACTCTAGTGACCTCGTAATAAAAGGTCTATCTGAAAGCAAGCAAATATAAGATTGACAGTCAACTTGAAGATAACCCAAAGAATGTTTTTTTGGGTTCAAAAAGGAACGTTTTTTTTATTATAACCTTATAGTTATTATTTCTTGATTTATAACCATTATTTAGTATTATTCAAGTTTATATTCTAAGTGGTCCTGGTGTTATTTTTCTAGCAATCTTGATTGTGCATTTGTTTAGTGGTTTCGTTTTTAGTTGTCTGTCTTCATAGTTTGCTAGAAAGTGAGCCCTTATAGATGCCTATGAATTGTATATTTCGGTTGCCATTCCTGATGGCATCAATGCCCGGTATTCTTCATATCCTTCATTTCCGTGCTTTTCATATCAAGTTTTTTATCATCTTGATTTACCATATTTTTAATCTAAGCTATACCAGGAAAACCATATAGGGATTATGATACTAATCTTCTTATTGCTTATTATTTGAAGATTTGAAGTGCGTTGATATTTGTTTTTAATTGGTATCGTTTTAGAAGAGCTGATTTTGATAATCTAAAGCTGGCAATGGTTCTACTGCTTCATCAAAGTGGAAATCTTAGTGCGAATAGCTTTCCATATACATTTTATTGAGAACAATATTGAACTCCTAATGTTTACAGATTTCTCCAGATGATATCAGATGGGATGGTGAGGACCCAGGCATATCTTTTCGGGGAGGCCATGGTTTACATGGAGCTAAGAAATCTTTCAGTCATGGTGCTCCTGCTCCAGGTCCTGGAAGAGGCAGAGGTTCAGTGAAGGGCCCATGCAGAAAAGAATATTTTCCATTACAGAATGGTATTGCGAAGAAACTTTCCGATGATATTGAGTTGTTAAACACAGAGGCTCTAGTAAAGGAGGTATTTATGGAGAGCCGGCTTAACTGATTTCATTACACATCAGCTTGAGATAATTTACATTATATGTTGCTTTCTAATTTGATTTGATTCCTTTAAAAGGTGGAGAAGGTTTTCGATGCTAGCCATCCTGATCCCCATGAGCTTGAGAAGGCAAAGAAGACGCTGAAAGTAAGTTTGTCATTCATTCAAACACCTTAGAATATCTTTCCTTCCATCGCTTAGGACTGCAAAACTTAACCATTTTATGTAATGCAGGAACATGAACAAGCACTCATTGATGCTATTGCGAGGCTTGCTGATGCATCTGATGGTGATAGTGGTAACCAATATATGTATACATAGTGCTCTATTTCTTCTGTATGCTGCAGATAGTCTATACTGAGACTCATCTTATTGCACAGTTTTAATTCCATTTGATTTGGGGAAAAGCTAGCTGTCTTTTCTTTGTTTCGCATTTGCGTTTTTTTTTTGCTATTAATCATCTAGCATTGTTCTGTTGATCGAAATCGAGGATTCTTTTTCTCTTTTAATTCCATACATAGTCTATACATAGCGTTTTTTAATTCCATTTTAATATGTGATACGGGCTTATTAGAGAGATGGATTAATATTATAAGATGTGCATCACAAATGAAATTGAATGCAGAATGTAAGCCTGGACATGCACTACTTGGTTTTTTGGTTTCTAATGATGCCATTTCAACTCTGGTGCATACAAAGTAAATCATGTCTTAATTCCTGTACACCGGGGAGGCTCATTGTTTTGTTGGTGTATTTGATTATCAGATGGAGAACAAACTTACTCTCGTGGGCAACCGATGGAGCAGCTGTGAGTATGCAGCAGGCAGCAACAAACACTGTAAGAGTGAAAGTCTGAAAGATATTAAGGTTGCATCCGAATTGCAGTAGATAACTTAGTTGATCTTTTCTCACTTTAATTTGTTGTGGATTTTTGCATCTGGTCCCTTGTTGGATAGAAAGTTGCGAAATCGCAGCCTAAACATAAGACGCTTCAAATTTAGCTCGCTCCATGATAGAATCTGGAATGTAAAATTATTCATGGCTGCCGTCAATGTAAAAGTTTTGATTTCATGTATTTGTGGAAACCAAGCTTTGTTCATGCAGCTGTTCAACATTTGTGCATCTGCAAGCAACTAATTGATGTGACATTTGATATGAATGGATGATTCAATCTAATGTCACTAGATGCGCCACAAATTGTTGGTAGCTTTTAGCATGTTCTAAGCAGATGGGATTTGGGCAACATAAGCTAAAGTTGGATTGTATTTAGAAAAGGTGTTGTTAGTAACATTATGGGCATGTATGTTATCATTCTTGCAAATGCTGGATTTTAGGATTGTATGCCACCAAAAGGGATTAGAGAGAGAGAGAGAGAGAGAAAGGGATGAAATTATAGGAGTATTTGTGAAATGTATAAATCATGGTAGATTAAAAATTCTCAATTAGCTTTTAAGGAGAAATGATTTTGATCCAGTGTTGCTAAAGTTTTAGATTTCCCCAAGACCTCTTTTTTACAAGGTATTCGCACATCGTTTTCACCAAAGCCCGTTACAATTTTATCTTTTTTGTCATTAACATTTTTTTAATTTTTAGTTAAATTTAACTTGTAACTTTTTTGATATATTTTTAATATGTTTAAATGAGAAATAGGTGCTCTGATATCTTTTTTGTAAAATGTCATTAACATTTTTTTAATTTTTCAATATATTTTTTGAACTTTAGGTGCCTACATTATTTTTTTCAGTAAAAATAGGTACCTATAATTCTAACCGTTATAATTTTAAGTGCTCGGCCGTTAAAAAATTGTTACCCAATAAGAATGTGACGCGTGACATTTTTTATTATTATATTAAAAAATTAAAAAAGAATATAATTAAAAAAATTAAAAGTTATAAAAAAACCCAAAATATCTAATACCCAAAACCATAAATTCTTCAAATTGTCGTTGGCGTCATTAAAAATAACCACTACTATAGCCAGAAGCCACCGCCTATTTTTTCTAACTACCCATCGTCGTCGACCGTCGGTAAGTGTGTCAATCGAACATCGTTTGAATAGAACCATTCACATTTTTCGCTCAATCGGCACTCTTCCTATTGGTTACCAACGATGAGTAGTGGGGAGAAATAAGGGGCGACCTCCAGTGACAGCGGCGATTGCGGCGTCAATTTATAGTTTTGGGTATTAGGAATTTGAGTTTTTTTTTTTTTGAAATTCTGGGTTTTTTAAAAAAAATTTAAAATAATAAGGCTTAAACCAAAAATAGGTGCCCAAAGTATGCCTTTTTTGAACTTTAGGTGCCTAAAATATTATTTTATAAAAATAGGTGCCTGGAATTTTAAAAGTTATAATTTTAGGTGCCTACCGCTAATAGGTGTTAATTTTTTTAACCAATCAATGCTTGACACGTGATATATTTAATTTATTTTTCCAAATTTAAAATTAAAAACAAAAAACTTTTTGGATTTCATAAAATCTTAAAAGTTTACAATTTTTACAAATCAGTCCCTAAATGTAACCCCTCGTCCCGGGCTAGACGACAGACCGGTCCGAGCAGATTACACGGAGAAAATCGAAGCGAAACCCGTTAAGGCTCCACTTCGATTAGCAACTACATTTTTTTCATTGATTATCTTGTCTAAACGTATCATTTAGTCCTATGTGAGAAACGACAACGAAAAAGATAAAGGAAAAGATACAAATGAGGCGTAAGGTAATACAAATTTACCGAGTGACATGTTATGTCCAATTGCATGCTTAAGAAACCAAAACCATACATAAACGATGCACATAAACTTAACAAGGGAACATACAACCAACGAGACTAAAACTCGACATCCGAGAACCTTTGAAGATGCTAAAAAGCCCAAATACAAGCTTGCGTTTCGAAACATGCTTGCCTGTTTCGATATGTGGGCTCCAGTTCAAAAGCCAGACCAGGTTGTACCGATACGGTCCACTCCGTTCCGGTACGGGGGTCTCCAGTAACAAAGCGTTCCGGAACAGGTTTCGAAACGGGCACTCACAGAAGCAATCTGTATCGAAACGCGTACCGAAACGGGAGCTCACAGTGTCGAATCGTATCGAAATGACACTACCCCCGTTCGAATACGAGTATCCCTGGAGTTATACCCGTTCCGAAACCACCACACGCGTTTCGAAACGCCTGCCCTCTGTGTGACCCTAAAGACAGTTTTCTGCATCTCCAAGTGTTCCCAAACATACCCCAAAACCACAAGAGTCAAGTAACATCAAACATACACATAATCTAAAGGCATCCCATCCTACTACAAACATGATTAACTATAAAGCATACACAATCAAGGCCATTCATTCAAGGAAACATCATCCTCATCACAGAGCATAAAAACAAGGTTACATGCATTCAAATACAAAACATAAGCATTCATGAAGCAAGGTTTACATACTTTCAAGACAACACATAAAAATGGTTTACAAATCCACATCATAAAAGCACTAACAAAATAAAGACAATACATAGGAGTCTAGATACACGCTTCTACAACACGTAGCATCCATGTTGCTAAACTACTGCTTTATTTGCTAAAACCATACTTGAGCAACCACAAACGCGCTTGGATGCCCTTTTCTTGCTCCTTGCTAACTCCACACTAATGATATGCATTGCCGAAAACGAGAGCGTAAGCTAGAAGCTTAGTGAGGGAGCTCTAAAACAAAACATCGACAATGCAGGGTTCAAGCATGGCATCCATGAAACATACACAAGGCATACATATTCACCAACATAGCAACACAGCCAACGTTACAAGAATGCATGAACATGGCAACTTACCTCATGTTATGCTAAACAAGGTATAACAAGTATCTTACACAACAACCACACATGAACAAGTATATTGACAACTATTAGCTTACTCAGATATGCGGATAACTTCCGTTGGGATTTTCACCCCTAACGTACTCAACAACAATTACATTCCGGTGGGGTTACACTCATCACTGTTTTCACTCATGGATGGGATTACACTCATCACCACATGCTAACATTTTATGGTGGAATATTACCTCAATGTACTCCTCCTTGATGACTACACGTCACCAAGGCCACGCGCGAATTTGACTCTTACCGTGTGCACACTCATCCTAATGATTGATCATTTATACCCAGTAAGTAACTAGTGCCAATCATACTATACGAGTATCACCATGATTTCAAGATCATGCCACACAACATATCATCATCAATGAACAACATCAATATATATCACAACATGCTTAATCGAACACATACTACGCAAATCCACATTTGTGCACATTAAGCAAAAACTCATTAAGCAAACAAGAGATTAAGCTACCAACTTAATCTCGACATTGGATTGGCCTACCAAGCACAACCCAACACTGCAACCACACACTTGAACCAATTTAAAACCATTTTAAACAAACCACTCACCGAACACCCTTAAGCAAACCGAGAAAGCCAAATCAAGCCTCTAAACTTCCCGGAATCGAGCCCAAAGCTTCTCCAATAATTTCCCTTGGTTCTAATCAATCAAAAACAACACATTACTCAACCAAATCATCCACAAAACACTGTCACAAATCAAACTACAACCACAAAGCCATTTCTCTACATTTCCAACCAAGAACCAACCCAAAAATCCTCATTTTCGGACTCCCACACAACCCAGCAGAAAATCACTAATCTCAACACCCAAATCATCATTAAACACCTTCAAAACAACTCTCAAGCATCAATATAACATCAGCCCCACTCTCCTACACCAAACTACCTCAAAAACCCAAGTTTTCAACTTTTTAAAATACCCACAAAAACCCATTTCGGGATTTTCCTCAAAACCTCACCATTTTCATATATAATGTACTTAAGGGCAAGATTAAAACACCTATTAACTTTACAAATCAAAACCCACATGAAAACCCATCAAAGCTTCAACCTTTTTCTTATACTTTTGAAAACTTGAAAACTTCAAAAATAGTGTTTATGCAAAAATAAAGCCATAGAAACGTTCAGAATAAAGAAGAGAAGTCAAAAATAATCTTACCTTGAAGAGAGCTCTTGAAATGGTGAAGAAATTTGATGGAATAGTAACTTAGGGTTTGGGGGGAGGTTTTGCCGTGAAAACATGAAAGGAAGAAGAAGATGGTGATATTTTTTTTTGTCAAAAGGCACTTTTTACTCATCTTTTCCCTTATTTTAAAATTATTATTTTGCCCTTAATGATATCTCAAGCCTCTTTTAATTAAAACCAAGCCCAATTTAATTTTAAAACGAGCCCACGACTCGAACTCGATTCTCACACTCAACTCCCGACACCTAAACCCGAGTGTTACACTAAATCCCTAAAACTACCCAAACCCAAATCCCCAAATTGATGCTTCTTCCGCCGCTGATCACCCGCCCCTAAGCACACCCCTTTGGTCGCCGAACCAATGCAGTCATTTTCTCCAACACGACGTCGCCGAAAACAGCGAACGACGTGCAGCCGAACATTGAACGCGAAATTGACGTTCGGCTTGCACGCCGTTCTCCATTTTAGGCGACGTCGTGTTGGGAGAAATGACCGCCTTGGTCCGGCAACTAAAGGAGTGTGCTCAGGGGCGGCGACTGGCGGCGAAAGCGGTAACGATCTGAGGGTTTAGGTTTGGGTAATTTTAGGGATTTGTGGACTGTTTTGTAAAAAAATCAAAATTTTGAGATTTTATGATAAACTGGATTTTTTGGGTGTTTTTTTTAAAAATTAAAAAAATCAAATTAGTGCCACATGTCAAGCATTGGTTGGTTAAAGATTTTTTTAACACCCATTAACGACAGACACCTAAAATTATAACTTTTGAAACTTCGAGCCCTTATTTTTACAAAATAATACTTTAGGCACCTAAAGTTCAAAAAATGCATACTTTGAGCACCTATTTTTGGTTTAAGCCAAATAATAATAATAATAAAAAATATGTCACATGTCACATTCTTATTGGGTAACCATTTTTTAAACGGACGGACACTTAAAATTGTATCGCTGGAAACTTTAGGCACCTATTTTACCAAAAATACTTTAGGGCCACACACGTGGTTGGATCTGGGTTTCTTAGGATGAACACTATCACATTTTTCACTAGAGTCACTCGTTGGGTTAACTTGTATAAAGATTGAAACACTACTTTTACATAGAAATACTGATAAAGGAATTAAAATTTTGGGTCAACTGCATAAATGATTCGTGAACTTTAAGAATTTTATATTTTAGTCATCGAATTTTTAAAACTTGTAATACTGCCATTGAACTTTTAATTTGCTATTATTATGGCTACTGCCGTCAATGGAAAATGATAAATACAAAAGACATGTCACCACACATGACCGTCTATGTATACACTAAATTTTTAATGATTCTTTTGGAATTCTTATAAACTTTTCAATTTTTTGAATATTTTTATAATTTTAAAAAATTTATTAAGATAAATAGTATCAATAGTTTCATTGAAAATTGACTTAACAATTTTGTTAAAAATTAGGGTTAAATTTAACTAAAAATGACAATATCTAATTTAATAATAAATATAAATTTAAATATAAATATTTAGGCTAAATTTATCATTATAAATTTTATCTATCCTAAAATTTTTGGACATATACAAAATTTTTATGTAGATGATACATGGACAACACAATCAATAATGTAACACCCTAAACCGGGCCTAGGATTATTGCTACCAATTTGAATCTCTAAATAGTGAAATAAGTCACAATTGAATAAAATCTAATTAAGGATCAAAGTGTAAAAATCAAGGAATTGAAGAACCGAATTAAAAAGAGAACAAAAGACAATTGAATTATGACTTAATTGGAAGATTGGAAGAACAAGTGACCAAATTAAAGTTACTAACTTGAAAACTCTAGCAAATATAAGGAATGCATGCCAAATTACCAATATCCCACAAATATCCTTGATTAATCTTTATTAGTGGAATAATTAAGGGATAATTTGGTCAATTCATTAGGGAAAATTAGATAGTGATCAACCAACCCTCTCCCCTTCACCATTCTACCCGAATCGTTTAGAGACAAGAGAGAAAAGAGAGCTTGAGGGGAAAAAGCTTGAATCCATGCTGTTCAGCTTGGTTTAGCTTCAAATTTAAGTCTAGCTAGCTTAGTGAGTAAGGTAATTTTTTGATTCTTTTGTGAATGTCATGTTTGTGTTATTTGATTTGAAGAAGAATTGTGATTTGAGTATATAGAATGCTGGAAATTATATGAACATGAAATCGGCCCATGTGTAATTGTTGAAATTGATCTTAAAATTGTTAGATGGCATGATTAGGTTGAAATATATGCTCAAATGGTTGTGATAGATGCTGGAAATGAAGAATCAAAAGCATGAAACTAGGATAGTCTAGCTTGAAACTGTTTTGTTGAATTGAAATTAAAGTTGTATAAACATGTTAAATTGAGTTAAATGAACAACATGCTCCGTTTAGATCGCTTTGATAAATCTATATGGACTGACTAAAATGTGTATAGACATGTATGAAAGCTGGAAATCTATGCCAGGACTTGAATTTAATGAATCTAAGAGATTAAATGTTGCGTGTAAAATAGTCTATCGTAATTATAGTGCAAGTATACACGACGCAAGTAGTAAAGTGATACGAAGTATCGGATATCGTCTCCACAGGGATTGGGCTAATAGCTTCACCTAAATTCACTACACGAAGTAAAGGAAATAATTATGAGAAGTTGTCACGAATAATAATGTAAAAACGTAAATAAAGGAATTGAAATATCAAGATAGAGAGAATGGGCTGGTATTGAATTGCTCAGTAGTGCAGGTATTGAATTGCTTAGGATCTCCAGTTCTGTCGTCGCACCCGTCGCCGACAGCACCTGTCGCGGCGTCTGTCCGTTAGCTGTCGCGGCAGCGAACACTAACTCCGTACTTCAAGCTTGGCAAGAATCCCTGATCTGCCTTGCCCTATCCCTAGGCACAAGTCTGTCGATGATCACGTCTTTGATGATACCTCCCGACATGAATCGAAGGATGAACACCGATGTGTATGAATTCTTCCTTAGCCACTTAACCTCGCCCTATCCCTAGGCACGAGATGGTTCAACTATAAACTAGAGAACGCGCTCTTATCTCTTTCGTATACTTAACTCTCCCGATGCTAAGTAAATGGATAACCTCACAATGCTCTCCCGATGCTCTTGCAAGATATTAAAACCAAGATAAAAGAACTTGAAGTTTATTTTATTGAACTTGAAAAATCCTAAAACAAAGCAACCCTTGCAACTACTTTACAAAACAACCCGTAGCCCTAGGGGATTTTAGAACATATCGGTGACAGGTAAACGACAGGGTTTAGGTTTCGGTTATGGGGTAATCGGTTATGCCCTAGGTTTAATCTATGCCCTTATATAAGCTTTGGGCTCAAGTTATCTAATGTAACAAGGATTACAACTTTAATTAAAAGTAAGATTCTAATAAAAACTAAATCTCTAAAGACTCCTACTTTCCAGCCGCATCCTTGCTTTTAGGGATTTCCTCTCCTTGAGCTTTGGCTTGTCATATCTTTTGATCCGGGGCTTGGAAAAATATTCGGCTTCCACACGACAGACGAGCAGATTTTTCTCTATCTATCGAGGTCCACTTCACTTTTCCTCTTCATAAATCTGCTGTCACCATGCTGTCACGACAGGTCCATGACAGGTTCGTCTTCTTCAGCTGCTTGTTCAGTTCAGCTCTCCTGCTTATCTGCCCTGCGCCTGCCTTCGACATCTACTGTGACAGATACCTGCAAAAATAGCCATCTTTTAGTAGAATCCGTGCCTTTTGTATAATTGTGATGTTTTATTGAAAACTAACCTAAATGCAATGCAATGATGCTTGAATGCAGCAGAAATATGGGTTAAAAAGGGTGTAAATAATAGAACTTTTACACACTCAACACACCCCCAAACTCAAGTTTTTGCTTGCCCTCAAGCAATGTAGACTTAAAAGAAAACTGAAAATTTTTGTGTTGGCCTTTAAACAGTGAACTGTCCCTTACCTGTCGCTCATTCTCTAAGGCGACAGCAACCTGTCGGAAAGGTTAGGATCTGTCCGGAATCTCCCTATAGCTCTCGTGCAGTGTGTGCATGCTTGTGAACAATTATATGCTAAGATTCTCTTAGTTTCACTAGAATATTCAACTCCTTAACTCGAACTTTTATGCCAAAGTTTATTTTTTTAGAAGGCACATTTTCATGCTTCTTTTTCTTCTATTTTCAGCTAAGTTTTTCTAGAGCCAGTTTCAGGCACCTCTAGTTAGCTTCCTAGAGCCGGTTTCGGGCACCTCTAGGTTTTTGATTTTCTTTTTCTAAACTTCTTTCCTAGAGCCAGTGTTAGGCACCTCTAGGGGCTATCCAAGTTCTAAGCTTCCTATTCTAGTTTGGCTAAAAGAAATCTAAGCAATATAACAGTCACAAAAGTGTTTAAGTTTTCAGAACTATAGAAAGGCTCTAAACTTTTCCTTAACCTGTCCTAAAGATGCTGCCACGACAGAGCCGTCATGACAGGTAAGTTAACTTCAAAGATTTAAGCCAACAGTTTAAATTTTCTGAATTTTCTGATTTTTTTTAAAAGAACTTAAATAAATAACACAACAATTAATAAAAGATGTACTAGGACTCCATTGGAATGGAGGGTTGCCACCCCCAAACTCGAGGGTTGCATTGCCCTCAATGCAAAATGACATGAAAAATAAAAGAAAGAAAAACAAAGTACATCACAAAATATAAAGGCAGGCAGCAGTAAAGGAAAAAATAAAAACTTAAATTTTTATTCGCTGTCCTCGCTGCTGCTGCTGACGCGGATCTGATGGCGGCGTCTGCGCTGTGGAGGGGGCTGGGCAGGTTCCGGAGCAGGTTGATCAACAGGTTCATCAGCCTGTTGAGGTGCAGGTTCATCGGCAGGTTGAGGGGCAGGTGGCTCCACTAGTCGGACATCGGAACTGCTGCCGCTGTCCCATGATGTGCTGGTTGTGATGGCTTTGGACAGCCTTCTCTTATTTGCCACGTGCTTAATACGTTTTACCCGTGTGAAGTCGCTGTCCAAATTCCTCCGGACAAGAGGGCTGTCATCAGTGGCAGCTCGCTTGGTTCCTCGAGGGGAGGTGTCTGCCGGAGGGCTGCCGGCTGCCGTCGGGGCAGGGGATGGTGTGGAGGAGGCAGATTCTCCGTGGGGAGAGACAGGTGGTGTGGGAGTGGGGGAGGGGATATTGAAATAATGGGCGGGGAAGGTGGGGAAGATGACATCCGAATAATTCAAAGTATTAGTGATGAAATTTACCGTTGCATTTGAGAAGTCACGGATGAAGGTCATCAAACCCATTTGGCGCTCCTCTACCCTCAGGATGGCAGCAAGGATGTGGGCGTTCTGATCTGTCGGAGCGGTGTTGGTGGCAGCTTCTGGGGCAGGTTCGGTGGCAGGTTCATCATCGGAATCAGCAAGAGGGGCGTTGGGGTCGAAGGCATTGAGTGGCGATACGACTATGACCTCCATGAGGCTGGAGATGTTGTTGTCTGTCCAACCGCTGCCCTTCTTGATTTTGTCGGAGGGCTCCTCTGGTACAGCAGCACAGCGGCAGAGGGCGGTGATGGTGAACGGCAGGCAGAGTCGTGAGTCTGTGCGGAAAGCACAGTCGAGGATGCTGTCCCTCATGTATCTGCCCACATTGATGGGCCTGTTGTGCATAATGGAGTGGATAAGGGCCAGCCGCTGTCGGTTGACTGTCGTATGGTGGGATGAGGGCAGGATACGCTTTTTGATGAAAGCGTTCCATAGTTTCGCCTCAGGGAGTAGCTGCGCCCTATTGACGGAGTTGGGGTTCTTCTTACAGGTGCTCCATGTCGTGCCCGCCTCTGTCAACTCCCTCATGACAACATCATGTCCAGCAGCGTCGAGGGTGTCCCAAAATTGTTGGTGAGCATCATCATTGGGGCCAAAGAAGAGGCCGAACACATGGTTGATGCTGCTGGCGGTGAAGGGGACTGCCACTCCTCGAACGGTGACAAATGTCGCCGTTTTGCTGTCGATGGCCTCATAGAATTCTCGGACCAAAGTATCATTAATCTCTGCCGGCTGCTCGGCAAAATCCTCCCAAAGTTGTGCTGTTATGGCCTGCATGATGAACGGCCGGAGTCCCATATGGGGGGCATCTATGTTATAGATGAAGCCACGCTCTTCCCATAGCTCCTTTTTAGCGAACGGGGATGCTGCTGCTGAAGAAGAAGCGGCGACAGCGTTCTGACGGGTTTGTCGTGATGACATTTTGGTTGCAAGGGCTGAAAAAAGGAAGGAAATAGATAAAACTAGAGGAGAATAACAAGAGAGAAAAAATCAGAAGTGATGAAAAATGAAAAGGGGAAGGGGTTTATATAGCGGTCGAGTAGCTGCCCATTTAATGCCGCAACGGCAGGCAGGAATAACGGGGCGGCAGATTGAATGTAGCGTGTCTGACGCGTCTGACACGCATTTATGCGTCTGCTGTGCGTCTGCCGCACGCTTCTGCGTCTGTAGTGTCAGCCTGTTGACAGCCTGTCAAGTCCGTCTGCGCCGGCAGCTGAAACGACAAGTTATCATAAATGGGCTTTATTGGGCTGGTGGATGGGTGGTGGTCTTGGGCCACTTCTTCTTTCTCACTTGACTCCTTTATTTCCTAAAAACTGAAATTAGAAAAACAAAACGTTATTCGAATAAAATAAACCTAATTTCCTAATAAATGATAATAAATAATAAAATAAATAAAAATAAAAATTAGGTTAAATTAGGGATGCCTTGTGGGGCATCACCTAAAGTAACCACTTCCTGTATTCCTGGGGCTTCAGTCCCCTAATAATGCTTGAGGCGTTGTCCATTGACTTTGAATTGGTGCCCGTCCTTTAATGATTGAATTGTAATGACACCATGGGGAAAAACTTGAACCACTTGGAACGGGCCAGACCATCTAGATTTAAGCTTCCCTGGGAAGAGTTTCAACCTAAAATTAAACAACAACACAAGCTGCCCTGGGCAGAACTGACGTGGCAACAACTTCTTGTCATGCCACTTCTTTGTTTTCTCCTTGTATATTCTTGCGTTGTCGTAGGCCATCGTCCGTATTTCATCGATCTCATTCAAATCTAACAGCTTTTTCTGGCCTGCCTTGTCCAAGTCCATGTTTACTGCCTTGATTGCCCAATATGCCTTGTGCTCTATCTCGACAGGCAGGTGACAGGTTTTCCCATAAATCAAACGGTATGGAGACATGCCCAATGGAGTCTTGAAAGCTGTCCTGTATGCCCATAATGCATCATTCAGAAGTAGAGACCAATCTTTCCTAGTTGGTTTAACCATCTTTTCAAGAATGTTCTTCACTTCCCTGTTGGAAATCTCAGCCTGTCCATTGGTCTGTGGGTGGTATGCTGTCGCGATCCTGTGCTTGACACCATATTTCTTCAAGGCGGCAGCAATTACCCTATTATCGAAATGTCTCCCTTCATCACTGATAATCGCCCTAGGGATGCCAAATCTAGAAAAGATGTTTTTGTGCAAAAACTTTTGGACCGTTTTGGCATCATTTTTTTGAGTTGCGATTGCTTCTACCCACTTGGAGACATAGTCCACTGCTAGGAGGATGTAAAGATTTCCACATGAAGATGGAAAAGGTCCCATAAAATCAATCCCCCAAACGTCAAAGATCTCGACTTCAAGGATGTTCTGCAGTGGCATCTCGTTTCTCCTCGAGATGTTACCTATCCGCTGGCACCTGTCACAGTTCTTGTAAAAGTCCTGTGCATCTTTATATAGTGTCGGCCAGTAGAACCCTGACTGCAGCACCTTGGCAGCAGTTTTGTTGCCTCCTAAGTGTCCTCCATATTGTGAAGCATGACAGTGATGGAGAATGTCTTCTTGCTCTTCTTGTGGTACACACCTCCTTATAACCTGATCTGCGCACATTTTGAAAAGAAGAGGTTCGTCCCAATAATAATGCTTAACATCATTTTGGAACCTCTTCCTGGCTTGATAATTAAGATCAGAAGGTAATATTCCGCTAACTATAAAATTAACGAAATCAGCATACCAGGGAAGGTCAGAAGACTTACCTGCCGCCATGGCTGTCGCGACAGCGATTGCGGCAGCAAAGAGCTGCTCATCTGGGAAGGTCTCCAGTATGTGTGTCTCATCGAATGGTAGACTCTGTCCCTTCTCCAACCTCGACAAGTGATCTGCCACCTGATTTTCTGTCCCCTTTTTGTCTTTGATTTCAAGGTCGAACTCTTGTAATAGCAAGATCCATCGTATCAACCTAGGCTTTGCATCCTTCTTTGCGAACAAGTACTTAAGGGCAGAATGATCGGTGTGCACTATTACCTTCGTTCCAAGTATATAAGAACGAAACTTGTCGATGGAGAACACCACAGCTAACAGCTCCTTTTCTGTGGTGGTATAGTTCACTTGGGCATCATTCAATGTTTTACTGGCGTAGTATATGACATGAAACATCCTGTCCTTGCGCTGCCCAAGTGCTGCCCCGACAACATAGTCACTGGCATCACACATGATCTCAAATGGTTGTGTCCAGTCTGGTGGCTGTACTATGGGGGCTGTCACTAGCTTTTCCTTCAGAACCTTGAATGCTTCAGTACATTCTTCATTAAAGTCAAAGGGTCGGTTCTGCTCTAAGAGATGACATAGGGGCTTCGTGATTTTTGAGAAATTCGCAATAAATCTCCTATAAAAACCAGCATGCCCTAGAAAACTCCTAATGCCCTTGACTGTGGTTGGCGGCGGCAGCTTCTCAATTACCTCTATTTTGGCCCTGTCGACTTCTATCCCACGGCAGCTAATCTTATGGCCAAGGACTATCCCCTCATCCACCATAAAGTGGCATTTTTCCCAATTTAAAACAAGATTAGTTTTTTCACATCTTTCAAGTACCTTTTGTAAGTTGCCGAGGCAGCTCTCAAAATCGTCTCCAAAGACAGAAAAATCATCCATGAAAATCTCAAGGAAGTCCTCAACCATGTCGGAGAATATAGCCATCATGCACCTTTGGAAGGTGGCAGGTGCATTACAGAGTCCAAACGGCATCCTCCTAAATGCGTATGTTCCGTAGGGGCAGGTGAAAGTCGTTTTCTCTTGATCCTCTGGTGCAATAGCAATTTGATTGTAACCTGAGTAACCATCAAGAAAACAATAGTAAGGTTTACCCGCTAATCTATCAAGCATTTGATCAATAAAGGGTAAAGGAAAGTGGTCTTTTCGGGTAGCTTTGTTAAGCTTCCGATAGTCCATACAAACCCTCCAACCGGTCACAGTCCTGGTTGGGATTAACTCATTGTTTTCGTTGGTTATCACGGTCATGCCTCCTTTCTTGGGAACACATTGCACCGGGCTTACCCATTTGCTATCGGAGATGGCGTATATAATTCCAGCATCTAACCATTTAATGATTTCCTTACGCACTACCTCCTTCATCGCATGGTTTAACCGCCTTTGGGCATCTATAGTCGGCTTATGATCTTCCTCAAGGAGGATTTTGTGCATGCATAATGCCGGACTAATGCCTTGAATGTCTGCTATCGTCCATCCAATCGCCTTCTTGTGCTGCCTTAACATGTCGATCAGCTGTCGTTCCTGTTCCTGCGGCAGCTTAGCAGAGATGATTACGGGCAGTGTGTCATCACAACCAAGATAAGCATATTTAAGCTGCCCTGGCAGGGGCTTAAGTTCTAAGACAGGTGGTTCAACAGTAGAGGGCTTTTGGATTAAATGGTTATCCGAAGTGTAATTCAAAGGTTCGAATAACTTACCTGGACGATAGTCTAACCAGTCTACCTCCTCATGACCTTCAGTATCAGATGTATCGGATTCAGAGGAGTCGCTGTCGTCGGTGCTGTCGTCGTTGCTGTCGTCATTGCTGTCGTGACAGGTCTGTAGATGGCTGTCGCAGCAGTGACCAAATTTTATATCACGGCAGCCCGACCTGATGCAGGGTTGATCAAAGGTCACCTCAATGATGGCCTTGCATTCCTCATCCACATCAGCATGTTTCATCGCTTGGAGAACATTCAACTTAATTTCTTGATCGTTCACGCGCATGGTAAGTTCTCCTTTCTCCACATCAATCAATGATCTGCCCGTGGCTAAGAAGGGTCGCCCAAGGATGACTGGTGCGTTCTCATCTGCCTCACAATCTAAAATAAGAAAGTCAGCAGGAAAAATAAGTTTATCCACCCTTACCAAAATATCTTCAATTTTTCCCTCGGGGTGAACGTAAGAGCGGTCGGCTAGCTGTAGGGTAACTGCCGTGGGCCGCGCCTTGCCAATACCTAGTTTCTGAAAAACAGATTTGGGCATTAGATTAACACTAGCACCAAGATCACATAATGCCTTACCCACAAATCTGTCACCAATTACGCAAGGTATGATGAAGCTCCCCGGATCCTTCTTTTTCTGGGGTGGCTGCCGATGAAGAATACTCATGCAACCTTCTGTCATCTTTACCGTTTCAAATTCCCCAAGTTTAGATTTTTTCGACATAACATCCTTGAGAAATTTAGCGTAACCGGGCATCTCCCTAACAGCATCTAACAACGGAATATTAATATGAACCTGTTTAAAAATATCATAAATCTTTTTAAGTTGAGATTCATGCTTAGTTTGCTGTATCCGTTGCGGAAAAGGTGGTGGAGGACGGTAATCAGCAATGCGTCCTTCCCACTGCATGCGAATCTGAGGACGATACTCTTCTTTTTTCTCCTCTGTCGCTTCTGCTGTCGTGACAGGCTCATCGACAGCAGTCTGTTTATCACCTGTCGGGGCAGCTTCCTCGGCAGGTTTATCCAAGGCAGGTTCCTTTTCTGTTTCAGCTTCTTTTTCCGGCCCTGGTAACTTTTTCCCACTCCTAGTAGTAATTGCCTTACATTGCTCATGTGGGGGCGGTCTAGCATTTTCAGTATTACTAGGGAAACCTCCATTCTGCCTTGGCTTAACATGCTGCGACACCTGACCCATTTGTGTCTCTAGAGATTTCAAGGTAGCCTCATGGTTTGTCATTCTCATCTTGGTTTCGTCCATAAAGTTTTCCGTCTTCTTGACAAACTGATTAATATTCTCCATATACGTACCAGTCTGAGACATAAAGGTGGCCAGAGTCTGCTCCAATATACTACTCGTGGCAGGTGGTGGCTGCTGTTGTTGCTGAGGTGGCAGGTTCTGCGGCAGATGCTGTCGCGTCAACAATCTAGGACCCCCTGATTTTGATTATGCGCTTGTGGATTCAGAGCGTTGTTTGGGTTACTCCAGGAGAATTTGGGATCCTTCCTCCAATTGGGATTATAGTTGTTGGAATTGTAGTTCGGCTTGTAATTTCCAACATATTTTCCCTCTTCTATATTTATTGGGCACTCATCCCTACTATGATTTCCCTCACAAGTAGCACAAACTTCCTCGACAACAAATCCTTGTAGTTCATCATCATTCAATAACTTTTTCATGGCTTTAGTAAGGAATGCTACTTGCGATTTCATAGTGCTGTCGGCCTCATAGTCCTTGACAGCAAGTACCCGTTTACCTCCTCTTCTAGCGGTTGGAAACTGCTCCTCATTCTTATCCAGATGTTTTAAAACTTGCAGGGCCTCGTCCGGATCTTTATCCAATAATAGTCCATTTGCTGCAGAATCAATTCGAATGCGAGTTTGTAAGTTAGCAGCATTATAAAACTTAGTTACCTGATTCCAGACGGGGAATCCATGCATTGGGCAGTTTCGAAGAAGAGTTGTAAATCTGTCCCAGGCCTCGTGCATTGGCTCGTCATCTTCCTGTTGAAAAGTAGCAATTTCATTACGTAATCGCTCAGCTAAATGTGAAGGATTAAAACGAGACAAAAATTCACGAGTTAAATCTGCCCAAGTCATAATAGAACCCGGTGTAAGTTTATTCCACCAAGTTTTAGCTCTGTCCCTCAATGAATGGGGAAATAATCGAAGCCTCAGTATCTCCGGACTAACTCCTGGCAGTCTAAACGAACCACAGATCTCCTGGAACGTTTTGAGATGCTCCCTGGCATCTTCTGTCGCAGAACCACTGAACTGTCCGGCGTTGTTGATCATACTAAACATGACAAGTTTAAGCTCGAAGTTGTCAACATCAATATCCGGCAGCGTGGTCTCCAGCTCTACATGATCGTTCAGCATGTAGTCACGACATGACCGTCGTCCACCTGCCGCGGGCGGGTCACCGACAGGCGGTACATTATCACCGACAGGCTGATTACGGGCCATCTGCTCTAGCTGTTTCTCAAGGTATTCGTTTCGGTCTAAGAGGTGGCGAATCTGTTTCTTGAGATTAAAGGAACGTTCGATCTCCGGATCTAATTTATACTCAGGATCTTCACCTCTTTTCGATCTGCGCATAAACAGGAAAACCTTGTGAAAAGCAAGAGTTTAAAACACAAAAGAAAAATTAAAGAAAATAAAAATAAAAACAAAAAACAAAAACGAAAATAAAAACAAAAAGTGCAAGGAAAGAAAGGTGTAGTTATGTTGCCAATCCCCGGCAACGGCGCCAAAAACTTGTTGCGTGTAAAATAGTCTATCGCAATTATAGTGCAAGTATACACGACGCAAGTAGTAAAGTGATACGAAGTATCGGATATCGTCTCCACAGGGATTGGGCTAATAGCTTCACCTAAATTCACTGCACGAAGTAAAGGAAATAATTATGAGAAGTTGTCACGAATAATAATGTAAAAACGTAAATAAAGGAATTGAAATATCAAGATAGAGAGAATGGGCTGGTATTGAATTGCTCAGTAGTGCAGGTATTGAATTGCTTAGGATCTCCAGTTCTGTCGTCGCACCCGTCGCCGACAGCACCTGTCGCGGCGTCTGTCCGTTAGCTGTCGCGGCAGCGAACACTAACTCTATACTTCAAGCTTGGCAAGAATCCCTGATCTGCCTTGCCCTATCCTTAGGCACAAGTCTGTCAATGATCACGTCTTTGATGATACCTCCCGGCGTGAATCGAAGGATGAACACCGATGTGTATGAATTCTTCCTTAGCCACTTAACCTCGCCCTATCCCTAGGCACGAGATGGTTCAACTATAAACTAGAGAACGCGCTCTTATCTCTTTCGTATACTTAACTCTCCCGATGCTAAGTAAATGGATAACCTCACAATGCTCTCCCGATGCTCTTGCAAGATATTAAAACCAAGATAAAAGAACTTGAAGTTTATTTTATTGAACTTGAAAAATCCTAAAACAAAGCAACCCTTGCAACTACTTTACAAAACAACCCGTAGCCCTAGGGGATTTTAGAACATATCGGTGACAGGTAAATGGCAGGGTTTAGGTTTCGGTTATGGGGTAATCGGTTATGCCCTAGGTTTAATCTATGCCCTTATATAAGCTTTGGGCTCAAGTTATCTAATGTAACAAGGATTACAACTTTAATTAAAAGTAAGATTCTAATAAAGACTAAATCTCTAAAGACTCCTACTTTCCAGCCGCATCCTTGCTTTTAGGGATTTCCTCTCCTTGAGCTTTGGCTTGTCATATCTTTTGATCCGGGGCTTGGAAAAATATTCGGCTTCCACACGACAGACGAGCAGATTTTTCTCTATCTATCGAGGTCCACTTCACTTTTCCTCTTCATAAATCTGCTGTCACCATGCTGTCACGACAGGTCCATGACAGGTTCGTCTTCTTCAGCTGCTTGTCCAGTTCAGCTCTACTGCTTATCTGCCCTGCGCCTGCCTTCGACATCTACTGTGACAGATACCTGCAAAAATAGCCATCTTTTAGTAGAATCCGTGCCTTTTGTATAATTGTGATGTTTTATTGAAAACTAACCTAAATGCAATGCAATGATGCTTGAATGCAGCAGAAATATGGGTTAAAAAGGGTGTAAATAATAGAACTTTTACACACTCAACATTAAACATGATCTAGTGCAAACCTGCCCAGAATGCTCTGTTCTGGGCAATAACTTTAAAAATTCAGCATAAATTGTATACAAGGAATTTAAGGCTGAAAATTTCATGTATGATACTTTTATATGTCTATTTTCATTAGAAGAAAACTGAATTGAATTCTGGATAGTGTACTGAAAACTATAATTGGAAACATCTGGACAGTGCAAACTGTGCAGAATTTAAATTCTGCCCTGATCTTAAGTAATGAGATGTATTAAATGGATAAGAATTAAATTGTAAGGTTTATATGACTGTATAGAGGATTGAATAAGCTTTCCAACGGTATAAAGTAATTGAAATTCTGACGTAAGAAATGAATGATATGCATGTTTAAGCATGTAGTGTGTAAGCTGCCAGGTAGCAGATGTCTAGCTAGTTTGAAAATGTTTTGTACACAATTTTATTTAACTGTTTTGGTAACAGTTTTGGACAATTAGATCATGCCTAGTCTTGTTTATTGAAATGTTGACTGTTATGTATGTATATATCTATATGCATTAAAGTAAGCTTGCTGCCATGTTGAATTGTCTTATGTATACATAGTGATAAGTGTGTTTGATCATGAATTGCTAGAGTAAGGTGTGAACTTGGTGGAAGAAGAAAGGGGAAATCATCCAAAAGCTAAGAACAAAGGGATAACCATTCAAAAGACTAACTAGCTTTCTTGGATTGTATTGTGAGTGTAACTAACCATAGGGTTAGGACTAGGTCCTAACCAACCTTGTTTGGCATTATAACTTAATGCATCATGCATATATATATATATATATATATATATATATAGTATGATGCTAGAATGAATGCTTGATTCATGTTTGATTGTTTCTTGATCCATGTTTCGAAATGCAAGCATATATGAAATGATTTCTTGAATCTTGATGCTTATCACATATAGAATGATCTGATCCTTGTATAATATAGACTTGAAAATGCTAGCAACCATGATACTATTAATGCTTGAATGTGAGCTAAGGCTCTAATGGTCTAAGGACCTTTTTCATGAATGAAACTGTCTTGATCTTGCTCGAATGAATACTTGAATAAGACATGCTTGACTTGAACTTGAATATGTAAACTTGAAACTCAAATTAAAAGAATGGACATCCTTGGTTACTAGTTGTATAGGTAGGAAGGCATACCTTAGAGTCTAGAGCTCTTGTGTAAGGGTGGACTACGGTCCAGGGCTAAGGCCCCTAATTGGCGATAGACGGAGGGTACTTATGTGGTCTTTAGCGACAGTAGGAGGGTTAACCAGCACTACGGTGCATCTTGTGGTGACAGTTGGTTGGAGACTCGAATACTTAGTAAACTATGAACCAAGGATTGTGCTAAAGAAATAAATAAGTTTAAATGGACTTGATAATCTTGTTACTTGTTACCAAAGTTATGAACTTCTTGATTTCTTGTTATTTAAGTATGATAGCTTGATAATCTACCATGTTAATACTTGATTTGAAATCTATGCCTAGTGACCCTTGATCATTGAATGGAAATCTCTTGCTTATCGTTTCTTGGTGATCGAATGGAATACCATGCGTATTTCTCCTTGTTTGATTGAAATGTGTATCATGCCTATTGATTCTTGTTTGACCGAATGGAAATCCATATCTACTTTCACTTGTTAGTTTGATTGATATGAAAAATGTGTACTACATGCTCTTATGACTATCTAATGATCTCACTCTTGAAAGCCTTAGTTAGGTTGTCTTGATAAGTAACTAAACATACTTGAAATTTGATTATATTTAGGAGTTACCTCACTAAGTACAAGCTTTGTACTTATCGCTCTTGAGAAGTAAGATACCTTGTCCTTAAAGAAACTTCACAAGCAAGAAACAAAGTACGTTTTTATACATCTATTGTAGTCTCCTAGGAGGTGGCACTAGCATTGTATATAGACGTAGTTAATCATGCATTTTGATACCTTGAATGTTTGTATAAACACGTCCTTGATGGGCCTATCATGTAACTATGTTTAAGACTTAAAGCTTGGTATGTAAACATTATAAATCTGCTATGAATGTCAATGGATTGCTGCGCCTATTTTGTTAGATTGAAGTGTTCCTTGTGTAGTCTATCTTGCCTTGATTAAGTATCATGTATGATTGGGTTGTAAAAGTTTGAATGGAACATGTTTAGTGAACCAATCTTGATTTCCGAATTGAATGAATGAGTAATACTAGTGTATTGAGTTATGACCTATTACAAGTCAAAGAAATTGTTAAATATGCTAAGTTCTACTTGAAACCATGCCTACATGCTTACCTCTTGTTCATGTTTAAGCCGAATAGGTTACATGAATCTTGTCTAAGATCTAACTCTGAATGAAATGAACTATGATGTTTATCATGTCTAATAAAGCTTTAATTGAAATAACTTGCCTTGTATATGGAGTATGAATTCAAACTTGATCATATAGTGTATATCTAATCATTCGAATACCATGAAGTGTAAATGCTAATGAAAGTTTAAAATGGATCACATGTTTGGCTTGTCTTGTAATGTAATCAAATGATGTTTCTTGTTAGCTAAGTAGTGTATGCTTTGTTGCTTGATAGTTAAGGAACTCATTAATAGGATGAGTCCTTGTTTTCCTTGCCTTGTCTTGTCTTGGTAATACTCCTGAACCGGGTTATTACTAACACGGGGTAAGGGGTGTTACAAATAATTAATAAACATATACATATTACTTAATGATAAATGTAAAATAAGAATATTAAACTATAAATATTTTAAAAGTAAAATTATTATATAATTCATCTTTTACCGATTACATCAATTTTAGTTAGTTCAAGAACCTAACAAGTGTCCCAGTGGAAAAGCGGATGATGTTCATCTTAGGAGACACGAGTTCAAATCGCTTTGTTTACAAGGTGTATATCCATTGTCAAAGAGTTAAGAATATGTATGAACAAATACTATCTTATAATCACCATTAGACCATTCAAAAAAAAATTAGCTAGTTCAACTCTTTTTAATTCTTAGATAAATATCTAAATAGAATAAATTTCTAATTATCGATTCAAATCGTTCAAAACGTTTTGCCCCCTCTACTTTAAATCGTGACCTTAGTTGTTCTCTATTGTTAATTCCCGTTAAAAAAATTTCATGGACCAATCAGAACACACCACATGTCACTAATAAAAAAATCACCTAACTTAAATAAAAGGGGTAAATTGCACGTTAAGGTTGTAAAATTTTTATTTTTGTTCAATTTAGTCCTTAAAATCTTTATTTAACCCGAAATTGAACCAAATTTCTTTCCAATTTTTATAATTTAGTCTAATATTTTTAATATTATGATTTTTTTGTTCAATTTAGTCCTCAAAATATTTATTTAACCCCAAATTGACCCCTATTGCTTTATAATTTTTATAATTTTGTCCAATATTTTAAATATAATTATATTTTTGTTCAATTTAGTGCTAAAAGTCTATATTTAACCTGAAATTGACCAATATTTCTTTATAATTTTAATAATTTAGTCTACTATTTTAAATATTATGTTCAATTTATTCCTAAAAGTCATTATTTAACCTGAAATTAACCCCAATTTCTTTCTAATTTTTATAATTTTGTCAAATATTTTAAATATAATTATATTTTTGTTCAATTTATTCATAAAAATCTTTATTTAACTTGAAACTAACTTCGATTTCTTCCTATTTTTTTAATTTAGTCCAATATTTTAAATATGATGATAGTTTTCTTCAATTTAGTCCTAAAAAACTTGATTTAACCCAAATTGACCCCAATTCCTTTCTAATTTTTATAATTTAGTCCAATATTTTTAATATGATGATATTTTCGTTTATTTTAGTCCTAAAAATCCATATTTAACTCGAAATAGACCTGCATTTCTTTATAGTTTTTACAATTTAGTCCAATTAGGGTTAATTTCAGGTTAAATTTTTAGGACTAAATTGAATAAAAATATAATTATTTTTAAAATATTAGACTAAATTATAAAAATTAGAAATAAATTGGGGTTAATTTTGGGTTAAATAAATATGTTTAGGACTAAGCTAAACAAAAAGTATAATTATATTTTAAATGTTGAATTAAATTATAAAAATTATAAGGAAATAAGGGTCTATTTTGAGTTGAATATAGATTTTTAGGACTAAAAAAATCATAATATTAAAAATATTGGACTAAATTAATAAAATGAAAAAAATTGGCCAATTTTAGATTAAATAAAGATTTTTAGGATTAAATTGAAAAAAAAATATCATCATTTTTAAAATATTGAACTAAATTAAAAAATAGAAAGAAATCGAGGTTAATTTTGGTTTAAATAAAAAATTTTAGCACTAAATTGAACAAAAATATAATCATACTTAAAATATTGGATTAAATTATAAAAATTAGAAAGAAATTAGGGCTAATTTCGGGTTAAGCAATGATTTTTTGGACTAAATTGAACAAAAATATGATTATATTCAAAACATTGGACTAAATTATAAAGAAATAGGGGTTATTTTCAGGTCAAATATAGATTTTAGTACTAAATTGAACAATAAATAAAGTTATATTTAAAATATTAGACTAAATTATAAAAAATATAAAGTAATAATGGCCAATTTTGGGATAAATAAAGATTTTAAGGACTAAATTGAACAAAAATATCATAATATTAATAATATTTGACTAAATTATAAAAATTAGAAAGAATGTGGGGTTAATTTCGGGTTAAATAATGGTTTTTAGGACTAAATTGACCAAAAATAAAAATTTGAGAAACTTAACGCATATTGGCATGGGATGAGATTATTGTTACTGGATATAATTGGTCGACCAATAAGATGAGAAGTGCACTATAATATACAAAATTTGTACGTGCTTTTTGGTTCGGGGAATGGGGGTAGTGCTATCCCGTTCCAAAGTAAGAGTGTGGTGATGAGAGATTCCACCACGGTAGGTCTAGATGAATTCATCAAGCTTTGAGGCGATGAGAGATGCCGCCATGAGAGTCCAATGATGTGAGATTGCACCGGGGTAGGACTTGACGACGTGAGATTCCATCAAGCTATCCGCATATCCGAGTAATGTTGATAAAATGCCAATATATAAGATTCATATGTGCCTTGTTTATAAATAATTTCAAGCATGGTGTTTTGCATATGAGAATATGATTTGAGAAATGCTTTATGAGATTTAAGCATGTAAGGCTTTGCCTTGGGATTTTGCATTTTGATGAATGCATGAAATAGATGGTACATGTGGTTTAAATGATGTGGTTTTGCTTTGAAAATGATTTCAAGCATGAGATAGAAAGAGCATGATGAGATAGAGATTTCTAAATGAGAAGTGGTTTTAAAATGCATTGTTGTTGATTTGTTTTGAGCATCCCTCACTAAGCATTTGTGCTTACGCTCTCTTTTTCCAACAATGTAGAGAATTATCATATTTGGGCAGCAAAGAGGCAAGAAGGATTCCAAAGACTGAGATTAAGCTCAAGTATGGTTTTACATTTGCTAATTAGTAATAATGGTTGGAAATGGGAGGAAACATTCATGTTTTGGGAGATGTGTTTTGGAAACTCCCTGTTTTGTGGCAAGTTTGTTTTGCTTTTAATGACTTGTAAATAGCCTTTACTTGTTGGTTTATGCATTGGTTTGTATTTTGACCCTTGAGTGACTAAATTGCTTAGGTTGCATGTCTATAGATTCCTTTGATGCATATGGACATGTTATGATGTTGTTTCTACCATATACTCGAACCTGAGTATCGATACACATGCCAGAAAGGCTTCACATATAACTCCCAAATACATTTTAATCAGCCAAGCATGCTCGAGCATCAATAGGTAAACATCCCTAAGCATATACTACATGTCAATCCTGCTTAAATGCAACTACAAGAGTTATACCAATCCAACATATGTAACTCTAGTAAGCTATATGTCACGCCCCATCCTTAAGCACCGAGGCCAACCGAGGCCAAATGAAGAGCTTTGGGCGTGCACAATGCACCCATGGGCGTTTTAAGGCAAATCATGAGCCAAGGAAGGTTTTAGAACGCCCCAGAGAGATCTAAAACTCTCTTTCAACCTCTCTAAAAGGTTCTAGGAGGTTCTAGGACGCTCCACAACCATCTAGGCCCACCCGGAAGGACCTAGAAGGCTCAGGAAGCTCGAGGAAGCATCAAGACAATTCCGGAACATTCTAGAAGATTATAGACAAGTGTAGATCTATAAAGACAACTCTAGAATATTCTAGAATACTTTAGAGTCTTAGAGATAGATGTAGTTAAGGATAGATTTATCTAGAATGTTGTAGTCCCTTGTGAAGATATTTTGGGAGGCAATATTATAGCCGTTGGATCGAATAGATCCTATCCGTCCATTGAGAAGGTGGGATCCTATAAATAGGGTCACCCCTCTCATTTGTAAATCATCCCACAAATCCTACAATTCACATAAGTTCTCTCTTGTAAAGCGTTCTTAAGAGTTCAATACAAGGTTCCTTTCCTTGTAACTCTCTTGCCTTCTCCATTCTCGTGTGTTTAGCCATAGCATTTGCATGAGAAAAGTTTTCTAACATTGTGTCAGGAGTATTAGCGCCGCACGGATTGGTTTGGGAGAATAAGTCCGTGACAGTTGGTATCAGAGCGTGTTCGATTCGCTCGGGACATGGCTAAATCGGGCAAGAGCAAAGTGGTAAACTCATCTAACACGGAGGTCATGAATGAGAAATGAGGGCACGAGGTGATGGTCGACCCTGTGACGACAAGGCCAAGAGCCAAGTCAAGAGACATGATCTCTAGCTTGGAGACCCGTCTAACCCACGTCGAGGAGAACGTGGTGGGTGTGAGCACCCAGGTGGACGACCTTACCCAACGAGTGGAAGGTCTAGAGGCAGAGGATGCCGAGATCCACACAGCTGTGAGGGCAATGAGGATCAAGCTAGAGGACACCCTGCGCGCGGAGATTGGGCAAATCCGCGATCTTCTCATGGGAGAGCTCTCGAAGGTACGTGATTCTTGCCAACAAAAACTTGAAAGTATGCGTGCCAAGCTTGAGGAACTACAAGGCGATGTTGCCTTGTGCAAACATGCTTTGGTAGCGGGGCCAAGCACCACCGTGGAGGCTAGGAGGGTCGAGGTGCCCAAGCCTCAAACGTTTTCAGGGACACGCGATGCGAAAGAAGTGGATAACTTCTTATATGGCTTAGAGCAATATTTTGGAGCCGTTGACCTTGTGGATGAGGCCTTCAAGATTCAGACAACTGCTCTTTATCTTACCGACACCGCCATGCTTTGTTGGAGGAGGAGGCGTCTGGACATCGTGAGAGGTACGTGCACAATCTCTACCTTCAATGATTTTAAGAAGGAACTCAAAAGGCAATTCTACCCTGAGAATGCTGAAGATGAGGCAAGAGCTCGATTGCGTCGGCTCAAGCAAACAAGAAGCATTTGAGACTACGTCAAGGAATTCACTAGTCTGGTCCTTGAGATCCCCGATCTCTCCGACAAGGACTCACTTTTTAACTTTGTCGATGGACTCCAACAATGGGCAAATAGTGAGATAAGGCGTTGAGGGGTGCAGAACCTAGCCGATGCCATTGCCGTGGCTGAGAGTCTCATCGACTACTCTAGCCATAAGGAGTCCACCCCCAGGCTAAAAGATGATAGGGATGGCCATACCAAAGGTGGGGGAGAGAGGAGCCATCGCAAGGAGGGTCACGAGGAGGACACGTCTAAGCGTCGAGATTCATCTCCTTGGAAGGGCAAGTCTAGAGACTATCATGGTGCGAGGAAGTCACCACCCAACAACTGCTTCATCTGTGACGGTGACCATTGGACTCGTGAATGCCCACAACGACAAGCCCTTAGTTCACTCCTAGCCAAACATCGAGAAGGTAGTGACACCGACAGTGGCGATGAGGGTGCACAAATGGGATCCATGCAGATGATTTCAACACTTCGATCGGTTGAGGACACCAATAGGAATGAGGGAAGTTCCTACCACAAGGGACATGGCATCGAGGGACTTAAGCTAGGGTCGATGCTCAACGTGGAGCAAGAAGATGACCAACCATCTCCAAAGGCAGAAGGTAAGGCCGAGTCACCGACCAAGCTTGCACAGGGTAAGCAAGGTGGCGTCAAAAAGGGTAAGCCCACGAGAGGGAATCGTGGCAACATGGGGGCTAAGTCTGAGCCAAAGGCTAGCACAAAGGTGAAGTGCTACCTATGTGAAGGACCTCATGTGATGAGGTCATGTCCCATACGAACGCGACTTGTTACCTTCATCAAAGGAGTTGATGGCAATGCACAACCTGGTATGATAGCCCAGGATCGAGCTGCTAAGCCGAGGGTAAAGGCGAGGCAAGCTAGGAGTCGAGGGAAGCACTCCAACAACATCCCAATCCAGCGAGGACATGACGAGGGCGTCGCGAGCTTAGGTGGGGGAGGATGTCACGCCTCATCCTTAAGCATCGAGGCCAACCGAGGGTAAATGAAGAGCTTTGGGCGTGCACAATGCACCCATGGGCGTTTTAAGGCAAAACATGAGCCAAGGAAGGTTCTAGAATGCCCAGAGAGACCTATAACTCTCTTTCAACGTCTCCAAAAGGTTCTAGGAGGTTTCAGGACGCTCCACAACCATCTAGGCCCACCCGGAAGGACCTAGAAGGCTCAGGAAGCTCGCGGAAGCATCGGGACAACTCCAGAACATTCTAGAAGACCATAGACAAGTGTAGATCTATAGGGACAACTCTAGAATATTCTAGAATACTTTAGAGTCTTAGAGATAGATGTAGATAAGGATAGACTTATCTAGAATGTTGTAGTCCCTTGTAAAGATATTTTGGGAGGCAACATTATAGCCGTTGGATCGAATAGATCCTAGCCGTCCATTGAGAAGGTGGGAGCCTATAAATAGGGCCACCCCTCTCATTTGTAAATCATCTCACAAATCCTACAATTCACATAAGTTCTCTCTTGTAAAGCGTTCTTAAGAGTCCAATACAAGGTTCCTTTCCCTGTAACTCTCTTGCCTTCTCCATTCTCGTGTGTGTCTAGCCATAACATTCGCGTGGGAAAGGCTTGCTAACATTGTGTCGGGAGTGTTAGCACCGCACAGATTGGTTTGAGAGAATAAGTTTGTGACATATAGCATGCATCTCATGGGCAATACCACAAAACATACGAAAAAGCATCATTCTTCCTCAAGCAACATATAATTGCCCTTTTACAAATCCAAATGAACAAGTCAACTTATCTCAACCATGAAATTCTAAAACAAATCTCCCAAACCGAGGTTCTTTCTCCATTGCCAAAATCTACTTATTTAAAATCATCAAAGTTCATACTTGAGTTTGAGTGACGAATTAGGTGCTCTCACTTGCTACTTCTCAGCCCTCAAGCTTAGCTATCTGCATTGTTGGAAAAAGGAGCGTAAGCACTCTTGCTTAGTGAGGGAATGCTCAAGACACATCAACAATGCAGTTTTTAAAACACAAGTTGAAACCATATCATGCTCAATCTCAATTCAAGCTTTCAAAACCAAAGCAAACCATTCTTTAACCATGTTCCACATGTATCATTAATCACATGCATTGTTCAAAATACAAATCCACATTAAGCCTCACTTGCTTAATTCACATGCATAGATTTGTCCTATGCAACATCTCATCATCAAGCATCTCATGCACAATAATCCATTATGCATTCATTATAATCATGATACATGGGTAACAATAAACACATATATTGGCTTACAACATTCCGGCATAGGCTAACCCCTATCCGTTGTGATAGACTCACCTCTATCACTTTTACAAACAATATAGAATACACGGACTTGTATAGGCTCACCCCTATACTCAATGATGGGCTCACCTCCATCTTAATAGCTACGAATGGAATTAGGCTCACCCCTAACCCATAGTGATAGACTCACCTCTACCACCCGCAATAGGCTCACCCCTATTACGTCATGTAACGCCCCAATTTTGGGCTTAGAAGTTTTGGGTTTGGACCAGACCGGTCGGAATGCGGTTCGAATATTAAAGGTGAATTTTAGGAAAGCCTAGTTCGGGTTGCATTAAAAATATGGAAAAATGTTCTAAAATCCTCTTTTATTATATATAAGAGAATGGTGGGATCAATTTTGCAAAATGAGGTTTGGAAGAGTGACATTTTGGGTTAGTGACCAAAATGTAATTTTTGAAAACTGGGTGACTGTTTTAAAAAGGATTGAAACTTTGAATCTTTAAGGAGCTATTTACCCAATGGGAGTTTCTCCAGATTTTTCTAAGATATTAAATGATTAATTAAAGGTTTTTAAATAAAATTAAAAAGGAGGGAAGATATTTTGGATTTCCAACTAACTTTTCCTAAAGTTTCATTTCCATTTTTCTCTCATCTTTTCTCTCAAACCAAACACTTTTCTCCAGAGAATTTCCTTCTGATTTTGATGTCCAAACATGAGATTTTAATCCTCCTTTGATCTCTAATCATCTCTTCAACAAAACCTCACCATTTGCTAATTGGATTTTCAAGATTTTGGTTCCAAAAAGGGAGAAAACTCAAGTTTGGAGGTAAGAACGTCCTTCTCCTCTAAACTCTCAGTTCTTTACTGAAATTCCCAAGTTCTCAATCCTTGATTTATGTTTTATTAAAGGTTTTACAATTGAACTCTTGATTTTGGCTTTAAAATGCAAGATTTGGTTGATTTTGGTGAAAATTCGTATGATCTGTTTGGGCAATGTTTTGAGGTGTCTTTTTGATGTTAAATGAATGTTAAATTGATGAGAAATTGAGGTTTAATCAATGCAATCCCGAATAGGTTAATTTTCCTAAGTTTTGCTTGAGTTTTTGTTGGTTTTTGGAGTGATCTTGATGATCTGTTATAGCTGGAGGTATAAGGACGTGTTTGGGATCTTTTTGAATGTTAATTGATGTTTGTAAATGGTTAGAAGTGATGGATCTTGGCTGGGTTAAGTTTTGGAAGTGTTTGGAGGTGATTTCGGTTGTGTTTGGTAGCCGAAATGTTGGATTTGTGTAGAGCAGCGAGTTGAGTTGTGTTGCTGGTGCTTTTAATGCATTATGATGCATTAATCCTCTGTTGTTGTGTGCTTGAAACAGGGGAGATTGATCCGTGAGCATTAGAGGTGGTGTGGAAGGCTTCGGATGCTTGGAAGGCTTGTTGGCTAGCCTTGTTTTGTGTATCGGTGAGTGAAGTTGGGTTTTCAGTTTTAAAACCAAGGTTTGAAGGTTTTGGGAGCTTAGTTTAAGTCTAAACAACTTAGCTAAGCTCAAGAGTAAGTAAATGGAATTTCTATCATGGTTTGTGTTACAAATTGGTTTTTGAAGCACTTGTGATTGTTGGATGCAATGCATGTGATTTGCATGTTTAAAATTCTGTTTTGAAAGCATATTTTAGCATGGTTTAATGCTGGTTTTGGAAGCCATGTGTGAAGGATGCTCAAGGTAAGAGATCCTTGGTTTTGTACATTGGAATTGTGGAATTGATGCATAGTGTTGCATGTTGTTAAATGGCTTTGTGTAATGCTTCAAGAACAGTGGATTGATGATGGTAAATGTTGGTCTTTGCATTTGGGTTATGCTTGTAAAACATTGGATTAATGTGGTAAGATGGTTATATTGGCAAGTGATGTAAGTGGTTCTTGGTTACTTAAATCGGATATAGTTAGCCGGCTATAGGATTGGGTGCACCGTGAATAAAGTCGCCTTGGATGTGGAGTGGTTAAGTGTGAACCGGTAACTCCATCCAAGTACACTAACGAGATGGTTAAGTACACCATGGTGGTTAAAATTCCATGGGTGGGTCTTAAGGTCATAATGGTGGTTAAAATTCCATTTGAGGACCTTGTGCTTGTTAAGATCACAATGGTGGTGTAAAGTCCATGTGTGGATCTTGTGAAGTATGTCCCGGATCTCGTTAGTGATGTTATACAACTACCAATGGTTGATGCTAAGGTCATATGGTGGTTAAAATTCCATATGGGGACCTTGTGCATGTTAAGGTCATATGGTGGTTAAAATTCTATATGAGGATCTTGTGAGTGTTAAGGTTATATGGTGGTTAAAATTCCATATGAGAACCTTGTGAATGTTAAAGCTATATGGTGGTTAAAATTGCATATGAGGGCCTTGTGTGTGGTAAGGTCAAATGGTGGTTAAAATTCCATTTGGGAGACCTTGAGATTGGTAGTGTGTATGAAGCGTGGGGACAACGCTTGTGATCCGCGTATCCGATTGGTTGTTGAGTTGAAAAGTGGATATGGTTTATCACTTGGAAGCCAATATAATGTTCTTGAATATAATGAAGCATGAGATGCTTGAATTGATGCATGTTTGCATGAGAAGTGAATAATGCTTAATGAATGCATGTTTTACTTGTTAGCATGTACAAGTGTTTATAATCTATTGAGAATGGTGCATGTGTGCATGAAATCTCTTTATTGCATTGAAGTCTTGTGAAGGCTTGTTAAAAAGGGCATGTGATGCAAATGTTGAGTTTATGGTTCATATGTTGCATTTGTTTAATGCATGTGGTAATTCGAATGAGCAAATGATCTTTAAAGGTTTCTTGCTATGGAATGATTTTCAAGAATGAGAAAAGTATGATGTGATGTGGAAATGCTTTCCAAGGATCTTGTATTTAATCTTGCATATGATGATGTTCATGCATGAATTGGTTAAATTGATAGTTTTGCAAGTTTGTGCTTTGAAAAGGGTTACCTAGCTTTCTAAGCTAAGGTTTGATTTTCATGTTTGAGCAATGCATGATTTTGAGCACGATGTTGAAAAGGGTTTTCAAGCATTGCTTTGGTTTATCAAATTATGATGCTTTTGAAAGTGGTTTTATGATTCGCTGCATTGATGGTGTTTTGGTTTTGAGCATTCCTCACTAAGCATTATGTGCTTACGCTCCTTTTTGTCCATCAATGCAGATAATTGAAGTTGGAACAGCGAGAAGCAAGGGATTCAAGGAGAACTCCACTTGAGATGTATGTCTCGGTAATAGCTATAGATAATAAAGGCAATTGGGGAGGAATCTCTTATGTTGATGTTTAATGGGATTGTGTATGTTGGACAAGTTTGGTTTTATGTTGTTGTTAATGTTGGAACATGTAATTGGCCTTTATGAGGTGGTTTTGGCATATTGATGCTTGAATGGTTTGCTAAGTAGGACGCATGCCTATAGAATTGGGGATTTTCATAATTGATGCCATGTTTATGTTTGGTTGATGCAATTATGTTCCTTGTATGTTGAATGATTTGCTGGTAAAGTTTGGTTGCATTTAGAGCATGTTTGATGGGTCAATTGTATGTTAAACCAGCAATTTTTCTGCAATCTGGGCAACCTGTTTCGGAACAGGTGTTACCGTATCGGAACGGGGGCCTGTAATGGCCTGGGCGTTCCGAAACGGAAGGCACTATTCCGGAACGGTTTGGCCACTGCCGGGCCTTGTTTCGGTACCAGTTTCGAAACGGTCTCGCGTTCGGAACGGGTCTTCCCTGTTCCGAAACACTCGACCGTTGGGCACTGAAATTGTTGGTTAAATGTTTTGAAACCTTTGCGTTTTGGTCCTGAATCTTGTTTATGCAATTGGATGAGTTTGAGATATCCGTTTGAGCTAAAATTTGGCAGTGAAGCATGAAAGATGATTAATTTCATATTGGTAATTTTAATTTGGGTTAAATCCTTATAATTTTCAGAATTTACAATTTGGTCCCTAAAGTTGTAATTTGTGCAATTGAGTCCCTGTATGTTCTCTGTTTGTTATGATCTTTGAGTATGATGATCTTGTGAACATATCTAGGGTTAACGTGCATCTAGACAAGAGTAAAAAAAAGAGTCGTTAATCAAGGTTGACTTTCGGGTTGACTTTGGTTTTCCCCGTGTGATCTTCTTAATTCGGGTCAACCGTCTAGGCCGGGTTAAGGGGGTTACATTTGGTGGTATCAGAGCTGAGTTGCGAATGCTTTGGGAAATGGTAAGTTGTTGTAATATGTGCTTGATGTTTATTCTGATATGTGGTTGAAAGCTGGTTGAAATGCGTGTTTTTGAGCGAATTGTTGATGTTTTTAAGCATGCTTTTTGATTGTGGATCTTCTTTGAGCTAGTGCGGATTTGTGCTGATGTTGTGAGCTGATTTTGTGAATGATGGAAGTGTAATGAGTATGTTATTGATGATGCTATGCTGTTGCGAGTGGATGTTGTTTGATGAAAGCATGATCGAATATGTTGATTGATATGCTTGATGTTGTGATATCCATGTTTTTATTGACTGTTATGTCATGTAAAAGGGGAGGATTCGGGATACCCATTGCCTTATTATTATAGCTATTGTGTTATTTTGGAGTTGGAGTTTGAATCCTTGCTTAAGGCTGGTCTGACCGATTTGTTTGTTTTCTTGTGATTGTTTGCTGTTAATAGCATGGTGAAATCGATGAAAGAATGGCAATTAGGTGAGATGGTTGCTGCCTTAGTGCAGGTTGTTAAGGCGTGGAATTCACCTTTTAATGGAGGTGTTTTGTCTCAGTCTTCTGTGCTTGGTGTTGAAGTAGTAAGGCAGGAGGAGGAAGTTGGTTCTGTGATGAAAAGTTCATCATCTATTGTTCAAGAGGTGTTGGGAACATCTCAGGCTGTGGTAACAGTAAGGCCTGTAGACGTGTCGGTTGTGGGATGTGCGGGTTTGCCGAAACAGTGGTTACATGATTTGGGAGCTGTGGAGTATCATGGTTCGACGCCTGAGTCGTTCGGGGCTTGGTTAGCCAGTGTAGTTCTGATTTTGGATCAGGAAGGGTGTGATTATGCATGTAAGCTGGGAAGCGTTGTCTCGTTGATGTTGGAGGACGTTTGTGCCTGGTGGACATCTGTGGCGGTGGCATCGCACATCCAAGATATTGATTGGGATTTCTTTGTGTCTGCCTTTTATGAAAGGTATCTTGGAGGGGAATTCCCAAGGGTTAGGCAATGTGAGGGTGTGGTTTCTGTTTATGAAGGTGGGAAAGGTTTAAGCGAGAGAGTGGTGGATTCTGACTTCGGGAGCGGTTAGCGTAAGAGGCTACGTGATGGGAGGTTTTGCTTGGATCAAAGCTTGAGTGGTAGTGCAAATCTGGGGCAAGTGCTGCTTGGTCAAGAAGTGGAAGCTCAGTTATCGGTGTGTGACCGTTGTGGAAGGCGCCATGTTGGAGGTTGTTGGGGCGCAGGTGCTTGTTGGAATTGTGGTTCTAAAGAGCATGTGAAACGAGATTGTCCTCATGTGGTAAAATCAGCTTCAGTGGTAGCAGAAGGGTCTCTGAAGGGTCGTGGGCACGGCCGAGACAAAATTCGAGGGTGGAAGGAAGGGCAGAAAGTTGTGAGGAGCTTGGAAAGTGAAGTCTGCTGGAATTGTGGGTTTGTTGGACATATGAGGCGTAATTGTTTGAGGTTGGCTCGGGGTAGCCAGGGTTCTGTACCGCAAAGAGATGGTGATGACTTTAGTACGTTGGCTGATGCTGCAGCGGTGCAGCTGGAGAATGGTGGTTCTGCGAGGAAGAGAGCTCGTCTGTTGAAGCTTCGGGGTGGTGATGTGTTTTTAGGTAACCTTGTTAAGTAATTTTTTCCCTAGTTATCTTAGTTTGGTTTTGGTTTGGTTTTTCCTTACGTGGAGAGTATGGTCTCGTTGCTAGCATGTTTGGGGTAGTAGTTGTTGTTGTTTTGGAAACAACTTTAGTGTGAAAAGGGCATTAGTGAGTATCTTGTGGATAATGGGTTGTTAGAATGATGGAGTTAGACAAGTTGAAAGTGAGGTAGAAGGTTGTTCTTAGATGGATTCTGAGGATGTTATTGGTGGGTGTGAATCGACATACATGCACAGTTAAAAATCATTTGTTATATGCTATATTATATATGTACTGGTCCATGCATACACGTGGCATGACATTAGAGGTTTTGCATACATGTACATCAGGCATTGGTAGGGCATATTGGTGACCATGCATACAACGTTCACACTCGCTAATAACTAATCGAGTCTGTTAGTGCTGTGATAGAGTTAGGTTGGATGATGGGTTTTTAGAGGTTGTTTTGGTGCTAGGAGAATGTTAGAAGTTGTGGAGGGTATTAAGCGAGCTGCTAGTAATAGTGAATGCGGTGTAGCATGTTGGTGGAAAGAAAGTGTTTGGTGCTTAATGGGTTTAGTAGTGTGGTTGTAAGAAGATTGCCGATTGAAGTTAGAATCGGTCAGATGGTTGTGAATAGCTAGTAGAAGTGGTAGTTCCTTGGAAGTAAGTGATGTTGTATGTTGTGGGTGGGTTCCAAGGTGCTGAGGTAACTTGGCATTGGTGTTGTGTTGTGGGTTGTAGAAGAGGGTTAGTTTAGAGAATAGGAGTCTCGTAACCTAGTTATGTATGTGTAGGTTGGGCGGTGTCTTGGTAAGGCAAGTGTTGCAGTCGATCTTGAGTGGAAGGGCAATGTAAGATCAAAGGCCATTGTTGGTTGGATGGGTTCTTGTGAGAAGTGGTTGGCTGGTTGTGAGTAAGTAAATTCCTTTTGAGGTCAGTTGATGGTGTGTGGAACGGCTGGCGGAGACAAGGTTGGGGTTTTGTGACGTGATTATCAGATGATGGGTGAGTAGTCCTGGTGAGTTGTTGTGGTAATAATAGTGGCGGATGTGAAGGAATAACAACAATATGTTGAGAAGTTGGGTAAGCAGTTGTTGCTTAAGAATTTTTGCTTGTTGTGAAAATCTCTGAAGGAGGTTGTGTAACACCCCTCACCCGGTTACGAGCGAGCGATGTTACTATTCGGGTGATGGACAGATTCATACATGTCAACACATCAACATACAATTATATGAGATTCAATTCATACTTAACAAGCATCAAAGCAAACAATCATATAATCATTTATCCAATAACAAGATCATAAATGCAAATAGGTGAGCCAATTTAAAACTTTTCTAATATTCTATTACCATTCGAACTATACAAATCATCCAACAACAATTCTAGATGCAACCTTCCTAATTCAAATAAAGATAACATACTTATACATACTCAACCATTCAAATCCATCAAGGGCATGAACCATATAAATGATACTCAAATTCATATCAAGCTTAGTTAACTTCAAACATAGTTCATTCATATCATCATATCCATATTTACATAAACATTCATCAAGTCATTACGTAATATAACATGTCTTAGTTTTATACAAACCAAACTTAACAATTATATGTTCCATAATGCATGACAAACTAACTTAGACTATGCCACCAACTAGGAGACTAAGCAAGATTATATCATACTTGTTCTTGGCTTGCGAAGCTCTCGAAACAAAACGGATGGCTTTCGGATATCAACGAACCTATTATTTTGGAAGAAGGAAACAAAGAGAGTGATAAGTACACAAAATGTACTTAGTGAGGCAGCCCTAAACTTTACTAGTTTCAATCTTTTAAAGTCTTATTCAATCTTTAAAGTTACTTAGCTAGGCTTAGCACATATTGGAATACCTAACTAGCCTATCAAAACCAAGTTAACAAAGCTATTTTCATGTACTAACCAATAGGGCAACAAGTATTTACATGTACAATGACTTATTGGGCAGCAACCATTTCATTTAAAACATACCAATTTGGGCAGCAAGCTACATGTACATTTCATACCAAATTGGACAGCAAGCAACATATACAATTCAAGCCAAATTTGGGCAGCAAACACATGTAAAATTCAAGCTAAATTGGACAACAAACAACATGTAATCTCATTAACATATAAGACATTGGGAATATCATTTACTGCTTAATCCTGTGATAACTCAACATCTATCATCATGTCACAATTAACATTTAATTTATTCCTTAACTTTTCCTTTCTCTTCTATGTTTCAAGCTGAACTTAAAGCTTTAAATTAAATTAATTGCCATATATTACGAACTATTCAACAAAACATACACATACACCTATGAAGACTTCCCTTTAAGTATAATATTAACATATCCCTATAGCCCTTATTTTAAGCATAACAAATTTCATATCCGTATAGCATTCATTCGAACATATCAAATTCGTAAGCATGAAGCACTCATTCGATTATACAAAATTCAACCACAAGCACTTATTCGAATATACCAAATTCACAACCATAAGCACTCATTCGAATATACTAAATTCACAACCATAAGGCATTCAGTAGTTCACACCTAATTCACAACTATAAAGCAATGATTCAACTGTATCATGTACTTATTTCATGAGTGTTCAAGTAAGAACATTTTCTTGTAAGAAATCAAAGAAGTATCCCGTATACATTTTCACATATTTGCCCGATTAAGTATTTGAAAGTGAATTAACTTCTCAACTAGATAGTCAATAATTAACCGTAATGTAGGCTGTGAAATAGTCATGCTTTAAGTGCAAGTGCACAATGATGCCTAATTGTAATATAAAAGATTATTGTTTCCACAGGGACTGGAATGCTACTTAAAGATTAAATTCCTGCACTAGGAAAAGTAAAAACACAATTGATTTGTATTGGTTTGAGAAAGTTGCATAAACTTAAAGTAAACGAATAATGAAAAGATTGAGAAATTGGAATAATGAGATGGGTCAGATTGAGTTGCGTCGTAGTGTGAAACTGCGTTGAACTCGTAAAAGTCTCGTGATGCAAAGTCGATATCTCTGCCACAGCGGGTGACGATAGAACACTACCACGGCGGGGAACTCGGTAGGCCTTCGAGGTTCGGCAAAATGTCCTGATCTGATTCCAACTTATCTCTAAGTTTGAATACTGTTGATGCCCACTCTTTGACAATACCTCTCGGCGTAAACCTAGGTTGAACAACAACTTTCCCATGTTCCTTCTTAGCCGCCTTAAACCTAGACTTACCTCTAAGCTAAGTTGATTCTCACCTTAATTGGAGGGAATCCTGTTTATCCCTTTCTTGAGTTTTAACTCTCTCGAATTGAAACAAATAGATATGCTCACAAAGATCTCTCGATTCTATTGCAAACAAAGATGAAGAACATATGATAAACAAACCTTAAATTGAATTGCATAAAAAACTTTAACTAATTACAATCGTTCTCACAACTACTAAAAAAAACAATCTTAACCCTAAGGAAAGTTTAGAACATAATGTAAATAAGAAAACACAAAAATAAATTCTAAACCCTAATCTCTCTCCTTATGTCTTCCAATCGGTCAAGCCTTGCCTTTATATAAGCGGTTACATGTGAAAGCCCTATTTGGGGAAAGAAGTCTCTCTTTGGGAGGAAGTCGAGTTGGAATTAAATGCTATTAAACGTCTGAGTATTCTATTCAAAATAACTCCTCTTTTGGGCATTCTTGGGCCGCAAGTTTCTTCCTTGTTTAGGTCTTCTCACGTCATCTCTGGGTGCTCATGGACTCTATTCTTCATGTGGATTGGTTCTGCTGATTCAGGAAATTATCTTCTTCATATCACACTCCCTTTTGGTCAATCTCCAATGTGCCGCCGCGACAGCGATGCTGGCGGCAGCCTGTCTCGGCGGGCTATTCTTTGAACTGCATCAGTACAGTTCTTCTCTGCAACGATGGTTGGTCCTGTGTGACTGGATGTGATCATTCTGTTTCCTCCTCCTGTTCGATCATTTTTCTACCCTTCTGCTGTGGCAGGTGCCGGCGACAGTCTCCTGTAACCTGTAATGCAAATGCAACCGAAAATAGTGTCTTTTCTCCACAAATAATCATAAATACTGCAATAAGCTGAGTGAAGGAAAGATACTGTAAAATATGCATGAAAACATAAATATGAACTAAAATGAGCTTAAGTACAGTGACAATATAAGCTAAAATGGGCATAAAATATAGGACTTTTAAGCACTTTACACACCCCCAAACTCTAACTATTGCCCATCCTCAAGCGATGCAAAACCTAATAAGTACTTACCCCTACTTCAACAAAAAGGAACCTATTCTTAACTTGATTTCATGCCTCAAGGCCGTGGCACCTATATCATTTTAGTGTGTAAGATAACATGAATTTTCTCGGGAACAAACTATAATGCTTGTGATCAAGTGTGTGCTGAATTGTGTACAAGTTGATCTTCAAGAACTTTTTAAGTGAACAAAAGTGTTGCGTGTAAAATAGTCTATCGCAATTATAGTGCAAGTATACACGACGCAAGTAGTAAAGTGATACGAAGTATCGGATATCGTCTCCACAGGGATTGGGCTAATAGCTTCACCTAAATTCACTGCACGAAGTAAAGGAAATAATTATGAGAAGTTGTCACGAATAATAATGTAAAAACGCAAATAAAGGAATTGAGATATCAAGATAGAGAGAATGGGCTGGTATTGAATTGCTCAGTAGTGTAGGTATTGAATTGCTTAGGATCTCCAGTTCTATCGTCGCAGCCGTCGCCGACAGCACCTGTCGCGGCGTCTGTCCGTTAGCTGTCGCGACAGCGAACACTAACTCAGTACTTCAAGCTTGGCAAGAATCCCAGATCTGCCTTGCCCTATCCCTAGGCACAAGTCTGTCGATGATCACGTCTTTGATGATACCTCCCGGCGTGAATCGAAGGATGAACACCGATGTGTATGAATTCTTCCTTAGCCACTTAACCTCGCCCTATCCCTAGGCACGAGATGGTTCAACTATAAACTAGAGAACGCGCTCTTATCTCTTTCGTATACTTAACTCTCCCGATGCTAAGTAAATGGATAACCTCACAATGCTCTCCCGAGGCTCTTGCAAGATATTAAAACCAAGATAAAAGAACTTGAAGTTTATTTTATTGAACTTGAAAAATCCTAAAACAAAGCAACCCTTGCAACTACTTTACAAAACAACCCGTAGCCCTAGGGGGAATTTAGAACATGTCGGTGACAGGTAAACGGCAGGGTTTAGGTTTCGGTTATGGGGTGATCGGTTATGCCCTAGGTTTAATCTATGCCCTTATATAAGCTTTGGGCTCAAGTTATCTAAGGTAACAAGGATTACAACTTTAATTAAAAGTAAGATTCTAATAAAGACTAAATCTCTAAAGTCTCATACTTTCCAGCCGCATCCTTATTTTGTGGGAATTCCTTTCCTTGAGCTTTGGCTTGACATATCTTTGGATCCGGGGCTTGGAAAAATATTTGGCTTTCACACGACAGACGAGCAGATTTTTCTCTATCTATCGAGGTCCACTTTACTTTTCCTCTTCATAAGTCTGCTGTAACCATGCTGTCACGACAGGTCCATGACAGGTTCGTCTTCTTCAGCTGCTTGTCCAGTTCAGCTCTCCTGCTTATCTGCCCTGCGCCTGCCTTCGACATCTACTGTGACAGATACCTGCAAAAATAGCCATCTTTCAGTAGAATCCGTGCCTTTTATATAATTGTGATGTTTTATTGAAAACTAACCTAAATGCAATGCAATGATGCTTGAATGCAGCAGAAATATGGGTTAAAAAGGGTGTAAATAATAGAACTTTTACACACTCAACACACCCCCAAACTCAAGTTTTTGCTTGCCCTCAAGCAATGAAGACTTAAAAGAAAACTGAAAATTTTTGTGTTGGCCTTCAAACAGTGAACTGTCCCTTACCTGTCACTCATTCTCTATGGCGGCAGCAACCTGTCGGAAAGGTTAGGATCTGTCCGGAATCTCCCTATAGCTCCCGTGCAGTGTGTGCATGCTTGTGAACAGTTATATGCTAAGACTCTCATAGTTTCACTAGAATATTCAACTCCTTAACTCGAACTTTTATGCCAAAGTTTATTTTTTTAGAAGGCACATTTTCATGCTTCTTTTTCTTCTATTTTCAAGCTAAGTTTTTCTAGAGCCAGTTTCGGGCACCTCTAGTTAGCTTCCTAGAGCCGGTTTCGGGCACCTTTAGGTTTTTGATTTTCTTTTGCTAAACTTCTTTCTTAGAGCCAGTGTTAGGCACCTCTAGGGGCTATCCAAGTTCTAAGCTTCCTATTCTAGTTTGGCTAAAAGAAATCTAAGCAATATAACAGTCACAAAAGTGTTTAAGTTTTCAGAACTATAGAAAGGCTCTAAACTTTTCCTTAACATGTCCTAAAGATGCTGCCACGACAGAGCCGTCATGACAGGTAAGTTAACTTCACAGTTTTAAGCCAACAATTTAAACTTTCTGATTTTTTTTTTAAAAAGAACTTAAAAAAATAACACAACAATTAACAAAAAGACATAAAACTCCATTGATGATGGAGGGTTGCCACCCCCAAACCCGAGGGTTGCATTGCCCCCAATGCAAAATGACATGAAAAATAAAAGAAAGAAAAACAAAGTACATCACAAAATATAACGACAGGCAGCAATAAGAGGAAAATAAAGACTTAAATTTTCAAGCGCTGCTCTCGTTGCTGCTGCTGACGCGGATCTGATGGCGGCGTCTGCGCTGTGGAGGGGGCTGGGCAGGTTCAGGAGCAGGTGCATCGGCAGGTTCATCGGCAGGTGGAGGGGCAGGGTGCTCCACTAGTCGGACGTCGGAACTGCTACCGCTGTCCCACGAGCTGCTGGTGGTGATGGCTTTGGACAGCCTTCTCTTGTTCGCCACGTGCTTAATTCTTTTCACCCTCGTAAAATCACTCTCCAAATTCCTCCGGATGAGAGGGCTGTCATCAGTGGCAGGTCTCTTGGTTCCTCGAGGGGAGGTGTCTGCCGGAGGGCTGCCTTCCGCCGTTGGGGCAGGGGATGGTGTGGAAGTGGCAGATTGTGTATGGTGGGAGACAGGTGGTGTGGGAGTGGGGGAGGGGATATTGAAATAATGGGCGGGGAAGGTGGGGAAAATGACATCCGAATAATTCAAAGTATTAGTGATGAAATTTACCGTTGCATTTGAGAAGTCACGGATAAAAGTCATCAACCCCATTTGGCGCTCTTCTACCCTTAGGATGGCAGCAAGGATGTGTGCAGACTGATCTGTCTGAGCGGTGTCGACGGCAGCATCCTGGGCAGGGTCGGCGGCAGGTTCATCATCGGAATCAGCAGGAGGGGCGTTTGGGTCGAAGGCGTTAATGGGTGATACGACAATGACCTCCATGAGGCTGGAGATGTTGTTGTCTGTCCAGCCGCTGCCCTTCTTGATTTTGTCGGAGGGCTCCTCTGGTACGGCAGCACAGCGGCAGAGGGCGATGATGGTGAACGGCAGGCAGAGTCGTGAGTCTGAGCGGAAAGCACAGTCGAGGATGTTGTCCCTCATATATCTTCCCACATTTATGGGCCTGTCGTGCAGAATGGAGTGGATGAGAGCCAACCGCTGTCTGTTGACTGTCGTATGGTGGGACGAGGGCAGGATACGCTTTTTGATGAAAGCGTTCCATAGTTTTGCTTCAGGGAGCAGCTGCGCCCTATTGACGGAGTGGGGGTTCTTCTTACTGGTGCTCCATGTCGTTCCCGCCTCTGTCAACTCCCTCATGACAGCATCATGTCCAGCAGCGTCGAGGGTGTCCCAAAATTGTTGGTGAGCATCATCATTGGGGTCAAAGAAGAGGCCGAACGTGTGGTTGATGCTGTTGGCGGTGAAGGGAACTGTCACTCCTCGGACGGTGACAGATGTCGCCGTTTTGCTGTCGATGGCCTCATAAAATTCTCGGACCAAAGTATCATTAAGCTCTGCCGACTGCTCGGCAAAATCCTCCCAAAGTTGTGCTGTTATGGCCTGCATGATGAACGGCCAGAGTCCCATATGGGGGGCATCTCTGTTATAAATGAAGCCACGCTCCTCCCATAGTTCCTTTTTAGCGAACGGGGATGCTGCTGCTAAAGAAGAAGCGGCAGCAGCGTTCTGACGGGTTTGTCTCGATGACATTTTCTTTGCAAGGGCTGAAAAAGAGAGAAAATAGATAAAACTAGAGGAGAAAACAAGAGAGAAAAAATCAGAAGTGATGAAAATGAAAGGGAGAACGGGGTTATATAGCTGTTAGGGATCTGCCCATTTAATGCCGCAACGGCAGGCGGGAATAACGGGGCGGCAGATTGAATGTAGCGTGTCTGACGCGTCTGACACGCATTTATGCGTCTGCTGTGCGTCTGCCGCACGCTTCTGCGTCTGCAGTGTCAGCCTGTTGACAGCCTGTCAAGTCCGTCTGCGCCGGCAGCTGAAACGACAGGTTATCATAAATGGGCTTTATTGGGCTGGTGGATGGGCGGTGGTCTTGGGCCACTTCTTCTTTCTCACTTGACTCCTTTATTTCCTAAAAACTGAAATTAGAAAAATAAAACATTGTTCGAATAAAATTAACCTAATTTCCTAATAAATAATAATAAATAATAAAATAAATAAAAATTAGGTTAAATTAGGGATGCCTTGTGGGGCATCACCTAAAGTAACCACTTCCTGTATTCCTGGGGCTTCAGTCCCCTAATAATGCTTGAGGCGTTGTCCATTGACTTTGAATTGGTGCCCGTCCTTTAATGATTGAATTGTAATGACACCATGGGGAAAAACTTGAACCACTTGGAACGGGCCAGACCATCTAGATTTAAGCTTCCCTGGGAAGAGTTTCAACCTAGAATTAAACAACAACACAAGCTGCCCTGGGCAGAACTGACGTGGCAGCAACTTCTTGTCATGCCACTTCTTTGTTTTCTCCTTGTATATTCTTGCGTTGTCGTAGGCCATCGTCCGTATTTCATCGATCTCATTCAAATCTAACAGCCTTTTCTGGCCTGCCTTGTCCAAGTCCATGTTTACTGCCTTGATTGCCCAATATGCCTTGTGCTCTATCTCGACAGGCAGGTGACAGGTTTTCCCATAAATCAAACGGTATGGAGACATGCCCAATGGAGTTTTGAAAGCTGTCCTGTATGCCCATAATGCATCATTCAGAAGTAAAGACCAATCTTTCCTAGTTGGTTTAACCATCTTTTCAAGAATGTTCTTCACTTCCCTGTTGGATATCTCAGCCTGTCCATTGGTCTGTGGGTGGTATGCTGTCGCGATCCTATGCTTGACACCATATTTTTTCAAGGCGGCAGCAATTACCCTATTATCGAAATGTCTCCCTTCATCACTGCTAATCGCCCTAGGGATGCCAAATCTAGAAAAGATGTTTTTGTGCAAAAACTTTTGGACTGTTTTGGCATCATTCTTTTGAGTTGCGATTGCTTCTACCCACTTGGAGACATAATCCACTGCTAGGAGGATGTAAAGATTTCCACATGAAGATGGAAAAGGTCCCATAAAATCAATCCCCCAAACGTCGAAGATCTCGACTTCTAGGATATTCTGCAGTGGCATCTCGTTTCTCCTCGAGATGTTACCTGTCCGCTGGCACCTGTCACAGTTCTTGTAAAAGTCCTGTGCATCTTTATATAGTGTCGGCCAGTAGAACCCTGACTGCAGCACCTTGGCAGCAGTTTTGTTTCCTCCTAAGTGTCCTCTATATTGTGAAGCATGACAGTGATGGAGAATGTTTTCATGCTCTTCTTGTGGTACACACCTCCTTATAACCTGATCTGCGCACATTTTGAAAAGAAGAGGTTCGTCTCAATAATAATGCTTAACATCATTTTGGAACCTCTTCCTGGCTTGATAATTAAGATCAGAAGGAAATATTTCGCTAACTATAAAATTAACGAAATCAGCATACCAGGGAAGGTCAGAAGACTTACCTGCCGCCATGGCTGTCGCGACAGCGATTGCGGCAGCAAAGAGCTGCTCATCTGGGAAGGTCTCCAGTATGTGTGTCTCATCGAATGGTAGACTCTGTCCCTTCTCCAACCTCGACAAGTGATCTGCCACCTGATTTTCTGTCCCCTTTTTGTCTTTGATTTCAAGGTCGAACTCTTGTAATAGCAAGATCCATCGTATCAACCTAGGCTTTGTATCCTTCTTTGCGAACAAGTACTTAAGGGCAGAATGGTCGGTGTGCACTATTACCTTTGTTCCAAGTATATAAGAACGAAACTTGTCGATGGAGAACACCACAGCTAACAGCTCCTTTTCTGTGGTGGTATAGTTCACTTGGGCATCATTCAATGTTTTACTGGCGTAGTATATGACATGAAACAGCCTGTCCTTGCGCTGCCCAAGTGCTGCCCCGACAGCATAGTCACTGGCATCACACATGATCTCAAATGGTTGTGTCCAGTCTGGTGGCTGTACTATGGGGGCTGTCACTAGCTTTTCCTTCAGAACCTTGAATGCTTCAGTACATTCTTCATTAAAGTCAAAGGGTCGGTTCTGCTCTAAGAGATGACATAGGGGCTTCGTGATTTTTGAGAAATTCGCAATAAATCTCCTATAAAAACCAGCATGCCCTAGAAAACTCCTAATGCCCTTGACTGTGGTTGGCGGCGGCAGCTTCTCAATTACCTCTATTTTGGCCCTGTCGACTTCTATCCCACGGTAGCTAATCTTATGGCCAAGAACTATCCCCTCATCCACCATAAAGTGGCATTTTTCCCAATTTAAAACAAGATTAGCTTTTTCACATCTTTCAAGTACCTTTTGTAAGTTGCCGAGACAGCTCTCAAAATCGTCTCCAAAGACAGAAAAATCATCCATGAAAATCTCAAGGAAGTCCTCAACCATGTCGGAGAATATAGCCATCATGCACCTTTGGAAGGTGGCAGGTGCGTTACAGAGTCCAAACGGCATCCTCCTAAATGCGTATGTTCCGTAGGGGCAGGTGAAAGTCGTTTTCTCTTGATCCTCTAGTGCAATAGCAATTTGATTGTAACCTGAGTAACCATCAAGAAAACAATAGTAAGGTTTTCCCGTTAATCTATCAAGCATTTGATCAATAAAGGGTAAAGGAAAGTGGTCTTTTCGGGTAGCTTTGTTAAGCTTCTGATAGTCCATACAAACCCTCCAACCGGTCACAGTCCTGGTTGGGATTAACTCATTGTTTTCGTTGGTTATCACGGTCATGCCTCCTTTCTTGGGAACACATTGCACCGGGCTTACCCATTTGCTATCGGAGATGGCGTATATAATGCCAGCATCTAACCATTTAATGATTTCCTTACGCACTACCTCCTTCATCGCATGGTTTAACCGCCTTTGGGCATCTATAGTCGGCTTATGATCTTCCTCAAGGAGGATTTTGTGCATGCATAATGCCGGACTAATGCCTTGAATGTCTGCTATCGTCCATCCAATCGCCTTCTTGTGCTGCCTTAACATGTCGATCATCTGTCGTTCCTGTTCCTGCGGCAGCTTAGCAGAGATGATTACGGGCAGTGTGTCATCACAACCAAGATAAGCATATTTAAGCTGCCCTGGCAGGGGCTTAAGTTCTAAGACAGGTGGTTCAACAGTAGATGGCTTTTGGATTAAATGGTTATCCGAAGTGTAATTCAAAGGTTCGAATAACTTATCTGGACGATGGTCTAACCAGTCTACCTCCTCATGTCCTTCAGTTTCAGATGTATCGGATTCAGAGGAGTCGCTGTCGTCGGTGCTGTCGTCGTCGCTGTCGTGACAGGTCTGTAGATGGCTGTCGCAGCAGTGACCAAATTTTATATCACGGCAGCCCGACCTGATGCAGGGTTGATCAAAGGTCATCTCAATGATGGCCTTGCATTCCTCATCCACATCAGCATGTTTCATCGCTTGGAGAACATTCAACTTAATTTCTTGATCGTTCACGCGCATGGTGAGTTCTCCTTTCTCCACATCAATCAATGATCTGCCCGTGGCTAAGAAGGGTCGCCCAAGGATGACTGGTGCGTTCTCATCTGCCTCACAATCTAGAATAAGAAAGTCAGCAGGAAATATAAGCTTATCCACTCTTACCAAAATATCTTCAATTTTTCCCTCGGGGTGAACGTAAGAGCGGTCGGCTAGCTGTAGGGTAACTGTCGTGGGCCGCGCCTTGCCAATACCTAGTTTCTGAAAAACAGATTTGGGCATTAGATTAACACTAGCACCAAGATCACATAATGCCTTACCCACAAATCTGTCGCCGATTACACAAGGTATGATGAAGCTCCCCGGATCCTTCTTTTTCTGGGGTGGCTGCCGATGAAGAATACTCATGCAACCTTCTTGCATCCTTACCGTTTCAAATTCCCCAAGTTTAGATTTTTTTGACATAACATCCTTGAGAAATTTAGCATAACCGGGCATCTCCCTAACAGCATCTAACAACGGAATATTGATATGAACCTGTTTAAAAATATCATAAATCTTTTTAAGTTGAGATTCATGTTTAGCTTGTTGTATCCGTTGCGGAAAAGGTGGTGGAGGACGGTAATCAGCAATGCGTCCTTCCCACTGCATGCGAATCTGAGGACGATAATCTTCTTTTTTCTCCTCTGTCGCTTCTGCTGTCGTGACCGGCTCATCGGCAGCAGTCTGTTTATCACCTGTCGGGGCAGCTTCCTCGGCAGGTTTATCCAAGGCAGGTTCCTTTTCTGTTTCAGCTTCTTTTTCCGGCCCTGGTAACTTTTTCCCACTCCTACTAGTAATTGCCTTACATTGCTCATGTGGGGGTGGTCTAGCATTTTCAGTATTGCTAGGAAAACCTCCATTCTGCCTTGGCTTAATGTGCTGCGACACCTGACCCATTTGTGTCTCTAGAGATTTCAAGGTAGCCTCATGATTTGTCATTCTCATCTTGGTTTCATCCATAAAGTTTTCCGTCTTCTTGACAAACTGATTAATATTCTCCATATATGTACCAGTCTGAGACATAAAGGTGGCCAGAGTCTGCTCCAATATACTACTCGTGGCAGGTGGTGGCTGCTGTTGCTGCTGAGGCGGCAGGTTCTGCGGCAGGTTCTGTCGCGTCAACAATCTAGGACCCCCCTGATTCTGATTATGCGCTTGTGGATTCAGAGCATTGTTAGGGTTACTCCAGGAAAATTTGGGATCCTTCCTCCAATTAGGGTTGTAGTTGTTGGAATTATAGTTCGGCTTGTAATTTCCAACATATTTTCCCTCTTCTATATTTATCGGGCACTCATCCCTACTATGATTTCCCTCACAAGTAGCACAAACTTCCTCGACAGCAAATCCTTGTAATTCATCATCATTCAATAACTTTTTCATGGCTTTAGTAAGGAATGCTACCTGCGATTTCATAGTGCTGTCGGCCTCATAGTCCTTGACAGCAAGTACCCGTTTACCTCCTCTTCTAGCGGTTGGAAACTACTCCTCATTCTTAGCCAGATGTTTCAAAACTTGCAGGGCCTCGTCCGGATCTTTATCCAATAATAGTCCATTTGCTGCAGAATCAATTCGAATGCGAGTTTGTAAGTTAGCAGCATTATAAAACTTAGTTACCTGATTCCAGACGGGGAATCCATGCATTGGGCAGTTTCGAAGAAGAGTTGTGAATCTGTCCCAGGCCTCGTGCATTGGCTCGTCATCTTCCTGTTGAAAAGTAGCAATTTCATTACGTAATCGCTCAGCTAAATGTGAAGGATTAAAACGAGACAAAAATTCACGAGTTAAATCTGCCCAAGTCATAATAGAACCCGGTGTAAGTTTATTCCACAAAGTTTTAGCTTTGTCCCTCAATGAATGGGGAAATAACCGAAGCCTCAGTATCTCCGGACTAACTCCTGGCAGTCTAAACGAACCACAGATCTCCTGGAACGTTTTGAGATGCTCCCTAGCATCTTCTGTCGCAGAACCACTAAACTGCCCGGCGTTGTTGATCATACTAAACATGACAGGTTTAAGCTCGAAGTTGTCAACATCAATATCCGGCAGCGTGGTCTCCAGCTCTACATGATCGTTCAGCATGTAGTCACGACATGACCGTCGTCCACCTGCCGCGGGCGGGTCACCGACAGGCGAGATTTCTCCACCGGCAGGTTGATTACGGGCCATCTGCTCTAGCTGTTTCTCAAGGTATTCGTTCCGGTCTAAGAGGTGGCGAATCTGTTTCTTAAGATTAAAGGAACGTTCGATCTCCAGATCTAATTTATACTCAGGATCTTCACCTCTTTTCGATCTGCGCATAAACAGGAAAACCTTGTGAAAAGCAAGAGTTTAAAACACTAAAGAAAAATTAAAGAAAAATAAAAATAAAAACAAAAACAAAAACGAAAATAAAAACAAAAAGTGCAAGGAAAGAAAGGTGTAGTTATGTTGCAATTCCCCGGCAACGGCGCCAAAAACTTGTTGCGTGTAAAATAGTCTATCGCAATTATAGTGCAAGTATACACGACGCAAGTAGTAAAGTGATACGAAGTATCGGATATCGTCTCCACAGGGATTGGGCTAATAGCTTCACCTAAATTCACTGCACGAAGTAAAGGAAATAATTATGAGAAGTTGTCACGAATAATAATGTAAAAACGCAAATAAAGGAATTGAGATATCAAGATAGAGAGAATGGGCTGGTATTGAATTGCTCAGTAGTGTAGGTATTGAATTGCTTAGGATCTCCAGTTCTGTCGTCGCACCCGTCGCCGACAGCACCTGTCGCGGCGTCTGTCCGTTAGCTGTCGCGACAGCGAACACTAACTCAGTACTTCAAGCTTGGCAAGAATCCCAGATCTGCCTTGCCCTATCCCTAGGCACAAGTCTGTCGATGATCACGTCTTTGATGATACCTCCCGGCGTGAATCGAAGGATGAACACCGATGTGTATGAATTCTTCCTTAGTCACTTAACCTCGCCCTATCCCTAGGCACGAGATGGTTCAACTATAAACTAGAGAACGCGCTCTTATCTCTTTCGTATACTTAACTCTCCCGATGCTAAGTAAATGGATAACCTCACAATGCTCTCCCGATGCTCTTGCAAGATATTAAAACCAAGATAAAAGAACTTGAAGTTTATTTTATTGAACTTGAAAAATCCTAAAACAAAGCAACCCTTGCAACTACTTTACAAAACAACCCGTAGCCCTAGGGGGAATTTAGAACATGTCGGTGACAGGTAAACGGCAGGGTTTAGGTTTCGGTTATGGGGTGATCGGTTATGCCCTAGGTTTAATCTATGCCCTTATATAAGCTTTGGGCTCAAGTTATCTAAGGTAACAAGGATTACAACTTTAATTAAAAGTAAGATTCTAATAAAGACTAAATCTCTAAAGTCTCCTACTTTCCAGCCGCATCCTTATTTTGTGGGAATTCCTTTCCTTGAGCTTTGGCTTGACATATCTTTGGATCCGGGGCTTGGAAAAATATTTGGCTTTCACACGACAGACGAGCAGATTTTTCTCTATCTATCGAGGTCCACTTTACTTTTCCTCTTCATAAGTCTGCTGTCACCATTCTGTCACGACAGGTCCATGACAGGTTCGTCTTCTTCAGCTGCTTGTCCAGTTCAGCTCTCCTGCTTATCTGCCCTGCGCCTGCCTTCGACATCTACTGTGACAGATACCTACAAAAATAGCCATCTTTCAGTAGAATCCGTGCCTTTTATATAATTGTGATGTTTTATTGAAAACTAACCTAAATGCAATGCAATGATGCTTGAATGCAGCAGAAATATGGGTTAAAAAGGGTGTAAATAATAGAACTTTTACACACTCAACACACCCCCAAACTGTAACCCCCTTAACCCGGCCTAGACGGTTGACCCGAATTAAGAAAGTCACACGGGGAAAACCAAAGTCAACCCGAAAGTCAACCTTGATTAACGACCCTTTTTTTATTTTCAATCTTATCTAGATGCACATTAACCCTAGTGGTGATCACACAAACAACATACTCAAAGATCACAAACATCAGAGGTTAAACAGGGACCCAATTGAACAAATTACAACTTTAGGGACCAAATTGTAATTTCTGATAAATTAAAGGACTTAACCCAAATTAATCTTACCAACTTGAAATTAGTCAGGTTTCATGCTTCTCTGTGAAATTTCAGCTCAAAAGGACTTCTCAAACTCAAACAATTGAACAAACAAGATTCAGGACCAAAACGCAAACATTTCAAAACATATAACTGCCCATGTCAGCCCCCAACGGTCAACCGTTCCAAAACAGGTTGACCCTGTTCCGAAACACGGGCCGTTCCGAAACCAGTTCCGCAACGGGGGTCTGGCAGAGACCAAACCGTTTCGAAACGGTGCATACCGTTTCGGACCCCTGGGTTCATTCCAGGCACCCGTTTCGAAACGGTGCACACTGTTCCGAAACGCCTGCACAGATTTCAGCAAACTAGCATACCAAAACATGCAATTGATCACTCAAACATGCTCCAAATGCTACCAAACTTTACCAGCATGCAATTCAACATATATAGGACATATTTGCATCATCAATTCATCAAAACAACATCACATGCAAAAAGCCCCAATTCTATAGGCATGCTTCCTACACAAGCTAGCTATTCAAGCACAAACTTCCACAACAAGCATATAAAGATCCAATCCAAAAACCAGCATTCATAACAACATTCAACATACTTAGGGAGTTCCAAACACCTCCCAAAACATACACATTGGTCCCCCATTGCCAAATCATCCAAAAGCTAAAATGTTTAACAAAAACCTTCCATACATTGAGCTCTACTTGTACTTGAACTCTTGCCCTTCTTGCTGCCCTTCAAGATACTCTAGTGCTCTGCATTATTGAATTAAGAAAACGAGAGAGCGTAAGCAAAAGCTTAGTGAGGAGTGCTCTTTAAAACCATTCAACAATGCAATTAAAACATTTACAAATCATGCTTATAATCAACCTTTGCACATGCTCAAAAGCATACTTTTAAGCAAGCAATTCCATGCTTCAAAATAAACATTAAAACAAGCATCTCATGCTTCACAATATTCTTAACATGTCATATTGGCTCAAGTGATACATTTCATTTATTAAAACAAGTTCAACAACTTTCCCAAGGACTTTTAAACACCTTGGCCATGGACTTTTAAACACCATGAATGAGGACCACACAAGGACTTTTAACCACCTTTGTGTCCATAGCTTGAATCACCCCAAGGACTTTTAACCACCTTGGTCCCAAGGACTTTTAAACACCTTGGCCCCATGGACTTTTAAACACCATGGAAAGGATCACCTAAGGACTTTTAACCACCTTAGTGTCCGCAACAAGAACCATCCAAGGACTTTTAACCACCTTGATGTTCTTAAGTAACAAGGCTCACTCAAGGACTTTTAACCACCTTAGTGACCTTAACATTTTCAAAACATCACTTGCCAATATACATCTTTTACATCATATAATCCACTGTTTTAAAGCATTAAACCAAGCCATATTCAACATGCATTTCAAAGCATCAATCCTCATTATTTCAATGTATAAAATCAAGGAACTCCTACCTAGAGTTACCTTCAACATATGGCTTAAAACATCAGCAAATACCATGCTAAAACATGCTTTCAAAACAGTAATTAAAACATGCAATTCACCATTTTGCATCACAACAAAATCATGGCCACCACTAGAGAGAAAATCCGAAAACTTACACTTGAGCTTAGCAAAGTTGTTTAGACTTAGACTAAGCCCCCAAAACCTTCAAACCTTGGTTTTAAAATCTGAAAACCCAACTTCACTCACCGATTTCCACTTTGCTTCAAGCCAAAGCACCAAATCAAGCTTCCGGATCAACAACTCATGGATCCAAAGATGCCTCCCCTGTTTCAACACATCAAAGCAGAGGATTAATGCATCATCATGCATTAATTGCTTCGATGAAAGCACCTAAACTCGCTGCTCTCATTCAACCTCCATTTTCGGCCACCAAACACAACCGAAAATGCATCCAAACCACTTCTAAACAAAGCCCAGCCATAAACCAGCAAAACCACACTTCCATTAACATCATATAACATCTAAAAACAACCTATTAACAACCTTATACCTCCAGCAACATCAGATCCACAAGATCACCACAAAAACTACCTTGAAACACAAGCTAAACTTAGGAAACTCAATTGCATCAATCAAAACTCAATTCCTTATCAATTTAGAGATCATTTAACATCAAAAACACCTCTCAAAACACAGATTACTCAGATCTAACGAAAATCATCAAAAATCATCAAAATCTTGCATAATAAGCCAAGATCCATTTCAACACTTTAAAACCTTTAATTAAACATCAATTTAGGATTGAAAACTTAGGAATTTCAGTAAAGAACTGATAGTTTAGAGGAGAAGGACGTTCTTACCTCCAAACTTGAGTTTCTCCTCTTTTTGGAATCAAAATCCTTGTTGAAACAAGTAGCAATTGAAGAGGTTTTGAAGATACAATGACTAGGAATCAATTGAGAGTTGAAAGGAGGAATTTAGGTGAGAAAATCAGAAACAAATCTCTGGAAATGGAGTGTTTGGGTTGAGAGAAAAAAAGAGAAAGAAAATAGAGAAGTTAGTTATGAAATTAGCCAAATGGCTTTTCCCTCCTTTTGATATACTTTAAAATCAGAATTATAACTCAAAATATCTTAGAAAAATCTGGAGAAACTCCCTTTGGGTAAATAGCTCCTTAAAGATTCAAAATTTCAACCCTTTATAAAACAGCCACCAAACTTGCGAAAATTACATTTTGGTCACTAGCCAAAATGTCACCCTTCCAAAACTCATTTTCCAAAATTGATTTCACAGTTCACTTAATTATATTAAAAGATGATTTTAGAACATTTTTCCATATTTTTAATGCAACCCGAACTAGGCTTTCCTAATTTAACCTCTTATGATTCGAACAGCACTTTGACCGACCGGTCAACGCCCAAGACTTCTAAGCCCAAAACCGGGGCGTTACAACTCTCCCCCCCTTAAGAAATTTCGTCCTCGAAATTTACCTGAAGGAAAGAGATAAGGAAACTGCTTCAGCATGTCTTCCTTCCGCTCCCACGTGGCTTCCTCAACACCTCGATGCTTCCACAGCACCTTCACCAACTCAATGGTCTTGCCACGAAGAACCTTGCTATCCGAATCTAGAACCTTCACCGGTTCCTCATCATAGGTCAAATCCGGATTCAAAACCACTTCCTCCACAGGCATCACATGCGAAGGATCAGATCTATACTTCCGGAGCATAGAAACATGGAACACATCATGAATCTTCTCCAGCTCCTGAGGTAACCTCAACCGATACGCAACAGGACCCACACGCTCAACAACCTCATACGGTCCAATGTATCTAGGGCTCAACTTACCCTTCTGACCAAACCTCATCACCTTCTTCCAAGGCGAAACCTTCAAGAACACACGGTCACCCACCGCATACTCTATCTCCTTACGCTTCAAATCCGCGTAAGATTTCTGCCGGTCAGAAGCAGCCTTCAACCGCTCACAAATGAGCTTCACCTTCTCGGTGGTTCCTTTCAACAAAGCCGGCACCGAAACCAACTTTTGACCAGTTTCAGCCCAACAAAGAGGAGTCCTACACTTCCTCCCATACAGAGCCTCATAAGGTGCCATCTGTATACTCGCCTGATAACTATTGTTATAAGCGAACTCAACCAAAGGCAGATGCTTCTCCCAAGAACCTTGGAACTCAATCACGCAGCATCTCAACATATCCTCCAAAATCTGAATAACTCGCTCAGACTGACCATCCGACTGAGGATGATAGGATGTACTGAAATGCAACCTTGTACCCAAAGCTTGATGCAAACACTGCCAGAAACGCGATGTGAACCTCAGATCCCTATCCGACACAATCGACTTAGGCACACCATGCAGCCTCACAATCTCAGCAATGTACAGCTCTGCCAGCTTATCCAAAGAAAACGTAGTATGCACAGGCAAGAAATGCGCACACTTCGTCAGGCGATCCACAATCACCCAAACAGAATTCTTCTTCGATGGAGACAAAGGTAAACCAGATACAAAATCCATGGTAACTCTCTCCCACTTCCATTCAGGGATTTTCAACGGTTGCAACAAACCAGAAGGAACCTGATGTTCAGCCTTAACCCGCTGACACACCAAACACTTGCTCACAAACTCTGCAACATCCTTCTTCAAACCCACCCAATAGTACTCATCACGAAGATCACGATACATCTTAGTACTACCAGGGTGCATAGCAAAAGGACTACTATGGCCTTCAGTCAGAATAGCACGCCTCAACTCAACATCAGCAGGCACTACTATTCGACTCCCAAAACACAACACTCCATCCTCATTAAAGCAGAAATCCGAAGGTCTAACCTCCGCGATATCCTGAACATGAGACACCAAGGAATCATCCAACAACTGCTTATCCTTGATCAACTGAACCAACGATGGTTTCACCTGCAACTCAGCAACAAGACCACCATCCCGCGATATACTCAAGCTAGCAAACATAGCTCTCAGCTCAACAGCTACCTTCCTACTCAAGGCATCCGCAACAACATTAGCCTTTCCAGGATGATACTCAATCGTCAGATCATAATCCTTGAGCAACTCCAACCAACGCCGCTGCCTAAGATTCAACTCCTTCTGAGACATCAGATACCTCAAACTCTTGTGATCCGTGTACACAGTACACTTCTCACCATACAGATAATGCCTCCAGATCTTCAGAGCAAAAACCACTGCAGCCAGCTCAATATCATGCGTAGGATAATTGCGCTCATGCACCTTCAACTGTCGCGATGCATAAGCCACCACCTTACCCTCTTGCATCAGCACACACCCTAAACCAACATAGGATGCATCACTGTAGACCACAAACTCTTTCCCTGATTCAGGCTGAATCAAGATAGGAGCTTGCGTCAAAGCCATCTTCAGCTTCTCAAAAGCCTGCTGTCTCGCTTCTGTCCACTCATACTTAACATCTTTCTGCAACAACTTCGTCAAAGGAGCAGCAACCTTGGAAAAACCATCCACAAACCTCCGGTAGTATCCTGCCAAACCAAGGAAACTACGGACCTCATGAACAGACTTAGGAACTTTCCAGTTCATCACCGCTTCAATCTTCTGAGGATCCACACGAATCTCCTCAGCTGAGACCACATGCCCAAGAAACACCACCTCCCTAAGCCAAAACTCACACTTGCTCAGCTTAGCATAAAGCTGATTCTCCAACAAAGCTTGCAGCACAATCCTCAAATGCTCTTCGTGCTCTTCCTCAGTACGCGAGTACACGAGGATATCATCAATGAACACCACAACGAACTTGTCCAGGTATTCATGAAACACACGATTCATCATGTCCATGAAAGCAGCAGGAGCATTTGTCAAACCAAACGGCATCACGAGGAACTCATAATGCCCATACCTTGTCCTGAAGGCTGTCTTAGGCACATCCACATCCTTCACCTTCAACTGATAATACCCTGACCTCAAGTCAATCTTAGAGAACACAACAACTCCCCGAAATTGATCAAAGAGATCATCAATCCTCGGCAAAGGATACCGATTCTTGATAGTCAACTTGTTCAGCTGACGGTAATCAATGCACATCCTCATAGTGCCATCTTTCTTCTTCACAAACAAGACAGGAGCATCCCAAGGCGACACACTCGGCCGGATGAAACCACGATCAAGCAGCTCTTGCAACTGCATCTTCAGCTCCTTCAGCTCCTTAGGTGCCATTCTGTAGGGAGTAATGGACACAGGAGTTGTATTCTCATACAGCTCAATTCCAAACTCCACTTCGCGATTAGGAGGTAAACCAGGCAACTCCTCAGGAAAAACATCAGGAAACTCCTTCACAACCCTGATATCTTGCACCCTCAACTCCTTAGAACAAGGGTTCATCACAAAAGCTAGATAAGCTTCACAGCCCTGCCTCAGCATCCTGCTCGCCTCCAAGGTAGAAACAACATTGGCAAGAAACTTCACATTCTCACCAACCACCACCACTTCATAATCATCTGCCAGCTTAAGCGAAACCCGTTTATTCTCACAATCCACAACAGCACGATGCTCAGCAAGCCAATCCATACCAAGGATCACATCAAAACCATAAAAGGGCAACTCCATAAGATCAACATGAAAGACATGCTCTTGAACAACCAAAGGACACCTTCTATAAAGCTTTCGAGTCACAACAGTTTCACCAAAAGAACTAGTGACACGAACACCAACATCCAAAGACTCAACAGGCAAACCAAGCAATTCAGCATGCTCACGCAAAATGTATGAATGCGTAGATCCAGAATCAATCAAAGAAAGCAATGACAAGGATTGCAAAGTAAAGGTACCTGCAATCACATCTGCATCATTCCTTCCCTCGCGCTGAGCATACACCCTCGCCTGGCCTCCACCCTCAGGCTGAATAGCCACAACATGGGCTACTCCACGACCACCTTCCTCTCGCCTCTGGAAATTACCACGGCCGCGCCCACGACCTCTCTGCGGTGCAGCAACAACAGGAGCACGCTCTTGGCCACCAGCTATCCTCGGAAAATCTCGCCTCAAGTGGTCTGCAGAACCACAATTCCAGCATTCAAAACTAGCTGCCACAACAGGAGCTTGCACCTCCCTCACAGCACGAGGACAGTCACGCTTCAAGTGACCACGCGAACCACAGATCCAACAAGCACTAGGGTCAGCTCTAGCATTACCACCCCTAGCAGGTGCACCTCCACCTCTCTTAGCTGAGGACTGAAACCTCTGATCACGTCCCCTCTTGTTCCGTCCACCTCCGGAACCATACTCAGCAGCTCTCTTCCCAGAACTTGCTCCAGCACCCTTTGCAGACAAACTCAAATTTATCTCAATGTCCTTTGCTCGGCCCACTAACACATCAAAATCATCATACTCAGTGGCCAGCACATACATCTTTACCTCCGTTATGAGACCATAACGAAACCTCTCGCACCTCTCCCGCTCATCAGGTATCAGCTCCGGTGCATACTGACTGAGTCGCACAAACTGCACCTCATACTCAGCCACACTCATGCTCCCTTGGGTCAGAGTCATGAATTCACGCTTTTTCTCATCCAGATATCTCACTCCCAGATATCTCCTCTTGAACGCATTCTGAAAGAAGGTCCAAGTGATGTCAGCTTCAGCCATTCCAGAGGTTGTGGTCATCCACCACGTATAAGCATCGCCCTGCAGCAAGGACACAACACATCCCAACTTTTACACATCAGTGCAGCTCATCTGTCCCAAGATACGCTTGGTACTCTCTAGCCAAGCTTCCGACCTCTCGCTGACATACCCCTAAACTCAGTCCCACCAAGACTGCGCAGACGCTCTAAGGGTAGTCTAACACCAGCATCTCCCTGATGCCCAGCTCCTTGAGCTCCAGCTACTGTTGCTCGAAAAGCACCCGCAATAGCTTGTACCAGCATCGTCAAATCAGGCATAGCTTGCCCCTGACCAACCTCAGGTCCTGCAGCTCTAGCACCAGCTGCTTCAGCTCCAGCTCTCCCTCCCTCAGCACCACCACCACCAGGTGGAGGAGGAGGTAACACAGCACTACCCGCATTCTCATCATTCTCATTCCCATCCGGGGTCGTAGCTCTCACGCTACTCCTTAAATCTCTACGTGGTGCCATACTTTTACCATGCATAACAATACAAATAAAACATAGTCAGGACCAGCAAGGTAAGCAATTCCAAGCATTCAAGCTCAATTTTTTTCAAAATCAACATCATTTCTTTAGCTTTTGTTTGGCAATGGGTACCCTCATCATGCAACATCACAACATACATCTCAAAAGCATCAACATCTCAAACCACTGAACATGCTTTCATACAACAAGCATACAAGCCAAACATACTTCAATCATGCATACATTCATTCCCAATTTACTCGAGAACTCAGCTCTGATACCACCAAATGTAACCCCCTTAACCCGGCCTAGACGGTTGACCCGAATTAAGAAAGTCACACGGGGAAAACCAAAGTCAACCCGAAAGTCAACCTTGATTAACGACCCTTTTTTTATTTTTAATCTTATCTAGATGCACATTAACCCTAGTGGTGATCACACAAACAACATACTCAAAGATCACAAACATCAGAGATCAAACAGGGACCCAATTGAACAAATTACAACTTTAGGGACCAAATTGTAATTTCTGATAAATTAAAGGACTTAACCTAAATTAATATTACCAACTTGAAATTAGTCAGGTTTCATGCTTCTCTGTGAAATTTCAGCTCAAAAGGACTTCTCAAACTCAAACAATTGAACAAACAAGATTCAGGACCAAAACGCAAACATTTCAAAACATATAACTGCCCATGTCAGCCCCCAACGGTCGACCGTTCCGAAACAGGTTGACCCTGTTCCGAAACACGGGCCGTTCCGAAACCAGTTCCGCAACGGGGGTCTGGCAGAGACCAAACCGTTTCGAAACGGTGCATACCGTTTCGGACCCCTGGGTTCATTCCATGCACCCGTTTCGAAACGGTGCACACTGTTCCGAAACGCCTGCACAGATTTCAGCAAACTAGCATACCAAAACATGCAATTGATCACTCAAACATGCTCCAAATGCTACCAAACTTTACCAGCATGCAATTCAACATATATAGGACATATTTGCATCATCAATTCATCAAAACAACATCACATGCAAAAAGCCCCAATTCTATAGGCATGCTTCCTACACAAGCTAGCTATTCAAGCACAAACTTCCACAACAAGCATATAAAGATCCAATCCAAAAACCAGCATTCATAACAACATTCAACATACTTAGGGAGTTCCAAACACCTCCCAAAACATACACATTGGTCCCCCATTGCCAAATCATCCAAAAGCTAAAATGTTTAACAAAAACCTTCCATACATTGAGCTCTACTTGTACTTGAACTCTTGCCCTTCTTGCTGCCCTTCAAGATACTCTAGTGCTCTGCATTATTGAATTAAGAAAACAAGAGAGCATAAGCAAAAGCTTAGTGAGGAGTGCTCTTTAAAACCATTCAATAATGCAATTAAAACATTTACAAATCATGCTTATAATCAACCTTTGCACATGCTCAAAAGCATACTTTTAAGCAAGCAATTCCATGCTTCAAAATAAACATTAAAACAAGCATCTCATGCTTCACAATATTCTTAACATGTCATATTGGCTCAAGTGATACATTTCATTTATTAAAACAAGTTCAACAACTTTCCCAAGGACTTTTAAACACCTTGGCCCCAAGGACTTTTAAACACCTTGGCCATGGACTTTTAAACACCATGAATGAGGACCACACAAGGACTTTTAACCACCTTTGTGTCCATAGCTTGAATCACCCCAAGGACTTTTAACCACCTTGGTCCCAAGGACTTTTAAACACCTTGGCCCCATGGACTTTTAAACACCATGGAAAGGATCACCTAAGGACTTTTAACCACCTTAGTGTCCGCAACAAGAACCATCCAAGGACTTTTAACCACCTTGATGTTCTTAAGTAACAAGGCTCACTCAAGGACTTTTAACCACCTTAGTGACCTTAACATTTTCAAAACATCACTTGCCAATATACATCTTTTACATCATATAATCCACTGTTTTAAAGCATTAAACCAAGCCATATTCAACATGCATTTCAAAGCATCAAACCTCATTATTTCAATGTATAAAATCAAGGAACTCCTACCTAGAGTTACCTTCAACATATGGCTTAAAACATCAGCAAATACCATGCTAAAACATGCTTTCAAAACAGTAATTAAAACATGCAATTCACCATTTTGCATCACAACAAAATCATGGCCACCGCTAGAGAGAAAATCCGAAAACTTACACTTGAGCTTAGCAAAGTTGTTTAGACTTAGACTAAGCCCCCAAAACCTTCAAACCTTGGTTTTAAAATCTGAAAACCCAACTTCACTCACCGATTTCCACTTTGCTTCAAGCCAAAGCACCAAATCAAGCTTCCGGATCAACAACTCATGGACCCAAAGATGCCTCCCCTGTTTCAACACATCAAAGCAGAGGATTAATGCATCATCATGCATTAATTGCTTCGATGAAAGCACCTAAACTCGCTGCTCTCATTCAACCTCCATTTTCGGCCACCAAACACAACCGAAAATGCATCCAAACCACTTCTAAACAAAACCCAGCCATAAACCAGCAAAACCACACTTCCATTAACATCATATAACATCTAAAAACAACCTATTAACAACCTTATACCTCCAGCAACATCAGATCCACAAGATCACCACAAAAACTACCTTGAAACACAAGCTAAACTTAGGAAACTCAACCTATCCGAGATTGCATCAATCAAAATCAATTCCTTATCAATTTAGAGATCATTTAACATCAAAAACACCTCTCAAAACACAGATTACTCAGATCTAACGAAAATCATCAAAAATCATCAAAATCTTGCATAATAAGCCAAGATCCATTTCAACACTTTAAAACCTTTAATTAAACATCAATTTAGGATTGAAAACTTAGGAATTTCAGTAAAGAACTGATAGTTTAGAGGAGAAGGACGTTCTTACCTCCAAACTTGAGTTTCTCCTCTTTTTGGAATCAAAATCCTTGTTGAAACAAGTAGCAATTGAAGAGGTTTTGAAGATACAATGATTAGGAATCAACTGAGAGTTGAAAGGAGGAATTTAGGTGAGAAAATCATAAACAAATCTCTGGAAATGGAGTGTTTGGGTTGAGAGAAAAAAAGAGAAAGAAAATAGAGAAGTTAGTTATGAAATTAGCCAAATGGCTTTTCCCTCCTTTTAATATACTTTAAAATCAGAATTATAACTCAAAATATCTTAGAAAAATCTGGAGAAACACCCTTTGGGTAAATAGCTCCTTAAAGATTCAAAGTTTCAACCCTTTATAAAACAGCCACCAAACTTGTGAAAATTACATTTTGGTCACTAGCCAAAATGTCACCCTTCCAAAACTCATTTTCCAAAATTGATTTCACAGTTCACTTAATTATATTAAAAGATGATTTTAGAACATTTTTCCATATTTTTAATGCAACCCGAACTAGGCTTTCCTAATTTAACCTCTTATGATTCGAACAGCACTTTGACCGACCGGTCAACGCCCAAGACTTCTAAGCCCAAAACCGGGGCGTTACACAAACTCAAGTTTTTGCTTGCCCTCAAGCAATGAAGACTTAAAAGAAAACTGAAATTTTTTGTGTTGGCCTTCAAACAGTGAACTGTCCCTTACCTGTCGCTCATTCTCTATGGCGGCAGCAACCTGTCGGAAAGGTTAGGATCTGTCCGGAATCTCCCTATAGCTCTCGTGCAGTGTGTGCATGCTTGTGAACAGTTATATGCTAAGACTCTCTTAGTTTCACTAGAATATTAAACTCCTTAACTCAAATTTTTATGCCAAAGTTTACTTTCTTTTAGAAGGCACATTTTCATGCTTCTTTTTCTTCTATTTTCAAGCTAAGTTTTTCTAGAGCCAATTTCAGGCACCTCTAGTTAGCTTCCTAGAGCCGGTTTCGGGCACCTCTAGGTTTTTGATTTTCTTTTGCTAAACTTCTTTCCTAGAGCCAGTGTTAGGCACCTCTAGGGGCTATCCAAGTTCTAAGCTTCCTATTCTAGTTTGGCTAAAAGAAATCTAAGCAATATAACAGTCACAAAAGTGTTTAAGTTTTCAGAACTATAGAAAGGCTCTAAACTTTTCCTTAACCTGTCCTAAAGATGCTGCCACGACAGAGCCGTCATGACAGGTAAGTTAACTTCACAGTTTTAAGCCAACAATTTAAACTTTCTGATTTTTTTTTAAAAAGAACTTAAAAAAATAACACAACAATTAATAAAAAGACATAAAACTCCATTGATGATGGAGGGTTGCCACCCCCAAACCCGAGGGTTGCATTGCCCCCAATGCAAAATGACATGAAAAATAAAAGAAAGAAAAACAAAGTACATCACAAAATATAACGACAGGCATCAATAAGAGGAAAATAAAGACTTAAATTTTCAAGCGCTGCTCTCGTTGCTGCTGCTGACGCGGATCTGATGGCGGCGTCTGCGCTGTGGAGGGGGCTGGGCAGGTTCAGGAGCAGGTTCATCGGCAGGTGGAGGGGCAGGGTGCTCCACTAGTCGGACGTCGGAACTGCTACCGCTGTCCCACGAGCTGCTGGTGGTGATGGCTTTGGACAGCCTTCTCTTGTTCGCCACGTGCTTAATTCTTTTCACCCTCGTAAAATCACTCTCCAAATTCCTCCGGATGAGAGGGCTGTCATCAGTGGCAGGTCTCTTGGTTCCTCGAGGGGAGGTGTTTGCCGGAGGGCTGCCTTCCGCCGTTGGGGCAGGGGATGGTGTGGAAGTGGCAGATTGTGTATGGTGGGAGACAGGTGGTGTGGGAGTGGGGGAGGGGATATTGAAATAATGGGCGGGGAAGGTGGGGAAAATGACATCCGAATAATTCAAAGTATTAGTGATGAAATTTACCGTTGCATTTGAGAAGTCACAGATAAAAGTCATCAACCCCATTTGGCGCTCTTCTACCCTTAGGATGGCAGCAAGGATGTGTGCAGACTGATCTGTCTGAGCGGTGTCGGCGGCAGCATCCTGGGCAGGGTCGGCGGCAGGTTCATCATCGGAATCAGCAGGAGGGGCGTTTGGGTCGAAGGCGTTAATGGGTGATACGACAACGACCTCCATGAGGCTGGAGATGTTGTTGTCTGTCCAGCCGCTGCCCTTCTTGATTTTGTCGGAGGGCTCCTCTGGTACGGTAGCACAGCGGCAGAGGGCGGTGATGGTGAACGGCAGGCAGAGTCGTGAGTCTGAGCGGAAAGCACAGTCGAGGATGCTGTCCCTCATATATCTGCCCACATTTATGGGCCTGTCGTGCAGAATGGAGTGGATGAGAGCCAACCGCTGTCTGTTGACTGTCGTATGGTGGGACGAGGGCAGGATACGCTTTTTGATGAAAGCGTTCCATAGTTTTGCTTCAGGGAGCAGCTGCGCCCTATTGACGGAGTGGGGGTTCTTCTTACTAGTGCTCCATGTCGTTCCCGCCTCTGTCAACTCCCTCATGACAGCATCATGTCCAGCAGCGTCGAGGGTGTCCCAAAATTGTTGGTGAGCATCATCATTGGGGTCAAAGAAGAGGCCGAACGTGTGGTTGATGCTGTTGACGGTGAAGGGAACAGTCACTCCTCGGACGGTGATAGATGTCGCCGTTTTGCTGTCGATGGCCTCATAAAATTCTCGGACCAAAGTATCATTAAGCTCTGCCGGCTGCTCGGCAAAATCCTCCCAAAGTTGTGCTGTTATGGCCTGCATGATGAACGGCCGGAGTCCCATATGGGGGGCATCTCTGTTATAAATGAAGCCACGCTCCTCCCATAGTTCCTTTTTAGCGAACGGGGATGCTGCTGCTAAAGAAGAAGCGGCAGCAGCGTTCTGACGGGTTTGTCTCGATGACATTTTCTTTGCAAGGGCTGAAAAAGAGAGAAAATAGATAAAACTAGAGGAGAAAACAAGAGAGAAAAAATCAGAAGTGATGAAAATGAAAGGGAGAACGGGGTTATATAGCTGTTGGGGATCTACCCATTTAATGCCGCAACGGCAGGCGGGAATAACGGGGCGGCAGATTGAATGTAGCGTGTCTGACGCGTCTGACACGCATTTATGCGTCTGCTGTGCGTCTGCCGCACGCTTCTGCGTCTGCAGTGTCAGCCTGTTGACAGCCTGTCAAGTCCGTCTGCGCCGGCAGCTGAAACGACAGGTTATCATAAATGGGCTTTATTGGGCTGGTGGATGGGCGGTGGTCTTGGGCCACTTCTTCTTTCTCACTTGACTCCTTTATTTCCTAAAAACTGAAATTAGAAAAATAAAATATTATTCGAATAAAATTAACCTAATTTCCTAATAAATAATAATAAATAATAAAATAAATAAAAATTAGGTTAAATTAGGGATGCCTTGTGGGGCATCACCTAAAGTAACCACTTCCTATATTCCTGGGGCTTCAGTCCCCTAATAATGCTTGAGGCGTTGTCCATTGACTTTGAATTGGTGCCCGTCCTTTAATGATTGAATTGTAATGGCACCATGGGGAAAAACTTGAACCACTTGGAACGGGCCAGACCATCTATATTTAAGCTTCCCTGGGAAGAGTTTCAACCTAGAATTAAACAACAACACAAGCTGCCCTGGGCAGAACTGACGTGGCAGCAACTTCTTGTCATGCCACTTCTTTGTTTTCTCCTTGTATATTCTTGCGTTGTCGTAGGCCATCGTCCGTATTTCATCGATCTCATTCAAATCTAAGGTGGAGTCTCCCTCCCCCAAACTCGAGGCGGGCATTGTCCTCAATGCAACACAAAATAAAAATACATAACATGAATATAAAAATAGAAAATAAAAGGAAAAAGCAACAAGTTACATTTAGAAAGAAGAGGATGAATTTTGGGCCACTTCTTCTTCGTCATCGGATAGGTCCAGCCGCCGCCTTTGTAAGGGGGATGGTTGGACAAGTTTTGAAGTCCATCGTGGTTGGATTATGGAGGGCGGCGTGTTTCTGGTCACTGGAGCAGTTTCATCAGACTCTTCCTCGTCTGAATCAGCCGAGATGTAATGATACTTCCTTTTCTTGGATGTTTCTGCCGCCGCAGGTGGTACTGTCGTGAAGGGTGGGGAGTCGTCATCAGAATCATCAAAGGAGTCATTAGACGAAGAGCGGTGGCCCTGCGGAGTTGTCCCCCCTGTTTGTTGGAGAGGCAGGTGGGGTTTTTGCGACTGAGGAGGATCCTTTCTGTGATGCTGCGGCGACTGCAGGTGATGCCGCGACGGGGGAGTCCGGAATAGGCTGGCTTTCCAGGGAAGCTTTCGTGATTTTTGCAGGGAAGGCAGGGAAATGGAGGTCATCCCCTAGGAATTTCTCCTTGAGGAACAACTCAAACCCCGTGTTGTAGTTGCGCACATACTCCATGAATTTTAGGTTTATGTGCTCCATCCGTTGTAGCTTTTTGTAAATATCCTGGGGCATCTTGTTGGGGTCGATGAAGGGGTGATCTCTACGCCCGCCTTGGGCTGAAGTATCCACCGCCGTGGCAATGGTATCATACTCATTTTCCGGCACCGCTTCTGTCAGCTCCATCATCTTGTATATAAATTTCTTTTGCCCACCCCTGCATGTGGGGTGTCATCACATTTGCTTCATCGGTAGGCACCTTGAAGTTAGTACATAACCGGATGATGAGGTTTGGAAAGAAAAGGCGACCTTTGGGCCTCAAATGGCAGGCATATATATCTTGACAGATGACGGCACCCACATTGATTTTTTGCCGCTTCAGAATGGAATCTTCATTTCCAGGCGTGGGCGGTCGACGGTAGTGTTATGGGATGTGGGCAGTAATCGGTGCTTAATAAATGTGTTCCAAAGTTTGGCGTTTGGTAACAATGCTCGGTAGGGTACATATCTATTGTGCTTACCTGTATTCCATGTGGTGCCGGGTACATAGTACTCGTCCTTCAGACGGTCGTAGTCGGCGGCGGTGAGGGCGGCTTCAAAATTGGCGTGGTCATTTGCCTCATTAGTGAGCCCGTAGTAACTGTTGATAGTGTCAACATCTAGATGAACGCCGCTGCCACGAACATATACAAAATGGATTCTCGGTTGTGGGTTATGGGCGTAGAACTCACGGACCATTGTGATGTTCCCTTCTTCAGGTTGGCAGGCAAAGAGTTTTCAGCCGTGATCTCTAGTTACTTCGTAGACAAAGACGGGAAGGCCGAAATTGCCCGTGTCGGCAGGGTAGTAAAACCCTTGTTCTTCCAAAACCTTCTAGGAAGAGAACTTCTTGTTGTAGCGGGTGAAGTCCTTTGGTGAGAAGAATCTTTTGAAAGGGGGCATGGCTCTGGAGGTCGACATTCTTGAGATGTGGTTGTAAAGTAAATCTGAAAACGCAAGAGAACTGAGAGAGTTTCAAGATTATAGAAAGCAAAGGTTGAAGATGATATAATGAAGTGAAATAGTAAGGTTTATATACGTTGCCGAGGCGGCTGATAATGCCCAACAGTCTTATTTCCAACGGGAGGGATGGCTGGCGTAACAAGCAGATTCTAGCCTTTGGCGGAATGTAGCAATTTGAGCGGTTTATAGACGTTGGCAGATTCTAGCTGTTGGGGCGGCTTGTTGGGCGGCTATTTGGCTTGCTTAATGGGCTGCTTCCTTAAATTCTGTCTCTCTTCCTAAAAAACGAAAAGAAATTATTAATCAGCTAAAATCAAACTGAAATTAATAAATGCTGAAATTGAAAGTCTAATCCTAATAGAAACAGGAAAAATGTAGAAAATAAATAAAACTCATGTTATAATAGGAGTGCATGGGATTGCATCTCATAAGGTAACTACTTCCTTGTCCCTTCGGATTGGTGCTCTATTGTAATGCTTTAGTCGCTGCCCATTGACATTGAACCGTTGCCCATCTGTTTGGATCTAATTGTAACAGCACCATGTGGGAAGGCCTTGACAACTTCAAAGGGCCCGGACCATCTGGACTTCAGCTTTCCAGGGAATAGCTTCAGGCGGGAGTTGAATAGTAACACTAGCTGCCCAGACAGGTACTGCCGGGACAGAATCTTGTTATCATGCCATTTTTTTCATTGTAAAGCTTGACATTCTCATATGCTTCCCTTCTGAATTCTTCCATCTCATTAAGATCTAGAAGTCTCTTTTCCCCAGCTTGTTCCCAATCCATATTGACAGCTTTTATCGCCCAATAAGCCTTGTATTCGATCTCGATAGGTAGGTGACAGGCTTTTCCATACACAAGTCTATAGGGTAACGTACATAGAGGGGTTTTGAATGCTGTCCGATATGCCCATAGTGCATCATCCAGTCTAAAGGACCAGTCTTTCCTAGTTGGGTTGACTACCTTTTCTAGGATGTTCTTCAGTTCTCGGTTTGAAATTGCGGCCTGCCCATTAGTCTGTGGATGGTACGCCGCGGCAACCTTGTGACAGACACCAAGTCTTTTTAAAGCTTTAGCGGTGATCCTGTTATCAAAATGTTTACCTTCATCAGTAATTATCGCCCTTGGGATTCCAAACCTGGTGAATATGTTCTTGTGAAGGAATCAGTGGACGGTCTTGGCATCATTCTTTGGGGTTGCTACAGCTTCGACCCATTTGGAAACGTAATCAACAGCAAGGAGGATGTATAAGTTACGACATGAAGATTGGAAAGGTCCCACGAAATCTATCCCCCAAACATCAAATAGCTCAACCTCGAGAATGGGTTGTAGGGGCATATAATTCCTTCTTAATATATTCTCAGTTCTTTGGCATCTATCGTATTGCTTGTAAAAAGCTTGGGCATCCATGTAAAGAGTGGGACAATAGAAACTAGATTGGAGTACTTTTGTTGTTGTCCGTGTACCTCCAAAATGTCCTCCATAAGGGGCGGCAGGGCATTGGTAGAGCACTACGTGTTCTTCTTCTTCTGGAATACATCTCCTTATAACCCGATCTGCACAATGTTTGAACAAAAGATACTTGTCCCAAAAATAATGCTTAGCATCATATTGGAACTGCTTCTTTCCTTGATAGTTAAGGTTATAAGGTAAAACACCAGTAACTAAATAATTTACAATATCAACATACTAGGGTGTTGAGGGAATGGCTACCGCCGATGTGTCTACTGCGGCAGCGTGTGCATCAGTCAATGCCACGACAATTCTCTCCATAATGGTGGATGCTTGTAGAAGCTGTTCATCTGGAAATGCATCTTGGATTTCTGTACTGGTGGAGATGATGTCGCCCTGTTCCAGGTGTGACAGGTGGTCGGCAACTTGGTTCTCTGTACCCTTTCTGTCTTTGAAATCAACGTTGAACTCTTATAGTAAAAGAATCCAGTGAATCAATCGTGACTTGGCATCTTTCTTTGCGAATAGGTACTTGAGAGCTGAGTGATCTGTGTGGACAAATACCTTTGTTCCAATTAAGTACGGTCGAAATTTGTGAAAGGCAAAAACCACTACTAACAGTTCTTTCTAGTTGTGGTGTAGTTGACTTGGGCACGATTTAGGGTTTTACTGGCATAGTAAATCACATGGAATGTCCTGCCCTTTCTCTGCCCAAGGCGGCTCCTACGGCAGTGTCACTGGCATCACACATTAGTTCGAAAGGTAGAGTCCAGTCGGGTGGGACTACAATAGGGGTAAAAACCAGCTTCTTCTTTAGTGTCTCGAATGCGTCAGTGCACGGGTCATCAAACTTGAAGGTTTTATCATGTTCAAGCAAGGTACACAAAGGTTTAGTAATCTTTGGAAAAATTTCAATAAATTGTCTATAAAAACCTGCGTGTCCTAAGAAGCTTGTGATTCCCTTGAAAGATGTCGGCGACAGTAGTTTTTCAATCACTTCAATTTTGGCTTTATCGACCTCAATTCCCTTAGCAGATATTTTGTGACCCAAGACTATCCCTTCAACCACCATAAAATGGCATTTCTCCCAGTTTAGCACTAAGTCAAATTCCTCACATCTCGTTAGCACCTTCTCTAAGTTACTGAGGCAGCTGTCGAAGTTGCTGCCGAAGACAGAGAAATCATCCATGAAGATTTCTAGGAAATCTTCTACCATTTTGGAAAATATGGCCATCATGCAGCGCTGGAATGTTGTTGGTGTGTTACAGAACCGGAAAACCATCCTCTTAAATGCATATGTGCCGTAGGGGCAGGTGAATATGGTATTTTCTTGATCTTTGGGATCTATGGAAATCTGATTGTACCCTGAATAACCATCAAGAAAACAATAGAAAGGTTTGCCAGCAAGGCGATCAAACATTTGATCAATAAAAGGTAATGTAAAATGATCCTTCTTAGTTGCCTTGTTAAACTTACGATAGTCCATGCAAACCCTCCAACCGGTCACAGTCCTAGTTCATTATTTCCATTACTTACCATCGTTATCCCTCCTTTCTTGGGTAGGCATTGTACCTGGCTTACCCATTCACTGTCGGATATAGGATAAATGATTCCTGCGTCGAGCCACTTGATGATTTCCTTTTTGACGACTTCTCGCATCACGCCATCCAGCCTTCTTTGAGCATCAACAGTGGGTTTACAACCTTCTTCTAACAGGATCTTATGCGTGCATACTGTTGGGCTAATTCCCTTAAGATCAGCGATGGTCCATCCTACCACCTTCTTATGCCGCCGCATCAGGTCTATCAACTTGAATTCCTGTTCAGCCTTCAACTTGGAAGAGATGATTACGGTAATGTATCATTGTGTCCCAAGAAAACATATTTGAGTTGCTCAGGCAAGAGTTTTAACTCAAGGTTAGGGGGTTCTTCAATAGATGGTTTATGAATTTTACCTCCCTTATCAGTATAGTCTAAGGGTTCAAAGTACTTACCTGGCCTTGTTGCCATCCACTGTACTACATCCTGCTCCTCTGTCTCTTCCTTGTCTGCAGCTTCTGTATTTTGGCCGCTTGGGCAGGTGTTTGGGCAGCTCTCCAAGTGTCTGCCAAGGCATTCACCTAAATCACTGCTGAGGCAGTACTTGCCCAGACATTGTTTATCGACGTCGAGCTCCAACCTAGGTGGGGCTTGAAGCCCTTTGCATTCTTCCGAGTCATCATTCTTTTTTAGGGTTTGGAAAACATTCAGTTTTATCTTCTGATCGTTCACCCTCATTATAAGCTCTCATTTTTTGACGTCGATTAGCGTCCTTCCAGTAGCTAGGAACGATCTTCCAAGTATAATAGGCGCCCATTTATCTGCTTCACAATCTAAAACCAGAAAATAAGCAGGGAAAATAAACTTATCAACTTTTACCAGTATGTCTCTGATTTTCCCCTCTGGTTGAACGTAAGATTTTTCCACCAATTGGAGCGTGACAGTAGTAGGGCGGGCCCTTCCGATCCCTAGTAGTAGGACGAGCCCTTCCGCCAAATCACATAATGCCTGCCCAGAATAGTTGCTGTCGATTTTACAGGGAATGATAAAACTGCCAAAATATTTTCTCTTTAGTGGGGCTCTGTTGTGCATCATGGCCATGCATCCCTCTATAACTACCATTGTTTCAAACTCACCGATCCGTGTTCTCTTAGAAACTATGTCCTTGAGAAACTTGGCATAGTTGGGTATCTGTTCGATGAGTTCTACCAAAGGCAGGTTGTTATGGACCTGTTTCAAGATGTCCCGAAATTTCTTGAACTGGTAATCTTGCTTCTTCCTTTTTAGCCTTGTGGGAACGATGGTGGTAGTTTTATGTCTTCAATTCTGTCTTTACAGGGAAATTTGATCTGAGGGTTGGGGGTTTCCTCAGGAAGATTTTCCTCATCTTTTGCCAGTTCAGATTTTTCAGGATTTACCGTGGTATTAGGACCTTCCACGGCATCCTTCTCGGTGGGCTTTGAAGATTGGGTCGATTGCTCCATTGGTGCTTTTCCATTTGTTTCCTGACCCTTCGGTTCTTACAAGAAAATTCCACTTCTGGTGGTGATTTCTTTACAATACTCAATGGTTTTTCCTCTAGCGACCTCAATATCACTAGGTAAACCTCCTATTGGTCGTGTATTTAGAATCTGTGCAAATTGACCCACATGAGTTTCCAGTGTTTTTAGAGATGCTTCCTGATTTTCCATCCGCATTTCAGTCCTGTCCATGAAAGCATTAACTTTTTAACAAACTTATCAGAATTAGCAATATATTCACTAGTATGAGACATAAAAGTGTTCAAAGTGGCTTCTAGAGAATTGTTTGTTGTAGGTTGCTTCTGTTGCATCTTCTGCCAAGGCGGGTTCTTTTGATAGCCCGTATTCTGATTGGTCGGGTTTTCTGCAGTGTTAATGTTACTCCATGAGAAGTTTGGGTGTTTCTTCCAGCCTGGATTGTATGTGTTCGTGTTGGGGGAACTATTCCGGTTGTAGGCTCCGATGAAATTTCCAGATTTTGTACATTCTGTAGAGTCATGGTCGCCACCACATTCATCACAGAAGGCTTCCACTACTTTTACCTCATATGATCTTCCCGTTGGTTTGATCAATTTTCCACTAATCTGGTTAGCTTATATATAGGTATTAACGGACTCTAAGGCTTCCAACTCATTCATTGTGGCCTTTCGACTAACGATACCACAACGGGCGGACGGAAATTGGTAATAGTTTTGGGCCAACTGGTTCAGAATCCTTATTCCATCCTCTGGTGCCTTATCAAGGAGTATGGCATTTGCTGACGCATCTAGCATCATCCTGGTGGGTTGATTAACACCATTGTAGAACAGAGATACTTGTGTCCAAAGCGACAGTCTATGGAGCGGGCATTTATGTAGAAGTTCTCGGTATCGTTCCCATGCTTCGTACATCGCCTCGTCGTCAGCATGTCGTCTGGCTATTTAACCACATTTTCGCTCTATCCCTTAGTGAATAGGGGAACAATTGCAATTTCAGAACATTAGGGGGTAATCCATGAATTCTAAAAGACTTGCAAATATCTAAGAATGACTTCTGTTGGTTGTGTGGGGCTCGATTCGATCAACCAATTATGCTCACCAAGTGGTGGAGAGGTGGATATTTGGGTGGAAGGGTTTAGGAAGCTAGAAAGAATAAAGACACAATGATTTATAGTGGTTCGGCCTTCTAACATGCACCTACATCCACTACCTTAGCTTCCCACTAAGGATTTCACAATCATTCCACTAATTGATTCGTCCCCTTTTCTAGGATTAGGAGGAAACCCTTACAACCGATCAAGCTTCTACCCAAGCCTTGATCAAAACCCTCTTTTACAAAGAGATAATGAAAGCAAACTTAAACTCTCTAATAGGTGTTTGTTTGCACAATGAAGCACTCACCCAAAACCTAAAACACTTGAGCAAATTTGACAATTTTGGCTCACTAGTGTTTGTCTATACAAGAAATGACACTTAAAGCACTAAGACAATTTCTTGATCATTTGTTGATTGACAATTGAAGCATTAGTCTTCTCTTGATGCTTGGAGGTCCCTTTTATACTCCCAATTGAGTTTATAGCCGTTTAGGACCGTTGGGGTTGAAATAGAGTCATTGGACCCTTTAATTCCCTCCATAAATGCAGTTCTGCAGCTCCCCATTTCGAAACGCTCAAACCCGTTTCGGAACACCCTCAATATAGAAAGAGCCGTTGCAGTCTGTCAGGGCACCCGTTTCAGAACGCCCCCTTGCCGTTTCGGAACGCGTATCGGAACGCTCTAAGCCCGTATCGAAACGACCTGCATTTAAAAGTTAGTTGGGAAAGAGCCGTTGGGGTTTATGACCGTTGTGGTCAGTGCCACGTGGGCGTATCAAAACGGCCTAGCCTGTTTCGAAACGCTGGCCCCGTTTCGATACGTGTATCGAAACGTTTTGGCCACTGGAGGCACCTGTTTCGAAACGCCCTAAGGTTTTTCGAAACACTTGGTCAGTTTTGTGAAAATTGGTCTTTGAAAACATGAAAAACCCTTTTGAAAAATTCCTTAAATATTATTTCAAGTTGTTTGGACTTTGGAAATGTTTTAAATACTTTTTAAGTCAGTCCAAAACATTTTTCAATTATTATATCAAAACATTAGTTCTACAATCTCCCCCTTTTTGATATAATAAAACCACTTGAAAATTTGTTTGGAATTCTCCCCCTTTAACTTTAAAAAGTGAATAAGAGATTAAAATTTTAATTCACATAAGGCTCCCCCTTATTCATTTGAAAATTCAATTTTTCAAACCATTTCTCCCCCTTTTTGTTATATCAAAAAGATTTAAAAACATTAAGTTCAAAAATAACAATAGAGGTAAAAATTTGACAAAAGTAAGAATTTGGTTTTAAAATGGCTCCCACTTACTCAAAGCATCATTGAAATGTTAGTCCAACATATATGATCATCTAGTTGAATTAAATAAAAAATAAGACAATTAAGATTAAAACAACTAGAAATTTTACCAACACTTGAACCCAAGGGAGGATGTGAAGCCTTCCTTCTTCAAGTGTTGTTCCTTGTGTGCATGGAGCTCCCCCTCAATGTTTGACTTGTTGAACATCTCCATCACACCTACAATAGACAATCAAGTAATTTTTGGTATCCAAATTGCTTTGGATCCATAAACATTAGTAGCACAAAATTTAGTCCCCTTAGGAATCCATTTTTCAATGTCATCCTTTTTAGTTGAAGTGGTTAGTCCTTTTGGGACCCAAACACTTCTAAAACATTTTCCTTTCACAAATCTAGGGGCACTAGACTGTCTAACATAAAAATTTGATTTTCCAAAATTGTTTTTCTTTTCAAGCTCTTTGGAAATCAAATCTTTTTCTACTTGAACATTTTGAAGCAATTTTTGTAAATCAAGACATTTTAACTCAAACTCTTCAAGTTTTGCTTCAAGTTCAAGTTTGGTTTTAGAAAGCAAATCATTTTGAATTTTTAACTTTGAAATCAATTTATTGTTTTTTAAAATGTGGCTTTTAAAATCTAAAACCAAATCGTCATAGGCATCTTGTAATTCATCAAAAGTGTAAGAACATGAAGTAGATGAATTAGAAGTTACCCTTGAATCTTCTTCGATGGCCATAAGGCAAAGGTTGGCTTGTTCATCGTCGGTGGAGTCCTCATCACTCCAAGTAGCCAATTGTGCCTTCTTCTTATGGCTTGAAGTGCTTGCCCTCTCCTTTCTTTTAGGTTCTCGTTCAAGCTCTCTCAAAGCTTTCTTCATGAAAGGGGCACACTTCTTGAAGAGATGAACTATCTCTTCATCTTCCTCCTCCTCTTCACTTGAGTAGACATGATGGCAAGTGGAGGACTTGAGAGCCATGGCACTAGCATTGATGCCAAGCCCTTTGATTTTCTTCTCTCCCATAGCTCTTATTTCTTCCCTCTTCTTCTCATCCTCTTTGTTCTTCTTCATGATTTGATGAGTAAGGAGTGACCCCATGAGTTCATCAAGCTTCAAGGTCTTCAAATTTTTGGCTTCGATGATGGCGGTCCTCTTTGAGTCCCAAGACTCGGGAAGTGAGTAGATGAGCTTTCGAACAAGCTTTTCTTCCGGGATGGCTTCTCCAAAACCTTTAAGGCCATTGGTGATGGTGGAGAACCTATCAAACATCTTCTCGATGTTCTCTTCCGGATCCATTTTGAAGTTCTCATACTCCAAGGTTAGGAGCCCAATCTTGGTCTCCTTGACTTCGTTTGTCCCCTCGTATGTGACTTCAAGCTTGTCCCATACCTCCTTGGCACTCTCACAAGAAGACATCTTCTCATAGATGTTTGGGCCAAATGCACAAAACAAGATGTGCAAGGCTTTGCAATTTAGCTCCATCTTCTTGCGATCTTCGGCACTCCACTCCGCTTTACTTTTTTTAGGCACGAACGGGCCATCTTCAACTACATCCCATAGCTTGTAATCTTTTGATTTGATGAAGAACTTCATCTTTGTCTTCCAATGGGCATAGTGAGCTCCGTCGAAGAAAGGCGGATTGTCTATGGATTGCGCCATTTGAGCCGGTTGATGAAAAAGTGATCGAGCTTGCCGGATCTTCTCAATAGGATGTTAATCCTCACCGATTGAGCCAAGCTCTGATACCAATTGTTGGGTTGTGTGGGGCTCGATTCGATCAACCAATTATGCTCACCAAGTGGTGGAGAGGTGGATATTTGGGTGGAAGGGTTTAGGAAGCTAGAAAGAATAAAGACACAATGATTTATAGTGGTTCGGCCTTCTAACAAGCACCTACATCCACTACCTTAGCTTCCCACTAAGGATTTCACAATCAATCCACTAATTGATTCGTCCCTTTTTCTAGGATTAGGAGGAAACCCTTACAACCGATCAAGCTTCTACCCAAGCCTTGATCAAAACCCTCTTTTACAAAGAGATAATGAAAGCAAACTTAAACCCTCTAATAGGTGTTTGTTTGCACAATGAAGCACTCACCCAAAACCTAAAACACTTGAGCAAATTTGACAATTTTGGCTCACTAGTGTTTGTCTATACAAGAAATGACACTTAAAGCACTAAGACAATTTCTTGATCATTTGTTGATTGACAATTGAAGCATTAGTCTTCTCTTGATGCTTGGAGGTCCCTTTTATACTCCCAATTGAGTTTATAGCCGTTTAGGACCGTTGGGGTTGAAATTGATTCGTTGGACCCTTTAATTCCCTCCATAAATGCAGTTCTGCAGCTCCCCGTTTCGAAATGCTCGAACCCGTTTCGGAACACCCTCAATATAGAAAGAGCCGTTGCAGTCTGTCAGGGCACCCGTTTCGAAACGCCCCCTTGCCGTTTCGGAACGCGTATCGGAACGCTCTAAGCCCATATCGAAACGACCTGCATTTAAAAGTTAGTTGGGAAAGAGCCGTTGGGGTTTATGACCGTTGTGGTCAGTGCCACGTGGGCGTATCGAAACGGCCTAGCCTGTTTCGAAACGCTGGCTCCGTTTTGATACGTGTATCGAAACGTTTTGGCCACTGGAGGCACCTGTTTCGAAACGCCCTAAGGTGTTTCGAAACACTTGGTCAGTTTTGTGAAAATTGGCCTTTGAAAACATGAAAAACCCTTTTGAAAAATTCCTTAAATATTATTTCAAGTTGTTTGGACTTTGGAAATGTTTTAAATACTTTTTAAATCAGTCCAAAACATTTTTCAATTATTATATCAAAACATTAGTTCTACAACTTCATGTGCTGCCTGGCATCCTCATATAAAAATTCCCAAACCGTCCCAATTTATCGATCATATTACATAACTGACTTGAGTTTAAAATGATTGGCGTCGATGTCTGGTTCTATGACTGCATATTCAAGGCTGTCTATGTCTTCCTCCATATAGTCTTGAGTGGAACGGACTCGTCTTTGCTGGCCAGGAGGAAGAAGTTGTGGTTGTTGATCTTGCCGCCTACCATCTATCGCGGGGTCTGCCACGACGGCATTATTGGCATCATTGTCGTTATGTATTGTTGCTCCTGCTAATGCCTCACGTGCTTCTCTTCATATTTTTCTTGCTTCTCGTTCGATCTCATCAATAAACAATTGTTTAGACGTCGTATTTGCTCTGGTCATAAACTAGAAAAAAAAAGCTGTAAATTTTTTTACGATAATAAAGAAAAACTAAAACTGGAAATTAAATGCAATAAAGGAAAGTGCAAGAAAGTAAAGACGAAGTTGTTGTTGCCAGTCCCCCGGCAACAACGCCAAAAACTTGTAGGCTGTGAAATAGTCCTGCTTTAAGTGCAAGTGTACACTGATGCCTAGTTGTAATATAAAATATTATCCTCTCCACAGGGACTGGAATGCTACTTCAAGATTAAATTCCTGCACAAGGAAAAGTAAAAACACAAACGATTTGGATTGGTTTGAGAAAGTTGCATAAATTTAAAGTAAATAAATAATGAAAAGATTGAGAAATCGGAATAAGAAGATGGGTCAGATTGCTACGTCGTAGTGTGAAACTGCGTTGAACTCATAAAAGTCTCGTAATACAAAGTCGATATCTCTGCCACAGCGGGTGACTGATAGAACACTGCCACGGTAGGAACTCGACGAGCCTTCAAGGTTCGGCAGAATGTCCTGATCTGATTCCAACTTATCTCTAAATTTGAATACTGTTGATGCCCACTCTTTGACAATACCTCTCGGCGTAAACCTAGGTTGAACAACAACTTTCCCACGTTCTTTCTTAGCTGCCTTAAACCTAGACTTATCTCTAAGTTAAGTTGATTTTCACCTTAATTGGAGGGAATCATGTTTATCCCTTTCTTGAGTTTTAACTCTATTGAATTGAAACAAATAGATATGCTCACAAAGATCTCTCGATTCTATTGCAAACAAAGATGAAGAACATAGGATAAACAAACATTGAATTGAATTGCATAAAAACTTTAACTAATTACAACCGTTCTCACAACTTCTAAACAAAACAATCTTAACCCTAAGGAAAGTTTAGAATATAATGTAAATAAGAAAAAAACAAAAATAAATTCTAAACCCTAATCTCTCTCCTTATGTCTTCCAATCGGTCAAGCCTTGCCTTTATATAGGCGGTTACATGTGAAAACCCTATTTGCGGAAGAAGTCTCTCTTTGGGAGGAAGTTGAGATGGAATTAAATGCTATTAAACGTCTAAGTATTCTATTCCAAAATAACTCCTCTTTTGGGCTTTCTTGGGTTGCAAGTTTCTTCCTTGTTTGGGTCTTCTCACGTCATCTCTGGGTGATCCTGGACTCTATTCTTCATGCGGCTTGGTTCTGTTGATTTAGAAAATTCTTCTTTTATTATCACATTCCCTTTTCGTCAATCTCCAATGTGCCGCTGCGACGGCGGTGCTGGCGGCTGCCTGCTCGGCGGGCTATTCTTTGAACTGCATCAATACAATTCTTCTCTGCAACGATGGTTGGTCCTGTGTGACTGGATGTGATCGTTCTGTTTCCTCCTCCTCCACGATCATTCTTCTGCCCTGCTACTGCGATAGGTCCCGGCGACAGTCTCCTGTAACCTGTAATGCATATGCAATCGAAAATAGTGTATTTTCTCCACAAATAATCATAAATATTGCTATAAGCTGAGTGAAGGAAAGATATTGTAAAATATGCATGAAAACCTAAATATGAACTAAAATGAGCTTAAGAACAATGACAACATGAGCTAAAATGAGCATAAAATATAGGACTTTTAAACACTTTACACGTAAGTACACCACTATAACAGATTAAAATAACTTATAATACCATTGTTTCTTCTTTACCAAACATCAAGCGTAATACAATTAACCATAAGACATTTGTTATGTAAATCATTTAATAGTTCTTCGAGTTATTTTCATTTTTCTTTAATTTATTTTTTCTTTAACTTAGCCTTGTGAATCGAGTGTACAGTCTAGGTACACGAGTCCTCAACCAACTATCGCCCTTATAAACATATGGCACTCGCAGTACTGGTCAATCCCTCCTACTGTGGCCAAGTGACCACGCAAACTTCCCTCCTACTGTCGCCAAATAGGGGACCACTGTCCCGAACCGTAGTCCCCCTAAACATTGAGCTTTGGACCCTATGACATGCCAACTATACCTAAAACTGACTCGAGACCAAAGCTTCATATAAAATTATCCTCTCGAGGATTTCACTTTCTTTCCAATCATGAATTTCATACATTTTCATAATCACCATTTGTGATTCTTCATGTACTTGAGAGGGTTTTAAGCCAACATTTCAATCATGTATAACTAATTCATTTTCATTCGTTGTATTTATATTATAATTCCATATCAACATGCCACAATCAAGGTGATCGAATACTCTGTCTCATAACTTAAAGATGAGCATAGGACTAAAATCGAACCATATATAGAAAAACTAGTGTTCATTCATATTAGGCACATTTTGCATCTTGAACATGTCACATTTATACATCATCTTATTCGAACAAGACCAATAAGAGCTACACCATTCAATACACATTTAACCTATTTTAATAATATAGGGCTCATGTTAAAACTCATACACATACCATATTTGGAACAATCAAGCATTTCTTAACTATACAAGATCATCATCGAGACACCCATATCACATTAGCATATTGTAAACTACCTTAATAAATAGTTACGTACCTCTTCTCCAAGCGTATCACATACCTCAAATAACCAATTATAGACTTAATTGATTTGAATTAAATGGAGATTACCGGGAAGACTTTTAGTCTATCTCGAGGCTTAAACTACACTCACCTCTTATCCCGAAGTTACGAGATACCCGAATCCTTACTCCAACTTGCTACCTATTCGAATCCGCCTAAGCTTCTTCTTCTTGGTCTATATATGACAAGATTATATATATATTAGAATTATTTTAATCTTTCAAACGTACTCCAACCAAAGCAGTCCACTCAAACACATTTGATCATTGCAAACAGTACTCTTAAGCATACAAATCTACCAAACAAGGAAACTCACTTTCAAACACATTTAGCTATTTAAAACAGCCCCAGATATTCATGAATTTATATAGATATCCATAAAACAATTCATTAACATCCATACTAAGGCAAAACAGTCCATGGTGTCCTTAAGCATTCAAAAATAGTCCCGTATGTTAGACATAAAATCCCAAGTTTAAAACAGCCCACAAATATTACAATTTAACTCTTGTGTATTTCTTTTATGTTCAAATCAGTCCACTCGCATTACATACATGCACAAAACACAACAATTTTCATGTGTGAACAATCATTCGATCGTAACAGCCCAATATTCATGTGCCTACTCAATCAGTGTAAAACAGAGCAGTACCCTCTGTATTTAAATAAATTCTATAACCGAACAGCCCTTCCCACACATATTTAAATCCTTCCATTCGAGAATTAAGCATATTCATAAACATTTCCTACATGTGAAAGCTCTACATTCAAATAGCATGCACATACAAATTTCGGTTCTAACCACAAATTCACAAGCTCACTAAACAATTCGAATTTGTATACACACATCTCTACTATTTCAGCATTGAATCATTCAATTAATAAGAATAACAAAGTAGTTACCTTCTTAAACAATTCCCTTCCGATCTAGTCATGAATTAAAGGTGATATTATTAAATTCCCAAGCTCTCTCTCTCTCTCTCTAAATTCTCTTACGGTTATCATGTGAGATTGAGGAAGAAGAAGAAGTAATTTTTTCTTCATGTTCTTTCATTACCTACATTTGCCGAGCCATCATCTCAAAGTCTCAAGCTTGTTCACAATTGAACAAGTGTCCCAACCTCCTTAATTTATTAAGATCTTACATGCAAGACATAGATTGAAACATGGTTCTAAATAAGTCCTTTATTATCAACCCTTCACTTGTTCATTTCTTTCTATTTAATCCCAAAGTTCTAATTTTGTCTATTCTAATAAATGTTTCACTTTAATTAAATTAAGACCAAATTATTATTACAAATTCTAAGTCTCACTTCGGGATGTTACACCACTTTACTTACTTTCAAACTTAGACAAGTGTTTCAAGCTCAAATCTAAGTTCTCAAATCACCTTTAAAACATTTCAAAGATGGAATCCACGTTCTCACTAACGGACACACGAAACCTCGATTCGCCGATGCGAAACTAATTGTCCGAAGCCTGTAATGCTTCACTGGTTGCTAACGGATCTTTCTCATTTATTTTAGCCACATAATAACAGAGGATTAATGCATCTCAATGCATTCAAAATCCCAACAAGCAATTTCACAACATTGTCTTGTTAAAAGCTATCAAATCGCCCATCTGAAACAACCGAAAACAACATCAATTGACCACCAAACTTAACCCATCCAAAACCTATCACTTTCAAGCATCAATTATCATCAAAAGACAAGTAAAAACAAAAAACCTTCTCATAACATCCTTTTACTTCCAGCAACCATTACACCACAATAACTCCCCAAAAACACATAACTAACAACCTAAACAATTAGAGATTCTTATAGTTTCATGATTCCAATGTTAAAACCAGCTTATTAACATCATAAAACATCAAAATCATGTTCTAATATGATAAAGAACCCAACAAAATAGATCCAAAATGAATCTCAATCAATTTCACCAATTAAACCTCAATTAAACCAAATTTCCACAATTAAATCATCAAAACCCATTAGAAAGCATATATAAATGATCAATAACTTGAGAATTTCAGTAAAAAACCATTCATTAAAGGAGAAGAACAAACCTCACCTTCAATGATTGAAATCCTTCTCAATTGGATGATTTTCTTCTTGAAAAGCAAAGGAAATCAATGAGATTTTTGCAGAAACAAGTTAGAAAATCTAATAGGAATCATTAGTTTAAGAAAACAAGATCATTACCTCAAATCGTTGCTGAAAAATAGATGTTTGGCTGAAAAGACTTTGAGAGGAAAGTTTGGAGAATAGAAAATCACGTTAAATTTGTTTTTGTGAAAATAATTATCTTCGTTTAATTAATTCCTTTTAATCCTTTAATTAAAACATTTAAAACTATCTAATTGGTAGAAAAATATGATAAAACACTTTGGTATATTAGCTCCGTAAAGATTCAAAGTTTTGACCCTTTTACAAAACATTCACTAATAATAGTTTTCAAACTTTACATTTTGGTCACTAGTCCGAAATGTCACATTTCGAAAACTCGTTTCCAAAAATTGATTTCACCGAAACCTTTTATATATTTTAAAAAAGGATTTTAGATAATTTTCAATATTTTATCACCTTTTGAAATATGTTTTCCCTAAACATATCCCAAAACTTACTCGAATCTCTAATCTCGGTCTAACGGACCCTAAAATTATCCCAAATACCTCTAGGCCTAAAATCGGGGCGTTACAAACTTTCATGTGAAAGTAATATTCAAAGTCATCAATAGGCATGTAATTTCACACAATTAAATCCCATGGTTCTAGCATAAATTCAACACATCAAAATTATCTCCCACACTTAAACCTAACATTGTCCTTAATGTTTCCTAACTTACATGCAAAAAATTAAAGAAAGCAAATAAAAAGTTAAGGGAGAAGAGTGATCCCTCATGTGGTATGAAGCAGGTTTAGGGGGTGTAAGGGTGCGGTGGTTCGAAGTCCGCGTGCTCGAAGAATGCCCTTTGATTAGCATCTACTCTTTGCATTTGATATTCCAAGCGGGCTAGGCATTGCTCGGCGGTGAATGTTTGCGAAGAGGAGGCTTCTTCCATTGTTTCATAAGGTGACTTCATGACATAATTCCCCCTTGCATCCATGTTGATCATCTTCATTGTTTTTTTTAAGCAATTGATGTTGATTGGTTCCATTTTTCGTACTACATGCAAGTTAGTATTTGTCCGTCTTTGAAAGCTAAATGACAAATATAAGAACCAAGGATCAAGGGTTTACTCTTACGATTTTCAAAGGCAATAAGTTGTTGTGCAATCCAATAGCCGAGGTTTACTTTTCTTCCCTTTACCATGCATCAAAGGATGAAAAAGTCGACTTTGTTCAATATGCTTGTTGAATTCACTCTACCGAAGAATGAATATGCTAGGAATCGATGGATGTATTTGAGTGCCAAGTTCTTAAGTTCATGGTCTTTCGAATGGCTTGGGTAGTACCTCGAGGTACTCGTCAACCATTCTTTGAAGAGGGTTGTGGGCTCGAAATTTGCACTATCGTCACACAAGCTCGATGCATAGTCATTGGATAGTGCATAGTCAATAGGAATAAAACCCATGGCAAGATTAAATTTCGTAATGGATTAAGAAAATTGTTTGTTCATCGATCGAAATTTAATAACATTGGGAGCATTTAAATCAACATACCCTTCATCCTTAAACTAAAAGGTAGCATAAAATTCCCATAACAATTCAGCATAAATCGAAAAGGTAATAGTTATGTAGTTCATCCAACCAATTTCATGAAAGTATTTCCTTACCGTCTATAATAATCCAAGCCTAGAAAGAGTTTCAAGATGAATGTTCTTACAACCTTGGATTGTTCTTCTTTGTACGTTGACTAACCTTTTCTTGTGCTTTGAAGATGTGAAGGTGAGGTTGTCGGCTTGGCTAGCATTGGTTGGAGGAGGTGGCGCGCGGTGACGGTTGCGAGTGCGAGAGGAGGAGGCACGAACCGGCAGTTGCTCGGGTTGCTCTTCGACCGACGGCAGTGGCGGTTGTTGGAGGATTCGTCCTTCATCCCTCCTTGCTTGACTCTTTGTCCTTGGCATGCTTGAATGACATCTTGGAGAGAACTCTTTTGGTGTATTGAAGGTCTTGAAAAAAAGAGAAAGAGAAAACCTTTTTCTGCTAGGACATGAACTAGGGTGAATTTATGAAAGAAAATAGTAGAAGAAAAAGTGAATGATTTTTTCCCTTTTTAAATAGAATTTCAAATTCATGGAAAACAAGAAAGGTTTGAAGATAGAAAGCTTTAATTGGATAGAAAGACTTAAAGGTGATAGACTTTTAATTAAAGTAAAGCTTTCCCTCTTTTTCTCTAAATTTTCGGCATCTATCTTGTAAAAAGGAGAGCCAAAATTTCCCTCCAAAAATTTTCATGAAATTTTTGCAGCATTAGCACGCCTTATTTTCAGAGTGTTTCTGTCTGGAGCTTTTTCTTAAGGCGTGAGCATGCCTTATTTCCAGAGTGTTTCTTCTTTGAATGGATGGAAAATGTCCTTTTTCTTTGTCATTCAACTTCCTCTCAACTTTGCAAAACATATCAAGAATCTCTTTTTCTTGATCTTCATGCTTTGTTTTTGAGAACCATTGAGGGAAGGGAGGTTGGGCCACGATTGGTTGGATCACCTTTTGTGCATCGACTAGACTCTTCACAGGTTCAGGAGTTAACCAAATTTGTAACGTTGTGCTTGCACTCTTTTCTTCCTTTTCAGATGGTCTGTTCGCGCTCGTCTCTTTTACTGTGTCCACAATGTGCTCGAAATTTTTCTTGCAAATTCTTGTCACTTCTCAAAGTAATAGCACATACGTTTTGTATCGAATTGACAATAGTTTGAGAAGGCAACTTACCTTGTGACTCGGATTGACTAATAGATGAGACAATTTGACTTACTTGAGTCTCAAGGTTTTTGATGCTTTCCCTTATTTCTTGTTTGAATTGTTCGAGGTTGTGGGCAAGTTACACAATGTCTTCTAATGGGGGATTTGTTGATGATGGTGGTTGGGCTTCGTGAAAGGCACTTTGCTGAGGTTGTTGGCCATAGAATCCTCCAAAGGTGTCAGCGGTTTCAATAGTTTTCGCATGGTATGTTGAATTTGTGTGGATGCCACAAGCTTGAGCTTGATGAGTATTACCTAATGCCAATTTATGAATAAAAAGGTTAAATTCGAAATCTTATCTTCATGAAAAGAAATGTTTACCTCTCTCGCACGTCGAGAGACATTGTCATGTAATGGAACAAATTGTTGAGAGGTCGCGACCATCATATTGATCAGGTCTTTTTCTTGGGTAGGGGTTTTATTCACTATTGCTCCTCCGCTCGCGACATCCATCATCCTTCTTTTCATGTGTTACAAGCCTTCGAAAAAGTATTGGATGAGTAATTGATCGGATATCCCATGTTGCGGACAGCTAGCGCAAAGTTGTTTGAACTGTTCCCAATAGTCATGTAGTGACTCTGAGTTTCTTTGTTCAACTCCACATATATCTCTTCTAATATTGGTTGCTATTGAAGCTGCAAAGTACTTTTTAATGAAAAGCTTCTTCATGTCTGTCCATGTTTGAACTGATCCGGATGGTATGTAGTACAATAAATCTTTCACATGATCGGCTAGAGAGAATGGGAATGACAGTAGCTTAATTTGGTCAACAGTGACATTTTGAGGTTTCATGCTCGAGCACGCCACATGGAATTTCTTCAAGTGTTTGTATGGGTTCTCGTTCTTAAGTCCCTTGAAAGTTGGAAGAATATGAATTAATCCGGGCTTGAGTTCGAATGGTACCTCTATATCTTGGTAATCGATGCAAAAGGATTCTTTTTCAGTATCCAATAGGGCCTGCTCGCGTAAAGTTTTCTCAGCCATTAGGTCGTCTTCTTGATTTCAAGATCAACACAATATTTTTTATGTACACAAGAAGAATGAAGCATAAAAGTAGTAAAATAAAATAAAAAGAAAATAAACTAAATGAAAAGTTAACTTAGCTTCTTCATACCGGTCCCTGGCAACAATGCCAATTTTTTATGGGTGTTGAATCCGTCAAAAAATAATACTTACTTGTTCTTTAGATTTGTAGTAGCAGCAAGTAGAGTCGATCCCACATAGAGCGGTTAAGAGATTAAGTTCACAAGCAATTAAAGTAAAAGGGGGTTTTGTGTTTGATTTGAAGAAAGCAATTTAAGTAAAGAAGAATTCAATATAAATTTGAACTCTAGTCAAGGTAGAACTCGGAATATTAAATCATGAGCTTAGATCATAGATTTCCCAAAAGATAAATCAACATCATTCTCAAAGAGCTTGGTTTTAGATTAGATGAATACCACCAAATAACCTAATATCTTCTAAGTTAGAAAATCAATTAAATATCATTAAAAGATTAACTCTTATTGTCAAGATAAAATTCCTATATACCACTAAATAATTATAACCTATCAAATAGCACTAATGATCTTAAGAGACCCAAAACGCATATTCTTCCTAAGAATGAACCCGTTAACTTATTAAGAACATGAATTCATACCTTTAGAAATTGAACCCGAATTTCCTTACCACTTGTATCAAATACCATTGATTTGGTTGTAGCATATATTTTACCAAACATACACATGAGGATGAAGCACAAAAGATATGAAAATACTTGAATAAAGATGAAGATAAATTGGGAACAAGAAATCTCACTAAAAACTTGAAATAATATCCTTGTAACTACACTTGACTAGAAAAAGGGTATATTTACTCATGGAGTAGGCGGCGACAACACAAGAATAGGAGAGGGTTTCGACTAACTTGGATCCTCTTTTCCCTTCACCCTTTGATCACTATTTATAGGTGAAAATAGGGGGAAGACTTTACATTAAATACAACAAACCTAAACAACTCTAATTATGCAAAAAGTAGAATCCACTTGTAGTAGGATTGCTTGTCCTTCAAGTTAGAAAGTCAAACTCGCGTCGTGCCCACGCCTTCTTTCGCGAGTGCTACTGGTTTTACCTGAAGGATTTTTCAATGACAACAAAATGGTGCTAAAATTGGAATTTTACGTATATAACATTGTTAAGGCCCAAAACACCTGCAAAACAAAATAGGAACCGAATTATGAGTTTTAAGATAGATTAATATGCTAAAAATAGGATTTAATACATGAAAAATGTGCAAATATATGACTTATTAGTTACTTGAATTAGGTAGATCAGACACCAAAAGGTAACCAGAGAAAAATAAGGATCGGGAGTCAGTTACGTGTGGGGAAGGTTCCACACCCCCACCACGCCCACAATTGGTACCTAGCCGATAATCGCTTATGTTAATATTGGAAAACGCAAGTTACAGTGAAATTTAAATTTAATATCTTTTTATAAATGTGAGTTAATTTTAAGGGTCTCATTATTTCGTTGAAAGAAGAAAGGAGGATGCTTTGATGATATTGACAAGTATTCATCTCTCTATCTAATAATCACGAGACGCCATGGCAGGAGTATTTAGCTACTACTACCGGGAAACTTGCAGAGTGTAAAAAATATAAGGTAGTTTTGGCATAAAGCAACCTAAACGAAGGCTAAAAGAAGGCAGACTGGTTATATCGGTACCCGATTCTAACATAATTTGTTACTGTAACTGTAAGAAAATCGGTAGTTACACAAATGCTTCTCATGGTAAGAAAATCGGTAGTTACACAAATTCTTACCCGATAACATTAGTTTTTACAAAATACATAAGATATATGATACCTACACAATGTTTTACAAGGCCTACAACAAAGTTTATGGAATTTATAAGAAAAAAAGTAACTACACAAATTATTACCACATATCTCCTAATCTAAAACCAACCAAACGTATGGCAGGAAATTGTTTTATTACACAAAGTCTTAAAGGATAAATCTATATGTTACCAAAGACCAATTAGGGTACGTATACAATGTTTTACCAGAATTACATAAATGTGTATAGAATTTATAAGAAAAAAGCCAGGCACACACATTATTACCTTGTATCTCCTAATCTAAAACCAGCCAACCTGATGATAGGAAATTATGTTATTACACAAAGTCTTAAAGGATAACTCTATATGTTACCAAATGTATAACAAAAAAAGTACCTACACAATATTTTACCATACCTTCAAAAATGTGTATGGAATTTATAAGAAGAAAGGTAGCTACACATATAATTACCCTGTATTTCTTAATCTAAGACCAACCAAACTTAAGGTAGGAAATTTTTTTACTACACAGAGTCTTAATAGATAACTCTATATGTTACAAAACTCGTAACGAATAGGGTACCTACACAATGTTTTCTAATACCTATAAATATTCTTACTAGAAGTATATGATCAAAGAAAACTACAAAAAATATTACCCCATATCTCCTAATCTAAAATTAACCAAACTTATGGTAGGAAATTGCGATACTACACAAAGTCTTAAAGGATAACTCTATGTATTACCAAACACATAAAAAATAGGGTACCTACATAATGTTTTACAAGACCTACAAAAATGTGTATGGAACTTATAAGAAAAAAGGTTGATACACATATTACTACCTCATATCTCCTAATCTAAAACCAACCAAACTTATGGTAGGAAATTGTGTTATTACACAAAGTCTTAAAGGATAACTTTATATGTTACCAAACACATAACAAATAGGGTACCTACAAAATATTTTACAAGACCTACAAAAATGATTATGGACTTTATAAGAACAAAAGTAACTACACAAATTATTACCTCATATCTCCTAATCTAAAACCTACCAAGCTTATGGTAGGAAATTGTGTTACTACACAATGTCTTAAATGATAACTTTATATTTTACCAAACTCATAACAAATAAAGTACCTACACATTTTTTTACAATACCTACAGAAATAATTACAGAAATTATAAGAAAAAAGTAACTACACATATTATTACCCCATATCTCATAATCTAAAACCAACCAAACTTATGGTAGGAAATTGTGTTACTACACAAAGTCTTAAAGGATAACTCTATATGTTACCAAACTCATAAAAAATGTGGTTCCTACACAATGTTTTACAATACCTACAGAAATAATTACGAAAATTATAAGAAAAAAGTAACTACACATATTATTACCCCATATCTCATAATCTAAAACCAACCAAACTTATGGTAGGAAATTGTCTTACTACACAAAGTCTTAAAGGATAACTCTATATGTTACCAAACTCATAACGAATTTGGTACCTACATAATGTTTTACGACACGTACAGAAATGTTTATGGAGTTTGTATGAAAAAGGTAACTACACAAAGTATTACCACAAATATCATAATCTAAAACTAGCCGAACTTATGGTAGAAAATTGTGTTATGACATTGTTGACTCGCGTGAGTGCTTTGAAAAAGGGTAGAAAATGTATTGGAAAAGTAATAAAATAGTTCCAAAGGTTGAGTCTTTTGCGTGTAAGTATACACAGTCTACAAGTAATATAGTAGTGAGTTGAGTATCGTCTCTGCAGATATTGGCAAAGAGTTGATTGATTTGAACGTTTACTTGTCAAGAGAAAAGTGTGGTTTGATTTGGGAGTTGTTGAAAATGATTTAAAAGAAGAGAAAATTAAATTTAAACAACTTTGACAAGGAGAGTGTCAAATGAGTGACGATCATTGGCAAGGGATGCCTGGTTTTCACGTTGTTCATGTCATGTCAACCTTTAATAATGTTGTGCCTTGGGATCATTTAACTTACAGATTCAAAGTTGGCAAAACCTCTTCCGATGGTCAATGCCCAAAATTAAGCATGTAAAATCCCCTATATTTTTATAGTGGTGTTTTTTTTCATAAATCAATTTGATTATGTCCCAATCTATACTCCTAAGGGGTAGATTAACTTCAGAAGTAAGCTCATCTACTTGAACATCTTCTTTCGAAGCATCTAGCCTTAGTATTGGCAACAAATCATTGCCCCTAAGTCTGTTTAGAAATTAAGGTTTAATAAGCCAACAATGCCACCTTTCGCTTGGCACAGTTTTGATAAAACATTGAAGAACATGTCAGATGGGAAACAATGTCGAAACATTTTCATTATTAAAAACTAAACATATAAATAGCGTTCAACGCAAACATCCCCCACCATCTATTAAATTAGTTCATGGTGATGGTATCAACCAAAAAACCTTCTTCGTTTTGCAAACACATAATCATTTAAAAGAAATAAAAAACTAAACAAAGATAAAGGGCGAGAAGGGGGTCTCTCGATGCAGCCCTTAAAGGTTCAAGCTCTTGGTCAATCTGGTTGAACCACGTCTCCTTGGTCCAATCGATCATCGATGGATCTCTCAATCTCCCAATCATTCTCCAAATGCTTGCTTGACCGTTCTTTAAATAGGTGTGCAAGGAAGACCTAGGATGAGCTCTTGAGTTTCAATTTTGAATGCTCAAGGGATAAGGGGTGTGATCATCTTCTCCAAAGTTTGAATGTGAGTTGATCAGGTTGGATCTGACGTCATCTACCATCACCGCTTCGCCAGACAAGCCTGGCATCATTCTGCCAACCAGACTTGGCACTATATCTCCGCTATTTTTTCGAAGTTTGATCCAATCGCTATTTTCTCGCAGCCTAATCTGGTCCTATTTTCTCAAGCTCAATTGCTGCTTGGTTGGGCATCAAATTTGTCTTCTCTGCCAACCGGTGCTTTGGTAATAGTTGGTCTATCTATGCCAACAGCATCTCGACATTCTCTTTGGCATTCCTTCTTGCGTTGCTATGTTCGGCCACCCGCTATGCCAAACCTGCAAAAGTGCAAACAAAACAACCCTTCACACTGGCATATGCAAAATTCCTAACTCCTTATGCAAATGCATGAAATTAACAACGAAATGCAACTAAATGTACTCAAAAGCAAGCAAAGGCATTGTAAAATAGGCATAAAAATTAGTACTTTTGAAGAGGAAACACTCTCGCAAACCTAGCTCATTGCATGTCCTCAAGTAGTGCAAGAAAAACAAAATTGTGAAAATATTACCTTGGCAAAGTTTTTGTTGGAATGCCAACAAGTGTTGGCAAGCAGAATTAAGTCTAGCTCTTTCCTCATTCATCTCAGTGCAGTAATGCCAAGCAGGTAGTTGTTAACCTTGCAAAAGGTTAACTTTTTACGCCTTTTTACTTAAGTTATTGTAAGGAATCAAGCCCATTTCATCTCATTTTATAGCATATAGATGTATTTAGTTCATATAGTTGCATTTGGTGTTGCTTGTTTGGTTTTCTTTGTTTATTTGCTTGAATGATGTTGCTTGGGAAGGTTTGGATTGTTGTGGTGATGTGTAGGGAAAAGAGGAGCAGAGCAGGGCAGAGGTAGAATGCTACAACATGTTGGATAGCATTTTTGGGCACACTAGAGGACAAGGAGAGGAGGACACCGTGCAGCCTGACACGCGAACCAATTAGCCAGCTATGATCCCACATGTGAAGGGAATATTCCCTTGGAATTTAGTGCAAAAAATCATAGGAGCCCCCACTATATAAAGGACAAGACACACACATTAAAGGGATAGCCAAAAAAGAGGATATTTTTGGGTGAGCTAAGAAAGAGAGAGAAAGGCAGCTCCTTTCTTCATATTCTTCATGTGGTGTTCACCATTGTTTAAGCTCCAAGGAGATTTCTTGTTGGCCTTTGAGAGAAGCAGCAAGCTTGAGAGGTTCACGGCAGTCCAAGACAGCTTGGGAGTATCTTTTACTCTAGTTGCTTGCGATGTTTCATTTCTTATTTTTATGATGGGTTGTTTTAAATGAATGGTTGTGCATGATATTTTCCCAGCCATAAACTGATTTTAAGTGGCTTGGGCTTGTTATGAATGTTTATGTTTAAGTTTAAATGAATGTTTGGTTTGCTTTCTTATCCTTTACATGTTTTGTCCAATGTTTGGTTGCCTAAACTTGTAAGAGTTTCGAGAGTTAGCCTTAGTTTTTGTATTGGATAGCTTAATATTCGAGATAGTTAGGCTTAGCTCTACGCGGAAAATGGGAGTTTGATGCTGAGAGGCAAAACCCTAACTCACTTTAGAGATAAGGATAGAGTTTCAACGACCAAAAGGAGTAGAACTTCATATATAAGTACCTTTCTAGGGTTCATGCTAACAGGTGTTGCCTTAGCATTCTGGCTGTCAAGTTTCTTGCTAAAGATAGTTTAGAAACATCTAAGTAAACTCTGTTGAGCATGTTATGGGTAAGGTAGATCTAGACATTCTTTAGGGTTAGATGCAGAAGTGCTTAGCAAGCCCAGCCTATCATTCCATTAGAGAGTTTCGTACGTGTGAAAAGACCCTCGAAATATCCTTTTTTTGTTTAGTCTTACGTTGTTTGTTTGCTATCGCTTTTCTTACCCTGATCCCAATTGCTACCACATTGATTCATCTGTTTCTAATTTCTAGTTCATTTATATTTCATTCTTTACCTTTGTTCTTAAAATTAACCTGAAATACCTCTTATCCCTGTGCAGACGATACTCACTCATCACTTTACTACTTGCCTCGACGTGTATACTTGCACTATTTGCGTATCATTTATAGTACACCCTTACACGCAACGAGTTTTTGGCGATGTTGCCGGGGATTGGCAATTGGTCGTTTTAAGTTTAGAATTTGCACAATTTTTCTTCTTTTTGTGTAGACTAACTAGTTATTTGTGTTTATCTTTTTCAGGTGTTATGCTGGAGAATGACCCGAGGAAGACCCAACGAACCCATACTACCGTTAGTTCCTGAGATTGAACATCTTTTCCGAGAAAGAAGAGATATTCAACAAGCCTTAAAAGTCATGTATAGAGGTCGTAACCAAGGAGGTCAACAAAGAGATAATCCTGAAGACCTTGTTGCTGTAGCAAATGCTGGAGCTATTAAAGATCATTTGAATCCTATTTTGGAAAATCTCAACCCTGGGATTGTAGCTCCCAAAATTCAAGCAGCCCACTTCGAGCTCAAACTGGTGATGTTCAACATGTTGAACTCGATTGGTCAATTTGGTGGATCGCCTCATGAAGATGCTAGGCAACATTTGTGCATTCTTGGAAGTGTGTGACTCATTTAAACATCAAGGTGTGCACGAGGATGTGTTGAAGCTTAAGCTATTTCCTTACTCATTGCATGATCGAGCAAGAGAGTACCCGCTGGTTTAATAGAGACATGGGTAGATCTATGCAAAAGCTTTTTGCATCGATATAACCCACCCAACATGAACACCAAGCTAAGGAATGACATTGCTTCCTTTCGTCAAGCTGATAATAAATCAATGTACAAGTGTTGGGATAGGTATAAAGGACTGCTTCGCAAATGTACGAATCATGGTTTTCAAGATTGAACGCAAGTTATGATATTCTACAATGGTGACAATGCTCCCACAAGATCTATGCTAGATGCTTTAGCAAATGGAACTTAGAGGGACAAGTCACCTGAAGAAGCATTTGATATCCTTGATAAAATAGCGAACAATGACTACAAATTTCCTACTGCTAGACATGGAACAGGGAGGAAAACTCATGGGACACTTTCTCTTGAGGCCAATGGCTTTGTTTCAGCTCAGTTGTCAGCCATTACGAATTTGTTGAAGAACCTCTAATGTCCAAATGAGGTAAAGAAAGTGAAGGTAGCTGCAACTACTTGTGTTCGATGTGATGGAAGTCACCATGTGAGCGAATGCCTGGAAAACCATGAGTCTACCAACAACGTGGGAAACTACAATCGAAACAACAACAATGCCTGGAAAACCCTTTGGAAGCTACTCTCTGAGACTTTATATCGTCCACAAAGTGTAACCCCCTCGACCTGGTCTGGGCGAAAGACCGAATTGAATGGGTCACACAAGGAATATTGAAGTAAATCGAGATGGTTTACCTCAATAAACGACCCTAATTTTTTCTTTTTATCTTGTCTAGATGCATATCTTTAACCTAAGTGACAAGACTCGCAACGGAACATTTAACATATCAAGAAAACACCATTAAGCACTCAATTGCATACAAATATATTTTAGGGACCATTTTGTAATTTTAGCGATTTACGAGGACATCTTCAATTTTTAAGTTACCAACCATTAGTTATCACATTACATGCCACTCTGTCAAATCATAGCTCAAAAGGATTACCTAAGCTCATTTAATTGCATCCACAACATTCAGGGACTAAAATGTAAAGAAACAGAACCCTTTAACAACTTTGTGTTTCGGTACACAAAGCATTGTACCGAAACACCCGTATCGAAACAAGACCTTGTGTTTCGGAACACGAGTCCGTATCGAAACACCCTCTAAAATGTTTCAAAACATCAAATTCCAGTAGCCAAACTACACAAACATGTTCCGATACACCATGCCCTTTTTCGAAACCCCATGTTCATTTCAGAGACCATGTTTCGATACAGCCTTAGGCATATCAAAACACTGGACCTGAAATGTCACATTCTTGCTGGTTTTTCTCACTTTTAAGCAACCATAAACATCCAAGCATGCTTCCAACTTATAACTAACATATCCAAATATCAATCTTCAAACATTCCAAGCATGATCAAAAACATTCCATGTCAATTAGCGACATAAGTAATCTATAGGCATGCAACATAGAAAACAAGCCAATGAAGATACCAAAATGCATATCCAAGCATAAACCAAATACCAAAGGCCATTTACAAGTCAACCTAGGCATCACAAACTTGCCACAAAACAGAGAGTTTTAAAACACACTCTCCCAAAACATTAAGGCATCCTCCCATTGCCAATTATTACTAATAGGTAAACATAAAACCATACTTGAGTTACGTAACACTCCTTGAAATCCTTCTTGCTGCCCCCAAAAGAGCTATTTCTTTGCATTGTTGGTAAAAAAGAGTGTAAGCAAAAATGCTTAGTAAGGGATGTTCAAAACAAAACCAACCACAACAATGCATCTAAAACCATTTTCTCATTTAAAATCTCTATCTCATCATGCTCATTCTATCTCATGCTTGAAATCATTTTCAAAGCTAAATCAACAATATTAAAACCACATGTACCATCTATCTCATGCATTAACCATAATACAAAATCTCAAAGCAAAGCTACTCATGCTTGTTTCACATAAAGCATTTCTCAAATCATGTTCTCATATGCAACTCATTACATAAAATCATTTATAATAAAGGTACATGTGAATCTCATACATTGACATTTTAGCAACATTACTCGAATATATGGATAGATTGACGGAATCTCACATCGTCAAGACCTACCTCGGTTGGATATCAGATCACCGAACTCTCATGGAGGTATCTCTCATCGCCACAAAGCTTTGTGGAATCTCTCATCATCAAGACCTACCATGGTGGAATCTCTCATCATCACACTCTCACTTCGGAATGGGATGGCACCACCACCATTGCCCGAACCGAAGAGCACGTACGAATTTTGTATATTATAGTGCACTTTATAACATCATTTACCTATTATTTTTCATGCATAGACATAAACCATTTCTCATCCCATTTCAAAAGCATAAATAATGCATAGAATTTTCTCAAAAAGTTCCATGTCTTTGAAATTATAAATCTATCTCATGGGATCACATAAAAACATTGAGATAGGGAAACAATGCCGATGCAGTTTCATTATTAAAAACTAAATATAAAGACAACATTCAATGCAAACATCCCCCCACCAACTATTAAATTGGTCCATGGTGAGGGTATCAACCAAAAAACCTTCATCGTTTTGCAAACGCATCATCATTTAAAAGAAAAAATAACTAAAAAAGATAATGGGCGAGAAGGGGGTCTCTTAGTGCAACCCTTCAAGGTCCAAATTATCGATCAAGCTGGTCGAACCACATCTCCTTGGTGCAGTCAATCGTTGATGGATCTATCGATCTCCCAATCATTTTCCAAATGCTTGCTTGTCGGTTCTTTAAATAGGCGTGCAAGGAAGACCTGGGATGAGCTATTGAGTTTTAATTTTGAATGTTCAAGGGATAAGGGATGTGATCATCTTATCCTAAGTTTGAATTTGAGCTGATCAGGTTGGAGCTGACGTCATCTGCCATCACCGCTTCTCCAGCCAAGCTTGACATCATTCTACCAACCAAGCTTGGCACTATATCTCTGCTACTTTTTCGGAGTTTGACCCAATCGTTATTTTCTCGCGGCCTGATCTGGTCCTATTTTCTCAGGTTCAACTGCTACTTGGTCTGGCATCAAATTCGTCTTCTCTGCCAACCAGTTCTTTGGCAATAGTTGGTACATCTATTCCAATCATATCTCGGCATTCTCTTTGGCATTCCTTCTTGCGTTGTTGTGTTCTGCAACCCGCTATGCCAAACCTACAAAAGTGCCAACAAAAAAAACCATTCACACAGGCATATACAAAATTCCTAACTCCTTATGAAAATGCATGAAATTAACAACGAAATGCAACTAATTGTACTCAAAGCAAGAAAAGGCATTATAAAATAGGCATAAAAATTAGTACTTTTGAAGAGGTAACACTCCCCCAAACCTAGCTCATTGCTTGTCCTCAAGTAATGAAAGAAAAACAAAAAGGTGAAAATATTACCTTGGCAAAGTTTTGGTTGGAATGCCAACAAGTGCTGGCAAGAAGAATTAAGTCTAGCTCTGTCCTCGTTCATCTCAGTGCAATAATGCCAAACAGGTAGTTGTTAACCTTGCGAAAGGTTAACTTTTTACGGCTTTTTACTTAAGTTATTGTAAGGAATCAAAACCATTTCATCTCATTTCATAGCATATAGATGCATTTAGTTCATATAGTTTTATTTGGTCTTGCTTGTTTGGTTTTCTTTGTTTATTTGCTTGAATGATGCTGCTTGGGAAGGTTTCGGTTGTTGTGGTGATGTGCAGGGAAAAGAGGAGCAGAGCAGCGCAGAGGCAAAATGCTACAACATGTTGGATAGCGTTTCTTGGAGCACTAGAGGACATGGAGACGAGGACACTGTGCAGCCTGACACGTGAACCAATTAGCTAGCTATGAGCCCACATGTGAAGGGAATATCCCCTTGGAATTTAGGGGGGGAAACCCTAGGAGCCCCACTATATAAAGGACAAGACACCCACATTAAATAGAGAGTCGAAAAAGAGGATATTTTTGGGTGAGCTAAGAAAGAGAGAGAAAGGCGGCTCCTTTCTTCATCTTCTTCATGTGGTCATGTGAATCTCATATATTGGTATTTTAGTAACATTTCTTGGATAAGCGGATAGCTTGACGAAATCTCACATCGTCAAGACCTACCTCGGTGGAATCTCACATTATCGAACTCTCATGGTGGTATCTCTCATCGCCACAAAGCTTGATGGAATCTCTTATCATCAAGACCTACCGTGGTGGAATCTCTCATTACCACACTCTCACTTCGGAACAGGATGGAACTTCTCATCCTATTGGTCGACCAATTATATCCGGTAAAAGTAATATCATCTCATGCCAATATACAATTTAAAACATCATTTACCTACTGTTTTTCACTGCATAAACATAAACAATTTCTCATCCCATTTCAAAAGCATAAACAATGCATAGAATTTTCGCAACAAGTTCTATCTCTTTGAAATCATAAATCTATGTCATAGGATCACATAAATCATCAAATCATTTCTCTAAAAATGCATAAAATAGTAGGTTTAATTATATCTTCAAAACATGAGCATGATCACATAAAACTATGGGATAAAACCGAGAAACGAGAGCAAAACATATCATACTTAATTCCAAGCATAGATTATCGTTTCAAGCTTAATCTAAACCCCCAAACCTTGCTTCTAAACATTTGAAAAGCTTTTAAACCAATTTTACTCACCGACAACGCCTCGCTTGCTATGCCGAAGCGTAATCAAGCTTCTAAATCAACCGCAACTCCTTCCGAAGCTAACGAAACATCATCCCTTGCTTCTAACCAAGGCATAAAAGAGAATTAATGCACCACATTGCACCAAAATTCCCACCAACACAACATCTCAACTTCTACCCACAATCGCCAAGCTATTGGCATCCGAAAACAACCGAAAACATCGACGCAACTTCTCCAATTAATCTTCGGTCGCTACCCAGCGAGATTAACATCTAAAAACATCATCTCAACACCAAAGAACCTCTAGCTATCAAATAACCACAAAAACAACCCATAATCTCAAAGATTTCCCTCAAGAAATCAAGCAATCTAAATAGTTTCCGGTTTCCATTACTAAAATCCTTAAATCAACATTCCAACACATCATAATCATATCCAAATCTCATTATAAACTCACAAAATCAGTTTGTAAAAAATATCTTTTGATTAAACCCAAACAACGACAATTAAATCCATTTTTCCATAAACAAAAAATCAAAACTCAATAGAAATCATTCATAAAAGACCAAAAACTTGGGAATTTCAATAAAGAATTTATCATTGGAGGAGAAGAACGAAATTACCTCTAATATTGGTTTTTTTCCTCCAATTGAATGGATTTTCATGAGAAAACCAAACATACAAACATGTGATTTTGATAATAGATCAATAGGAAATCAAAGATAGATAAAAATCAAACTTTACCTAAAATCTTTGAAGTGGAAAACATTGTCTGGATGAAGAGAATTTGATAGAAAATGGTAGAGAGAAAGTTCGTTACGTGAAATGTGTTTTTAGAAATTAAAAGCTATTTCGGCCTGTTTCAATTCTTTTTGTTTAATAAACCATTTTAAAATAAATCAATTAAGAAGAAAAAAGGTTGAATAAGACTTTTGGTCAATTACTCCTTAAAGATTCAAAGTTATGGTCTTTTACAATTTAGTCACTTGAAAAATAGTTTTCAAAAATCGTATTTTAGTCACTAAAATCTCAATGTCAAACTTCCAACCATCGATTTTGAAATTGACTCCACCAACCCTTTATATATATTTTATATATAAAGGATTATGAAACATTTTTCTATATTTTATTTGCCTCAAAAACTGTTTAAAACACTTTTAGCCCGAAACTAATCTAGATTTTCCAAAACCATTTAAATAGATCCCTTTAGTCAAACCCGGCTAACTTCTAGGCTCAAAATCGGGGCGTTAGAACTCTCCCTCACTTGAGAAATTTCGTCTTCGAAATTTACCTTGTGGAAAAAGATAAGGAAACTTCTTCTTCATGTCATCCTTACTTTCCCACGTGGCTTTCTCTATATCATGATGTCGCCACAAAACATTGACCAGCTCAATGGTCTTACCATGAAGAAAATTGTTGTCCGAATCTAAGATCTCAATCAGTTCCTCCACATAGGTCAAATATGGATTTAACTCAATCTCTTCAACAGACATAACATGAGACGGATCCGATCTATACCTCCAAAACATGGATACATGGAAAACAACATGTATCTTCTCTAACTCGGGAGGAAACCTTAACTTATAATGTAACGCCCCAATTTTGGGCTTAGAAGTTTTGGGTTTGGACCGGGCCAGTCGGGTTGCGGTTCGAATATAAAAGGGTGAATTTAGGAAGGCCTAGTTCGGGTTGCATTAAAAATATGGAAAAATGTCTTAAAATTCTCTTTTATTATATATAAGAGAATGGTGAAATCAATTTTGCAAAATGAGGTTTGGAAGAGTGACATTTTGGGTTAGTGACCAAAATGTAATTTTTGAAAACTATGTGACTGTTTTAAAAAGGATTGAAACTTTGAATCTTTAAGGAGCTATTTACCCAATAGGAGTTTCTCCAGATTTTTCTTGAATATTAAAGGATTAATTAATGGTTTAAAATAAAAGTAAAAGGGAGGGAAAGATATTTTTGGCATTTTCAACTAACTTTTCCCAAATTCCATTTTCTTTTTCTCTCAACTTTTCTCTCAACCCAAACACATTCTCCAACACATTTTCCCTCTGATTTTGACATCCAAATATGAGATTTCAATCCTCTTTTGATCTCTAATCATCTCTTCAACAAAACCTTAGCATTTGCTATTTGGATTTTCAAGAATTTGGTTCCAAAAAGGGAGAAACTCAAGTTTAGAGGTATGAACGTCCTTCTCCTCTAAATTCTCAGTTCTTTACTGAAATTCCTAAGTTCTCAATTCTTGATTTGTGCTTTATAAAAGGTTTTACAATTGTAATCTTGATTTTGGCTTTAAAATGCAAGATTTGGTTGATTTTTGATAGAATTCGTATGATCTGATTGGGCATTGTTTTGAGATGTCATTTTGATGTAAAATGGATGTAAAATTGATGAGAAATGGAGGTTTAATTAATGCAATCCCGGATAGGTTAAATTTCCTAAGTTTTGCTTAAGTTTTTGGTTGTTTTTGGAGTGATCTTGATGATCTGTTATAGCTGGAGGTATAAGGACGTGGTTGGATCCTTTTTGGATGTTAAATGATGTTTAAGAATGTTTAGATTTTATGGATCTTTGCTGGGTAGTGTTGTGGAGTTGTTTGGATGTGTTTTCGGTTGTGTTTGGTAGCCGAAAATGGAGTATGGATGAGAGCAGCGAGTTTAGGTGCTTTCATTGAAGATATTAATGCATGATGATGCATTAATCCTCTGCTTTGATGTGTTTAAAACAGGGGAGTCATCTTTGGATCCTTGTGGTGGTGATCCGGAAGCTTGATTGGTGTTTCGGCAAGTAGCGAAACAGAATCAGTGAGTGGTTTTTTGGTTTTCAGCTATGAAACCAATGTTTTGAAGGTTTGGGAGCTTAGTTTAAGTCTAAGCAACTTAGCTAAGCTCAAGAGTAAGTTTTCGGTAAAACTCACTTGATGATGAACCATGAGTTGGTTGTATGCAATATGATTTGTTTGCATGTTTAAAATCCTGTTTTGAAAGCATATTAGCATGTTTAGTTGCTGATTTTATAAGCCATGATTTGAAGGATGCTCAAGGTAAGAGATCCTTGTTTTTGAACATTGTTTAATGTGGTTTTGATGCTTAATGATGCATGATGATTATGGCTTTGTTAAATGCTTTAAAACAATGGAATAATGTTGATAAATGATGTATATTGGCAAGTGATGTCTTGAGAATGATTAAGAACACTATGGTGGTTAAAAGTCCATAGGTGGTTCTTGTGTTAAGAACAACATGGTGGTTAAAAGTCCATGGTTGATTCTTGTTAAGGTCACAAAGGTGGTTAAAAGTCCTTGTGTGAGCCTTGTGTATTTTAAGAACAACATGGTGGTTAAAAGTCCATGGTTGGTTCTTGGTTAAGGTCACAAAGGTGGTTAAAAGTCCTTGTGTGAGCCTTGTGTATTTAAGAACACCATGGTGGTTAAAAGTCCATGGGTGATTCTTGTTAAGGACACAAAGGTGGTTAAAAGTCCTTGTGTGGTCCTTGTGAATTGTAAGAACATCATGGTGGTTAAAAGTCCATGGATGATTCTTGTGCTAAGGACACAATGGTGGTTAAAAGTCCATGTGTGGTCCTTGTGAATTGTAAGATCACAATGGTGTTTAAAAGTCCATGTGTGGATCTTGTATTGATTGTATCACTTGTGGCCAATATGACATGTTATAAACTTGAAGCATGAAATGCTTGTTTGAAATGCTTATGTGCATGTGTAAATGTTAGTTTGAACTAAGGTTTATAAATGGGTTTTATAAATGCATTATTGTGTTGTTTAAAATGAGCATTCCTCACTAAGCTATTTGCTTACGCTCTCTCTTTTCTTAAACCAATAATGCAGAACATTGAAGTGCATTAGGGGCAGCAAGGAAGCCAAGAATCCAAGTGAAGGTTTAAGCTCGTGTATGGTGAATGTTTTCTAACACTATTAGCTTTTGGGCATTTGGCAATGGGGGACCTATGTTGTTGTTTTGGGAGATGTTTTGGACTCCCTAAGTTGGTTTTATGTTATTGATGATGTTGGAACATGTAATTGGCCTTTGTGAAGTTGATTTGGCATTTTGACGCTTGAATGGTTTCCTAAATAGGATGCATGCCTTTAGATTTGGGGAATTTCTTAATTGATGCCATGTTTGAGTATGGTTGATGCAATTATGTTCCTCATGCATGTAATGACTTGCTGGTATAATTTGGTTGTCTTTGGAGCATGTTTGATGGGTCAATTGTGTGTTAAACCAGCAAAATTCTGCAAATCTGGGCAGGCCGTATCGGAACGGGTGCTACCGTTTCGGAACAGGGGCCTGAAATGGCCTAGGCGTTTCGAAATGGGAGGAACCGTTCCGGAACGGAAATGCTACTGCCAAGCCCTGTTTCGGAACTCGTTTCGGAACGGTCCCGCGTTTCGGAACAGGTCCTCCCTGTTTCGGAACACTCGACCGTTGGGCACTGAAATTGACGGTTATATGTTTTGAAATGTTTGCGTTTTAGTCCTGAACCTTGTTATTGCAATTGAATGAGTTTGTGATGTCCGTCTGAGCTGAAATTTGACAGAGAAGCATGAAAGATGATTAATTTCATATTGGTAACTTTTAATTGGGTTAAGTCCTTATAATTTTCAGAATTTACAATTTGGTCCCTAAAGTCATAATTGGTGCAATTGAGTCCCTGAATGTTTTCTGATTGCTATGTTCTTTGAGTATGCTGATATTGAGAACATATCTAGGGTTAATGTGCATCTAGATAAGATTAAAAAAAGGGTCGTTAATCAAGGTTGACTTTCGAGTTGACTTTGGTTTTCCCCGTGTAAACTTCTTAATTCGGTTCAACCGTCTGGGCCAGGTTAAGGGGGTTACATTTGGTGGTATCAGAGCTGAGTTCTCGTGTAATTGGGAATGATTATGTGGGTGATTAAAGTATGTATGCTTGTTGAATGAAAGCATGTTGAGTGAATTGTAAATATGTTACAATTGTGGTGTATGCTGTGGTGAAGCATGTTGTGGGTACCCATTGCCAAATCAAAGCTAATGTAATGATATTGTTTTTAATTGGAAAATGAGCTTGAGTACTTGGATTGCTTACCTTGCTGAGCCTGACTTTGTTTTATTGCATTGTGATTGCATTGTTAGTGTATGGCACCTCGTAGAGAGTTGAGGGTTAATACGCGAGCTATGGCTCAGAATGAAAATGAAGAGAATGCTGGAAATGCTATGGATTTACCTCCTCCACCTGGTGGTGGTGGTGCTGAGGGTGAAGGAGCTGGTGTTGCAGCTGGTGCTGGGGTCGCTGGACCTGAAGCTGGTCAGGGGCAAGCTGTACCTGACATGACAATGTTGGTTCAAGCTATTGCTGGTGCTTTTCGAGCAGCGGTAGCTGGAGCTCAAGGATCTGGGCAACAGGGAGATGCTGGAGTTAGACTACCTTTGGAACGTTTGCGCAGTCTGGGAGGGACTGAGTTCAGGGGTTTGTCTGCTGAAGGTTCGGAGTCTTGGTTAGAAAGTACCAAGAGAATCTTGGGGCAAATGAGTTGCACTAATGTGCAGAAGCTGGGGTGTGTGGTATCATTGTTGCAAGATGATGCATATACGTGGTGGACAACCACTATCTCTGGGATGGCGGAAGCTGATGTAACTTGGACGTTCTTTCAGAACACGTTCAAGAGAAGGTATCTAGGTGTGAGGTACCTAGATGAGAAGAAAAGGGAATTCATGTCTCTTACCCAGGGGAGCATGTCTGTGGCTGAGTATGAAGTTCAGTTTGTTCGACTCAGTCAGTACGCACCTGAGCTTGTCCCGGATGAGCGAGAGAGGTGTGAAAGGTTCCGTTATGGTTTGGTGACGGAAGTAAAGACGTATATGCTGGCTGCTGAGTATAATGATTTTGATGTGCTGGTTGGTCGAGCAAAGGACATTGAGATGAACTTGGGTTTATCTTCTAGAAGTGCTGGTTCTGGTGCTGGTAAGCGAGCTGCTGAGTATAGTTCTGGTGGTGGACGGAACAAGAGGGGACGTGATCAGAAGTATCAGTCTTCAGCTAAGCGAGGTGGTGGTGCGCCTGCTCAGGGAGGCAAGGCAAGAGTTGATCCGAGCGCATGTTGGACATGTGGATCGCGTGGCCATATGAAGCATGATTGTCCTCGAGCTGTGAGGGAGGTGCAAGCTCCTGTTGTGGCGGCTGGTAATTCATGCTGGAACTGTGGATCTACGGATCACTTGAGGAGAGAGTGTCCTATGTTGGCTGGTGGCCAAGGGCGTGCTCCTGTTGTTGTTGCACCACAGAGAGGTCGTGGGCGCGGCCGTGGTAACTTTCAGCGGAGAGAGGAAGGTGGTCGGAATGTGGCCCATGTTGTAGCTGTTCAGCCTGAGGGTGGTGGCCAGGCTAGAGTGTTTGCTCAGAGGGAGGGGAGGAATGACGCAGATGTGATCGCAGGTACTTTTACTTTGCAATCCTTGTCATTACTTTCCTTGATTGATTTTGGATCCACGCACTCATACATATTGCGTGAGCATGCTGAATTGCTTGGTTTGCCTGTTGAGTCTTTGGATGTTGGTATGCGTGTCACTAGTTCTTTTGGTGAGACTGTTGTGACTCGAAAGCTTTATAGAAGATGTCCTTTGGGTGTGCAAGATCACGTCTTTCCTGTTGATCTTATGGAATTGCCTTTCTATGGTTTTGATGTAATCCTTGGTATGGATTGGCTTGTTGAGCATCGAGCTGTAGTGGATTGTGAAAATAAGCGAGTTTCGTTGAAGCTTGCGGATGATTATGAGGTAGTTGTGGTTGGTGATAATGTGAAGTTTCTTGCCAATGTGGTGTCTACATTGGAGGCGAGTCGGATGCTGAGGCAGGGTTGTGAAGCTTACCTAGCTTTTGTGATGAATCCTAGCTCTAAGGAGTTGCGTGTGCAAGATATCAGGATTGTGAGAGAGTTTCCTGGTGTGTTTCCTGAGGAGTTGCCTGGATTGCCTCCTAATCGCGAAGTGGAGTTTGGGATTGAGCTGTATGAGAATACAACTCTTGTGTCCATTACCCCTTATAGAATGGCACCTAAAGAGTTGAAGGAGCTGAAGACGCAATTGCAAGAGTTGCTTGATCGTGGTTTCATTCGACCAAGTGTGTCACCTTGGGGTGCACCGGTCTTGTTTGTGAAGAAGAAGGATGGCACTATGAGAATGTGCATTGATTATCGTCAGCTGAACAAGTTGACTATCAAGAATCGGTATCCTTTGACGAGAATTGATGATCTTTTTGATCAATTTCGGGGAGCAGCTGTGTTCTCTAAGATTGACTTAAGGTCAGGGTATTATCAGTTGAAGGTAAAGGATGTGGATGTGCCTAAGACAGCTTTCAGGACGAGGTATGGGCATTATGAGTTCCTTGTGATTCCGTTTGGTTTGACAAATGCTCCTGCAACTTTCATGGACATGATGAACTGTAACCCCCGTAGCCCGGTCTAGACGGTTGACCCGAACTACGAAGATTACACGGGGAAAACCAAAGTCAACCCGAAAGTCAACCTTGATTAACGACCCTTTTTTTTTCTTTTTAGTCTTGTCTAGATGCACATTAACCTTAATTGTGATCATACAAACAACATATTAAAAGATCACAAACATCAGAGATCAAACAGGGACCCAATTGAACAAATTACAACTTTAGGGACCAAATTGTAAATTCTGATAAATTAAGGGACTTAACCCAAACTAAAGTTACCATCTTGAAATTAGTCAGGTTTCATGCTTCTCTGTAAAATTTCAGCTCAAAAAGACATCCACAGCTCATGCAATTGATCATACAAGATTCGGGACCAAAATGCAAACATTTCAAAACATATAACCGCCCATGTCAGCCCCAACGGTCGACCGTTTCGAAACAGGTTGACCGTGTTCCGAAACGCGGGCCATTCCGATACTGGTTCCGCAACGGGGGTCTGGCAGTGAGCATTCCGTTTCGGAACGGTGCACCCCGTTTCGGACCCCTGGGTTCATTCCAGGCACCCGTTCCGAAACGGTATGTACTGTTCCGAAACGCCTGCTCAGATTTCAGCAAAATAGCAAACCAAAACATGCAATTGACCACTCAAACATGCTCCAAAAGCTACCAAACTTTACCAGCATGCAATTAAACACATTTAGGACATATAAGCATCATCAATTCAACAAAGCAACCTCACAAGCAAAAAGCCCCAATTCTATAGGCATGCTTCCTACTTAAGCTATCATTTAACCAATAAACCTTCATAAGCAAGCAATAGAAAATCAATCCAAAATCCAGCAACCACCACAACATTTAACAACCATAGGGAGTCTCAAACACCTCCCAAAACATATACATTGGTCCCCCATTGCCAAATCAACCAAAAGCTAAATTGTTTAACAAAACCTTCCATACATTGAGCTTTACTTGAACTTGTTTGCTTACCTTCTCTTGCTGCCCTCAATGTACTCTAATGCTCTGCATTATTGAATCAAGAAAACGAGAGCGTAAGCCAAAGCTTAGTGAGGAGTGCTCTTTAAAAACCATTCAATAATGCAATTTAAACCATTTGCAAAACATGCATATATTCAACCTTACACATGCTCAAAGCATACTTAAAAACAAGCAATTCCCATGCTTCCACATTTCATTTAAACAAGCATCTCATGCTTCAACATAAATATTAAAACATGCATCTCATGCATCTCAATGTACTATACATGTCATATTGGCTCAAGTGATACATTTCATTTATGAAATCAAGTTCAATAACTTTCCCCAAGGACTTTTAAACACCTTGGCCCCAAGGACTTTTAAACACCTTGGCCATGAACTTTTAAACACCATGAAAGGACCACACAAGGACTTTTAACCACCTTTGTGTCCGTAGCTTGAATTACCCCAAGGACTTTTAAACACCTTGGCCCCAAGGACTTTTAAACACCTTGGCCCCATGGACTTTTAAACACCATGGAAAGGAGCACCTAAGGACTTTTAACCACCTTAGTGTCCGCAACAAGATTCATCCAAGGACTTTTAACCACCTTGATGATCTTAGATAACAAGGCTCACTCAAGGACTTTTAACCACCTTAGTGACCTTCACTTTTACAAACCATCACTTGCCAATACACACTTTATACATCATATAATCCACTGTTTTAAAGCATTTAAACCAAGCCATTTCATCATGCATTTCAAAGCTTTAAATCATCATTTAACAATGCATAAAAACAAGGTACTCCTACCTAGAGACACCTTCAACACATGGCTTTAAACATCAGCATATATCATGCTAAAACATCAGCAATTATCATGCTTAAACATGCTTTCAAAACAGTAAACAAATCATGCAAAATCATCATTTTACATTACACCAAAACATGGCCACAACTTAGAGAGAAATCCGAAAACTTACACTTGAGCTTAGCAAAGTTGTTTAGACTTAACTAAGCTCCCAAAACCTTCAACCCTTGGTTTAAAAGCTGAAAATCCATTTTCACTCACCGATTTCCACTTCGCTTTAAGCCAAAGCACCAAAACAAGCCTCCGGATCAACAACTCTTGGATCCAAGGATGCCTCCCCTGTTTCAACACATTAAAGCAGAGGATTAATGCATCATCATGCATTAATTGCTTCAATGAAAGCATCTAAACTCGCTGCTCTCACTAAACCTCCATTTTCGGCCACCAAACACAACCGAAAATGCATCCGAAACACTTCTAAACAAAGCCCAGCCACAAACCAGCAAAACCTCACTTCCAACAGCATCATAACACATCTAAAAACAACCTATAAACATCCTTATACCTCCAGCAACATCAGATCACCAAGATCACCACAAAAGCTACCTTAAAACACAAGCTAAACTTAGGAAATCCAACCTATCCGGGATATCATCAATCAAGACTCATTTCCACATCAATTTAATGATCATTTAACAACAAAAACACTTCTCAAAACACAGATTTAACAGATCAAACGAAAATCAAGTGAAATCATCAAAATCTTGCATAATTAGCCAAGATCCATAAATCAACTTTAAAACCTTTAATCAAACATCAATTTAGGATTGAAAACTTTAGGAATTTCATTAAAGAACTTGAAGTTCAGAGGAGAAGGACGTTCTTACCTCCAAACTTGAGTTTCTCCTCTTTTTGGAATAGAAAAGCTTGAAGAAACTTGAAGCAATTGAAGACGTTTTGAAGGCACAATGATTTGCAATCAATTGAGAGTTGAAAGAAGGATTTTAGGTGAGAAAATCAGATTTAGATCTCTGGAAATTGAGTGTTTGGGTTGAGAGAAAAAGAGAGAAAGAAAATAGGAAGTTAGATGAGAAAATGGCTAAAATGAATTTTTCCCTCCTTTTGTTTACTTTAAAAATCAGAATTATGTGTTAAAATATCTTAGAAAAATCTGGAGAAACTCCCTTTGGGTAAATAGCTCCTTAAAGATTCAAAGTTTCAACCCTTTATAAAATAGCCACCAAACTTTCAAAAATTACATTTTGGTCACTAGCCAAAATGTCACACTTCCGAAACTCATTTTCCAAAATTGATTTCACAGTTCACTTAATTATAATAAAAGATGATTTTAGAACATTTTTCCATATTTTTAATGCAACCCGAACTAGGCTTTCCTAATTTAACCTCTTACGATTCGAACAACACTTTGACCAACCGGTCAACGCCCAAGACTTCCAAGCCCAAAACCGGGGCGTTACAACTCTCCCCCCTAAAGAAATTTCGTCCTCGAAATTTACCTGAAGGAAAGAGATAAGGAAACTGCTTCAGCATATCATCCTTCCGCTCCCACGTGGCTTCCTCAACACCTCGATGCTCCCACAGCACCTTCACCAACTCAATGGTCTTGCCACGAAGAACTTTGCTATCTGAATCCAGAACCTTCACCGGTTCCTCATCATAGGTCAAATCCGGATTCAATTCCACTTCCTCCACAGGCAACACATGCGAAGGATCAGATCTATACTTCCGGAGCATAGAAACATGGAACACATCATGAATCTTCTCCAGCTCCTGAGGTAACCTCAACCGATAAGCAACAGGACCCACACGCTCAACAACCTCATACGGTCCAATGTATCTAGGGCTCAGCTTACCCTTCCGACCAAACCTCATCACCTTCTTCCAAGGCGAAACCTTCATGAACACGCGATCACCCACCGCAAACTCTATCTCCTTACGCTTCAAATCCGCGTAAGACTTCTGCCGATCAGAAGCAGCCTTCAACCGCTCACAAATGAGCTTCACTTTCTCGGTGGTCCCTTTCAACAAAGCAGGCATCGAAACCAACTTTTGACCAGTTTCAGCCCAACACAGAGGAGTCCTACACTTCCTCCCATACAGAGCCTCATAAGGTGCCATCTATATACTTGCCTGATAACTGTTGTTGTAAGCGAACTCAACCAAAGGCAGATGCTTCTCCCAAGAACCTTGGAACTCTATCACGCAGCATCTCAACATATCCTCCAAAATCTGAATAACTCGCTCAGACTGGCCATCCGACTGAGGATGATAGGATGTACTGAAATGCAACCTCGTACCCAGAGCTTGATGCAAACACTGCCAAAAATGCGATGTGAACCTCGGATCCCTATCCGACACGATCGACTTAGGCACACCATGCAACCTCACAACCTCAGCAATGTACAGCTCTGCCAGCTTATCCAAAGAAAACGTAGTATGCACAGGCAAGAAATGCGCACACTTCGTCAGGCGATCCACAATCACCCAAACAGAATTCTTCTTCGACGGAGACAAAGGCAACCCAGATACAAAATCCATGGTAACCCTCTCCCACTTCCATTCAGGGATTTTCAACGGTTGCAACAAACCAGAAGGAACCTGATGTTCAGCCTTGACTCGCTGACACACCAAACACTTGCTCACGAACTCTGCCACATCCTTCTTCAAGCCCACCCAATAGTACTCATCACGAAGATCGCGATACATCTTTGTACTACCAGGATGCATAGCAAAAGGACTACTATGACCTTCAGCCAGAATAGCACGCCTCAACTCAGCATCTGCAGGCACTACTATCCGACTACCAAAACACAACACCCCATCCTCATTAAAGCAGAAATCCGAAGACCTACCCTCCGCGATATCCTGAACATGAGACACCAAAGAATCATCCAGCAACTGCTTTTCCTTGATCAACTGAACCAACGATGGTTTCACTTGCAACTCAGCAACAAGACCACCATCCTGCGATATGCTCAAGCTAGCAAGCATAGCTCTCAGCTCAACAGCTACCTTTCTACTCAAGGCATCCGCAACAACATTGGCCTTTCCAGGATGATACTCAATCGTCAGATCATAATCCTTGAGCAACTCCAACCAACGTCGCTGCCTAAGATTCAACTCCTTCTGAGACATCAGATACCTCAAACTCTTGTGATCCGTGTACACAGTACACTTCTCACCATACAGATAATGCCTCCAGATCTTCAGAGCAAAAACCACTGCAGCCAGCTCAATATCATGCGTAGGATAATTGCGCTCATGCACCTTCAACTGCCGCGACGCATAAGCCACAACCTTACCCTCTTGCATCAGCACACACCCCAAACCAACATAGGATGCATCACTGTAGACTACAAACTTTTTCCCTGATTCAGGCTAAATCAAGATAGGAGCTTGCGTCAAAGCCATCTTCAGCTTCTCAAAAGCTTGCTGCCTTGCTTCTGTCCACTCATACTTAACATCTTTCTGCAGCAACTTCGTCAAAGGAGCAGCAATCTTGGAAAAACCATCCACAAACCTTCGGTAGTATCCTGCCAAACCAAGGAAACTACGAACCTCCTGAACAGACTTAGGAACTTTCCAATTCATCACCGCTTCAATCTTCTGAGGATCAACACAAATCCCCTCAGCTGAGACCACATGCCCAAGAAAAACCACCTCTCTAAGCCAGAACTCACACTTGCTCAGCTTAGCATAAAGCTGATTCTCCAACAAAGCTTGCAACACAATCCTCAAATGCTCTTCGTGCTCTTCCTCAGTACGCGAGTACACAAGGATATCATCAATGAACACCACAACGAACTTGTCCAGGTATTCATGAAAAACACGATTCATCATGTCCATGAAAGCAACAGGAGCATTTGTCAGACCAAACGGCATCACAAGAAACTCATAATGCCCATACCTTGTCCTGAAAGCTGTCTTAGGCACATCCACATCCTTCACCTTCAACTGATAATACCCTGACCTCAAGTCAATCTTAGAGAACACAGCAGCTCCCCGAAATTGATCAAAGAGATCATCAATCCTCGGCAAAGGATACCGATTCTTGATAGTCAACTTGTTCAGCTGACGGTAATCAATGCACATCCTCATCGTGCCATCTTTCTTCTTCACAAACAAGACAGGAGCACCCCAAGGCGAAACACTCGGCCGGATGAAACCACGATCAAGCAGCTCTTGCAACTGCGTCTTCAGCTCCTTCAGCTCCTTAGGTGCCATTCTATAGGGAGTAATGGACACAGGAGTGGTATTCTCATACAGCTCAATACCAAACTCCACCTCGCGGTTAGGAGGTAAACCAGGCAACTCCTCAGGAAAACATCAGGAAACTCCTTCACAACCCTGATATCCTGCACCCTCAGCTCCTTCGAACTAGGATTCATCACAAAAGCCAGAAAAGCTTCACAACCTTGCCTCAGCATCCTGCTCGCCTCCAAGGTAGAAACAACATTGGCAAGAAACTTCACATTCTCACCAACCACCACCACTTCATCATCATCCGCAAGCCTAAGCGAAACCCGCTTATTCTCACAATCCACAACAGCACGATGCTCAGCAAGCCAATCCATACCAAGGATCACATCAAAACCATAAAAGGGCAACTCCATAAGATCAACATGAAAGACATGCTCTTGAACAACCAAAGGACACCTTCTATAAAGCTTACGAGTCACAACAGTTTCACCAAAAGAACTAGTGACTCTAACACCAACATCCAAAGACTCAACAGGCAAACCAAAAAACTCAGCATGCTCACGAAGAATGTATGAATGCGTAGATCCAGAATCAATCAAAGAAAGCAATGACAAGGATTGCAAAGTAAAGGTACCTGCAATCACATCAGCATCATTCCTTCCCTCGCGCTGAGCATACACCCTCGCTTGGCCTCCACCCTCAGGTTGAATAGCCACAACATGAGCTACTCCACGACCACCTTCCTCTCGCCTCTGAAAATTACCACGGCCGCGCCCACGACCTCTCTGCGGTGCTGCAACAACAGGAGCACGCTCTTGACCACCATCCATCCTCGGACAATCACGTCTCAAATGGTCAGCAGAACCACAGTTCCAACACTCATAACCAGCTGCCATCACAGGAGCTTGCACCTCCCTCCCAGCACGAGGACAATCACGCTTCAAGTGACCACGGGAACCACAAATCCAACAAGCACTAGGGTCAGCTCTAGCATTGCCACCCCTAGCAGGTGCACCTCCACCTCTCTTAGACGAGGACTGAAACCTCTGATCTCGCCCTCTCTTGTTCCGACCACCGGAACTATACTCAGCAGCTCTCTTTCCAGAACTAGCTCCAGCACCTTTAGCAGACAAACCCAGATTCATCTCAATGTCCTTGGATCGACTCACCAACACATCGAAATCATTATACTCCGCAGCCAACATATAGGTCTTAACTTCCGTCACCAAGCCATAACGGAACCTTTCGCACCTCTCGCGCTCATCAGGTATCAGCTCCGGTGCATACTGACTGAGACGTACGAACTGTACCTCATACTCAGCCACACTCATGCTCCCTTGAGTCAGAGACATGAATTCACGCTTCTTATCGTCCAGATATCTAACTCCCAGATATCTCCTCTTAAACGCATGCTGAAAGAATGTCCAAGTAACATCAGCATCAGCCATCCCAGAGATTGTGGTCGTCCACCAGGTATAAGCATCACCTTGCAGCAGTGACACCACACATCCCAGCTTTTGCACATCAGTGCAACTCATCTGTCCCAAGACACGCTTGGTACTCTCCAGCCATGCTTCTGACCTCTCAGCTGTCATACCCCTAAACTCAGTCCCACCAAGACTGCGCAAACGCTCTAAGGGTAACCTAGCTCCAGCATCTCCCTGATGCCCAGCTCCTTGAGCTCCAGCTACTGCTGCTCGAAACGCACCCGCAATAGCTTGTACCAGCACAGACATGTCAGGCATTGCTTGCCCCTGACCAACCTCAGGCCCTGCAGCTCCAGCACCAGCTGCCTCAGCTCCAGCTCTTCCCCTCTCCGCACCACCACCACCAGGTGGAGGAGGAGGTATCACAGCACTACCAGTGTGCTCATCATTCACATTCCCCTCCGGGGTCGTAGCTCTCGCGCTACTCCTTAACTCTCTACGTGGTGCCATACTTATACCATGCATAACAATACAAATAAAACAAGTCAGGACCAGCAAGGTAAGCAAATTCCAAGTATTCAAGCTCAATTTCTTTCAAAAACAACATCATCTCTTTAGCTTTTGTTTGGCAATGGGTACCCTCATCATGCATCATCACAACATGCATCACATACACATCATCATCACAAATCACTAAACATGCTTTCACTCAACAAGCACACAAACCAAACCATGCTTCAATCATGCATACACACATTCCCAATTACTCGAGAACTCAGCTCTGATACCACCAAATGTAACCCCCGTAGCCCGGTCTAGACGGTTGACCCGAACTACGAAGATTACACGGGGAAAACCAAAGTCAACCCGAAAGTCAACCTTGATTAACGACCCTTTTTTTTCTTTTTAGTCTTGTCTAGATGCACATTAACCTTAATTGTGATCATACAAACAACATATTAAAAGATCACAAACATCAGAGATCAAACAGGGACCCAATTGAACAAATTACAACTTTAGGGACCAAATTGTAAATTCTGATAAATTAAGGGACTTAACCCAAACTAAAGTTACCATCTTGAAATTAGTCAGGTTTCATGCTTCTCTGTAAAATTTCAGCTCAAAAGGACATCCACAGCTCATGCAATTGATCATACAAGATTCGGGACCAAAATGCAAACATTTCAAAACATATAACCGCCCATGTCAGCCCCAACGGTCGACCGTTTCGAAACAGGTTGACCCTGTTCCGAAACGCGGGCCATTCCGATACTGGTTCCGCAACGGGGGTCTGGCAGTGAGCATTCCGTTTCGGAACGGTGCACCCCGTTTCGGACCCCTGGGTTCATTCCAGGCACCCGTTCCGAAACGGTATGTACTGTTCCGAAACGCCTGCTCAGATTTCAGCAAAATAGCAAACCAAAACATGCAATTGACCACTCAAACATGCTCCAAAAGCTACCAAACTTTACCAGCATGCAATTAAACACATTTAGGACATATAAGCATCATCAATTCAACAAAGCAACCTCACAAGCAAAAAGCCCCAATTCTATAGGCATGCTTCCTACTTAAGCTATCATTTAACCAATAAACCTTCCTAAGCAAGCAATAGAAAATCAATCCAAAATCCAGCAACCACCACAACATTTAACAACCATAGGGAGTCTCAAACACCTCCCAAAACATATACATTGGTCCCCCATTGCCAAATCAACCAAAAGCTAAATTGTTTAACAAAACCTTCCATACATTGAGCTTTACTTGAACTTGTTTGCTTGCCTTCTCTTGCTGCCCTCAATGTACTCTAATGCTCTGCATTATTGAATCAAGAAAACGAGAGCGTAAGCCAAAGCTTAGTGAGGAGTGCTCTTTAAAAACCATTCAATAATGCAATTTAAACCATTTGCAAAACATGCATATATTCAACCTTACACATGCTCAAAGCATACTTAAAAACAAGCAATTCACATGCTTCCACATTTCATTTAAACAAGCATCTCATGCTTCAACATAAATATTAAAACATGCATCTCATGCATCTCAATGTACTATACATGTCATATTGGCTCAAGTGATACATTTCATTTATGAAATCAAGTTCAATAACTTTCCCCAAGGACTTTTAAACACCTTGGCCCCAAGGACTTTTAAACACCTTGGCCATGAACTTTTAAACACCGTGAAAGGACCACACAAGGACTTTTAACCACCTTTGTGTCCGTAGCTTGAATTACCCCAAGGACTTTTAAACACCTTGGCCCCAAGGACTTTTAAAGACCTTGGCCCCATGGACTTTTAAACACCATGGAAAGGAGCACCTAAGGACTTTTAACCACCTTAGTGTCCGCAACAAGATTCATCCAAGGACTTTTAACCACCTTGATGATCTTAGATAACAAGGCTCACTCAAGGACTTTTAACCACCTTAGTGACCTTCACTTTTACAAACCATCACTTGCCAATACACACTTTATACATCATATAATCCACTGTTTTAAAGCATTTAAACCAAGCCATTTCATCATGCATTTCAAAGCTTTAAATCATCATTTAACAATGCATAAAAACAAGGTACTCCTACCTAGAGACACCTTCAACACATGGCTTTAAACATCAGCATATATCATGCTAAAACATCAGCAATTATCATGCTTAAACATGCTTTCAAAACAGTAAACAAATCATGCAAAATCATCATTTTACATTACACCAAAACATGGCCACCACTTAGAGAGAAATCCGAAAACTTACACTTGAGCTTAGCAAAGTTGTTTAGACTTAACTAAGCTCCCAAAACCTTCAACCCTTGGTTTAAAAGCTGAAAATCCATTTTCACTCACCGATTTCCACTTCGCTTTAAGCCAAAGCACCAAAACAAGCCTCCGGATCAACAACTCTTGGATCCAAGGATGCCTCCCCTGTTTCAACACATTAAAGCAGAGGATTAATGCATCATCATGCATTAATTGCTTCAATGAAAGCATCTAAACTCGCTGCTCTCACTAAACCTCCATTTTCGGCCACCAAACACAACCAAAAATGCATCCGAAACACTTCTAAACAAAGCCCAGCCACAAACCAGCAAAACCTCACTTCCAACAACATCATAACACATCTAAAAACAACCTATAAACATCCTTATACCTCCAGCAACATCAGATCACCAAGATCACCACAAAAGCTACCTTAAAACACAAGCTAAACTTAGGAAATCCAACCTATCCGGGATTGCATCAATCAAGACTCATTTCCACATCAATTTAATGATCATTTAACAACAAAAACACTTCTCAAAACACAGATTTAACAGATCAAACGAAAATCAAGTGAAATCATCAAAATCTTGCATAATTAGCCAAGATCCATAAATCAACTTTAAAACCTTTAATCAAACATCAATTTAGGATTGAAAACTTTAGGAATTTCATTAAAGAACTTGAAGTTCAGAGGAGAAGGACGTTCTTACCTCCAAACTTGAGTTTCTCCTCTTTTTGGAATAGAAAAGCTTGAAGAAACTTGAAGCAATTGAAGAGGTTTTGAAGGCACAATGATTTGCAATCAATTGAGAGTTGAAAGAAGGATTTTAGGTGAGAAAATCAGATTTAGATCTCTGGAAATTGAGTGTTTGGGTTGAGAGAAAAAGAGAGAAAGAAAATAGGAAGTTAGATGAGAAAATGGCTAAAATGAATTTTTCCCTCCTTTTGTTTACTTTAAAAATCAGAATTATGTGTTAAAATATCTTAGAAAAATCTGGAGAAACTCCCTTTGGGTAAATAGCTCCTTAAAGATTCAAAGTTTCAACCCTTTATAAAATAGCCACCAAACTTTCAAAAATTACATTTTGGTCACTAGCCAAAATGTCACACTTCCGAAACTCATTTTCCAAAATTGATTTCACAGTTCACTTAATTATAATAAAAGATGATTTTAGAACATTTTTCCATATTTTTAATGCAACCCGAACTAGGCTTTCCTAATTTAACCTCTTACGATTCGAACAGCACTTTGACCAACCGGTCAACGCCCAAGACTTCCAAGCCCAAAACCGGGGCGTTACATGAACCGAGTATTTCATGAATACTTGGATAAGTTTGTTGTGGTGTTCATTGATGATATCCTCGTGTACTCGCGTACTGAGGAGGAGCATGAAGAGCATTTGAGAATTGTGTTGCAAGCTCTGTTGGAGAATCAGCTTTATGCCAAGCTGAGCAAGTGTGAGTTCTGGCTTAGAGAAGTGGTGTTTCTTGGTCATGTGGTTTCTGCTGAAGGGATTCGTGTTGATCCTCAGAAGATTGAGGCGGTGATGAATTGGAAGGTTCCTAAGTCTGTTCATGAGGTCCGTAGTTTCCTTGGTTTGGCGGGATACTACCGGAGGTTTGTGGATGGGTTTTCAAAGATTGCTGCACCTTTGACAAAGTTGTTGCAGAAGGATGTTAAGTATGAGTGGACGGAAGCGAGACAACAGGCCTTTGAGAAGCTTAAGGCAGCTTTGACGCAAGCTCCGATCTTTGTTCAACCTGAATCAGGAAAAGAGTTTGTGGTGTACAGTGATGCGTCCTATGTTGGTTTGGGATGTGTGTTGATGCAAGAGGGTAAGGTGGTGGCTTATGCATCGCGGCAGTTGAAAGTGCATGAGCGCAATTATCTTACGCATGACATTGAGTTGGCTGCGGTGGTTTTTGCTTTGAAGATCTGGAGACATTACCTGTATGGTGAGAAGTGTACTGTGTACACGGATCACAAGAGTTTAAAGTACCTGATGTCTCAGAAGGAGTTGAATCTTAGACAGCGGCGTTGGGTGGAGTTGCTCAAGGATTATGATTTGACGATTGAGTATCACCCTGGAAAAGCTAATGTTGTAGCGGATGCCTTGAGTAGAAAGGTAGTTGTTGAGTTGAGGGCTATGTTTGCCAGTTTGAGTATTTCGCGCGATGGTGGTCTTGTGGCTGAGTTGCAAGTGAAACCATCTTTGGTTCAGTTGATTAAGGAAAAGCATTTGTTGGATGATTCCTTGGTACCGCATGTTCAGGATATCGCGGAGGGTAGGCCTTCGGATTTCTGTTTTAATGATGATAGAGTGTTGTGTTTTGGGAGTCGGATAGTAGTGCCCAATGATGCTGTGTTGAGGCGTGCTATTCTGACTGAAGGTCATAGTAGTCCTTTTGCTATGCACCCTGGTAGTACTAAGATGTATCGTGATCTTCGTGATGAGTACTATTGGGTGGGTTTGAAGAAGGATGTTGCTGAGTTTGCGAGCAAGTGTATGGTGTGTCAGCGAGTTAAGGCTGAGCATCAGTTTCCTTCAGGGTTGTTGCAACCGTTGAGAATTCCTGAATGGAAGTGAGAAAGGATTACCATGGACTTTGTGTCTGGTTTACCTTTGTCGCCATCGAAGAAGAATTCGGTGTGGGTGATTGTGGATCGCCTGACGAAGTGTGCGCATTTCTTGCCTGTGCATACTACGTATTCTTTGGATAAGCTTGCGAAGCTGTACATTGTTGAGATTGTCCGGCTGCATGGTGTGCCTAAGTCGATTGTGTCGGATAGGGATACGAGGTTTACATCGCGTTTCTGGCAGTGTTTGCATCAGGCTTTCGGTACACGGTTGAATTTCAGTACATCTTATCATCCTCAGTCGGATGGTCAGTTCGAGCGTGTTATCCAGGTTTTGGAGGATATGTTGAGGTGCTGTGTGATTGAGTTCTAGGGCTCTTGGGAGAAACATTTGCCTTTGGTGGAGTTTGCCTATAATAATAGTTATCAGGCAAGTATTCAAATGGCACCTTATGAAGCTTTGTACGGGAGGAAGTGTAGGACTCCTCTTTGTTGGGCTGAAACGGGTCAGAAGTTGGTTTCGATGCCGGCTTTGTTGAAAGGAACCACCGAGAAGGTGAAGCTCATTTGTGAGCGTTTGAAGGAAGCTTCTGATCGGCAAAAGCCTTACGCGGATTTGAAGCGTAAGGAGATTGAGTATGCGGTGGGTGACCGTGTGTTTTTGAAGGTTTCGCCTTGGAAAAAGGTGATGAGGTTTGGCCGAAAGGGTAAGTTGAGCCCTAGGTACATTGGACCATACGAGGTGATTGAGCGTGTGGGTCCTGTTGCGTACAAGTTGAGGTTACCACAAGAGTTGGAGAAGATTCATGATGTGTTTCATGTTTCTATGCTCCGGAAGTATAGATCGGATCCTTCACATGTGATGCCTGTGGAAGAAGTGGAATTGAATCCGGATTTGACCTATGATGAGGAACCGGTGAAGATTCTGGATTCGGATAGTAAGGTTCTTCGAGGCAAGACCATTGAGTTGGTAAAGGTGTTGTGGAAGCATCGTGGTGTTGAAGAAGCCACGTGGGAACGGAAGGATGACATGCTGAAGTAGTTTCCGTACCTCTTTCCTTCAGGTAAATTTCGAGGACGAAATTTCTTAAGGGGGGAGAGTTGTAACGCCCCAATTTTTGGCTTAGAAGTTTTGGGTTTGGACCGGGCCAGTCGGGTTGCGGTTCGAATATAAAAGGGTGAATTTAGGAAGGCCTAGTTCGGGTTGCATTAAAAATATGGAAAAATGTCTTAAAATTCTCTTTTATTATATATAAGAGAATGGTGAAATCAATTTTGCAAAATGAGGTTTGGAAGAGTGACATTTTGGGTTAGTGACCAAAATGTAATTTTTGAAAACTGTGTGACTGTTTTAAAAGGATTGAAACTTTGAATCTTTAAGGAGCTATTTACCCAATAGGAGTTTCTCCAGATTTTTCTTGAATATTAAAGGATTAATTAATGGTTTAAAATAAAAGTAAAAGGGAGGGAAAGATATTTTTGGCATTTTCAACTAACTTTTCCCAAATTCCATTTTCTTTTTCTCTCAACTTTTCTCTCAACCCAAACACATTCTCCAACACATTTTCCCTCTGATTTTGACATCCAAATATGAGATTTCAATCCTCTTTTGATCTCTAATCATCTCTTCAACAAAACCTTAGCATTTGCTATTTGGATTTTCAAGAATTTGGTTCCAAAAAGGGAGAAACTCAAGTTTAGAGGTATGAACGTCCTTCTCCTCTAAATTCTCAGTTCTTTACTGAAATTCCTAAGTTCTCAATTCTTGATTTGTGCTTTATAAAAGGTTTTACAATTGTATTCTTGATTTTGGCTTTGAAATGCAAGATTTGGTTGATTTTTGATAGAATTCGTATGATCTTATTGGGCATTGTTTTGAGATGTCATTTTGATGTAAAATGGATGTAAAATTGATGAGAAATGGAGGTTTAATTAATGCAATCCTGGATAGGTTAAATTTCCTAAGTTTTGCTTAAGTTTTTGGTTGTTTTTGGAGTGATCTTGATGATCTGTTATAGCTGGAGGTATAAGGACGTGGTTGGATCCTTTTTGGATGTTAAATGATGTTTAAGAATGTTTAGAATTGATGGATCTCGGCTGGGTAGTGTTGTGGAGTTGTTTGGATGTGTTTTCGGTTGTGTTTGGTAGCCGAAAATGGAGTATGGATGAGAGCAGCGAGTTTAGGTGCTTTCATTGAAGATATTAATGCATGATGATGCATTAATCCTCTGCTTTGATGTGTTTAAAACAGGGGAGTCATCTTTGGATCCTTGTGGTGGTGATCCGGAAGCTTGATTGGTGTTTCGGCAAGTAGCGAAACGGAATCGGTGAGTGGTTTTTGGTTTTCAGCTTTGAAACCAATGTTTTGAAGGTTTGGGAGCTTAGTTTAAGTCTAAGCAACTTAGCTAAGCTCAAGAGTAAGTTTTCGGTAAAACTCACTTGATGATGAACCATGAGTTGGTTGTATGCAATATGATTTGTTTGCATGTTTAAAATCCTGTTTTGAAAGCATATTAGCATGTTTAGTTGCTGATTTTATAAGCCATGAGTTGAAGGATGCTCAAGGTAAGAGATCCTTGTTTTTGAACATTGTTTAATGTAGTTTTGATGCTTAATGATGCATGATGATTATGGCTTTGTTAAATGCTTTAAAACAGTGGAATAATGTTGATAAATGATGTATATTGGCAAGTGATGTCTTGAGAATGATTAAGAACACTATGGTGGTTAAAAGTCCATAGGTGGTTCTTGTGTTAAGAACAACATGGTGGTTAAAAGTTCATGGTTGATTCTTGTTAAGGTCACAAAGGTGATTAAAAGTCCTTGTGTGAGCCTTGTGTATTTTAAGAACAACATGGTGGTTAAAAGTCCATGGTTGGTTCTTGGTTAAGGTCACAAAGGTGGTTAAAAGTCCTTGTGTGAGCCTTGTGTATTTAAGAACACCATGGTGGTTAAAAGTCCATGGGTGATTCTTGTTAAGGACACAAAGGTGGTTAAAAGTCCTTGTGTGGTCCTTGTGAATTGTAAGAACATCATGGTGGTTAAAAGTCCATGGATGATTCTTGTGCTAAGGACACAATGGTGGTTAAAACTCCATGTGTGATCCTTGTGAATTGTAAGATCACAATGGTGTTTAAAAGTCCATGTGTGGATCTTGTATTGATTGTATCACTTGTGGCCAATATGACATGTTATAAACTTGAAGCATGAAATGCTTGTTTGAAATGCTTATGTGCATGTGTAAATGTTAGTTTGAACTAAGGTTTATAAATGGGTTTTATAAATGCATTATTGTGTTGTTTAAAATGAGCATTCCTCACTAAGCTATTTGCTTACGCTCTCTCTTTTCTTAAACCAATAATGCAGAGCATTGAAGTGCATTAGGGGCAGCAAGGAAGCCAAGAATCCAAGTGAAGGTTTAAGCTCATGTATGGTGAATGTTTTCTAACACTATTAGCTTTTGGGCATTTGGCAATGGGGGACCTATGTTGTTGTTTTGGGAGATGTTTTGGACTCCCTAAGTTGGTTTTATGTTGTTGATGATGTTGGAACATGTAATTGGCCTTTGTGAAGTTGATTTGGCATTTTGACGCTTGAATGGCTTCCTAAATGGGATGCATGCCTTTAGATTTGGGGAATTTCTTAATTGATGCCATGTTTGAGTATGGTTGATGCAATTATGTTCCTCATGCATGTAATGACTTGCTGGTATAATTTGGTTGTCTTTGGAGCATGTTTGATGGGTTAATTGTGTGTTAAACCAGCAAAATTCTGCAAATCTGGGCAGGCCGTATCGGAACGGGTGCTACCATTTCGGAATAGGGGCCTGAAATGGCCTAGGAGTTTCGAAACGGGAGGAACCGTTCCGGAACGGAAATGCTACTGCCAAGCCCTGTTTCGGAACTCGTTTCGGAACGGTCCCGCATTTCGGAACATGTCCTCCCTGTTTCGGAATACTCGACCGTTGGGCACTGAAATTGACGGTTATATGTTTTGAAATGTTTGCGTTTTAGTCCTGAACCTTGTTATTGCAATTGAATGAGTTTGTGATGTCCGTTTGAGCTGAAATTTGACAGAGAAGCATGAAAGATGATTAATTTCATATTGGTAACTTTTAATTGGGTTAAGTCCTTATAATTTTCAGAATTTACAATTTGGTCCCTAAAGTCATAATTGGTGCAATTGAGTCCCTGAATGTTTTCTGATTGCTGTGATCTTTGAGTATGCTGATATTGAGAACATATCTAGGGTTAATGTGCATCTAGATAAGATTAAAAAGAAAAAAAAGGGTCGTTAATCAAGGTTAACTTTCGAGTTGACTTTGGTTTTCCCCGTGTAAACTTCTTAATTCGGTTCAACCGTTTGGGCCGGGTTAAGGGGGTTACATTTGGTGGTATCAGAGCTGAGTTCTCGTGTAATTGGGAATGATTATGTGGGTGGTTAAAGTATGTATGCTTTGTATGCTTGTTGAATGAAAGCATGTTGAGTGAATTGTAAATATGTTACAATTGTGGTGTATGCTGTGGTGAAGCATGTTGTGGGTACCCATTGCCAAATCAAAGCTAATGTAATGATATTGTTTTTAATTGGAAAATGATCTTGAGTACTTGGATTGCTTACCTTGCTGAGCCTGACTTTGTTTTATTGCATTGTGATTGCATTGTTAGTGTATGGCACCTCGTAGAGAGTTGAGGGTTAATACGCGAGCTATGGCCTAGAATGAAAATGAAGAGAATGCTGGAAATGCTATGGATTTACCTCCTCCGCCTGGTGGTGGTGGTGCTGAGGGTGAAGGAGCTGGTGTTGCAGCTGGTGCTGGGGTCGCTGGACCTGAAACTGGTCAGGGGCAAGCTGTACCTGACATGACAATGTTGGTTCAAGCTATTGCTGGTGCTTTTCGAGCAGCGGTAGCTGGAGCTCAAGGATCTGGGCAACAGGGAGATGCTGGAGTTAGACTACCTTTGGAACGTTTGCGCAGTCTGGGAGGGACTGAGTTCAGGGGTTTGTCTGCTGAAGGTTCGGAGTCTTGGTTAGAAAGTACCAAGAGAATCTTGGGGCAAATGAGTTGCACTGATGTGCAGAAGCTGGGGTGTGTGGTATCATTGTTGCAAGATGATGCATATACGTGGTGGACAACCACTATCTCTGGGATGGTAGAAGCTGATGTAACTTGGACGTTCTTTAAGAACGCGTTCAAGAGAAGGTATCTAGGTGTGAGGTACCTAGATGAGAAGAAAAGGGAATTCATGTCTCTTACCCATGGGAGCATGTCTGTGGCTGAGTATGAAGTTCAGTTTGTTCGACTCAGTCAGTACGCACCTGAGCTTGTCCCGGATGAGCGGGAGAGGTGTGAAAGGTTCCGTTATGGTTTGGTGAAGGAAGTAAAGACGTATATGCTGGCTGCTGAGTATAATGATTTTGATGTGTTGGTTGGTCGAGCAAAGGACATTGAGATGAACTTGGGTTTATCTTCTAGAAGTGTTGGTTCTGGTGCTGGTAAGCGAGCTGCTGAGTATAGTTCCGATGGTGGACGGAACAAGAGGGGACGTGATCAGAAGTATCAGTCTTCAGCTAAGCGAGGTGGTGGTGCGCCTGCTCAGGGAGGCAAGGCAAGAGTTGATCCGAGCGCATGTTGGACATGTGGATCGCGTGGCCATATGAAGCGTGATTGTCCTCGAGCTGTGAGGGAGGTGCAAGCTCCTGTTGTGGGAGCTGGTAATTCATGCTGGAACTGTGGATCTACGGATCACTTGAGGAGAGAGTGTCCTATGTTGTCTGGTGGCCAAGGGCGTGCTCCTGTTGTTGTTGCACCACAGAGAGGTCGTGGGCGCGGCCGTGGTAACTTTCAGCGGAGAGAGGAAGGTGGTCGGAATGTGGCCCATGTTGTAGCTGTTCAGCCTGAGGGTGGTGGCCAGGCTAGAGTGTTTGCTCAGAGGGAGGGGAGGAATGACGCGGATGTGATCGCAGGTACTTTTACTTTGCAATCCTTGTCATTACTTTCCTTGATTGATTCTGGATCCACGCACTCATACATATTGCGTGAGCATGCTGAATTGCTTGGTTTGCCTGTTGAGTCTTTGGATGTTGGTATGCGTGTCACTAGTTCTTTTGGTGAGACTATTGTGACTCGAAAGCTTTATAGAAGATGTCCTTTGGGTGTGCAAGATCATGTCTTTCCTGTTGATCTTATGGAATTGCCTTTCTATGGTTTTGATGTAATCCTTGGTATGGATTGGCTTGTTGAGCATCGAGCTGTAGTGGATTGTGAAAATAAGCGAGTTCTGTTGAAGCTTGCGGATGATTATGAGGTTGTTGTGGTTGGTGAGAATGTGAAGTTTCTTGCCAATGTGGTGTCTACATTGGAGGCGAGCCGGATGCTGAGGCAGGGTTGTGAAGCTTACCTAGCTTTTGTGATGAATCCTAGCTCTAAGGAGTTGCGTGTGCAAGATATCAGGATTGTGAGAGAGTTTTCTGGTGTGTTTCCTGAGGAGTTGCCTGGATTGCCTCCTAATCGCGAAGTGGAGTTTGGGATTGAGTTGTATGAGAATACAACTCCTGTGTCCATTACCCCTTATAGAATGGCACCTAAAGAGTTGAAGGAGCTGAAGACGCAATTGCAAGAGTTGCTTGATCGTGGTTTCATTCGGCCAAGTGTGTCACCTTGGGGTGCACCGGTCTTGTTTGTGAAGAAGAATGATGCAACATCTCAACATATCCTCGAATACTTGGATAACCCATTCAGACTGACCATCCGTCTGCGGATAATACGAAATACAAAAACTCTACCGCACACCCAATGCTCGATGTAAACACTCCTAAAACCTCGCTGTAAAACGCGGATCCCGATCCAAAACAATGGACTTAGGCACCCCATGCAACCCCACAATCTCAGAGATGTACAAATCCGCTAACTTGTCCAACGTATACGCATTATGCACCGCCGAGAAATGTGCACACTTCGTAAAACAATCAACAATCACCCAAATGGAGTTATTCTTGGACGGTTTCAAAGGCAACCCCGTCACAAAATCCATGGTGGTTCTCTCCCATTTCCAATCCAAAATCCTCAATGGTTGCAACAATCCAGAAGGAAATTGATGCTCAGCTTTAACACGCTGGCACACCAAGCACTTACTAACAAAATCAACAACATCCTTATTTAAACCAACCCAATAGTACTCATCTTTCAACACACGATACATCTTTGTACTACTAGGATGCATAGAAAAAGGACTGCTATGAGCCTCAGTCAAGATTGTCCGCCTCAACCCAACATCTTCTGGCACAACTATCCGACTCTTGAAACACAAGACACCATCATCATTGAAACAAAAGTCTGTTGGATTACCTTCTGCAATATCTTGCACATGTGGTACCAACAAATCATCTAACAACTGCTTCTCCTTAATCAACTCTACCAACGAATGTTTCACTTGTAACTCGACCACCAAACCACCATCCCACGATATACTCAACCGAGCAAACATCGCCCTAAACTCTACAGCCACCTTCCTACTCAAGGCATCGACTACAACATTAGCTTTCCCTAGATGGTACTCAATCGTTAAGTCATAATCTTTAAGGAACTCCAACCACCGTCATTACCTAAGATTCAAATCTTTTTGTGACATCAAGTACTTCAAACTTTTATGGTCCGTGTAAACCGTACCATTTTCACCTTAAAGGTAATGCCTCCAAATTTCCAAGGCAAACACCACCACAACTAACTCGATATCATGCGTAGGGTCAATACGCTCATGCACTTTTAATTGTCGATATGCATAAGCTACCACTCTACCCTCCTGCATCAACACACATCCCAACCCAACATAGGACACATTACTATAAACCACAAACTCTTTACCCGATTTCGGTTGAATCAGGGAAGGAGCTTGCGTCAACGCTTCCTTTAACTTCTCAAAAGCTTGTTGCCTAACCTCTGTCCATTCATACTTAACATCCTTTTGTAACAACATTGTCAAAGGAGTAGTAATTCTTGAAAAACCATCCATAAACCTACAATAGTATCCCGCCAAACCAAAGAAACTACGCACCTCATGGACCGACTTAGGCAACTTTCAATTCGTCACTACCTCAACCTTTTGGGGATCGACACGAATCCCTTCTGCCGACACCACATGTCCAAGGAAAATGACCTCTTTAGGCCAAAATTTTCATTTGCTTAACTTGGCATACAACTGATTGTCCATTAACGCTTGCAACACAATTCGCAAGTGTCGATCGTAATCTTCCTCGGTACGTGAATACACGAGAATGTCATAATTAAACACAACCATGAATTGGTCCGAACACTCATGAACACTCGGTTCATCATGTCCATAAACGCAGCAGGGGCATTAGTCAATCCAAACGTGTAACCCTCTCAGCCTGGGCTAGCCACCAGACTGACCAGAGATGGTCACACGGGACTAACCGAAGAAAGACCAGAAGATTTCTCTCCGATTAGCAACCCTAAAGGAGGAACAAGTATTTAAAGTTATATTTTATAGATGCTCTTTCTAAAACCTTGGTGAGTAACACTCACATTGGATAAAAACACGACGAAACAAACTTCGAACTAACAAACGAGCATACAGGGACCAAAATGCAATTCTAACATAAAACAGGGACCTAACATGAAATTAACATTTCCATCTTGCAATTAATCAGTTTTCAAACATGTATGCCAAAATGTAGCACGGAACAACCATTCAAACTCATCCAAATGATAAAACATCAATCGGGGACCAAAATGCAAGAAAACAGAACTTAGGAGATGCCCTAAACTAACTTAATTGTCAGGCGTTTCGAAACACCACTTCCCATTTTGAAACAGGGTTTTAAAACCAGATTTTCCAGAGGCAAACTGTTCCGAAACACCAAGGGGCGTTCGAAATAGGTAGGCATAATTCATGCCCGTTTTGATACGGTCGAGCCTGTGTCAGAACCCTTGTGCACAATTTGGTTTAAAAAGAGTCTTAGGACTTTCTGAAGCTTACCAAAACCATTCCAACAACATACCATCAGTAAGGGATCAACAAAACATGCATTTCTGAGATAAAGGAGCTTAACAACATCAAACAAGAGCATTTCAACTATCTATAGAACTAGAACGAAACATACGAAGAACCACATTTGCATAAGAGGTCAAAATACAAGTTAAGCTTTAAAACATCGAAACCAAACCTCTAACCACTTCCAAAGATCATAACAAACGCGTCTCAATAAAAAGGGAGTTCAACACACGTTCCCAACACACATAAAGGTCTTGCCCCATTGCTACTACACTACTATTGAGATAAACCATACTTGAGCTAAGATTGAAACTCTTGAGTACCTTCCTTGCTCCGCTGCTGACCTAAACGTTCTAACGATATGCATTGTTGGGAAAGAGAGTGTAAGCTACAGAGCTTAGTGAGCGGTGCTCAAAACCAAAGACACAACAATGCAAATTTTTAAAACATAAAGTTTGTTCATAAAAAAAACTTCCTTCAAATCATTTCCTTACAACAAAGACAATGAACTAGCTAGATTTATTTCATCAGGCATATCCTCAAGTCAAAATCACAACATTACAGTTCATGCATTACCGATGCGTATTAACCACAACTTACCAAAGTCGTTCAAACCATGCATTACCGACACTTGTCAAAACTTAACTTACCAACAAATGATCAACATCATACAAGGACATAGCATAAACATATTGCAAATAAACACATGTATATTGGCCACAAGTAAATTCGGGATGCTAATACCCGCAGAGCACAAGGTGATAGCACTACTCCTATCACTCTCAAATCAGATATACGGACACCTTGATGGCACTACCTCCATCATGTCTCATGCATTGCATATGCATAGAAATTCACTTCGGTCAGGATGCTACTACCCACAGAGCCCGTTGGTGATAGCACTACCCCTACCACTCGCATCACAATATCACTACCTCTATTGTGAAACCGAAGGATACCACACACGCGAATTTGTATTATAGAGCTCTCCACATCCTATTGATCGATCAACATATCCGATATATATAAATATATAATCATCACTTGGCAATATACAATTTACCTCCAAGATCATTCGCTAATTTCAAAGCATAAACATGATCACCGCAACCCATTTCAAAGCACATACAATGCATAACATTTCTCAACATAATTTCGTAACTTTGAAATCATGACATCAACTCATGGGATTTCATATGACAACATTTAAAATAACTCATTATGCATGAAAACAACAGAATTAACATAATCATCTATGCATGCGCATCATCATCACATTGAACCAAAACAATCGAAAATAAGGTGAAAACAAGAGCGAAAACACCCAAACTTACGCTTGAGCTTAGATTGGTCTTTCAGACACAATCCAAACCCTTTAAAACATGTCCTTAATCATGTTAAGGCTTTAAAAACGTTTCCACTCACTAGCAAACCACACACACAAGCCGAAACACCGATTTAACCCTCCAGATCACCCAAAAATGCGCCCAATGATTCCGAATCCAAAACCCTTATTTCTAACCATTACAAAATAGAGCATTGAACTTTATTTCAACCCAAAAACTTGCTGGAAAACATAGACTCATCAACTAGCAATAATCGACCATCAAAACATATTCGAAATAAGCCAAAAACATAAAATAAATCAACCCAAACGATCTCCAGCCAAAACCCAGCAAAATTATCATCATAAATACATCTAATAGCATCCAAAAACATGAACCCATCATTAAATAATCACCAGCTACTGATTTCTCACAAATTCAAGCCAAAGCCCAAAAATATCAATCCAAACTTCATCAACTCAACTAAATTCGGGATTCTTTTGATTAACCCATTATCTCAACATATTCCAACATCAAAAACATTGCTCACAACAATCTAAAACCCAGCAAAACCTGATCCAACAATGAAACTCACTAAACAACCATTTTAGCTTGATTTCTCTCTTTTTCATAAACATCTTTGCAAAACCTTTAATATAAATAATAAAAGAATCAATAACATGGGAATATCAATAAAGAACCTTACATTAGAGGAGAAAAATGCAGCTCATCTCTAATGGTAGGATTTCCACTTGATTTTGAAGAAAATCTTAAGAAATCTAAGAGAAAACAATTGGGTTTTAGAAGAAAGTCATAGAGAAATACTTTGATGATTAGAAATCAACTTAAAAAGAAGTTTACCTTTGAAAACTTGCTGCTAAAATGGTGTTTGGTTAAAGAGAGAGTGAAGAAAGTTTTTTTGGAATTTTAACGTCAAAACTTGAATGATATAAAACCCTTATTAAAATATAAAAACCCCCTTTTAAAATCACTTTTAGGAATAAAATAAATAAGGGGAAAGTCTGAAATTAGAATTGGATAATTATCTCCATAAAGATTCAATGTTTTGATTCTTTTATGAAACGATCACTAAAACAGTTTTGAAAATTCGCATTTTAGTCACTAGACCAAAATGTTATAATTTCGGACATCATTTTCCAAAATTGATTTCGCACACATCATATATATAAGGATTTTAGCAATTATTTCCACATTTTTAAGAACACTCAAGGGTAGTTTTCCCTTAACTCACCCCAAAGTACTCTAACTCCAAAAATAGATTCGGCCAACTCTAAAACAATCACAAAAACTTCTAAGCCCAAAATCGGGGCGTTACAGCTCTCCCCCACTTAAGGAATTTTGTCCTCGAAATTTACCTGATGGGGAGAGATGTAGAAAATGCTTCTTCATGCCGTCTTTTCTCTCCCAAGTGGCTTCTTTCACGCCACGTCGTTGCCATTTCACTTTCACTAACTCAATGCTTCTACCACGCAACAACTTGATGTTTGTAGCCAAGATTTCTACTGGTTCTTCCTCGTAAGACAAATCTGGATTCAACTCAATCTCTTCAACATGCATAATGTGAGATGATCTATACTTTCGAAGCATTGAAACATGGAACACATCATGTATCTTTTCTAACTCAGATGGCAAACGCAATTCGTAAGCAAGGGCACAAATTCGCTCAACTATCTCATACGGACCAATAAACCTTGGACTCAGTTTACCTTTCCTACCAAATCTCATCACTTTCTTCCAAGGTGGAACTTTGAGAAACACATTCTCACCTACCGCATACTCTATCTCACAGTGTTTCGAATCTGCATAAGACTTTTGGCGATCCGTCGTTGCTTTCAAGTGGTCACAAATTAATTACCTTCTCCGTAGTACCCTTAAGCATATCCGACAATGATAGTAACTTTTGTCCCACGTCAGCCCAACAGACAGGTGTTCTACACTTTCTACCATACGAAGCTTCGTAGGGAGCCATCTGAATGCTTGCTTGATAACTGTTATTGTACGCAAACTCTACTAACGGTAGATATTTCTCCCATGAACCCTAAAAATAAATAATGCAACACCGCAACATATCCTCTAACACCTGAATTACTCTTTTTGACTGACCATCGATCTGTGGATGATAAGATGTGCTAAAATTCAATCGTGTACCCAAAGCATCATGCAGACATTTTTGTAATCGAGCTGTAAACCCCAGATCTCTATCTGAAACAATAGATTTTGGTACACCATACAATCTTACTATCTCGTGGATGTACAACTCATCCAACTTATCTAATGTATACGTAGTATGAACATCTATAAAGTGTGCGCATTTCGTGAGGAGATCAACAATTACCCAAACTGAATTCTTCCTGGAAGGTGTCAAAGGCAAACCTGATACAAAATCCATGTTAATTCTTTCCCACTTCTATTCCGGAATTCTCAACGGTTGCAACAAACCTGAAGGAAACTGATGTTCGACCTTCACACGCTAACAAACCATACATTTACTCACATACTCGGACACATCTTTCTTCAACCCAATCCAATAGTATTAATCTTTTAAACCAAGATACATTTTGTACTACCCAGATGTATAGAAAACAGACTACTATGTGCTTCGGTCAAAATGGCACGTCTCAACTCAATGTCATTTGGTACCACTATCATATTTTTGAAACATAGAACACCATCAGTAGTAAAATTAAAATATGCCGGTTTACTCTTTGCAATATCCTGAACATGAGATGCTAACGTTTTATCTTGCTATTGTTTCTCTCAGATCATTTGAATCAACGAAGGTTTCACTTGCAGTTCAGCCACTGAACCACCATCATGAGATAGACTCAGTCTAGCAAACATTGCTCGCAACTCGACTACCACCTTTCTACTCAAAGCATCAGCCACCACATTGGCTTTCCCTGGATGGTATTCAATCGTAAGGTCATAGTCTTTTAGCAACTCTAGCCATCTTCGTTATCTGAGATTCAATTCTTTTTGCGTCATCAAGTATTTCAAACTCTTGTGATCCGTATATACTGTACATTTTTCACCACAAAGGTAGTGTCTCCAAACTTTCAAAGAAAACACAACAGTGGCCAATTCTATATCATGTGTAGGATAATTGCGCTCATGTGTCTTCAACTGTCTCGATGCATACGCTACTACTCTTCCTTCTTGCATCAGTACACAACATAGACCAACATACGATGCGTCACTGTAGATCACGTACTCTTTCCCTGTCACCGGTTGCACTAAAACAGGAGCTTTCGTCAAAGCTTCTTTCAATTTCTCAAAGGATTATTGTCTTGCTTCTTTCCACTCGAAACAAACATCCTTTTGCAACATTTTGGTCAAAGGAGCAGCAACTTTAGAAAAGCCTTCTACAAAATTTCGATAATAACCAGCCAAACCTAAGAAACTGAATATTTTGGTTATCGATCTCGGTTGCTTCCAACTCACAATTGCTTCAATCTTCTTAGGATCCACTTTAATTCCCTCGGCTGACACCACATGTCCTAGGAAGACTACTTCCCTAATCGAGAACTCACATTTGCTCAACTTGGCATATAACTGATTATTTAGAAAAGTTTGCAACTCTAACCGCAAATGCTTATCATGATCTTCCTCGGTGCGAGAATATATTAGAATATCATCAATGAACACTACAACAAACATATCTAAATACTCGTGAAATACTCGATTCATCATACCAATAAAAGCAGCTGGCACGTTAGTCAGACCAAAAGGCATCACCAAGAATTCATAATGGCCATAACGAGCGCGGAAAGCTGTCTTCGGTATATCTGTCTCTCTTACCTTTATTTGATAATAATCGGATCTCAAATCTATCTTAGAAAATACTGAAGCATCTCGCAACTGATCAAACAAATCGTCATTCCTCGGCAAAGGATACTTATTCTTCACTGTTAGCTTGTTTAACTGTCGATAGTCTATACACATTCTCATACTACCATCCTTCTTTTTAACAAACAGAACTGGTGCGCCCCATGGTGAAATACTCGGACGAATGAATCCTCAGTCTAACAATTCCTGAAGTTGTGTTTTCAACTCTTTCAATTCTTTCGGAGCCATTCGGTACGAAGCAATGGATACGAGAGTAGAATCAGCATATGTCTCAATAGCATACACCACCTCTCGATCAGGCGGTACACCAGGCAATTCTTCCGAAAATACATCGGGAAATTCGCAAGCTGATCTAATGTCTTTCGGTCGAGCTTCACTCATGTTCAGATTCATTACATAAGCCAAATATGTCTAACAACCCTAGTCCAACAATTTCTGAGCTTCTAATACTGAAACAATATTAGACAAGAATTTAATCTTCTCGCCAACTACCACAACTTCGTAATCGTGTGATAGCTTCATCGATACTCGTTTTGTCTCAAAGTCTACCCTAGCCTTGTGCTTCACAAGCCAATCCATACCTAAAATCACATCAGATCCATAAAATGGCAATTCCATCATATCCACTGGAAACACATGACCCTGAACCATTAGCGGACACCTTTGATATACCTTTCTAACCACAATTGTTTCGCAGAAAGAACTAGTAACATTTATACCCACATCCAAGATTTCATATGGTATATCTAGCAACTTGGCATGCTAACTCAAGATATAGGAATGCGTAGAACCAGAATCAATCAAATAGAGTAATTTCAACGACTGTAACATAAAATTACATGCAATCACATCCGTGTCGTTCCTACCCTCGCGGTGCGCATAAACTCTACCTGGTTCGCCTCCCTCAGGCTATACCGCAACAACGTGCGCCACGTTTCTCTGACCTTCGTTCTTAGGCTGGAAGTTTCTTGGGTCGTGCCCACGGCCACTCTGATGTTCAACAGCTCATGCAGGAGCCTGACCATCTCTAACTGGGTGTGGTCAATCTCGCTTTAGATGTGCTCATTATCCTTAATTCCAACATGTACCATAAGTACCCCCAACACTCACACTCGGGGAGAGGATTAACAGCTCCTTGGCCCTGATGGCCACGTCCCAGGTTACCACCACCTCGTCTATGAACACCATGATGCATCCTATCCTTGTGCCACTTGGCACGATCTCTATCCCACTCGGCAGCCTTTTTTCCTGAACTGAACCCACCGCCTCGAGATGCTAAGCCCAAGCTCTGCTCGATATCTTTAGCCCTAGTGACCAAGACATCAAAGTCTGTGTAATCTGAAGCTAACATGTAGGTCTTCACATCATTGATCAAGCCGTAACGGAAACGCTCACACCATTCCCTCTCAGTGGGAACCAACTCTAGGGCGTACTGACTCAACCGAACAAACTGCACCTCATACTCCGATACTTTCATACTACCCTAAACTAGTGCCATAAACTTCCTCTTCTTCTCATCCTGATATATAGGAATGAGATATTTCTTCCAGAAGGCAGTTCAAAAGAAATCCCAAGTAACATCAGCTGTAGGCATCCCAGTAGTAACAGTGGTCCACCAAACATATGCATCGCCCTGAAGCAAAGAAACAACAAATCCTAACTTCCGTGCATCAGTGCACTCCACCTGACCCAAGATACGGACCGTACTCTAGAGCCAATCCTTAGAACCCTTAGGCGATAACCCACAAAACTCAACTCTGCCCAAACTACGAAGTCTCTCGAGAGGTAAACCACTTCTCTCACCCTGAGGTGGTGCAATTGCAGCTTGATACCCAGCTAATGTTGTCCGAAATGCTCCGGCTATAGCTTGTATCAAAGGAGTCATATCAACACCGGCCTGACCCTGGCCTCCCTGAGGTCCAACACCTCCGTTATCAGCTATACCACCGCCCGGTGGAGGAGGAGGCAAGTTCTCCTCTCACACATCTTCAACATTCCCACTACCATCACTACCAACTGTAGGTCCACGCCTCGATCTCATCTTACCATACCAAAGATAAAAATCTAGCAACACAACAATAAACAACGGAAATGATTTGGGTCAGCAATGGCAAGGGTCCAAGCTGCTCAAGTCCTTATTTCAAAAACCACATTTCACAATAGTGTATAGCAATGGGTGCTTTTAACCACAACCTACGCAACAAGAAGACTCCAAAGGCGCTTACAAACATCAAATAACGCAAATAGCAGACAACAACATCAAACTTACCTCACTTACCTTCCCGATCGCTCGATAAACCTGGCTTTGATACCAACAGATTTAACCCCTCAGCCCGACCTAGCCACCAGACCGACCAGAGGTGTTCACACGGGACTAACCGAAGAAAGACCCGAAGATTTCTCTCCGATTAGCAGCCCTAAAGGAGGAACAAGTTTTTAAAGTTATCTTTTCTAGATACTATTTTTAAAACCTAGGTGAGGAACACTCGCAATGGATAAAAACATGACGAAACAAACTTCAAACTGGAAAACGAGCAAACAGGGACCAAAATGCAATTCTAACATAAAACATCGACCTAAAATGAAATTAAAATTTCCATCTTACAATTGATCAGTTTTCATACAAGTATGCTAAAATACAGCACGAAACAACCATTCAAACTCATCCAATTGATAAAACATCAACTGGGACCAAAACGCAAGAAAACCGAACGTAGGAGATGCCCTCAACTAACTTAACTGTCAGGCGTTTCGAAACACCATTGCCCGTTTCGAAGCAGGGTTTCAAAACTAGATTTTCCAGAGGCAAACTGTTCCGAAAAACCAAGGGGCGTTTCGAAACAGCTAGGCATAATTCATGCCCGTTTCAATACGGTCGAGCCCGTTTCGGAACCCCTGTGTACAGTTTGGTTTAAGAAGAGTCTTAGGCATTTTCGAAGCTTACCGAAACCATTACAACAATATACCATCAGCAAGGGATCAACAAAACATGCATTTCTCAGATAAAGGAGCTTAACAACATCAAACAAGAGCATTTCAACGCATCAATAGAACAAGAACGAAACATACGAAGAACCACATTTGCAGAAGAGGTCAAAACACAAGTTAAACTTAAAAACATCGAAACCAAACCTCAAACCACTTCAAAACATCATAACAAACATGTCTCAACAAAAAGGGAGTTCAACACACGCTCCCAACACACATAAAGGTCTTGCTCTATTGCTACTACACTACTATTTGGATAAACCATACTTGACCTAAGATTGAAACTCTTGGACACCTTCCTTGCTCCGTTGCTGCCCCGAAGGGTCTAACGATCGACATTGTTGGGAAAGAGAGCGTAAGCTAGAGAGCTTAGTGAGCGGTGCTCAAAACCAAAGCAACAACAATGTAGTTTTTAAATCATAAAGTCTGTTCATAAAACAAAACCTTCCTTCAAATCATTTCCTTACAACAAAGACAATGAACGAGCAAGATTTACATCACAAGGCATATCCTCAAGTCAAAACCACAACATTACAGTTCATGCATTATCCATGCATATTAACAATAACTTACCAAACTCGTTCAAACCATGCATTACCAATGCATGTCAAAACTCAACTTACCAACATATGATCAACATCATACCAAGACACAGCATAAACATATTGCAAATAAACAAATGTATAATGGCCACAAGTGAATCCGGGATGCTTCTACCTGCAAAGCCCAAGGAGATAGCACTACCCCTATCACTCTCAAATCGTATATACGGACACCTTGATGGCACTACCCCCATCAAGAATCATGCATTACTGATGCATAGAAATTCACTTCGGTCGGGATGCTACGACCCGCAGAGCCCGTTGGTGATAACACTACCCCTACCACTCACATCACAATAGCACTACCTCTATTGTGAAACCGAAGGATACCACACGCGCGAATTTGTATTATAGAGCTCTCCACATCATATTGATCGATCAACATATCTGATATATATATATATATAATGATCACTTGCCAATATACAAGTTACCTCCAAGATCATTTGCTAATTTCAAAGCATAAACATGATCACCATATCCCATTTCAAAGCACATATAATGCATGACATTTCTGCACATAATTTCGTATCTTTGAAATCATGACATCAACTCATGGGATTTCATATGACAACATTGAAAACAATTCATTATGCATGAAAACAGCAGGATTAACATAATCATTTATGCATGCGCATCATCATCACATTGAACCAATACAATCGGAAATAAGGTGAATACAAGAGGGAAAACACCCAAACTTACGCTTGAGCTTAGATTGGACTTTCGGACACAATCCAAACCCTTTAAAACATGTCCTTAACCATATTAAGGATTTTAAAACGTTTCCACTCACCAGCAAACCACACACACAATCCGAAACACCGATTTAAGCCTCCAGATTACCCAAAAACCCGTTCGATGATTCTGAATACAAAACCCATGTTTCTAACCATTACAAAATAGAGCATTAGACACTATTTCAACCCAAAAACTTGCTGGAAAACAGAGACTCGTCATCTAGCAACAATCGGCCATCAAAACATATCTGAAATAAGCCGAAAACATCGAATAAATCAACCAAACGATCTCCAGCCAAAACCCTTCAAAATTATCATCATAAATACATCTAATAGCGTCCAAAAACATTAACCCATCATTAAATAATAACCAGCTACATATTTCTCACAAATCCAAGCCAAAAACCCAAAAATATCAATCCCAAACTTCATCAACTCAACTGAATTCGGGATTCTTTTGATTAACTCATTATCTCAATATATTCCAACATCAAAAACATTGCTCACAACAATCTAAAACACAACAAAACCTGATCCAACAACGAATCTCACTAAACAATCCTTTTTAGCTTTATTTCTCACTTTTTCATAAACATCTTTGCAAAACCTTTAATCTAAAACAATAAAAGAATCAATAACATATCAATATCAATAAAGAACCTTACATTAGAGGAGAAAACGCAGCTCACCTCTAATGGTAGAATTTCCCCTTGATTTTGAATAAAAGCTTAAGAAATATAAGAGAAACAATTGGGTTTTAGAAGAAAGTCATAAAGAAATACTTTGATGATTAGAAATCAACTTAAAAAGAAGTTTACCTTTGAAAACTTGCTGCTAAATGGTGTTTGGTTGAAGAGAGATTGAAGAAAGCCTTTTTGGAAGTTTTAATGTCAAAACTTGAATGATATAAAACCCTTTTTAAAATATAAATAAAAACCCTTTTAAAATCACTTTTATGAATAAAATAAATAAGGGAAAATCTGAAATTAGACTTAGTTAATTAGCTCCTTAAAGATTCAATATTTTGATTCTTTTACAAAATGGTCACTAAAACAATTTTGAAAATTGGCATTTTAGTCACTAGACCAAAATGTTATAATTCCGGACATCATTTTCCAAAATTGATATCGCACACATCATATATATAATGCATAAGGATTTTAGAAATTATTTCCACATTTTTAAGAACACTCAAGGGCAGTTTTCCCTGAACTCACCCCAAACTACTCTAACTCCAAAAATAGATTCGACCAACTCTAAAACCATAACCAAAACTCCTAAGGCCAAAATTGGTGCATTACAAAACGGCATCACAAAAAACTTGTAATGCCCATACCTCATGCGAAAAGCAATCTTAAGATCATCTACATATTACCTTCAATTGATAATGTCCGGATCTCAAATCTATCTTGGAAAACACTGAAGCACCTCAAAACTGATCAAAAAGATCATCAATCCTTGGCAAGGGATACTTATTCTTAATCGTGAACTTGTTCAGTTGCCGATAATCTATACACATTCGCATCGTGCAATCTTTCTTCTTCATAAACAAAACTGGCGAACCCCAAGGTCAGACACTGGGTCTAATGAATCCTCGATCAAGCAACTCTTGCAGCTGAGTCTTCAACTCTTTTAACTCCTTCGGTGCCATTCGATAGGGAGCAATAGACACTGGAGTCATATTTACATAAAACTCAATGCCAAACTCAACCTCTTTGTTCGGTGGAAAACCATGAAACTCTTTCAGAAATACACCCATAAACTAACATATGGTACGTATGTCTTGCACACGCACTTCCTTCGATCTTGGATTCATAACATAAGCCAGAAGAGCTTCACATCCCAAATGCATCAACCGACTCGCTTCAAGACCTAAAACCACATTAGACAAGAATTACACATTCTCGCCTATGATTACCACCTCGTAATCATCGGCAAGTTTCAACGAAACTCGCTTGGTCTGAAAATAACCACAACTTGATGCTCAGACAACCAATCCATACCAAGAATTACATCAAAACTATAGAAAGGCAACTCCATAAAATCAAACTTAAACACATGACCTTGAACAGACAAAGGACATCTCCTATGCAACTTCCTCGTAACAATCGTCTCACCAAAAGAACTAATTCACTCATTCCAAAATCTAACAACTCAACAGGTAATTCAAGCGCTTGTGCATGCTCACGCAAAATATATGAATCAGTAGAACCAGAATCAATCAAAGAAAGTAATGACAAGGATTGCAAAGTAAAGGAACCTACGATCACATCCGTGTCATTCATTCCTTCTCGATATGCATAACCATAGTTTGTCCACCTCTTTCAGGCTGAACATCAACAACATGAGCAACATTCCTTTGTCCATCCTCTCTATGCTGAAAATTACCAAGACCGCGCCCAGGACCTCTTTATGGCTCAACAACTCGCACTGGAGCTTGTCCATCTCTAACCGATTGTGGACAGTCACGCTTTATATGACCTTGTGACCCACAATTCCAACATGTACCTAGATTACCCCGACACTCTCCCATGTGCCTTCTACCGCACCGGTTACACTCTGGTTTACGAACAAAAGCATTTTGGCCTTACTGACCACGACCAGGGTTACCACCACCACGCCTTGGTTCCGATTGGTACCTCATATCTTTATGCTTTTTGAAACAATCTCTACCAACATCAAACTCAGCCGACATATTTCCTGAACTAGAACCACCCGAACGAGCAACTAAGCCCAAATTATGTTCAATGTTCTTAGCCCGAGTGACCAAGACATCAAAATTTGAGTAATCGGAAGCCAACATATATGTCTTAACCTCCTTTACTGGCCCGTAGCGAAAACGATCACATCTATTATGTTCGTTGGGAACAAGTTTAGGGGCATACTGGCTCAACCGAACAAACTGAACCTCATACTTTGAAACATACATGTTTCCTTGCACCAAGGACATGAATTCTCGCTTCTTTTCATCAAGATAGCGAACACCCAAATACTTCCTCTTAAAAGCAGTTCTAAAGAACTCCCAAGTCACATCGACAGGTTTCATACCTGTAGTGATGGTCATCCATTACGTATAAGCATCTCCATGAAACAAGGATACAACGCAACCCAACTTATACACATCATTACAATCCATCTTACCAAGAATCCTTTGGGTGCTCTCAAACCAAGCCTCAGAACCCCTAGGAGACAGACCTTGGAACTCAGTTCCACCCAAATTGCGTAGACACTCTAAAGGTAAACCAGCATTAGCACCAGGCTGTGGTGCAGCCACTTGCATACACACCATCGTTGTCTAAAAAGCCCCGACTATAGCCTGAATCAACAGTGTTGTTGCATGCAAAAGTGATGCACAAATTGCATGCAAGTATACATGGTGCCAAGTTATAGTATTTAAGATATCATCTGCACAGGGATTGTGACAACCTTCAGAATTCACCTTTCTACACAAATAAAAATAAAAACACAAGTATTAACAGTTTTTTGGATTAAATTAAAACTAAAACTAAAGAAAATAAAATAAATTGAGAAATCGGAGTGAGAGAATAGGTCGGTATTGAAATGCTTCGTAGTGTGGAGATTGAATGCACTGTCTCGGCACAGTTTTGAAGATCAACTTAACAACTTCAACAGCCGCCCACGAGTATGCCTCGGCAGATGCCCACCTTGGCAGAGACCAATGTGACTGCCTGGGCAGTTAAGCCGTGATTTAAGGTTCGGTAAGGCTCCCTTCAATGACTTCCTTTTATCCCTAAGCTTCAAGTACTATTGGCGAACACGTCTTAGATAATACCTCCCGGTGTGAATCTAAGGATGAACACCAACCGATTATGAAGTCTCTCTTATCCGCTAAACTTCTAACTTATCCCTAAGCCGAAGTAGCTTTATCATATTGTAGGACAAAACCGTGTTTACTCGTTTCGTGAGTCCAACTATCCCGATATTGAACAAATAGATTGATGATCTTTTCTCTCCCAATAAATATTGCACACAATGAAGAACCAAGAGTAAACAAACCTTTAATTTTATTGCAAAAGCTGAAACCTAAACAAATATAAGAAAAACTCTCACAACTACTAGGCAACCACCCCTAAGCCCCAGGGAACGTTTAGAACATAATGGAGATGGCGGCACAAGGATATTTTTCAACAAGAATAAGGGTTTCTCTCTAATCTCAATTATTGTTTTTCTCCATCAAGTCGGTTTACATTTATAGGGGAGGAGCCTAGGTCTAAGTTAGTTTAGGGTACATGCGCACAGAGAGAAAACGCACCTGAGTAGTATCTTTTATTTAAAAACAATTAAGTTCATCAAATAAGACAAATTATCTAATTTATGATGTTTTGTGTATGGTTTCCTAATAAATGCAACTAAACTATACTTAAGAACAACAATAATTGATCTAAACTAGTGCATAAATATATGACTTTTGCACACTTAACACACCCCCAAACTCGAACTATTGCTTGTCCTCAAGCAATGTAATCTAACAATAACATACCAAAACTTAAAATCATATGTAAACTTTTGAATGAAAAAGGACTTACTCGAAACCGAACTATGTATCTCGTGAGTGTGTGTAACGCCCCGGTTTTGGGCTCAGAAGTTTTGGGCGTTGACCGGTTCGGTCAAAGTGCTGATCGAATATATAGGAGTGAATTTAGGAAAGCCTAGTTCGGGTTGCATTAAAAATATGGAAAAATGTTCTAAAATCATCTTTTAATATATAAAAGTGAACTGTGAAATCAATTTTGGAAAATGAGGTTCGGAAGGTTGACATTTTGGCTAGTGACCAAAATGTAATTTTTGAAAGTTGCGGGACAGTTTTATAAAGGATTGAAACTTTGAATCTTTAAGGAGCTATTATTCCAAAAAGGATTTCTCCAGATTTTTCTAAGATATTTTAAGGCTTTATTCTGATTTTAAAGATTATGAAATGTGGAGGGAAATCATTTTTACCATTTCTTAACTAACTTTTCATTTTCTCTCAATTTTCCTTTTCTCTCATTTTCTCTCCACCCAAACACAATTCTCCAGATTTTCTTCTCTGATTTTGTCATCTAAATCACTCATTTCAACTCTCTTTTGATTCCTAATCATCTCATCAACAAAACCTCTCAATTTGCAAGTTGTTTCATCAAGCATTTTGGCTCTAAAAAGGAGAAATTCAAGTTTGGAGGTAAGAACGTCCTTCTCCTCTAAACTATCAGTTCTTTACTGAAATTCCTAAGTTCTCAATCCTTGATTTGTGTTTTGTTAATGGCTTTTCAATTGAAATCTTGATTTTGGCTTAAAATGCAAGATTTGATGATTTTTGGTGAAATTTTCGTGTGATCTGTTTGGGCAGTGTTTTGGAGTGTCAAAATGATGTTAAATGAATGCTAAATTGATTAGAAGTTGAGGTTTAATCAATGCAATCCCGGATAGGTTGAATTTCCTAAGTTTGGCTTGAGTTTTTGGTTGTTTTTGGAGTGTTTTTGGTGATCTGTTATACCTGGAGGTATAAGGATGTGTTTGTGATCATTTTGAATGTTAATTGATGTTTAAAAATGGTTAGAAGTGATGGATCTTGGCTGGGCTAAGTTTTGGAAGTGTTTGGAGGTGATTTCGGTTGTGTTTGGTAGCCGAAATGTTGGATTTGTGATGAGCAGCGAGTTGTGTTGTTGTTGCTGGTGTTTTAATGCATAATGATGCATTAATCCTCTGTTGTTGTGTGTTTGAAACAGGGGAGTTTGATCCGTGAGCTTTGGAGGTGTTTGCGGAAGGTTTCGGATGCTTGGAAGGCTTGTTGGCTAGCCTTGTTTTGTGTATCGGTGAGTGAAGTTGGGTTTTCAGCTTTAAAACCAAGGTTTGAAGGTTTTGGGAGCTTAGTTTAAGTCTAAACAACTTTGCTAAGCTCAAGAGTAAGTAAATGGTTTTCGCTCTTGAATTGTGTTGTGAATTGGCTTTTAAAGCAATTGTGATTGATGGTTGATATGCATGTGTTTTGCATGGTTTAAATCTGTTTTGAAAGCATATTTTTAAGCATGGTTTAATGCTGGTTTTGAAAGCCATATGAGAAGGATGCTCAAGGTAAGAGATACTTGGTTTTGTACATGGAAATTGTGGTTTTGATGCATGATGTTGCATGTTGTTCAATGGCTTTGTGTAATGCTTTAAAACAGTGGATTGATGATGGTAAATGATGGTTTGTGCATAGTGGTTATGCATGTGAATTAAATGATGGTTTATGCATTGTGGTTATGCATGTGAATTAAATGATGGTTTATGCATTGTGGTTATGCATGTGAATCATTGGACTAATGATGGTAAGTTGGTTATATTGGCAAGTAATGTAAGTGGTTCTTGGTTCGTTGATCGGATATAGTTAGCCGGCTATAGGATTGGGTGCACCGTGAATTAAGTCGCCTTGGAGGAGGAGTGGTCAAGAGTGGACCGGAAAGCTCCCTTCAAGTATCCTAACGAGATGGTTAAGGTCATAATGGAGGTGTCGCCCATTCGAGGACCTTGGTTGAGCAAAGGTTATATGGTGTTTAAAAGTCCATATATGAGAACCTTGTGCTTGTTAAGATCACAATGGCGGTGTAAGACCATGTGTGGATCTTGTGTGGGGTGTCCCGGATCTCGTTAGTGATTTATACAACTACCAATCGGTTATGCAAAGGTTGTATGGTGTTTAAAAGTCCATACATGGAAACCTTGTGCATGTTGAGGTTGTATGGTGTTTAAAAGTCCATGCATGGGAACCTCGGGAAAAGCTAAGGTTGTATGGTGTTTAAAAGTCCATAGATGGGAACCTTAGGCTTGTAAGGTCAAATGGTGTTTAAAAGTCCATTTGGGAGGCCTTGGATTGGTAGGGTGTATGGAGCGTAGGGATAACGCTCGGAATCCGCGTATCCGATCGGGTTGTTGAGTTGAAAAGTGGATGTGGTTGGTCACTTGGAAGCCAATGTAATGTCCTTGATCATAAAGAAGCATGAGATGCTTGAAATGATGCATGATTGCGTGTGAAGCATGGGATTCTTGAAAAGATGCATGGTTGCATGAAAAGTGTATGATGCTAGTGAATGTATGTTTACTTGTTAAGTTGATCAAGTGTTGATTATCATTTGGTAAATGATGCATGTGTGCATGAAATCTCTTTAATGCATTGGAGTCTTGTTAAGACTTGTTTAAAAGGTATGTGATGATGATGTTGTGATTCATAAGTTGTCTTTGTTTAATGCATGAATTGGATTGCTTGAATAATGGTTTAAAAGGGGTTTCTTGCTTGAAATGATGTTCAAGTTTATAAATGGGTAATATGAAATGGAAGAGTTTTCCAAGGTTTTAATTTAACTAAGCATATGGTGTTTATGCACGGAATGGTTAAATGGATGATTATGTAATTTGTGCTTTGAAAAGGTTTTCTTAGCCTGCTAAGCTAAGGTTTGGTTTCATGTATGTGCAATGCATGGTTTAAGCATGATGTTGAAAAGGAGTTTTCAAACATGGTTTTGGTTTGCCAAAACGGGTTGTTTTAAAAGTGTTTTGTAACCCGCTGCATTGATGGAGTTTTGGTTTTTGAGCACTCCTCACTAAGCATTATGTGCTTACGCTCCTTTTTGTCCATCAATGCAGATTCTTGAAGTTTGGACAGCAAGGAGCAAGGGATTCAAGGTGGACTCCAATTGAGATGTAGGTCTCGGTGAATAGCTACAGTTAATAAAGGCAATGGGGGTAGAATCTCTCGGATTGATGTTTTTGTGTCGTATATGTTCGGACAAGTATGTTTTAATGTTGATGATGTTGCTGAATCATGTATTGGCTTTAATGAGATTGAATTGGAAGTTTGTGCTTAAATGGTTGCTAGTGTAGGAAGCATGCCTATAGATTTGGGGCTTTTTGCATATGAAGTTAAATTGTTGATTTGATGATGCCTATAAGTCATATATATGTTGAATTGCATGCTGGTAAAGTTTGGTGACATTTGGAGCATGTTTGAATGATTAATTGCATGTTTTGGAATGCCTTTTTGCTGCAATCTGTGCAGGCGTTTCGGAATTGTGTGCACCGTTTCGGAACGGGTGCCTTGAATGAACCCAGGCGTCCGAAACGGTATGCACCGTTTCGAAACGGTTTGGTCTCTGCCAGACCCCCGTTGCGGAACGCGTTGCGGAACGGTCCCGTGTTTCGAAACGGGCTTTGCCTGTTTCGGAACGGGTGACCGTTGGGGGCTGACATGGGCGGTTAAATGTTTCAAAATGTTTGCATTTTGGTCCTGAATCTTGTTTGTGCAATTGTATGAGTTCGGGATGTCCGTTTGAGCTGAAATTTGGCAGGGAAGCATGAAGCCTGATTAATTTTAAGTTGGTAACTTAAAATCTGGTTAAGTCCTTAAAGTTTTCAGAATTTACAATTTGGTCCCTAAAGTTGTAAATTGTTCAATTAGGTCCCTGTTTGACCTCTGATGTCTGTGATCTTTGAGTATGCTGTTTGCCTGATCACATCTAAGATTAATGTGCATCTAGACAAGATTAAACAGAAAAAAAAGGGTCGTTAATCAAGGTTGACTTTCGGGTTGACTTTGGTTTTCCCCGTGTGACTTTCTTAATTCGGGTCAACCGTCTGGGCCGGGTTAAGGGGGTTACAGTGTGTGTGGTCCTTATGATAAGAATGATTCTTCGGCTTCTAAGTAAACTTTGATAAGCACCTTAATTCCCTTGGGATTCCTCAAAGTTATCTTTACTAAAGTCTCTAGTTTCTTTTGCAATTCATAACAATAAAGGATTTAAACCACTAGAGCCGATGATAAGCACCTCTAATGATTTCATTTAGCACCTTTTTTTTGCTAGAGCCAGTTTTGGGCACCTCTAGCTTATCCTAGAGCCAATTTCGGGCACCTTTAGGACATATATATATTACTTCAAGTTCTATCCAAGTTTACTAGGTGAAATACCTAAGTTTCCTAGAAGTCCTAAAATCAAACTAGTCACAAAGAGTGTTTCTTTACGTTCAGATCATAGTAAGATTCTAAGTAAATCCAGAGTCATGCTAAGGTTGCCACTTAGGCGGGTAATCTACCGCGGCGGGTAAAAACTACTCAAGAATTTTTCTCAAACTAAGATTTCATTAAATTTTAAATAAAGGCATGTTACATTAGAACCTAAATGCAAAAAAAAAACAAAAGAAAAGAAAAGAAAAACTAGAAAATAAAAGAAAAACAGAAAAAAAAATAAAAGAATAAATTGGAGGACTTATCCCCCCCCAAACTCGAGAGGAGCATTGTCCTCAATGCATGCCTACATATACAAAATTTAGCATAGATTAGAAAAAAATAAAATAGAATAAAGAGAGAGAATCTTAGATTGATGGTGATTCGGAGGAAGTTTCATCGTCTTTGTCGTCTAGGATCACCCTTTTTCTAGCTGCGACTTTGAAGCATTTTTCCGCCCTCGGTGGCTGCTAGCGGGAAGGTGGACTTGGTTATGCTCTTTTCATGACTTCCCGTTTGTCGTCGTCTTCGCTGTCTGGGCAGACTTCTTCAATGGCAGGGTTCGTTCTTTTTGTACCTGGGGAGAACGACAGTTCAAGTTTCCTTGTTACCTGTAAAGTGTCCATAAGTTCTATATTTCTTACACATTCAATCTCATATTATTGTTGTTTTTGAGTGCATTTTAGGCATAATTAGGACCATGCATTGCATTTTACAGTATTTCTTTACTTTTCCATGCTTTTATAGATTATCTTTTATTTGGTAAGGAAAAGGTACTGTTTTAGTTTAGTTTTAATTTCAGGTACCATAGGCTGACAGAAGGAAAGAGGAGCTGAGGACATGATGTTGAGGCAGCAGACCAGGGAGCTGTACTAATGCAGTTCCAAACAAAGACAACAGTTGTCGAGTAGCTGTCACCGCCCTACCTGTCGCCCAAGACAGCAGACTATGAAGTTGGATAACTGGAGTGCGATATGTAGAGTAGAAAATCCTGATTCTATCGATGTTGTCCACTCAATTTTCTGACGACTGTAGCAGCAGATAGAGCCACCGGAGGAGGAACTCGAGCTTACTTGCGGAGCAAGGCAACGTGATAAAGTCCACATTCAACTCAACGAAGTCAGAGTTTAAAGTCACATTTAATGAAAAAGTTACTTTGAAGATTTGTACTTCAAGAAGGACTAGACCTAGCTAATGCCTATATATACTCATTGTAATATTACTTCAAAACAACTTAGGTTTTCCTTAGGCATAGTTTAGGTTTTCTTTCCGCCATTATGTTCTAAATTCTCCTTGGGTTTGGGTTATGTTGTAATTAGTGTGAGAACGATTGTTTAGGATTTTTAAGTTTGTTTTTGCAAATAAAACTTCAAGGTTTACTTATTCCATGTTCTTCATAGTTTTCAATTAAGGTAAAAGATTAGTTGATTTCTATCTATTTGTTCGGTATCGGGAGAGTCGAACTCTCGAAAAGAGTAAGTACAATTTCATCTATAGACGGTGCGATCAATCCGGTCTAGACATAGGTTAGGGTTTAAAGTGGCTAAAAGAAGACAAATCTACATTGCTGTCTTTGCACGATTCACGCTGCGACTGGTATTATCTGTAGTGGGCATCAACAACATCCTGACTTAGACATAAGCAGGATCACTTTCGAATCGTTCTATCGAGACTTGTAGTTCTGCTGACTTTTCCATCGGGACACAGATACATTCTATCAACCTCATTGCTTCCCTTTTAATTACTTGTGTTTGTATTTCAGTTTTCTTCTCAACAATTAAATTATTGTGCATTTACTTTTTCTTTTGCAGGAACAACAATTCAAATCAAGTTGTCCAATCCCTGTGGGAGACGATATCTTTTATGCTATAACTTGACAAGAGTGTGCACTTGCGCTCATAAATAGAGAACACCAAATCGCTCTAAGAGTTTTTGGCGTCGTTGCCGGGGATTGGTAACACCGAAATTCATTCTTGAATTTCTGCACATTATTTTATTTATAGTATTTATTTTTAATAATAAAAGAAGATTTTTACAGTTTCCTTTGCTAGTTCATGGCCAGGGTGAATCCAAAAGCAGAAATCATTTATTACGATGATATAGAAGGAAGAGTAAGAGAACTCAAAAAGGAAATCAGAACAGCCTTAGAGAAAGCTAAAGAAGAAAGAAAAGCAGAGGTAAACATGGAAAATAACAACCCTGCTAACAATGCCCATATCGTCAGGGATGGGCAGCAAGACTCGCCGCCTAGAGAACATCAAGTTCCGCCTAGGCAGCCACAGTACGTTCGAACCACCAGGGATTACTTGGAACATCACTTCAGAGTGTTCGATCTGGTAGTGACAGAACCTGAGATCGAGGCGGATCACTTTGAGTTGAAGCCCGTGATGTTCAACATGATCAACACGTTGGGGCAATTTGGAGGGACTGTGTAACGCCCCAATTTTGGGCCTAGATGTTTTGAGTGAGTCGGGTTGGGCCGGTGGAACCGGTGTCAGTTGTTCGAATCGTTAAAAGGTGGTTTAGGGAGATCAAGTTTCAGGATAGGATAAAAATATGATAAAAATTCCTAAAATCCTCTAAAATGATGTTTAAGAGGTTGGCCAAATCAATTTTACAAAATAGGTTTTCTAAAGTGTACATTTTGGGAAGTGATCAAAATGTAAAGATTTAAAAGTTGGAAAAATGTGTTTTTCAAGAAGAGTCAAAATCTTAAAATCTTTAGGGAGCTACTTGGAAATTATGCCTTTTCACTAATTTGGCATTTGTTTTAAATGTTATTAAAAATTAAAAAGGCTTTTAATTTGGTTTAATTAAAAAGTTAGTTAATCGGTTAAAAAGTTTTCACGATCATTTTCATTTCTCTCTTTCACTTCAGCCAAACACTTCTCATTTTCTCTCAAACCCTCTCCTTATTTTTGTCTTTTCTCCATTGATTTCCTCTATTTTCCTTCAAGTTTCATCAAGCAAATCTTGTCAAATGAGAGGAGAAGCAATGATTGGAGGTAATTTTTGTGCTATGCCTCTAATATAAGTTCCTTAATGAAATTACAAAGATATATGACTCTTTAATACTGATTTTGATTAAGGTTTTGTGTTTAGATTGATAAACTCTTGAAATCATGACGAAAAATTGGTTTCAAATGTGAATTTCGGACTTTGATTGATTTGGTTGGTTTGAGATTTTTTCAAAATGAGTTTTGAAAGGTTTTTAGTGTTGAAATGGTGTCCTAATCATATAGATCCAGAAATTCTTGAGATCCTTAGTTTTTGAAGTGTTTTGGGGTGAGTTTTTGAGGTGTTCTTGAGGATATTGAGTTGCTGGAGGTATAAGGATGGTTTTAGGTTGTTTTAGGATGTTGATTAATGCTTAGAATATGTTGGATGAGTTGGGTAATGGATGGCCTGAGGTTTGAGGTCAATCGATTGAGTTTTTGGTTGTTTCGGATGGGTGTTTTGGTGCTTTAGAGCAAGGCTGCGGGATTTCTTGTGTGTGCTGGAGTTTTGGATGCATTTTAATGCATTGAACCTCTGTTTTGATGTGTTGAAAACATGGTATAATATTCCGGAAGTAAATGATGTGTTTTTGGAGGCTTCGGACGATCGGTAGTTGCGTCGGCAAGGGTGGTTTCGCGAATCGGTGAGTGGAATTTGGTTTTCCAGCATGGAAACGTTTTAGAAAAGGCAGTGAGGTATGCATGTTATATGGATTATATTTGCAAGTGATGTATAAAATGTTTTATAAATGAAATCGGATATAGTTAGCCAGCTATAAGATTGAGTGCACTGTAAACAAGTTGCCTTGGATGTTGAGGGGTTGTGATTGTACCGAATACTTCATCCAAGTACCCTAACGATTGAGGATTGTTCAAGGTTGCAACGGTTGAGGGTAGCTCCCGGGTGCGAACCTTTTGTTTTGTCTTGTCTCTCATTAGTGGATTATACATCTACCGATGAGTGGTGTTGAGGGGTTGTGATTGTACCGAATACTCCACCACGAGTGTCACAACGATGGAGGGTCGCTCTCGTGTGTGAGCCTTGTAATTCCGATAGAGTGTATGAAGGGTGTGGGACAACCCTTGGTAATCCGTGTATCCGATATATGTTTTTGAGATTGTTGTTTATCACTTGTGAGCCAATATAATAAAATGAAATATTGTGGAAAATGTTGTTGATGCATAATTTGAAAGATGCATGTTTTAGTTTAAGCTTATCATAAAGGTGATTATGCTTGGAAGGCTTGTATTATGGGTAGCGATGGTTTAATTGTTGGATTTATACGTATCATGTTACATGATGTTCATTACAATGTTTTTGACGTTAAAGTGCATGTTTTGTCAAAGGAAGCTTGATGGTTTTGAAAAGAGTGAAAATGGTTTTATGCATTGATGATGTTTTTGGTTTGAGCAATCCTCACTAAGATTGTATGCTTATGCTCTCTTTGTTCATCAATGCAGTCAATTTAGGCTCTGGAGGCAGCACTTGCAAGGGGATCGGTGGAAGACTTTGATTGAAGGTAAGTTTTGGTTTTGGACTAGTGTAATAAAGGCAATGGGGTTGTCCAATGCTTTGAATATTGTTGGTTTGGTATTTTCTGGTTTTGTGCAAGTTTGAGATGCATATTTGGACTTGTAAATAACCTTTGTGTTTGGTTTTATGCTTGCATTTGGATTTTAGCCTTTTGGTGCTTTTGTCTTTTAGGAAGTATGCTTTTAGTGTCGTAACTTGTGAGAATGATGCTATGATGATACTTGTGCTTCGTATATGTGTTCATTGTTGTGTATTTAAGTTGTATGTATGTCAGAGCATGTGTCGGGATAATTCTGGAGGGTAAAAACTGATTAAACCCAGCTTTTTGGAAAGTTATAAGCCCATGCGTTTCAGAACGCCCTTACCTATTTCAGAACAGTGGCCTGTAATGGCCTTGGTGTTTCGGAACGGTGAGGCTCGTTCCGGAACCTTTTGCCTCTGTGAATAATCGTACTGAAACGTGTCTCTAAGGGTTTTGAAACGAACCCGCGTATTGAAACGGTTAGCCATGTTACGAAACGACCGTTCCGATACGGGGCATTCTGTTCCGTAACACTTGACTGTTGGGTATGTATTTGAATTGTCTTGAGTTCTATTTTTTGCATTTTGGTCCATGTTTTCCTTGCATGCAATTGAATGATTTGTAAATGTCTTTTTGAGCTGAAATTTCACATGGAAGTATCTAACAAAACTAATTGAAGGTCGGTATCTTGAATTTGCTAATAACCCTTGTAACTTATAAAAATTACAAAATGGTCCCTAAACCTTAATTGGCTTTAATCGGAAGGCGATTGTGTTGATTTTGAATCTGCTTATGTGCGTACACATAGGAACCTAAATTGCATCTATACAAGATTAAAAGAAAAAAATATATATATGTTCATTTATTGAGGTAAATTTTCTCGGTTTACTTCAATATTCCCCGTGTGATCCGTTCGGTTCGGTCTAACTGTCAAGCCGGGTCGAGGTGGTTACATTTGGTGGTATCAGAGCCAGGTTACGAAAGGTTGGGATGATGGTAAGTTGTTGGTAAGTGACGTTATTGTAATCATGTGTGTTTTGGTGATATTTTCTTTATCACGTGAATGTTTAAGCATGATTATGTTGAATGTGTGATAGTGATGCTATACATGATGAATGAATATGGATGTGAGTTGTTCTATGATGTTGATTGGGTTGAACCTTGATATTTGAGTTGCATGATTGTTGAGATATGCATGTAGTAAGCTTTGTGCTATGCTGGGGGAAATTGGGATGCCCATTGCCTTATTACCTAGTGAAATGTTTTAAGTTGAAATCAAAGTCTCGGACCCTTGCTTGGAGCTGGCCTGAGCAATTTGTTTTGTAAGTTGTTATCATGCATTAAAAATAATAGCACAATAAACTGAGGAGAGAGTAGCAATCTGGTATGATTGTTGTTGCCTTTGGGCAAGGAATATAGGAGTGTGTAAAGTCTCCTGGGGGCTAGACGCCTCAATGTGCCTCGATGTAAGTACAACCTGTGTTGGTTGGGTAAGTGTTGGATTGTATGGCGCTAGGTATTTAGGCGATGTTTAGAGCTTGTGAAGCTATTAATGCTGAGGTGCATGTGAGTGCACTAGTTGGTGTATGTTTGTGAGCTGAGGTTAGCGCTTACGCAAGTCGAGTAGAATTTGAACTCGAAGGTTGGCACCGGAGGTATCCAGGAGTGGATGACATGTATGAATAAGTTTGTGGAATAAATGGAGTGTAGTGATGCCCATAGTGTAAAGATGAGTTGTATCTCGATTATATAGAGATGTGTCTAGTTGGGGGACAATTGTGGTTGTGAGCATAGAACCTGATGTTGTGTTCTGAGAGTTCTTTTGAACTGTTTTAAAGGAGAAGTATCTGGGGTTAGATACTTGGATGTTAAGAAATGTGAATCTGTGGTTTGGGTTCAAAAATCGTAAGTTGTGGTTGAGTTAAGGTACATATTGTTTAGATGAGCATGTGTGCTCCTGGATTGGAAGTGGATATGAGACATAGTTGTGTTGGCACCTTTATGGATTGATGCCCGTTGATAAACCATAATTTTTGATTTATTGGCTACATTGTTTTCAACGTGTTGGTAACACAGGAGAGGTATTTTAGCGGAACCTGAGTTTCATATCTTGTGTGAGAGGTTCAAGCACTAGGAAATGAGTTGTGAACTCTAGTTTAGTGGTAGCCAGTGTACGAAGGGTCGTGTTTTAAGACTATTGCCCGGGTTGAGGCGAGGCTGTGGTACCGCTAGACGTGTGGTTCACGGGAGCACTATAGAAGGGATTGCCCTCGTGCGGCTCATGCGGTGCAGGCTCCTGTGGCTGGAGCTAATTCATGTTGGAACTGTGGATCCGCTGACCATATGAAGTTTGAGTAACATTTGATGCCTATTAAGGAGTTGGATCATATGACCATGTTAGGAGAGCATGTCCACGTTTGATCGGTGGGGTATAGCTTTTTGCGTATGTTGCTGTAAGTTGCTTTGGATGTTGGGACTTGAATGATTGTTGTGGAGGTGTTAGATGTGGGGGTAAGAGTGGTTAGTTTCATTGGTGAAATTGTTGGTATAAGAAAACTGGATAAGAGATGTCCATTATCTATTCAAGGTCATGAGTTTTCAATTGACTTGATAGAGCTACCTTTTTATAGTTTTGATGTGATTCTTGGGATGGACTGGTTGGTTGAACACCGAGTTGTAGTGGATTTTGATATTAAGCGTGTTACCCTGAAGCTTGCGGATGATTATGAGGTAGTAATCGTGGGTGAAAACGTGAAGTTCTTGTCTAACGTAATTTTCGGCTCTTGAAGCGAGTCGGATAATAGATTTAGGATGTGAAGCTTTCTTAGCGTATGTGACGAATCCTGACACGAAGAAAGTGTGTGTGCAAGACATACGAACTGTATATGAATTTCTGGGTGTCTTTCCAAAGGAGTTTCTATGGTTGCCACCCAACCGGGAGGTTGAGTTTGGTATAAAGTTGTCTAAGAACACGACTCTCCTGTCCATTGCTTCTTACAGCGTGGCACCTAAGGAGTTGAAGACGCAACTTCAAGAGTTGCTTGATCGAGGGTACATAAGGCTAAGTATTTCACCTTGGGGTGCGCCGCTCTTGTTTGTGAAGAAGAAGGATGGTACCATGTGTATGTGCATTGATTATCGGCAACTGAACAAGTTGACAATTAAGAACAAGTATCCTTTTCCAAGGATCGATGATTTGTTCGATCAGTTTCGTGGTGTTTCGGTGTTTTCAAAGATAGACTTGAGGTATGGGTACTATCAACTTAAGGTTAAGGATGTGGATGTACCTAAGACGTCATTACGGACTAGGTACGACCATTATGAGTTCTTGGTGATGCCGTTTAGCTTGACAAATGCACTGGATGCTTTCACGGACATGATGAATAGGGTGTTTCATGAATTTCTGGATCAGTTTGTTGTAGTGTTTATCGATGATATTCTTGTGTACTCAAATACCGAGAAGGATCATGATAAGCACTTGAGGATTGTGTTGCAAGTGTTGTTGGACAATCAGCTTTATGCTAAGTTGAGCAAGTGTGAGTTTTGGCTCAAGGAAGTGATTTTTCTTGGACATGTTGTGTCAGCCGAAGGTATTCGAGTCGATCCATACAAGGTTGAGGCGGTGGTGAGTTGGAAGACGCGTAAGACAGTGACTGAAGTGCATAGTTTCCTTGGCTTGGCTGGTTACTACCGAAGGTTTGACGAAGGTTTTTCTAAGATTGCTGCTCCTTTGACCATGTTGTTGCAAAAGAATGTTCGTTTTCAGTGGATGGATGTTAGGCAGCAAGCTTTCGAGAAGTTGAAGGAAGCTTTGACGCAAGCTTCTGTCCTGATTCAACCAGAATCGGGTAAGGAGTTTGTATTTTATAGCGATGCATCATATGTTGGTTTGGGTTGCGTGTTGATGCAAGGTGGGAAGGTTGTGGCTTGCTTCTAGACAGTTGAAAGTGCATGAGCGTAACTACCCTACGCATGATTTTGAGCTCGCGGCAATGGTGTTTTCTTTGAAGATCTTGAGACATTACCTTTATGGTGAAAGGTGTGTGGTTTATACCGACCATAAGGGTTTGAAGTATCTTATGTCGCAAAGGGAGTTGAATCTTAGGCAACGAAGATGGTTGGAGTTGCTTAAGGATTACGATCTGACCATTGAGTATCATCTTGGAAAGGCCAATGTTGTGGCCGATGCTTTGAGTAGAAAGGTGGTTGTTGAGCTGAGAGCTATGTTTGCTCGTTTGAGTATATCGTGTGATGGTGGATCGATAGCCAAGTTGCAGGTGAAACCTTCTTTGATTTAGTAGATTAAGGAGAAGTAGTTGTTGGTGACTCGTTAGTATCTCATATTTAGGTTATAGTTGATGGTAAGGCTACGGACTTCTATTTTATGATGTTTGAGTTCTATGTTTCAAAAGTCGAATAGTGGTGTCGAAAGATGTTGCGTTGAGATGCACTATTTTGGTTGAGGCTCATAGCAGTCCTTTTACTATGCACCATGGTAGTACTAAAATGTATCGTGGTTTGAAGGATGAGTACTATTGGGGTGGGTTTGATAAAGGGTGTTGCTGATTTTGTAAGCAAGTGTATGGTTTGTGTAAAGTGTCCAAAAGTCCTATATTTCATGCACATGCCAACTCCTATTATTACTGTTTTTAAGCACATTTTAGGCATAAGTATGGTCATGCATAGCATTTTACAATATTTCATTGTTCTGCCTTACCTTTATAACTTATCATTTATTTGGTGAACAAGAGATACTATATTAGTGTATTCTTGTATGTATGTACCAAAAAAGATGGAACCGAGGAGCAGAGGACACAATGCTGAGGAGCAAACCCAGGAGCTGTGCTGAAGCAGTTCCAGCTGAAGACAAGTTGCTGCCGAGCACCTACCGAGTAAAGTTGCCGCCGCCCTTGCTGCCCTCGGCAGCCGACTATGGAAGTTAAGAGAATCGGAGCGTGAATTGTAGAGCAAAAACTCTTGAATCTATCGACGGCGTTCATTTGATTTTTCGACGTCTGTAGCTGTGGCCAGGGCTGCCGAAGCAAAATCCTCAAGCTTACTTGCAGATTAAGTCAAACGAGGAAGAGTCCATATTTCATGCAAAGAAGTCGGCATTTAAAGTCATATTTAAGAAGGAAAGCTACTTTAGAGGACTTCTACATTAAGGAGGACTTAACCTAATCTTGAGTCTATAAATACCCATTGTACTCCTAGTTCAAATCATCTGAGGTTTTTTATAGACTTTTCTTGTGTTCTTCACTGCCACCATGTTCTAATTACCATTAGGTTAGGGTTATGTTGTAACTAGCGAGAAACGGTTGTTTTAGGGTTTTGAGTTATTCTTCAATAAAATATTTCAAGTTTACTTAATCCATTGTTCTTCATTCTTTCAATCTTTCTACACCAGTTGTTTGAGAGAATCCATTTGTCGGGCACGAAATTGCAAGACTCACGAAAGGGTTAAGTACGATCACAACGTGCTGAGGCGTAACTAACTTGGTTCCACACTAGTCCACAAGTTTCAGCGGCTAAAAGGGATCACCAACCGAGTTGACTAATTTGGTTCCACACTAGTCCACAAGTTAGCATCTCGAGCATCCTAACCTAGAAATAGAAGGGATCACTGTCGACTCTCCTGCCGAACTTGGAGTATCTGACAGACTTGTCGCCAGGACTTCCTTCCGTTCCACCTGCCGAGACAGTACACCCCTACAATGGTATTGACCTGATGCGGCCACGTGACACGGTCGTAGTTTTCCGCCTACCTTACCCGCCGAGGCAGCATTTCGTGGCAGCAAAGGATAACTCGTACCTATTACAACACAATTTTCACACTCAATGGCAACATAACCCTTCCTACTCTATCAACATGATTCATCTTCTTTATTACTTGTGTCTTTTATTTACTTTTCTATCCCAACCAATTATTCACTTGTACTTTTACTTTGTTCAGGGACTACGAAATGAGATAAGTTGTCCAATCCTCGTGGGATTCGACAACTTTTATACTATAACTTGGCAGGAGTGTGCACTTGCGCTCTCACAAAATGGGAACACCTACACGCCCTAAAATTTTTTGGCGTCGTTGCCGGGGATTGGTAACAACGAATTTTGTTTTTCAATTTCTGCACCTTTAATTTACTTTTCATTTTATTTTTAATCGGAAAAAAAAATTACCGTGTCCTTTGCAAGTGTATGACCAGGGCTAACCCTAAAGGAAATTTCATTATTTATGATGATCTTGAGCGTGAAACTAGACGAATTAAGAGGGAGCTCAGGGAAGTCTTAAAGAACAAAGACAAGGGCAAAGCAAAGGAAGAGACCATGGTAAACGAGGACCTCCCAAATGATGCCATGAATGGCAGGGGCGGGCAGCATCACTTGCCGCCCAGAAGACCACAAGAACAGCAGAAGCAAGATCCTCCTGATCCACCCCAAGTGCGGACAACTAGAGACTACCTAGAACATGACTTCCAAAGGTTCGAGCCAATAGTGACTAAACCAGAGATATGGGCAGATTATTTGGAACAGAAGCTCGTCATGTTCAACATGATAAACACACTAGGGCACTTCGGAGGGACTGCCACAGAAGATGCTCGGCAGCATTTATGAGGATTCCTGGACATTTGTCAAGCATTCAAGATACATGGGGTTCACTGGGACGTACTACGGCTGAGGCCATTTCCCTATTCACTGAGGGATAGGGCGAAACAATGGTTAAATAACCAGCCAACCAGATCTTTTAATTCGTGGGTGGAGCTCTACAAAGACTTTCTGGACCGATTCAGCCCATCCAACGTCACCAATAGGATGCAAAATGAGATCACAGCCTTTAGACAAGGGGATGACGAGCCGGTGTACAAGGCATGGGAGCGGTACCAACAAATGTTGAATAACTGCCCGCTGCATGGTCTACCAGCTTGGAATCAAGTATATATATTCTATAACGGGGTTAACTACCCAACTCAAATGTTGATAGATGCCTCGGTCAACGGAATCATCCTAGACAGACCTCCAGAGGAAGCACTGCGGCTGCTAAACATAACAGCTAAAAATGATTATAAATACCCGACAGCCCGCCGAGGCGGCAGAAGGCGGGTAGCTACTACAAATGAGGTAGAAGCCTCAGAATCTGTAAATGCCCACCTCGATACTCTGACGGGGCTGGTGATGAAGATGGTGTAGTCCCCAAGGAAGGTCCATGAAGTAAAAGCTGTTGAGCCACTCTGTGGTGAATGTGGAGGCAACCATGATTCCTCTGACTGCACTGCATCTGCAAACTACATGGGAAGATATGAGCGGAATAGCAGGCCTGTCAAGAACACCTATAATCCTAACTGGAGAGATCATCCCAACTTCTCTTGGAGCAACCCAAAGACAGCTGCAAATCCACAACAACTACATAAAGGCTACCAGCAGAATAAGTCTCGGTAGTAGATTCAACAGCCACAACACAATAATTCACTAGAAGCAAATCTGCAAACCTTTATTAAACAAACTGGTGAATTTATTTTTTATACAAACAAATTTATTGAGAAAACTGAGTCTTTTATGGAAAGGACGAAGATGAAGATGAACAACCAGGAGGCTGTCATTAAGAACCTAGAGACCCAATTCAAGAAGTTCACCGAAATCTACCACAACTGGACTATGGGAGCATCATCCAGTAGCCCGCCAGAAGCAGCCAAGCCCACTTATGAACATTGCAAGGCTATATCTACAAGAAGTGGGAAGCAGCTGGAAGAACCAAGGATGGTAGAACAGCCAGGAACTCAGCCGGAAAAGACAAGTAAACTTGCCTCAGTAGCACCAATATTAGCCGATCCAGCATCAACACCCGCCGCCCCAGTAGTAGAACATAAAAGCAAGGATGATCCTCCCCGGACTAAGCCCCCGAGCAAGGAGCAAAAAGATGACATTCGCTGGCCAGCACCATTCCCCCAAAAGTTCAAGCAACAGCAGCAGAAGCACCAATTCAAAAAATTCGTGGATATTCTGGAACATGTGCATATCAATATACCTCTGGTAGAAGCCATAGAAAACATGCCAAACTATGTCAAGCATCTTAGAGATATGATTTCTAAGAAGAAAATGATAAGGGAATTTGAGACAGTGGTCGTTACTGAAGAGTGCATGGCTATGCTGCATAACAAGCTGCCGCCCAAGCAGACAGATCTAGGCATCTTTGTTATACCATGCAGGATAGACAACAAGTATGAGACTAGAGCCTTGTGTGACCTGGGAGCCAGCATCAACCTGATGCCAAAGGCCGTCTTCGACAAGCTAGGTATTGGACCTGCCAAACTGACCTCTGTTATGCTTAAACTTGCTGATCACTCATTTGTGCAATCGGAAGGAAAGATTGAAGACATACTAGTAGATGTGGGCAACCTAATTCTCCCCGCCGACTTCCTTATCTTAGATTGTGAGGCCAACCAGAAAGCCATTATCATCCTTAGGCAACCCTTCTTGGCCACGGGCAGAACGCTGATAGATGTGGAACTCGGGGAACTTACAATGAGGGTATAGGATCAGAGCATAAGGATGAACGTGCTACAATCCTCAGAGGAAGGAAAGGAATGACCAAATGCAAGAGCTGCCAAGATCAGTATGGAAACAGTCCAGGGTAGTAGCTGCCGCAATAGGCCTATGGGCAGACTTAAAGACCCTGTAACGAAGCACCTGAAAGAACAGAAAAACCCCCTAGGATAGGAGAAAAAGCTAAACCACCTCAAGAAGTGGTTATGTCTGGGGGATGCACCCAAATGCACTCCAAACATAACTTATTTTTTATTTTTTTTATTATTTTTATCTTTATTTTTATGCATTAGGAGTAGAGTTTATTTTATTTTAGGATTAGATTAATTTTCAAAATTTTAGAAATTATTTAATTATTTTTATTAATTTTATTTTGGGTTCAAGAATAAAAGAGAAGGATCCAAAAGGAGGCCCAACAAGAAGCTCACCCACCATTCTGCCGAAGCAGCAGCCATCGCAGTAATGCATAACGGCTAGTTGACCATCAATGGCTAGCTTGTAACACCCGGGTTTAGGGGTCTTATGTTGAGTGTGTGAATCGGGTTCAAGTCATGGGCTTGGTTTTAAACTAAAAGGGCTTTGTGGTTCATTAAGGGCAAAGTGGTAATTTTCTAAATAAATGATATAGACAAGTAAAAGAATTTTTATGTTTGAAAGTTATCATCTTCTTCCCTGCATCTAAAACCACGTCAAAACCCCTTCCCCTACCTAAGTCACTATTCAATCCATTTCCTTCACCATTTCAAGAGCTTTCATCAAGGTAAACACGTTTTTGACTTCTCTTTATTCCAAACGTTTCCATGATTTTAGTTTCTCATAAACACCATTTTTGAAGTTCTTCAAGTTTTTGAATTTTGGGAAAAAGGAGGAAGCTTTAATGAGTTTTTGTTTGGTTTTTGATTTGTAAAGAGGATATATGTTTTAACCTTTCACTTAAGTGTGTTATATTGCAAAATGGTGGGGTTTTGTTAAAAATCCCGAAATGGGTTTTTACGGGTGTTTTAAAGGGTCGAAAACTAGGGTTTTAGAGGTAGTTTGGTGTGGGAAAGTTGGGCTGATTTTATAGTGAAGCTTGAGGGTTGTTTTGAAGGTGTTTAATGATGATTTGAGTGTTGAGATTGATGGGTTTATGTTGGGTTAAGTTCAAGTCCGAAAATGAGGATTTTTTTGTTAGTTTTGGCTTGGAAATGTAGAGAAATGGCCTTTTGTTGCAATATGATTTGTGACAGTGGTTTTGTGGATGATTTCTGTAGTAATATGTTTTTTTGGTTGATTAGAATCAAGGGAACTCGTTAGAGAAGCTTCGAGCTTGATTCTGGGAAATTTAGAGGCTTGATCGGCTTTCTCAATTTCCTTAAGGGTGTTCGGTGAGTGGTTTATTTAAAACGGTTTTAAATTGGTTCGAGTGTGTGGTTGAGGTATTAGATTGTGCTTGGTAGGCCAATCTAATGTGGGGATCAAGTTGGTAGCTAAATTTCTTGTTTGACTTTATGAGTTCTTGCTTAATGTGCATAAATGTGGACTTGTGTAGTATGTATTCGCTATGCATGTTGATATATATTGATGTTGTTTATTGGTGATGATATGTTGCGTTTCATGATTGTGAAATCATAGTGAGACTTGTTTAGTATGTTGGCACTAGTTATAATTACCGGGTATAAGTGATCGATCATTAGGATGAGTGTGCACACGGTAAGAGTCAAATTCACGCGTGGCCTTGGTGACGTGTAGTCATCAAGGAGGAGTACGGTGAGGTAACATTCCATCGGAAAATATTAGTATGTGATGATGAGTGTAATCACATCCATGAATGAAAACGGTGGTGTGTGTAATCCCACTGGAAGGTAATATTGTTGTTGAGTATGTTGGGGCAAAAATCCCAACGAAAGCTATCTGCATATACGAGTAGCTATATAGTTGCCAATATACTAGTTCATATGTGGTTGATGTGTAAGATGATTTGTTACATCCTTGTTTAGCATAACAAGAGGTAAGATGACATGTTCATGCATTCTTGTAACGTTTGACTATGTCGCTATGTTAGTGTAAATATATGCTTTGTGAATGTCTTCAGGATATCATGCTTGAACCTTGCATTATCGATGTTTTGTTGTGAGCTCCCTCACTAAGCTTCTAGCTTACGCTCTCATTTTCGACAATGCAGATCATTAGTGTGGAGTTAGCAATGAGCAAGGAAGGGGCATCCAAGCACGTTTGTGGTTGCTCAAGTATGGTTTTATGGAATAATGTAGTAGTTAGCAATGGGGATGCTACGTGTTGTAGGAGCATGTGTTAGACTCCTTTGTGTTTGGCTTACACGTTGTTAAGTGCTTATGCTTTTGTGTTGATGAATTGTAAACCATGTTCTGTGAGATGTTTATGTTTTGTATTGAAGGCATGTAACCTTGTTTTATGCTATGTGATGTGGATGTATGTTCTTTGAAATGAAATGGTCTTTTCATGAATGTTTATATGTTTGATCAAGCTTGTGGTAGGTTGAAATGCCTTTAGATTGTATGTATGATTGATGTTATACGAATCTTGTTGATTTGGGCATATTTGAGAATGTTTGGAGATGTAGAAAATTGTTTTCACGGTCACACAGAGTTCAGGCGTTTCGAAACGCCCGTGGTTGTTTCGGAACGGGTGTAGCTCCAGGGATACTCGTATCAGAATGGGGTGGTGCCGTTTCGATACGATTTGACACTGTGAGCTCCCGTTTCGGTACGCGTTTCGATACGGTTTGCCCCTGTGAGTGCCTGTTTCGAAATGAGTTCCAGAACATTTTGTTAATGGAGACCTTCGTACCGGAACGAAGTGGACTGTATTGGTACGACCTAGTCTGGCTTTTAAACGGGAGCCCGCGTATCGAAATGAGAAAGCTTGTTTCGAAACGCATGCCTGTAATTGGGTTTTTGAGGCATCTTAGAGGGTTCCCGGATGTCGTGTTTTAGTCCCAAATGTCTGTAAGCTTCCTCGTTTAGTTCATATGCATCTTTATGTATGGTTTTGGTTTCGTATGCAAGCTACCGGACTAATATGTCACATGGTAAATTTAAATTACCTTACGTTCTGCTAGCATCTTCTCGTTATCGATTTCCATTGTCGTTTTCACACATAGGACTAAATGAAATATTTAGACAAGATAATTAATGAAATTTTCTAGGGTTGCTAATCGGAGTGGAACCTTAACAGGTTTTACTTCAGTTTTCCCTGTGTAACATGTTCGGGCCGGTCTGTCGTCTAGAACTGGACAAGGGAGTTACATTTGTTGGTATCAGAGCCTGAGGTTTTCGCGACCTTGGGAGGGTAAGTAAGGTAAGTTTGAAGTGTTGTATTGAAATTTCTCGGTGTATGTTGTATGGTGAGTGCTTGCTATGAATGCTTGTTGTTTGCTTGCATGGTTGTTGTGTTGAGGCATAGTGTCGAGTTCTCATTGCTAGTATTACTTATTTAAAAAGATTTTGAGTAAAGGAGTACTTGAGAACGTTGGACTCTTGCCTTTGCTAACTTAATCCTTGTGTGTTTGTTTGTTTGTAGTTGTTATCTTGCTAGCCGTAAGATGAGACCTAGAGGCAGGCCTTGGATGGTTCATCCTGAACCACGGGCAAAAGCTCCGGAAGTTGAGTCGGTTGTTGAGGCGGAGGCTCCTCCACTTCCTCCTTCTCCTCCTCGTCAAGAGGGGTGAGGCGAGAGCCGAGGGTGTAGGACCTCAGGTTGGCCAAGGTTCGGCTGATATAGATTTGGCTCCGTTAGTTGAGGCAATAGCCAGGGCTATTCAAGCAGTTGTGGCTGGGGGATAAGCTGTGGCACAACCTCAGGGTGAGGGTACCAGTTTGCCACTTGAGAGGCTTCGTAGTTTGGGAGGTGAAGAGTTTCGAGGGTTGGCACCCGAGAGGTAAGAGGCTTGGTTTGACAAGATTGTTTGTATCTTGTCTCAAATGGGTTGTAGTGGAGCATGCAGACTGGGGTGTGTTGTTTCGTTGCTTCAAGGTGATGCCTACACTTTGTAGGTCACCATTACTACCGTCATACCAGATGCCGAGGTTACTTGGGAGTTCTTTAAGTCGGCCTTTCACAAGAAGTATCTGGGTCCCCGCTATCTTGATGAGAAGAAGAGAGAGTTCATAGCATTGCTTCAGTGGAACATGACAGTGACCGAGTATGAGATATGGTTCGTCAGATTGAGTCAGTATGCGCCCGAGCTAGTTCCTACTGAGAGGGAATGTTGCAACCGTTTCCGTTACGGGTTGAGCGAGGAAGTGAAGATGTACACTTTGGCTACGGACTTTGATGTCTTGGTCGCTAGGGTCAAGGACATAGAGCACAGTTTGGGACTGACCAAACGTGCAGGTGGTTCTAGTTTAGGGAAGAGATCGGCTGACTTTGATAGAGGTGATGCCAAGAGGCACCAGGACAATAAGAACCATTTTTATCATAGACGTGGTGGTGGTAACCACTGTAGAGGCCATCAGGGCCAGAGAGCTGGTGGACGTTTGCCCGAGTGTACTAGATGCGGGAGGCATCACACCAGTGAGTGTTGGGGAAACTTTCATTCGTGTTGGAACTGTTGAGCTAGAGATCACTTTAGGCGTGATTGTCCACATCAGGCTAGGTTTGTACTAGTTCAGGTTCAGGCTCCTGCTAGAGCTATTGATTATCCGAGAGGCCGTGGGCACGGTCGAGGTAACTTTCAGCTGAGAAACGATGGCCAGAGGAATATAGCACATGTAGTTGCGGTTCAGCCAGAGGGCGAAGGTCAGGCTAGAGTTTATGCTCAGCGAGAGGAACATAACAACATGAATGTGATTGCAGGTAATTTCTTGATACAGCCTCTGAGTTTGCTTTCCTTGATTGACTTCAGGTGTATGCATCTTACATTTTGAGTGAGCATGCAAATATGTTGAATATACCTTGTGAGGTACTAGAGGTAGGCGTTAGTGTTACTAGTTCCTTCGGGGATACGGTAGTGGTTAGGAAGAAGTACAGAAGGTGTCCATTAATGGTTCAGGGGCATATATTTCCAGTGGACATGATGGAGTTACCGTTTTATGGTTTCAATGTGATTTTGGGTATGGATTGGCTTACAGAACATAGAGCAAGGATAGATTTCGAAACTAAGAGAGTATTCTTGAAGCTTGCAGATGACTATGAGATTGTGGTAGTAGGTGAGAATGTGAAATTCTTATCGAATGTTGTTTCAGCCTTAGAGGCTCAGAGATTAGTTGAGTTGGGTTGTGAGGCGTACTTGGCCTATATGATGAATCCGAACATGAATGAAGTTAGACCGTAAGATATCAGAATAGTGTGTGACTTCCGGGTGTGTTTTCGGAAGAATTGTCGGGTTTACCGCCTAACAGAGAGGTAGAGTTTGCTATAGAGACATATTCAGATTCTACTCATGTTTCGATTGCTCCGTACCGTATGGCACCGAAAGAACTGAAAGAGTTGAAGACTCGGTTACAAGAGTTGTTCCTCCTGCCTTTAAAAGGGGTTTTATGATTCGCTGCATTGATGGTGTTTTGGTTTTGAGCATTCCTCACTAAGCATTATGTGCTTACGCTCCTTTTTGTCCATCAATGCAGATATTTGAAGTTGGAACAGCGAGAAGCAAGGGATTCAAGGAGAGCTCCACTTGAGATGTATGTCTCGGTAATAGCTATAGTTAATAAAGGCAATGGGGGAAGAATCTCTTATGTCGATGTTTAATGAGATTGTGTATGTTGGACAAGTTTGGTTTATGTTTTAGAACTATGTGGTTTAATGCTTGCAACCTTTGGATCTTCTTATTCATAAGTTGGTATGCTATGCTTCTTGTTTTAAAAGCATGAATGAATGTTGGATGTGTTGAATGAGTTGATGCACCTAGGGGTGGTTTGTATCTAGGTTTTTGATGCAATTATGTGCCTTGAGTGTTGAATGACTTGCTGGTATGTTTTGGTTGCCTTTGGAGCATGTTTGATGGGTCGGTTGTGTGATAAACCAGCAAAATTTCTGTAATCTGGGTAGGTCGTATCGGAACGGGTGCTACCGTTTCGGAACAGGGGCCTGAAATGGTCTAGGCGTTCCGGAACGGGAGGAACCGTTCCGGAACGGAAAGGCTACTGCCAAGCCATGTTCCGATACCCGTTTCGGAACGGTCCCGCGTTTCGGAATAGGTCCTCCCTGTTTCGGAACACTCGACCGTTGGGCTCTGAATTTGATGGTTATATGTTTTGGAATGTTTGCGTTTTAGTCCCGAACCTTGTTATTGCAATTGAGTGAGTTCGAGATGTCCGTTTGAGCTGAAATTTGGCAGAGAAGCATGAAAGATGATTAATTTCATATTGGTAACATTAATGTGAGTTAATTCCTTATAATTTCCAGAATTTACAATTTGGTCCCTAAAGTTGTAATTTGTGCAATTGAGTCCCTGAATGATCTGTGATTGTTATGATCTTTGAGTATGCTGTTCTTGTGAACATGTCGAGGGTTAATGTGCATCTAGATAAGATTAAAAAGAAAAAAAAGGGTCGTTAATCAAGGTTGACTTTCGGGTTGACTTTGGTTTTCCCCGTGTAAACTTCTTAATTCGGTTCAACCATCTGGGCCGGGTTAAGGGGGTTACATTTGGTGGTTTCAGAGCTGAGTTGCGAATGCTTTGGGAAATGGTAAGTTGTTGTAATATGTGTTTGATGTTTATTCTAATGTGTGGTTGAAAGTTGGTTGGAATGCGTGTTTTTAAGCGAATTGTTGATGTTTTTAAGCATGCTTTTTGGTTATGAATCTTCATTGAGCTAATGTGGATTTGTGCTGATGTTATGCTGGTGTTGTGAGTTGATTTTATGAATGATGAAAGTGTAATGGGCATGATATTGATGATGCTATGCTGTTGCGAGTGGATGTTGTTTAATGAGAACATGATCGAATATGTTGTTTGATATGCTTGATGTTGTGATATCCATGTTTTTATTGACTGTTATGTCATGCATAAGGGGAGGATTCGGGATACCCATTGCCTTATTATTTTAGCTATTGTGTTACGTTGTTAATGGAGTCTTGAATCCTTGCTTAAAGCTGGTCTGACCGATTTGTTTGTTTTGTTATGATTGTTTGTTGTTAATAGCATGGTGAAAACGATGAAAGAATGGCAGTTAGGTGAGATGGTTGCTGCTTTAGAGCAGGTTGTTAAGGCGTAGAATTCACCTTTTAATGGAGGTGTTTCGTCTCAGTCTTCTGTGCCTGGTGTTGAGGTTGTAAGGCAGGAGGAAGAAGTTGGTTCTGTGATGAATAGTTCATCACCTATTGTTCAAGAGGTGTTGGGAACATCTCAGGCTGTGGTAATAGTAAGGCCTGTAGACGTGTCGGTTGTGGGATGTGCGGGTTTGTCGAAACAGCGTTTACATGATTTGGGAGCTGTGGAGTATCATGGTTCGACGTCTGAGACGTTCGAGGCCTGGTTGGCCGGTGTAGTTCTGATTTTGGATCAGGAAGGTTGTGATTATGCCTGTAAGCTGGGAAATGTTGTCTCGTTGATGTTGGAGGACGCTTGTGCCTGGTGGACATCGGTGGCGGTGGCATCGCACATCCAAGATATTGATTGGGACTTCTTTGTGTCTGCCTTTTATGAAAGGTACCTTGGAGGGAAATTCCCAAGGGGTAAGCAGTTTGAGGGTGTGGTTTCTGTATATGAAGGTGAGAAAAGTTTAAGCGAGGGAGTTGTGGGTACTGACCTCGGGAGCGGTCAGCGTAAGAGGCTACGTGATGGAAGGTTTTGCTTGAATCAAAGTCTGAGTGGTAGTGCAGATCTGGGGCAAGTGCTGCTTGATCAAGGAGTGGAAGCTCAGTTACCGGTGTGTGACCGTTGTGGAAGGTGCCATGTTGGAGGTTGTTGGGGCGCAGGTGCTTGTTGGAACTGTGGTTCTAAGGAGCATGTGAAGCGAGATTGTCCTCAAGTGGTGAGATCAGCTTCAGTGGTAGCAGAAGGGTCTCTGAAGGGTCGTGGGCACGGCCGAGACAAAGTTCGAAGGTGGCAGAAAGAGCAGAAAGTTGTGAGGAGCTTGGGAAATGAAATCTGCTAGAATTGTGGGTCTGTTGGACATATGAGGCGTAATTGTTTGAAGTTGGCTCGGGGTAGCCAGGGTTCTTTACCGCAGGGAGATGGTGATGACCTTAGGGTGTTAGCTGATACTGCAGCGGTGCGGCTGGAGAATGATGGTTCTGCGAGGAAGAGAACTCGTCTGTTGAAGCTCCGGGGTGGTGATGTGTTTTCAGGTAACCTTGTTAAGTAACCTTTTCTCTAGTATCCTAAGTTTGGTTTCAGTTGGTTTTCCTTGTGTAGTGGGTATGGACTCGTTGATAGCATGTTTGGGGTAGTAGTTGTTGTTGTTTGGAAACAACTTTAGCGTGAAGAGGGCATTAGTGGGTATTTTGTGGATAATGGGTTGTTAGGTTGATGGAGTTGGTCAAGTTAGAAGTGAGATAGGAGGTTGTTTTTGGGCAGACTCTGAGGATGTTATTGGTGGGTGTGAACCGACATACATGCACAGTTAAAATCATTTGTTATATGTTATATTACATATGTACTGGTCCATGCATACATGTGACATGACATTAGAGGTTTTGCATACATGTACATCAGGCATTGGTAGGGCATATTGGTGATCATGCATACGAACGTTCACACTCGCTAATAGCTAGTCGGGTCCGTTAGTGTTGTAATAGTGTTAGGTTGGATGAAGGGTTTTAAAAGTTGTTTTGGTGCTGGGTGAATGTTAGAAGTAATGGAGGGTATTAAGCGAGTTGTCAGTAATAATGAGTGTGGTATAGCATGATGGTAGAAGGAAGGTGTTTGATGCTTAATGGGTTTAGCGGTGTGGTGGTAAGAAGATTGCTGATTGAAGTTAGAATCGGTCAAGTGGTTGTGAATAGCTAGTAGAAGTGGTAGTTCCTTGGAAGTTAGGTGATGATGCAGGTTAGTGGATGTGTTCCAAAGTGCTGGGGTAACTTGGCATTGGTGTTGTAGTAGAAGGGTTGTTTTTGTAAGTGAGGGTTCGTAGCAATCTTCGAAGAGTTGAGAAGATGTTGTGTTGTGGGTTGTAGAAAAGGGTTAGTCTGGGAGAATAGGAGTTTCGTAACCTAAATATGTATGTGTAGGTTGGGCGGTGTCCTGGTAAAGCAAGTGTTGCAGTCAATCTTGAAGTGGAAAGGCAATGTAAGATCAAAGGCCATTGTTGGTTGGTCGGGTTCTTGTGAGAAATGGTTGGCTGGTTGTGATTAAGTAAATTCCTTTTGAGGTCAGCTGGTGGTGTGTGGAACGGCTGGCGGAGTCAAGGTTGGGGTTTTGTGACGTGATTATCGGGTGATGGGTGAGTAGTCCTGGTGAATCGTTATGGTAATGATAGCGGTGGATGTGAAGGAATGCCAGCAATGCGTTGAGAAGTTTGAGTAAGCAGTTGATGCTTAAGAATTCTTGCTTGGTATGGTAACCTTTGGAAGAGGTTGAGCAGTTGTGCAAGGGGTTTTAGAAGCAGTGAAGGTTGTGGGTTACATGGTGGCTGAATTGGTTTGGTTGGTGTCACCGTGTGTGCGAGTTTTGGGAATTATGAGTTAAGGTGGTGTATGCTGCAAAAAGGTTGGAGGTTCTTCAGGTTGTTGTTGGGGCTATGTGAAGTCCGGAAGTGTGAAAGGATAAGGTGTGGTTAGCATCTGAGTGTTTGGGAATTCGTGAACAGTATGTGGTGGTGTTGGGTTTGGTGGAGTTTTGTCTGGAGAGTGTTCAGTGGTGGTTGAGTCTCTTGTGTTGTCTTGTGGGTTGCTTTGAGAAGGTTGGTTGTTCTCTTTTCGCCAGTGGAAATCTCGAGGATGAAATTTCTTAAGGGGGGAGAGTTGTAACGCCCCAATTTTGGGCTTAGAAGTTTTGGGTTTGGACCGGGCCGGTCAGAGTGCGGTTCGAATATAAAAGGTGATTTTTAGGAAAGCCTAGTTCGGGTTGCGTTAAAAATATGGAAAAATGTCTTAAAATCCTCTTTTATTATATACAAGAGAATGGTGGAATCAATTTTGCAAAATGAGGTTTGGAAGAGTGACATTTTGGGTTAGTGACCAAAATGTAATTTTTGAAAACTGTGTGACTGTTTTAAAAAGGATTGAAACTTTGAATCTTTAAGGAGCTATTTACCCAAAAGGAGTTTCTCCAGATTTTTTCCTAAATATTAAAGGTTTAATTAATGGTTTTTAAATAAAAGAAAAAGGGAGGGAAGATATTTTGGCATTTTCCAACTAACTTTTCCAAATTCCCATTTTCCTTTTCTCTCATCTTTTTCTCTCAAACCAAACACTTTCTCCAGCACATTTTCCCTCTGATTTTGTCATCTAAATAACACATTTCAATCCTCTTTTGATCTCTAATCATCTCTTCAACAAAACCTTTGCATTTGCTATTTGGATTTTCAAGAATCTTGGTTCCAAAAAGGGAGAAACTCAAGTTTAGAGGTATGAACGTCCTTCTCCTCTAAATTGTCAGTTCTTTACTGAAATTCCCAAGTTCTCAATCCTTGAATTGTGTTTTGTTAAAGGTTTTGCAAAGGTATTCTTGATCTTGGCTTTAAAATGCAAGATTTGGTTAATTTTGATGAATTTTCGTATGATCTGATTGGGCATTGTTTTGAGATGTCTTTTTGATGTTAAATGAATGTATAATTGATGAGGAGTTGAGGTTTAATCAATGCAATCCCGGATAGGTTGATTTTCCTAAGTTTTGCTTGAGTTTTTGGTTGTTTTTGGAGTGATCTTGATGATCTGTTGTTGCTGGAGGTATAAGGACGTGGTTGGGATCATTTTGGATGTTAATTGATGTTTATAAATGGTTAGAAGTGATGGATATTGGCTGGGTTAAGTTTTGGAAGTGTTTGGAGGTGATTTTGGTTGTGTTTGGTAGCCGAAATGTTGGATTTGCTAAGAGCAGCGAGTTTAGTTGTGTTGCTAGTGTTTTTAATGCATGATGATGCATTAATCCTCTGTTGTTATGTGCTTGAAACAGGGGAGATTGAACCGTGAGCGATAGGGGAGGCGTTGAAGGTTTCGGATGCTTGGAAGGCTTGTTGGCTAGCCTTGTTTTGTGTATCGGTGAGTGAAGTTGGGTTTTCGGCTTTAAAACCAAGGTTTGAAGGTTTTGGGAGCTTAGTTTAAGTCTAAACAACTTAGCTAAGCTCAAGTGTAAGTAAATGGAATTTCTCTCTTGGTTGTGTTATGAAATGGTTTTTAAAGTACTTGAGTTTGTTGGATGCAATGCATGTGATTTGCATGTTTTAACTTCTGTTTTTGAAAGCATATTATAGCATGGTTTAATGCCGGTTATGAAAGCCATGTGTGAAGGATGCTCAAGGTAAGAGAACCTTGGTCTTGTACATTGAAATTGTGGTATTGATGCATAGTGTTGCATGTTGTTTAATGGTTTTGTTTAATGCTTCAAAACAGTGAATTGATGATGGTAATTGGTGGTTTTGGCATTTTGGTTATGCTTGTAAAACATTGGATTAATGTGGTAAGAAGGTTATATTGGCAAGTGATGTAAGTGGTTCTTGGTTACGTTAATCGGATATAGTTAGCCGGCTATAGGATTGGGTGCACCGTGAATAAAGTCGCCTTGGATGTGGAGTGGTTGTGAGTGAACCGGTAACTCCATCCAAGTACACTAACGAGATGGTTAAGAACACCATGGTGGTTAAAATTCCATGGGTGGGTCTTGTGTTAAGGTCATAATGGTGGTTAAAATTCCATTTGAGGACCTTGTGTAAGCAAAGGTTATAATGGTGGTTAAAATTCCATTTGAGGACCTTGTGCTTGTTAAGATCACAATGGTGGTGTAAAGTCCATGTGTGGATCTTGTGGTGTATGTCCCGGATCTCGTTAGTGATGTTATACAACTACCAATGGGTGATGTTAATGTCATATGGTGGTTAAAATTCCATATGAGGATCTTGTGAATGTTAAGGTCATATGGTGGTTAAAATTCCATATGGGGACCTTGTGTATGATAAGGTCAAATGGTGGTTAAAATTCCATTTGGGAGACCTTGAGATTGGTAGTGTGTATGAAGCGTGGGGACAACGCTTGTGATCCGCGTATCCGATTGGATGTTGAGTTGAAAAGTGGATATGGTTTATCACTTGGAAGCCAATATAAAGTTCTTGAATATAATGAAGCATGAGATGCTTGAAATGATGCATGGTTGCATGAGAAGTGTGTAATGCTTAATGAATGCATGTATTACTTGTTAGCTTGTACAAGTGTTTATTATCTATTGAGAATGGTGCATGTGTGCATGAAATCTCTTTGGTGCATTGAAGTCTTGTGAAGGCTTGTTAAAAAGGCATGTGATGCAAATGTCGAGTTTGTGGTTCATGTGTTGCATTTGCTTAATGCATGTGATTAATTGAGGAAGTAAGTGGTTTTCAAAGGTTTCTTGCTTTGAAATGATTTTCAATGTGTGAGAAAAGTATGATGTGAAGTGGGAGTGTTTTCCAAGGATCTTGTTTTTAACATTGCTTATGATGTTCATGTATGGAATGGTTAAATTGATGGTTTTGCAAGTTTGTGCTTTGAAAAGGATTACTTAGCTTTCTAAGCTAAGGGTTGATTTTCATGTTTGAGCAATGCATGATTTTAAGCATGTTGTGAAAAAGGGTTTCCAAACATTGCTTTGGTTTATCGAATCGTGTTTGCTTTTAAAAGGGGTTTTATGATTCGCTGCATTGATGGTGTTTTGGTTTTGAGCATTCCTCACTAAGCATTATGTGCTTACGCTCCTTTTTTTTCCATCAATGCAGATATTTGAAGTTGGAACAGCGAGAAGCAAGGGATTCAAGGAGAGCTCCACTTGAGATGTATGTCTCGGTAATAGCTATAGTTAATAAAGGCAATGGGGGAAGAATCTCTTATGTCGATGTTTAATGAGATTTTGTATGTTGGACAAGTTTGGTTTATGTTTTAGAACTATGTGGTTTAGTGCTTGCAACCTTTGGATCTTCTTATTCATAAGTTGGTATGCTATGCTTCTTGTTTTAAAAGCATGAATGAATGTTGGATGTGTTGAATGAGTTGATGCACCTAGGGGTGATTTGTATCTAGGTTTTTGATGCAATTATGTGCCTTGAGTGTTGAATGACTTGCTGGTATGTTTTGGTTGCCTTTGGAGCATGTTTGATGGGTCGGTTGTGTGATAAACCAGCAAAATTTCTGCAATCTGGGCAGGTCGTATCGGAACGGGTGCTACCGTTTCGAAACAGGGGCCTGAAATGGTCTAGGCGTTCCGAAACGGGAGGAACCGTTCCGGAACGGAAAGGCTACTGCCAAGCCATGTTCCGATACCCGTTTCGGAACGGTCCCGCATTTCGGAACAGGTCCTCCCTGTTCCGAAACACTCGACCGTTGGGCTCTGAATTTGATGGTTATATGTTTTGGAATGTTTGCGTTTTAGTCCTGAACCTTGTTATTGCAATTGAGTGAGTTCGAGATGTCCGTTTGAGCTGAAATTTGGCAGAGAAGCATGAAAGATGATTAATTTCATATTGGTAACATTAATGTGGGTTAAGTCCTTATAATTTCCAGAATTTACAATTTGGTCCCTAAAGTTGTAATTTGTGCAATTGAGTCCCTGAATGATCTGTGATTGTTATGATCTTTGAGTATGCTGTTCTTGTGAACATGCCGAGGGTTAATGTGCATCTATATAAGATTAAAAAGAAAAAAAAAGGGTCGTTAATCAAGGTTGACTTTCAGGTTGACTTTGGTTTTCCCCGTGTAAACTTCTTAATTCGGTTCAACCGTCTGGGTCGGGTTAAGGGGGTTACAGTTTCAGCCTTAGAGGCTCAGAGATTAGTTGAGTTGGGTTGTGAGGCGTACTTGGCCTATATGATGAATCCGAACATGAATGAAGTTAGACCGCAAGATATCAGAATAGTGTGTGACTTCCGGGTGTGTTTCCGGAAGAATTGTCGGGTTTACCGCCTGAAAGAGAGGTAGAGTTTGCTATAGAGACATATTCAGATTCTACTCATGTTTCGATTGCTCCGAACCGTATGGCACCGAAAGAACTGAAAGAGTTGAAGACTCGGTTACAAGAGTTGTCAGATAGAGGTTTTATCCACCCGAGTTCTTCGCCTTGGGGCGCTCCGGTATTGTTTGTGAAGAAGAAAGACGGTAGTATGAGAATGTGCATTGATTATAGACGGTTGAATCAGTTGACAGTGAAAAACAAGTATCCCTTGTCGCGTATCGATGATTTGTTTGATCAGTTGTGAGGGGCATCAGTCTTTTCGAAGATTGATTTGAGATCTGGGTATTACCAGCTGAAGGTAAAAGAGGTTGATGTACCGAAGACTACTTTTAGGACTAGATATGGTCACTACGAGTTCTTAGTAATGTCATTTGGGTTGACAAACGCACCGGCTGCTTTCATGGATATGATGAATACAATCTTCCATCAGTACTTAGATCAGCTCGTGGTTGTTTTCATAGATGATATTTTGGTGTATTCGCATACCGAGGAAGATCATGGCTGACATTTGAGGTTATGCAGACTTTTCTAGACAACCAGTTGTACGCTAAGTTGAGTAAGTGTGAGTTATGGATCTGAGAAGTAGTCTTTCTAGGACATGTAGTGTCAGCCGAGGGGATTAGAGTTGATCCGAAGAAGATAGAAGCCATTGTTGAGTGGAAGCAACCAAAGTCTGTGACAGAGATTCGTAGTTTCCTAGGCTTAGCAGGTTATTATAGGAGGTTTATGGATGGGTTCTCGAAGATAGCCACTCCTTTGACAAAATTGCTTTAGAAGAATGTTCAGTTTGAGTGGTCAGATGCGAGACAACAAGCCTTTGAGAAATTGAAAGAAGCTTTGACCAATGCACAGATTTTGATTCAGCCAGAGTCGGGGAAGGATTATGTGATCTACAGTGATGCTTCATATGTAGGATTAGGTTGTGTGCTCATGCAAGACGGAAGAGTTGTAGCTAATGCCTCGAGACAGTTGAAGACTCAAGAGCGTAATTATCCGACACACAACATAGAGCTAGCCGCAGTGGTGTTTGCCCCGAAGATTTGGAGACATTATTTGTATGGTGAGAAATGCACAGTGTATACGGATCACAATAGTTTGAAGTATATAATGACACAACGAGAGTTGAACCTTAGACAACGTAGGTGGCTAGAGTTGTTTAAGGACTATGATCTTACGATTGTGTACCATCCGGGTAAAGCCAATGTAGTGGCGAATGCTTTGAGTAGGAAGGTAGTCGTTGAGTTGAGAGCCATGTTTGCTAGTTTGAGCTTGTCCGGTGATGGAGGTTTGGTGGCCGAACTTCAGGTTAGACCTACCTTAGGCCAGTTGATTAGAGAAAACAATTGTTAGATAGATCTTTGGCACCTCACGTGCAAGATATAGATGAGGGTAAATCATCAGACTATAGTTTCAGTTTTGATGGGGTCTTGTGTTTCAAAGACGGAATAGTTGTGCCAGATGACCGTGATTTGAGACGTATTATCTTGGCTGAAGCACACAGTAGCCCGTTTGCTATGCATCCAGGTAGTACAAAGATGTACCGTGATTTGAAGAATGAATTCTATTGGGTTGGTTTGAAGAGAGACGTAGCTGACTTCGTGAGTAAGTGTATGGTATGTTAGAGAGTTAAGGCAGAACATCATGTTCCATCGGGATTTTTGCAACCGTTGAAGATTCCGGAATTGAAGTGGGAGAATATCATCATGGACTTCGTGTCAGGTTTGCCTTTGACCCCTATGAAGAAGAATTCAGTTTGGGTTGTAGTTGACCGTTTCACAAAGTGTGCTCACATTTTAGATGTTAATACGACTTACTCCTTAGATAAGTTGGTTGATCTGTACATCAGTGAGATTGTGAGACTGCATGGTGTGCCGAATTCGATTGTATCTGACAAAGATCCTTGATTTACAACCAGATTTTGGGAGTGTTTGCATACAGCTTTGGGTACCCGATTGAATTTCAGTACGGCGTATCATCCTTAGTCAGATGGTCAGTTAGAGAGGGTTATACAGATTTTGGAGGACATATTGTGTTGTTGCATTATTGATTTTTAGGGTACTTGGGAGAAACACTTGTTGTTAGTCGAGTTCGCTTACAATAACAGTTTTTAGTCGAGCATTTAGATGGCTCCATATGAGGCACTATATGGAAGAAAATGTAGAACTCCGATTTGTTGGGCCGAAGCAGGTCAGAAGTTGTTACCGATGCCGAATTTTCTAAAGAGGACTACCGATAAGGTGAAGTTAATTTGTAATCGTTTGAAGGTAGCTTCGGATAGGCAGAAGTCCTATGTCGATTTGAAGAGGAAAGAAGTTGAGTATGCCGTGAGATATAGAGTGTTCTTGAAAGTCCCTCCGTGGAAGAAGGTTATGAGGTTTGGTAGAAAATGGAAATTGAGTCCGAGGTACATTGGGCCATATGAGATTGTGAAGCAAATCGGTCCGGTTACTTATCAGTTACGTTTGCCATCCTAGTTAGAGAAGATTCACAATGTGTTCCATGTTTCGATGCTTCGGGAGTATAGATCAGCTCTGCCGCATGTTATGCCTGTGGAAGAGATTGAGTTGAATCTAGACTTGACGAATGATGAAGAACCAGTTGAGATCTTAGCATCAGATAGCAAAGTGTTGCATGGTAGGCAGATCAAGTTGGTCAAAGTGAGGTGGCAATGTCGAGGTGTGGACGAGGCCACTTGGGAGAGGAAGGAGGATATGGAAAGGCCTTTTCTGTATCTCTTTCAGTCAGGTAATTTCGAGGACGAAATTCCTTAAGTGTGGGAGAGTTGTAACACGCAAGTTTAGGGGTCGGATGTTGAGTGTGTGAATCGGGTTTAAGTCGTGGGCTTGTTTTAAATTAAAATGGGCTTGATTTTAAACTAAAAGGGCTTTGTGGTTCATTAAGGACAAAGTGGTAATTTTCTAAATAAATGATATAGACAAGTAAAAGAGTTTTTATGTTTGAAAGCTATCATCTTCTTCCGTTTCATCTAAAACCACGACAAAACCCCTTCCCCTACCTAAGTCATTATTCCATCCATTTCCTTCACTGTTTCAAGAGCTTTCATCAAGGTAAACATGTTTTTAACTTCTTCTCTTTATTACAAACGTTTCCATGGTTTTAGTTTCTCATAAACATCATTTTTGAAGTTCTTCAAATTTTTGAATTATGGGAAAAAAGAGGAAGCTTTAATGGGTTTTTGTTTGGTTTTTTATTTGTAAGGAGGATATATGTTTTAATCTTGCCCTTAAGTGTGTTATATTTCAAAATGGCGGGGTTTTGTTAAAAATCCCGAAATTGGTTTTTGTGGGTGTTTTAAAGGGTTGAAAAATTGAGTTTTAGAGGTAGTTTGGTGTGGGAAAGTTGGGCTGATGTTATAGAGATGCTTGAGGGTTGTTTTGAAGGTGTTTAATGATGATTTGAGTGTTGATATTGATGGGTTTCTGCTGGGTTAAGTTCAAGTCCGAAAATGAGGATTTTTTTGTTAGTTTTGGCTTGGAAATGTAGAGAAATGGCCTTGTGTTGTAATCTGATTTGTGACAGTGGTTTTGTTGATGATTTTTGTAGTAATATGTTGTTTTTTGTTGATTAGAATCAAGGGAAATCGTTGGAGAAGCTTCAGGCTCGATTACGGGAAATTTGGAGGCTTATGGGTGTTCAATGAGTGGTTTATTTAAAACGGTTTTAAATTGGTTCAAGTGTGTGGTTGAGGTATTAGATTGTGCTTGGTAGGCCAATCTAATGTGGGGATTAGGTTGGTAGCTTAATCTCTTGTTTGACTTTATGAGTTCTTGCTTAATGTGCATAAATGTGGACTTGTGTAGTATGTATTCGCTATGCATGTTGATATACATATATTGATGTTGTTTATTGGTTATGATATGTTGCATTGCATGATTGTGAAATCATGGTGACACTTGTTTAGTATGTTGGCACTAGTTATAATTACTGGGTATAAATTATCGATCATTAGGATGAGTGTGCACACGGTAAGAGTCAAATTCGCGCGTGGCCTTGGTGACGTGTAGTCATCAAGGAGGAGTACGGTGAGGTAACATTCCATCGGAAAATGTTAGTATGTGATGATGAGTGTAATCCCATCCATGAATGAAAACGGTGATGTGTGTAATCCCACCGGAAGGTAATATTGTTGTTGAGTACGTTGGGGCGAAAATCCCACGGAAGCTATCCGCATATCCGAGTAGCTATATAGTTGCCAATATACTAGTTCATACGTGGTTGATGTGTAAGATGATTTGTTACATCATTGTTTAGCATAACATGAGGTAAGATGCCATGTTCATGCATTCTTGTAACGTTTGACTATGTCGATATGTTAGTGTAATTGTATGCTTTGTGAATGTCATAAGGATATCATGCTTGAACCCTACATTGTCTATGTTTTGTTTTGAGCTCCCTCACTAAGCTTCTAGCTTACGCTCTCGTTTTCGATAATGCAGATCATTAGTGTGGAGTTAGCAAGGAGCAAGGAAGGGGCATCCAAGCACGTTTGTTGTTGCTCAAGTATGTTTTATGGAATAATGTAGTAGTTAGCAATGGGGATGCTACGTGTTGTAGGAGCATGTGTTAGACTTCTTTGTGTTTGGCTTACATGTTGTTAAGTGCCTATGCTTTTGTGTTGATGAATTGTAAACCATATTCTATGAGATGTTTATGTTTTGTATTGAAGGCATGTAACCTTGTTTTATGCTATGTGATGTGGATGTATGTTCTTTTAAATGAAATGGTCTTGTCATGAATGTTTATATGTTTGATCAGGCTTGTGGTAGGTTGAAATGCCTTTAGATTGTGTGTATGATTGTTGTTATACGAATCTTGTTGATTTGGGCATGTTTGAGAATGTTTGGAGATGCAGAAAATTGTTTTCACGGTCACACAGAGTGCAGGCGTTTCGAAACGCTCGTGGTTGTTTCGGAACGGGTGTAGCTCCAGGGATACTCGTATCAGAATGGGGGTGGTGCCGTTTCGTTACGATTTGACATTGTGAGCTCCCGTATCGGTACGTGTTTCGATATGGTTTGCCTCTGTGAGTGCCTGTTTCGAAACGAGTTCCGGAACGTTTTGTTACTAGAGACCCCCATACCGGAACGAAGTGGACCGTATTGGTACGGCCTGGTATGGCTTTTAAACTGGAGCCCGCGTATCGAAACATGCAAACCTGTTTCGAAACGCATGCCTGTAATTGGGTTTTTATGGCATCTTCGAGGGTTCCCAAATGTCGTGTTTTAGTCTCAAATGTCTGTAAGCTTCCTCATTTAGTTCATATGCATCTTTATGTATGGATTTGGTTTCGTATGCAAACTATCGGACTAATGTGGCACATGGTAAATTTAAATTATATCACGTTCAGCTAGCATCTTCTCGTTATCGTTTTCCGCTGTCGTTTTCACACATAGGACTAAATATAATATTTAGACAAGATAATTAATGAAATTTTCTAGTGTTGCTAATCGGAGTGGAACCTTAACGTGTTTCGCTTCGGTTTTCCCCGTGTAACCTGTTTGGACCGGTCTGTCGCCTAGACCGGGACGAGGGGGTTACATAGCTGCCAACGGCTCCGAAAATAACAGGCAGAAAAATTTGTAAAGTGTGCTAGAAAATCGGACCGTTGAGCATTTAATGCCACCCCAGCACTTCTCGGCAGCCCCTATATATACCTCTCACTCACTTCATTTCACTTTAATTTCACCTTCTTGTTGTCTGCTACTTGATTCCCTTGCTCTCTCACAACTCTCACTTCTAGTTTTAGTTAAAGCACAACCGTTCACATGGCTTCAACATCAACCCGAAAACCCATCTATATGAGGTTTTGCTTCAAGGCGGACGAGAAGAGATACCGAGAAAAATTCTCCAATCAGGTTGTATGGGAGGAACAATGCTTTCATTACACGCGTCAAACGGGAGACCGGGGTCTAGAGCCCACCTTGTTCCGAACCATCCACTACAAGGGATGGGAGATGTTCGCTCAACAACCTGATATAGCGAACATCACTATAGTTAGGGAATTCTACGCGTTCCCCGCACTACTCAGCTGCCACCCCATCCAACACAGTGGCATACTCCCCTGAGAGGCACCAGAAGAATCTCTCCCCAGCCTGCACAGCCAACACAGTGGCAGACACCTCCTCATCCGAGAAATTTGAGCAGCCGCCGCTGGAGCCAGAAACAACAGTGGTAGCAGCAATAGCAGCCATCCCAATGGCATTCATCCCTCTGGCATCACTTACAGAGGAAGAAACCAGGAAGAGGAAGCGGCACATAATAGCCGAAGCACCTATGGACTTCGAGACGGGGTTAGAAGAAAGCGATGCATCTCCTGCCAAACCGCAAGAAGAGCCACAGCATTTGTCAGCCGTCGCTTCTTCATCCAAACATCCTCCTCCTCCTCAGCTGACTAGAATCCAGCCTCCTCCCAACCCTCAGCAATTTATTTTATTTTCTTATTGTTATTTTTAACATGTATATTTTATTTTCCTAACCTTTTACTGTTTTGTGCATTGAGGGCAATGCCCATCTTGATTTTGGGGGGGGGGGGGGGGGGGGATAGCTCTCGCATCATTTATAGGCATTCTTAGTTGCATATAGGTTGCAATGTACTTGCCTTAGTAATAATCGGAAAAGAAAAGTTTGCTATGACTTGTGCCTATGATAGGATAGCCGATTAATTTACATTCGCACCTAATAAAAATTGAACTTAATCTTGGGAAAAAGTATGAAATACGACTCAGAATTTTTATTCTTTAGGCCAGAAAATGTAAGCATCTCTGTTACTTGTTGAATATGTTAGAATATTTGATGAACATTTCTTGTGTGTTTTTAGAACTCTTTGCAAATTTCTAACGATGATTACAGGTAGCCGTCGAGGCAGGCAAAAGAAACAGAAAAATGAAGTACTGCCACAACAACAAGATCAAAAACAAAGAATAAAGTTGTAAAACCCTAGAGGTGCCTGAAACAGGCTCTAGGAAGAATCATGTGCGAGGACACTCTGTTGCTATCAAAGTCCATGAATCTGGAATCCTTGAAGTGACAGACAAATTATCATGAGTGAATGAAAGCCTTCACGGGATGACTCTACTCCAAGGGTTCGGGGTTTTGTAGTTTGCTCCTATCTCAACGTCAGATCTGGAAGAGTGGCTGTGATAAGCTGAAGCCCTCACTGCCATGATTAAAAATAATGTGTTTAACTGTGTTGCCTCAGCAGCAAACCTTTAAATCACAACAACATCTTTGTTTATTTATTTATTCTGCGTATTCAGCTTGTTTACAGACATGCACACACCACACATGCATGAGAAAGTTAATTCTGAGTTATTTTCTTGCTTATTTTCCTTTATTAAATTTTATATATAGGTGCCACGGCCTTGAGGCAGTAAATCAGGTTAACAAGTTTTTCTTTCTAACTATTATTAGAGCAAGTACTTTACGTTGCATTGCTTGAGGAAAAGCAATAGTTCGAGTTTGGGGGGGTGTAAAGTGTCCAAAAGTCTTATATTTCATGCACATGCCAACTCCTATTATTACTGTTTTTAAGCACATTTTAGGCATAAATAGGGTCATGCATTGCATTTTACAGTATTTCATTGTTTTTGTAACCCCCTAAACCTAGCCCAGAAGGAATGGGCCAAATCTAGGAAGTAGCGATTGGAAACTTGTCCCTCAAGAAACAATTTAGGTTAAAATATTTCGTAATTCAAAAGAATCGATTAGATAAGTAAAACTTAACAAATATTCCGATTAAAATAAAACCCAATCTTTAAAACGATGTTTCGATAATTAATTAAAATTCTGAAAATAACTCCATAGATGCATGCATTTAATAAAACCCAAATTCAAAACAGTAAACAGTCCCAATGTCCGAATTACATAAATGTTCTAAAATATTTCAAAACAGTGGTCTGAAATAATTAAAAGAGAGTTCATACTGAATTATAAAAATATCCGAGTAAAATGCGAGAAGCTCCTAGTACCGAGTCGCCTAAAAGAGTCTGAGATATCTGAAAAAGTAAAAACTAAAGGGTGTAAGCTAAAGAGCTTAGTGTGTCTCTAAAGTGTAAACAAAAACAAAACAAAACAGAATTTTATTTTCTGATAAAGACTTTTCTGAAAACACAACAAAACTGAATCATGATGATATGATGTATGATGCACATGAATCATAGTACCCATCTCCGATGCACCGAAAAGTAAGGTTCCCCAGAACCTACTTTCTCCATCGTCACCATCCGAAGTGGAACTCAGCCCGAAGGGTGGAACCACTGATCCGAAGCGGAATTCAGCCCGAAGGGTGAAACCACTGAACTTCCCCGAACAAATCTCAAACCATATACCCACAATGATATGATGCAAATTTTAAAATCCGAGTCTCATCCGAAACTTGAATTATGAAAATTCAAGTTGCACAATATTGTAAATCTGATGTTTTACGATTCCGAAAATCTGATATTTCACTTAAATCACAGTATGACATGTTATGCATGATGTTTGAAAACATTCACCCAATCACAACAGAGTATGCACACAAAATGTACAAAGCATTTACTTATATTAATACCAGAAAAGCACATAAAATTTATAGCACAGAAAGAAACACACAAGTTTATAAATCAGGAAGAGACACACCTTAAGCAACAGAAGCTCTAATGCCGAGAAAAGCGCATCTCATGCTCAGATCTAGCTGAACCAGGACCTACGAAGGTATGAATACTATATTAGTATTTATTACTAACACTAAGCCACCGACTAAAACATTAAGAACTAAACTGAAGATATACTCACGTAGAGATCTCGGAGAACAAGAACGATCGGTCTGTACAACTGGAGCAGGTAACTCGTCGGTCTCAAGGTCGACACCTGAACACGAGAAAATCCCGAATTAGATTTTGAAATCCATAACTTATCAGATTTCAATAACAATTACTTAAAATGACCAAAACGGAGCTTTCGGGTTCGAATTAGACAAAACGGGCAGCGAATACGGACTCAGGACATCGAGAAAGGTCAAGAGGAAGGATGTATGAAAAAGTCAACTCTTGGTCAACAATCAAAGTCAAACTGGTCAAAGGTCAACTCTGGTCAAACGGGTCAATAGTCAACTCTGGTCAAACTGGTCCAAGTCTAAAGTCAATGGTCAAATAGTCAAAGGTCCAAGGTCAAAAACGGTTTGTGATGGTCAAAGTCAAAAGTCAACGGTCCGATTCAAAACTTATTGTTCGGTTCGGTCCAGGGTTCACTGATCTGATTCGGTTCACAAATCCAGTTCAATTACTTGTCAGGTTCGGTTCATAGACAACGGTTCAAAAATTCAGTTCGGTTCAACTTATTCAGATTGATTTGGTTCAAAAGGCCAGTTCAGATTACAGGGTGGTTCACTGGATCGGTCACACAATCTAGTTCACCATTTAGGCTCACATCCAAAACTAGACTCCACTAAAATAGGCTCATACCATTATGCACTTTGGGCCTCCCGCTTTGGGCTCAACCCACAACACCAACCAATGATCTTACACAGCCCAACATCTAACCTATTCACCAGATTTGAGGCTAGGGTTTCCAAGAGCCAAACAGTGGCAATGACATCGGTTCGACATCGCGGCGGCACGACAACGCAGCGACGACATGGATGTACGAACGGTGGCGGCAACAAAACACAACGACAAGCCAAATCACTGTCAAACCCTGCTCACAACCCAAATGGAATCCGAAATCAAACCACAGCTCACAGAAAGACTAAACGAAAAAGAGGCTAACGATGGCTTACCCAAACTGACGAATAGAGATGAGGCTGCGCAAACTCGACAGAGATGACGCGACGACGACAAAAGACAAACGACAGTGGTGCAGATACGAACAACGATGGTATGGAACGTCGAGGATGACGTTGTGGAAACACAAAAGATTCACAAATCCTGATCCGCAACTCAAAACCCATCGATTAATAACAAAACACGAATTCGATGCTTACCCAACCACTTACCCAAATCGAAACTGAAACGGGCAACGGGGAGAGACGGTGGCATAACGAGAACTCAAAGGTTGGGGTTTTCTTGCGACCCAAAAACGATTCCGACGATGGTGGTGCAGATGGCAGAGGCGGACGGAGTAGGGGAAAACGAACGGTTTTTCTACCGTTACTGACACACGACGGCCGATGACGGGGGAACCAAGGCCTTGGCTTTGGTCGCGAAGAGAATACGAGCAACCCGGTGGTCTTAGATCGACGGTCGGACGACGAGAAAGGCTTATCGGAGCTTCGTCGGAAAAATAAAGGGAGAGGGTAAGGGAAGCGATATCGAGAGAGAGGGAAAGGAAAAGAAAGGGTGCGGCTGCCCCAAAAATTAAAATCTGATGTGAGCTATAATTGGGTATAAATACCCTATTAAAAGGGCAAATCACATATATGGTCATTTTACACTTTTAGGGTTTGCAAAACAGAAACATAATTTTACCAACATTTCAGAACGACCCCAAACTTCTGAATTAAGCCACAAAATTTTGATTTTGTTTAATTTAACCCCTTAATCAAATTAGGGATTTTAAAATTAAGAAATTTTGATTTGGGGAAATTTTGGGGTGTTACAACTCTCCCTCCCTTAAAGAAATGTCGTCCTCGAAATTTCCAGACTTAACAATAGATCTCTTAACCAGCTAAAACACGCATACACTTTCCCATTCTGAATTCATGATCTATCATGACAAAAAAAATAGAACTGAAAACATCATAAATGTAGTTGTTACGTCATTTTGCATAACATCACATCCAACGCGAACTCCGGTCGAATATACTGAACTCGGTCGTTTAATCTCATATCCAGCTAACCTATCACTTTGAGCAGGTCTACCTCTACTAGCAGTACCAGAAGCAACTGATCTAAACTGCCCTCTACCTTGGTGAGGTGCATGAACTGATGCATGACTCTGAATCTGAACGGATGAACCAGTAGCTGAACGTGGACAATTCTTTAAGTAGTGATCCTGAGAACCACATCTGAAACTCGTTCTGTTCATCAATTTGCACTCTCCGTTATGCTTTTTGTTGCAAAAACTATATATAGAAATAGGCCGACGAACTTTTGATCTATCCTGGCTGCCAGACGGAACTATCGATACTGCAGGTCTAACATTTTGATAACCATGAGGAACAGACTCATCCCTATACCTCTTTCCAGACGAGTTGACAAAACTAGGCTGAGCAGGTATGTCTGGTTGCTTCACGACTTGGTCAGAATTCTGAAGTTCCATTTTTTAATAGTGCAAGAATCATCTCTGCAGTTTTAGCTCGATCAACCATCAAACCGAACACTTTATCATGGTGTATTGCAACATGTCTGTGAATCGGTAGTCGGAGTTCCTTAAAAAATCACACTTATCTTTCTCAGTCACAACTAACTCAGGAGCATACTTGACCAACGTCCGAAAATCTATCTCATAATCTTTTACTGACTTGTTATTCTATTTCAAATTCATAAAGTAATCTTAACACTTCGCTAAGAGCTCGGCTCACACATTTCGATCAGTGTTCTCAATATCAAGTGAGTTATCACTTCCGGTCTGATATCCTCCTAACGAATGGTTCTCATCAACATGTAACTTTTCTGAATTTCTGCTTGCCCAACAGAAAGCGAGTGATTACTACCAGAAGCAGCAGTACGGCCTCGGTCACAACCTCGAACAAACGATAGATTAAAACTCCTACGCGTTGGCATAATAAACTATCTACCAAAAGGTAATAACCTAGAGTCAGAATCGGTACTAGAGTCTCAGATTAAAAACACATTGGAAAATGTTGAAGTCAAAATCACAGAATATCATAATACATTTTTCAGAAAATCCTCATTTATCCCAAAATATTTCCGATTCATGCAAAAGTCAAAAACATTTTGAAAACAACTTTTGTGAGCCCCACAGTCCGAGGGTTGAACCGAGCTCTGATACCACTAAATGTAACCCCCTAAACCCAGCCCAGAAGGAATGGGCCGAATCTAGGAAGTAGCGATTGGAAACTTGTCCCTCAAGAAACAATTTAGGTTAAAATATTTCGTAATTCAAAATAATCAATTAGATAAGTAAAACTTAACAAATATTCCGATTAAAATAAAACCTAATCTTTAAAACGATGTTCCGATAATTAATTAAAATTCTGAAAATAACTCTATAGATGCATGCATTTAATAAAACCCGAATTAAAAACAGTAAACAGTCCGAATTACATAAATGTTCTAAAATATTTCAAAACAGTGGTCTGAAATAATTAAAATAGAGTTCATACTGAATTATAAAAATAATCGAGTAAAATGCGAGAAGCTCCTAGTACCGAGTCGCCTAAAAGAGTCTGAGATATTTGAAAAAGTAAAAACTAAAGGGTGTAAGCTAAAGATCTTAGTGTGTCTCTAAAGTGTAAACGAAAACAAAACAAAATAGTATTTTATTTTCTGATAAAGACTTTTCTTAAACACAACAAAACTGAATCATGATGATATGATGTCTGGTGCACATGAATCATTGTACCCATCTCCGATACACCGAAAAGTAAGGTTCCCTAGAACCTACTTTCTCCATCGTCACCATCCGAAGTGGAACTCAGCCCGAAGGGTGGAACCACTGATCCTAAGCGGAATTCAGCCCGAAGGGTGAAACCACTGAACTTCCCCGAACAAATCTCAAACCATATACCCACAATGATATGATGCAGATTTTAAAATCCGAGTCTCATCCGAAACTTGAATTATGAAAATTCAAGTTGCACAATATTGTAAATCGGATGTTTTACGATTCTGAAAATCTGATATTTCACTTAAATCACAGTATGACATGTTATGCATGATGTTTGAAAACATTCACCCAATCACAACAGAGTATGCACACAAAATCTCCAAAACATTTACTTATATTAATACCAGAAAAGCACATAAAATTTATAGCATAGAAAGAAACACACAAGTTTATAAATCAGGAAGAGACACACCTTAAGCAATAGAAGCTCTAATGCCGAGAAAAGCGCATCTCATGCTCAGATCTAGCTGAATCAGGACCTACGAAGGTATGAATACTATATTAGTATTTATTACTAACACTAAGCCACCGACTAAAACATTAAGAACTAAATCGAAGATATACTCACGTGGAGATCTCGGAGAACGAGAACGATCGGTTTGTACAACTGGAGCAGGTAACTCGTCGGTTCTAAGGTCGACACCTGAACACGAGAAAATCCCGAATTAGATTCTGAAATCCATAACTTATCAGATTTAAATAACAATTACTTAAAATGAGCAAAACAGAGCTTTCGGGTTCGAATTAGACAAAACGGGCAGCGAATACGGACTCAGGACATCGAGAAAGGTCAAGAGGAAGGATGTATGAAAAAATCAACTCTTGGTCAACAGTCAAAGTCAAACTTGTCAAAGGTCAACTCTGGTCAAACGGGTCAATAGTCAACTCTAGTCAAACTGGTCCAAGTCTAAAGTCAACGGTCAAATAGTCAAAGGTCCCAGGTCAAAAACAGTTTGTGATGGTCAAAGTCAAAAGTCAACGGTCCGGTTCAAAACTTATGGTTCGGTTCGGTCCAGGGTTCAGTGATCTGATTCGGTTCACAAATCTAGTTCAATTACTTGTCAGGTTCGGTTCATAGACAACGGTTCAAAAATTCAGTTCGGTTCAACTTATTCAGATTGATTTGGTTCAAAAGGCCAGTTCAGATTACAGGGTGGTTCACTGGATCGGTCACACAATCTAGTTCACCATTTAGGCTCACATCCAAAACTAGACTCCACTAAAATGGGCTCATACCATTATGCACTTTGGGCCTCCCGCTTTGGGCTCAACCCACAACACCAACCAATGATCTTACACAGCCCAACATCTAACCTATTCACCAGATTTGAGGCTAGGGTTTCCAAGAGCTAAACAGTGGCAATGACAGCTGTTCGACATTGCGGCGGCACGACAATGCAGCGACGACATGGATGTACGAACGGTGGCGGCAACAAAACACAACGACAAGCCAAATCACTGTCAAACCCTGCCCACAACCCAAATGGAATCCGAAATCAAACCACAGCTCACAGAAAGACTAAACGAAAAAGAGGCTAACGATGGCTTACCCAAACTGACGAACAGAGATGAGGCTGCGCAAACTCGACAGAGATGACGCGACGACGACAAAAGACAAACGACAGTGGCGCAGATACGAACAACGATGGTATAGAACGTCGAGGATGACGCTGTGGAAACACAAAAGATTCACAAATCCTGATCCGCAACTCAAAACCCATCGATTAATAACAAAACACGAATTCGATGCTTACCCAACCACTTACCCAAATCGAAACTGAAACGGGCAACGGGGAGAGACGGTGGCATAACGAGAACTCAAAGGTTGGGGTTTGCTTGCGACCCAAAAACGATTCCGACGATGGTGGTGCGGATGGCAGAGGTGGACGGAGCAGGGGAAAATGAACGGTTTTTCTACCGTTACTGACACACGACGGCCGATGACGGGGGAACCAAGGCCTGGGCTTTGGTCGCAAAGAGATGACGAGCAACCCGGTGGTCTTAGATCGACGGTCAGACGACGAGAGAGGCTTATCGGAGCTTCTCCGGAAAAATAAAGGGAGAGGGTAAGGGAAGCGATATCGAGAGAGAGGGAAAGGAAAAGAAAGGGTACGGCTGCCCCAAAAATTAAAATCTGATGTGAGCTATAATTGGGTATAAATACCCTATTAAAAGGGCAAATCACATATATGGTCACTCTACACTTTTAGGGTTTGCAAAACAGAAACATAATTTTACCAACATTTCAAAACGACCCCAAACTTCTGAATTAAGCCACAAAATTCTGATTTTGTTTAATTTAACCCCTTAATCAAATTAGGGTTTTAAACTAGGAATTCCCAAATTCTAGGGTTTCAAAATAGGGATTTTAAAATTAGGAAATTTTGATCTGGGGAAATTTTGGGGTGTTACAGTTTTGCCTTACCTTTATAACTTATCATTTATTTGGTGAACAAGAGATACTGTTTTAGTGTATTATTGTATGTAGGTACCAACAGTTGAACGAGGGAACCGAGGAGCAGAGGACACAATGCTGAGGAGAAAACCCAGGAGTTGTGCTGAAGCAGTTCCAGCTGAAGACAAGTTCATGTTGAGTAGAGTTATCGCCGCCCTTGCTGCCCTCGGCAGCCGACTATGGAAGTTGGGAGAACCGGAGCACGAACTATAGAGCAAAAACTTCTAAATATATCGTCGGTGTTCATTTGATTTTCCGACGTCTGTAGCAGGGGCCAGGGCTGCCGAAGCAAAATTCTCAAGCTAACTTTCGGATTAAGGCAAACGAGGAAGAGTCCATATTCTAGGAAAAGAAGTCGGCATTTAAAGTCATATTTAAGAAGGAAAGCTACTTTAGAGGACTTCTACTTTAAGGAGGATTTCTACTTTATAGAGGACTTAACCTAGTCTTAAGTCTATAAATACCCATTGTACTCCTAGTTCAAATCATCCGAAGTTTTTTATAGACTTTTCTTGTGTTCTTCACTGCAGCCATGTTCTAATTACCATTGGGTTAGGGTTATGTTGTACCTAGTGAGAAATGATTGTTTTAGGGTTTTGAGTTATTCTTCAATAAAATATTTCAAGTTTACTTAATCCATTGTTCTTCATTCTTTCAATCTTTCTACACCACTCGTTTGAGAGAATCCATTAGTCGGGCACGAAAGTGCAAGACTCGCGAAAGGGTTAAGTACGGTCACAACATGCTAAGGCGTGACTAACTTGGTTCCACACTAGTTCACAAAATTCAGCGGCTAAAAGGGATCACCAACCAAGTTGACTAATTTGGTTCCACACTAGTCCACAAGTTAGCATCTCGAGCATCTTAACCTAGAAATAGGAGGGATCACTGTCGACTATCATGTCAAACTTGGAGTATCTGCCAGACTTGCCGCCATGACTTCTTTCCGTTCCACCTGCCGAGACAGTACACCCCTGCGGTGGTAGTGACCTGCTGCGGCCACGTGACAGGGTTGTAGTTTTCCGCCCGCAATACCTGTCGAGGCAGCATATCGTGGCAACAAAGGATAACTCATACCTATTACAACGCAATTTTCACGCTCAGTGGCAGCATAACCCTGCCTACTCTATCAACCTAATTCATCTTCTTTATTACTTGTGTCTTTTATTTACTTTTCTATCTCAACCAATTATTCACTTGTGCTTTTACTTTGTGCAGGGACTACGAAACGAGATAAGCTGTCCAATCCTCGTGGGATTCGGCATCTTTTATACTATAACTTGGCAGGAGTGTGCACTTGTGCTCTCACAAAAAGGGAACACCTACACGCCCTATAGTTTGCCAGCATGTGAAGGTTGAGCATCAGTTTTCCTTCCAGTTTGTTACAGCCTTTGAGGATACCGGAGTGGAAATGGGAAAGGATTACGATAGATTTCGTATCCGAGTTGCCTTTGACACCATCAGAGAAGAACTCTGTATGGGTGATTGTGGATCGTCTTAGGAAGTGTGCACATTTCTTGGTTGTGCATACTATGTATACGTTGGATAAGTTATATGAGTTGTATATTGCTAAGATTGTACGTTTGCATGGTGTGCCCAAGTCCATAGTGTCGGATAGAGATCTGAGGTTTACATCGAGGTTCTGGGAATGTTTACATCAGGTGTTGGGTACGCGGTTGAATTTCAAGACTTCATATCATCCTCAGTTGGATGGGCAGTCAGAACGAGTTATCCATGTGCTGGAGGATATGTTGTGATATTGTGTGATTGATTTCCAATGTTCTTGGGAAAAGTATCTGCCTTTGGTTGAGTTTGCCTATAATAATAGTTTTCAGGCGAGTATACAAATGGCACTGTAGGAGGCCTGGTATGGGAGGAAGTGTAGAACGCCTCTTTGTTGGCCTGAGGTAGGGAAAATGTTGATTTCCCTGCCGGATATGCTCAAGGGAACAATTGAGAAAGTGGATCTTATATGTGAGAGGTTAAAGGCTGCATCGGATCGTCATAAGTCTTATGCGGATTTAAAGCGTAAAGAGGTTGAGTTTGTGGTTGGAGATCGCGTGTTTCTTATGGTATTGCCTTGGAAGAAGGTGATGAGGTTCGAACGTAAAGGAAAGCTTAGTCGGAGGTTTGTTGGACCTTATGAGGTGTTGGAGCGAGTTGGTCTTGTGGCTTATTGGTTGAGGTTGCCTCCCGAGTTGGAAAAGATTCAAGATGTGTTTCATGTATCTATGTTACGGGGGTATAAATCGGATCCTTCACATGTGATGCCAATATAGGAAGTTAAGTTGATTTTTGATTTGTCCTATGATTAGAAACCGGTGAGAATTTTGGATTCGAGTAGCAAAGTTCTTCGTGGTAAGACAATTGAGCTTGTGAAGGTGTTGTGGCGACACCGAGGAGTTGAGGAGGCCACATGGGAAACAAGGCGAACATGCTGAGGCAATGTTCGCATCCTTTTCCTTCAGGCAAAATTTTGAGGACGAAATTTCCTAAGTGGGGGAGAGTTGTAACGTCCCGATTTTGGGCCTAGATGTTTTGGGCGAGTCGGGTTGGGCCGGTAGAACCGGTGTCGGTTGTTCGAACCGTTAAAAGGTAGTTTACAGAGATCGAGTTTCGGGATAAGATAAAAATATGATATAAATTCCTAAAATCCTCTAAAATAATGTTTAAGAGGTTGGCCAAATCAATTTTACAAAATGGATTTTCTAAAGTGTACATTTTGTGAAGTGACCAAAATGTAAAGATTTAAAAGTTGGAAAATTGTGTTTTTCAAGAAGAGTCAAAATCTTAGAATCTTTAGGGAGCTACTTGGAAATTATGCCTTTTCCCTAATTTTGCATGTGTTCTAAATGTTATTAAAAAATAAAAAAGCTTTTAATTTGGTTTAATTAAAAAGTTAGTTAATCGGTTAAAAAAGTTTTCACGATCATTTTCATTTCTCTCTTTCAATTCAGCCAAACACTTCTCATTTTCTCTCAAATCTCCATATTTTCTTCTCTCTCAAACCCTCTCTTGATTTCTATCTTTTCTCCATTGATTTCCTCCATTTTCCTTCAAGTTTTTTTAAGCAAATCTTGTCAAATTAGAGGGGAAACAAGGATTAGAGGTAATTTATGTGATATCCCTCTAGTCTAAGTTCTTTAATGAAATTCCAAAGATACTTGACTCTTTAACACTGATTTTGATTAAGGTTTTGTGTTTAGATTGATAAACTCTTGAAATCGTAATGAAAAATTGGTTTAAAATGTGATTTTCGGACTTAGATTGATTTGGCTAGTTTGAGATTGTTTCTAAATGAGTATTGAAAGGTTTTTGGTGTTGAAGTGGAGTCTTAATCATATAGATCCCAAAATTCTTGAGATCCTTAGTTTTTGAAGTGTTTTTGGGTGAGTTTTTGAGGTGTTCTTGAGGATTTCGAGTTGCTGGAGTTATAAGGATGGTTTTAGGTTGTTTTTGGATGTTGATTAATGCTTAGAATGTGTTGGATGAGTTGGGTAATGGCTGGGTTGAGATTTGAGGTCAATTGATTGAGTTTTCGGTTGTTTCGGATGGGTGTTTTTGTGCTTTAGAGCAGGGCTGCGGGATTTCTTGTGTGTGCTGGAGTTTTGGATGCATTTTAATGCATTGAACCTCTATTTTTGATGTGTTGAAAATAGGGGATAATATTCCGAAAGCAAATGAAGTGTTTTTGGATGCTTCGGACGATCGGTAGTTGCGTCGGCAAGCGTGGTTTCGCGAGTCGGTGTGTGGAATTTGGTTTTCCAGCGTGGAAACATTTTAGAAAAGGTTTTAGGAACTTAATAAGATCTTGAAACGCTTTATTAAGTTCAGAAGTAAGTAAATCAAAATTTCTCCCTCGGATTGTGCTAGTTTTGAACCTTTGATTGCCCTTGGTTTTAATTGCATTTACCTACTATTTTAAAGCATGTTTTGAATATGTGAAATGAGGTTGATGATGCCATGTGATTTAAGGATGCACTAGGTAAGTGATCCTTGTATGCATGTGTTGATGCATGAAGTTTGAAGCATGGATTAATGCTTGATTTATGGCTTATCATGAATGCTTTGTAAAAAAATAGTGAGGTATACATGTGATATGGATTATATTGGCAAGTGATGTTGTATAAAAAAATTTATAAATGAAATCGGATATAGTTAGCCGGCTATAGGATTGAGTGCACTGTAAACAAGTCGCCTTGGATGTTGAGGGGTTGTGAATGTACCGAATACTCCATCCAAGTACCCTAACGATTGAGGATTGTTTAAGGTTGCAACGATTGAGGGTAGCTCCCGAGTGCGAACCTTGTGTTTTGTCCCGTCTCTCATTAGTGGATTATACATCTACCGATGAGTGGTGTTGAGGGGTTGTGATTGTATCGAATACTCCACCACGTGTGTCACTGTAACCCCCTTAGCCCGGCCTGGACGTTTGACCCGAACTACGAACATTACACGGGGAAAACCAAAGTCAACCTGAAAGTCAACCTTGATTAACGACCCTTTTTTTCTTCTTTTTTTCTTTTCTAGATGCACATTAAGCCTATGTGATTACACAAGAATCATATGAGAGAAAGGCACGGCGATCGGAAAACATTTAAGGACTCAATTGCATGAATTACATTTTTAGGGACTAAAATGTAATTTTTAGAAAATATAAGAACTTTGCAGAATTTAAGATTACCAATATCTAATTAGTCATATTACATGTCTCTCTGTCAAATTTCAACTTAAAAGGACATTCCAAGCTCAAGCAATTGCATCCACAACATTCAGGACTAAAATGTAAAACATGGAAACTTAGAACAATTCAAAAACATCATCCAACGGTCACCCGTTTCGGAACACAGATCTTTGTACCGAAACGCCCGTATCGAAACAGTGTTGACCGTTTCGGTACTCGGGTGCGTTCCGAGACCAGTATCGAAACAGGCCTCTCTAGTAGCCAAAATGTTCTGAAACACCTTTAGTCGTTCCAAAACGATATGGCCATTACAGGCCCCCGTTTCGAAACAGTTAAGGGTGTTTCGATACACTATGCCATGTGACAGCAGAAAATGCTGGTTTTTCACCTCTTAGCCCACTCAAACATGCCTCAAAATGTACCATAGCATGCCAGCAACTCATTTAGACACCAAAGATCATATTTAAGAACCTTAAGCTAGAGCATGGCATCAAACACATGATCACTCAATCTATATGCATGCTTCCTAGCCACAAATCCAAATATAAGCATTCGAACCTCAAACCAAACCTTTAGGACCATTTACAACCCATAAAAGCCATCACAAACATGCCACAAACTTAGGGAGTTCAAAACACATCTCACAAATACAACCTTGGAGTCCCATTGCCAAATATCAAAACTAAAGTGTATAAAAACATCACCATACATGAGCTTTGCACTTCCTTGGATGTTCTTAACCTTCTTGCTGCCTAAAAACACTTCAATTATCTGCATTGTTGGTAAAAGAGAGCATAAGCACATTTTCTTAGTGAGGCAAGCTCTAAAGAAAACAAACACAACAATGCATTATTCAAAACACTTGCTCAAAAACCATTTTCAGCAACATGCTCATTCTATGTCATGCTTGAAAACCATTTCAAAGCAACTCTTCCTTTGAAACCACATGTACCTCTATTCTATCTCATGCATTTAAACCAATGCAAATCTCATGGCAAAGCCATACACATGCTTGTGAAAACTAAAGCATTTTATATACAAATCTCATATGCATTTCTCATAGCATAAATCATCTCAACAATAGGTACATGTGAATCAAAAGCATTTTCATATATTATATTGGCATTTCACATCTCATTATTACTCGGATATGCGGACAACATTCTCAAACCACTAGACTCTTCCGGTGGAATCTCAAATCACCGTACTCACTTGTCTAGCAAACATAATTTCCGGTGGAATCTCACATCACCGTACTCACATGGCGGAATCTCTCATCGCCACAAAGCTTGGGTATTTCACCAAGTCCTGCCCGATGGAATGCCCATCATCGGTCTCTCCCTTTTGGATTGAATCCAAAGAGCACGTACGAATTTTTAGTTTATAGTGCACTCTCATCCTATTGATCGATCAATTATATCCGGTAAGTATCTCTTCTTCCATGCCAATATATTATGTCAAAACATCATCTCACCTACTGTTTTTAATGCAACATTTCTCAAAGCTTTCTCATCTCATTCAAAATCATAACATTTGTCATGCTTTAAATCAAAAGCTCAAAACTCATCAATGCAACATGTTATTTCATGAAATCTTTTCAAGCATCATCTCATGCTACAAATCATGCATAAAAACAGTAGGAATTTATCTATCTCAAACCATGAGCATGTAAAAGCATTTTAGGGGCAACCACCACATAAATGAGAGCAATCTAGCCAATACTTACTTCCAGACTTAGGAAGGTGTTTCAAACCATTCCTAAATCCCCAAACCTTGTTTCATTGTCCCTCAAGGACTTCTAAAACCATTCGCATTCACCGCTTACATTTCACTTGCTCACCGAAACGCTATCTAAGCTCCCGGATCAAGACCAAAGGTGTCCGAAGATATCTCCCATGTTTATAACGCATAAGAGCAGAGGATCAATGCATCATCATGCATTGAAATCATCAGCCACACAGCTAAACTCGATGCTCTACTCAAAAACCTCATTTCGGCAACCAAAAACAACCGAAATCATCTCCAAACTCTCCCAAAACAAAGCTCATCCAAGATCTATCACTTCTAATCATTTCTAAACATCAATCAACATCAAAAACCACCACAAACTCGTCCTTATACCTCCAACTATAATAGAACGCCAAAACCACCCCAAAAACCACCATTCTAGCAAGCCAAACTTAGGAATCCAAACCTATTCGGGATTTTTTGATAAAACCTCATTTATAACATCAATTACCATCCAAAATACATTAGAAAACAACCTCAAAACAGAGCGTAACCAACACCCACGAAAATCATCAAGATCTCTCCAAAAACCTTGAATTTTAATATAATTTCTTGTTTCTAACATCAAAGCAACTCAAAAATCATTAACAAAGGATTGATAACTTGGGAATTTCAGTAAAGAACTGATCATTAGAGGAGAATGACGAAGCTTACCTCTAATGGCTGATTTCTCCTTGATTTGGGCAAGTTTTCTTGAAAATCCAATGTGAAAACAAGAGGATTTGGTGATGAAAATATTAGGAATCAAAAGGAGATTGAAATTTCATCAAAAAGAATGAAAATCAAAGGCTAATTGATGGAGGAAATGTGTTTGGCTGAAAAGAAATTGAGAGAAAATTGACGTAAGGTAGTTATGAAAAGTCAAAGATAGTTTTTCCTTTAATCAATATTTATTTCCTTTAATTAAAACATTATTAAAATCACCCAAAATAAGGAGAAATCTGATTAAAAACATTTTGGTAAAATTAGCTCCTTAAAGATTCAAAGTTTCAATCCTTTACAAAACAATCACTATTTAACTTTCGCAAAAACTGCGATTTGGTCACTACACCGAAATGTAGTATTTCCAAACCTTATTTTGTAAAATTGTTTTCACCATAATCATTCATATAATAAATGAGGATTTTTATGCATTTTTCCATTTTTTTAAAGCATCCCGAACTAGGTGTTCCCTAAATCTCCCTTTAAGATTCAAACCGTTCCCGACCGGTCCGATTCGAACTATAAAACATCTAGGCCCAAAATCAGGGCGTTACAGTCACAACGATATAGGGTCTCTCTCGTGTGTAAGCCTTGTAATCCCGGTAGAGTGTATGAAGGGTGTGGGACAACCCTTGGTAATCTGTGTATATGATATATGTTTTTGAGATTGTTGTTTATCAATTTTGAGCCAATATAATAAAATGAAACATTATGGAAAATGTTGTTGATGCATAATTTGAAAGATGCATGTTTTGGTTTAAGCTTAGCATAAAGGTGATTATGCTTGGATGGCTTGTATTATGGGTAGCAATGGTTTAATTGCTGGATTTATACGTATCATGTTACAAGATGTTCATTACAATGTTTTTGAGGTTAAAGTGCATGTTTTGTCAAAGGAAGCTTGATGATTTTAAAAAGAGTGAAAAATGGTTTTGTGCATTGATGATGCTTTTTGGTTTGAGAAATCCTCATTAAGCTTGTATGCTTATGCTCTCTTTGTTCATCAATGCAGTCAATTTAGGCTCTGGAGGCAGCACTTGCAAGGGGATCGGTGGAAGACTTTGATTGAAGGTAAGTTTTGGTTTTGGAATAGTGTAATAAAGGAAATGGGGGTGTCCAATGCTTTGAATGTTGCTGGTTTGATATTTTCTGGTTTTGTGCAAGTTTGAGATGCATATTTGGACTTGTAAATGGTCTTTTTGTTTGGTTTTATGCTTGCATTTGGATTTTAGCCTTTTGGTGCTTTTGTCTTTTAGGAAGTATGCCTTTAGTGTCGTAGCTTATGAGAATGATTCTATGATGATACTTGTTCTTCGTATATGTGGTCATTGGTGTGTATTTAAGTTGTATGTATGTCAGAGCATGTGTCGGGATGATTCCGGTGGGTAAAAACTGATTAAAACCAACTTTTCGGAAAGTTGCAGGCCCAAGCGTTTCGGAACGTCATTACCTGTTTTGGAACAGTGGCCTATAATGGCCTTGGTGTTTCGGAACGGTGAGGCTCGTTTCGGAACCTTTTGCCTCTATGAACCATCGTACTGAAACGTGTCTCTAGGGGTTTCGAAACGAACCCGCGTATCAAAATGGTAAGCCATGTTTCGAAACGGCCATTCCGATACGGGGCATTCTGTTCTGGAACACTTGACTATTGGGTCTGTATTTAAATTGTCCCAAGTTATGTTTCTTGCATTTTGGTCCCTGTTTTCCTTGCATGCAATTGAATGAGTTGTAAATGTCTTTTTGAGCTGAAATTTCACCGAGAAGTATGTAACAAACCTAATTGAAGGTTGATAACTTGAATTTTCTAATAACCCTTGTAACTTATAAAAATTACAAAATGGTCCTTAAACCTTAATTGGCTTTAATCGAAATGTGATTGTGTTGATTTTGAATCTGTTGCTTATGTGCGTACACATAGGAACCTAAATTGCATCTAGACAAGATTAAAAGAAAAAATAGGGTCATTTATTCAGGGAATGTAACGCCCTGGTTTCGGGCCTCGATGTTTTAGACATCGGATCGGACCGGTCGGGAACGGTTCGAGTTGCGTTAGGTGATTTAAGGAAATAAAGGATCGGGATAGGATAGAAATATGGTAAAAATTTCTAAAATCCTCTAAAATTATGTTTAAGAGGTTTGTCATATCAATTTTACAAAAAGAGTTTCAGAAGAGGTACATTTTGGGTAGTGACTAAAATGTAAATCTTCAAAACTGTGGAAAATGTGATTTTAAAAGAGGAGCCAAAATCTTAGAATATTTAGGGAGATTTATGGAAATTTAGCCTTTCCTTAATATGACATGTGTACTAAAAGGATTTTTAAGTGATTAAAAAATATTTTTATTTAATTAAAATTAATAAATTATAAAAGTGAGATTTCATTTGACGTAACTACCTTCCTCTTCTCATTTTCAGACAAACACCATTCTAACTCATTTTCTCCAGAATTATTTTCTCCCAAACACTCTCTCATTATTTTCTAAACAAATTTCAAGAGTTCTTTCAAGCTCTTCAAGATTTTTTGCTAAGGAAAACTTGTCATTCATTGAGGAAAGCAAGGATTGGAGGTAAATCCCATTCTCAACCTTCAATCTAGGTTCTTTATTGAAATTCCTAAGATCTTTGGCTTCTAATTAATGTTTTTAGTTGAGTTTTCATTATAGTATTGATTTGAGATTGAAATCTTGCAAAAATATGATGAAACTCTTAATTTTCGGACTTGTTTTGTTAAGCTCTGTTTTGGATTGATTTTAATTAAGTTTTGAGGTGGTTAATATGTTGAAAAGAGTTTTTGTTGATATAGATCTTGAAATCCTTGAGATCATTGGGTTTCTTGATAGTTCTAGTTGGGTTTTTTAGGTGAAATGTTGGACATATGCTTGCTGGAGGTATAAGGAAGGGTTTAGGTTGATTTTAGATATGTTTTGATGTTTATAATTGATTGGAAGTGATGTATGTTGGCTGGGCTTAGTTTAGGAAGCAATCGATTGAGTTTTCGGTTGTTTCGTATAGGTAAATTGGTGTAGTTTAGGTGAGCATCGAGTTTGTGATTGGTTGTTGGTGTTGAAATGCATTTTAATGCATTTAAATCTCTGTTTTGATAATGTGAAAATAGGGGATCTTGATCCGGGAGCAAACGAAACATTGTGGGAGGCCAGAAGTGTAATTTTCGTGTCGGCGAGCAATGGTTTGTGTATCGGTGAGTGGAATTGGATTTTCCAGCTTTGTAACGCTTTGAGCGTGGTCTTGGGAGCTTAGTGTAAGTTTGAAACACTTAGCTAAGCTCAAGAGTAGGTGATTCGAAAGTCTCTCTCGGAATGTGCTATGTTTTTGTTGGAAAATGCACTTGATATAAATATGATTTTATCTAATGTTTTCAAGCATGTTTTAAGCATTGATGATGCTGGTGTTTAATGCCATGTTGTTAAGGATGCATTTGGTAGATGATCCTTGGATTTGAGAAATGTATGTATCTGAGATTAAGCATGGTTATGCTTGTGAACATGGTATTGTGTTTATGCTTGTAAAACATTGGAATATTGATGTTAAATTATTATATTGGCAAGTGATGAAAATGATTTTTGGTTACTTTAATCGGATATAGTTAGACGGCTATAGGATTGGGTGCACCGTGAATAAAGTCGCCTTGGATGTCGAGGGGTTGTGATTGTACCGTATACTCTATCCAAGTACCCTAACGATTGAGGTTAAGATCACAACGGTGGATGTTAATCCCGTGTGTGGGTCTTGTGTTATGTGTCTCGTGCTCTCGTTAGTGGAATTATACAATTACCGATGAGTGGTGTTGAGGGGTTGTGATTGTACCGTTATACTCCACCACGGGTGTCACAATGATAGAGGGTTGCTCTCGTGTGTGAGCCTTGCGTAGTCCGGTAGTGTGTATGAAGCGTGTGGGACAACGCTTGTAATCTGCGTATCCGATTGTGTCATTTGTGTTGGTTTTGGTATCATTGAGAATTGATCATTTGCAAGCCAATATAATGTTGTTGATTAATGATTTAAGCATGAGATGCTTGAGGTTTATGCTAGAATGCATGTGATGCTTTGTTTAAGCATAAGCAAAAGATTATTTGCTGTTATTTTAATGATGTTAAAAGCATGTGGTTTGATAAGTGCATTGATGCTTAGAAGAGCATGTTTAAGGAAAGGCATGAGTTTGCAAATGATAACGCAATGGTTTTATGAAATGCATTGATGAACGTTTCTTTTAGCGATCCTCACTAAGCTTTATGCTTACGGTCATTTGTTTCATCAATACAAAGATTTGAGCATTCAAGGCAGCTCGATAGCAAATGGAATCCAAGCTTTTGATTTAACAAAGTATGTAGTTTCACTTTCGTGTAATAAGAGGCAATGGGTGGGATTTCTACTCATGTTGGTTTTTGGTGATGTTAAACACCTTAAGCATGTTTGGTTTGCTTATTTTGGTATGTAAATGGCCTTTGAGGATTGATTTGTGCTTGAATGTGGTTTTTAGCTTTTGCATGGTTTTGAATACTAGGAAGCATGCCTATAGTTCTAATGCTTGCATGAATGATGTTATGTTTTAGCACGTGCTTCATGTTATTGGTCTTTGATGTTTATACATGTTGTATGTGTGATGTGGCATGTATTGGAATGATTTCGGAGTTGAATGTGTGAGAAAAACTAGCAAATTGTGATGTTGCAGGGAAAGGCATTTCGGAACGCCCTTACCTGTTTCGAAACGATGGCCTGGAATGGTCATGGTGTTTCGAAACGGGTAGGCACGTTCCGGAACATTTTGCTACTGGAAAGCATTGTTTCGAAACGGGTTTCGGAACGCACCCGCATATCGAAACGGTCAACCTGATTTTGAAACGGCCGTTCTGATACAGGGTCTTGTGGTTCAGCGGATCACATGAGGCGATAGTGTCCTTTGTTGGCTGGTGGAGGCCAAGGACGTGCACCTGTTGTGGTTGCACCTCAGAGAGGTCGTGGGCGCGGCCGAGGGAACTTTCAGAGGAGAGATGAGGGTCTACGATGCATTGCACATATGGTAGCAGTTCGGTCTGAGGGAGGCGGTCCTGTGATAGGGTCTATGCTCAGTGCGAGGAGCGCAATGATACCGATGTTATCGCAGGTACCTTTTCTCTTCAGTCTTTATCATTGCTGGCTTTGATTGATTCTGGATCTACGCATTCTTATATCTTGAGTGAGCATGCGCATTTGCTTGATATACTTGTTGAGTTGCTCGAAGTAGGAATGCAAGTGACTAGTTCTTTTGGTGAGACTGTAGTCACTAGGAAGTTATATAGGAGATGCCCTTTGTCTGTGCAAGGGCATGTTTTTCTTGTGGATTTGATGGAGTTACCCTTCTGCGGTTTCGATGTGATCCTTGGTATGGATTGGTTGACTGATCATAGAGCGGTGGTTGACTTTGATGTCAAGCGGGTCACCTTAAAGCTTGTCGATGATTATGAAGTGGTGATAGTAGGCGAGAATGTGAAATTCTTGTCGAATGTAATTTTGGCTTTGGAAGCAAGCCATATGTTGAGAATGAGCTGTGAGGCTTATTTTTCCTATGTAATGAATCCTGGCACGAAAGATGTGCGTGTGTAGGACATCAGAACCGTTTGCGTTCCGGGTGTCTTTCCGGAAGAATTGTCTGGGTTGCCACCAAACAGGGAAGTTGAGTTTAGTATCGAGTTGTATGAGAATACGACTCCGGTGTCCATTGCTCCTTATCGCATGGCGTCTAAAGAGCTAAAAGAGTTGAAAACGCAACTGCATGAGTTGTTGGATCGAGGGTTCATCCGGCCGAGTGTGTCACCTTTGTAACCCCCTTAGTCTGGCCTAGACGGCCGGCCCGAACTACAAAAATTACACGAGGAAAACCAAAGTCAACCTTGATTAACGACCCTTTTTTTCTTTTTATCTTATCAGGATGCACTTTATTAACCTATGTGATTAGCAAATCATTTCAGCGGAAGCGACACAGCGAACCGAACTCAAACAAGAGTTCAAAAGCATAGAAACGTCTTTTAGGGACCTAAAATTCATATAACACGTGAGAAATAGAAACCTGAAACAATTCAAATTCAAGCTTCAACGGTCAGGTGTTTTGAAACGCAGAGACCTGTATTGAAACGGTCGTTTCGAAACTGGGTTGACCGTTTCGATACTCGGTGCGTTCCAAGACCCGTATCGAAACACCCCTTTCCAGTAGCAAAACCATTTCGGTACGTTCCTACCCGTTCTGAAACCTCATGGCCATTTCAGGCCTCTGTTCCGAAATAGGCAAGGGCGTTTCGATACGCCTTTCCCTGCAACAGCAAATTATGCTGGTTTTTCACATATTTTCATGTTCGAATACATTCCAAAACATGTCACAACATACATACAACATATTTAAGCATTAAGGATCATCATGATAAAGCCAAAGCTAAAGCATAGCATCAACCATGCAAATAATGAAACTATAGGCATGCTCCCTAGTCCACCAAAGCCATACAAAGCTAAAATCAACATTTAAACATAAATCAATCCATAAAGGCCATTTACAATTCAAGGATCAACAACCAAACATGCTCAAAGTAAAAAGAGATATCCTCAACCATCCAAGAATATAAGTCCCACCTATTGCCTTTTATTACACCAAGGTAAAGCCACATACTTTGCTAAATCAAAATGCTTGAATTCTCCTTGCTTTTGTGCTGCCTCAAACACCTAGTTCTCTGCATTGATGAAACAAATGAGCGTAAGCATAAAGCTTAGTGAGGAATCGCTAAACAACATTCATCAATGCATTCCACACAATTTGCAAAACTACCACTTTCAACATATGCCTTTACACAAAACATGTCCTTTCAAGACATCAATGCACTTTCAAAAACATGATCATATGCATCATTCTAAAACAGCAAATAAACCTTTGCTCATGCTTACCAAGCATCTCATGCATTCTAGCATCATTTGCAAGCATCTCATGCTTAACATTTATCATTTACATTATATTGGCTCACAAGTGATAATCCATAACCTTACCAACAAAAGACACAATCGGATACGCGGATTACAAGCGTTGTCCCACACGCTTCATACACACTACCGGACTACACAAGGCTCGCACACGAGAGCAACCCTCCATCGTTGTGACACCCGTGGTGGAGTATAACGGTACAATCACAACCCCTCAACACCACTCATCGTTAGTCCATCAGCTTGGAATCTCTAGTCCCCCATTCTCCCTAGAGTTGATAGATCACGAGAATAGAGTCCCCGTATACCTTCAATGACTTAATTTTATGCTCAATTGTGGCTCGAATCCCCATGACACATACTTCATATTCTACTATGTTATTCGTGTAATCAAAATCGAGCTTGCTGGCAAAAGGTTAGTGATCACCCTACGGCAAGACTAACACTGCAATGATCTATTTGCCTACAGCATTTGATGCGCCATCAAAGTTCAGTCTCCAACATTTAACTTTTGGAGTACCTTCCTCCATAGTGGTAATGCACATCAGATCTTCATTTGGAAAATCAAAGTTTAGAGGTTCATAATCCTCTAGGGCTCGACTAGCTAGGATGTCAGTTATTGCACTCCCTTTCATGGCTTTTTGGTTCACATAAACTAAGTCAAATTCAGAAAACAAAATCTGCCATCTGGCCATTCTTCATGTCAATGCAGTCGGCTCCATCAAGTATTTAAGAATATCCAACTTTGAGATTAGCCAGGTTGTATGATACAACATGTATTGCCTTAGTCTCCTGGTAGTCCAAACCAAGGCACAACACAATTTCTCGATTGGTGAATATCTCGCTTCACATTCTATAAATTTCTTGCTGAGATAATAAATCGCCATTTTTTTCTTTCCTGACTCATCATGTTGCCCCAGTACAAATCCCATAGAATTCTCGGAGATAGTTAAGTACAAAATTAATGGCTTATTTGGGATAGGCGGCATTAAAACTGGCGCATTTGACAAGTAGTGCTTGATCTTGTCAAAGGCTTCCTAACATGCATCGTCTCATTCTTCTGGGTTATGCTTTTTAAGAAGACGGAAGATGGGATCACATTTTTTGGTTAACTGTGAGATGAACCAAGCAATGTTATTTAATCTTCCTAATAAGCATCTTACTTCTTTCTGGGTACGTGGGGGTGGTAGATCCTAAATGGCTTTGACCTTATCTGGATCAACTTCAATGCCCCTTTCGTTGACTATAAAACCCAGTAGCTTTCCTGATGCAACCCCAAAGGTGCATTTGGTTGGATTTAGCTTTAACTGGTATTTTCTTAGTCTCAAGAACAATTTCCTTAAGACTGACACATGCCCTTCCTCCATTTGAGACTTGGTGATCATGTCGTCGACATACACTTCAATTTCCTTGTGCATCATGTCATGAAACAGAGTGACCATGGCTCGTTGGTATGTTGCCCCTGCATTTTTTTAATCCAAAAGGCGTCACCTTATATCAAAAGGATCCCCATAGCGTCACGAACGTGGTCTTTTTCATATCATCATGGTATATTTTTATTTGGTTGTAACCTGAGAAGCCATCTATGAAGGAGAACAATGAATGTCTTGTTGTATTATCAACCAAGGTGTCAATGAGAGGCAGTAGGATATTTTCTTTTGGGCTAGTGATGAGTGCCCAAAAGTCCTATATTTTGACCCATTTCACATGGCAATTATCACTCAACCTACACCCATTTGAGCTTCATTATGGCCTTTCATGCATAGACTTTATCATTTATGCCTTTAAGCCTTACATTCTGTTTATCCTATGAAAAAGGTACTATTTAATGCATGATTGGTATTTTGCAGGTTGTACACTGTTGGAGCAGGAAGATGCCGCAACAGCACAGAAAGTAGGAGGGAAGATGGGGCAGAATTAGCAGACAACAGACATTGATCGAGCCAAGCCACACAACAGCTTCTACTGAGGGAAGCTGATGAAGCCTTGTGGAGCAGAGCAAGCCAATGCTGAGGCAGCAAAAGGCCAGGCCGCGGCAGCATTCCGCCAGAGGGAAAATGGGCAAAGTGGTAGCCGACATGCAAAGTTGTTAATGCTGAATTTTTCTATACACTTTGCATGGCGATTAGAGCATGGGAAGATGACGAAAGCATGGAAGGAAGGTTAAAGATGAAATTTGGCCAAAGAGGATTAACGCATTAAAATAAAGAGATTCACCTCTTTAATGAAGACAAGTCCAACTCCAACTTAACTTCCTATCTAAGGACTTTACCCTACACCTCCTCCTATATAAAGGACCCTTCGGTCAAGAGGAGAGATGTCGAGTATTGAGAGTTTGAGAGGTTTAGCATGTTCTAGTTCTTTTCTTAGGCTAGGGTTATTTTGTTTAGTAGTTATGGGAAAACAATTGTATTTTGATTAAGTTTTTAATGCAATAAAGTTAGGGTTTTCTTATTCTTGGCTTTAATCATTCTTGCATACTTTTCAAGAGAGAGTTTGTGAGACTATCCATTTATTCGATGTCGAGAGAGTTGAATTCACAAAACGAGTAAGCATGGTTTTCATCCAAGTGTGTTAACTAATTCGGCCTAGAGATAGGTTAAGAGTTCCAGCGGCTAAGAGAAGCGTGTGATTGGTTGGTGTTTGTCTTTGGTTTACGCCGAGAGGTATGGTCAAAGTTCAGCCATCAACAGTGTTCCGAGCTTAGAGATAATGGGGCATTCAAGGACGCTTTGCCGAGCCTTAACAGCATCTTCCCAAGAGCAAGAGATTGTCCCGGTGGGGACTCAGCCATTGTGGCCGCGATAGGAACTTAGGTTACTGCAGAGACTTAGGTTACTGCACGGCAGTTCTGTGTTACTTGCATTTAAGAACGGAGACAAGTCAATTGGATTCCACACTACGACGCAACTTAACCTAGCCTACTCTTCTCTCTCATTCGACCTATCTATCTTTTATTATTCTTTAGTTTATTAGTTAGATAAAACTCTTCAAATCACTTATTTGTGTTTTGTTTTCTACAGTGCAGTAACTTAAGCAAGTGGCCCAAAGCCCAATCCCTGTGGAGACGATACTCGATATACTTATCATTATATTACTTGAGGTGTACACTTGCACAATTGTGTAGCACTTATTACATGCAACAGCTAGCCTTGTTTAGATCTCGATAATCAACACACATTCAGACCTTGTTGTCTTACTTTGGAACATAGACTATATTAGCCACCCATTCTGAATATTTGACCTCTCACAAAAACCCAGCATCATATTGTTTCTTTACCCCATCTTTTATATTCAGCAGTATATCAAGCATCATCCTTCGAAGCTTTTGTTGGACCGGTTTGCAGTCCTCCTTTATGAGGAGTTTATGCACAACCACATCGGTACTCAACCCAGGCATGTCTTGATAGGACCATGCAAAGATATCATTAAATTCTAGGAGCAGCTCAATCAGATCGCGTCTTGTTTTTTTAGTAATACATCTCCCAATCTTCACCTCTTTCTTTTATTCATCATCTCCCAAACTCATAGTTTCTACCGGCTCTTTGTGAGGAAAGATTTCTTTTTAATCTAGCTATATCATTCTCAACAGGTCGGGAGATAAATCAAAATCTTGATCTAATTTAAAGTTTCGAGGTTCATCTCAACATATGTCTCACTCAAAAATGAGTTTCGGATCCGTTTCAATGTTGCTTGATACGTCGATATCAACGAACCTAACACGAAATAATGGTGTACATTGAACAAATGAATTAAGATTGGACAATAGTATAAGTATAAGTATGAGAGAGAAATAAGAGTAAAAATAAATAAAGATGTTTGCTAGATGATACACACAAAGAGTATTATTTCATTGACATAAGGACAGTAAGCATATGCCGTTTATAAAAAGACCCTTGTTGCTCTTGGGCAAGAGTAACAAGTGAGTTTTGAACATTACTCTGAAACATTCCTAAACATTGCAGGGAGTTCTTCAGCAGTCCAATTGTTCAGAACTGTTCCAAGGGTATAAAAATGGATTCCCCTTAAATACATTCCTTCATTTCCTTCTTTGGTCACAACATTGATGTCCAAAGTTTCCAACATCCTTCCCAGCTCAGCTTTTTCATTTTTCATAATCTGTTTGCGGTGGATAAGTCCTCCTGATACAAAAGTTTCAAAAAGGTGAGGAAAAGACATAGGTTCCCAATTGACCTCTTCCCCCTTTAGATGGGCCTTCCTACTCTCTTGTTTTTTTACAATCTCGCTCCTTCTTTGTTTGGCATTTGCCTTGTATCCCAGGCCAAAATAATCTTGTTTATTGATCAAAATAGTGCACTGACCCTACCTTGTAGATATTTCCCCAATCCTCTACCGACTTGGGCTCCTCTTCCCACTATTAGTTTGATGCCCATTCTTAGGGCTCTAGACAACTTAGGAGTGGCAATCTGACTCCCTTCGGCAATGAAGATTGCATTGACAAATTCAAACGACCGAAACGAGCACTCTGTGGCCTTCTCATCAGTTTTTATATAAGGGGCATCACTGGTGATGGAAGCTATGATGTCTTCCTCAACATTAACAATGACAAGCCGCCCCTCAAAGACAAACTTTAATTTCTGGTGGAGTGATGATGGAACTACCCCAGCTGAATGGATCTAGGGTCTTCCCAATAGGCAATCATGTGTAGGTTTGATTTCCATTACCAGAAAATCCACATCATATGTGTTTGGGCCCATAAGTAACGGCACTTCGATTCTTCCCATCACTTTCCTCTCAGTACTGTCGAAAGCTCGAACTAGGGTTCTACAAGCCTTCATATGAGAACTGTCTACCGGAACTCTATTCAAAGTGGCCAATGGTAGGACATTTAAAGCGGATCCATATGTGTAGGGCTTTAGTGGATCCCATACCACCTGGGGGTATCTCGTCATCATTGAAATAGATGAAGTTATCAGCATTTAGACTGTTTGCCAACATGTCCAATTTGTTTACTAAAATGTCATTAGGGACGAAAGTCTCATTTAGCCCTTTTCAGTAGCGCATTTCGGTGTGCTTCCGAACTCAGCAACAAAGATAATATTGATATGTGGGCAGACAGTTTGCAGATGTGTTCAACAACACTATATTCTCCGTATTTCAAAATTTTCAAGAATTCTTTCACCTCCTCTTCTTTAACTGGCTCATTGATTAGTGATTCGGGTTCAACATCTTTAGTCTTTTCAGATTCAATTATCAAGGCTTTCCCTTTTGGATCTTTTGTTTCCTTGGGAACATATCGCCTTCCGCTCCTACTGAAGAAACCAACGTCATTCACCTCCTTTGAAGCAGTTTTTGGAGCATCATCTCTGTAAATTGTTACTTCGCAATCATACTTCCATGGAACTTTCTTATTATCATCGTAAGGAAAAGGCCCTAGTTTTTGAATTATGACCTTTGCTCTTGAACTCTCACCTCTTTCACTTTTCCTCGTTCCTGAGATGATGACAATCGGGAAACTAACCCACCTAACTATTCTTAGGGGCTCATTGTTTTGAAGAAAAGATGTATGCCTCCTTCACCTATATTTCTTTGAAAAATTCTAACTCTTTGTTGTCGATCAATTCTTGAACAAGAGCCTTGAACTTTGCACAGCCTTGGATATCATGATTCCCTTCACCATGGTATGGACAACAGTCATTGAAGGCCTTCTTCATGACTTATGAGTCTTGCTGCACCAGGCCCCTCTCGACCATCTTTTCCAAACCCACTTCAACGAAGACTTTACCTTCTCGATGTTGGTTTTGATTCTCTTGTTACCATCGTTAACAATTGTATTTACCCCTAGAGAGTTTCGGTTACGGTGCCTTTGTAGAGAGTCTTCTAATTCAATAATCTGGCCTCTCAGATCTATGTTCTCGATTCAGCTTTCAGATAACTCTTCCTCCATGGTAGCTCGTTGTATTTGAGCATCCTGGAATTTCATTTCCCAGAGGTCAGCTCTCACCTTTTCATCTCAAATTTCTAGCTTCCACTTTGCAAATGTTTTTTCGAGAACGGCATATTTTGCATATCTTCTTCAGCTTTGTTTTTAACTTTCCTTAGTCTTTCAACTTCCTGTTCCTGGGATTGCATGCCAAACTTCAGTTGGTTCTTTTCATTTCATAACCTCAATATTTGTCTTTCCATCCTGGCGCATTTCTTCTCGAAAGCATGCTTTGCTATTTCCATTTCCGATGGATCCACTCGCAAATGCTCCTCCACCGATACACCATTTTCTGGATCTGATTTAGGGATATTATCATTGATTCCCATATTCCTCCAACATTTATATTATGGTGTGACCATGGGCTTTTCATCAAGCAGTTCCATCTTGAAAGTGTGACTCCACGCCTTAGAGAACAAAAAAACGGTATTTTGTAGTCCTTGCCCTTGTATGGGAACTCAAATGTAGCAAGCCCTCTCGTTGCTGGGATGAACTATATGGACCTGTATTGCCTGGATACTAGCAAGGGGGCATATCCAGTTCCACCCCATATTCCTAGCAAAGGAACCCAATCATAGTCTCCACACTTGTACAGGATGCTATCAGGGAAGAACCAGTGCGCTTTCCATACGATATCTTTTTCCTAGAGGTTTCGAAAGATGGCCATCCATTTGTCATGAGTGACGTTTTCTTGTCTTGGTGTAGATACTAAATCCCTTAGTGGTGAGTAATCTTTGAAGCATGCTTGATAATAGGGTCTTTCCCGCTTCTAGAAGTGGCTATGGAACCATACCAACAGTAGATGTACACAACCGATAAACCTTCCTTCGCCGCTTCTTTTGCAAGCACTGAGAGACCAGAAAGTTTCAGCTGGAATTACTGAAACATGGGTAACTCCCTTCTCAAGACGGTCAAACAATTCCATGGTAGCATCATCAATGTATCCCAAGGACTTAGGAAAGATAACCAAACTGTATAGGCTCAAAGCAAACATGTTGACCTACTTACCTCGCTTAGGCTGTGTCTGGGTTAGGTCTTGTATGAATCTCCAAGCTATGCAATGGGTTTCTCCTTTGCCTTTAATTCTTGTTGTAGTCCATTGCTCATCCATATCGATCACCTTTAGCATTTTCTTCTAGAATGCTGGAGAATTAGTAGATTTGAAATAAGCTTTAGTAGGTTGGATTTTGGGGCAACGGATCAGGGTAGTGTATTCTTCGATGGTAGGTGCCAAATCCACGTGTCTAAGAGTGAAGCAGTTGTAGGTAGGATTCTAGAACTAAACTGGGGCTCCGAACAAAGTCTTGTTGATACTAACATCTAACAGATAAGGCAAATCATCGTATTTGTCATAGAACATCTGCTTGTTCTCCTCGTCCCACTGATCGCGGAATTCTTTCAACTCCCGTAATTGGTTTTGTGTCACTCTAATACTTGTAAGGTCCCACGGCTCTGACTCTTTGCCTTCTACCAGACTGTACCCTTTTTGGTGTTGAGTTTCCTCTGACCATCTCCGCACTCCTAGGTTTCCTTCCACCTTATCAAGAAATCGGTTCTCCATAGTTGATCCTTTATAACGGCTGAACTTGCCTCAACACATTTTGATTAAAAGGAATAAAAAATGCAATGCAAGAAAATAAAAACAAAGACAAAGCAAACATGCTAGTCTCGATATAAATGAATAAATAATATTGAAATAATAAATAAGAGCTGAATTAAAGTATTCCTAGAACATGCTTTTCTACCCCGGGTGCTTTCAGAAGAAAAAAAAACAAAATCTTACCCCCATCATGATTTCTACCCGCATGCTTGTTTTGCATAAATATAGGCATGGTATCTAGCATATTGTATTTTGAAAAGAAAATAAATAAATAAACAAAACTGTAATTAAAGAACATAATTGAAAGAAAATAACCCACATCTCTCTCTATAATGCACCAATCGGGTGACTCTCTAAACGGGCAGAGGTTCGGTAAGGCTCTAACAAGGTAGGCTCTTACAGTTTACTGCATGTGGTTCGGATCTAACAAATTTACCCGAATTGCCCTTGTTGTCGTCTGCTAAGGCTGGTAAAGTTCAATTCAAGGGGATATGTTTCCATAGTTCTGCATAGAGACGAAGGTCTCACGAAGAAAAAATGACCTATATCTTGAAAGCAATCCACTATCCTGCACGGAGGGGTACCTCACGAAGGAGTAACTTCTCGCTCTCACTAAAAAAGGATGAAGCTCGAGTGCAGAGCTCATGATATGAAAACTCATCAGATTTTATAAAACCATTTGTAAGAAAACCAGAAATAAAAGAGAAACAATCACAAAATTAAATTAAATCGAAGTCATCCATCTATTAAAACAAAAAATAAATTGACTTGTTGATTGAATCTCTAAAAAAAGGGTCCCTAGCACAGCCGCCAAGTTGTAATAACGGGAGTCACCGCCAACCTTTTTTAATTTAGGTGAGATTGGATCACCTGAAAACCTGGTTCTTTTAAAAAAATTGTTTTTTTCCTTTTATTAAAACAACGAGTTTTGGTCTGAGAAACCAGAAAAACATGTTCGGGAGTCGGTTACGTGTGGAGAAGGGTGAGCACCCCCACAACGCCAAAAAATTGGTACATATCCGATTACGTAGTGTTTTAACGATGGAAATTATAAGTTCAAATTTAGTTTGAAAATTGTGATCCTTGAATGCATGAATTTTATTGCAAAAAGTATCTAAAATAATACTCCTTTACACGGGACTAAAGAGAAACTTACGCCTCTATAAGTTCGGGACATAATTTTCGCGAGACCCCCGATTAAAGGAATACCATTTTAAATATTACGATTTAGAGTTAAAAGGAAAATTTTTGTATTAGAGATTAATGAGAAAGTGACACCTTTTAAGTTCGAGACACATTTTTCACGAGAATCTCTAACAAAGAAAATCATTTAGATTAAAAATTCAATTAAAAATATGAATGCAGGATATACGTATAATATATATAATACATATATTAATTAATAATAATACTAATAAAATAATAATTGTTAGTAATGTATTATAATAATATATAATAATTCAATAATAATAATAATAATAATAATAATAATAATAATAATAAAGTTATAAAAACACAAATAAGTGAATAAGTAAAACTAAAAATAATGGCCAAAATGTAAAGCAATGCAAATTAAAGGATAGAAACGTAAGGATATAGGAAGGGAATGACCGAAATTGCAATTATCCCATTTCAAAAAACCATGCGGATCCTTCTGGCGGGTCGGGTCTATACGCGGGTTACAAGCATGAAACGACGTCGTTTTGGGGCTGAACAGGGATGCCCAAAACGTTGTCGCTTTCATTACCATATAAATGCCCCCTTTTGACCAAAATTCTCATTTGGATAATCTGATTCCAAAACAAACTCAAAAGCTCTCAACTCTCTCCCCACTACTCTCTACCTCAGTCCAGTCGCTGCCCAAGGTCTGTCGTGGGTCGTCGTTTGTTGGTGACGGAGAAACACCGCGAACGGAGGCTGGAGTTCATGTCGCTGATGGGTTTGGTTCAATTTCGGGTTCTAAGTTCGAATCTAAGGTTAGTTTCCTTTAAATCCCTCTATTTCTTTAGATCTGAGAAAACCGAAAGGTTTTTTATTTTTTTTTACCTTTTTCTTCTTTTCTGAATCGGTTGGATCTTTTTCAGATGTTTTTTTATTCGATTTCTCTTTTTCGATCTTTTTTTCATTTTTTTCTAATCCTCCTTCGGTTTCGTTGATCGAGTCCTTTTTATAGGGGTTCGGTCATGGGTGATCTGGAAAGGTGAGGACGGGTGGAGGTTTGAAAGGCCGAGTTTTGGCCAGTGGAGGCAGTGAAAGGACGATATATATCTAGGTGGTGTCGGTAGAATAGGTAATCATTTGGAGTAGTTAATCTTTAAGGGTCATGGATATGGTTTGGTTAGTTTCGGATTGGGGTTCAGTTAGGGTTGTCGGAAGTGGTAGAGTGGCCGGTAAGAACGATGGCGACGTAGTTTGGACGGTGACAGTGGTGGCTTTAGCTTAGGTTTAGGGTTTATGTCTAATTTAGGTTTAGTCATCTGGTATGGGTCAAGTTGGGTTTTGGGTAATGGGTTTATTATTTAATAAAATGGGTATATGTTATATGTAACAGATATTGGGCTTTAATGGCCCGAACAGAAATGAGTTTATACAAATCACTTGGAAATTTTTTAAAACTTATTTTCATTGGTTGAAGTTTTGTGGAAGTCTTTAAAGGGAAAATTGTTATAAACCCTTAGAAACAATTGTTTTACGCACTAAAAAAATTTTTGTACTGTTAATAGTATCGAAAGACAATAAACAAATAAGATGATAAGCACAATATAAGTAAAAGTCAAGGTTAGTCCATAATATTTATAGTTATATAAGATCGATATCAATCTAAAATATATGTATAATGTAGAATATTCAAATAGATTCAAATCATTCAAAATGAAACTACAAAATTAAAAACATCAATACAATAAAAAAATATTCAAATTGCATCCTTAAATTCATAATGACGACCAAAGATATAGATGCAAATAATGAAAAGTAAGAGAAACAAATCCATCAAGTATCTGATGACGTGGGGAATCAAAGTCGGAGGAAGAAACTCGAAAATTAAAAAGTTTAAAAAATTTCAAGAGAGAGTGACAACCTCGTCAAACAAAGGGTTGAACCGAGAAATAAATTAACCACGATCTTCGTCAAGTTTAACAAAGAGACATTATTAAAAAAATCGGATAAGTCGACCTGCAAAAAAATAAATAAATATATTTGCAACAATTTCAATTATCAATAAATTTTATTAACCAAAACAAAAAGTTTAAAGATTATATGTACATACATATTATTAAAAAAAATTGGCTTGAAAAATAAAATGTGTGTAACTATAGTGTTAATCTCAATTTCATATGTAATATGAAATAATCGTACAAATACTGTCAAGAATAGTACATATATTGTCAAGAACAGTACAAATCTTATTTTAGAAGCTTGAATGAAGAGGAAGAATCTTACCTCATATCTTATTCTACTCCAACTCAAACTCAAAGAAATTGAGGTTGAAAAAGATGGATGAAATGAAAATCTGGGTTTCTAAAAAATTGATGTTTGATATTTCTCTTTTTTTCTCCATTTTCTTTCTATAAGGTTAGCTGGTTAGCCTTCTATCCACTTTACCCCTTATTTTGTAAATTTTTTTATTTCAACGACTTAGATCTTGTAACACCCAAATTTTTCCCCAATTTTAAAACCTCAATTTTTTTTAAAATCCCGAATTCAAAACCCTAAGATTTGGAAATTTTTGAAGTGAAACTCTAATTTCAATTTAAGGATCAATTGGGCATAAATCAGATTTTAGTGACTGTATTGTGATAAATCAAGAATTTGTGGGATAATCTGTAAAGTGGGTTAATCAAGGAACCCTTATGTCGCAATTTACCCAAAATATTTAGGATTTAAAACTATATTGTTGTGTTAAGCCGCCTCCGAAGCTGTCATTTACATTGGTAGCCGCTCTCTTACCCTGGTCACTCTCTCCCTCATTCGAATAACATATCTCTCCTCCCCCTTGTGTTTTCTGGCGAGCCATCGATTGAGCCCACATCATCGTCCCTAAAACGCAACGCCCCACCTGTCTGTCACGCACATCTAATATCGCAAACATAATCATACTCAAAACGTTTTCGATTCAATTAAGATTTAGTACAAGACAAGGAGCGCGAGAGTTGTTCGCTACGCCGTTATAGCTTTATCATTGTAAGGTGTGTTTCATCTAGTGCTATAATTAAATTATTATTTTTCTGTGTGTTGGTATTTTACACCTTATTTGATTATTTATACGCATTATGTTTTTTATGATTGACATCATATGCATAAGATTTCAGAATATGATTTTATTATGATTTACGTAATTTATGGACTATGATCTATGGAACTATGAAATATCGGATTTATGAAACTGTATTTATGAAATTTAAGTTTTAAGCATCACATATGTATGAGCATAGATTGTGATTTGTATGGGAAAGTTCAGTGGTTCCGCCCTTCGGGCTGAATTGCGCTTCGGATTAGTGGTTCTACCCTTCAGGTTGAGTTTCACTTCGAACGACGGTTGTAGTGAGAAGTTATGGGAAACTTTCCTCTTCTGTTAGCGGTTATAGTTGAATGCATTACATTGCGCTTTTGATTTATGTGTTATGGTTTAAAGAGTTTTTAAGAAAATAATAAAATGTTTTATGATTATGGTTTTTCTTGCACTTTAAAGACACACTAAGTTCTTTAGGTTACTCCCCTTAGTTCTTCTTTCAATACGCAGACCCTACCCTGGGCGTTATAGTACTTGGTGGATCTCAAATTTTATTCAGTTATTTTATTATTCAGTACGAAATTATTTTTAGTTATTCAGATTATTATTTATTCTTTTGAGACATTGGTGTAACTTTGTACTTTAAGATTTTTTATGTTTTGAAATTGTTTTTAGCATTCATCTACTGTGGTTTTTATTAAGAGATTTTTATTAAATATTCAAATATTATTTATGATATTTTTGTTTTATTTATTATAGTGACTTATTAAATTTTATATATATAGATATATATATTCTTTATTTTTAAATTAAAGTATAATTCTTGAATTTGGTTTTTTTAAAGGTTAAGTTTTCAATCGTAACTTCTTAAATTTGATTTTTTCTTCTAGGCAGAGTTTAGGGGTTATAGATCTTATTATATCTAATCTAACGGTTATATCGGTACTCTTTTCTCTTAGCTTTTTTTTAAGGTATCTTCTTTTAGACTCACCAAAAAAGTAATAGCATCTATCATCATTCTTTTATTCCTCTCTCTTTAAAAATATTAAAAAATATTAAAATAAAAGTATAGTTACAATTGAGGGATTAAAAAAGAAATTACCCATTATTTAATGTGATTAGGGATGTAAAAAATTGACCCGATCTGGTAACATACCTGAAACTCGATCGACTCATAACCTGGTTTGACCCGATAACTCAATGACCCGAACCCGACCTGCACCCGACCGAAATGAACCCGAATTCGACCTATTAATGTAGTAACCGAACCCGACCTGCACCCGACCGAAACGAACTCGAACCCAAATTCGACATGTTACTATAGTAACTGAACCCGACCTACACCCGACCAAAACGAACCCGGACCCGAGACTGACTTGCCAGATAACCAATTTAACCTGACTTGTTTGGACCCGACCTGTTTTGAAACTGACTTGTTCTTGACCCGAACTGATATTGATCTAAACTGATATTGACCTGAACTGATATTGTTTTTTGATTTGCTGATAATGATAATTATCTGACATTTGAAGAAGTTATATTTAATGAATTTAAAATTTTAAAATAAATTAAAAATAATAAGTATTTTTTTATATTTAGTAATAATGTCAAGTATATTGTGAATAAAATAAAGAAGAACAAAAATAAGAACAAGAAGAACAAAGAGATGAGAGAAAGAGGGAGAGTTGTATTATTCTCAAATATAGAATTGTATATCTAATGCCTTCAGTAAATCATCTATTTATAGGCATAAGAAGTACATAATACATTAAACTCTAATTAATAGAGATAATATTCCTAATAATAAATAAATCAAACTCCTTAGATAAAGTTATAATCATGATAGACATCCACATAGATAAATATTCATAACACTCCTCCTTGGATGTCTATGAAGATAATGTGCCTCGTTAAAACCTTACTAAGATAAAAACCCAATGGAAAAAAATCTTTAGTGAAGGAAAAAGAGTACACACATCTTTGATACGCATAATATGTTGCCTCATTAAAAACCTTACAAGGAAAACCCATTGGGACAAAACCTCGATTAAGGGAAAAAGAGTGCAACGCGTATTTACTCCCCCTCATGAAAACATCACAGAAGATCTTTGAATCTTCATATTTCAATCTTGAATATAATCTTCAAATCTTGAAATAGAGTATGCACTAGTGGATAAATCTTCCAAATTATTGCTTGAAATGAATCATCAAATACTATTCTTCTGAAGATCATGAGGGACGAAAACTTTAAAGAGATATTATTGGTGCTTTTAGACCAAGAATATTATCACCATTTTCTCGAGGGCGGAATGGATCTTTGTTTACATTAAGAGATCTAACAACCAAATAGTGATAAACGAATATGCATTATGCATGTAAAGTCTCTTTAAACATTTTTCTGTGTATGCCGATTGCTGCACAAGGATTCCATTGTTAAGGAGATCTCTTCATGAGTCTCAATGAATCACCAACATGCAGAATAAAAACAAAGATAAATCCAGAGCTAAACCTCTTAATAAAATGCTCCAGAAATTAAATCATTCTTATAGCCTTCCGCTGATAAGTATTAAATAGGGCGATTATACCAAATGTGCCCAAAATGTTTTAATCCATAAAAAGATATATTCAATACAATTGAATAATATTCTCGAGAACTTGAATTAACTGCTTCTGACAGTCTAAATCCTTCTAGAAGCTTCATGTAAATGTTGTTATCAAGAGGCTCATACAAATAAGATGTAACAACATCCATTATGCGGAAACTGAGTTATTTCATTTATTGTCAAACTATCTAAAAGTAACTGTGTAAAACCTATGTTTGATTTTGATATAATTAAATCTTTAAGGATCAATTTGAAAAACTTAAAATTGTTTTATAAGTCCCTTAATAAGTTTTAAATCACCAACACTTTAAAATTGATTTGAAAAACTCAAACTCTAAATATTTTCTAAGTGTTCAAAGGCCAAACTATTGAAAATCGTCTAGGTGTATCGATACGCTTCCATCCGTATCAATACCTTTTTACCAAAGTTGGCTACTGTCGGAACTCGTATCGATACGCTCTTCACCTGTATCGATACGCCCTTGTGTAAAAGCCTAAAGAGTTTGAATGGCGTATCGATACGGTAAACCCTCGTATCGATACGATTTTAATAAATTTTTAAATCAAGTCGGTTTAAATATTTTGACCGTTGGTGTCAGTTGGTTGGTAACCAAATTTTAAATAGTCGTTGACCCGTATCGATACGCAAAACCCTCGTACCGATACGGAAATCGACAGTGAGTTTAGTTGAGAAAAAGGTATCGATACGGCCTTTACCGTTTCGATACCCCGTACCGATACACTTACGTGCGTATCGATACCCCTTATTTATTGCACACAACGGCTCTTTCTTTTCTGAGACATGTATCGATACACCTCCCCGCGTACCGATACGCATAGCTGCAGAAGTGCATTTATGGTGGTAAGAGAGGGTTCCAACGGCTCCATTTATGTTCCCAACCACCCATACGGCTAGAAATCAATGAGAAGGTATAAAAGAGACCTCCAAAAGCTCCAGCAACAACTATTGATCCTCAAGAAAACATCCATACATCAAATCCAAGCAATTGTGCAAAAATATCATATTGTCTAGAAACCCCAATTGTAATTTTCATTCTTATCTTGTTCAATTGGGTTGAGTGCTTGTAATTGGGCTACACTTTGTATTGAGAGATACTCTATTAGCCATCAAACTCTTTGTTACCTTGTTGTGATGATTGGGTTAAATTTTGGGTAGAAAATTTAACCGAAATTGTAAGGGTTGCCTTCTTAGCCTAGAAAAGGGGAAGAACAATTAGTGGAATTGTTGCAAATCCTTAGTGAAGCTAAGGTAGTGGATGTAGAGTTCATTTGGAACTTGAACCACTCTAAAATCCCTTGTAAATCTTTTTAATTTGCAATTTCCACCACACAAACTTTAATTTTCTAATTCACCCCCTCTTGGTTCATATCGATCTTTCGATCCACTCAACAATTAGTATCAGAGCCTACCTCTTTGAGGATTAACAACCACAAGAGGAGTTCCTTGGAAGAGTGTGATCATCATATATCAAGAGATGGCTTCAACCCTCGGTTCGGGCATGTATGAGTCTCAATCCACTACAAAGCCTCCCTTCTTTAATGGTGATAACTATTCTTTTTGGAAGAATAGAATGCGTCTCTTCATCAAGTCAAATGACTACCTAGTGTGGGATGTTATTGAAGATGACCATTATATTCCATTGAAGCAAGATGGTGAAGGCAAGATGGTCTTGAAGAAAAAGATGGAGATGAGTGAAGAAGAAAGGAAAAAGATTCAAGTCAATGATAAAGCTCTCCACATGCTCTTTTGTTCTTTCGGTCCGGACATCTATTTTAAGGTCTCATCCATCGAGAGTGCCAAAGAAGTGTGGGACACTCTTGAGACTACCTACGAGGGCACCAACGATGTTAGAGAAACTAAGATTGGAATTCTCAATCTTAGTTATGAGAATTTCAAGATGGAGCCCGATGAGACGGTATCCAAGATGTTTGATCGTTTCTCCAATATTGTCAATGGGCTCAAGGGTTTTGGAGAAATCATACCGGAAGACAAGCTTGTCCGGAAGCTACTCTATTCACTTCCCGAGTCTTGGGATGGGAAGAGAACCACTATCATTGAAGCTAAGAATTTGAAAACTTTAAAGCTTGATGAGCTTGTGGGTTATCTCCTCACTCATGAAATCATGAAGCAAGGAAGGGAAGAAGAGAAGAAGAAAGAAGAGAAAAGGGTAGAGAAGCTTGAGGTTGAGAAGAAGAAGAAGATGGGAATAGCTCTCAAAGCTTCATTACATGAAGAGAGCTCTTCTAGTGAGGAGGATGAACTAGAAGAATTGGCTATGATAGCCAAACAATTCTCACGTTTTATGAGGTCCAACCGGGGAAGAAAAATCCAAAGAAAGATGGACTTCAAAAGCAAGAACAAAGAAGAAGGAAGGGATCCTATCATTTGCTTTGAGTGCAAACAACCCGACCACATACGTTCGGAGTGCCCTTAACTCAAGAAGAAGGGCTTTGAGAAGAAGAAGAAGCTCAAAGCCAAGCTTGCTACTTGGAGTGATGAGGAGTCATCGGAGGATGACGGACAAGAAGTGGCTAACCTTTGCCTCATGGCACTTGAGGAAGATTCCTCCATGGTAACCTCTAACTCATCTACTTTAGACTTTACATATGAAGAAAGTAATGATGCATATGATGAGCTACAAGAGGTCTATGATGAATTAGTTGAGAAATATAAAGAGTCGGTCATTAGGAACAAAAAGATTATTTTGGAACTAAATGAGAAAAATGACTCACTCACTCAAGCTAATTCAAAATTTGAGAAAAAGATATTAGGGTTAAAAGATGAACTAAAATTCTTTCAAGATGAAAATGTTGACCTTAATAATCTTTTGTCTCAATGTAATAGTGAACACCAAAAGGTGTTGGATGAGCTAAATGAGCTCAAAAAGTCTTTGAAAAATGTTGGTAGTGTCAAGCATGAAATAGGTGAATCCTCAAAAACACACCAACCTAAGAAAAAGACTAACTACTACAAACAAGGTAGCTATCCTAGACATAGTAGAGCTAAAAGAATTAGAAGTGTATGGGTTCCTAAGGAACTTGTAAAATCTAACAATATTATTGCTATGTCATCTTGGATTCCTAAGGGAGCCAAGGTTTTGGAAGCTAACACTCATGGACCCAAAATGATTTGGGTACCAAAAACAAAAGCTTATTATCTTTGTTTGTAGGGGGAGCATTGCTACAAGGCCAAAGCACAAAGTCAAAACTCATGGTACCTTAATAGTGGATGCTCAAGGCATATGACCGGAGACAAGAGTAGATTCATGGATCTAAAGCCAAAAAGTGGAGGAGTAGTAACATTTGGTGACAACTCCAAAGGCCACATTAAATGTATTGGCTCCATAGGTAATCACTCTACTATTCTTATTGAAAATGTCTTGTATGTCGATGGTCTTAAACACAATTTATTGAGCATAAGTCAATTGTGTGATAAAGGATTTAATGTTCTATTTGACAAAAATGGATGTAAAATTGTAGACATTAAATCTAATAATATTATGCTCATAGGTCATCGCATAGGGAACATATACATGGTGCATCTAGATGACATTCATACATCTCATGCATGCTTAGTTGCACAAAATGAAAATGATGCATGGTTGTGGCATAGGAAACTAGGACACGCTAGCATAAGTGTTTTAGAAAAACTAGTCTCCCTCAATCTAGTTAGAGGTTTACCCAAGATAAAATTTTCAAATGATAAAATTTGTGATGCATGCTCAAAGGGTAAACAACATAGGTCTTCCTTTAAATCCATTAATGATGTTTCTACAGTAGATGTTTACAACTTATTCATATGGATTTATTTGGGCCAATTAGGACTATAAGCTTGGGTGGTAAGTCTTATGCTTTTGTACTTGTTGATGATTTTTCTAGATTTACTTGGGTTCTATTTTTAAGTACTAAAGATGAGGCTTTGGAAAAATTCATCACATTTTCAAAACTAACCCAAAATGATCTTGAACTTAAAATTTCACATATTAGAAGTGATCATGGAACCGAGTTTCAAAATTTAGGGTTTGAAGATTTTTTAAATGAAAATGGTATTAGCCATAATTTTTCGGCTCCTCGAACTCCTCAACAAAATGGGGTAGTTGAGAGGAAAAATAGAACTTTGCAAGAAATGGCTAGAACTATGCTTTGTGAAAACAATTTACCTAAATATTTTTGGGCGGAAGCCACAAACACCGCTTGCTATATTGTAAATCGAGTAATGATTAGGCCAATTTTAAAGAAAACACCTTATGAGATTTTAAAACCTAAAAAGCCTAACATTAGCTATTTTCACCCTTTTGGTTGCAAGTGTTTTGTTTTAAATAATGGAAAAGACAACTTAGGTAAATTTGATGCAAAAAGTGATTAAGCTATTTTCATAGGTTACTCTTTAACCTCTAAAGCCTATCGAGTATTTAACAAAAGAACTTTAGCAGTAGAAGAATCTATTCATGTTGTATTCGATGATAACCTCATTCCTAGGAAGGATTCTTGTGATGATGATGATATAGGAATCATAAATGCCTTTGATGGAGGACAAACTTCAAAGGAGGATGAGATTCCAACAAAAGAAGAGGACACACAAGATCCACCTCTTGAAGCCTTGAAGGACTTGGCTCTTGAGGAAAAGGAAGTGAGCTACCCAAGGGAGTTGAACTATGTCAAAGATGGTGAAATCTTGGGTGATCCATCCAAGGGGGTAACCACTCGATCTTCTCTTAGATTAATGAACCATGTTGCATTTATCTCATGCATAGAGCCTAAGAATATTAAAGAAGCATTGAAAGATGACTTTTGGATTATGGCTATGCAAGAAGAGTTAAATCAATTTGAGAGAAGTAACGTTTGGACATTAGTTGATAGGCCTAGTAATCAATCTACAATAGGAACTAAATGGGTCTTTAGGAACAAGCTAGATGAGAGTGGTAACATTGTAAGAAATAAAGCTAGACTAGTAGCACAAGGTTACACTCAAGAAGAGGGAATAGATTTTGATGAAACCTATGCACCCGTAGCTAGAATGGAAGCCATTAGGATGTTGCTTGCATATGCATGTTATCATAATTTCAAACTTTTTCAAATGGATGTTAAAAGCGCATTTTTAAATGGTTTTATAAATGAAGAAGTGTATGTGGAACAACCACCGGGTTTTGAAGACTCAAAATTTCCAAATCATGTTTTCAAACTTACCAAAGCTCTTTATGGTTTAAAACAAGCTCCTAGAGCTTGGTATGAAAGACTTTCAAACTTTTTAATTGAAAAAGGATTTGAAAAAGGTAAGGTGGACACTACACTCTTTATAAAAATGTATAAAAATGACATCTTAGTAGTTCAAATTTATGTTGATGATATTATTTTTGGTTCTACTAATGAATGTCATTGTCAAGAGTTTGCTAAGTTAATGCAAGGTGAATTTGAGATGAGCATGATGGGGGAGCTCTCATTCTTTTTGGGACTCCAAATCAAGCAAAAGAAGGATGGCACCTTCATTAACCAAGCAAAATACATAAAGGATATGCTCAAGAAGTTTGGCTTGGAGAATGCAAAGCCTCAAGCCACACCTATGAGCTCATCTACAAAGCTTGACAAAGATGAAGGAGGTAAGTGTGTTGACTCTAAGCTTTATCGTTCTATGATTTGATCATTGTTTTACCTTACCGCAAGTAGACCAGATATCTTGTTTAGTGTTTGCTTGTGTGCTAGGTTTCAAGCTAGTCCTAAAGAGTCTCACCTTATAGCCGTTAAGAGAATCTTTAGGTACCTTAGAGATACTCTTTGTTTAGGTCTTTGGTACCCTAGAGTCTCTACCTTCAACCTTCAGGCTTATTCGGATGCGGATTATGGGGGTTGCAAAATCGATAGGAAAAGTACTTCGGGAACTTGTCAATTCCTAGGTAGTATGCTCATATCTTGGTTCTCTAAGAAACAAAATAGTGTAGCCTTATCTACCACCGAAGCCGAGTACATATCCTTAGGGAGTTGTTGTGCTCAAGTCCTTTGGATGAAGCAACAACTCTTAGATTATGTAATTAAAGTTGAAACCATACCCCTAAAATGTGACAACACTAGTGCAATATGTTTAACAAAAAATCCCATCCAACACTCTAGAACCAAACACATAGAAATAAGACATCATTTCATTAGAGATCATTTCCTTAAGGAAGATGTGGTTATAGAGTATATAGACACCTTAAATCAATTAGCGAACATATTTACAAAACCTTTAGACAAAGAGCGTTTTTGGTCCCTTAGGAGAGAGTTAGGTCTAGCTAGCCTATCTTGACCTTTTAGGACCTCTTTTGTGCTTAAATTTACTTGATCTTGTGAAATGCCATGTTTATGTGTTTAGACTCCTAATTTCATCCATGCCTATAGTTAGGGGGAGTATGCTTCTATTAAAATATGCTTAGAACTGATCATTCATCATTTGCATACTCTTAGGAGTTGTTAAATTCGAGCCTATGGTTGTTCTTAGAACTAAATATACATTTCTGGGTAGAAGGTATCGATACGGATCTACGTGTATCGATACGTGTTCTTCATTCTGTTTCCCAGAATTTATTTTGCTTAAACGGGTATCGATACGATTAAACCCGTATCGATACGGATCCCATCCGTTTCGATACGACTCTCCAACGGGCATTTTTGCAGAAATGACGATTCTACCCCCGTATCGATACACCTTCAGGCGTATCAATACTCGATTGCGCAGACAGCTTTAAATTTGGCTTTTAATGTGTTCAACTTTTACTAAAATTAAAACTCTTCAAAACCTAAAAACCCTAGCCGTTTTTGCATATAAAAGGGCTCTTCCTCCCTCATATTTTCACACCACAACTCAAAATCTAAAAGAGTTTTTGAATCAAGCAAGGCTTTAAGCTCTCTCTCATCACAATTGTGCTAGTTTTTCTTCAATCTCCCAAGTTTCTATCAAGGTAAAATTTCTTTCTTTTCTTTAAATTTTTTTTGTTTTGTTTTTGATTCTTTCTTTTTAATCAAATTTTTGTTCTTCAAAATTTCTTTTTCTTCAAATCTTTATTTTCTTTTTTTTACCTTGGTTTTTAACCAAAATTGAAGAAATCTTTATGCACGATTTCTCTTTTAGATCATGGCACCAAAGGAACAATCAAGGAAGCGATCAAGGGTTTCTCAAACCGGTGAATCATCCACTCTTGGAGCGATTGCACGTCCGAACTATACTTCCATCTATGAGCAATCCTTTGAAGGTCCCACGGGTCTAACTTATTTTCGTCAATTTGAGAATTATAAGATTCGTGCGGAAAGGGTAATATCCATTCCTTTTCTCGACTCGGAGCGTTTTAAGTTTGAATATCTTCCTTTGTTTCGACGTTGGAATTTCATGGATTTCATATCTATTCCCGGTTTTTATTATCGTCTTTTGGTTTTGATTTTCTACACTAATGTCAAATGTATTACTCGTAATGGGGAAGTTGTTGCCATTAGTTCTTATCTCAAGGGAAAGAAATTTATCCTTGATGTTAAATCTATTTGTGAAGTTTTTAAATTAGAGGATGAAGGCCTTGAAGATGAGAATGCTTTGGGGCATGTTCTTAGTGGATCTGTCACCGCCCTAAATGCTCAAGATCGGATCCTCCATTTGATGGTGTCTTGGTGGTTTCGTCCCTCCGGAGGAAAATATTCCACCATCCGTCAAGTGGATGATTTTTGGATCCGTTGCTTCCGTGAGCGAAAGCGCCCAAATCTTGCTCGAATCATGTTCGGGGAAATCGTCTATCTTGTGCAAAATCGTCACACAACTCTCGTCTCATCCTTTACATATGGTACGGTCTTAAGTTATTTCTTTGTTAAAAAGGATATTGATTGCTCCTTTGACTACCCTACTCCCCTCACCGATCCCATTGATGAGCGATCTCTTGCTCGGGCAAAGTTCCAATATTTTAATGGTGAATGGGTACGTCTTGCCGAGCTACCACCCGAGGCCGCCGCCGTTTTTGAAGAACCTCAAGGAGATCAAGCTCCTCAAGCTCCACAACTCTCCATGGATGCTCTCATGACTTACCTCAATGAGCAATTTACCGGGTTGCGCACGGACATGAACACTCGTCTTACCTCCCTTGAAACAACTTTTGATACAAGGATGATGAGTATGGAGAATCGCCTCACATCCCTTGAAAGCGGTCACAATTCTTTGAAAATTTCCATCTCCGCTTTCCATGATGAGTGGCGAAATAGCATGAGGGACAATGATCCAATGGGAATTGATGATGAAGATGACGAAGACGATGAAGATGATGCCTAGACGTTTCTTCTTGCATCTCATGCATCTCATTTAGGATTTTCTATTTTATGCATCTTTGATTTATGTTCTTAGGATTAAGTTTGCTTTATGTTTAAACCTATGCTTTGATTTTCTGTTTTTTTTTTTGGATTTTGAAGTTTGATGCTATGATTAATAATAAATGTTGCTTATTTATACCTTTGCCTATGTTTATGCACTTAATTGTCTCAATATTTTTGATCTAACAAAAAGGGGGAGAGAAACTAGCTCACAATACTTCAAAAATTTTGATTTTAACTCAATGGTTACCAAGCTTATATTAAGGGGAAATCAACTTTGTAAAGTTTTTCAAAGTGTCAAAAATTTTAAGTTAAGTTTTTCAAAGTGTCAAAAATTTTAAGTTTTAGTTTTGTTATATAAAAAAGGGGGAGATTGTAAAACCTATGTTTGATTTTGATATAATTAAATCTTTAATGATCAATTTGAAAAACTTAAAATTGTTTTATAAGTCCCTTAATAAGTTTTAAATCACCAACACTTTAAATCTGATTTGAAAAATTCAAACTCTAAATATTTTCTAAGTGTTCCAAGGCCAAACTATTGAAAATCGTCTAGGTGTATCGATACGCTTCCATCCGTATCGATACCTTTTTACCAAAGTTGGCTACTGTCGGAACTCGTATCGATACGCTCTTCACATGTATCGATACGCCCCTGTGTAATAGCCTAAAGAGTTTGAATGGCGTATCGATACGGCAAACCCTCGTATCGATACGATTTTAATAAATTTTTAAATCAAGTCAGTTTAAATATTTTGACCGTTGGTGTCAGTTGGTTGGTAACCAAATTTTAAATAGTCGTTGCCCCGTATCGATACGCAAAACCCTCGTACCGATACGGAAATCGACAGTGAGTTTAGTTGAGAAAAAGGTATCGATACGGCCTTTACCGTTTCGATACCCCGTACCGATACACTTACGTGCGTATCGATACCCCTTATTTATTGCACACAACGGCTCTTTCTTTTCTGAGACATGTATCGATACACCTCCCCGCGTACCGATACGCATAGCTGTAGAAGTGCATTTATGGTGGTAAGAGAGGGTTCCAACGGCTCCATTTATGTTCCCAACCACCCAAACGGCTAGAAATCAATGAGAATGTATAAAAGAGACCTCCAAAAGCTCCAGCAACAACTATTGATCCTCAAGAAAACATCCATACATCAAATCCAAGCAATTGTGCAAAAATATCATATTGTCTAGAAACCCCAATTGTAATTTTCATTATTATCTTGTTCAATTGGGTTGAGTGCTTGTAATTGGGCTACACTTTGTATTGAGAGATACTCTATTAGCCATCAAACTCTTTGTTACCTTGTTGTGAGGATTGGGTTAAATTTTGGGTAGAAAATTTAACCGAAATTGTAAGGGTTGCCTTCTTAGCCTAGAAAAGGGGAAGAGCAATTAGTGGAATTGTTGCAAATCCTTAGTGAAGCTAATGTAGTGGATGTAGAGTTCATTTGGAACTTGAACCACTCTAAAATCCCTTGTCAATCTTTATAATTTGCAATTTCCACCATATAAACTTTAAATTTCCAATTCACCCCCCTCTTGGTTCATATCGATCTTTCGATCCACTCAACAAACTGTATCCACCATCGAAGAATATATTTTCCTTATAATCAATTTCATGTCTTTGTGAGAATCTTTGTGCAACCAAACGAGCTTATATCTCGTGTTTTCTCCTTTTGATTTCTCTTTCTCACAAAGGCTCATTAATATCCACGAGCTTTACACATTTCAATATACGGGCTATAGACCCAAGTACTTCTCTTTTCGAAAAAGATCTTAGTTTCTCCTCGATTGCCTCTTTTCATATTGGCCAATCATTTCTTTGTTTACATAGTCCAATTGACAATGATTCGTGATCCACATCATCAAATAAAATTTCTAGTGCTATATTGCATGCAAATATATTATCGACGTCGATTTGACTTCAATTCCACTTATTACTAGACATGACATAATCTATTGATATCTCTTTATTATCAGGTACCTGAGTCATGTTAATGTCTCTATTGGAGACCTTTTAATCTCTTCTTGAGATTTTCATAATTCATTGATTCCTCGATCAGACCATCATAACTATAGCTCCTTTCCTTTTTTCGAGAATTGTTATCTTTGGAACCTACTTGTCTACCACGCTATAGGCGTAAGTTAGACTCATTAGCAACTAGAGTTTATCCTTCTGGGAGATCAAATTTAAACGGAGTATTCATAGCTGGTATATGTGACTTAGTCACTCTATTAGGGCCAGCAAAATCATCTGGCAATTGATTTGCTAAATGAATTATCCTTTGAACTTATAGTTCACATTGTTGAGTACGTGGATCAAACTAAGATAATGATAATTCATTCCAATTTATTTCTTTTTCCAACTATTTTATTTTCTCCTCCTAATATTCGAAAAACTGACTCATTAAAGTGATAGTCAGTAAATCGAGCTATAAATAAATTCCCTATCAGAATCTCAAGATGTTTAATTATTAAGGGGAATTTGAATCTGACATATATTCCCAACCTTCTTTGAGAACTCATCTTTGTGCGTTGTGGTGTAGGAATTAGAACATATACCGCACAAAAAAAATCTAAGATGAGAAATATTTGGTTTTGACCAAAAACCATTTGTAATGAGGAGAACTTATGATAATTTGTTGGCTTGATGCAGATTAGTGATACTACATGTAAAATGACATGTCACCAATATTATCAAGATCGATTGTCTTTATAAGGTAATTTGGAAAATGTGCTCATAATTTTATCAACTGAGCAAGTAGCCTCGCAAACACCAAGTTACGGGTTGATAACAAGGATACATATGACCATCTATTCGATGCATCGATTAAAATCGTAAAATATCAAGATGGACTGTAAGAAAGGTGTATGGGCCCACATATATCACATTGTATTTGTTCCAAAAAATTAATAGATTCACAATCTATCTTAGCTGATGATGATTGAATAATCAATTTGCTTTGATAGCAAGTATCACATGAAAAACATTATCTTGAAGAAAATTTTAGTTCTTCAATAATGACCACATGAAAGTGTTAACAAAATTTTGCATCATAATTGAACCGGGATGGCCTAACCGGTCATGCCAAATAATAAAGTTATCAATAAATTTCTGATTTACAATAGCATGAGCTTCAATTTGTACTAATTCTTGTGTAGTACAATATGGATGACAGTGCATATATTTTTTTCAAAATTTTATTATTGCATTGAGTTATACTCGTAATATTGAAATATTCGGCACCCCCTTGACTAATATTCTCAATATATTTCTGCAAATATCTTTAAAACTTAATAAATCTCTTTGCGACTTTGATGAGTATAATGCACTATAAATATGGAATAAAGTTCCATTTAACAATAATACATTTTCTAAGTCGGAGATATCTGTGATATTAGTACTTCCGGATATAGTACTCACAGTATTCTCTTGCATTTTAAATGGGAAAATATGTATAGTTATGCACCTTTCAAAATGCGCTTTGTTTCATTCACTTCGAGGAATGAAAAATATGTGTTTTGTATCATTCACTTCGGGGAATGAAAAATATTAAATAGAGCACATCACATCAAATCGGTTATCTATCAAGGATAAACCCCAAGAACTTATTGCTCTTACCAAGCATTGATATTTTAGTAATTTGAGAAATAATACTCATATTCTTTCCCTTGCATTTAAATGGGAAAATATTTCTTATGCTTAAGTATAGTATGAGTACTTGCACTGTCTGCTAGGCATAAATAGCCACAATTCATTGTATATTTTATTCCGAAAGTAATCATATTCTTCAAAGAATAAATTAACATAAAGCATAAATAAATAATATGTAAAACAAGTTAATATAAAGTAAATTAACATTAATAAATAATAAAATTAACATAAAACAAAATAAATAAAAGATCAATTATTCCCTTTAGAGGTTATAAGGAAAATAAAATAAATGACGAATTATTCCCTTCAAGGGTTATGAAGAAATTAACAATATCCAATTGAGTTGGACTAATAACGCCATAATTATTTTCGCCGTAAACAAAACTTGTTTATATTTTCTTTCATTTATCATTCATGCTTATGGATAAAGTCCATAATACTTTGGCGTTTGACAAGTACGAGACCAATAGTTTGTACCATCATATTGATAACATAAAGATTTTGATATGATATCTATCATTCTTGTCATCCTTATGATCCCACTTCTGGTGGATATAAACATTCTCAAAAGGATCATCTTATCTATGTCTATTTTTATGGCCTCAATCTCGACCACAATTGCTAATGTGGAATTTATTCTTTCCGCTATAAAATATCACATTCACTTCAGGGAATGTAGCAGAGGCCAATAGGTTTTTAAAAATGTTTCACGATATTGTGTCTACAGGACAACATTAATGTGTAAAAAGTAGAGTATGTTTTTCTAACATATCCTCATCAGTGATACTCTGGCACATAATTGAGTTTTATTCACTAACCATATAGTGAATTATCATGTTTGCATTCACTTCAAGGAATGAAACAAATCCACTAATCGCATGGAATAAATATCATGATTGCGTTCACTTTAGGGAATGACATAAATCCAATAATCGCATGGAATAAACATCATGCTCGCATTCACTTCAAGGAATGACATAAGTTCAATAATCGCATGGAATAAACATCATGCTTGCATTCACTTCAAAGAATGTCTCCCATAATTTTTTTTGGATCAAGACGAATTTTCGTAACTTGAAATTGGAAGAAGTCAATAGTCGAGTTTTTCTGACGTAAAAGAATTATTGCTTTAGAGCAAAATCACCATGATTATCGCACTTTAAAATCGTAGTTTAAAGAATAAAAATAAAGTTAGAATTTACCGATATTGGTATTCTCTCAAAGATAATGGAGACATAGTAAATAACCATGACAGCTTCTCATAAGAATCTCGTCTCTTTCCCAGCTATTATATCATGTAAAACTCAAAACACGATTAAAAATATTAACTTTTACCAATAGAATATCATAAACAAATATTGATATTTAATTATAAACTAAATAAATAGAGAAATCTCAATAAACTTACATCAATGATGTTCACACACAATTTTAATTGAAAAGTTATTGGCATGAAAACATTTAATAGAAAACACCAATTGTCCAAGGTTGAAATTGAATTTAAAGTAAATGTAGACAAAAAAAAATAAAATAGAAATATGAGGCACCATATAAAAGACTATCCCTCCATGAAAAATAGGCGCTCGTGCGTATAGTTTGACATATTTTCTTTTACTTTTAATTTAATATTTATAAGTTAAATGTTATTTAACGAATTTAAAATATATAAAGAATTTAATTTGAAATTGAAGATGTGAAAGAAAACGTGAATTTAATATTTAAACTATTTTTATTAATATTTAAACTAAATAATGTGAATTTAATTTGAAAAGGTAGATCAAATAAAGACAGCAATTTAAAATTATGTAATTTATATCGAACATGGTCTTTTCATCTATGTTAATTTGTCCTTTGCTTTGTGAGAAGCAACAAATTCATCTTTGTCCAATGCTCGAATACAATGAAATATACTCCCAAGCTTTTCAACAAAAAAAAATTAAAAACTAAGTTAAAATATAAAGAGAAAACAATCGGTAATTTAAAAAAACAAAGAAAAAAACTTATCTTTGGTTCATCCTATAATCGAGTTCTTTCTAATAACTTCTTTTAGATTCGAACGATGAAGACCTCAGTTGATTAGAGTCTCGTGCTGATAACGTATTGTGAATAAAATAAAGAAGAACAAAAATAAGAACAAGAAGAACAAAGAGATGAGAGAAAGAAGGAGATTTGTATTATTCTCAAATATAGAATTATATATCTTATGCCTTCAGTAAATCATCTATTTATAGGCATAAAAAGTACATAAAACATTAAACTCTAATTAATAGAGATAATATTCCTAATAATAAATAAATCAAACTCCTTAGATAAAGTTCTAATCATGATAGACATCCACATAGATAAATATTCATAACAAAGTATTAATAAATTAACTAATTTAACTTTAATTAAAAGATAAATTGAATGAATAAATATTAAGTGGTAATAAATTATATTTAATTAAAAGATAACTTTAATTAAAAATAATAAAAATAATATTTTAAGTTAATAATAAATAATATGAATAAATTAATGCTAAGTTAATAATAAATAATACTAACTTAACTTAAGATTAAAAATAACTTTAATTAACTTACATTCATTTTAAGTTGAATGAATAAACATTATTAAATTAAATTGTATTTTTAATTAACTTAACTTTAATTTTAAGATAACTTGAAAGATAAATTAAATGAAAATATTTATACTTAATTAACTTAAGTTGATTAATTTTTTTATTTACTTAACACACTTAATTAACTTAAATTAAATAACTTTATAAAAACTTAAATAACTTAAGTTGTTTAAATCTTTATACTTAACACATTGAATATATAAAAACTTAAATAACTTTATCAAAATTGTTGAATATTTAGGTTAATAGGTTTGTGTGTTTAATGCAAATTAAAACAAGGCAAATCCAAACTGTTAATTGATTAAAATTTTTTATTAACTTAACCCACTTAATTAACTTAACTTAAATAACTTTATAAAAACTTAAATAACTTAATTAACTTAAGTTGATTAAATCTTTATACTTAACACATGGAATATATAAAAACTTAAATAACTTTATCAAAAATGTTGAATATTTAGGTTAATAGGTTTGTGTATTTAATGAAAATTAAAACAAGGCAAATCCAAATTGTTAATAAACTTAACTTAATTAACTTAGCAATAATGTTTGTGTTTAACTTTGGATAGAATAAGGCAAACTTACAAATTTTTATTGAAGTCGAAAACAGACTAAGACAAATTTAAAGTACAAAAACTTTGGATAGAATAAGGCAAACTTATATTCAATAATATAGAAGTTTAAACTTACAAACTTTTATTCAATAATATAGAAGTTTAAACTTACAAACTTAATAATCTAAAATTTTCAATCTTTACAAACTGGAACTTTAAACTTACAGAACCCTAAACTTTAAGCTCTCAGATCTTATAACAAAATTTTACAAACATAAAAGCTATAATTTGCTACCAGAAATATCGTCATCGAGCTCTTAAGGTATAAGAAAAAGGGTAACTAAAATTTAAAAAAAATAAACACTAACCTGAAAAAGATTAAACTTCTTAAATGTTCGAGGCCGACTGAAGATGAACTCGGATGTACTTTGAGATGGGTTACATCGAACAGAAGAAGAAGAAGAAGAGCAGATAACAGATTTTGAATAATATATATACATATTGACAAATTCATTGTAAATAATACTTACCCTCCTTTCAACCTCATCCTCAACATAGAGGACAACATACAACTCCTTCAGAAGTTGTAATTTATATCGAGGATCAAGCAAAACAGCAAAAGACAAAATGATCGAGTGATCAGACTAATATTTCTCATACAATTCAAGCATATGTCCTGTCATTGCAGAAATGCGCTCACAAGGATCACTGTGAGCATCATACAACATCTTCTCAATGGCAACAACATTAGCCAAATAGAGGTTAGAAGTGGGATACTTAGAACCAAAAAACAATGTAGTTATTTCAAAAAAAAGGCTCAAGGAAATTACAGATTATTTGAGCAGTTTCCCACTCAGCATCACCAATTAAATCTAAATCATTTTCCCTATTAACAAACAAGTTTATGGCTACTTTAGCATCAATGGCCCTACGAAGCATTAAGTAAGTAGGATTCCATCTAGTAAGGACATCTAATATTAATTTACCAGAAAAAATAGAACCACAATCTTTAACAGCAGACTCAAAGTTACAAAGTCTAACATCAGAAGAATCAATAAACTTAACTATTTCACGCAATTTAATTACAGAAGTGTCAATTACCTTTAAATCTTTTTGAACAATCAAGTTAAAAATATGGGCAGCACACTTTACATGAAAGGACTTACCATTGCATGGAAGGGGAGAAATTGTATGCAAATCATCCTTAAGCTTCTTCACAATTCTCTCATTTGCAGAAGCATTATCAACAATAATGGTAAAGGCTTTTTTCTCAAGACCCCACTCACATATCATTTTTTCACAAACTTATAAATAGACTCGTCATCATGGGGAGGGGGAAAACGTCTAAAATTAAGTATTTTAGATTGAAGTTTCTAGTTATTATCAACATAATTAGCAGTCAAAGCAAAATATGAACGTGAAGTGCAAGCAGACCACCCATTACATGTAAAACATATACGACTAGGAATAGAATTCATAGAATCAATAAGCAATTTTTTATGTTGGTCATGCTTTAACATGCAATGCTTAGTAATAGTATACCTAGAAATATGCTTAACATTAGGATTCAGATATTGATGCAAAACTCTAAGTTTATCATGCTCAACAACACTTAAAGCATAACCATGACAGAGAATAGCTTCAACAAACAATTCACAATATTTTTTCTGATCAAAAGAAATTCTAGTACTACTATTGGCATTTTAGCAAGAAAATCTTTATAACCTTGGCATTTATCAGTATGTCTTTTAGGTGTAGAACAACCAACATAAGAATCATCTTTATAGCTAGCAGTTTTGCAATAATTACATTGCGCAATGACACCATCGTCCTTCTTAATGAAGGTATAGTGATCCCAAACAGGAGAAGTTCTTCTCCCAATGTCCATTGTAGCCCTTCTCGTAGAGGAAAGAGCTACTTCAGACACTTGATCATTTGCTTCCCCTTCAAATAAACAAACCATGAGTTAGTTACTGAAACAAATACAAACATAGTAAAGACTAAAGAAAATAAAAAAGGAATGGAACATACCAGTTTCATCAGGATAGTTCATCTCAAAAGAAACAGAATCCATGGCTAAGTTAAATACTGAAATAAAAACACTGAGCTTTGTTGTTAGACAACTTATATACAGAAAAGAATACACAACAGAACAAAAAACATATATAGCAACAAAACAGAGAAAAGATTAATCCTCATACATGGCGTTGTTACACCAGCTGTTGAGTGGATCGAAATATCGATATGAACCAAGAGGGGGTGAATTGAATTTTTAAGGTTTGTGTGGTGGAAATTGCAAATTAAAAAGATTGACAAGGAATTTTAGAGTGGTTCAAGTTCCAAATGAACTCTACATCCACTACCTTAGCTTCACTAAGGATTTGCAACAATTCCACTAATTGATCTTCCCCTTTTCTAGGCTAAGGAGGCAACCCTTACAATTTTCGGTTAAATTTTCTACCCAAAATTTAACCCAATCCTCACACAAAGGTAACAAAGAATTTGATGGCTAATATAGTATCTCTCAATACAATTTGTAGCCCAATTACAAGCACTCAACCCAATTGAAAAGGATAAGAATGAAAATTACAATTGGGGTTTCTAGACAATATGGGATTTTAGCACAAATGCTTGGATTTGATGTATGGATATTTGCTTTTGGATCAATAGTTGTTGCTGGAGCTTTTAGAGGTCCCTTTATACCTTCTCATTGATTTCTAGCTGTTGTGGTTGTTGCATTCATCAATAGAGCCGTTGGGGATGTTATCTCACCTCCATAAATGCAGTCTGCAACAACCCGTTTCAGAATGCGGGGTACCTGTTTCGAAACGGACTAAAATAGAAAGAGCCGTTGGGTGCATTTAAGAGCCCGTTTCGAAACGTGTTAAAGCCGTTTCGAAACACTTTTGCCACTGTCAAGGGTCGTTTCGAAACAGCCTAAGCTCGTTTCGAAACACCCTAACAGATTCTAAAGAATCAGTTAAAAACTTTACAACGGTCATATTTTCAAATCAGAATGAAGAACCGTTTCGAAACACATGGACTCGTTTCGAAACAGTTTTGCTACTGTCAAGGGTCGTTTCGAAACTGATTGAGCCCGTTTCGAAACACCCTATTGATCTTTGAAAATTCAGTTAAAAAATATTACAACGGTTATAGTTTTCAAATCAAAATGAAGAACCGTTTCGAAACGCTTGAAGCTGTTTCGATACAGGTTCATGTGTTCTAAAGCCGTTTCGATACGCGTTTCGGAACAGGGGTTGGCAGTGATGAAATCGTTTCGAAACGCCTTAGGCCGTTTCGAAACAGGGACTTGAAAATCACTGTTTCGGCTTTAAACACTTAGAAAAATATTTGAAAACTTTGTTTTTAACTTTGGCATAATCTTAAAATCATATGGGGATGTTTTGAGGACTTAAAAATTCGTTTTGACATTTTCAATTTAGTCCTTAGGTTTTTAGTTATATCAAAATTAAAATATTGGTTTCACAATCTCCCCCTTTTTGATATAACAAAACCAAAGTTAGAATTTTTAAGAGTATTGAAAATTTTGAACATATTCTAACTCCCCCTTAATTTAAGATAGGTTTTTAAAGTTTTAAAAATGTTTAACTTTGAAATTCAAGCTTTAAAACTTAAAAACACTTTAAACATTTAAAAACGAATTTTTGTTTTTGGCTCTTAAATTTCTTCTCCACATTTTTGTTAGATCAAAAAGAATAAATAAGGCTCATAGAGAAGACAAAGGATTAGTACCAATAAGCATTAACTAATAAGCAACAATAATATAAATTCATAAAATTAAAATATCCAAAACATAAATCATCATTAAGTTTAAAATATAATCCCAAACAAAAGATCAAAAGCATAGGTTCCTAAAACATAATGAAACATAAAGATGCAATCTTAAACCTAAAATGCATAAATAATATGATATGATATGAAAGTCCTAGGCCTCGTCAGCACCATCATCATCATCGGAAGTCTCATCATCGCTCTTGACTTGAGAACGGTGAAACTTCGTCCATTTGCCATAAAGAGTAGAGAAGGACAAATCCAAGTTTGAGTGGGAAGTCTCAAGAGATAGGAGGCAATCCTCGACATTTTGCAAGCGAGTGTCCATGGCACCAAAACCCGAAGTAATGTGAGTATCCAAGGCATTGAACCGCTCGGTAATGAGAGCCGTAAGAGCATCATTGTTTCCAACTTGAACTTGCGGTGGAGGTGCAACGGGAGGAAGAGGGGCTTCTCTATCAACACGTTCCCAAACATCATTCACATAGCGAAACCCGGACTTGCGAAGAGAGGACTCACCAATCTTGCACTTGCGAGGTTCCGGGGAGTCGTAGGTGCAATCGAGACCGATGGTGCTAAAGATGTGGCTTAAGATCGTGCCATATGTGAAAGATTTCAACTCATTGGTGTCAATAAGCTTAACATTATTGACCATCTCGGCAAAAATGATCTTAGCAACATTAGGGCGCTCACCTCTACGGAAACATTCAAGCCAAAAGTGATCAACTTGACGGATATGAAAGTATTTACCTCCGGAAGGTCGAAGGAACCATGATACCATCAAGTGAAGAAAACGGTCGTGCGCATCCAAAGTAAGTGCCGGACCGGTGTTAGTGCCAAAGTGACGTTCATCCTCAATACCTATATTCTTAAGGGAAAAGGTGGACTCCAAGAGAGCAATATTAACAGTAAACTTTTTCCCTAACATGAAAGATTCAATCCCTACAACCTCGGTCTTGGTTTCATCATGAATAAGACGAGCATTAGAGTAAAAGATGAGTACCATATGTTTGTAGTGAATATCTGGGATGCTCAACAAAGGAAGAAGATCCCATTCACTCAAACGCTCGAGGTAACAAAATAGGAATCGCTCGGAGTTGAGGAAATCGAGATCAATGACATGTTCACGACGAACTTCAAGATCCTTGACATATGTGAAGCGAGCTCGCATCTCGGTAGTTCGAAGGGATTTCCGAAAGAGCAGAGCTAGATTCGTGCGCATGCTCGACTCATCGGTTTGAACCGACTTACGCTTTTTGTTAGCTTGATCCGACATCCTAAAAACATTAAGCAAGCATGTTTTAAAAATCAAGTGTATGCATGGATTTTTAAATTCAATCCAATAAGAAATCCCACTTAGGTTTTTAAAAAAATTAAAACAAAGAAAAAAATTAAAAAAAAACAGTAAAAGAAAATACGACTGAAAAATTTTATATTCGAATCAAAAAAATTGAGATTTTGAAAAAAATTTACAAGATATGGAAAACCCAAACATGAAAACATATAATTTATACAAAAATAAAATTTTCTAACCTAAGATTCGAAAATAAATTGAAAGAAAAAAAAGGGGGAAAATACCTTAGTTTGGGATTTTGGATGAATGGAGAAAAATCCTTGCACAATGTTGATGAAACTTGCTTAGACTTGAGTTTTAGAGAAAAACCCCTCAAGATTTGGTGAAAAACAAAGAGGTTTAGAGGGTTTTTATAGGGAGAAAGTCGGTTTAGGGTTTTAAAGAGTTTGAAGTTAAAGTGACTTTTAACATTTAAAGCCCTAAATAAAGTTGTCCGCGATACCGTTTCGGAACGGTCTGGACCGTTTCGAAACGCGTGCACGAGGGTTTGACTGTTTTGAGACTTGCAGCTGACCGTTTCGATACGGTGTTGACCGTATCGAAGCCCCGTTGACCCGTATCGAAACACGTTTCGATACACCCCTTGGCAGTAGCAAAAACGTTTCGAAACCCTTTGGAGGCGTTTCGAAACGCCCTTCTCTCATACATGAATTTAAGGTATCCGTATCGAAACAGGTTCACCCGTTTCGATACACTTGGGCCTGGAAGTGTAGATGAGGCTCTAAAAGTGCAGAAAAATGATTTTTTCTTAGGCCTAACATGCATAAATGACATGAATGAGCAGGCAAAACATATGCAAACATAAACATACTCTCCCTAGCTATAAGCATGGATGAAATTAGGAGTCTAAACACATAAACATGGCATTTCACAAGATCAAGCAAATTTAAGCACAAAAGAGGTCCAAAAAGGTCAAGATAGGCTAGCTAGACCTAACTCTCTCCTAAGGGACCAAAAACGCTCTTTGTCTAAAGGTTTTGTAAATATGTCCGCTAATTGATTTAAGGTGTCTACATACTCTATAACCACATCTTCTTTAAGGACATGATCTCTAATGAAATGATGCCTTATTTCTATGTGTTTGGTTCTAGAGTGTTGGATGGGATTTTTTGTTAGACATATTGCACTAGTGTTGTCACATTTTAGGGGTATGGTTTCAACTTTAATTCCATAATCTAAGAGTTGTTGCTTCATCCAAAGGACTTGAGCACAACAACTCCCTAAGGATATGTACTCGGCTTCGGTGGTAGATAAGGCTACACTATTTTGTTTCTTAGAGAACCAAGATATGAGCATACTACCTAGGAATTGACAAGTTCCCGAAGTACTTTTCCTATCGATTTTGCAACCCCCATAATCCGCATCCGAATAAGCGTGAAGGTTGAAGGTAGAGTCTCTAGGGTACCAAAGACCTAAACAAGGAGTATCTCTAAGGTACATAAAGATTCTCTTAACGGCTATAAGGTGAGACTCTCTAGTACTAGCTTGAAACCTAGCACACAAGCAAACACTAAACAAGATATCCGGTCTACTTGCGGTAAGGAAAAGCAATGATCCAATCATAGAACGGTAAAGCTTAGAGTCAACACACTTACCTCCTTCATCTTTGTCAAGCTTTGTAGATGAGCTCATAGGTGTGGCTTGAGGCTTTGCATTCTCCAAGCTAAACTTCTTGAGCATATCCTTTATGTATTTTGCTTGATTGATGAAGGTGCCATCCTTCTTTTGCTTGATTTGGAGTCCCAAAAAGAATGAGAGCTCCCCCATCATGCTCATCTCGAATTCACCTTGCATTAACTTAGCAAACTCTTGACAATGACATTCATTAGTAGAACCAAAAATAATATCATCAACATAAATTTGAACTACTAAGATGTCATTTTTATACATTTTTATAAAAAGTGTAGTGTCCACCTTACCTTTTTCAAATCCTTTTTCAATTAAAAAGTTTGAAAGTCTTTCATACCAAGCTCTAGGAGCTTGTTTTAAACCATAAAGAGCTTTGGTAAGTTTGAAAACATGATTTGGAAATTTTGAGTCTTCAAAACCCGGTGGTTGTTCCACATACACTTCTTCATTTATAAAATCATTTAAAAATGCGCTTTTAACATCCATTTGAAAAAGCTTGAAATTATGATAACATGCATATGCAAGCAACATCCTAATGGCTTCTATTCTAGCTACGGGTGCATAGGTTTCATCAAAATATATTCCCTCTTCTTGAGTGTAACCTTGTGCTACTAGTCTAGCTTTATTTCTTACAATGTTACCACTCTCATCTAGCTTGTTCCTAAAGACCCATTTAGTTCCTATTGTAGATTGATTACTAGGCCTATCAACTAATGTCCAAACGTTACTTCTCTCAAATTGATTTAACTCTTCTTGCATAGCCATAATCCAAAAGTCATCTTTCAATGCTTCTTTAATATTCTTAGGCTCTATGCATGAGATAAATGCAACATGATTCATTAATCTAAGAGAAGATCGAGTGGTTACCCCCTTGGATGGATCACCCAAGATTTCACCATCTTTGACATAGTTGAACTCTCTTGGGTAGCTCACTTCCTTTTCCTCAAGAGCCAAGTCCTTCAAGGCTTCAAGAGGTGGATCTTGTGTGTCCTCTTCCTTTGTTGGAATCTCATCCTCCTTTGAAGTTTGTCCTCCATCAAAGGCATTTATGATTCCTACATCATCATCATCAAAGAATCCTTCCTAGGAAGGAGGTTATCATCGAATACAACATGAATAGATTCTTCTACTACTAAAGTTCTTTTGTTAAATACTCGATAGGCTTTAGAGGTTAAAGAGTAACCTATGAAAATAGCTTCATCACTTTTTGCATCAAATTTACCTAAGTTGTCTTTTCCATTATTTAAAACAAAACACTTGCAACCAAAAGGGCGAAAATAGCTAATGTTAGGCTTTTTAGATTTTAAAATCTCATAAGGTGTTTTCTTTAAAATTGGCCGAATCATTACTCGATTTACAATATAGCAAGCGGTGTTTGTGGCTTCCGCCCAAAAATATTTAGGTAAATTGTTTTCACAAAGCATAGTTCTAGCCATTTCTTGCAAAGTTCTATTTTTCCTCTCAACTACCCCATTTTGTTGAGGAGTTCGAGGAGCCGAAAAATTGTGGCTAATACCATTTTCTTTTAAAAAATCTTCAAACCCTAAATTTTGAAACTCGGTTCCATGATCACTTCTAATATGTGAAATTTTAAGTTCAAGATCATTTTGGGTTAGTTTTGAAAATGTGATGAATTTTTCCAAAGCCTCATCTTTAGTACTTAAAAATAGAACCCAAGTAAATCTAGAAAAATCATCAACAAGTACAAAAGCATAAGACTTACCACCCAAGCTTATAGTCCTAATTGGCCCAAATAAATCCATATGGATAAATTGTAAACATCTACTGGTAGAAACATCATTAATGGATTTAAATGAAGACCTATGTTGTTTACCCTTTGAGCATGCATCACAAATTTTATCATTTGAAAATTTTATCTTGGGTAAACCTCTAACTAGATTGAGGGAGACTAGTTTTTCTAAAACACTTATGCTAGCGTGTCCTAGTTTCCTATGCCACAACCATGCATCATTTTCATTTTGTGCAACTAAGCATGCATGAGATGTATGAATGTCATCTAGATGCACCATGTATATGTTCCCTATGTGATGACCTATGAGCATAATATTATTAGATTTAATGTCTACAATTTTGCATCCATTTTTATCAAATAAAACATTAAATCCTTTATCACACAATTGACTTATGCTCAATAAGTTGTGTTTAAGACCATCGACATACAAGACATTTTCAATAAGAATAGTAGAGTGATTACCTATGGAGCCAATACCTTTAATGTTGCCTTTGGAGTTGTCACCAAATGTCACTACTCCTCCAATTTTTGGCTTTAGATCCATGAATCTACTCTTGTCTCCGGTCATATGCCTTGAGCATCCACTATCAAGGTACCATGAGTTTTGACTTTGTGCTTTGGCCTTGTAGCAATGCTCCCCCTACAAACAAAGATATTAAGCTTTTGTTTTTGGTAGCCAAATCATTTTGGGTCCATGAGTGTTAGCTCCCAAAACCTTGGTTCCCTTAGGAATCCAATATGACATAGCAATAATATTATTAGATTTTACAAGTTCCTTAGGAACCCATACACTTCTAATTCTTTTAGCTCTACTATGTCTAGGAAAGCTACATTGTTTGTAGTAGTTAGTCTTTTTCTTAGGTTGGTTTGTTCTTGAAGATTCACCTATTTCATGCTTGACACTACCAACATTTTTAAAAGACTTTTTGAGCTCATTTAGCTCATCCAACACCTTTTGGTGTTCACTATTACATTGAGACAAAAGATTATTAAGGTCAACATTTTCATCTTGAAAGAATTTTAGTTCATCTTTTAACCCTAATATCTTTTTCTCAAATTTTGAATTAGCTTGAGAGAGTGAGTCATTTTTCTCATTTAGTTCCAAAATAATTTTCTTATTCCTAATGACCGACTCTTTATATTTCTCAACTAATTCATCATAGACCTCTTGTAACTCATCATATGCATCATTCAATTCATCATATGTAAAATCTAAAGTTGATGAGTTAGAGGTTACCATGGAGGAATCTTCCTCAAGTGTCATAAGGCAAAGGTTAGCCACTTCTTGTTCGTCATCCTCCGATGACTCCTCATCACTCCAAGTAGCAAGCTTGGCTTTGAGCTTCTTCTTCTTCTCAAAGCCCTTCTTCTTGAGTTGAGGGCACTCCGAACGTATGTGGCCGGGTTGTTTGCACTCAAAGCAAATGATTTGATCCCTTGCTTCTTCTTTGTTCTTGCTTTTGAAGTCCATCTTTCTTTGGATTTTTCTTCTCCGGTTGGACCTCATAAAACGTGAGAATCGTTTGGCTATCATAGCCAATTCTTCTAGTTCATCCTCCTCACTAGAAGAGCTCTCTTCATGTAGTGAAGCTTTGAGAGCTATTCCCATCTTCTTCTTCTTCTCAACCTCTAGCTTTTCTACTCTTTTCTCTTCTTTCTTCTTCTCTTCTTCCCTTTCTTGCTCCATAATCTCATGAGTAAGGAGAGAACCCACAAGCTCATCAAGCTTTAAAGTCTTCAAATTTTTTGCTTCAATGATGGCGGTTCTCTTCCCATCCCAAGATTCGGGAAGTGAATAGAGTAGCTTCTGGACAAGCTTGTCTTCTAGTATGATCTCTCCAAAACCTTTGGCCCATTGACTATAGTGGAGAACCGATCAAACATCTTGGACACCGTCTCATCGGGCTCCATCTTGAAATTCTCATAACTAAGATTGAGAATTCCAATCTTAGTTTCTTTAACATCGTTGGTACCCTCATAGGTAGTCTCAAGAGTGTCCCACACTTCTTTGGCACTCTCGACGGATGAGACTTTAGAATAGATGTCCGGACCGAATGAACAAAAGAGCATGTGGAGAGCTTTGTCATTTACTTGAATCTTTTTCCTTTCTTCTTCACTCATCTCCACCTTTTTCTTCAAGATCATCTTGCCTTCACTATCTTGCTTCAATGGAATGTAAGGGCCATCTTCAATGACATCCCACACTAAGTAGTCATTGGACTTGATGAAGAGACGCATTCTATTCTTTCAAAAAGAATAGTTAGCACCATTGAAGAAGGGAGGCTTTGTAGTGGATTGAGACTCATACATGCCCGAACCGGAGGTTGAAGCCGTCTCTTGATATTTGATGATCACACTCTTCCAAGGAACTCCTCTTGTGGTTGTTAATCCTCAAAGAGGTAGGCTCTGATACCAATTGTTGAGTGGATTGAAATATCGATATGAACCAAGAGGGGGTGAATTGGATTTTTAAGGTTTGTGTGGTGGAAATTGCAAATTAAAAAGATTGACAAGGAATTTTAGAGTGGTTCAAGTTCCAAATGAACTCTACATCCACTACCTTAGCTTCACTAAGGATTTGCAACAATTCCACTAATTGCTCTTCCCCTTTTCTAGGCTAAGGAGGCAACCCTTACAATTTTCGGTTAAATTTTCTACCCAAAATTTAACCCAATCCTCACACAAAGGCAACAAAGAATTTGATGGCTAATATAGTATCTCTCAATACAATTTGTAGCCCAATTACAAGCACTCAACCCAATTGAAAAGGATAAGAATGAAAATTACAATTGGGGTTTTTAGACAATATGGGATTTCAGCACAAATGCTTGGATTTGATGTATGGATATTTGATTTTGGATCAATAGTTGTTGCTGGAGCTTTTAGAGGTCCCTTTTATACCTTCTCATTGATTTCTAGCCGTTGTGGTTGTTGCATTCATCAATAGAGCCGTTGGGGATGTTATCTCACCTCCATAAATACAGTCTGCAACAACCCGTTTCGGAACGCGGGGTACCTGTTTCGAAACGGACTAAAATAGAAAGAGCCGTTGGGTGCATTTAAGAGCCCGTTTCGAAACGTGTTAAAGCCGTTTCGAAACACTTTTGCCACTGTCAAGGGTCATTTCGAAACAGCCTAAGCCCGTTTCGAAACACCCTAACAGATTCTAAAGAATCAGTTAAAAACTTTACAACGGTCATATTTTCAAATCAGAATGAAGAACCGTTTCGAAACACATGGACTTGTTTCGAAACAGTTTTGCTACTGTCAAGGGTCGTTTCGAAACTGATTGAGCCCGTTTCGAAACACCCTATTGATCTTTGAAAATTCAGTTAAAAAATATTACAACGGTTATAGTTTTCAAATCAAAATGAAGAACCGTTTCGAAACGCTTGAAGCTGTTTCGATACGGGTTCATGTGTTCTAATGTCGTTTCGATACGCGTTTCGGAACAGGGGTTGGCAGTGATGAAATCGTTTCGAAACGCCTTAGGCCGTTTCGAAAAAGGGACATGAAAACCATTGTTTCGGCTTTAAACACTTAGAAAAATATTTGAAAACTTTGTTTTTAACTTTGGCATAATCTTAAAATCATATGGGGATGTTTTGAGGACTTAAAAATTCGTTTTGACATTTTCAATTTAGTCCTTAGGTTTTTAGTTATATCAAAATTAAAATATTGGTTTCACACCAGCACCCAAGGTCCTTTAAAAAACAACTCCCTTTAACACCAGTAGCATCGCAGGACGGGTTTCTAGCCTTTTATACTCGAATTAATCCACATGCAACACAAAGCATACATACAAACAGAAATCATACATGCAACAAAAACATAACTTGCAAAAGAAACATGCAAAACACAGAAACAGAAACCATACTTGCAACAGAAATATTGACAGATATATACAAATAATAACAAAACAGAAACATGCAAAACATAGAAACATGCAAGCATATATATAAAACACAGAAACATACAAAACACGGAAACATTTATACAAATAAGGGTCAGAGGAAGAACATATACCCTAAACCCACACGCGGAAGTGGAAGAACACTCTTGCAAAACCCAGAAATGATCCTGAGATCAAAAGAGAACACATTTAGTAAAAAGACACATTAAACAACTAAATGATTAAAGAAAAATGAAAGAGATATGATGAACTTACCGAAAGAGAGATGAAGAATACGAACAACCTGGACAGTGGAATGAGAAGGGTTATATGTAGAACTAATGTTTTGATATAATAATAGAAAAATGTTTTGTACTAATTTGAAAAGAATTTAAAACTTGGTTTTAAGTTCAAACAACTTGAAATTATGTTTGAGGTATTTTAAAAGGTTTTTGGCAATGTTTTTACTAATTTTAAAGAGCCAAACTTGACTTTTCAAGCTACCTGTACCGATACGGTCCAACCAGTATCAATACCATTTTGCCCAGTTTGGTAACTGCCAAAACCCGTATCGAAACAGGCTTGGTCGTTTTGATACGGTGAGGGATCGTTTCGATACGCCAGGTAAGTGTACTGATCCCCTTTTAACAACCCAACGGCTATTTTCCCAATGGTCATTTAAATGTGAAACCGTACCGATACGCCTAGGCTGGCTAGAGCCCAACGGCTAGTTTCTGATGAAGGTCGTACCGATATAGGTCCAAGCGTATCGATACGGAAGGCTGCAGAACAACATTAATGAAGGGAAATAAAGTTCTTAACGGTTCCAAATCATCCCCAATGGCTAGTAACGGCTATAAACTCATCAAGGAGTATAAAAGGGACCTCCGAGCATCAAGAGATGGCTAATGCTCATATTGTCAATCAACAAATGATTAAATATTGTCTTAGTGCCTAAATTGTCAATTCTTGTATAGACAAACACTTGTGAGCCAAAATTGTCAAATTTGCTCAAGTGTTTTAGGTTTTGGGTGAGTGCTAAATTGTGCAAACAAATACCTATTAGAGGGATTTAAGTTTGCTTATTGTTTCTCTTTGTAAAAGAGGGTTTTGATTAAGGCTTTGGGTAGAAAGCTTGATCGGTGTAAAGGGTTTCCTCTTAAGCCTAGAAAAAGGGACGAATCAATAGTGGATTGATTGGAAATCCTTAGTGAGGAGCTAAGGTAGTGGATGTAGACCTTGGTTAGAAGGTTGAACCACTATAAATCATTGTGTCAATTATCTTTTTAGCTTCCACAACCCTTCCACCCAAAAATCCACCTCTCCGCCACTTAGTGAGCCATATCGGTTGAACAAATCGAGCTCCTCACAACTCAACAATTGGTATCAGAGCTTGGCTCAATCAAAGAGGATTCAAATCCTATTGAGAAGATCCGGCAAGCTCGATCACTATTTCATCAACCAGCTCAAATGGCACAATCAATCGACAAACCGCCTTTCTTTGACGGAACCCACTATGCCCACTGGAAGACGAAGATGAAGTTCTTCATCAAGTCTAGAGACTACAAGCTATGGGATATAGTTGAAGATGGTTCGTTCGTGCCTCAAAGAAGCAAAGCGGAGTGGAGTGCCGACGATCGCAAGAAGATGGAGCTTAATTGCAAAGCCTTGCACATCTTGTTTTGTGCTTTTGGCCCAACCATCTATGAGAAGATGTCTTATTGTGAGAGTGCCAATAAGGTATGGGACAAGCTTGAAGTCACATACGAGGGAACCGATGAAGTCAAGGAGACCAAGGTTGGGCTCCTAACCTTAGAGTATGAGAACTTCAAAATGGATCCGGAAGAGAACATCGAAAAAGATGTTTGATAGGTTCTCCACTATCACCAATGGTCTCAAAGGCTATGGAGAAGCCATCTCGGAGGAAAAGCTTGTTCGAAAGCTCATCTACTCACTTCTCGAGTCTTGGGACTCAAAGAGGACCGCCATCATCAAAGCCAAGAATTTGAAGACCTTGAAGCTTGATGAACTCATGGGGTCACTCCTTACTCATCAAATCATGAAGAAGAATAAAGAAGATGAGAAGAAGAGGGAAGAAATTAGAGCTATGGGAGAGAAGAAAATCAAAGGGCTAGGCATCAACGCAAGTGTTGTGGCTCTCAAATCCTCCACTTGCCATCATGTCTACTCAAGTGAAGAGGAGGATAAAGATGAAGAGATAGTTCTTCTCTTCAAGAAGTGTGCCACGTTCAAGAAGAAAGCCTTGAGAGAGCTTGAACGAGAATCCAAGAAAAAGGAGAGGGCAAGCACTTCAAGCCATAAGAAGAAGGCACAGGTGGCTGCTTGGAGTGATGAGGACTCCACCGACGATGAACAAGCCAACCTTTGCCTTATGGCCATCGAAGAAGATTCAAGGGTAACTTATAATTCATCTACTTCATGTTCCTACTCTTTTGATGAATTACAAGATGCCTATGATGATTTGGTTTTAGAGTTTAAAAATCACATTTTGAAAAACAATAAATTGATTTCAAAGTTAAAATTCAAAATGATTTGATTTCTAAAACCAAACTTGAACTTGAAGCAAAACTCGAAGAGTTTGAATTAAAATGTTTCGATTTACAAAATTTGCTTCAAAAAGTTCAAGAAGAAAAAGATTTGATTTCCAAAGAGCTTGAAAAGAAAAAAAAATGGAAAATCAAATTTTTATGTAAGACAATCTAGTGCCCTTAGATTTGTAAAAGGAAAATGTTTTAGAAGTGTTTGGGTCCCAAAAGGACTAACCACTTCAATTAAAAAGGATGACATTGAAAAATGGAATCCTAAGGGGACTAAAATTTGTGCTACTAATGTTTATGGATCCAAAGCAATTTGGATACCAAAAATTACTTGATTGTCTTTTGCTAGGTGTGATGGAGATGTTCAACAAGTCATACATTGAGGGGGAGCTCCATGCACACAAGGAAGAACACTTGAAGAAGGAAGGCTTCACATCCTCCCTTGAGTTCAAGTGTTGGTAAAAATCTAGTTGCTTTTGATTTTATTTGATTTATTTTTATTTATGTCAACTAGATGATCATTTATGTTGGACTAATATTTTTGATGATGCTTTGAGTAAGGAGGAGCCATTTTAAAACCAAATTCTTAATTTTGTCAAAAAAATTCCTCTCTAGTTATTTTGAACTTAATGTTTTAAATTCTTTTTGATATAACAAAAAGGGGGAGAAATGGTTTGAAAAATTGAATTTTCAAATGAATAAGAGGGGAGCTTTAATTTGATTTCATATCTTTAATCTCTTATTCACCTTTTTAAACTTAAAGGGGGAGAATCCCAAACAATTTTTCAAGTTAGTTTTATTATATCAAAAAGAGGGAGATTGTAGAACTAATGTTTTGATATAATAATTGAAAAATGTTTTGGACTAATTTGAAAAGAATTTAAAACTTGGTTTTAAGTCCAAACAACTTGAAATTATGTTTGAGGTATTTTAAAAGGTTTTTGGCAATGATTTTACTAATTTTAAAGAGTCAAACTTGACTTTTCAAGCTACCCGTACCGATACGGTCCAACCCGTATCGATGCCTTTTTGCCCAGTTTGGTCACTGTCAAAACCCGTATCGAAACAGGCTTGGCCGATTCGATATGGTGAGGGATCGTTTCGATACATCTGGTAAGCGTACCGATCCCCTTTTAACAACCCCAACGGTTATTTTCCCAACGGTCATTTAAATGTGAAACCGTACCGATACGTCCTCAAGCATATCGATACGCGTAGGCTGGCTAGAGCCCAACGACTAGTTTCTGATGAAGGCCGTACCGATATGGGTCCAAGCGTATCGACACGGAAGGTTGCAGAAAAGCATTAATTAAGGGAAATAAAGTCCTTAACGGCTCCAAATCATCCCCAACGGCTAGTAACGGCTATAAACTCATCAAGGAGTATAAAAGGGACCTCCAAGCATCAAGAAATGGCTAATGCTCATATTGTCAATCAACAAATGATTAAATATTTTCTTAGTGCCTAAATTGTCAATTCTTGTATAGATAAACACTTGTGAGCCAAAATTGTCAAATTTGCTCAAGTGTTTTAGGTTTTGGGTGAGTGCTAAATTGTGCAAACAAATACCTATTAGAGGGATTTAAGTTTGCTTATTGTTTCTCTTTGTATAAGAGGGTTTTGATCAGGGCTTTGGGTATAAGGCTTGATCGGTGTAAAGGATTTCCTCCTAAGCCTAAAAAAGGGGACGAATCAATAGTGGATTGATTGGAAATCCTTAGTGGGGAGCTAAGGTAGTGGATGTAGACCTTGGTTAGAAGGTTGAATCACTATAAATCATTGTGTCAATTATCTTTTTAGCTTCCACAACCCTTCCACCCAAAAATCCACCTCTCCACCACTTGGTGAGCCATATCGATTGAACGAATCGAGCTCCTCACAACTCAACAATTGGTATCAGAGCTTGGCTCAATCAAAGAGGATTCACATCCTATTGAGAAGATCCGGCAAGCTCGATCACTATTTCATCAAGCGGCTCAAATGGCACAATCAATCGACAAACTGCCTTTCTTTGACGGAACCCACTATGCCCATTAGAAGACAAAGATGAAGTTCTTCATCAAGTCTAGAGACTACAAGCTATGGGATATAGTTGAAGATGGTTCGTTCGTGCCTCAAAGAAGCAAAGCGGAGTGGAGTGCCGATGATCGCAAGAAGATGGAGCTTAATTGCAAAGCCTTGCACATCTTGTTTTGTGTTTTTGGCCCAACCATCTATGAGAAGATGTCTTCTTGTGAGAGTGCCAAGGAGGTATGGGACAAGCTTGAAGTCACATACGAGGGAACCGATGAAGTCAAGGAGACCAAGATTGGGCTCCTAACCTTAGAGTATAAGAACTTCAAAATGGATCCGGAAGAGAACATCGAAAAGATGTTTGATAGGTTCTCCACTATCACCAAAGGTTTTAAAGGCTATGGAGAAGCCATCTCGGAGGAAAAACTTGTTCGAAAGCTCATCTACTCACTTCCCGAGTCTTGGGACTCAAAGAGGACCGCCATCATCGAAGCCAAGAATTTGAAGACCTTGAAGCTTGATGAACTCATGGGGTCACTCCTTACTCATCAAATCATGAAGAAGAATAAAGAAGATGAGAAGAAGAGGGAAGAAATTAGAGCTATGGGAGAGAAGAAAATCAAAGGGCTAGGCATCAACGAAAGTGTTGTGGCTCTCAAATCCTCCACTTGCCATCATGTCTACTCAAGTGAAGAGGAGGATTAAGATGAATAGATAGTTCATCTCTTCAAGAAGTGTGCCCCGTTCATGAAGAAAGCCTTGAGAGAGATTTAACGAGAATCCAAGAAAAAGGAGAGGGCAAGCACTTCAAGCCATAAGAAGAAGGCATATGTGGCTACTTGGAGTGATGAAGACTCCACCGACGATGAACAAGCCAACCTTTGCCTTATGGCCATCGAAGAATATTCAAGGGTAACTTCTAATTCATCTACTTCATGTTCTTACTCTTTTGGTGAATTACAAGATGCCTATGATGATTTGGTTTTAGAGTTTAAAAATCACATTTTGAAAAACAATAAATTGATTTCAAAGTTACAAATTCAAAATGATTTGATTTCTAAAACCAAACTTGAACTTGAAGCAAAACTCGAAGAGTTTGAATTAAAATGTTTTGATTTACAAAATTTGCTTCAAAAAGTTCAAGAAGAAAAAGATTTGATTTCCAAAGAGCTTGAAAAGAAAAACAATTTTGGAAAATCAAATTTTTATGTAAGACAATCTAGTGCCCTTAGATTTGTAAAAGGAAAATGTTTTAGAAATGTTTGGGTCCCAAAAGGACTAACCACTTCAATTAAAAAGGATGACATTGAAAAATGGATTCCTAAGGGGACTAAAATTTGTGCTACTAATGTCTATGGATCCAAAGTAATTTGGATACCAAAAATTACTTGATTGTCTTTTGCTAGGTGTGATGGAGATGTTCAACAAGTCATACATTGAGGGGGAGCTCCATGCACACAAGGAAGAACACTTGAAGAAGGAATGCTTCACATCCTCCTTTGAGTTCAAGTGTTGGTAAAAATCTAGTTGCTTTTGATTTTATTTGATTTATTTTTATTTATGTCAACTAGATGATCATTTATGTTGGACTAACATTTTTTATGATGCTTTGAGTAAGGAGGAGCCATTTTAAAACCAAATTCTTAATTTTGTCAAAAATTTTCCTCTCTAGTTATTTTGAACTTAATGTTTTAAATTCTTTTTGATATAAAAAAAGGGGGAGAAATGGTTTGAAAAATTGAATTTTCAAATGAATAAGGGGGAGCTTTAATTTGATTTCAAATCTTTAATCTCATATTCACCTTTTTAAACTTAAAGGGGGGAATCCCAAACAATTTTTCAAGTTAGTTTTATTATATCAAAAAGGGGAGATTGTAGAACTAATGTTTTGATATAATAATTGAAAAATGTTTTGGACTAATTTGAAAAGAATTTAAAACTTGGTTTTAAGTCCAAACAACTTGAAATTATGTTTGAGGTATTCTAAAAGGTTTTTGGCAATTTTTTTACTAATTTTAAAGAGCCAAACTTGACTTTTCAAGCTACCCGTACCGATACGGTCCAACCAGTATCGATACCTTTTTGCCCAGTTTGGTAACTGTCAAAACCCGTATCGAAACAGGCTTGGTCGTTTTGATACGGTGAGGGATCGTTTCGATACGCCAGGTAAGTGTACTGATCCCCTTTTAACAACCCCAACGGCTATTTTCCCAATGGTCATTTAAATGTGAAACCGTACCGATACGCCTAGGCTGGCTAGAGCCCAACGGCTAGTTTCTAATGAAGGTCGTACCGATATGGGTCCAAGCGTATCGATACGGAAGGCTACAGAACAACATTAATGAAGGGAAATAAAGTTCTTAACGGTTCCAAATCATCCCCAACGGCTAGTAACGGCTATAAACTCATCAAGGAGTATAAAAGGGACCTTCGAGCATCAAGAGATGGCTAATGCTCATATTGTCAATCAACAAATGATTAAATATTGTCTTAGTGCCTAAATTGTCAATTCTTGTATAGACAAACACTTGTGAGCCAAAATTGTCAAATTTGCTCAAGTGTTTTAGGTTTTGGGTGAGTGCTAAATTGTGCAAACAAATACCTATTAGAGGGATTTAAGTTTGCTTATTGTTTCTTTTTGTAAAAGATAGTTTTGATCAAGGCTTTTGGTAGAAAGCTTGATCGATGTAAAGGGTTTCCTCCTAAGCCTAGAAAAGGGGACGAATCAATAGTGGATTGATTAGAAATCCTTAGTGGGGAGCTAAGGTAGTGGATGTAGACCTTGGTTAGAAGGTTGAACCACTATAAATCATTGTGTCAATTATCTTTTTAGCTTCCACAACCCTTCCACCCAAAAATCTACCTCTCCACCACTTGGTGAGCCATATCGGTTGAACGAATCGAGCTCCTCACAACTCAACATCATAGGATCTGAAGAGGTTAGTGGAGAATATGAAGAGATTTGGGAATTAAGGATTAGGGTTTGTGTGAAACAAATATTTTAATTTTGATATAACTAAAAACCTAAGGACTAAATTAAAAGTCAAAACGAATTTTAAGTCCTAAAAATATCCCCATATAACTTTTATATTATGCCTAAGTTAAAAGCATACTTTTCCAATTATTTTTCTAAGTGTTTCAAGTCAAAACAGTGGTTTTCACGTACCCGTTCCGAAACGGCCTCAAGGCGTTTCGAAACAGTTTCACCACTGTCGACCACCGTTCCGATACGAGTATCGAAAAACTTGGAAGCGTTTCGAAACGGCTCGCCTCGTTTCGAAACTGTTCTTCATGTTGGATTTAAAAAGGGGTTAAATTATTTCAAATATTTCAGATTTTTAAATATATAAGGGGTGTTTCGAAACGGCATATGCCCGTTCCGAAACGACCCTTTGACAGTAGCCATTCCGTTTCGAAACGGATCAATACCGTTCCGAAACAGGGGCTAGGTTTCAGTTTGAAAAATATGACCGTTGTATGTCTTAACTGATTTTATCAAAACCGTTAAGGCGTTTCGAAACGGTCTAGGACCGTTCCGAAACGACCCTTTTACAGTGGCAAAACCGTTCCGAAACGGCCCTAAGGCGTTTCGAAACGGGCTCTTAAATGCACCCCAACGGCTCTTTCTATTTTAGTCTGTTCCGAAACAGGTTTCCCGTGTTCCGAAACGGGTTGGTGCAGACAGCATTAATGGTGGCAAGAGAGGGTTCCAACGGCTCCATTTATGTTCCCAACCACCCAAACGGCTAGAAATCAATGATAAGGTATAAAAGGGACATCCAAAAGCATCAGCAACAACCATTGAACTTCAAGCAAACATCCAAACATCAAATTCAAGCATTAGAGCAAAAATCCCAAATTTGTGTAAAATCCCAATTTGTGTTCTTCATTCATATTTTGTAAAATTGGGTTGAGTGCTTGTATTGGGGCTATCATTTGTATTGAGAGATACCTAATTAGCCTACAAATTCCTTTGTTCTCTTGTGTGAGGGTTGGGTTGATTTTTGGGTAGAAAAATCAACCGATATTGTAAAGGGTTGCCTCCTTGTCCTAGAAAAGGGGAAGATCAATTTAGTGAAATTGTTGCAAATCCTTAGTGAGACTAAGGTAGTGGATGTAGAGTTCATTTGGAACTTGAACCACTCTAAATTCCTTGTCCTTCAATTTTAAATTTGCCAATTTCCACTACAATCCTTCAAATTTCCAATTCACCCCCCCTCTTGGTAAATATCGATCTTTCGATCCACTCAACAATTGGTATCAGAGCTTAACTCTTTGAGGATTAACAACCACAAGAGGAGATCCTTGGAAGAGTGTGATCATCAATATATCAAGAGATGGCTTCAACCTCCGGTTCCGGCATGTACGAGTCACAATCAACCACTAAGCCTTCTTTCTTCAATGGTGACAACTACTCCTTTTGGAAGAACAAAATGAGGCTATTCATCAAGTCAAGTGACTACCTTGTATGGGATGTCATTGAGGATGGGCCATACATTCCATTGAAGCAAGATGGTGAAGGCAAGATGGTGTTGAAGAAGAAAGCCGAAATGAGTGAAGAGGAGAGGAAGAAGATTCAAGTCAACGATAAAGCTCTCCACATGCTTTTTTGTGCTTTCGGTCCGGACATCTATTCAAAGGTCTCTTCCATTGAAAATGCCAAAGAAGTGTGGGACACACTTGAGACCACTTATGAAGGCACCAATGATGTCAAGGAAACTAAGATTGGACTTCTCAATCTTAGTTATGAAAATTTCAAGATGGAGCCCGATGAGACGGTGTCAAAGATGTTTGATCGATTCTCCACAATTGTCAACGGGCTAAAGGGCTATGGAGAGATCATACCAGAAGACAAGCTTGTCCGGAAGCTACTCTATTCACTTCCCGAAGCTTGGGATGGGAAGAGAACCGCCATCATCGAAGCAAAGAACTTGAAGACATTAAAGCTTGATGAGCTTGTGGGTTCTCTCCTTACTCATGAGATCATGAAGCAAGGAAGGGAAGATGAGAAAAAGAAAGAAGAGAAAAGAGTAGAGAAACTTGAAGTTGAAAAGAAGAAGAAGATGGGAATAGCTCTCAAGGCTAAAGCTTCACAACTTGATGAGAGCTCATCTAGTGATGAGGACGAACTTGAAGAATTGGCTATGATAGCCAAACGATTCTCACGATTCATGAGGTCCAACCGGGGTAGAAAAATCCAAAGAAAAATGGACTTCAAGAGCAAGAGCAAAGAAGAAGGAAAGGATCCCATCATTTGCTATGAGTGCAAACAACCCGGCCACATCCGTTCGGAGTGCCCTCAACTCAAGAAGAAGAGCTTTGAGAAGAAGAAGAAACTCAAAGCCAAACTTGCTACTTGGAGTGATGAGGAGTCATCGGAGGATGACGAACAAGAAGTGGCCAACCTTTGTCTCATGGCACTTGAGGAAGATTCCTCCTTGGTAACCTCTAACTCATCTACTTTAGATTTTTCATATGAAGAGTTAAATGATGCATATGATGAATTACAAGAGGTATATGATGAATTAGTTGAGAAGTTTAAGGAGTCGGTCATTAAAAACAAGAAAATCATTTTAGAGCTAAATGAGAAAAATGACTCACTCACTCTAGCTAATTCTAAATTTGAGAAAAAGATTTTAGGATTAAAAGATGAACTTAAATTCTTTCAAGATGAAAATGTTGATCTTAATAATCTTTTATCTCAATGCAATAGTGAACACCAAAAGGTGTTAGGTGAGCTAAATGAGCTCAAAAAGTCCTTAAAAAATGTTGGAAGTGTCAAACATGAAATAGGAGAATCATCTAGAACACACCAACCTAAGAAAAGGACTAATTACTACAAACAAGGTGGCTACCCTAGACATAGTAAAGCTAAAAGAATTAGAAGTGTATGGGTTCCTAAGGAACTTGTAAAATCTAATAATATTATTGCTATGTCATCTTGGATTCCTAAGGGAACCAAGGTTTTGGGAGCTAACACTCATGGACCCAAAATGATTTGGGTACCAAAAACCAAGGTTTAATATCTTTGTTTGTAGGGGGAGTATTGCTACAAGGCCAAAGCACAAAGTCAAAACTCATGGTACCTTGATAGTGGATGCTCGAGACACATGACCGGAGACAAGAGTCGATTCATGGATTTAAAGCCAAAAAGTGGAGGAGTAGTAACATTTGGTGACAACTCCAAAGGCCACATTAAAGGTATTGGCTCCATAGGTAATCACTCTACCATTCTCATTGAAAATGTCTTATATGTCGATGGTCTTAAACATAATTTATTGAGCATAAGTCAATTGTGTGATAAAGGATTTAATGTTTTATTTGATAAAAATGGATGCAAAATTGTTGACATTAAATCTAATAATATTATGCTCATAGGTCATCGCATAGGAAACATATACATGGTGCATTTAGATGACATACATACATCTCATGCATGTTTAGTTGCTCAAAATGAAAATGATGCATGGTTGTGGCATAGGAAGCTAGGACATGCTAGCATTAGTGTTTTGGAAAAACTAGTCTCTCTAAATCTAGTTAGAGGTTTGCCCAAAATTAAATTTTCAAATGACAAAATTTGTGATGCATGCTCTAAGGGTAAACAACATAAGTCTTCCTTTAAATCCATTAATGATGTTTCTACTAGTAGATGCTTACAATTAATTCACATGGATTTATTTGGGCCAATTAGGACTATGAGCTTGGGTGGTAAATCTTATGCATTTGTGTTAGTTGATGATTTTTCTAGATTTACTTGGGTTCTCTTTTTAAGTACTAAAGATGAAGCTTTGGAAAAATTCATCACATTTTCAAAATTAACCCAAAATGATCTTGAACTTAGAATTTCACACATTAGAAGTGATCATGGAACCGAGTTTCAAAATTTAGGGTTTGAAGAATTTTTGAATGAAAATGGTATTAGCCATAATTTTTCGGCTCCTCGAACTCCTCAACAAAATGGGGTAGTTGAGAGAAAAAATAGAACTTTACAAGAAATGGCTAGAACTATGCTTTGTGAAAATAATTTACCTAAATATTTTTGGGCGGAAGCCACAAACACCGCTTGTTATATTGTAAATCGAGTAATGATTAGGCCAATTTTAAAGAAAACACCTTATGAGATTTTAAAATCCAAAAAGCCTAACATTAGCTATTTTCACCCTTTTGGGTGCAAGTGTTTTGTTTTAAATAATGGAAAAGACAACTTAGGTAAATTTGATGCAAAAAGTGATGAAGCTATTTTTATAGGTTACTCTTTAACCTCTAAAGCCTATCGAGTATTTAACAAAAGAACTTTAGTAGTAGAAGAATCCATTCATGTTGTATTCGATGATAACCTCCTTCCTAGGAAGGATTCTTGTGATGATGATGATGTAGGAATCATAAATGCCTTTGATGGAGGTCAAACTTCAAAGGAGGATGAGATTCAACCAAAAGAAGAAGACACACAAGATCCACCTCTTGAAGCCTTGAAGGACTTGGCTATTGAGGAAAAGGAAGTGAGCTACCCAAGGGAGTTGAACTATGTCAAAGATGGTGAAATCTTGGGTGATCCATCCAAGGGGGTAACCACTCGTTCTTCTCTTAAATTAATGAACCATGTTGCATTTATCTCATGCATAGAGCCTAAAAACATAAAAGAAGCATTGAAAGATGACTTTTGGATTATGGCTATGCAAGAAGAGTTAAATCAATTTGAGAGAAGTAATGTATGGACATTAGTTGATAGGCCTAGTAATCAATCTACAATAGGAACTAAATGGGTCTTTAGGAACAAACTAGATGAGAGTGGTAACATTGTGAGAAATAAAGCTAGACTTGTAGCACAAGGTTACACTCAAGAAGAGGGAATAGATTTTGATGAAACCTATGCACCCGTAGCTAGAATGGAAGCCATTAGGATGTTGCTTGCATATGCATGTTATCATAATTTCAAGCTTTTTCAAATGGATGTTAAAAGCGCATTTTTAAATGGTTTTATAAATGAAGAAGTGTATGTGGAACAACCACCGGGTTTTGAAGATTCAAAATTTCCAAATCATGTTTTCAAACTTACCAAAGCTCTTTATGGTTTAAAACAAGCTCCTAGAGCTTGGTATGAAAGGCTTTCAAACTTTTTAATTGAAAAAGGTTTTGAAAAAGGTAAGGTGGACACTACACTTTTCATAAAAATGTATAAAAATGACATTTTAGTAGTTCAAATTTATGTTGATGATATAATTTTTGGTTCTACTAATGAATGTCATTGTCAAGAATTTGCTAAGCTAATGCAAGGTGAATTTGAGATGAGCATGATGGGGGAGCTCTCATTTTTTTTGGGACTCCAAATCAAGCAAAAGAAGGATGGCACCTTCATCAACCAAGCAAAATACATAAAGGATATGCTCAAGAAGTTTGGCTTGGAGAATGCAAAGCCTCAAGCCACTCCTATGAGCTCATCTACAAAGCTTGACAAAGATGAAGGAGGTAAGTATGTTGACTCTAAACTTTATCGTTCTATGATTGGATCTTTGCTTTACCTTACCGCAAGTAGACCGGATATCTTGTTTAGTGTTTGCTTGTGTGCTAGGTTTCAAGCTAGTCCTAGAGAGTCTCACCTTATAGCCGTTAAAAGAATCTTTAGATACCTTAGAGACACTCATTGTTTAGGCCTTTGGTATCCTAGAGACTCTACCTTCAACCTACATGCTTATTCGGATGCGGATTATGGGGGTTGCAAAATTGATAGGAAAAGTACTTCGGGAACTTGCCAATTCTTAGGTAGTATGCTCATATCTTGGTTCTCTAAGAAACAAAATAGTGTAGCCTTATCTACCACCGAAGCCGAGTACATATCCTTAGGGAGTTGTTGTGCTCAAGTCCTTTGGATGAAACAACAACTCTTAGATTATGGAATTAGAGTTGGAACCATACCCCTAAAATGTGACAACACTAGTGCAATATGCTTAACTAAAAATCCCATCCAACACTCTAGAACCAAATATATTGAAATAAGGCATCATTTCATTAGAGATCATGTCCTTAAGGAAGATGTGGTTATAGAGTATGTAGACACCTTGAATCAATTAGCGGACATTTTTACAAAACCTTTAGACAAAGAGCGTTTTTGGTCCCTTAGGAGAGAGTTAGGTCTAGCTAGCCTATCTTGACCTTTTAGGACCTCTTTTGTGCTTAAATATGCTTGATTTTGTGAAATGCCATGTTGATGTGTTTAAACTCCTAATTTCATCCATGCTTATAGTTAGGGGGAGTATGTTTATGCCTACATATGTTTTGCCTGCTCATTCATGACATTTATGCATGTTAGGCCTCTTATAAGATCATTTTTCTGCATTTTTAGAGCCTCATCTGCACTTCCAGGCCCAGGTGTATCGAAACAGGTGAACCCGTTTCGATACGGATACCTTAAATCAAGTTCTGAGAAGAGGGCGTTTCGAAACGCCTAATAGCGTTCCGAAACGTTTTTGATTCTGCCAAGGGGGTGTATCGGAACGCGTTCCGATACGGGTCAAAGAGAGTTTCGATACGGTCAACTGCGTATCGAAACGTTCTGTTTATGGTTTTAAAATGGTCAAAACCCTAGCCGCCCGTTCCGAAACGGTCTTGACTGTTCCGAAACGGCATCGCGGATTGCTATATCTAGGGCTTTTAATGATACAAATTTACTTTTTTTATCAAACTCTAAAACCCTAAACCGCCTCCCTCTCTATAAATACCCTCTCAAACTCCTTGATTTTCACCAAATTGTGAGGGGTTTTAATCTTCAACTCAAGTCTAAGCAAGTTTCATCAATCTTGTGCAAGGATTTCTTCAAAATCATCCAAAATCCCAAACTAAGGTATTTTTTTCAATTTTTCTCTTTTCTTTCAATTCATGTTCGAATCTTAGGTTAGAAAATCTTATTTTTGTATAAATTATACGTTTTTGTTGTGGGTTTTCAAAATCTTGTGAAAATTTTTTTTAAATCCCAAAATTTTTGATTCGAATATAAAATTTTTCAATCGTTTTTTTTACTGTTTTATTTTAATTTTGTTTTCAAAAACCTAAGTGGGATTTCTTATTGGATTGATTTTAATTATCAATGCATACACTCAATTTTAAAACACTTGCTTAATGTTTTTAGATGGCGGATCAATCGAACAAAAAGCGCAAGGCCGTTCAATCCGGTGAATCGAGCATTCGTCCGAATCTCACTCTGCTTTTTCAGAAATCCTTCAAAACTTCGGAAGCACGTGCTCGCTTTGCTTATGTCAAGGATTTCGCGGTTCGTAAGGAACGTGTTATCGATCTTGAATTCCTCAATTCCGAGCGATTCCTTTTTCGTTATCTTCCTCGTTTGGATGAGTGGAATCTCATGGATTTCTTGAGCCTTCCGGATGTTTGCTACAAAAATATGGTACTCATCTTTTACTCTAATGCTCACTTTCTTTATGATGAGTCCAAAACCGAGATCATAGGGATTGAGTCATCCTTGCTAGGCAAAAAGGTTGTTATAAATGTTAAACTTTTAGAGTCTGCTCTTAAACTTAAAAATGAGGGTCTTGAGGATGAACGCCACTTTGGCACTTTCACCGGCTCTTAACCTTGATGTGCATGATCGTGTTCTTCACTTAATGGTCTCTTGGTTTATTCGCCCTTCCGGCGGTAAATATTCCCATATCCGTCAACGAGATTATTTTTGGTTAGAGTGTTTCCGTAGGGGTGAGCGCCCAAATGTCCCTAAGATCATCTTTGCCGAGATTGTCAATAATATCAAGCTTATTGACACAAATGAGTTGACATCCTTCACTTATGGCATTGTCTTGAGCGCCCTATTTCACCATCTCGGTATTGATTGTACCTACGACTCTCCGGAACCTCGCAAGACCAAGATAGGTGAATCATCCCTTCGCAAGTCCGGGTTCCATTATGTGAATGGTATTTGGGAAAGAGTTGATAGAGAAGCGGATCCTCCTCTTGTTGCTCCTCCACCGCAAGTTCAAGCCGCGAACAATGATGCCCTCACGGCTTTCCTTACCGAGCGTTTCAATGCCTTGGACTCTCGGTTCGATGCTTTGGACACTCGCATTACTTCGGGCTTTGAAACAATGGGCAATCGTTTGTCGAATGTCGAGGATCGTCTTAGTTCTCTTGAAACTTCTCATTCCAACTTGGATCTCTCCTTCTCCACTCTCTATGGGCAATGGACGAAGTTTCAACGTTCTCAAGCCAAGGACGATGACGATGAGGATGACGAGGATGATGATGACGAGGCTTAAGATCTTCATATCATATCATATTATTTATGCTTTTTAGGATTTAGATTGCATCTTATGTTTTATCATGTTTTAGGACCTATGCTTATGGTTATTTTATTTTGGGATTTTGTTGTTCGAATTATATTGAACTTAATGTTTTGAATTATGTTTTGGATATTTTGATTATGAATTTATGGTTGCTTATTCTTGCTTATTGGTACTAATCTTTTATCTTCTCTATGAGCTTATGTTATTCCTTTTGATCTAACAAAAAGGGGGAGAAGAAATTTAAGAGCCACAACACTAAAATTCGTTTTTAATTTTTAAAAGGTTTAAACTTCAAATCAAAATTATTTTAAAAACCTATCTTAAATTAAGGGGGAGTTAGAATATTTTCAAAACTTTCAAAATTCTCAAAAATTCTAACTTTGGTTTTGTTATATCAAAAAGGGGGAGATTGTGAAACAAATATTTTAATTTTGATATAACTAAAAACCTAAGGACTAAATTAAAAGTCAAAACGAATTTTAAGTCCTAAAAATATCCCCATATAACTTTTATATTATGCCTAAGTTAAAAACATACTTTTCCAATTATTTTTCTAAGTGTTTCAAGTCAAAACAGTGGTTTTCACGTACCCGTTCCGAAACGGCCTCAAGGCGTTTCGAAACAGTTTCACCATTGTCGACCACCGTTCCGATACGAGTATCGAAACACTTGGAAGCGTTTCGAAACGGCTCGCCTCGTTTCGAAACTGTTCTTCATGTTGGATTTAAAAAGGGGTTAAATTATTTCAAATATTTCAGATTTTTAAATATATAAGGGGTGTTTCGAAACGGCATATGCCCGTTCCGAAACGACCCTTTGACAGTAGCCATTCCGTTTCGAAACGGATCAATACCGTTCCGAAACAGGGGCTAGGTTTCAGTTTGAAAAATATGACCGTTGTATGTCTTAACTGATTTTATCAAAACCGTTAAGGCGTTTCGAAACGGTCTAGGACCGTTCTGAAACGACCCTTTTACAGTGGCAAAACCGTTCCGAAACGGCCCTAAGGCGTTTCGAAACGGGCTCTTAAATGCACCCCAACGGCTCTTTCTATTTTAGTCCGTTCCGAAACAGGTTTCCCGTGTTCCGAAACGGGTTGGTGCAGACAGCATTAATGGTGGCAAGAGAGGGTTCCAACGGCTCCATTTATGTTCCCAACCACCCAAACGGCTAGAAATCAATGATAAGGTATAAAAGGGACATCCAAAAGCATCATCAACAACCATTGAACTTCAAGCAAACATCCAAACATCAAATTCAAGCATTAGAGCAAAAATCCCAAATTTGTGTAAAATCCCAATTTGTGTTCTTCATTCATATTTTGTAAAATTGGGTTGAGTGCTTGTATTGGGGCTATCATTTGTATTGAGAGATACCTAATTAGCCTACAAATTCCTTTGTTCTCTTGTGTGAGGGTTGGGTTGATTTTTGGGTAGAAAAATCAACCGATATTGTAAAGGGTTGCCTCCTTGTCCTAGAAAAGGGGAAGATCAATTTAGTGAAATTGTTGCAAATCCTTAGTGAGACTAAGGTAGTGGATGTAGAGTTCATTTGGAACTTGAACCACTCTAAATTCCTTGTCCTTCAATTTTAAATTTGCCAATTTCCACTACAATCCTTCAAATTTCCAATTCACCCCCCCCCCCTCTTGGTAAATATCGATCTTTCGATCCACTCAACAGTTTGTATATCAGGTTTTAGGGTTTGTGAATTATGGATTAGTGTTTATGGTTTACAAGTCAATGATTAGGGTTTAGATATTGAGGATTATGGTTTAATGTTTATATATTAGAGATTAGAGTTAAGGGATTGGGGACTAAGGATAATGGTTTATGGTTTAGGGATAAGTTTTAAGGTTTGGTGTTTAGGTTTTATGGCACATGAGTTTAGGGTTTGGAATGGTTCAGGGTTTAGGGTAAAACAGAATTGAATTGGGGTTTAAGGTTTGAAGGATTGAAAAGATGGAAGTGGAAGAACACAAGGTTTGTTCTTGAGAAAAAAAAGGTTTTGATCGAGAACAAACAATTTTTTGGTGGACTAAGGTGTTTGTATAGGATCTGAAGATTGGAAAGTGGATGAACAAGGAAGAACTTGGTTAAAAACCAAGAGTTTGATCGAAAAGATGAGAATTTTTTGGGAATTTCGTGTTTTTAGAGGAGTGAGAAAACAAGAGAATATTTTGGCAGAGTAACGGTAAGAGTTGAATAATGAAAACTGAGGGGGTGAGGGTCTATTTATAAGCACTATTCCGGGTCAAAAGATCCATGCGTTATTATACGGGTCGCACCTTTTAATACGAGTCTTGCTCCGGAAGCACTCGTAGTTTAATTTCTTTCATTTTGGTCATTTTTTCTGTGAAATTGAGCAGACAATTTTGTTTTATTTTAAATTTGGTTATTATTCCAATTTTAAGGTTTAGGGTTTGGGTTTAATTTAGGGTTTGGAGTTATAATTTAGTGTTTTCTTTTCAATGCTTAAATTTAATATTTCATTTTAGGGTTTAGGGTTATGTTCAAGCATTTTTATTTTGATTATTGTTTCAATTTTAGGGTCTAGGGTTTAATTTAGTGATTTATTTTTTAGATTTAAAGTTTGAGGTTTTGATTTAGGGTTTCATTTTTAGGGATTAATGTTTTAATTTAGGGTTTAGAATTTTTAATTTATGGTTAATATGTTTTTAGGGTTTAGGGATTTTATTTAGTGTTTTATTTTATGGTTTATGGTTTTAAATTAGGGTTTTGTTTTAATTATTTATGGTTTTAGGGTTTAGTATTTAATTTTTAGGTTTATGGTTTGAGGTTTACATGTTTAGGGTTTAAAGGTTTAAGGGTTTATTGATAGTTTCGAATAAATGTTTTATTTTTAGTGAACTAAGCTTATCTTTAGGGTTTAGGGTTCATGGCTTAGTGTTTAGTATTTTGATTTATGGTTTTGATTTTATTTTATGGTTTCTTTTTATGGGTTTAGGGTTTCTTTTAATGGGTTTAGGGTTTTTGTTTTAGTTTAGTGTTTTGAATTAGGGTTTGGTTTCATTATTAGTGAACTAAGCGTACCTTTAGGGTTAAGTGTTTAGGGTTTATTGTTAGGGTTTAGGGGTTTACTTTTAATTACTTTTATTTTGGGTTTTCTTTTTATGTGTTTAGGGTTTACGATTTCTTTCTATGGGTTTATGGTTTTTGTTTTACTTTAGTGTTTTGAATTAGGGTTTGGGGTTTAAGTTTGATTATTAGTGAACTAAGCTTACCTTTATGGTTTAGTGCTTAGGGATTAGGTGTTTACCTTTTATTGACTTTATTTTGGGTTTCCATGTTATGAGTTTAGGATTTAGGGTTTTTTATGGGTCTAGCATTTAGGGTGCCTTTTTATGGTTTTGTTTTAGTTTAGTGTTTCAAATTAGGGTTATAGGTTTAGGTTTCATTTTTGTTTAGAGTTTAATGTTTTGATTAGGGTTTCATTTTAGAATATATATAATATATTAGTATATTATATATGGATAAATATTCTATACACAGTCGGTGGAAAAGTTTCCACTAGTACCTTAGTTTTAGGGTATAGGGAGTTAGTTTAGGGTATAGGGTTTAGGGGTTTAGGTGTAGGGGTTAAAATTTAAGGATAGTTGTTTCAATTTATAATTTAGGGTTTATAGGTTAAAACCTAAATCCTCACCATATTACCCTAAAAACTAAACCCTAACATATAAACCCTCAATTATAACCTTAAACCTTAAATTGAAACAATTATCCCTAAATTCTAAACCCCTACACCTAAACCCCTAAACCTTATACCCTAAACTAACTCCTTATACCCTAAAACTAAGGCGCTTGTGGAAACTTTCAGTTTCCACTGCCAGTGTATAGGATATTAATCCATTATATATATGTATGTAAAATGTATTTATGTATGTATAAACCTTAAACCCTAAAAATAAAAACCATAATCCATATATGTATATATATATAATGCATGTAAGTATGTATGTATATATGTGTATCAATTTATGAACCTTGAACCCTAAACTCTAAAGATAAAAACTCTAATCCATATATATATATAATGCATGTAAGTATGTATGTATAAATATATGTATCAATTTATGAACCCTAAACCCTAAATCATAATCCCTATTTCCTAAACCTTAAACCCTAAAAATAAAAACCCTAATCTATATATATAACGCATGTAAGTATGTATGTATAGATGTATGTATCAATTTATGAACCCTAAACCCTAAAAATAAAACCATAATATAAATAATACATGTAAGTATGTGTGTATCAATTTATGAACCCTAAACCTTAAACCCTAATATCCAAACCATAATCCTTAAACCATAAACCCTAATCCCTAATCCATGTATGTTTGTATATATGTATAATGATTAAAAGTGTGTATGTATCAATGTATGAACCCTAAACTCTAAACCTTAAACAATAAACCCTAAATCATAACCCATAAACCCTAACCCTAATTCTTTTTGGTGTTATGTATGCATGATGTATGTATGTAGGAATGAGAAACACTAAACCCTAAATCATAATCACTAATCCCTAAACCATAAACCATAAACCATATAAACATATGTATAATATACGTATGTACCAATGTATAAACTCTAAACCCTACCCCAAACCATAAACCCCAAAACACTAAACCATATTCCTATCTGTATGTACGTATAATGTATTAATATTATGTATGTTAAATCCTAATCCCTACACAATAAACCCTAAACCTGAATGAACCCAACCTGAAAGAAAACCGATATGAAATTACCCGAACTGAAATGAACTCGACCTGAAACGAAACCGACCTGAAATGAACCCAACCTAAAACGAAACCGACTTGAAATGAACCCGACCTAAAACGAAACCGACCTGAAATCAACCCGAACCGAAATTAACCCGTCAATTAACCGTTTTGGCCCGACCTGAAATGAAACGACCTAAAATGAATCCGACCCGAAATGAACCTGGCCTGAAATGAACCCGACCTGAAATGAACCCGACCCGAAATGAACCCCAACCGAATCGAGTCAAAACAAAAAACGACCTGAAATGACCTGTAACTGATTTGACCCGACCTGACAGAGCCCGACCTAAAACCCAACTGTTGACCTATTTTTACATCCCTAAATGTAATACATCGTCCATTAAATGACTGTTAAATTGAACTAATTAAAAAAAGAAATTACCGATTAATTTAATGTGATACATTGTCCTCTAAATGGCAGTTAAGTGGAACTAACTGTTACCGTTACCGTTTTGTAATAAAATAAAAAATTTAATTGTTATTTTGTAATTTTTGAAAGTTTAATTATTAAATTAAATTCTTAAACAAAATTCAGGGATGTACTAATTAAAAAGCGGAATTAGATCTATAAAGTGTCTTTGCGCAGTAGAATTGGGCAAGTAAAGAAATTTCAGTCTGCATCTCCTAATTTTCCCGCCATGGAAGTCGACTCGCTAGACCAGCTGCAGAGGAAACAATCTACTTACCTCTCTTTTGTAAGTTATTTCTACCTTTCAATTCAATTCTTTTTTCGGTAATTTCCCAAAATCTCTTCAGAAAGTTAACCCCCTTTCTCTTTGGGTTATAGGATGAGAATTTCGAGATTCAGAAGGAAGTTTACAGAGGCCAACAGTACAGTCAAATATACTTTGCTCGTCTTCACATGATGAGAACTTTACTTTATTCCCTTGTTCCCAACTGGAAATCCCATCTCTCTGGTAACCTCTCTTTTATATATAGCATATTTCCGGGGGCAGAAACTGTTTTTTTTAAGTTTAATTTGCTAATATGGTACCTTTGCTCTGCTTTTTGTGGGTTTTGGTTTTTTAGTAAGCTGCAGCTTTAGCGGCTAAAAGATACCGGCATTTCAAATGAGTTAGTAGTTTGATTGAGTTTTAGTTTGTACAGTTTGTACAGTTTTAGGGCTAGAGGAAGGCAAAGAATGCATCATCGTTGGGACTCTTTACAAGCATATGAAACTCAAACCCTGTATCCTTGATGAGTACTCTAAGGAGGTAATATGTTGTTAATGGATGTAGTTCAACCCATTGGTTTTATTTCATTTTGTATATTGAAATCTATATCGTGAATTCAATGTTGTTTGACTTTAAATGTTCTTTATATAATATTTTATAATCTACAGAGATCTGTTGCCCCTCTTGTAAAACCCCATAATTTTATGCATCAAGATGACTATTTGGTTTTGGAAGACGAAAGCGGAAGAGTTAAGCTTGGTGGGACTATGCTTTCACCCTCTGTTTACGTAACAGGTCTGTATTGCCATCAGTTGACTATAATTTCTGGAGTTTCTGTTCATAATTGACTTGTTTGTCAGCCCATTGGAAATGAATGCATTTATTGCAATTGGTTACTTGAAAGTGTTGTTTACAGATTACCTTTAAAGCGTTATCAAACTATTGATTGTGTTCATGCCCTTCAGATTCTAGATTTTTATCATATGAGCTTGTTGAGAGCCTCGAGTATTTGGCTTGTTCCATTCAATTTTGCTCATTCTAACATTTTTGAAGTTTTATTTTCTTTTCTTCCACTTCTTTTTAAACATATGCTTCTACAACCTAGAAAATCATGCAAATGAGTGATAACCAATAACTTTTGTTTAGTTTTATATTTTCACTCGTCATAACATATTGTCCATCGCATCAGCTAATGAAATGTATGCCTTCAAACATTATTCTAATGACGCATGTGGATTTTGCACTTACATAATGCATTTGATAGGTGTTGTTGTTGCATTGCATGGAAAGGAAACCAGTGCAGGAGCCTTCTTTGTTGAAGATGTTCTCGAAGCTGGCTTACCACCTCAAATTGAGCGACCACTGAAATCAAGTATGATCTGATTGCCCCTGCCTCCGAAATTTATGTTCTTAGTTCTAAAGTTGCATCTTCCCTCTATAGAAGCCACTTCTCTGTTGGGTATAATCATTCATATCTTACCTAGTCTGAATAAAGCATTTGTCCCTGGTTAAATTAATACTAATATCTAATATGCTTAGAAATGTCAATTCACCATGTATAAAGTAAAAGATGTAGTCACTTTGACTGTGACATGGAACGACACATTGGTCTTGAAAGAATTCATGCATTAAAGCTGCAAATTTCTACAGATTCATAATGTGTTTTTCATTCATCTAGAGTTGATAGGTAGAGCTCTCTTTCTCTCTCAATCTATGTATCTATCTTAACCGGAGATAAAGGACATGAGATATTTTAAGCATGTCTAAGTAATCCCGAGAAGTTATGCCTTGTTTTGTCTCATGTTTATTATTACGGCTTTTTGTTGTACTTTTTGAAAGTGTCAATTTTCTCTATTTATTCATCGAAATAATGGGTTTGAGTATTGAGAATGGTAGGAAAACAATTAGCTTGATAACATATTGTTAAACATTTTCTTAACTTAAATTTTCATACTTAATTTGTCTCACGAAACTTGCGCTTTCATTTTATCTAAGTAGACATAGGCTGTATCTTTAAGTTTGGCCTTTCTCTGTCTGTAAACAAGGCCTCAAAGTCTTACAATTTTAACTGTGGACAGGAGAAGACAAGTATGTTGTTTTTGTTTCTGGGCTTAGCATTGGGAAAAGCTCTTCTAATCCCCTTCAGTTTCAGCTTCTTGTTGATCACATAACAGGGCATCTAGGAGATGAGGAGGTTCTTGTCAATTTTATTATATTATTCTTTTTACAAAACATTTTACCACATCGTCAACCATTACAGTTGGCTGACTTAATAATATTGATGAATAGGAGCAAGGCCTTGCAGCAGAGATAGTTCATCTTGTGATTGCTGGGAACTCTGTTGAAGTTTCTCGTGGACTTCTTAATGGACAAGTAAAAACTTTATCTTTTTTTCCTTAATCTATTACTATGGAAAGACTGTCTGCATTATCCTTCTCTGTCATAAAGTGATTATATTAAAAAAAATGGGCTTTTTTCTTCAGGATCTCTCTTCAGAGTTGTTTGACAGTAATAATAGTCTCATTGTGGATTGTGGATATAGCACTGACCTCCTTTCAAAATTCTCTAATAACCATAAGTTTTGCATCATTCCCTTCTCCCACTTTTAAAGAAAATAATATTTTTTACGTTTAACTAAATATTTCCAGGCATAGGTCTTGCTGTTGTAATAACTCCATATGACATGAACAATAAAATCACCATTCTTGATAGGGGATATTTTTAAAATCCTGAATGCATCTTACAATGATATTTGGATGATAACCTTTGGGCAGAATTTAGCTTCAAAGGATCAGTCAAGGTTGTCTGAGCCATTTAAAGAGTTGGACATTCACTTGACTCAGGTTTTTCTTCTCACCATTTTATGATCATCAGTTTAAGGTTAGCTTCTTGTAATTCCATACTGTTCTTGTTGGTTATTCATTTTCACCTATGTTCAGATTGCTGCAAATTTGCCATTGGATATCATGCCTGGATCTAGTGACCCTGCAAATTTTTCCTTGCCTCAGCAGGTTTGGTTTTCACTATATGTGTTGAGAGTGCATACATTACAATTGCATTTGTATCGTCCTAATATCCTTCTCCTTTCAGCCTTTGAACAGGTGCCTTTTTCCAGGGTCAGCAACTTATAACACTTTTAGGTCCTGCACAAATCCTCACTGTTTTGAGCTTGATAACATCAGGTAATACATGGATATTGTACATTGTAAGTGGCTCAGCCTAAATAGATGTATGCTGATTGCTCAGTTGTGCTCCTTTATTTTCAAGATTTCTTGGAACATCAGGTCAGAACATAGATGATCTCACTAAGTACTCAGAGGCAAAGGATAGACTTGACTTTTTGGAAAGGACTTTAAGATGGAGGCATCTGGCACCAACAGCACCAAATACTCTTGGTAAAAGACATATATGTTATTATATTTGTGCCTTTGTGCATTTAGTCATTTTTATACACAATGTTGTCAAGGCGTGCGCCTATGCCTTAGCATTATTCAACAAAAGCACGTTAGGCCCCTTCACGCTAAGCCCATTTGATCAGGTGCACGCCTAGGTGTGCTTTTTTTTTTGTAAGGCAATATCATAAAAAAGGCCCGCCTGATTGAATTTCTCTTTACTTTCTTTTATTTTTCACCTTTTTCTTCATTTGATCTACATTTACTTGTCTGAAAAGCATAATTTCGGAATCTATACTTGGTAATATTTGAGCATTCAACAAGAAACATTGACCTTAAGGAAATCATACATTTTGACCAATATAAAAAGGATTAATATCCTATACACTGGTGGAGTTTCCACAAGCGCCTTAGTTTTAGGGTATATGGAGTTAGTTTAGGGTATAGGGTATAAGGTTTACGAGTTTAGGTGTAGGGGGTTAGAATTTAGGGATAACTGTTTCAATTTAAGGTTTAGGGTTATAATTTAGAGTTTATAGGTTAGGGTTTAGTTTTTAGGGTAATATGGTGAGGATTTAGGTTTTAACCTATAAACCCTAAATTATAACCCTAAACTTTAAATTGAAACAACTATCCCTAAATTCTAACCCCTACACTTAACCCCCTAAACCCCTATACCCTATACCCTAAAACTAACTCCCTATGGCGCTTGTGGAAATTGGAAGTTTCCAACGCCTGTGTATAGAATATTTATCCATATAAAAATTGCATGTTTTGTATAAACTAGACTCCACTTTAGAGTTTATCATATATCGTATGCTATATATATACATGTATTATACAAAAAATAATGCATATACATATTGCACTTTACTTCACACAAGCTAGTGGTTATTTTAGGCCTTGGGCCCTTGACAACATTGTTTATATGTGAACTTGTTTGTTAGTTTGGGAATTGAGAGGCTTAGCACCCATCAGTAAGTTGTATAATCTTCAAAATAAAAAAGGAAAAGGAAAAAAAAAAAACTTTATGTAGAAAGGCTCCTGGTTTTGTAACTTAAAGATTGATCTTGAGAAATGACAACATTAACATGCTTCAGATTTTGAGTTGAAATGATAATTTTTTGGTTTTGTTACTGCCTGACACAGGTACATCAATTGTTGACTGCTTTTTTCTGTCTAACAGGATGCTATCCTTTCACTGATCGGGATCCCTTCCTAATTGATCGCTGTCCTGATGTTTACTTTGTTGGTAATCAGGAAAAATATGAAACTCGCTTGGTAAAAGGTGATTACCTATTGAAAATTACCTTTCAAGCAAAAGAAACAGCTGAAGCAGCATCCTTATTTTATTACGTAGCCATTTAACTCTACATACTATTAACCAATGCAGGGTTGGAAGGGCAATCAGTAAGACTTATTTTCATTCCTAGGTTCTGCGAAACAGGACTTGCTGTTGTGGTAAGTGTTTGTCACCTTCCAAGATGTTGAAACTAGGAAATGAAGTTACCATGTTTGTATTAGTTTGAGGAAATGCATATTTGTTATTCGTTTACCTAAGACTTAGCTACCATCGTGGAAATGGGGGTTTATTTCATTCCTACAGCATGAACAATATCTTCAATCTATTATATGGTGTAATATTACTTTACAAGCAGTCCAAAATAGAGTAAATTTTGTTCTGGTCTGTCTTTATCCAAATTTATCCCTCTACTAAATGAGAAATAAGCAGTCATCTACCAAATGTATGAGTATAGAAGTTATTGTTATACATCTAGGAGACTTCTTCAGAGTCAATAAGGGAGAGAAAGAAAGGGGAAGTGTATACCAAATACCATTGAAGTTTCTCTCTGGCTGAATGTTTTCCATTTTGGTAGTGTGCCTTGTTCTGTTTTAGCATATAAATACAACTTTCCTCTGAGTTGGAGGTTGTAATTAATTTAAGTTTCGATTGTAAACAGTTATAGTGTGTAAGTAGAAAATCACCCTATGGAGTTTTGGCTTTTGAATTCATATACCCATAGTTGTTAAAAATAAGAAGAAAAGCATACTTGCCATACGGCCAGTTTTTTCATTAATCATGAGTGATTGGATTGTTCAATGAATAGACAATAAGCATACTTGAATTCTAGAGATGCTTGGTCCTTGGGTGATTTATATTTAGCTGGTAGGTGTTGTGTTTTTCTGTTTCCCTCTGGAACACAAGTTTTAGTTGATACATCCTTGGACCTTTACTAAATGGTCGGTAAATGGAAATGATGCATCATACAGTTTAGTATAGTTGTTCTCTCGTCTTTATTGGTTGCACTCAGACAAGTAAAGAATAATGGATGTTTTGCAGGTTTAGAGAGAGAGGGAGAGGGTAATATGTGATTATCTATCATTTACATGACATGTCTGAGTTTTGTGTGTTTTTGTAGGTCAACATGAGAAACCTTGAATGTCATGCTCTAACTTTTGGGACGCAATTCGGCTCATAACAAGGTATGGAGTTTAAGTACCTGGACATGCTGGAATTAAGTTATGAAGTGTTTATGATTAAGCTTTGTATGGGAATATCAACGGTTGGAAACTAGAGTTGGTGACTGATTATTAAAACGGACGGGATGTATTGTTTGGTGTTTGATCTTCCTATATCTCTCTTCTCTTGTGCTTTAAAATCCTGATTCAGATAGGATAAGGTTGCTTCAGGCTCACCTACCTTCTTCTTTTTCTCAATATATATTAGCATGAATTAATAACACATTAAAATTGTATAAAATATAATGCCTTGAAGTTTCAAAATTGATTTAGATTCAGCCCTATTTATGATGCAATTACAATGAAGGCCACTTGAGCTTTTAGGCTTCAACCTGTATTTAAATTCTAAAATAATACTTCATAAACTGCCTACTAAATGATAAACATTAATGTATATGGGTTACCTAATAGCTGATGATATTTGAGAAGGCATGGTTTGGCAGAGGAACCAAAATCTTTTATGTCTCCAATTTTATAACTAGGTTTAAACTATCTCTTGTTCTAATTAATGGACTTCATAGTCATTAATATACTTTGATCCATATATGGATCATGTTATATAATTCCTATTTTCTCCTCTTTCTTTATATGGATCATGTTATATATGTTCCAAGATAGGATTAAACAATTCCTTTTTTTATATAATTTCTTACTTCTAAAACTTAGGAAGCCATGGTGAATCTAGAAATATTTACGGTGTAGACACATAAAATCTCAAAATTTCGGGGTGAATACGAGTCATAATTTTTTTTTTAAGAATAAATGTGTGAATTATAAAAAATTCAGAGCCATTCAACCATACTGGCATCTAATTATAAGCGAGGACACAAGGCCAGCAAGCACGTGACCAGGATTTTGGAAGTTGAATGGTGGTGGAGATTCACCTGTCCATTTAATATTGAGAAGATCACTACCCTCTGATTGAAAGGCTGATGATTGGTGGTGGACTTTGTTGATTAAGATTGAGAGATGATTTTATAGGTAAAAGGCTTAAACATAATCACAAGTTTTTGTTTGTGACTCAAGACTCAAGGGGGGAAAAAGATCTTTTTGAATATCACATGCCGTAAGGTCACATGATTTTAAGCCTTTTTAGCTTTGGAAAATAACATTCCTCTACCACCACAACTACATTTACCCCATCTTTGTGGTGTGTATATATATAATTGTTGAGTCATCTGCACATTTTAATTTCATCATCTTTGTATTTTTTTTTGCTTTTTCATCTGTCATGATTATATTTAATATATAATTTTTTATATTCTAATATATTCATGTCATATTTTACGGGGATAGAGTCAAAAAATTTAAATTACGGTATTAAAATTTTATAAAAATATTCTTTATAGAATTTTTATGTGAGTGGGGCAAACTATGGGTGTTTAATACTCTTCTATGCGGTGTTAATATTGTTTTAGAGGTGTTTATTTTACTTTTTTAATATTTTGTATATAAAATTTATAGAGAATATTTTACTTTTTGAAAATTTTTGGTGTCAATTGAACCCGCTTTTCCTTTACTGATTCCAATAGTGATTATGTCAATAATTTTTTGTATACATTTTCAAAAGTTGTATTATATTTTTATCATATAATTATATGGTCTTCACAATTGTTCTTGACGTTTAAATTAATTAATTTTTATTCAATATATTACTTTGTGTTAAATATAGTAACTAACACATGCGTTTATCATGATAAAAAAACATTAGACTTTATCATATTCATGTTGTGGTTGAAAAACAACATTTTATATAATTTTTAAAAAAAATCATATAATAATGGTTATAAGTTGAATGGAAAAAAATTATTTATTGGTTATGCTAAACACTGGTTTGATCCATAATAAGTAAATGTTAATACATTAATTTTATTTAAAAAAAAACTTAAATACCCAATTATTATTATTATTATAGAATTTTTCGAAGGATAAGTCGCCCTAACGACGATTTTGTTGTTAGAAAATAATCGTTAATCCAAAAATAAATAATAAAATAGAATAATATTATTTAACGAAGTACAAAATAAGAATAATACAACAATATAAAAATAAAACCGATTTGGAACCAAAAGAAACGTGTTGAGGCCTGCACGAACGCAGTTTCCTTAAGACAGATTTTCGGCCACTCCTATGGTGCTCGAGTTCATTGGTCGTCTGTCTCCCAGGATACAACAACATAAGATCAACCACAGTTGCACTACTATGGAGATCATGAACCGACCCTTGCCTTCGCCTATCAACGAAAACCACTTGTAAAATCCACAGAGTAAAATAATAAAAATTTTCTATGGTTTTTGTTGGTTGTAAACCTAAAAGCTTTACTCCCTATTTATAGGATTGTCATGAGGGTATAAGTGGAAATTTTGACCTAAAGGAGCATTTAATATTGAGAATCAATTGATTCTCCTATAAAGCAATTTCCAAAATTATTATCTGAATTAAAGGTAACTTCCAATATTTACCCTTTTAATTCAAAGATAAAATTTGGCAAATTTATGCTTTTATTTGAGGAAAATTCATTTCAAATTTGGGTCAAAATATCTGCAAGCCCACGAAGGACCAGACCGATTCAGACATTTGCGTTACCCACGTCGTGCACGTCTGCACATTTACGAACCAACAATTGGTTCCACATTTTCCTCAACAACATTTGAATCAATTTCTTATTAAAGCTCCAAAATTATCAAAATTTTTCAACAATCCCCCACATGAATGAAATTGATTTAATCAAAAACATTTTGACTCGATGTGGTGATAGATTCTACGATCGATAGCTGCATAGGATAGGTAGGTGTTCACCCTTGAACCTTCCATTGTGAAAGTATATTTACTTTACTAGCTGACCAGTAGACGTAATGTCCTTGAACTGTTCTGCCGTTTGTGTAAACGATGATATACTTCACACAACTACCTCTCTGACAAGAGTATTAGTTCTCATGGGTATGTCCATATGGCCGTGGACATCGCCTGGTTCTGCAAGAGTTTGAAAGAACTATGCCCAATAGTCTCATTGAAGCGGCCCCACTTCACTCTCACATAGGTGACTTATGTTGCTTGACTCACAAAAGCACACAATGGTCATTAAAAGCATTACTTAGCCTAAACCACTTTGATCACTGTTTACATCATAGGAATGGACTTGGGGATAAGAGCCCCTACAGTGACCGCACAAGTCTATGCAATTAGGTTGTCCCTTTGAACCTAGATCTTGGGATCTCCAGTCAACTAGGTAGGGTTTTCCTTCACATAACACCTTAAATTTACATGGACTTTAGTCTCATTCCTTTCGAGTTTTTTTTTTAACTTGATCTCGACTTAACCCTTTGGTTAGTGGATCCGCAATGTTAGCCTTTGATTTCAAAAAATCAATAGAGATAACTTCATTTGAGATCAGTTATCTAACGGTATTAAGTCGACGACGCATATGTCTCGACTTACCCATTATACACAAAACTCTGTGCTCTACCAATTGTGGGCATTGACTTTGGTCGTTCAGGAATATCCTTTAAGAAATTTCTGAAGCCATTCGACTTCTTTTCTAGACTTGTCTACAACAACAACTCAAATTCTATTATGGATTTGATTATAATCATTTTCTTAAAGATTTTCATGATACGGTTCCTCCTCCCAAAGTGAAGACATATCCACTTGTGCCTTTGATATCTTGAATATCAGATATCCAATTGCATCAGAGTATCCTTCTAAATAGTAGGATCTCTGAAATAATGCAATTCATAATCTCGAGTATATCTAAGATATCTCAATACCCTCACAATTGCTTTCTAGTGATTTTCACTTGAATTACTTGTGAATCTACTTGAACTGCTCACAGTAGAAACAATATCTGGTCTATTGAATCTACTTGGTCAACACTTTGGTCTTTGTTCTTGAACAAAAGTTGGCATGTATTTATTGGAGTTATAGTTATGCCGGAAACATCATTGCCAAACTTCTCTTGCCCGCGTAGTGTGACTACGTCAATATGAGATCTTCAAGTGATCGTTTGATTTGGATGCCCAAAATCAAATATGTTAATCTCATATTTTTCATGTCAATCTTGAATTTGACAAGTCTTTGATACGTTTACCATTTTATTGTTGCCTTCAACAATGAATATGGTATTAACATACAAACATAGAATAATATATCCAATGTTAGTAGTTTTGACATATACACATTTGTCACACTCATTTATCTTGAAGTCGTTTGTTATCATGACATTATCAAACTTCTCATGTCTTTACTTTGATGCTTGTTTAAGTCTATACAAGGACTTCACCAATCTACATACTTTTCTCTCTTGACTTGAAACTGCATAACCCTCAGGTTGTTCCATGTATATTTCTTCATCAAGATCTTCATTTAGAAAAGCTCTTTTAACATCTATTCGATATACGTCTAGATTTCGCAAAGCAACAATAGTAAGTATCATACTTATGGAGGTTATCCTTGATACATGAGATTATGTATCGAAATAGTCAAGACATTTGGTAACCTTTTATTACCAATCTGGCCTTATACTTATCAATTGTTCCATCTACTTTTATTTTCCGTTTGAAAATTCATTCAAAACTTAGTGGTTTAATTCATGGAGAAAGATCCACTAATTCCCCACGTATAGTTTTGCATGATGGAATCAATTTCACTCTTAATGGCATCCTTCCATAAGGTGCCTTCAGATGGATGTATAACATCATTATACGTTTGAGATTCAACCTCTAGCATAAACTTTAGAAAAATGATCCAAAGAATTTTTCTACCCTTGCTCGTTTACTTCTTTGTGGCTCTATTTCAAGCTCAAACTCTTGTTGATCATTTGAGTCATCTATATCGATAATCTCTGAAGTTCGTTTCATTGAACTTTGACCAACTTCCCTAGCTTTACAAGGGAATACATTTTAAAAAAAATGCATCCTTTGCTTCCATTATCGTATGTTTGTGAATCTTATGGTTCTTCGATTCATACACAAGAAATTGATATACATTGCTATATTTTATATAGCCAATGAAAATACAATCGACCATATTTAGGGATCTATTCCCAGTTGCTTTAGTAATGAGGTCATTACCTTTGCAAGACACCCTCACATTTTCAAGTAGTTGTAAGAAAATTTAATTACCTTCCATAACTTATATGGTGTCTAGTATCTTTAATTATGGAGAATCTTGTTTAAAAAATAATTATCTTATAGAACAGCTTCCCCCACATGTTAGGCACATTATAGTACCAACGTTACTCATATAGAGTTTCTCCCCATCTTAAACCTTTAATTAAGTTTGGGATTCAACATCATGCTCAAAGAGAACAATTTTCACTATAACTTCATCTTTACATTATTTTTGTGCTATCATCAATGAAGGTAATAAACATATTCCTTCAACCAATATGTTGTCATATCAATTGTTATGGCAATAACATTGCCTTCGTTTGGAAGTCTATAGTTCGAATACTTGTTCCCATATTATGGCAATTGAAGCATTTTTTCATAAAATTTTGCTTCTTGAACACACCGTCTAATTTACGATTTGAAGTCGTTTTTGACTTCCACTACGTTTGTCGTGATAATATTTGTCTTAGCAATATTTACCTTAGTAACATTTGAAGGTGATAACAATATTTACCTTATCCTCTCTAATAATAGGAGGATCATTCTTCAGATATTTAACTAGGTTTATCACAATCAATTATGCAACATCTTTTGTTGCCATGTATGAAATTCTTTCCAATAAATTTCACTGATTTTTTCATTGTGTCACGTAAACACAATCCAAAAACCAAGCATTATGAATCTGTTAAACGTCAGAAATTTAGTCAAAGACTCAAACTAGAAACAAAAACATAATTTCTAACTTTTGTTTGACGACGGAGATTTAGTAAACTAAACCCAAAACAAAAGTTCACACGGTATTAATAGAAAGAACAATAATAAACAATGCACCAGGTATGTAACTTATGAAAGAGAGGTGGTGCACTAGGCACGCTTAAATACCAAGTCTCTCAAAAAACCAATCATAGACATGCATTTTTAAATTTCCTTTCAATCACCGTTTATGGATTCTATTCTTGAAATCATTCCAAGCATGGATGATCAATCGGAATCACTACCTTTGATTCACAACAATTTGAAATCTTCTATTTATGGACCAACGACCCTCTCGATTCTTTAGCCATTTTTAAACACTGTGCACTTCATAGCATGCATCAGAATAGGCTTTAAGATTTTAATTTTGACATAGAGAACCAAGTTTTTCTATGCTTTGATTTGAGACCTCAGTCAGAATCAGCGCTCTAAATTTGGTAACCAATGTTACTTTCCGAAATAAATTCACCAATTTATTTCCAAAATAAAATCACACTTGATAATAAATTTGAGTTATTTTTTTTCAAAATAAATTCACCAATTTATTTCAAGGTTGAATCATTCTAGATTCTCACGAAATTAAATCCAACGATTCATTTCCCTTAACAAGTTAGAATCAACACATGATTCTAGTACAGAAAATAAATTTAATGATTTATTTTCTTTTACACAAATTGAATCATATTTGATTTTTACGGAAATAAATTTAATGATTTATTTTCTTTTATACGAATTTAATCATATTTGATTCTTACGGAAATAAATTCGATGATTTATTTTTCTTAACAAGTTAGAATCAGCGCATGATTCTAGCATAGAAATAAATTTAATGATTTATTTTCTTTTACAAAAATTGAATCATACTTGATTCTTACGGAAATAAATTCAATGATTTATTTTCCTTGCAACGTTAGAATCATACAAGATTCTCTTGAAAATAAATTTAATGATTTATTTTCTTTTCCAAAATTAGAATCAACACAAGATTTTAATTTAGTAGTTTATTTCCATTATATCTTCTGTTAAACAACAGAAATATCAATCCAACTTAGTTCTGTTTAACCAACAGAAATCAAGAGGAATTAATCCTTTGATTTTAATTCTATTTCTTGTTTGGAAGATTAAGTAAATCCGTTAAAACGGTAGGAATTAAATTCCCGAAACGAATTATTTACTAGATCTTTTATTTCCAAAACAAAACACGACTTCGCATGGATATCATATTTCTCTCTACAAAATTTCTCAAAAGAAATTGTTAGTATGAAATAATATTCACATAATTTTCAAAAATACAAAGAATCACAATTAAAACAAAAAAAAGTGACAAAGTATAATTTATATGCATGCCATATTTAAAATGTCCACATTATAAGGTAACACTATCATAATAATATTACCAAAAATATTACCAAAGTTAAAACTTTATTTTAACAATACATGCAAATATGTAATTAAAATTTTTATTTCCATTCAAATAAAGGTTGACATATAAGGTTATAAAATTAACATATTTTTATATTGAATATCATATTTATTATTTAATGTTAATGTCAAAAAAGTTTAAGGAATATTTCATTATTACCTTAATAATGTCATAAAAAAGTTTAATTATGACATAAACCATACCATATTAAAAGTCAAAATTTAACATGGAATATTACCTTACTAATACCATAATTTATGGTTTTAAAAAATGTCATATAAACAAGAAAACTTATTAAGGAATATTTAAATTACCTTACTAATCGAATATCCAAATGTTCTATCTCAAGAAATACCGCTTGTATCGCGTTGAATCCGTGGTATTGGTGATCTCAACGTATCTTGTCTTTGGGCATTCACTTTTTCTATGCGTGAAAATTTCCTCATCGTGTGAATCATTGCTTTAGATACAATAATATGTTCGTCTTGGATTAAAACTGAGAATCTGTCTTAAGATTGTTAGAAAATAATCGTTAATCCAAGAATAAATAATAAAATAGAATAATATTATTTAACGAACAGTACAAAAATAAGAACAATACAACAATATAAAAATAAAACCGATTTGGAACCAAAAGAAACGTGTTGAGGCCTGCACGAACGCAGTTTCCTTAAGACAGATTTTCGGCCACTCCTATGGTGCTCGAGTTCATTGGTCGTCTGTCTCCCAGGATACAACAACATAAGATCAACCACAGTTGCACTACTATGGAGATCACGAACCGACCCTTGCCTTCGCCTATCACCGAAACCACTTGTAAAATCCACAGAGTAAAACAATAAAAATTTTCTGTGGTTTTTGTTGGTTGTAAACCTAAAAGCTTTACTCCCTATTTATAGGATTGTCATGAGGGTATAAGTGGAAATTTTGACCTAAAGGAGCATTTAATATTGAGAATCAATTGATTCTCCTATAAAGCAATTTTCAAAATTATTATTTGAATTAAAGGTAACTTCCAATATTTACTCTTTTAATTCAAAGATAAAATTTGGCGAATTTATGCTTTTATTTGAGGAAAATTCATTTCAAATTTGGGTCAAAATATCTGCAAGCCCACGAAGGACCAGACCGGTTCAGACATTTGCGTTACCCACGTCGTGCACGTCTGCATATTTACGAACCAACAATTGGTTCCACATTTTCCTCAACAACATTTGAATCAATTTCTTATAAAAAATTTAAATACTGGTTTGATCCCTAATAAGTAAATGTTAATACATTAATTTTATTTAAAAAAAAACTTAAATACCTAATTATTATTATTATTATTATTATTATTATTATTATTATTATTATTATTATTATTATTATAGAATTTTTCGAAGGATAAGTCGCCCTAACAACTATTTTGTTGATAGCTTAAAAAAGATCATTAATATACGGTTGTATAGATACAAAATAGACAAAAACAATAGTGAAAATAGGCGTTTTTGTATAGCTTGAGAAATTGACTGAGTTCGACCCCATTTTACTTGACTCTTGATGTTTCTTTATAGCAGTTTGGTGCTCCCAGATAAATACAAGCACACTATTTATCCAAAACTTAATAATAATAATAATAATAATCATTCATTGAATTGATGTAACTTTACTAGTAACACAAAGTCGATAAAATAATTTAGAGACTACATTATGACATATTCACCACGTGAATAGATTATTAAAAAAATAACAAAAACATCTCAAAATTATTATTTGATTATAAAATTGATTTGATTAAAACTTTTAAATATTTACTAGTTGTTATTCAATTAATTGTATAAGAATTGATATGTGCACAGTAAAACCACTATAATAATAATAATAATAATAATAATAATAATAATAATAATAAAATTATTATTTGTTGAGTGTGATCTGTAGCTTGATACGAAGGTTCAGGATCTATGAATTTCATCATGTCCTTCGAGAGGCTAACCGGGTTGCGGATGTTCTTGCTAAGTTGGGGCCTTGGCAGGGTTATGAGGCGACATATTATTGTTATCCGCCTGATGCGGTGCTGGGTTTGTTGCATGATGAATTGCCTAGTTCGGGTCAGGCTTTTATGTCTATGTGTCAGTTTTTCTGTATGATGTAATGCTATGGTGAGTACTCTTTTCCTCCATCTAGGTTAGGGAAGTTTTTAACGAGGCTCGCCATAGTATTTTTTTGTATTTTTTCCCTTGATTAATAAAAAAATTAATAAACTCTATTAAATAATAAATTTTTCCGGTCCTGATTTGGGCTAATATAAAATCATCAAATTCGATAAGATAATAATATATTAATTTTTTGGAGGTCCCCTTTATAAATATAAAGGTTCCATCAAAAATATAAATTCAAATCTAATTTAATTTCATCTCTAACTTTTCTAATTGCACTCACAGGTTCCAGCGTTGAGGTCTTCAACTGCAATAAAAAGTTGTGAATAGTTGTTGCCGCATTCAATGCTTCCTTTCGCGTGACTAGTTCAAGTGGTGTTGAATAATCTTCAACTTCATCATTAGTATTACTTTCAATAATATTAGCCACAATTTCCTCTAAACTTTGAACTTGTAAATATTCGTCATTTTCGCCTGGATCATATCTTTATCAAAATTATATTTGCTAAATTGAATTTTTTTTAATTAATAAATTATTAATTTATCGATATAATATCTCTAAATTAATAAAATTTCATGATTTCAAGGGTATTAATTTATAGAGATTTTATTGTATATAAGTATTAAATTTAAATTTAAATTTAAATTTAAATTTTATAACAATCGTTTTAAATGATAAAAGTATAAGATAAAATTTCCATTACATATTAATTAATTATTAGAGGGAAATTCCAATGCATGCACGAGAAAGAGAGATGTGTCCCATATCTAAGGTCATCATCTCATTTTCAAATTAAAGACAAAAAGTTTTGGAAGACATAAAATATTAATTATATTTACTCAAAACATAAAATTTAATCTGTAGTCGTCAACTGTTAAAAAGGAGCTATTGTAGTCCTTGAATTCAATAAGAGGTGGTTATCTGTAAAAATAATAAAAGAATATTTTTTAAAACAAGTATAATTAAAATTATTAAAAATTCTAAAAAGAAATTCAGATTTAAGATTTTTAGGTATATTTTTTCAAAATATTAATTATATTTACTTTTTAAAAGTAAAAATCATAAAAATAAAAGATGAAAAAAGATTTCTTAAATTCCTTAAAAATAGAAAAATACTGAAAGCTTTTCAGATTTTTCTATTTTTAAGGAATTTTAAGAATTTTTACAATTTCATGAATTTTAAATTAAATTTTAGAAAGTGAATAACAATAATTATAATTTTGAAGAAAAATATATAATTTAAAAAGTAATTATGAGTTTTACTGGTTTAAATAATTTTTTTAGGATTCTCCTTTTTATACATTTTTATTTTTTTTTTTACAATTTTTATTGTTTTTAATTTTTTTGATACATGACAGTGTCTCATTAGGCCATGTTAATATTTTAACAATTAACTACGAATGAATTGCCAAAAAAATCCTAATCGTTAGTTTTTTCTCCAAAGTTTTTTTTTTCTAGTTTTTCATCAAGAGTGTAGTTTTTGACTAGAGGTGCAATCGGGTTGTTTCGGTTCGGGTCGTTTCGGGTCAATTTAGAATCGGTTTAAATTTGCTTCGGGTTGGTTTGGTTCGAATTTGGGTCTAATTCGGGTCTGTAATGAGTCGGATCCGGTTCGGGTATTGGATCGGATCGATTATTTTCGGGTCGGGTCAATATCGGATCGGTCGCTTTCGGTTCAGATCAAAATCGGGTCGGTCGCGTCATTTCGGTTCGGGTCAACATTTGAATTTTCGGGTCAATTCGGTTTGAGTTGAGTTTAGGGTTTGAGCTTTAGTATTTATGGTTTAGTTTAGAGTTATTGGTGTATGAGATTAATTCTGATTCAACTTGTTAATCTGTGCATTTGAATTTGATTAAATATTTAAATCAAAGCTTCATGTATCCATATCAAAATTTTGTGTATAATTATATTAAATCAAAGTTTATTACATGTAATAATAATAATAATAATAATAATAATAATAATAATAATAATAATAATAATAATAATAATAATAATAATAATAATAATAATAATAATAATAATAATACTAATAATAATAATAATAATAATAATAATAATAATAATAATAATAATAATAATAATAATAATAATAATGTCTGAAATGAATTAATTTGTTAAACTTAGGATCTAATTCAGCTAACTAAAATCTAGAAGCATAAATCATGGACATAATTAAAATAATTCTAAAACTAAGTGTGAAATTTTAATTAAATTAATCTAAATTGAAATTCAATTAAATTAAGAAAAAGAGAAAGAGAAAGACAATTGATAAAAATAGAGAGGGAAAAAACAAAATTTTGGAGGTAAATAAGCCACCAATTTTTTAAGCTAGATTGAAAAAAGAAAAAAAAAAGACAATTGATAAAAATAGAGAGGGAAAAGGCAAAATTTTAGAACGAAATAAGCCACCAATTATTTAATCTAGAAATTAATTACTTTTTAGGTCATGTTGCATTTAAAATGTTACATTTTAGTACTAATATTCAACTTTAAGTTTTAGTTTAATTTAATTTAGTGACAAGTATCCACACAGTTTAGACTTCGGATATAGAAATCCCCTCCCCGTAGTGATATTTAGTCTCTAAAAATTTACTTTTAGTCAAAATTAACTAATCTTTGTAGTTTAGTCTATTAATTTAATATAATGATATTTTTGTTCATTTTAAATTCTAAGATTTAATTTTTAGCCAAAATTGACCCCTATTTATTTATATGGTATAATTATGAAATTGGTCATTGGACTCTCAAATTTCTCCACTTCTAAATTGTCAATTTAGTCCACAATTTCAGTTTTATGCTATATTTTATGGTGAAATTATAAAATTAGTCACCAAGCTCTCAAAATTCTCTACTTTCAAATTGTCAAGATGGTCTCTAATTCCAGTTTTAGCTATGTTTTATGGTAAGATTGTAAAAGTTGTCTCTATTTTCAGTTTATGGTTTAGGCCTTAGTGTTAACGGTTTATGGTTATTGATTTTAGATTAATTTCTATGGCTTAAAGGTTAATATTTTAGGTTTTTAGGGCTTAGTGTTAATGATTTAGGGTTTATGGTTTAGTTTAAAGTTATTGGTTCGTGAGATTAATTTTTATGGCTTAAGGTTTATTGTTTAGGATTTATGGCTTAAGATTAAATATTGAGAGAGAAAATAGTACATTAAAATTTTAAATTTTAAAATTAGTAGGGACAAAAGTTTTATTTAATTAATATTTAAACGTAAAATGACATAAAATGTTATTATACCACAACTTTGACAAGAGCAACAGTTTCTTCCATGATATAGTACAAAAAGATATTAAAACACAATTCATTTATTATTTATTATATTGTTAAAAATAGATAATATTAAAAATAAATTATTCATTTATTTTACCTTAATTTTCGGGTTAAAATCGGGCCGATATTCGGTTCAACTTTCGGTTCAGGTAGCATTCGGATCGGGTCAAATCGGTTCGGGTCCATTTCGGTTCTACCAAAAATTTTGGTTTGGTTCGGTTTATTTCGGGCTTCGGATCATCATTTTCGAGTCAAAATCGAGTCTCAGTTCGGATAATTCGCTTCTAGTTTCGAGTCTCGGGTCAAGTTTGTCATGTCTATTTTTGACAGTGGTTATTAGGGGTGGGAATTGTCGGGTACCCGGTTCATCCGGGTACCTCATTAAACGGCCCGCGTCCCGACCCATTATATCTGGGTACCCGTAAAATTCGAGTACCCGGTTCCTATTTTTTTATTTTTTTTATTTTAAAATTATAAAAATCACATGTTAAACACAAAAATATTTTAAAAAAATTAAACTTAAAACTTAAAAGAATATAATACAAACATAGAATATGGATATAAACTTAATTTTAGAGTGAAAATATTAAGAAACATAAAATAAAAATATAATTTTAAATATAAAAAATATATATTAAATTTTATCAGGTCGGGTTGGGTACCCGGTAAGGGAAAACTTTCGGCCCGTGTCCCGAGAAATTTGCCGGGTCGGGTACCCGGCCCGGTCGAATAATTTTTTTTGAGAATTATCCGGTATTTTAGTTTCGGGTCGTCGAATTTTCGGACCGGGTCAATCAGGTCGGATATTTTCTCCCACCCCTAGTGGTTATAGTGTCGTTGGTTGATTTTTTTCTTTTTTATATTTGTATTATTGTTTCTTTTAGCCTCAAATTTTTTCATCAAGTGTGTAGTTTTTGACGGTGGTTATAGTGTCGTTGGTTGATTTGTTCTTTTTTATATTTGTATTATTGTTTCTTTTAGCCTCAAATAAGCACCTATTTTCTTGAATTCATTTATTTCTAGTGCGTCTTGTTGTATTTGTTTATTTATTTTTGTGTCACATATTTTTTCATCTTTATGATAGTTCGATGTTCGTATAACGATCATCACGATACATCCTCTGATAAGGAAATATTAATGGTCTAATACAATTAGATTATTTTATGGTAATTTGTCGATAGAATCAGATCCATTTACATAGTAATCTATAAAATTTATTTTTCTTGATAATCTCCGCTCATTCATCAATATATCTTCCAGTGACCATGAATGCTTATGTTGTCTCGTTTTGAAAAGTTCGAATCTCAATATTTGTTTCTGAAATGTAAAGACCTTGAAAAATTAATAAGGTAATTATACCCCAAAAAAATTTAAGATAATTATACCCTATACGGGCGGTGAAAACTAAAAGTTTTCACAATCGCCTTAGATTTAAGGTTTAAGGACTTAATTTAGGGTTTAGGATTTAGGTGTTTAGAATTTAGGGGTTGTGGTTAAAATTTAGAGTTTAGGGTTATAATTTAAAACCTATAGGTTAAAACCTATATCCCTAACATATTATCATAAACCTTAAATCCTAACATGAAAACTCATAACCCTAAACCACTAACTCTAAATACTAAACTAAATCTCTAAATCCTAAAAACGCTTGTGAAAATTAAAATTTTTTACTACCCGTGCATAAAATATTTTCTCCAATATTAGGATGGAAATCCTCTACCCTTTTCGGTGCCCCTACTTATGCCCCACACTCAAAATTAGGTTTAGAGTTTAAGGTTTTAGGTTAGGGGTTATGGTTAGGATTTATGGAATTTAGGGTAGGGTGTATTTTTAAGGTATATGGTTTAGGATTTAGAATTTAGGGTTAGGGCTTAAAATTTAATTTTGTTGTGTTTTTTAGTGTTGGGGCATAAATAGGGGCACCGAAAAGGGACAGAGAATTTTTATCCGATATTAACGGTTAAAAATGATAAAAAATTTCAACCGAAATATTTAAAAAAAAATTAGCACAAAATCACTATATTTTGTAAAAGGAAAAAACTGAAATGAAATAATATAAAATAAAATAAAGAAACATTGTTATTTGGTATTTGCCATTGCTTATAGGATTCGTCAACTTTTCTTTCCCTCTGAACAGAAGAAAAAGAAAAGAAGAAACGTTAGCTTTTCCTCTATATAACTCTCACGGTCACTCCACTTTCTCTCTGTTTCTCCCGATCCATCAAGCTTTCTTTTAATCTTCTTCTTTTAACATTTCTTCTTATTTCATTCGTCACTCTACCTATTAGTATTACCCCCTTCAAAGTCTTCATACTTTCCTCACTTTTCCAACAATCCCAATCTAAATCTCACTTCTTTTCATCAAAAAAGAAAAAAAATCGGTGGGGTTCTCAAAATTGTTTTGACTACCTTTAAAATCCCAATTTTCTTTTGCTTGTTTGTAAGGGAAATGAGGGATGTTTTCATGGTTGGCAAGGATAGCTCTCGCTTGTTGGAGACCAGTGAGTCGATATGCCCGTATGAACAAGGATTATAACAATGGCAATAGCGATGAGGTTGAAGAAGATTCCTCGTCTGTACATGACTCACTTCTTTGGTGTAGAGACCTTGAAAAACACTGTTATGGCGATTTCTCATTTGCTGTTGTTCAAGCCAATGAGATCATCGAAGATCATAGTCAAGTTGAGACTGGCAAAGATGCAACTTTTGTTGGTGTCTATGATGGACATGGTGGCCCTGATGCTTCCCGCTTTATCTCTGATCATCTCTTTCAAAACTTGATTAGTATGTTCTTTTCTGTCTTAAATGCTTGATTAAGTTGTTTATGATTTGATCTTCTTATATTTTCTGGTAAAAGTTGAATTCTTGGGGTGTAGTTTTCTTTCTGTATGGATTGGTGCCTGGTGGTACCTTTGACTCTCTTGGGGACTTGTTTGCTTAGTTTTTCTTGGACTGTGGGACAGATATTTCTTTGTTTATTCATTTCTTTTTCCATATATATTTGAATCTGCCAAAGTCGGCTGTATTAGTCATAGATGCTGGTTATGAATTTGTACTTCCTCTTTGTCTATTTTCTTGGAGCTTTGCTGAGAAAAATGATGTGAGTTGGATTTTCTTTGGTAAATGAAAATTCTGTTTTTACTGTAAACCTGTTAGGGATCAAATGTTGTCAGGTGATTCTGGAAACTCAACATTCACTTATTAATAAGGACTTGCTTGAGACCAGATTAGAGCCTAATTCTGTATGATTAGCCTATATAGGATGCTAAATAAATAGTGTTTCTAGTTTGATTTTCTATTGCTTTTTGGTAATTCATTCCAGAAATTATGTTACACAGGGCTTGCTCGAGCAAATGGAACGATTTCTGAAGATACTCTTAGAAGTGCTTTCTCCGCAACCGAAGATGGGTTTCTCACTCTTGTACGTAGGACATGCGGAATAAAACCATTGATTGCTGCAATCGGATCTTGTTGTCTAGTTGGGGTTATACGGAGGGGCACGTTGTACGTTGCTAATTTGGGCGACTCTCGAGCCGTAATCGGGTGTTTAGGTGGATCAAATAAGATGGTGGCGGAGCAGTTGACTAGAGATCATAATGCAAGTAAAGAAGAGGTCAGACAGGAACTGAGGTCGTTGCATCCGGATGATTCTCATATCGTTGTTATGAAGCACGGAGTATGGCGTATTAAAGGCATCATCCAGGTATGCCCGTTTTTGTTCATTTCTCATCTGCTCCTGATGATGTTATAAATGGGGACCTCTACTAGAGGGGCTTACTTTTGTTTTAAAGTGAATCTCTTCACATAATGGAACATTAATTTGTGAACTGGTGCAGGTATCTAGATCTATTGGAGATGCATACTTAAAGGGGCCCGAGTTTTCTCTTGATCCTTGCTTCCCACGGTTCCACCTTTCTGAACCCATCCGTCGACCTGTGTTAACAGCAGAACCGTCATTGTGCACCAGGGTTTTACAACCTAGTGACAAGTTCCTCATTTTTGCATCCGATGGGCTTTGGGAACATTTGACGAATCAGCAGGCGGTCGAGATTGTTTCCAGCTCTCCACGAGCTGTAAGTGCTCCTGCTTTTATTGCATTTCTTGTAGTTGTAAGTTATAAGTTGTAGCATCAAACTTTGAACTCTCTTTTGATATTAATGTTAGGGAATTGCAAGAAGGCTTATCAGAACAGCTTTAAACGAGGCGGCTAGGAAAAGGGACATGAGATATGATGATCTTAAGAAGGTAGATAAAGGGATAAGACGGTTTTTCCACGATGATATTACAGTTGTTGTCATCTTTATAGACCACGAGTCGGAATCGGTGAGTACAACCATGTCTGTTCCGGAGCAGTCTGTAAAGGGGTTTGCCGACTCCACTGGACCATCAAACTTCAACATTCTTTAAGGAAACCAATGGGTCTACCACTCTAGCTCGCTACTTGAAATAATCAGCGGGGCTTTGTTTTTTACTCAAGTTTCTGTATGGATTTTTACTTTGTTTCCCAACATCCGCTACTTGTTTCTTTTCTTCTCCCATTACCAAGCAAAATCAAAACTTTATACTCATTTTGATTTCCTTGTAAGAGAAGCTAAAATTTGATCTCCAAGTCGGTATTTATGCTCTAAAATGATCTCGCTTGCCAAGTAGAGTCTGGAAAATAATGGCTCATTCGTAATAGATAAAGACTAGTGAACCTATAATGAAAAGAATTCCCGATTCAATCCAAAACCAAATCAATACACAAGAATCCTTCCATAAAGCAACAGTAGAAAATAACTCAAAGAAAAGGAAGCAACCACTTGATTTATAAGCTTTTGCTGTAATACAAAATGTGTATTATACGCGTATGTATAGGTATAGGCTTGCTCTTCATTAGAAGCATTTCCTGTGGACAATTGATGGCCCAGATTCATCATACTCCGCCTTTGAAATCCACATCTGCCAAAGTATATTCCAAGTCAAATTCACCTTCTTTTAGTATCTTATAACTATGGATTTGTGAGGTAGCTTATGACATAAAATGCACAGTTGTTTATAAGCATATTTATGTAAAACGTAGGATTGTAACAAACAGTGAAGGAATCAGCTAAATATGAAGAGTTTTCCGACGATAGAGTACCTGCTAGAAGGTGCTGAGGGATGCCAAAATGGAGCCTCCTATCCAAACACTATACTTCCTCTCTGGTGGTGCAACCACTTTAATCTCCTATCCAAACACTATACTTCCTCTCTGGTGGTGCAACCACTTTAATCTTCATGCTGCTAGGAGCTAACGCTGTGATTTCCTTGCTCATTCTATCGGCAATTCCCGGGAACATAGTGGTGCCACCACTGAGGACAATATTTCCGTATAGATCCTTCCTAATATCCACTTCACATTTCATGATAGAGTTGTATGTCGTTTCATGAATGCCAGCAGCTTCCATCCCGATCATGGATGGCTGGAACTGGAAGAGGACCTCTGGACAGCGGAATCGTTCGGCTCCAATGGTAATAACCTGTCCATCTGGTAGCTCATAGCTTTTCTCCATAGCAGAGCTGGCCAACTCTTGTTCATAGTCAAGAGCAATGTAAGCTAGTTTCTCCTTCACATCCCTTACAATTTCCCGTTCAGCCGTGGTTGTGAAAGAATACCCACGTTCCGTTAAGATTTTCATGAGGGCATCAGTGAGATCACGACCAGCTAGGTCGAGACGCAAGATGGCATGAGGAAGAGCATAGCCTTCATAGATTGGAACAGTATAACCGTACACGTTATGGCAAGTTAGTTCGGAGCACAATCACTACTATTCTACTCAGTAATTAGACCAATGGAATAGAGGATTACTATTGATACTTAGTCATGTTCCAGGAAATATTAAGAATTTAAGATACCAGACATTTACACGAGCAAGTTGTTGCAACAGCAACACACACAAGTGATATGTTTATGCAGGTCTCCATGGATCTTGATCGTGAGTGATGAAGTCAGCAGCACATTTGTGTTTCTAATAGGATCAAGGTAAGATTATTTGCAATTTTCTTTTAACACTCATTGGACGTACATCTCAGATGGATACATAATGTTGAACAGTCAAGAAGTAGATGGTTGTAAAAAGTGCTTACCCGTTGTACGACCACTGGCATACAAGGAAAGAACGGCCTGGATTGCTACATACATAGCAGGGGCATTGAATGTCTCAAACATAATTTGAGTCATTTTCTCACGACTGGCCTTGGGGTTAAGAGGAGCTTCTGTGAGGAGAACCGGATGTTCCTCAGGGGCAACTCGAAGCTCATTGTGAAAGCTATGATGCCAGATTTTCTCCATATCATCCCAATTGCTAACAATACCATGCTCAATTGGGTACTTCAAAGTCAAAATACCTCTCTTTGATTGAGCTTCGTCTCCCACATACCAACCATCACCCCTGTGTGACGTGGGCGACCAACAATGCTAGGGAATACAGCTCTTGGAGCATCATCTATTAGGAGGTTATTGTCCTGGTTAGAGTTTGTTAAGGGAAGTTAGGAGTGACAGGTGCCAAAACACTTTTAATTATTTTTGTATCGCACCAGCATATTCAAAAAAAAAAAAAGAGTTTAAGGATATCAGAAAACTTTATCGTTTTGATTCCTCTATCTGTTCTTCTTCATAAAACTTTCCCCTCCTTTCTTAACCCTAAAATCAAGAATTTTCAGATTCAAGAAGTCTAATATGGTATCAGAAGATGATGATTCTGTTTCGCGTCCGCATGATTCCAACTGGGTCTATCGTACTGACGATCCGCACGATGAATTTTACATCCACTCGAACGAGAATCTATCTCTCGTTCTTGTTTCCAGCCTTCTTACCGGAGCCAATTACCACGCCTGGGCTAGGTCAATAAAGATGGTGCTTATATCGAAGAACAAGTTTTGTTTTGTTTCTGGTGCTATTAAGGAGCACCCAGATGATGACTCGCGATATGAGACATGGCTGAAATGCAATAATTTGGTGCTCTCATGGTTGCAAAGGGCTATCCACCCGAATATTATTCATAGCGTGATTTGGAACGACACGGCGTATGATCTCTGAAAGGATCTTTATGACTGGTTTAATCAAGGAAATTTAGTTTGAATCTCAAACTTGATTCACAAGTTTTATGCGTTGCAGCAAGGTAGTCTTTCGGTTACCTCTTACCATACTCAATTGAAAATACTTTAGGATGAAATATCCAATTTAAGGCCGTTGAGTTCATGTTTAGCATTGAAGTATAAGGACCAAGATTTTGCGATGAGATTTGTTAGGGGTTTTAAGTGATAATTTTTCGATTAAAAAATTTTAAATTCTAATGACAAAGCTTCTACCCTCTATTAATGAAATCTTTGTCATTGTTGTTCAGCATGAAAGAACCTTTTCTAATGTTTTTAATAATGAAGCTAATCTCCTTTTGATAGATAAATTTCCTGGTGTTAAGTTTGGGGATAGAGGAGATAGGTAAGATCTTAGAACTGGTAGTGCCAATGTTTCAAAGAAGTTCTATTCTGGTGTTTCTAAAAAGCCTATTTGTGTTTTCTGTGGTCTTTATGGCCATACCATTGACAAATGTTATAAAAAACATGGTTTTCCTCCAAATTATAAGTATAGGAACCAACAATCTAGTAAACTAAATCAGGTTAGTTTGCATGAAGATAGTGAGGGCGTTCAAAATGTCCCTAAGGCTTATGGTCAGAATGTTCAGAGTGTTCAAAGTGTTTCTTTCACTAAGGAACAATATGATAGTTTACTCAATTTGTTGCAAGAACGAGGCCCTGTTCAGACTTCTATTGCTCATCCTTCTGTTCAAACTTCTAGAGTGAACATGTTAAATTCTACATTTGGTCTTACTTCAGCTCAGGAGTCAGGTATTATCCTTAATTGTTTTAATTCTTTTCAAAGTTCAGTAACTCCTTGGATCCTAGATTCAAGAGCTACTGACCATGTTGTTAGTTCTTTGTCATATTTTACAAATTATGTTAGTGTTAATGATAAATTTGTTAAGCTTCTTAATGGTGAATTAGTCAAAGTTTCTCATATTGGTAATGTTTAAATTTCTTCTGATCTTGTTTTAATTAATGTGTTACATATACCTTTCTTTAAGTTTAATTTAGTTTCAGTTTCACAGCTAACTAAGTGTGCTGATATTTGCTTAATTTTTAATTCTGAATTTTATTTTATTTAGGAAATCAAGACTTGAAAGAGGATTGGTTTAGCTAAGTCTGTTGCTGGCCTGTATCAGCTTGATGTTAGTGATTTTATTTTTTATTTTCAGTCTTCTATTTCATGTAATGCTTCTGTTAGTACTTCTAGTTTTGATCTTTGACATATTATATTAGGACATCTTTCCAAACAAAGGATGAGATACTTTTGTTTGCTAAATCCTGACATTCCAGTGAGTTTCGGTTCTGATAATTATTGCGATATATGTCATTTGTCTAAGCAAAAAAGATTGTATTTTTCAGTGAGTTCTTCTTGTTCTGAAAATAATTTTGACTTGTTACATGTTTGATGTTTGGGGTCCCTTCCCTGTTGCAAGCATTTATGGTCATTTTTATTTTTTAACTATTGTAGATGATAAGAGTAGATTCTTATGGATTTATCCTATAAAATCTAAGTTTGAAGTTAAGAGTATAATTGATTCCTTTTATCAAATGGTCAATACTCAATTTTCTACTAAAATCAAGTGTATAAGATCAGATAATGCTAGGGAATTTGACATGACTGATTTTATAATGCTAAAAGAATAATTCACCAAAACTCATGTGTTTACATGCCACAGCAGAACATTGTTGTTGAAAGGAAGCATCAACACTTACTAAATGTTGATAGATCCTTAAGGTTACAAGCAGATTTACCTTTAATGTTTTGGACTGATTATGTTTTGCGTGCTACCTTTTTAATTAACATCACTCCTACTCATGTTTTAAATAATAAAATACCATCTGAAAGTTATATAGCAAAGTGCCTAAGACTGAACACTTAAGATCCTTTGGTTGTTTTGCATATACTAGTATTCTTCCAAAATATAGAACTAAACTTCATGCTCGAGCAATAAAATGCGTGTTCATTGATTTTCTTAAAAACATAAAAGGTTATAGGTTATATAATCTTAATAATAAAACCATTTTTGTATTCAGGGATGTGTCTTTTTCAGAACACATTTTTCTTTTTAAGGAAGATAGGTTAGGTATGGATACTGTGTTTTACCACAGTGCCAATATACTGTTTTGTAGATCCTTTTAATAAGGTTAAACAGCAGAACATAGTTCAAGGTCTAAACGTTAATAATCCTGACAATAAAACTACTACTAAAACTTATGAACCTCAATTCTTAGAAGGTCATATTTCTCAAGATTCAACTCAAACTGTTTCTCCAGTATCTGTTCCAGAACTTTTTGGTTCTTTGGATAGACCCTCTGATTCTTCAGAAACACAACTCACTGCTTTTATACGCCCAACAAGGAATAAGCAGTTGCCTCCACATCCTTGAGACTATCATGTCTCTTTGCCAAAGCTAAGAACTTCTCCTCACTCTATTGCTCAGGTAATATCTTACCAGCATCTTTCTCCTACATACATGTCCTATGTTTGTACTGCTGAAATTCTTACTGAACTTAAAAATTATAGTCAAGCTATTAAGCACGAATGTTGGAAAGCTGCCATGAATGAAAAAAATATTAAAATTAGAGAGAAACTAGACTTGAGATCTTGTCCACTTCCTTTTGAAAAACTAGCTATAGGATGCAAATGGGTTTATAAAACAAAATTGAAACCTGATGGTAGTACAAAACTAGGTTAGTTGCAAAAGGGCACACCCAACAGCCTGAAATTGATTACCTTAATACTTTTAGTCATGTGACAAAATTAACCACTGTCAGATTAATTCTTGCTCTTGCTGCTGCTCAAAATTGATTTTTACATCAACTTGATATAAATAATATTTTTTTGCATGGTTACTTGGATGAGGAAGTATACATGCAATTGCCCATAGTTTTACTCATTCTTCTCCTGGTTTGGTTTGTAAATTAAAGAAGAATTTTTATGGTTTGAAACAAGCTAGTCGTCAATGGAATGAAAGGTTAACTTCAACTTTATCAGAACAAGATTTTAAGCAATCTTCTTCAATTTTTTCTCTTTTTACTAAAGGAGAAGGGTCTTATTTTATTGCTTTAGTCATTTATGTAGATGATATAATTCTTACTGAATCTAATATAACTTCTATAAATTCTATTAAGAGTTATCACCATGATACTTTTAGAATAAAGGACTAAGGCAACTTAAATTTTTTTTTTAGTCTTGAAGTTGTTAGGAACAGTGAAGGTATAAATCTATGTTAGAGGAAATATACTTTGGATCTGTTGGAGGATTCTAATTTTTCTAATTCTAAACCAGTGTAAACACCAATGGTTCCAAATAAAACCCTCTTTAAAGATGATGGTGAACCCTTAACTGATATAACTTCTTATAGAAGAATCATTGGTAAACTTTTCTATTTAACTAATACAAGGACTGATATCTCTTTTGCTGTTCAACAATTGTCTCAGTACATGTCTGCCCCTACTAATTTACATTTGGATGCTGTCTATAGGGTCTTTAGATATCTTAAGGCCACACCTGATTAGGGATTATTCTTTCCTGCCTCTAAACAGCTAAAGTTAAATGTTTTTTTGATTCAGATTGAGCTTCATGTTCTGACTCTAAACGTTCTACAACTGGTTTTTTTATATTTTTTGGTTTAGCTCTTATATCTTAGAAGTCTAAGAAGAAATAAACAGTGTCAAGATCTTCCTGCGAAGCTGAATATCGTGCTTTGACCGCAACTGTTTGTGAAATTCAGTGGCTTAATTATTTACTTAATGACATACATATTAAATTTTCTTCAGCTAATCTCTATTGTGACAACCTTTTCACTATTAAACTTGCAGAAAATGCGATACATCATGAACGTACTAAGCATATAGAGATCAATTGTCACATAATTTGAGAGAAGGTTCACAGTGAGACTATCACATTGCTGCCCGTTTCAAGTCAAAATCAACTCGCTGATTGTTTCACAAAAGCTCCACTTATGTTAGTTTTTTAGATTTCAATCTTCAAGTTGGGCACTTAAAACTTGTATGCTCCAACTTGAGGGGATATTATGAGGTTATTGTCGAGCTGATTAGAGTTTGTTAAGGGAAATTAAAAGCGTTAAGAGTGACATGTGTTAAAACACTTTTAATTATTTTTGTATATAATAAACCTTTTATTTTAAGTTTAAGGATATCAAAAAACTTTATCCTTTTGATTCTTCTATCCGTTCTTCTTCTTCATAAAACTTTCCCCTCTTTTTATAACCCTAGAATCAAGAAATCTCAGATTCAATAAGTTTAATATCATCTCTAGTAAATCCAGCCTGAAAAATTCAGCATCAGAATCAGCATCCAAACTAGACTACTGTAAGTATAATGAAACGGAGATCATATGAATGCTTACCTTGACCATTCCAGTCCCATTGTCACAAACAAGAGGCTGAATATCTTCGTTTTCTGCCATTTCTCTATTGCCTTTTTCACAGTCAAACGCCAATAATCATATATAAATGATCCCGTTATCAGAGTCTGATACATCCTATAACCAGAAGCTATTAGCATCATAAAACAGGAATAACAAAAGCGTTATTTTCTCCAATCAGAATCTGAAAAACTGAAGGACAGAGTTCAGATTCTGTACCTTGATAATGCAGCAGAGTTAGCAAGAATTAAGTAAAAGATGCTGAAGTTGAAGATTTAAGCATCCAAGTCGGACAATAAAACCAGAAAATGATAGAAAGAGAAAGAAAATACCTTGGTTTGTGCAGTTAAGGTACCCGCCCTCTTTGTTTTTTTTTTTTTTGATCTTACCCGCCCTCTTTGTAGTTGTTTTAAAGAGGGACAGAAGTGCAAATGAAACTCGCTTCAAATGTAAATTCATCTGAAATTCAGCTTCTCGGAAACAGCTGGCTCCTTTTCGCTACTCCAATACATTTTCAATTTTACTTCTTAAATGTAATGTTTGTATCATTTAATTTATATATTATATTAGTTTTATTAGATACGGATATATTACCAAATTGGTCAAGATCCACTTAGTAAGACTTTTATACATTTTTAATCCTAAAAAGGTAAACAACTAGTAGTTAATACAATGATAAATATTGAAGGAGTAAATATTGAATATATGATCTTATGGTTAAAGAGCGAGGGGATCAACCACCACACCACATCTTATGGTCGGTAAAATCTAATTTTTAATGTTTATCAAAGTAGTTAATATAATGATTAGATTATAATTAAGGTGAGCAAATTTTGACTTAACTCGAAAAATTCAAAATTTTTGACTCGTTTCAACGAGAAAAAACTCAACTTGGCTTGATTTGTATCGTAATTTCATAAACGCGACTAAAATTTTTAAATAAAGTTTGAGTTATAAAATGGAACTTCAAATAACCTGAATAACTCATTTTTTTAGTAATTAGTGGATCGATTTTCAAGTTCGAGTGAAGTCTCTCAACTCTGTCTGATACATGTATATCACATATGAAAAAAATATATGCTCGTCGAGCGTGGCGCGCGCACACACACGCACGCCCACGCACACGCACACACATACGCACACGCACACACACACATTAATGAGGCCTTTATTCCTATAAAAAAGGGCCTCGATAAAACCCTCCTCATACCAACGTGAAACTGCAGTCTGACGCCAATAGCGGAAGGGGGAAAAGAGCACCTAGTGACATTTTATTAATCCAAAACTTGTATTACACCCAAAATTCAAATCAAAACAACAACTCTCTTGCAAAATATACAATAATACTTCCTCTACCTAAATAGAACCCTAATCACCCAATCCATTTTTTAGCCAACCCGTCTGCTTTTATGTTGCAAACTCTAGGGATATGGCGCACAATTACATCGGTGTTCCTTACCATGTCCATAATGTCTCGGACCAGTGATGCAAGGCTCGACGGGGAGATTTCAGTCTGTAATACCTAACCAATTGTGACCTTACAATCGCATTCCACAATAAATCGTTGATTGCGCTCTTTACCTTGGTGAAAGAAATGCTCCAGCTCATATTTTAATGCCAAAAGTTCAACAAGAATTGGTGGTCCTTTCCCAATCGGCTTGGATAAAGAATCAACTTCCTTTCCTTCATTGTTTCGAACGATCCCACCTATCCCACCATTCTTAGGCATAGCTCCATCTACGTTTAGCTTTAAAAAGCCCATTGGGGGAGCTTCCTACCTTTGAATCACTTTCGACTTAGATTGAGAATGCTTTGAATCCGCTAAGGACATGTTGACCATGATCTCATCAACATAAAGCTCCAAACCAGGGTTCCTAGCCTTGAACCAAGATGCCAATCGAAACCTCGCCACAAAGAACATGTCGATGGTATCCAAACGAGATTTTTCAAAAATAATATTGTTTCTACATAACCAAACTGTCCACAACACCACAAAAGGAATCAAATGCCAAATTGAGTTTAAAGAAAAGGAATAACTAACCTCGTGCCACGCTAGAAGAAAGGCCATCAGAGAAGAATGGTAGACTTGGGAAAAGCCCCAAAAAGCATAAATCTTCATCTAAATATTCAAGACACCTCACAAGAAAATAACAAATGAGAGACTGTTTCCGGATGGGATCTACATAAAGGGCACAAAGCATCTTCTATGTTGGACAATCCTCGCTTTAACAATTCTGCTCGAACCAGAATCCTCTGTAGAATCACTAGCAAAGTAAACACTTCCACTTTTGGCGGTGACAAACCACGCCATACCACCTTTTCCATGTGCCATATGCTTCTAAATTTTGACAGAACAGTTTACAAACTGAAAGAACCGAGTAAGCTACATCACTCTCCCCTGCTCAGAAAATCCAATCTTTTTTTAGATTGTTTGAACGAAAACCCGACAACAATTGTATAAGCGCGTCCCATTGTTCCCTTTTCCAATCAAAAAGGTGTTATCTCAGCTTTATATCCCATGACTAACTCAGCCCATCCTTAACTCCAAAGTCTGCAATTACTCACAACTTGTTACAACTTAGAAAATAAAAGAGTAGAAATTTCTCTCTTAGAGGGGTATCACACAGCCATTCGTTGATCCAGAATTTAATTTACTTTACCATCCCCTACTTGAACCATAAAGTTGTTCCTCAAGCACGATCTCACATTGTTCTCTTTTTGGAATGTCTTAACTATTCTTTTCCATATCTAAGAGAATTTATATTGCTTAGCATCCGAAGGAAAGAGATGATTTAAATCATATCCATACTTACATCGGATCACCTGATTCCACAAGCTTTCTCTGTCATTAACAAACCTCCACATCCATTTCCTAAGCAAAGCTTCATTTTGAATCTCTAAATCAATTACGCCCAAACCACCCATCTCCCTTGGCCTACTAATATCTGACCATCACACACAATGGATTTTCTTCTTTTCAAAATTCCCTCCTCACATGAAATTGACCATAATGCTTGTCAGTTTTCGATACACACTTACCAGCATTTTAAAAGCGAAAGATAGTAAGTTGGAAGCGAGGATAAAATTGACTTTATTAGCACAACTTAACCTCCGTAAGAGGCTGCATTCCTTCTATAGCCAAGAGGCAACCCCAAGTAATCTGCAGGGAATTTCCCTACAGAGCAACCCACCAAATCTGCCCAGGATGTCAAATTCGATTATGAAATATTTACACCAAAGATCCTGCTCTTTTTCAGGTTTAACCGTAAACCAGAAGCCAACTCGAAAACCCGTAGAATTCTTTTCACATTAATAAGTTGTTCAATAGACGCCTCGTAAAAGATCATAAGATCATCAGCGAACTGTAGATGAGTTAAATTAACAGAATTCTGCCCCTTACCCATCATAAAACTTGAGAAGAGACCTTTTGATGAGGCTTTCAACACCATTTGGTTTAGTCTTTCCCCCGCCATATTAAACAGCATGGGGGAAAGAGAACAACCCTATCTGAGACCACGCGCTATTGGAAACCTTTCAGTAGGAGCTCCGTTCACTAGTACTGAGATCGACATAGAAGATAAGCATTTCAAAATCCATTCCCTCCATTTCGACCCAAAATTCATCTCTTGCATAATACTCATGAGGAACCCCCAATCGAAAATGTCATACGTATGTCTAAAGTTGATTTTAAATATGATACCTTTCGCTCCCTTTTTAACCAAGTCATCTATACACTCATTAGCTAGAAAAGAGCAGTCAAGAATCTACCTCCTACAAATGAAGGCAAACTGAAAACAACTGATAATTGAGTCAGTGCAACATCACAATCTTCCTGCTAAAACTTTTGACATGATCTTGTAGACCCCTCCCACAAGCCTGATTGGGCGGTAGTGTAACCCCCTCGACCAGACCTAGGCGATAGATCGAACCGAACAAGTTACACGTGGAATACTGATGTAAACCAGGAAGTTTACTCCAATAAACAACACTATTTTTTCATTTTTTCTTTTCTAGATGCTCATTATAACCCTAGGTGATAGACAATGCAGCAGAACCATTTGCAACTCATTCAAACAACAATTAGGGACTCAATTGCACACATTCACATTTTAGGGACCATTTTTGTAAATTTGATAAATTATAAAGGTTCCCTCCAATTTTAGTTTACCATCCTTTAATTAATCATATTACATGCCACTCTGTCAGAAATTAGATCTAAACAATCATCCAAACTCATTTAATTACATATATAACATTCAGGGACTAAAACGTAAAGAAACAGAACGTCCAAAGATACTTTTAACTAACTTACCAGCTAGCCATATCGATACCCTTAGAGCCAATATCGATATGCCCATGAAAACACATCACCAAGATTCAAAGATAAAAGGCCCGTACTGATAACCTTTCGAACCGTACTGATACACCAAAAACCAGTATCTAAAACCTGTATCGGTATTGTAACACCCCAATTTTGGGATTGGAAGTTTTGGGTCTGAACCGGACCGGTCTGATTTTCGATTCGAATATAAAATGTGGTTTTAGGGAAAGCCTAGTTCGGGTTGCATTAAAAATATGGAAAAATATCTAAAAATTCTCTTTTAATATATATAAGAGAGTGGTGAAATCAATTTTACAAAATAAGGTTTGAAGTGTGACATTTCGAATTAGTGACTAAAATGTAATTTTTGAAAAGTTCAGTGGTGACTGTTTTGTAAAGATTGAAACTTTGAATCTTTAAGGAGCTAATTTACCCAAGATTGATTTCTCCAGATTTTTTCTTAGTTTTTAATGATTCATTTAATGTTTAATTAATTAAAAGAGAATGAGAAAAACCAATTTTGAGATTTCATAACTAACTTTCTTGAAAACTTTCTCATCTCATTTTCTCTCAAAATTCTCTCAGCCAAACACATTTCTACAGTAACTTTTCTTTTGATTTTCACACTAAATGATGAGGTTTCAATCATCAAATGATTCCTGATCTTTTCTACATCAAATCCTCTTCATTTGCTTATTGAATTTTCAAGGATTTTGGCTCTAATCAAGGAGAAATCTACATTTGGAGGTATGAATGTTCTTCTCCTCTAAATACTCAGTTCTTTACTGAAATTCCCAAGTTCTCAATCCTAAAATTAAGTTTTATTAAAGGTTTTAATGATGTGATCTTGATTTTGGCTTAAAACTCAAGATTTGGATTAAATCTTAAAGAAATTTGTGGTGATTGTTTGGGCTCTGTTTTGTGATGACTTTTTAATGTATTTTGGATGTTTAATGATGTGTAATTAAGGTTTAATCAATGCAATCCCGAATAGGTTGATTTTCCTAAGTTTTTGCTTGTGAAAATGGTGGTTTTTGGGGTGATCTTGGTGTTCTGTTATAGCTGGAGGTATAAGGACGAGTTTAGGCTCTTTTTGGATGTTAATTGATGTTTAAGAATGTTTAGAAGTGATGGACCTTGGCTGGGTAATGCTGTGGAAGAGTTTGGAGGTGATTTCGGTTGTGTTTGGTAGCCGAAATGTTAGTTTTGGTGAGAGCAGCGAGTTTAGGTGTAATAGCTGAAGATTTTAATGCATGCTGATGCATTAATCCTCTACTTTGATGTGTTTAAAACATGGGAGACATCTTCGGATCCTTGTGGTGTTGATCCGGAGGCTTGAACGGCGTTTCGGCAAGCTTGCGAAACGAAATTGGTGAGTGGAGTTGGATTTCTAGCTTTGTATCGAATGTTTGAAGGTTTGGGAGCTTAGTCTAAGTCTAATCAACTTAACTAAGCTCAAGAGTAAGTTTTCGAAAAAACTCTATTGGATGAGCCATGGATTGGTTCGATGCATTTGTTGATAATTGCATGTTTTAATTTCTGTTTTTGAAAGCATGTTTAGCATGGTTAATGCTGGTTATGTAAGCCATATATTGAAGGATGCTCAAGGTAAGAGATCCTTGGTTTAATATGTTGGAAATGTGGATTTGATGCATAGTGATTCATGTTGTTAAATGGCTTGATTAAATACTTTAAAACAGTGAATGGTTGATGATTAAAGATGTATATTGGCAAGTGATGTGTTGGTTTTAAAGTACTTGAATCGGATATAGTTAGCCGGCTATAGGATTGGGTGCACCGTGAATTAAGTCGCCTTGGATGTTGAGGGGTTGTAATTGTACCGTAAACTCCATCCAAGTACACTAACGAGATGTTTAAGATCACAATGGTGGTTAAAAGTCCATGTGTGGATCTTGTGTTGTGTGTCCCGTGTTCTCGTTAGTGATGTTATACAACTACCAATGAGTGATGTGGAGGGGTTGTGATTGTACCGTTAAACTCCATCACGGGTGTTGAGGGGTTGTGATTGTACCGGTAAACTCCACTTTGTGTGTTTGGTAGTGTGTATGAAGCGTATGGGACAACGCTTGTAATCCGCGTATCCGATTGTGTTTTATGTTGTAAAAGGTTATGGATTATCACTTGAAAGCCAATATGACATGTTAATGATATTGAAGCATGAGATGCTTGTTGTGAATGCAATGTTGCATGAATGATGTTGATGTGTGTTAAAAGGGTTTTTGGAAAGTGTTTTTTTATAAAGTGCATTATTGTGTTGTTTCTTTAGAGCATGCCTCACTAAGCATTTGTGCTTACGCTCTCTCTCTTGAACCAATAATACATATAATTGAGGTGTTTGAGGACAGCAAGGAGGCTAAGAATCCAATGGAAAGCTAAGCTCATGTATGGTGACTATTTTCACAACATTATTAGATTTTGATATTTGGCAATGGGAACCAAGGTTGTGTTTTTGGGAGATGTTTTGGACTCCCTAGTTGTGGTATGATGCCTTAAATGTTTTGGATATGTAATTGGCCATTTTGGTGATTGCTTTGATGTTTTGATGGTTGTTTGCTTTGGACATTTGGATGCATGCATATAGTCTTATGAATTTTCCTAATTGTTGCCATGATCATGTTTTGATGATGCAAACATGTGCCTAATATGTATGATGACTTGTTGGCATGATTAGGAAGTCAATAGGTTGTGTTTGAGTGTGTAAATGTATGTTAAACCAGCAAAATCTGCACTTTCTGGGCAGTCCGTATCGGAACGGGAACTACCGTTTCGAAACGGGGGCCTGTAACGGCCTTCGTGTATCGAAACGGGTAGAGGCCGTTCCGAAACACTTTTGCCACTGCCAGGCCCTATTTCGATACTGGTTTCGGAACAAACCCGCGTTTCGGAACGGTCAACCCCCGTTCCGAAACACTAGACCGTTGGGCACTGATTTGAATGGTTTTGAGGTTTGCAAGCTTTACGTTTTAGTCCTGATTTTTGTATATGCAATTGCTTGAGTTTGAGATGTCTGTTTAAGGTGAAATTTGACAGGGAAGCATGTAATATGATTAATTTGATATTGGTAACCTTAAAATCAGATAAGTCCTCCATCTTTCCAAGATTTACAATTTGGTCCCTAACTTTGTATGTTGTGCAATTGAGTCCCTTATTGCTTTCCGATCGTTGTGATTTTCAAGTATGCCTTTCTCATGAGTACGCTTAAGGTTAACGGGCATCTAGAGAAGATTAAAAAGAAAAAAAGGGTCGTTAATCAAGGTTGACTTTGGTTTTCCCCGTGTAATCTTCGTAGTTCGGGTCAACCGTCTAGGCCGGGCTAAGGGGGTTACATTTGGTGGTATCAGAGCCGAGTTCTCGAGTAAACGAGAATGGTTGTGTTGGTGATGTATGTATGATTACTTGATATGCTTTTGAAATGAAAGTATGATGTGTGAAATTGTAAAGTATGTTACAATTGTGATGTATGCTGTGATGAAGCATGTTAGAGGGACCCATTGCCATATCAAAACTAATGAAATGAATTGTTTTGTTTGGAAATGAGCTTGAGTACTTGTATTTCTTACCTTGCAGGGCCTGATTATGTTTATTGCATTGTGTTAGTGCATTGTTTAGTGAATGGGACCTCGTAGAGAGACGAGAATTAATACGCGAGCTATGGCTCAGAACGAGAATGAGAACAATGCTGAAAATGTTGTGGATTTACCTCCTCCTCCTGGTGGTGGACCGCCCGGTGGTGGTGGTGCTGGAGGTGATGGAGCTGGTGTTGGTGCTGGGGTCGCTGGACTTGAAGCTGAGCAGGGGCAAGCTGCTCCTGACATGACAGTGTTGATACAGGCTATTGCTGGAGCCTTTCAGGCAGCAGTAGCTGGAGCTCAAGGAGCTGGGCATCAGGGTGATGCTAATGCGAGATTACCTTTGGAACGTTTGCGCAGTCTGGGAGGGACTGAGTTCAGAGGTTTGTTTGCTGAGGGTTCCGAATCTTGGTTGGAAAGTACCAAGAGGATTTTGGGACAGATGAACTGCAATGATGTGCAGAAGCTAGGATGTGTGGTATCGCTGTTACATGATGATGCGTATACCTGGTGGACGACCACTGTCTCCGGAATGGAGGAAGCTGATGTAACTTGGACGTTCTTTCTGAACGCGTTCAAGCGGAAGTATCTAGGTGTGCGGTACCTGTATGAAAAGAAAAGAGAGTTCGTGTCTCTTATACAAGGGAGCATGACGGTGGCTGAGTACGAGATCCAGTTTGTCCGTCTCAGTCAGTACGCACCTGAGCTTATCCCTGATGAGCGGGAGAGGTGTGAACGTTTCCGATATGGTTTGGTGACGGATGTAAAGACCTTTATGCTTGCAGCTGAGTACACTGATTTTGATGTGCTGGTCAGTAGGGCGAAGGATATTGAGCAGAACCTGGGTTTATCTTCTAGAGGCGTTGGTTCTAGCTCGGGCAAGAGAGCTGCTGAGTATAGTTCCGGTGGTGGACGGAACAAGAGAGGACGAGATAGGAGGTATCAGTCTTCTGCTAGGCGTGGTGGTGGAGGGCATGGTGCGCCTGTTCAAGGAGACAGGGCGAGAGCTGATCAGAACACATGCTGGGCGTGTGGATCGTGTGGTCATTTGAGACGTGATTGTCCTCGGGCAGCGAGAGAGGTGCAGGCCCCTGTGGTAGTGACTGGTAACTCGTGCTGGAATTGTGGTTCGGTAGACCACATGAGGAGGGAGTGTCCTTTGTTGGCCGGTGGTGGTCAGGGACGTGCTCCTGGAGTTGTTGCACCACAGAGAGGTCGTGGGCGCGACCGTAGTAACTTCCAGCGCAGAGATGATGGTGGAAGGAATGTGGCATATGTGGTGGCAGTCCAACCTGAGGGTGGAGGCCAAGCTCGAGTGTATGCTCAACGAGAGGGGAGGAATGACACGGATGTGATCGCAGGTACCTTCACTTTGCAATCCTTGTCATTACTTTCCTTGATTGATTCAGGATCTACACACTCATACATATTGCGTGAACATGCTCAATTGCTTGGTTTTCCTGTTGAGTCTTTGGATGTTGGTATGCGTGTAACTAGTTCATTTGGTGAGACTGTTGTGACACGGAAGTTATATAGAAGATGTCCCTTGGTTGTGTAAAATCACGTTTTTCATGTGGATCTCTTGGAATTGCCTTTCTATGGTTTTGATGTAATCCTTGGTATGGATTGGCTTGTTGAACATCGAGCTATGGTGGATTTTGAAAACAAGCGAGTTTCGTTGAAGCTTGCGGATGATTATGAAGTACTGGTGGTTGGTGAGAATGTGAAGTTTCTTGCCAATGTGGTGTCTTCCTTGGAAGCAAGCCGAATGCTGAGGCAAGGTTGTGAAGCCTACCTAGCCTTTGTAATGAATCCTAGCTCTAAGGAGTTGCGAGTGCAAGATATCAGGACGGTGCGAGAGTTTCCTGGTGTGTTTCCGGAGGAGTTGCCTGGGTTGCCTCCTAATCGTGAAGTGGAGTTTGGGATTGAGTTGTATGAAAACACAACTCCAGTTTCCATTACTCCTTATCGAGTGACACCTAAGGAGTTGAAGGAGCTGAAGACGCAACTTCAGGAGTTGCTTGATCGTGGTTTCATTCGGCCGAGTGTGTCACCTTGGGGTGCACCGGTCTTGTTTGTGAAGAAAAAGGATGGCACTATGAGAATGTGCATTGATTACCGTCAGCTGAACAAGTTGACTATCAAGAATCGGTATCCATTGCCGAGGATTGATGATCTTTTTGATCAATTTCGGGGAGCGGCTGTGTTCTCTAAAATTGACTTAAGGTCAGGGTGTTACTAGTTGAAGGTGAAGAATGTGGATGTGCCAAAGACAGCCTTCAGAACGAGATACGGGCATTATGAGTTCCTTGTGATGCCGTTTGGTTTGATGAATGCTCCTGCGGCTTTTATGGACATGATGAATAGAGTGTTCCATGAGTACTTGGACAAATTTGTTGTGGTGTTCATTGATGATATCCTCGTGTACTCTCGTACTGAGGAGGAGCATGAGGGGCATTTGAGGATTGTGTTGCAAGCTTTGTTGGAGAATCAGCTTTATGCTAAGCTGAGCAAGTGTGAATTTTGGCTTAGGGAAGTTGTGTTCCTTGGTCATGTGGTTTCTGCTGAGGGGATTCGTGTTGATCCTCAGAAGATTGAGGCAGTGATGAATTGGAAGCCTCCTAAGTCTGTTCATGAAGTCCGTAGTTTCCTTAGTTTGGCGGGATACTATCGGAGGTTCGTGGATGGATTTTCGAAGATTGGTGCACCTTTGACGAAGTTGTTGCAGAAGGATGTTAAGTATCAGTGGACGGAAGCGAGACATCATGCTTTTGAGAAGCTAAAGGCAGCTTTGATGTAAGCTCCTATCTTGGTTCAACCTGAATCAGGGAAAGAGTTTGTGGTGTATAGTGACGCATCCAACGTTGGTTTGGGGTGTGTGTTGATGCAAGAGGGTAAGGTGGTGGCTTATGCATCGCGACAGTTGAAGGTGCACGAGCGCAATTATCCTACCATGACATTGAATTGGCTGCGGTGATTTTTGCTTTGAAAATTTGGAGACATTACATGTATGGTGAGAAGTGTACTGTGTACACGGATCATAAGAGTTTGAAGTATCTGATGTCTTAGAAAGAGTTGAATCTTAGGCAACGACGTTGGGTGGAGTTGCTTAAAGATTACGATCTAACGATCGAGTACCATCCGGGAAAAGCTAATGTAGTAGCGGATGCCTTGAGTAGGAAGGTGGCAGTGGAGTTGAGGGCTATGTTTGCCAGCTTGAGCATTTTGCGAGATGGCGGTCTTGTGGCTGAATTGCAAGTGAAACCATCCTTGGTTCAGTTGATAAAGGATAAGCAGTTGTTGGATGATTCCTTGGTGCCACATGTTCAGGATATTGCTGAGGATAGGCCGTCGGATTTTTGCTTTAATGATGATGGAGTTTTATGTTTTGGGAGTCGGATAGTAGTGCCCAATGATGCTGAGTTGAGGCGTGCTATTCTGACTGAGGCTCATAGTAGTCCTTTTTCTATGCACCCTGGTAGTACTAAGATGTATCGTGATCTTAGAGATGAGTACTACTGGGTGGGTTTAAAGAAAGATGTTGCTGAGTATGTGAGCAAGTGCATGGTTTGCCAGCGAGTTAAGGCTGAGCATCAATTTCCTTCTGGGTTGTTGCAACCGTTGAGGATTCTTGAGTGGAAGTGGGAAAGGATTACCATGGACTTTGTGTCTAGTTTTCCCTTGTCGCCATCGAAGAGGAATTCGGTGTGGGTGATTGTGGATCGCCTTACGAAGTGTGCGCATTTCTTACATGTGCATACTACGTATACGTTGGATAAGCTTGCAGAGCTGTACATTGCTGAGATTGTGCGGCTGCATGGTGTGCCAAAGTCTATAGTGTCGGATCGAGATCCGAGGTTTACATCGCGTTTCTGGGAGTGTTTACATCAGGCTTTGGGTACACGGCTGAATTTCAGTACTTCTTATCATCCACAGTCGGATGGGCAGTATGAGCGTGTTATCCAAGTGCTGGAGGATATGTTGAGGTGCTGTGTGATTGAGTTTCAAGGCTCTTGGGAGAAGCATTTGCCTCTGGTGGAGTTTGCTTATAACAATAGCTACCAGGCAAGTATTCAAATGGCACCTTATGAAGCCTTGTACGGGAGGAAGTGCAGAACTCCTCTTTGTTGGGCTGAAACAGGTCAGAAGTTGGTTTCGATGCCAGCTTTGTTGAAAGGGACCACCGAGAAGGTGAAGCTCATTTGTGAGCGTTTGAAGGAAGCTTCTGATCGACAGAAGTCTTACGCGGATTTGAAGCGTAAGGAGATTGAGTATGCGGTAGGTGACCGTGTGTTTTTGAAAGTTTCGCCTTGGAAAAAGGTGACGAGGTTTGGCCGGAAGGGTAAGTTGAGCCCTAGGTACATTGGACCATACGAGGTGATTGAGCGTGTGGGTCCTGTTGCGTACAAGTTGAGATTGCCACAAGAGTTGGAAAAGATTCATGATGTGTTTCATGTCTCTATGCTTCGGAGGTATAGATCGGATCCTTCGCATGTTATGCCTGTGGAGGAAGTGGAGTTGAATCCAGATTTGACCTATGATGAGGAACCGGTGGAGATTTTGGATTCAGACAGTAAAGTTCTTCGAAGCAAGACCATTGATTTGGTAAAGGTGTTGTGGAAGCATCGTGGTGTTGAGGAAGCCACGTGGGAACGAAACGATGACATGAAGAAGCAGTTTCTGTACCTCTTTCCTTCAGGTAAATTTCGAGGACGAAATTTCTTAAGGGGGGGAGAGTTGTAACACCCCAATTTTGGGCTTGGAAGTTTTGGGTCTGAACCGGACCGGTCTGATTTTCGGTTCGAATATAAAAGGTGGTTTTAGGGAAAAACTAGTTCGGGTTGCATTAAAAATATGAAAAAATATCTAAAAATCCTCTTTTAATATATATAAGAGAGTGGTGAAATCAATTTTACAAAATAAGGTTTGGAAGTGTGACATTTCGAATTAGTGACTAAAATGTAATTTTTGAAAAGTTCAGTGGTGACTGTTTTGTAAGGATTGAAACTTTGAATCTTTAAGGAGCTAATTTACCCAAGATTGATTTCTCCAAATTTTTTCTTAGTTTTTAATGATTCATTTAATGTTTAATTAATTAAAAGAGAATGGGAAAAACCAATTTTGAGATTTCATAACTAACTTTCTCATCTCATTTTCTCTCAAAATTCTCTTAGCCAAACACATTTCTACAATAACTTTTCTTTTGAATTTCACACTAAATGATGAGGTTTCAATCATCAAATGATTCCTGATCTTTTCTACATCAAATCCTCTTCATTTGCTTATTGAATTTTCAAGGATTTTGGCTCTAATCAAGGAGAAATCTACATTTGGAGGTATGAATGTTCTTCTCCTCTAAATACTCAGTTCTTTACTGAAATTCCCAAGTTCTCAATCCTTAAATTAAGTTTTATTAAAGGTTTTAATGATGTGATCGTGATTTTGGCTTAAAACTCAAGATTTGGATTAAATCTTAAAGAAATTCGTGGTGATTGTTTGGGCTCTGTTTTGTGATGACTTTTTAATGTATTTTGGATGTTTAATGATGTGTAATTGAGGTTTAATCAATGCAATCCTGAATAGGTTGATTTTCCTAAGTTTTTGCTTGTGAAAATGGTGGTTTTTGGGGTGATCTTGGTGTTCTGTTATAGCTGGAGGTATAAGGACGAGTTTAGGCTCTTTTTGGATGTTAATTGATGTTTAAGAATGTTTAGAAGTGATGGATCTTGGCTGGGTAATGTTGTGGAAGAGTTTGGAGGTGATTTCGGTTGTGTTTGGTAGCCGAAATGTTAGTTTTGGTGAGAGCAGCGAGTTTAGGTGTAATAGCTGAAGATTTTAATGCATGATGATGCATTAATCCTCTGCTTTGATGTGTTTAAAACATGGGAGACATCTTCGGATCCTTGTGGTGTTGATCCGGAGGCTTGAACGGCGTTTCGGCAAGCTTGCGAAACGAAATTGGTGAGTGGAGTTGGATTTCTAGCTCTGTATCGAATGTTTGAAGGTTTGGGAGCTTAGTCTAAGTCTAATCAACTTAACTAAGCTCAAGAGTAAGTTTTCGGAAAAACTCTCTTGGATGAGCCATGGATTGGTTCGATGCATTTGTTGATAATTGCATGTTTTAATTTCTGTTTTTGAAAGCATGTTTAGCATGGTTAATGCTGGTTATATAAGCCATATATTGAAGGATGCTCAAGGTAAGAGATCCTTGGTTTAATATGTTGGAAATGTGGATTTGATGCATAGTGATGCATGTTGTTAAATGGCTTGATTAAATGCTTTAAAACAGTGAATGGTTGATGATTAAAGATGTATATTGGCAAGTGATGTGTTGGTTTTAAAGTACTTGAATCGGATATAGTTAGCCGGCTATAGGATTGGGTGCACCGTGAATTAAGTCGCCTTGGATGTTGAGGGGTTGTAATTGTACCGTAAACTCCATCCAAGTACACTAACGAGATGTTTAAGATCACAATGGTGGTTAAAAGTCCATGTGTGGATCTTGTGTTGTGTGTCCCGTGTTCTCGTTAGTGATGTTATACAACTACCAATGAGTGATGTGGAGGGGTTGTGATTGTACCGTTAAACTCCATCACGTGTGTTAAGGGGTTGTGATTGTACCGGTAAACTCCACCTTGTGTGCTTGGTAGTGTGTATGAAGCGTATGGGACAACGCTTGTAATCCGCGTATCCGATTGTGTTTTATGTTGTAAAAGGTTATTGATTATCACTTGAAAGCCAATATGACATGTTAACGATATTGAAGCATGAGATGCTTGTTGTGAATGCAATGTTGCATGAATGATGTTGATGTGTGTTAAAAGGGTTTTTGGAAAGTGTTTTTTTATAAAGTGCATTATTGTGTTGTTTCTTTAGAGCATGCCTCACTAAGCATTTGTGCTTACGCTCTCTCTCTTGAACCAATAATGCAGATAATTGAGGTGTTTGAGGGCAACAAGGAGGCTAAGAATCCCAGGGAAAGCTAAGCTCATGTATGGTGACTATTTTCACAACATTATTAGATTTTGATATTTGGCAATGGGAACCTAGGTTGTGTTTTTGGGAGATGTTTTGGACTCCCTAGTGGTGGTATGATGCCTTAAATGTTTTGGATATGTAATTGGCCATTTTGGTGATTGCTTTGATGTTTTGATGGTTGTTTGCTTTGGACATTTGGATGCATGCATATAGTCTTATGAATTTTCCTAATTATTGCCATGATCATGTTTTGATGATGCAAACATGTGCCTAATATGTATGATGACTTGTTGGCATGATTAGGAAGTCAATAGGTTGTATTTGAGTGTGTAAATGTATGTTAAACCAGCAAAATCTGCACTTTCTGGGAAGTCCATATCGGAACGGGAACTACCGTTTCGAAACGGGGGCCTGTAATGGCCTTCGTGTATCGAAACGGGTAGAGGTCGTTCCGAAACACTTTTTCCACTGCCAGGCCCTGTTTCGATATTGGTTTCGGAACGAACCCGCGTTTCGGAAAGGTCAACCCCCGTTCCGAAACACTAGACCGTTGGGCACTGATTTGAATGGTTTTGAGGTTTGCAAGCTTTACGTTTTAGTCTTGATTTTTGTATATGCAATTGCTTGAGTTTGAGATGTCCGTTTAAGGTGAAATTTGATAGGGAAGCATGTAATATGATTAATTTGATATTGGTAACCTTAAAATTAGATAAGTCCTCCATCTTTCTAAGATTTACAATTTGGTCCCTAACTTTGTATGTTGTGCAATTGAGTCCCTTATTGCTTTCCGATCGTTGTGATTTTCAAGTATGCCTTTCTCATGAGTACGCTTAAGGTTAACGAGCATCTAGAAAAGATTAAAAAGAAAAAAAAGGGTCGTTAATCAAGGTTGACTTTCAGGTTGACTTTGGTTTTCCCCGTGTAATCTTCGTAGTTCGGGTCAACCGTCTAGGCCGGGCTAAGGGGGTTACAGGCACGCTCCTCCATTTTTGTAAAGACCGTATCGGTACTATTCCCCACCGTACTGGTACGCCAAGCCCAAAATGGCTTACTCGTACCGATACAGTTTGTAACACCCTAAAATCCGGTCTAATCGAAATTGAGTTTCGGTGATCGGAAATTTTACATTGATAAAGTCTAAATATTTTATTGACTCTGATCATGTAGTCAATTATATTGACACTGGACTTTAACTGAGTCAATTTATTGAACGTGGACTTTATTGAACAGTATCGAAACCTGTTTAGTGGCTAAATCATAAAAATTAGAAGTATGGAGACAAAATCATAGAGCATTGAACGTTGGGGGACTAACTTTGCGATTAGACCCTCCCCAATTATATTTACCCATACATGGGTTAATTTGATGTGTTTCCTTCATGTGAAGGAAAGCCATCCGTGGGCAACATTAAAATAATGAAAAATAGAATTAGAGACCCGATTCCTCATTAAGCAAGCACCTCCCTTTGTCATCTTCTACCTCCAAGCTAGCACCTCCATTGGAGAGCAAGCTTTAGCTTAGCTTTTCTCTGATTTATTGCTATCAAATTATTGTCATCAATCGAGTAAGCCTATCTCCCCAAACGATCGTTGAATTCCATGGACGTATCAAGCTCAATTATAAGCTAGGGTTTGGTTGTTCATGGGATTTTCTAGCTAATAGCTATTTCGAGCTTCGATGTCGATTTCGATATCGTTATATTGATCTCTGTATCTTATTATTGAATCTAATCGAATCCTATTGTTGTTATCTAGCTCAAGAAGTTGGTAGAGATCATTCTCCTTCACCAACAAAACCTAGGAACAAGGGAATCGTCATCCGAGAGTTGTAAGAGCATCATATATGAAGGTGAGTGTAGTTAGAGTTTCGGGATTAGGCGGGGAGCCTTCTCGAATTCATTGGTATTGATTTTGATTAAAGTAACTAACATCTCTTGTAAAGATATTGTGTCAGATTATTAATCGGAAGCGTTAGGTAAGTATTGGTAAGCAAAGTATTGTGCATTGATCATTGATATTGTCATATCTATTGTGCATTGAAACTATTGTAGTTATTGTTATTGAAATATAGAAAAATAAATTCATTGATCATAGTCATTGATGGTATGAATATTGAGCATCTATTGTTGTTGTTATAGTCATTTATTATTGCTACTGGACCTTATTATTGACATTAAAACATTGTAAGTATTGGACATCGTATTGATCATTGGACATTGATTTGATGTTAATATCGAACCTTGGATTTGAACAGACTTTGGATACAATTGGCATGCCATAGAAATCATGAGCTCAGTGTACATGTGGACTACGATCCTAAGGCTACGGCCTATATTGATTTGGCGAGGCGGATGGATGTGTTTTGGTATTGGTCATATTGGCGAGACGGAGGGACTAGACCATTTATTGATTTGGAGAGGCGTAGGAATTCGCGTATCCACTATCTTGATTCAATCCAAGGGTTAATAATGAACTTGATATGTTAAACCTTGTATATTGGAGCATGATATTGATATTGATAAGCATGAGAATATGTACATGCATCACTCATTGATATTTACATTGTATATGACTACCTCACTAGGCAAAGTATGCCTAATGTGTCTCATCTCACGCATTTCAGGTTAAAGAATCGAATATTGCGAAATATCAGATAAGTCGCAGCAAGACAAGTCACTACAAGCCAAAAGTAATGTAATTTGACCTTATGAACTCCTAGGAAGGTGACAAAGTATTTAAACTAGTCTTTTGTGCCCATTTTGTATGCTTGTAATGTGTATAAGTTGTAATGTTATTAAAGGCCCTAAAATGACTTTTGGTATGGCTAAAAGTTGGTAAAAATGGCATATATGGCTCACATAGGTGAAAACCTAGTAAACGTATTCGAATGATCGTGAAATTTGGCATGCCAGTATTTGTAGCATTGAAATATTGTGTGTAAAGTTTTATTGCATTTAAACATTGTTTGGTAGGTCAATTCGATTAAAAACCATAAAAATCTGTCATTACAAGTCAGGCCGTATCGATACGGGGTTATGGCGTATCGATACGGTTAAGCATAATTGAACCCAAGGAACAAGGCGTATCGATACGGTTTGGAACTGTATCGTAACGTTTTGCCACTGTAATTTCTTGTTTCGATACGGGCCTAGCCTATATCGAAATGGGTCAAATCAAAGTCAATGAAAGTTAACCCGTACCGAAACAATGCTTACTTGAATCGATACGGGTAATGAGCCAAGTCAACCAAGGTTGGCCATCGTACACCCCTATCGAAACATCATCAAGGCATTTCAATACAGGGTTAGTTAAGTTGGTTAAAAGACATAGATTGAAGGTTTACATTATTCACAAATTGGTCACTAAAATTATAATGATAAAATCGGATGAGTAAATGAATTCCGAATAATATGAAAATTTACAGACTTGTTAATATTGCATTGAATTTCATTATAGTATAATCGATTGCATTGGAGGACCTCTATTTTATCATATTTACAGTTTAGTCCCTAAAACTGACAATAGCTCAAGAATTTATCCTAAATGAATAATTATCATTTCATATTGGGTAAATTGGACTGAGTTGTATATTCGGTAATGCTTTATAGTATAACATTGTGCATCTATTGTTCATGAATTGAAATTTTATTGCACCGATCACCGTACTGTTTACCGGTAGCCCACTCTGACCCGGTTCTCGACCAGGCCAGGAAGGGGGTGTTACACGGTTCCTCAAGTATCGGTATACCTGTACCAAATATGCATTCTTTTGCTGGTTTTTTAGTCTTTAATCCATTCCAATGCATTCTAATGTACTTTCCAGCGTGCATAAAACATATTTAAACATCAATCCTCATCCAAACATAACAATATCATCAACTTAGCATAGAGATATGCAACATTTAAATCTATAGGCATGCTTCCTATACAAATAAGCCACTCAAGAGTCAAAACACAAACCAAGGCATAAACCAACAAGTAAAGGCCATTTACATGTCTAAAACAACAAACCAAACTTTCACAAAAGGGAGTTTATACAAATCTTCCAACAGTTCAACGGATCTTCCATTACCCTTATTACTTTAGTTTAAACCGAAACATACATTCTAAAGCGAAGTCTCTTGGAATCTCTTGCCTCTTTCTGCCTCCAAAGCCTCAATTATCTTCATTGATGGACAAATGAGAGCGTAAGCAAACAAGGCTTAGTGAGGAGGCTCATAAGCAAAACACCATCAATGCATTAAAACCATTTCCAAGTCTACATTGAAATCTCATTTCAATTTGCTAAAACATCATTTAAAAATCATCTTGCCCTTTTCAAACCATGCACTTTCCTTAATCAAAATCAGCATGTTACTCATCATGCAACATGTATCATGAATCATTGACAAGTTCCAAATCACACTCAATTTAAGCCTTCCCATGCATAGCCTTATGCAAAGCTTAAAGAGTAAAACAAGCATAAATTACATTATGCAACATAAAACATTCCACGATACATCATCAATTATATTGGCTCACAAGTGATCATTATAGAAGTTCACAACTCAAAACCTCATATCGAATATGTGGATTACAATAAGTGTCTACCCGACACTTCAAGCCATCTTAACTGGAATTGGAACATTCACAACCAAAGGTACTCTTTCAACCGGGTACAATTACAACCCATAGGGACACCAACCATATCATCGGTTAGATGCTTAACAACTAACGAGAGACGGGACACCAACCTCCTCGATCGTTAGGGTACTTGGACAGAGACAAAAGACACCAACCCCTCGACATCTAAGGCGAATTTTTAAAGTGCACTCAATCCTATAGCTGGCTAACTATATCCGATATCATTTAAAAACCATTTCACAACATCACTTGCCAATATAATTCACATTTATCCCATACCTCATTGTTTCCAAAGCATCATCAATAAATCACATTTCCAAGGATTAAACCATGCTTACAATCACAAGTATAAACCATATACTTCAAGGATCACTTACCTTGTGCATCCTTCATCTTTTCATCATTAAAAACACTTACCATACTCATATAATCATGATTTAACAATAGGTAAAACCATTAATTCAAAATAGTGCATAAGTCATCACATAATAGCACAACCGAGAGAGAAAACCTTTTTACTTACTTCCGAACTTAGTAAAGCGTTTCAAGCTTACCACTAAGTTCCCAAATCACCATTTTAAGCTTTCAAAACTGAAATCACATTCTCACTCACCGACACGCGCAAGCTCGACTTGTTGACGCAAATCCAAGCAACCGAAACTCACGAACCTTCACCGATTGCTTCCAATAAGTTATCCCTTGTTTATACCACACAAGAACAAAGAATTAATGCATCATCATGCATTAAAATCTCTAGCAAGCAAGGCTATCCCGCTGCTCTGCCCCAAAACACCAAAACGCCTATATGAAACAACCGAAAACACCTTCGATTAAACTACAAACTCAGCCTAGCCAAAACTTATCACTTCCATCCATTTTTAATCATCAATCAACATCCAAAATTAACCTAATTACATCCTTATACATCCAGCAACTCAAATTTCACCCAAACACCACAAAACCCCAAATCTAACAATCTAACAATTAGATATCCAACTCATTTCGGGATTACCATTATAAAACCTTTATTTTAACATAATTTATCATCCAAATCATGAATAAAATCAATCTCAAATCAATCAAAACAGTACCATAACGAAAATCTTGAGAAATCATCTTCCAAAACTTGATTTAGCCATTTCATCAAGCAATTGCTTTTCTTTAATCAACTAAACTAAGGAAGGTTTCACTTGTAACTCACCTATCAACCCACCATCACGCGATATACTCAACCGAGCAAACATCACTCTCAAATCTACAGCCACCTTCCTACTCAAGGCATCGACCACAACATTGGCCTTTCCAGGGTGATACTCTATCCTCAAGTCGTAATCTTTAAGCAACTCCAACCATCTTCGTTGCCTAAGATTCAACTCTTTCTGAGACATTAGATATTTCAAACTCTTATGATCCGTATAGACCACACACTTCTCACCGTAAAGGTATTGCCTCCAAATCTTTAAAGCAAACACAACTGCAGCAAGTCCTAGATCATGAGTTGGATAGTTGCGCTCGTGCACCATCAATTGCCTAGATGCATACGCCACAACCTTCCCACCTTGCATAAACACATATCCTAAACCAACGTAGGATGCATCACTATAAACTACAAACTCCTTACCCGATTCAGGTTGAATCAAGACAAGGGCTTGCGTCAAAGCTTCCTTCAACCTCTCGAAAGCTTGTTGTCTAACATCCACCCACTCAAAACGAACATTCTTTTGCAACAACTTGGTTAATGGAGCAGCAATCTTAGAGAAACCATCTACAAACCTTCGATAGTAACCCGCCAAACTAAGGAAACTACGAATTTCCGTCACCGATTTAGGCGTCTTCCAATTCATCACCGCTTAAATCTTATGTGGATCAACCCGGATACCTTCGGTCGACACCACATGACCAAGAAAGATAACTTCCCTGAGCCAAAACTCGCACTTACTCAATTTAGCATAAAGCTGATTTTCCAACAGCACTTGCAACACAATCCGCAAATGCTTATCATGATCCTTCTCGGTACGAGAGTACACGAGAAAATCATCAATAAACACTACCACGAACTGATCCAAAAACTCATAGAACACATGATTCATCATGTCCATGAATGCACCCGGTGCATTAGTTAAGCCAAACAACATCACCAAGATCTCATAATGCCCGTACCTTGTACGAAAAGCTGTCTTAGGCACATCCACATCCCTTACCTTCAACTGGTATTATCCGGATCTCAAATTAATTTTAGAAAACATTGAAGCACCTCTAAACTGATCGAACAAATCATCAATCCTTGGCAAAGGATACTTGTTCTTAATCGTCAACTTGTTCAGTTGCCGATAATCTATACGCATTCGCATCGTGCCATCTTTCTTCTTCACGAACAAGATCGGTGCACCCCAAGGTGAAAAACTAGGTCTAATAAACCCTCGATCTAGCAACTCCTGAAGTTGCGTCTTCAACTCCTTCAACGCTTTAGATGTCATTCGATAGGGAGCAATAGACACTGGAGTCATATTTTCATACAACTCAATGCCAAACTCAACCTCTCTATTCAGTGGCAAAGCAGGCAACTCTTCCAAGGATACACCCGGAAACTCACATACTGTACATGTGTCTTGTACACGCACCTCTTTCGATCTTGGATTCATCACATAAGCTAAGAAAGCCTCGCAACCCAACTCCATCAAATGACTCGCTTCAAGAGCCGAAATTGCAATGGACAAGAATTTCACATTCTCGCCCACGATTACCACTTCGTAATCAACAACAAGTTTCAAGGTAACTCGCTTAGCATCAAAATCAACCACAACCTTATGCTCGGTCAACCAATTCATCCCAAGGATTACATCAAAACCATGGAAAGGTAACTCCATTAATTCAATTGTAAACACATGGCCTTGAACATATAAAAGACATCTCCTATACAACCTTCTTGTGACAATAGTTTCACCAAAGAAACTAGTTACTTACATTCCCACATCTAACACCACTAAAACAATCGTTCAAGTAACAACTCAAAAAAACATTAGCAACAACAAGCACAGAAAGCTATACCCCACCGATCAAATATGAACAATCTCGCCTCACGTGGTCACACGATCCACATACCTAATATGTATCACATGCTACCCAAGCCTTGACACACTGACCCTATGGTTCTTGTCCAACATTCCACAACCTCGCCTCAACTCAGACAATACCTTTTACCATGACTATTCTTACACTGACTACCGTTAAAACCAGAGTTCGCAACTCTCTTTCTAGAGCCAGAACCTCTCACGCGAATTGATAAACCTCGGTTCTGCTTAGTGTACTTCGCCCGTGAAACCAACACGTCGAAAACAAGGTAGCCAATAAAAACAACATAAATAGTCTAACATCATGCACCAATCCATAAAAGAGTCAATCACATCGATGTCTCACATCCAATTCCACCCCAGGAGCATACCCGCTCAACTAAATAATTTGTGCCTTAAACTCGGCTACAAACTTACGGTTTTGAACCCAAGCTATGAAATCACATTTCTTGTCAACCGAATATCTAATCCTCATATACTTCTTCTTAAGGATAGCTTGAAAGAACTCCCATATCATAACATCAGGTTCCACGCCCACAACCGCAATTGTCCACCAACTGCATACATTTCTCCACAACCGAGATACATCTCATTTTCAATCTTCAGCCTCATTATACCCCACTTGTTCCTTAATCCTATTAGTACAAGCCATCCACTCCATGGATACCTCAAGTGACAATCCTCGAGCTCAACTTCTTCCAAATTACATAAGTGTTCTAACAGCAGCTCATAATCGTCCAACAACTAGTGCAGTCACATGCACTCCAGCATTAACAACTTCTCAAGCTCCTGACATCGCCTATGTCCCAGGCGCCATGTCCTCCAACACTGGCCCAACCGACACAAATTGTACCTACATCGGGCATCAAACCCCATGAGACATTACACACTCCTCTACTCCTTGCCCAACGGCAACATCAATCATACCAGATTGCTACTCTCTCCTTGGTTTATTGTGCTATTATAATTAAGGCATGATAATAAACTTAACAAAACAAAACATTCAGGCCAGCTTCGAGCAAGGATCCAAGACTTCCAAATCAATTTAAAACACTTTAACTATAGTAATAAGGCAATGGGTATCCCAACATTCCCCAATCATAGCATGAAACAATCAAAGCACATATCACAAAAACCGTGCATTACAAACAACATATTTCGTTTCTCAACATCACCATACTAGCTTACCAACATCTCGATCTTTCAAAGACTTACTCCACATAGCATATCTCAATCAACATGCATAAAGCAATCACCATGCATAACAATTAACAGGATTGAATCCACCACAACACATATATAACAATTAACACATACATCACAACCATCATACATGACATTAATATCATTTGTTCAACAACAACATGATTATAACCATCACTGTGCAAAGCAAACATCATCATTCACTTAGAATTACATCACACCAACTTACCAATAACTTACTGTCATCCCATTCTTTTGTAACCTGGCTCTAAAACCACCAAATGTAACCCCCTCGACCCGACCTAGGCGATAGACCGAACCGAACGAGTCACACGGGGAATACTGAAGTAAACCAGGAAGTTTACTCGTAAACGACCCTAATTTTTTTCATTTTATCTTTTCTAGATGCTCATTATAACACTAGGTGATAGACAACGTAGTAGAACCATTTGCAACTCATTCAAACAACGATTAGGGACTCAATTACACACATTCAAATTTTAGGGACCATTTTTGTAATTTGATAAATTATAAAGGTTCCCTCCAATTTTAGTTTACCATCCTTTAATTAATCATATTACATGCCACTCTGTCAAAAATCAGATCTAAACAATCATCCAAACTCATTTGATTACATGTATAACATTTAGTGACTAAACGTAAAGAAACAGATAAAAGGCCCGTACTGATACCCTCTCGAACCGTACCGATACACCAAAAACCAGTAGCTAAAACCCGTATCGGTACGCCCCCGTGTATCAATACGCCCTCTATTTTCATAGAGACCGTATCGATACTCTTCTCCATTGTACCGGTACGGCAAGCCTAAAATGGCTTACCCGTACCAATACAGTTCCTCGAGTGTCGGTACGCCTGTACAAAATATGCATTCTTTTGCTGGGTTTTCATACTTTATTCCATTCCAATGCATTCCAATGTACTTCCAGCATGCATACAACATATTTAAACATCAAACCTCAATCAAACATAGCAATATCATCAACTTGACATAGAAATATACAACATTTAAATCTATAGGCATGTTTCCTATGCAAATAAGCCACTCAAGAGTCAAAACACAAACCAAGGCATAAACCAACAAGTAAAGGTCATTTACAAGTCTAAAACAACAAACCAAACTTTCACAAAAAAAAGTTTATACAAATCTCCCAACAGATCCACGAATCCCCCATTGCCCTTATTACTTTAGTTTAAACTGAAACATACATTCTAAAGCAAAGTCTCTTGGAATCCCTTGCCTCTTGCTGCCTCCAAAGCCTCAATTATCTGCATTGATGGACAAATGAGAGCATAGGCACAAAAGGCTTATTGAGGAGGCTCATAAGCAAAACACCATCAATGCATTAAAACCATTTCTATGTCCACATTGAAATCTCATTTCAATTTGCTAAAACATCATTTAAAAATCATCATGCCCTTTTCAAACCATGAACTTTCCTTAATCAAAACTAGCATGTTGCAACATGTATCATGAATCATCGACAAGTTCCAAACCACACTCAATTTAAGCCTTCCCATGCATTGCTACCTTATGCAAAGCTTAAAAAGTAAAACGTGCACAAATTACATTATGCAACATAAAACATTTCATGATACATCATCAATTATATTGGCTCACAAGTGATCATTAAACAAGTTCACAACTCAAAACCTCATATCGGATACATGGATTACAACAAGTGTCTACCCGACACTTCAAGCCATCTTAACCGGAATTGGTACATTCACAAACAAAGGTACTCTATCAACCGAGTACAATTACAACCCATAGGGACACCAACCCTATCATCGGTTAGATGCTTAACCACTAACGAGAGACGGGACACCAACCTCCTTGATCGTTAGGGTACTTGGACGGAGACACGAGACACCAACCCCTCGACATCCAAGGTAACTTTTTAAAGTGCACTCAATCTTATAGGCGGCTAACTATATCCGATATCATTTAAAAACCATTTCACAACATCACTTGCCAATATAATTCACATTTAACCCATACCTCACTATTTTCAAAGCATCATCAATAAATCACATTTCCAAGCATTAAACTATTCTTACAATGACAAGTATAAATCATATACTTCAAGGATCACTTACCTTATGCATCCTTCAACTTTTCATCATTAAAAACAGTAACCATACTCATATAATCGTGCTTTAATAGTAGGTAAAACCATTAATTCAAAATAGTGCATAAATCATCACATAATAGCACAACCGAGAGAGAAAACCCTTTTACTTACTTCCAAACTTAGTGAAGCATTTCAAGCCTACCACTAAGTTCCCAAATCACCATTTTAAGCTTTCAGAACTGAAAATCACGTTCTCACTCACCAACACGCGCAAACTCAACTTGCTGACGTAAATCCAAGCAACCGAAACTCACGAACCTTCACCAATTGCTTCCGATAAGTTCTCCCCTGTTTATACCACACAAGAACAGAGGATTAATGCATCATCATGCATTAAAATCTCCAACAAGCAATGCTATCCCGATGTTCTGCCCAAAAGCACCAAAATGCCTATCCGAAACAACCGAAAACACCTTCGATTACACTACAAACTCAGCCCATCCAAAACCTATCACTTTCATCCATTTTTAATCATCAATCAACATCCAAAATTAACCTAATTACATCCTTATACCTCCAGCAACTCAAATTTCACCCCAAACACCACAAAACCCCCAAATCTAAAAATCTAACAATTAGAGATCCAACTCATTTTGGGATTACAATTATAGAACCTTTATTTTAACATCATTTAACATCCAAATCATGTCTAAAATCAATCTCAAATAAATCAAAACATTACCATAACGAAAATCTTGAGAAATCATCTTCCAAAACTTGATTTAGCCATTTTCATCAATTAAATTATAAAATCTTGTTATTAAACATAATTAGAGAGCCAAAGACTTGAGAATTTTAATAAAGAACCTTGATTAGAGGAAAGAAAAGAAAGATGACCTCTAACACAAGCTTTCCCCTTGATTTGCAATGATTTTGAAGAAATCATTCAAGAAAACTTTAGCTAGTTGATGTAGAAATCCATGGGCATCATTTAGAAATCAAAAGTAGATGAAATGAGATAAATCTTTGGAGATTTTAGTAATGAAAAGTTAGTTTGGCTGCTGGGAAAGTTGAGAGAAAAGTTTAGAAGAAAAGAAGTTACATAATAAAATGTTTAGCTTTTTAAAAATCCTTATTATCACTTCATATTTAATAAATCAATTAATTAAATTATTTTAAAACACAAAATCAAGGGAATAGCTCATAAAAACATGGTGTAATAGCTCCATAAGGATTCTAAGTTTTGGCTCTCTTCAATTTAGTTATTAAAACGCGTTGTGCAATTTTTACAAATTAGTCATCATTTTAAAAATTCCAATAAAATCAGTCTAATTTCACCAAATTGAACTCTCCAAAACTTTCAAAACATTATTTTAAGATTATAAAATATTTTTTATGTTTTATCTCCATCAAAAACCATTTATTTCAAATTAATCTCGAAACTAGCATAACTCACTCGAACCGGTCTGTTGAGTGGATCGCAAGATCGATATTGACCAAGAGGGGGGTGAATTGGAAATTTAAAGTTTTGTGGTGGAAATTTGCAAATTAAAAATGATGGACAAGAGATTTAGAGTGGTTCAAGTTCCAAATGAACTCTACATCCACTACCTTAGCTTCACTAAGGATTTGCAACAATTCCACTAAATTGTTCTTCCCCTTTTCTAGGACAAGGAGGCAACCCTTTACAATTTCGATTGATTTTTCTACCCAAAAATCAACCCAATCCTCACAAAAGTAAACAAAGAAATTTGATGGCTAATAAGGTATCTCTCAATACAAATGATAGCCCCAATACAAGCACTCAACCCAATTTGACAAAGTATGAATGAAGATTACAATTGGGATTTCTAGACAAATAGGATTTTTGGCACAATTGCTTGGATTTGATGAATAAGTGTTTTCTTGAAGATCAATAGTTGTTGCTGTAGCTTTTGGATGTGTCTTTTATACCTCTTCATTGATTTCTAGCCGTTTGGGTGGTTGGGAACATAAATGGAGCCGTTGGAACCCTCTCTTACCACCATTAATGCACTTCTGCAGCTATCGTTTATCGGTACGCGGGAAGGAGTATTGGTACCTGTCTCAGAAAAGAAAGAGTCGTTGTGTGCATTTAATAAGGGGTATCGATACGCAGGTAAGCGTATCGGTACTGGGTATCGAAACGGCAAGGGCTGTATCGATACTATTTTCTGAACTTAGCTCACTGTCCACAACCGTATCAGTATGAGGGTTTGGCGTATCGATACGGGTCAACGAACTTTTAAAGTTTGGTTACCAACCAACTGACACCAACAGTCATATTTTTAAACCGACTTAACTTTTAAAAATTATAAGGGTCGTATCGATACGAGGGTTTGCCGTATCGGTACGATATTCAAACTCTTTGAATTTTAACACAGGGCAGTATCGATATGAGGGTTTGGGGTATCGATACTGGTTCCGATAGTAACCAAGTTTGGTAAAATGGTATCGATACGCTTGGTGCTGTATCGATACGCCTGGACGATTTTCAATGGTTTTGCCTTGGAACACTTAGAAAATATTTTGAGTTTGAGTTTTATAAATCAGTTTCAAAGTGTTGGTGTTTTAAAACTTATTAAGGGACTTAAAAAATAATTTTAAGTTTTAAAAAATGATCCTTAAGGATTTAATTATATCAAAATCAAACATAGGTTTTACACGGTCTACCCGAGCCTCTTAGCTGAACCCAACTAACTTCTAAGCCCAAAATATGGGCATTATAGATAGTCCTCTAAAGAGTTAGGACTCCCATATTTAGGGATTAAAGTGATGAAAGAGTGGTTCAGACCTTTTTCCCAATTTTTGCCTTCAAAGAAGTCAAAAAAGAATTTCATGATCACTTCCTTAATCTGAGGCCATAATTTCTTAAAGAAGCACATATTAAAACCGTCAGGCCCCGGTGCTTTATTGCTATCCGAAGAATAGATAGCTCTTCAGATTTCATCTTCCCGGAAGGGGGCTTCAAGCATGGACTTAAGACCACTGGAAATACACTTGAAATTCAGATTCAACTCTCCACTTCTAACGTTGTTCTGGAATTGTATGCCTTGTTGGAAAAACTCAAAAACGCTGCTTCGAATGGTCTTGGGATCAGTCAAAATTGAACCATTGTATTTGATACAACTAAGGGAATTTTCTCTCCATCTGTTAGAAGCTGAAATGTGAAAAAACGTGTATTCCGATCACCCTCCCTGAACCATCTTAGTCTAGACTTTTGCAACCAAGCTCTTTCTTCCCTTCTTAATTCTTTCCATAGCTCGCCTCTTAATTTTGTCCGAGCCATGATCAATTGTGAGTCAGCTTCCCCATGTTGCAACTTATTCGCAATTTCTTGAATTTCATTTTTTAAAAGCAGAATAGCCTTTTTTGACGTCTGTATTAGATCTCTAGACCACCTATTTATTGGTTCTTTTCGTTTCTCTAAGAAGTTTCATTATCCTAATTTCCCCATTCTCCTTCAGCTCTGACATATTCTGTTGTACCATGTCCACAAAACCATCATCTTCTAACAAGTAGTTGAAGAATTTAAAGGGTTTAGGACCCCAATCTGTCGACTCACTCCTCAACATTATTGCGTTGTGGTCAGAAATTGATTTAGCCAGGAGCTTCTGTTCCAAACCAGAGAAGGCTTCGAGAAAATTAATACTCACCAAAAATCTATCCAGTCTAACCATGGTGGGAGGGACCCTATTGTTGCACCACATGAATGCGCTTCCCAACAAAGGTAGATCAACCATCTGAGCTTCTTGGATGAAATTCCTGAATAAGGCTAAGGTTGTCCAATTAATGCTGAAATCAACCTTTTCTTCTAAATGTAGGAAGGCGTTAAAATCACCTCCAAGACACCAATAGAGATCATAACTATCCAAAAAGCCTTATAATTCTCGATAAAAAGCTTCTTTCTCTAACTCAATCGAAGGGTCGTATACATTTATGTTAAGTTGTAGGGTGCTCGATTCTTTCAACCGATCTTGCTCACCAAGTGGTGGAGAGGTGAATTTTTGGGTGGATGTGGTGTGGAAGCTAAAACAAAGATGACACAATGATTTTAGAGTGGTTCAACCTTCTAACCAAGGTCTGCATCCACTACCTTAGCTTCCCACTAAGTATTTCCAATCAATCCACTATTGATTCGTCCCCTTTTCTAGGCTTAGGAGGAAACCCTTATACATCGATCAAGCTTTCTACCCAAAGCCTTGATCAAACCCTCTTTACAAGAGAAAAGAAAATATGCAAACTTAAAACACTTGAGAAAATTTGACAGTTTTAGCTCACTAGTGTTTGTCTATACAAGAATTGACAATTTAAGTACAAAGACACTTTTTGATCATTTGTTGATTGACAATTGAAGCATTAACCATATCTTGATGCTTTGAGGTCTTTTTTATACTCCTGTATGAGTTTATAGCCGTTACTAGCCGTTAGGGGTTGAATTGGAGTCGTTAAGGACTTTATTTCCCACCATAAATACAGTTCTGCTGCTACCCGTATCGAAACGCTCGAACCCGTTTCGATACGCTCTTTAAGTAGAAAGAACCGTTGCAGTCTGATGAGCATCCGTATCGAAATGCCCGTATCAAAACACTAGGCACTGTATCGAAACGCTCTGCATTTAAATGTTAGTTGGGAAATAGCCGTTGGGGTTTATGACCGTTGTGGTCGATGCCACGTAGGCGTATCGAAACGGAATAGACTGTATCGAAACGCTGGGCAAAATTCTCATCCAGGAAAGGCCCATTTCGATACCAGTATCGAAACGTTTTTGCTACTAGAATACCCCGTATCGAAACACCTGAATGGTTTTGTGTAGTTTGGCTTTTAAAAACTTGTAAAACCCTTTTGAAAACATCCATAAACATAGTTTCAAGTTATTTGGACTTTGGAAATAGTTTTGAATTCTTTTTAAATTAGTCCAAAACATTTTTCAATTATTATATCAAAACATTAGTTCTACAATCTCCCCTTTTTGATATAATAAAACCAAGTTGAAATTTTTTGGGATTCTCCCCCTTTAACTTTAAAATTGTGAATAAGAGATTAAAGATATGAAATCAAATAAAGCTCCCCCTTATTCATTTGAAAATTCAATTTTTCAAATCATTTCTCCCATTTTTGTTATATCAAAAAGAATTTAAAACATTAAGTTCAAAATAACTATAGAGGAATAATTTGACAAAAATAAGAATTTTGTTTTAAAATGACTCCCCCTTACTCAAAGCATCATTAAAAGTGTTAGTCCAACATATATGATCATCTAGATGACATAAATAAAAATAAATCAAATAAAACAAAAGCAACTAGATATTACCACACTTGAACTCAAGGGAGGATGAGAAGCCTTCCTTCTTCAAGTGTTCTTCCTTAGTGTGCATGGAGCTCCCCCTCATTAATTTGACTTGTTGATCACTCTCCATCACACGTAGCAAAAGACAATCAAGTGACTTTTGGTATCCAAATTGCTTTGGATCCATAAACGTTAGTAGCACAAAACTTTAGTCCCCTTTGGAATCCATTTTTCAATGTCATCCTTTTTAGTTGAAGTGGTTAGTCCTTTTGGGACCCAAACACTTCTAAAACATTTTCCTTTTACAAATCTAGGGGCACTAGATTGTCTTACATAAAAATTTGATTTTCCAAAATTGTTTTTCTTTTCAAGCTCTTTGGAAATCAAATCTTTTTCTTCTTGAACTTTTTGAAGCAAATTTTGTGAATCAAAACATTTTAATTCAAACTCTTCGAGTTTTGCTTCAAGTTCAAGTTTGGTTTTAGAAATCAAATCATTTTGAATTTTTAACTTTGAAATCAATTTATTGTTTTTTAAAATGTGATTTTTAAACTCTAAAACCAAATCATCGTAGGCATCTTGTAATTCATCAAAAGAGTAAGAACATGAACTAGATGAATTAGAAGTTACCCTTGAATCTTCTTCGATGGCCATAAGGCAAAGGTTGGCTTGTTCATCGTCGGTGGAGTCCTCATCACTCCAAGTAGCCACATGTGCCTTCTTCTTATGGCTTGAAGTGCTTGCCCTCTCCTTTTTCATAGATTCTCGTTCAAGCTCTCTCAAGGCTTTCTTCATGAATGGGGCACACTTCTTGAAGAGATGAACTATCTCTTCTTCTTCATCCTCCTCTTCACTTGAATAAACATGATGGCAAGTTGAGGACTTGAGAGCAATGACATTGGTGTTGATGCCAAGTCCCTTGAGCTTCTTCTCTCCCATAGCTCTAATTTCTTCCCTCTTCTTCTCATCTTCTTTGTTCTTCTTCATGATTTGATGAGTAAGGAGTGACCCCATGAGTTCATCAAGCTTCAAGGTCTTCAAATTCTTTACTTCGATGATGGCGGTCCTCTTTGAGTCCCAAGACTCGGGAAGTGAGTAGATGAGCTTTCGGACAAGCTTTTCTTCCAGGATGACTTCTCCATAGCCTTTGAGACCATTGGTGGTAGTGGAGAACCTATCAAACATCTTCTCGATGTTCTCTTCCAGATCCATCTTGAAATTCTCATACTCTAAGGTGAGGAGCCCAATCTTGGTCTCATTGACTTCATCGGTTCCCTCGTATGTGACTTCAAGCTTGTCCCATACCTCCTTAGCACTCTCACAAGAAGACATTTTCACATAGATGGTTGGGTTAAATGCACAAAAAATGTGCAAGGCTTTACAATTTAGCTCCATCTTCTTGCGATCGTCAACACTCCACTCTGCTTTACTTCGTTGAGGCACGAATGGACCATCTTCAACTATGTCTCATAGCTTGTAGTCTCTAGACTTGATGAAGAACTTCATCTTTATCTTCCAATGGGCATAGTGGGTTCCGTCGAAGAAATGCGATTTGTAGATGGATTGCGCCATTGAGCCGGTTGTGTGAAATGATGATCGAGCCGGGTCTTATCAATAGGATGTTAATCCTCTTTGATTGAGCCAAGCTCTGATACCAATTGTTGAGTTGTAGGGTGCTCGATTCTTTCAACCGATCTTGCTCACCAAGTGGTGGAGAGGTGAATTTTTGGGTGGATGTGGTGTGGAAGCTAAAACAAAGATGACACAATGATTTTAGAGTGGTTCAACCTTCTAACCAAGGTCTACATCCACTACCTTAGCTTCCTACTAAGGATTTCTAATCAATCCACTATTGATTCGTCCCATTTTTTAGGTTTAAGAGGAAACCCTTATACACCGATCAAGCTTTCTACCCAAAACCTTGATCAAACCCTCTTTACAAGAGAAAAGAAAATATGCAAACTTAAATCCCTCTAATAGGTATTTGTTTTCTCAATAATGCACTCACCCAAAACCTAAAACACTTGAGTAAATTTGACAGTTTTGGCTCATTAGTGTTTGTCTATACAAGAATTGACAATTTAAGTACAAAGACACTTTTTGATCATTTGTTGATTGACAATTGAAGCATTAATCATATCTTGATGCTTGGAGGTCTCTTTTATACTCCTTGATGAGTTTATAGCCGTTGGGGGTTGAATTGAAGCCGTTGAGGACTTTGTTTCCCACCATAAATGCAGTTCTGCTGCTACCCGTATCGAAATGCTCGAACCCTTTTCGATACGCTCTTTAAGTAGAAAGAGTCGTTGCAGTCTGATGAGCATCCGTATCGAAACGCCATGGGCCATATCGAAACGGCATAGACCGTATCGAAATGCTGGGCAAAATTCTCATCCAGGAAAGGCCTGTTTTGATACCAGTATCGAAACATTTTTGCTACTGGAATACCTCGTATCGAAACACCTAAGGGTGTTTCGAAACACCTGGATAGTTTTGTGTAGTTTGGCTTTTGAAAACATGTAAAACTCTTTTGAAAACATCCCTAAACATAGTTTCAAGTTATTTGGACTTTAGAAATAGTTTTGAATTCTTTTTAAATTAGTCCAAAACATTTTTCAATTATTATATCAAAACATTAGTTATACAATTTACAAATCCACACCTAAAATTATTATGTTTTACCTATCCGATAATTGGCACAAACCTATGATTTACACGTTGGTTAGTAACCTAAAAAAAATATTCATCCCTCATGCATAAAATCCCATCAGCTGACCCTTCTAAAGGCGCAAACGAATACGGAATACCCCAAGCCATGTTTATTCTAGATTTTTCTCAGAAAAGATGACTTAAATTCCTTGCGAGAATGACCAATTTCGGTTTCTATTGTAAAATCACTCTTCTAACTGTCCTAGCCTTTTCCATCTTCCCCAATTCTCTTATGTTCTAGGAAATTGCAGAGAAATTCACCAAAAGAAAATGAAGACCAAACCCAATTATCAACGAATGATTACTTCCTTCTATTCGAACCCTACTCCAATTCACATACCTTCTGGATGAAAGATTTCTTCCCTCTTCTGAAAATTAATTCAAGAATCTTGCTTATCTCCCATACTGCTGAAGCTTCATCCATAATCCACTTAAACTGCCTTTTAGAAGAATTGATTAGAACCTTATTTCAATTGCACCCATTGGTGAGACTTTGACTGAACGATTCCTTAGAAGGAACCTCGACATCTTCTCCCCATTCTTCCATTATAATCCTTGTTTTAGTCTGGAGCAAAAAAATCCACATTTCCCGATCTCAAACTCTCTAGAACCACCTCATCAGATGAAGAGAGCTTGGGGTAAATGGATTCAAAGGCCAAAGAATAATCAATTATACACTTATCCAATTCTCTGCTTAGTGGGCGGCCCAAACCAAAATATTCTGCATCTATTTTTCCTCCCAGGCTTTCACCACCCAACGTCTCAATTAAGGGCCCCTGAGTAGCATTTGGTCTACAAGTATTCTGGTGGCCTAGACCAACTCCATCAAGGGGAAATATATACAGTTTCCTCCACATTCGGATTTCCATGGGGCCCACCCCTATTCCATCATTATGGGGAATGACATTCCCATGAACAGTAACATTTGGTAGGGTTGTAAAAACAAGTCAGGACCTGAAAATCTGCCTGAAACCTGCTCGAGTCAGAACCTGATTTGACCCGA